>CM072875.1:4990000-6430000 GCA_036937835.1 Pampus argenteus
TGTGCTGCAGGTATGATCCTAAGGAAAACAAATGGACTCGTGTGGCCTCCATGAGTACCAGGCGACTGGGTGTAGCTGTGGCTGTGCTGGGGGGATTCCTGTATGCTGTAGGCGGGTCTGATGGGACGTCACCATTAAATACAGGTATGGTACCGATTCATGTGGGAAGTACAATTGTAAAGGCCAACTGATTGCATTTTTTGTCTGCTATAGCACACACATCTACTCTGGAAATCAATTATCCTGTGTTCTCCTTTGAGAAGAAATCTGAAACCTAAAGATAGAAATTTGATATTTCTTTGTTTTATGAAGGCACCCTTTAGTTTTGCATTAAAACACCATCATCTGTGATAGTGGAGAGAGTAGAGAGCTTGTTTCCATACAGCAAATCGCATCTTTTACTTATGTAGCAACGTCAGCGTTCCATCATAGGCAGAACAGACTGTCACACTGAGCCTGATAGCATCCTGTTACACAGCATGACCCACAGGCTCTGAACAACAACAACCCATATTAGCTTTCCTGCTAAAATCTCCTCATTTAAATTACAAATATGAACACGTCTTATCCTGCAGCTTATCTTGTTGAATGAGCTCCCAAACAAACAAGTAACATCTGTTAAGCTAGATAGCTAACTATCTGCTCAGATGCAGCACATTCCCAAGCATGTAAACATATCTGCAAGTGTCACTTTAGTACGCTTAGATGCTGGTGGGAAGTAAAAGTAACTATATGTGTTTTTTCAGCTCTCTGTTCAATATGTGGTTAGTTCACTGTCTGAATATATACTGTAATTTGTTCGATCTTCCACAGTGGAACGTTACAACCCTCAAGAGAACCGCTGGCACACGGTGTCCCCCATGGGGACCAGGAGGAAGCACCTCGGCTGTGCGGTCTATCAGGACATGATTTACTCTGTTGGAGGCAGAGACGACACCACAGAGCTGAGCAGTGCAGAGCGTTACAACCCCAGAACCAATCAGTGGTCTCCTGTAGTTGCCATGACGTCCAGACGGAGCGGGGTGAGTGGGTTGATGGCACCCATTGCATTGGTTTTTATAAGGTTAAAACATGAGGGTTTTTTTTATTTATTTTTTGTTAAGATAGCTGTGGCCACTGCTGCAGTAGTCATGACAGTAACTACACTAGACCTACACTGCATTTCATCTGTTAAAATGTTTAATTACATGTGTTACTTTTGTTGCCATGGTGAGTATTTATAATCTATATGTAACTGGTGTGTCTGTAGGTGGGTTTGGCTGTGGTTAACGGTCAGCTGATGGCAGTAGGAGGCTTTGATGGGACGACGTATCTCAAAACTATAGAAGTTTATGACCCTGATGCCAACACATGGAGGTAAACACCACTCTACAAAAGACTACCAAATATTGTAAAAAAAAAAAGCCAAAATAATACAGCAATAATAACATAGTCGATGTATCTACATACAAAGCAAGTATTCAAATGAAAATGTTTTATTATTATAATGGATTTAATATATATATCTTAGTCAAGAATGAGTAATATGATTAAGTCAAGTATGTACACAATAACATCATATATAATGTTTTTCAATGTCCCAGATACATATTTAATCAACACAGCTTATCTTCTGCTGCTGTGTATACAAATATATATTGGATTGGAGTATCAGCAGACACTGATCGACTCTGATCAGGACATCTCTTTGGCATCACGTCACCCAAATTACAAAAAAAAATGTCTTAGTTACTTCCAGTAGCATCTAACAGAGCCCACGGTCATGTGGTAGCAAACAGATAAACTGATAAACACTGTAAAATCACACACTGATTGTTAAAACCATGTGCACGGATTGGTAAAAATGTGCATGTTTTACCACCAGCCTGTTAAACTTATGTTCTGGCCTCTTCGATCACCTGCACTAACTCAGCACAGAACAGAACGACTCCACCTTTCCTCCCTCATTTGACTGTCACTACTTTTTCTAGGTTGTACGGAGGAATGAACTACCGCCGGCTAGGTGGAGGGGTGGGCGTCATCAAAATGACTCACTGTGAATCCCACATATGGTAACACCACCACCACCACCACCACCACCCTCCCCCTGCACACACACACATACACACACTCGCTTCTTGTCACGTTGCAACGGATGCCTCTTTTCACCTACTCTTCGTGCCTCCAAAAGTGACGCTGTTATTCATGCGAGGATGAGAGGAATGTTGGAGGGGAGACACGAGACAGAAAGCGGAACAAACCTTTGAACTTCATCCCGAAACCCCACTGCGAGGTTGTTAACTTTGCAAACCATTGTTGTCTTCAGTGATTGATTACAGTCACCGTGAAGTGCACTAAGCAGAAGTTTACCATGAAGCCTCCAGTTTGGAGCGGACTGGCAGTTACAAGTCCTTCTCTGGTGACCTCGTCACATTTTCATCACCCAAGCTACACGGTCAAAATGGGCGTTGAGCGAGACTGCTGCCGGAGGAGAGTATCCTACATTTCTGGGTCTGCGAGGAACTGGGAGGTTCAGCAGCATCAGGTCACCGGAAGATGGCTTTTTCAGTCTTTCCAGCTGTCTTTCCCTCATTTCTTGCAAGAGAGTTTCACTCTAAATGACTGAAAGAAAACAAAGTACAGCACCCAGCGGACCAGCGAACTCTCTTCATTGTTGAGGTTGATTATTTTCTCGGAAATACAACATGACACGCGCTATGTCAGAAGTTAATCCACGCCCTTCTTATCCTGTTTCTACGTAGCTTTAGTCCTGATTGTGAAGCATACGTCTCAGCTGAGGCTGTTGTGTCTCTGGGCCTCATGTTGTAGCATTAAACAGTAGAATGAAGGCATTTGGATACCCAGAGATGTCTTTCACTGAGTATCAGTGCCATCCAACAGTTTCTCAAAAACTTTCAGACATTGAATGGGATGCTGCACTTTACAAGAGGCTACTGTAGCTGTTTACTTTGGGTTTTACTTCATATGCTGTCAGTGTGGTCTTTTTGTCCATCGTACCCCTTCAGTAAAAAGACATCCAGCATCCATTTCTATCACCAGTTGATTCTTGACTCCAGTGCTCAATTCTGACGCCTCAGTATGCTTTAACTGGACTATAAAGCCCAACCACATCTAACACCATCTGTCCCAGAAGCCTCAACATCATCTCTAGTTCTGTGTCTTGTAGTCTCCACGCGATGAATCATACAAATGGCGTTGGGTGCGCAAAGTTCATGGTGCTGCGCTCAGTTGTACACACAAAAAGTGAAATAATTCCAGCACTGCCTGTTCTGTCACCCCCTCACACACCTGGTACACCTAGCCAGTTGTCGTAGTAACTGGGCCCAAATGCCAAGTGACTGTCATTTACTAACTTTTAAGGATAATGCTGCCAATATTCTGTATTCTTCTTATTGTCATCAAATCCCATGAAAAGAATAAGACTGCCGTCTGCACACTTCCTCAGCCATTCATTCCTTGCAAACGGTGCTAGAAACCGGAGGACTATTTTCAACTGCGGATTAAATCCTGATTTGGTGAGTATTTCACTAGGGCAGTGTGTGTGCATTTATGGTACACTAATGTGTTTTTAATAGTTTTTTGGACAAAGATGGAGCTTTATGGCACAGAGGAATAAGATTTGTCAGACTTGGATAGATACACAATACTTGGTAGATAATTCATCATTGGTTTTGGATCTTTTCATAGGATTTGTTGACAATAAGACGTAATATATTACAAGACACAAAGTGAGGTGTAGTAATACTGACGGCGTTGTTGTGGAGATTGGTAAGCAAAGAATAATACAAACATACTCCTTTTTGAAAATGCCTGATTACTTTCCCTGCTGATGTGTTGGCACTGAGCACTGGAGCCAGAGCCAATCATCTACAATGGACACATGTGGGTTTTTTTTTCGGTTTTTTTTTTCTTCTAAACGCAAAACTGCCCACAGACGCACCCTGGTGGGAAAAGAAGGGTCTCAGTGAGCCCGTGATGCAAGTTCAGCATCACACGTGACATTTTATGAACATGTAAATATTTTACGGGGAGACCTGAAGCAATTTTACGTTCATCTATTTAAGATGCTGATCACTTCCGAGTGATTGATTTAGGCAGCACTGAAGGCGGGGTGTATTTCACATTCAGCTCACAGTAGGTAACATAACTTGTATTCATCAGTATGTTAGATATGACAACACTAACCAGCGACTGAGTATCATGTTGATGACAAGGACCTGTGTACTAGGTGTATTTCAAATGCAGTAACGCCAGTTTTTTTGTTTTTTTTTTTGGAAAAAAGGTGGAGCACACAAATTCAGTTTTTCTATATGCATTAAAAAAAACGTATCAACTCCTTCTGTAGCACTCTTTTTCTTCACACAGTCATGGTTTTTTTTAAAAAAAACACAGGTTCTGTTTGTTCTGCTTTCACAATCACACAGTATTTGTGTTCTTATTGTGCAATCGTATGCAGCAAAGTGTAATGGCACCACCTGCTGGAGGATACTGATAGTGCAGTTCATAAATAGATCTTAAATTTCCCTGTTTGGGAACAGATCTCGGCTCAATGTGAAACATACGTGGAGTAGATGGTGAAATTGGTTTTGGATAAATCTTCTCAGAATTTATTGCACTGTGTTTGGAAATGTATTTTAGATTTTTTTTTTCTTAATTATATTTTATATGGGTGTTTAAAACCAGCATAGGTTAAGTCAGGCCATGACGGCCTTGACGCTGTGCAGAAACAGATTCATTTCACAGATGCAACATGCTTTGTGTCACACACATTTCATCACAGTTCTGCACTTTAAAGTGTGTGTGTGTGTTTGTGTGTGAGGGACAAATGCACCGCTTTAACAGTTTATATGGCAAGTGGCAGCAGTTGTAATGCATTAAATTGAATATCGACGTTAACGGCAAATCTAGATTTCGATGGCTTAAGTTTTCTCTGCGAGAGGGAGGCTCACTGTTAGTCTTATGATGCAGCGATGCCAGTCTGTCTGTCGGTAATAGTGTCTATGCTGTGGGATGTTTTACAGTCACACATGCTGATGCTCACTTTAAATGTTAAATTGAACCATTTGATGCGTTTTTGTAAGATGCTGACATTGGAGAAAGGCTCTGCAACACATCCTGCATACTTTTTGTTTTTGTTGTTTGTTTGTTTTTTTTTGTTTTGATTTTTTTTTCACTGCCACAAGCATTACATTACATTACAAGGAAATGTCGCTCAGTTTAAGAGTCCATACATGTTATTGTCTTAGTCCTGGACAACCTCGCTACTGTTTGATGTAACATTGCATTACTGTGTGAACCACGTTTTTTCCAAACTGCCTCACAATGATTTATTTAGCTTATAAAGTACAGCGAATTTCTCAACCCACAAAGACACAGTTAATTTTTTCCTTTATCTGAAATCTTCCAAAGCATTAAATTTGCAAAGCATGTACCCCTCATCTCTGGAAACTCTGGCAATATTTTTTGTGTTTAGTTAAAATATAGACTGGGCAGTCTTAGACCAGCAAGACTTTGTATTTGATTCCAGAACTGAGTGGAATTTCCTTTCAGTCATGTAAGCTACTAATGATGCATTGTGATTGTGATGAACAGACGTCAGTAGCCTGTATTCAGATATCGTGTTTGGAGTAGCCTCTGTGCAGTTTGTCCAACACATGACTCAAACATGGTTGTGATCTCTGCTGTTTGTGTTCAGCAGCTCTGGACTCACATTGTTCACTATGACAAGGATTAAACTTTGTTTCCCGGGAAAAAAACCCACAAACTGTGTCTGATTTTTATTTTTTATTATTTTTTTACAGTTATAGGACAGGTTTTTAGCTGCCGATGTCACCTGCCATGATTCGCATTACTTTAGATAATTTTGTCAAACTCTTACGAGACTGTTTCATTTGAACAAACCTTTCAGATACTGCCTTAAGATGTTTTATTTATTGACGAGTGTCACGGAGACGTCCCAAGAGCTCTGGCAGAGATAAAGTGAAAGTACTCCGTCACTCCAGCATGTAGCAGCTTCTATATTTATGTAGCACAACATGCACCATTTGTCCCTTCGTAATACAGTAAAACTCAACTCACAAGTTCTCAATCATGAGGAGCAAACGGCGAAAACTTGTCATTACTTTCAGTATTCGCCACACGTTCAAGAAGTAAAATCCACTTTAAAAGATGAAACGCTTCAAATGCTTTCAAGTTTGGTCTCATCTGCTCCTGTTTTGCATAAGATGTACTGATACACTGATGTATGTGTATAGCACTCTCCTGGGTCTGTGCCTGTGTGCTCTCTCTCTCTCTCTTTTGTTTTTTTGTTGTGTAAATGGATCCACAGTCGAGCGCCAGAAGAGGACTTTGATTTGGAGACAGATCAGTAGTTCTCTCTGTTGCTCCAAATGTCAGAAGAGAAGAAAGATGGATGTTCAGTCACAGTTGGTCAGTGAACACACAACAAACAGAAAAAAAGTTTGGCTCTCTCTCTTTTCTTTATGTTATGCGAGACAAATGTTTCTTTCTCAGTTCGTTATTGTACCAGTGTAATTAATCACATTTTATGTTCCTCATTAGAGGCTTGTATACTGAAACAGTTGTTTTTAGTTACATTAGGATTTTATGTCATGATTTACTACACGGACGCGTTGCTTATTATAGCGTGTGCTGCCTTTACTTTGGCACCAACATTCTTTCAGCTCAACGGATTCTCCTCTAACGTTAAGCGCGCCATCATCATTCTGATCTTGTGGTCTGTGTGTGTTGTTGCTTTTATCTCTGTTCTGGCACCGTGGTGAACAAATTAGTATCAGCTCTGGCCTGTACACAGCTGCCAGATGTAGCTTGATATGTGGATGCACACAGTTTGGCCCCCAGTATGAGTTCCACTTAGCAGCCCTCAGGCCAGTCTGGTCCGGCATGAGCCTGTTGGCTAGTCTGCATCAACCTGGTAGTCAGACATGCTGGATTTATGTCAGTGGTGGGCTAAAGTAGTTAGATTTCCTGGGTAGCAACAACAAGAGAAATGATGACATTAATTAAGAGGTAAGATGAGAGGGAATGGGGAAAATGTCTTTCTCACGGGAGGGAGGGGATGAGCAGCAAAATCCACAGCACCTCCTTTAATATATATACACACACGCACACACACGTACGTAATGCTGCTGCAGATCCATTCCAGCATCCACTATTTGAAAGATACGTGTTGCTAAGCACCACAGAAACAGCCCTTTCAGTCCACTGCTGTCCTCCGATCAGTAATGAAAATAATATAACATAGGCAGCATGAACAGGGGGAATAATTGTGTAAGCTACGTATCCTTTAAGCACCAACAGTGGACTCTTAACTGGGAAGCAACCGTGTTCTGTTTTAGGACATGAAAGGCTTACATGTATGTAAATGTGTATGCCTTTAATGATTCCTTAAATTTAGTTTGACACCAGCTAACAAAAATACCTTCAAGGTCTAGATTGTTTTCACTCCAAACTAGAAAAGAAGAAAAAAAACCTTTTTAAGAACACTCTTTCACATAAAGCCTCTGCAGCTGACACATTTCTTTCCAGCTCAGATAAATGAATGCATGAATGCAGCAAACTGAGATCAGTTTGAGGATTTTCTGCTGTACAGTACACAGTTTGTGATGATAATGTGATGGTACTAATATAGGAAACGGTGTGATGATTTCAACCATGTCCCTTGGCCCTGTTTGAGAGACGTACTGGTGACATATTGTACATCAAAATCTGAATGAATATACACGTTTTCATCTGTACTCTTCTCTGCGAATTTGAACTGAGCGACATTTAAAAGTCACGCGCACCAATCAGGATTTCTCAGCAACTTTCTGATAACAGTTGCAAAGTTGTTTCTGAGAACAGATTTGACTTTAAAAAAAAAAAATCTTAATAATTAATAACTGATGATAGTTTTTTTCCCCCCCTTGCTCCTTAATTGTAGTTTATTTAGTCATGACTATTTAATGGCATGAAGAAAAAAACTAATTTTCTGGGGCTATAATAAACTATTAAAAGCTTTAGTGAAACTTCATTTTAATAAGGCACCCTTCATGAAAGATTTATAAGTTTTATATAACAAAGTGTCAAAGTGATTTCTCACAACCAGGCAACCCCAAAAGCTGTTAATGTCTCATTGCTGAGCTGCAAAGCTTCAAGTCATTTATTAACCATTAATAAAGCCATGAGTTACGACTCAAACACTTTTTATAAATAGTATGTCATTTATAATGTCTTCGTGCATGTACTTTATTAGATAGTGTTACCTCTTTATTTTATGGCTGCTCCTGTCTATTCTGACAGGTCACTAGTAGCTTATTTGAGTAATGATGTTTCGGGGGGGGGGGGGTCCGCTCTGCTCTGCTCTGCTCTGCTGTGTACCAAATCCCAGCACCGCTAAGCATGGACAGGACACCCCCACAAACACTCAGAGGAAGAAGAAGAGACAGAGAGACCTAGTGGACATGCATGTCTCTGCCCCTCTCCCTCTCTCTCTCTCTTTCTTTGTGTTTCAACACCACTCCTCTGTCTGGCTCCTCTTCTCTTTCTCCTTTTACTGTCTCATAAAAGTACACTGAGGCAATGACTGCAGGCGATTCTTTACAGAGCGATCTCCTGCTCGCTGCATCTGTCCCTGAAGATACACCCTTACTCTAAAATATACACTAAAGCATGAAAACTTTGCTCTGGGCAAGAGTCCAAACAATTTAAAAATGCACTTATCTTAGATCGTGGCTTAGCTGGAGCTGGCTCCTGCTCCAGCATGTATACAGTCTATATTTAATATGTTGTGTCGCTGGGGCTTTTGCAGCATCTCGATTGGCAGTTACAACTTAGAACACTGAGCCAAATGTATGACCTTCTGCCCACTCTCTCTCTTATTAACCAGCTCCTCCACAGAGATTACATTGGAACAGAAGATGTGCAGTTATGAGGGGGAAGGTTATGTTCATTCATCTGGGGTTTTTTTTATATGCAATATTATACGACTGTATTTCCTCTAATAAAAGAAGGCAGTCGATTAAAAGCTCTGATAATGGCTGAAATCGTGGTTGATGTGAACGAATAAAGGCCTGCCTCAAACAGGCAGTTTAATACGTTCAACAGTATAATTATGATGTTTTAACGTTCCGTTGTTGTTGAATTACTCGGCTAAAGTGTTGCTTTCCTATTTCAGTCACCGTGGGCGTACATGTGTGTTAATGTCTCAGCCAGTTGTAGTTTGTAGTACCGTACAAGTGGCACAAGATGGCACCAGCTACGTTTAAAGTAAGCAGCATGACGTGAGCAGCATGGCAGTCAGACAGAGATAATTTATGTCAAATTCAAAGAGATAAACAGAAGCAGATCAGAAAATAAGAACGTGAGAAAATTGAAACAGATCTGATCAAGTTTGTTATGTGGCTACTGGAGATATACTGTATCTGCATATATCAGGATTTTCTCCACATATGAGACATTTGAAATGACGGTAAACGGGGCCATATGCAGCCAGATATTTCCTGCAGGATATATATATATATATATATATATATATATATCATTAAGTTATATAACATTATGTTCCAATAACATTATCATAAAGTCAAATCAGATTTGGGTTCTGCTTTTTTATCAGGTGAGATCCTGCACTGCTGCTCATCCAACAGCATGAAGGTCACTGAGTGATGAGGCTGATTAATGAGTGGACTCTCCTCGTAGTTTAGAGACGGTCCGCTGCAAATTGGTCTGGGTCAACACTGATGATATGAAAAGTGGAACTCCCTCCAAAGTCCAGTTGTAGATTTAAACATTTACATGAGGCGGCTGGACACTAAAAAGACAGCGGATGTTCTTAAAGCCTAAAAAAAAACCCCCTGATTATTCTAAACTGATGTTTTTAAAAGTCTCTCTCTCTCTCTCTCTCTGTCTCTCTCTCTGTCTCTCTGTCTCTCTGTCTCTCTCTCTCTCTCTCTCTCTCTCTCTGTGTGTGTGTGTTTAAAAAAAGCCATCACTGATAGCAACATGCAAAGATTACATTTGTTTTAAGAGCAGAAAGAATTTGATCACTGATTTTAAAATTTTAGTGGATTTTTTTGGGTGGTTATAAAGAAATAACTGGCAATGAAACAATCACAACTGACAGGACAGCGACTCGTCTCTTAACATGTACACATAAAGGTTTATTATCAAACTAAAATGTGCACATTTTTCACCTTGATGCACTCTGCCAACACTCACTCATCCTGATGAACTGACTACCTAGAAAGGGTTTCTACTCTGAGGTAACTAGTTTGAAGACCGTGTCTTTTTCAACCACGCTCTGATTGTGCTTCCTTTTAACTCGCGTGTGCATAATAGACCTTTTTCCACAGCAGACATTTTAAGTAGAAAAACAAGTGTTAATAATAATGGTTGCTAAAAGAAGCCTGAATGTTCTTCAGGTGACCAGAAGCATGACACCAAATGATTGCTAATGTGTCTCTAACACATTTGTTACTTTAGAAGGTGATAATATTTCCGATGTTGTGATTTCAGCTTGTTTTGTGGTCCCCAAATGGCCAAAGAAAACCAGTTCATGCAGTGTATAGTAGCCACCCTGAGTGTTGCAATGTTTAGTTCAATAAGGAGACATCGATTAGAAGTGTATAAGAATTTGTTATTGAGGTTAGAAACAGAAAATAGCTTTGGAAACTAGATTTCCATCGACATGAAGCATCTTCTTTTAGTGTAGGTCGATGTAAGACAGGATCCTCTGCAGACTAGACGCAGGTGGAGTAAATCCAGCAGGTGGTTGATGGAAACTCTCTCTGGACATCCTGGAGGTCATTGGTGGTAACAGGCTGCACAATAGTACGTCTGAAAGACAGATTTTACAATCATATTTAAAGAACAGCATGTAGGGACTGATTGGCTCGGGGCAGATCGTTGTTCACAAATAGTGAATTGTGAATGTGGGGATTTTGACAGCGTGGGTAAAGGGAAGAGATGAAGAAAACACAGAACATGAGAGAAAAGCTCGCTCTTATTGAACTTTCACCAACGCTTAATTTATATTTATGTTGTAGTCTTGTTGTAATCTGAAATTCTCAAGGAAGATATTCCAGTAACCACCAGGGATGGTATATACTTTATATATGCAGTATATATATACTGCATATATAAAGTATGTATGTATGACCTTTGGTTGTGTTTACTAACCTCAAACCAATTTTATATTTACACATTATGGCTAATAACGTATTAGTCTGCGAGTCAGGCCAGAAGCATCACTGTATTTTGTGATTTTGGACTATATAAATAAAATTTGATTTGATTTGATTTGAACAGCCCGGTGACAGCAACGAGACTGACTCAGATAATGACGAGAGGGATCTGGGCTGCTGAATCCTAAAATCACCCAACTGTTAAACTCTGAACAACATTTTTATATTTTTGTGTTAAAACTAAACAATGTTGAGAAGGATGCGGTCATGTTTGATGCCGAAATCGCCCACTTAAACTTTTTTGTGTTAACCTACAACTGAGAGTTATTGTAAATTAGTTGAATAAAGTTCGACTTATCCGACACACGTTTTGTTTTGCTTATTGCGCCTTATAATCCTATGCGCCATATAGCCCAAAAAATATGGTATATTATCTTTTTCACTATGTACATGCTAGCATGACACCATCAGCATTTCACTAAATGCACCGCTGTACCTAAGTACAGTACTTGTTGTGTTCCCATCTTACTTTGTTCTGGCAATAACTTTCTGGCACTTTAATTACCACAAAGTTTTGAATGCATTTCACAAGTGAGAGCTCTTCTCTGAACAGAAGGGTCTCTATGGAGATCTAGTTTTAACCTCTGTAATAGAGGTTAAAGGTAGCTCATTTCTTAGCTGTGAGATATCTTACTGCACATAAACATAACATGGCTCATGTTTGGTTTTGTGAATGGTTTGATTTTTTTCAGCCCACAGAATTTGTGCTGTGCACACAAAGACATCTCAATACCCTCTGATTCCCCAAACAAAGTTTAATCATGTCTTTTTCAAAAGAATTGACTCTGCATTCTCTATCACTTATTTTTCATTATGGCTGAGGATAAGGAAGCACATTCACTATTAGTACTGCAATCATAGACCCTGGCCCTGATAAACAAATGATGAGGATCCACAATCAATGCCATCCCCACACATATACACACACACACATCACAGAAGCTGGGGCACTGAACGTATTACAGAGCTGTAATCAGCTGTTTCTCAGCAGAGTTCCTGCTTTGTGGTTAGTAAAGCCCCTGAGATTCAGTATCTGTCTGAAAACTATTGCAGTGTTTGGTGTGTAAATGATGAGAACTTGAACACAAGCAATTGAACTACATTAATGAATTAAAATAGAAAAATAAATTGGGATTTAACCCATGTGTAATAAACACAAAAACACAAGACGTCCGATCTGCTGAGATTCTTTCAATCGTGATAAGTGGTTGTAACTCATCAGAAACAACTGGGTCATCGTGCTCTCTGCTCACTTCATACCACTTAAATGCCACTAGAGGATAAGGAAATTACCTACAGTACATTTACAGTATTTTCACATAAATCCTTCAGCAGCAGAACTTTAAAGTTGTCACTCATCATACAGCTCAGTTGAGAGTTCTTGTGATTTATAGTTACATACCTGCTGCAGTATCCTCTTCTACTGAGGGGACGTCTCATGTCACTTACTGCAGCTATAATGAACAACTTAGATATAACCTTCAGATATAGATATAGATATAAATAGATATATTCCAATCAAACCGCAGATTAAAAGCATTACATTTAAGGAACAATGAGTTACCAGTTTATTGGGTAGCAACTCAAGTAATCATGCATACATTTATTCTCCAGAATCCAAAAGGTTTCAAGTCTCGAGACATTTTTGGTCAATGACAGTCTTACTTGTCCTCCTATTTTCCTTAACAGCCATTTCATACTGTACATGGTGTTCCACAAAGATCTGTTCTCGGCCCACTGCTCTCTGTGTATGTGCCGCCATTTCCCCGAAAAACATCTACCTACACTTGTTTTCTTTGGCTTTTGCTTGAGTCATGGCATTTATTTAGTGGTTATTATACCTAGAATAAAAAAAAATATAACTCCTATAACTTCTTTCTCTTCTGTCATCCTCTATCCCGTTTCGTCTTCTGTTTTGAAAGGTGTTGTTTTACTCACATGTATGTATGGAACGATGTCATACTTTCAACGGTCAACTTTTAAAATTGTACAAAAGTATTTTAATTTTGATGTATTTATAATTCATGTTAGAGTCGTAATCATGATTTTAGATGATTTATAGCACTTGTTGTTCGTTTGAAATTTGTTATGACTTAGACACTTGACTATTGTCTTAACTGTGACTCAACCTTAAGATGCTCAGACTTAAGATGCTTAACATTTTAATTATTCACAATGTTCAAATCCACTTCATGTTTTTTGACACATTAGTATCTTTAACCAAGTTGGGTTTTTGATTCCTTTGTGTTCAATATTTTTTTGCGCAGCAGATCCAAAATCCAGCAAAACATGCTCTATGAACATGTGCAGTCCTACCACGTCTATAAGCAAACAAACTGAGCAATGGGGGGCTTGGCATTTGAACTCTTATCGGGGGATGAATGATGTTTCAAAGTGTAATCAGCTCTCCGTTTCTTTGAGGTGCCACTAATACTGACTGACATACACGATTATATAACACCATATGCCATAGCACTGCACTTCAGTTAACCAGGACCATGACCACAGAAGAGAGCAGGTTGTCTTTTATAATACCTATAATCCTATACCTATGTCAACCTCCACACTGCTGACTTATGAGGAAGCCCTCTAGCTCTGCACTACATGTACAGCTTCAGCACTTGCCAGTTTAAATTCTTAAGCCCTCCAGAGATCCCTGCAATAAAAGCAATGGCAATTGGATCAACATGTAAGCAGTAATACCACACTTGTAAAGTCAGCATTTGTCAAATTTTGCAGACATTAGATTCAATATAACCAGGAAAATAAATCACCATACAGAGGTAAGAGGTACAACATGCAGAGCTGTAAAAAATACAAATCGCAGATTTTTTCCTTTTAATCCTGCTTATATTTCAAGGAGTCAGACATTTTTACTAGTAGTAGTTATTTTAGTAGTTTTTGTTTTTAGAGTTGACAGATCTTTGGTGCTTATCGGTTCAATGTTGAAAATACCACTAATACCACTAACGCCTTATTATGGGATTATTTGCAATCCCAAATGTGTTTGTGTTTTTATTAGCAAACATAATGAACCCTTATAGACATGGTCCCTCACTTCCCTCCTCTTACTGTCTAGATAAAGACAATGTGCTCATCTGAGTCACCTTCACTTATTACCATGCAGTCATAGCAATAAGTTTTACTCGGCAATGTTCGTGAGTATTTTTGCTTTTACATGTTTCAAGGCTGTCCAACCCTCTGATTGGTGGAGGTTGTAGGAGTTGCATACATTGCTCAGGGATGAAAAAGTACTGCTACTTATTCTGGAAAAAAAGTCATTTGATATAGATTTTGATTATCCTAAAAAAGGTACTACAATTCAAGATAAGCCAGCAATGGATAGTGTTGTATTGTAAATGCATGTTATGTATGAGGCCCACCACTCCTGACAACAACCTACGCCCTTGCAGATTGTTGCTGATGTTTTTGCGAGAATGTGTTTCTCAGATCTTAAAGTCTACTGGTTGGACTTTTGTATTTAGGGATTACATGACATTTGAAGCCTCGGTGAATCAGCCAATCCTGCTTGTGTTTACCAGAGATTACAGACACATTGTCAGCCAAACAAGCAAAAACAGGTCTATTTTAAGATAATTGTCATTGAAAATTCCGGTGACGTGCGTCTCTGTGGCCTCGCTTGTCTGGTTGTCATCTTCATAAATGTGTTGCACGCCTGTTTAATTCTCCCGGCGGGTTAAAAGCAAAGGTAGGTGGTCCGCATTTTCATTTCCTTTGTCAAATGTGCCAAGTCCAATAGAGAGTAACTAGATGGTTTTTAAATCTTTTAGTACCCCTTCCTGTGCCTACTGGTCTAAAACGCACACTGTGATCCTGCCGACTTTAGTCCTGCCACAAGAGATTTTCTTTGCAAGTTTGAAGGTAGAGAGGATGTTTGGTAGCATCTTGTCTGTACTCCATGCATGAAGATCTAAGATAGTGTGAAATGAAATGGAAAACCCGTTCTTCTTCACAAGCAATAACCAGTGTTTCTAAGAGATGAGTGCAGATACAGAAACAGTTTCCACTGAAGACATAACATCCACATTTCTAGGTCTATATTTAGATTGTGTCATTCTACTGGAGTATCTTTGCATTATTTGCAGCTTATACTGGCCCTTTATGCAGCCCCTCAGTTCAGCCTGTCTGTTTAAGTTAAGTTACGGTCATGGACTTGTGGTTTTTTGGACTTGTGGTTTTTTTACTTGTTTTTTTGTGTTCTAGAGTGTTATTTTTTGTGTGTTTGCATTTTGCCTGTTGGCATTTTGGGTTCAGCTTTTTTTTAAATGTGTTTTGGGGTTTATGGTTTAGTTTTTGTCCCTTTCTGTCTTCTGTGCTCCTTCTACCTCCTGCTTTTCCCGTCTCACTTTTCATCCACGCCTGCCCTGCTTCAGCCTCGTCAGTCAGTTTATTTCAGTCTTCTGTTCTGTTTGTTTAGTCTCGTCTAGTCAGGTTTGTTCTATTCGGTGCTGCTCTTTTGTTCTGTCTGCTCTGTTTGTTCTGCCTGCACGTCTGAGAGAAAAAAAAACCCCCAAAAAACAAACAATTATTCTTTACTTAAAGCTGCCTTTGCTTTCTGCGTTTGAAGACAAACCTTCATGGTCCCCAGAGGATGACTCCCACTTACTGTTCTTTTAGCTCCACCAGCAGGTCAAAGTTTTCGCTCATCCTGTGAAAAATCTCTCTTAAATATTAAAAAATCTATTGGTTCCACTGTGTTTAATCCTGGAGAAAAAAAAGAAAGAGAAGGAAAGAGAAAGAGAGGCCAATTTTTGTGGAGTGGTTTTAAAAGAAAGATGGAAACACTGCAGTGACAACTAGCTGAGCACTGTAGGAGGAATAAAAGAAAACCTTGGTCAACTGAGAGGAAAGAAGATTAAAAAAATATTGAAAATATAATAAAATTGATGTTGTGTGTTTGGGAGAAGTAAAGCATTCTCTTCACTAAACAATGGCGGAGAAAATAATGGATTTCACATTTCCTCTCCTGCATCTTCACCAGTCACAGGAAACCATTTTCCAAGATAGAGTTTAATAAATATCTGATTTCTGCCAAATAAAACTAGCACACGGGAGCTTATTAGTGTGTCCAGAGGAAGGTACAGTATGTCTTTACTCAGAATGGAGTGTAGGAAACAATCATTTGAGCTTTTTTTTTTAGTTCAGAGCTGTTCAGATATTTTCACTGTGATCGGCTTTAACTATGAGAAATGGACCCAATTTGTCTAAAACGTTGAGCCGCTGATAAAAAGAGAGTTTTGTTATAGATGTCGATGCTCTGGCGCTATGCCTGCCATTCTGGAGTTCAGCTGGCATCCAGGCTAAACTTCCTCAGTCAAACCTATTGAACAGGACTGTGATAATAATAGGGCTGCCACTGAAAGCTGGCAATCGCCTTTTTGTCTGAAGCAAAAATCCCTGTAGGCCCTGCCACTGTAAATCATATCTGCTCCACGACAGTGTTTCTGTGCAGCGACTGTTAACCTTGCTGTGAAATAAGCTGCTGAATGTGAGATATCTCACCACGTAGCGACTAAAGGCCAATGTATGCGCACAGCCTATAATAAGTTTGATGTGAGCAACACTCCGTTCTTGTTATCGCTGACTGCCATTAGCACATTTAAGCTGCCGTGAGCAATTTCATGCAAAAGCAGATTAAAAGACAGGTTGGATTGATTGACTGTTGTACATAACGTAGTCTGAATGAACAGAAATCACATTTAGCCGCTGAAAAGTAATATTTATGTATTTACGTAAACACCCAGTTCACACAGATGATACTTATGGATGTGTATGAGTGTATGCTCTTCAGTCTGTTTTTTATAATCGTTTCCACGGGCGACGTCGTACAGAAATGATAAAACGCTGCAACTCTGTCAAAGCTTCTCGTTCCATTTTTCATTCCACATGCATTAAAGACTTTTCATGGTCTTTTATCAGTTCGTCAACCTTGGGCATTTTAAACTCATCCCATGTTCAAACGGGGACATGTCCTGATTTCCTTGAAAACTACAAGGCCTTGAATGAACTTTAACAACAATGTAGAACAATGAATAGAATACCTTTACCCAGCTGCTGTAATTAGGTTGTTTTGCAAAAAGCTATGTGTTAAATGACATTTATATACTGGTGTTTCTTATTACTTAGGGGCAAATAAGCTAATATCATCCAGTCTAGCTTTAATAAACCAACTACAGGGTGCCCAGGTAAGCCTCCCTCCAGTTTCTCCCACTCTGCCTCTTGTGTATATATTAGTCAGTGACAGTAATCCGTTTGAGGTAACCTGATTTAAGCAAGTTTAATTTTAAACAAAAAAGAAATTTACCTCGGGCCCCTCTGAAAGCCACAGTCCAAATGTCAGGTAATAAATAATGCAGCTGCTTTTCAAAAACAACTGCGCTCCAGGTACTTGTCAGGTGCGCTCCACCAAGGGAAACAATCAGAAAAAAATAAAATAAAAAAAAGCTTTCGCATTCTGAAACATGTCTCTAAAATTTCCCTCGTTAAAAACAAAACTTACATAGCTGAGCACAAAGACAGACGTTTCCGGCTTAGACGCCTTCTTCAGTGTGAACAAGCCATATTATACCTCAGTGAGACCAGTCAGGGTGGTAATAATGCAGCTTTTGCTTTGAGGCCCCATATAGTATATATAGTGATATAATAGTATCAGTAGGGAATAATTAATAAGGTACGAATATGTTTTTTTTTTTTTTTTTTTTTTAATGTTTAGAGATCTTTTTGGTTGCTGTTCAGAATTTTCTGAGGAATAAAGGCTGCGTTGCAGAATTTTAAGTCCATTGCCCCCAATATTTCTAAATTACTATGGTCCTATTAATAAAAAAACCCCGGAAACAATAATTTAAATACAACAAACTAGTTTCCACGTGATGAACTTCTCCTCAGGATTTTTACCCACTTTGCATATTTGGTAATCCAGCCTGCTTATCAGATGCTTACTTTGCAGAAATAAACAGCTGCAAAACTATGTAATAGCTCATACACTGATGCGTCATGTATACAATAATAGCCTTTAAATTCAAGTAGTTCCAACTTAATAAAAATGTATCATAATCCTCTTATGTTCTTGCTTTGTGTACGTTTTTAAATGATTCAGTATCTGCTTTGTGTCCTCTTATTACAGGTTATGGTCTTACTGAGTTGTGAGCAGTTCAGTAAAAGAATGATGCTTCTGTCTCAGATTGAGATTCAGAACAATTGATTTTTTCATTTTTTAACAGTTGAATATGTTTTACTGGAAATACATGAGACGTGATTGCGTTGATGTCAGTTTTTGATGGATGTTTTCATTTTATTTTTCACTTCTTCTATAACTAAAAAAATCAATTAAAAACCAGTGTTGTTCTCAGTATCACCAGGTGGGGGCAGCATTGTTCCACAGCATTTTAAGGCCTTCTCTCTGGTTTCTCTCTGTGGCCCATATCTGGGACAGAGTGACATTAAGGGAAGCAGTTAAAGGTTAAATACTTTTCTCAAGGGTGCTCCACACAGTCCCTCGCCATACAGTAAAATCCTCGCACAAGAAGCTGCAACCTGCAGCTCACAGATCGCCACAGCGGCCGGACTGCTGCGGTACAGCTCCAGGACTGTGCATGCTACGGTAATCACCTGGCTCACACTCATCTGTAATTATTTTGAGACACCTCGACTGTAAAAATATGTTTGGTTTTTTTTGGTGGTGGGGTTGGATTAAAGAATTTTAAAGCTTAGAGACACAGCAGGCCTGTTCATTTTTCATCATATCATATTTCCTCTGGTGAACCACCGCCTCAGCAATATCCTATGCTCACTGCAGTGTAACAGAACCTCCTCGGCTATCACAACACTGCTAATTAAAAAAGAAGATATTAAATGTGCAGGATCTACAGTCAGTATGAAGGAGTCACACGGAAAACATCTCCCATGTGTTTTAATCTCATGTTGTGAGGATACGAAATGTTAAACTGCAGCTCAAAGGCTTTTTACAGATTCCGCCAGCAGAATGTTCCTATCAGCATCCGCATATTGTACGCCATTCATATATTCATGCTGCACGAGATAGACAATTCTGCACGACTGTATTTCTGCGGCTTCGATCAGTCGGTTGGAAATATGGGTTAGTGTTTACAGCCTGCATTGTTACATTGTGATGCGTTTTAGAGAGACGATTCAGACTCAGAAATCCCCAGATGCCATAGACGCGTGGATATATTAAAAGCACTGATTGGTTAGGTGTTCAATGGAAGTACGCTGAAAGAGTTTTTTTTTTTTAATGTTTCACATTAATAAGTTCTTTTCGCATAATTATTATAGAGTGTTTCTAACACTGGAACTTTCCCAGAGGGTCAAGAAGCTTTGGAGGAAACTCGGGAACGTTATCTGTGTTTTAACCAGAGAAATCAGGCACTAAACTTTCTTCCTCTCAAATAATTCCAAGTTGTGCTTTGCTGTCGGGCTTCCTAACCAGCTTTTTAAAAAGAGCAATGAACGAGAGATATGGAGTGAGAGAGAGAGAGTGAGAGAGAGAGAGAGAGAGAGAGAGAGAGAGTGTGCCAGAGTTCAGTTTGTATCTCAGGCCTGTTTTTCAGTCTGTTTTGTTGTAGTTTGTTCCGTCGTGCCTTGCCGCCAGTCTTCAGTCCTGTTTCTGCTCCTGCATATTCTTCAGTTCTTGCAGCCACTGTCTCCTCTGCATTTGGGGGCCACTTTGCTTTATGTGACATTTACTTCCCAAGCTTAACTTTAGTGGTTCAGAAACCTTCTCTGGCTCAGCCGGATGACTCTGCACACACATACTGATGAGGCTCTTTCAGTTGTGCTGCAGTCCTAATCGCTCCTAATTCAGCTGTGTCCCAGCCTCTTCACACAGACTCACCAACCAACCAGTAGGGGGCGCTCATAGAATAACACAGACATGATCTGTTACTTGCTTCCCACCCACTAACATTGACGTTGTAGTTTTTTGTTCGATTCACCACCCAGCATCTAAAAATCTGTCTTTAAAATACCTGAGAGATAAAAATCCAAACATACATATCATGTTTAAACATCTTGTGTCAAACTGTTTGAATATGAATATAAATGTGCATATTTCAAACTAACATCCACAGTGAGTGACAGAGCAAGCTGCAGTTTTTGGAGCCGGAATCACAGATATGTGTAAATATCAAGTATTTACTGGGAATGACTTTAAGATGACTCCAGTGGGACTTCTTAAATATGTTCTCGGGTGGCTGCGACGAGACTGTTCACTTTCACACTTTGTGAGATTTGGGGGTGTCGGGGGGGGGGGGGGGGGGGTGGAGCTGCTCGTTATTCTGGTCTTGTTACTGAGGCAGCATCAAGGCTGCCAGGCTAACTGAGCAGCCTTAGTGATACCAGCTGTTGGGCCTACAAGCATGTGATGCTCGCTCTCTCCCCCTCTCTCTTTCCCTCTGTGTGTCTGCCTTTCCCTCAGATGTTCTCATTAAGGAACAGCAAAAATACCCTGACAGCAGGAGCAGTCAACCTTTCTTCTGCTTTAAACCGTGGGTGTCAATTGGATTTGGCGAAATGAATGCACTTACCTAACCTTACCCCGAGCAAGCTGAAATTTGAACCTGAACTCTTGATTGTTATATTGGAGGGAGCAAAGACCAAGCTGACATTACAACAATGTAACAATGTTATCCAACTGTACTCGTACTCTCCTTTTTTAAGGTATATTCAGACAGAATCCAAGGCAAATTTTTGCTTGTGAGTGTAGACATATTTCCATCCATTTAGGCCTACTGTATGTCCAGGTGTTTAGTTGTGTTGACTTTAACTGTAGTTCTGCTGCCAGTAAAATTTACATTTAGAACCAGTGTTGGAAATGAACTTTTTCTCATTGGTCGATTCTAAATTCTACCCATAACTCATATTTTTTTTTACCAGCCACCATTTTGTAATCACACTTTTTTGACTAATACACATTTTTCCCAAAAAAGTATTAATGTAATATTTATTCACTTATTGTTATCCGTTTTTTAATCTCTCTCCCTCACACACACACACACCTCATTATCATGATGAGGTGTGTGTGTCTCTCCGGCTTTCTTCATCTGATAATGAACTTCGCAGCAGGCTATACTAAAGGTGTGTTGCTGCCCCCTACAGGTCATTTGTAGAACAACTCCATTGAATGCCACTGTGTCTGCTCGATTGAGCAAATTCATTTCTCAGAGTCATAAATTTAGCAGATCAGAGATGATTTCCTCTGAAATTTGTTATTTCAACTCTAAATGAGGTCTGTTGCCTACGTGATGCTTAAAATCACACTCCCTCCTTCCTTCCTTCCTTCCTTCCTTCCTTCCTTCCTTCCTTCCTTCCTTCCTTCCTCCCTTTAGGAAACGTTGATTGTTTAGTACTTTGCATGCGTTCTTGTGCTCAGCAGATGAGAAACACTTTCAAAGAACTGTTTGATTACACAGTCAAAAGTATGCATACGCAAAAGAAGCAAATGTAAAGAAAGTAGAGACAGGAAGGACTAGATCACACTCATAGAGAGGAAGACAATGGATAAACAAAGAGGTGGAAAGGGTTGCTGAATGAAAGAGAAATCAAAGGAGGATAAATGGCAACTGAGAATATAAGACAGGAGACAGAATGAGAGAATGAAGACAAGAAAGGGAGACAACCCACACATGTTGGTGGTGGTGAATTGTAATACAGAATAAGGCCACGTTCTGCCTTTTTATCTCTGCTCTGAGGGGGAGGCAGTTTGTGTGCATTTGTCTCTGTGTGCTTCTATGTGTGCTGACTGCAGGCACAGTTCCCTTCATTTGCACATTTGGAGAGCCACCCCCCCCCCCCCCCCTCCCTCCCCTGCTCGCGTGTCCCGGGGTCGCTGTTATTATATAAAATGCAGAGTCCCTCACAGGCGCTGGCAGGGGATGAATTTGTCAACATGAAATTACACAGCAAAGATGAAAAAGGTGATGGAGAAGACAACGGCACGCTTAGCATGGGCTTCTCAGACGCAAGGAGCTGCAAGGTGTCAATAACGGGGCCATCAAAGCCATTCAACCTCATAGACACGCTGTGAATATTACCTTATGGAAGGCATCAGAGAGGTATTGATTTAACTCATGAGATGCAATATGTGAGCTTACATACGGCTGAAGACCACTGATGCCCTCGTTATGTCATATGTTATACTCCCTTCAAAAAAAACCCCTTCAAATTCACACTTAGATGTGTAATAGAAGGAATGATTAAAAATGCAGTGCTACACACTAAAACGTCAAACAGTTCACTTTATTCATCAGGACGTGGATGGTAGAGAATATATATTTAAAAATGAAATATTGTTGTTTATGTAAGATTTCCATTTTAATGGACACGCAAAAAAAAAAAAAAAAAAAAAAGTTAAGATTCCATTAGAACAGTGTTGCCAACACACATGTTGCTGTGCTGGTAAATTAAAATTATTAACCTTTGAATGCCTACGTTGAAATTGTTGTTTTAACATATAAATTGCACATTTATCTATTTCCAATATTTATATTCTGGAGCTCCGCTGAAATGTTTCTTACATGATTCACAGTTGAAAAGTTTTTTTGAACTGTAAATCGTGCGAAGATAAATATCTCGGCTCTTCGTGCAGCAGCTCGGGTCGCTCTGCTCTGTTTTCTGGTTCTTTAGTCAAAATGGAAACGGTTCGATGCGGAATATGCACAAGTAGACAATGTGAACAACCCACGGAGGTGGAAGTAGAGAAAGTAGATAGTTATTTATCTGATATATATGGAGAGTAAATCCCAGGAACACGTTTCTCTTGATGAAAGAATCGATGACTTCTCGAACTCCTGCCGCAGCATCGGTCGTTTGTCTGCTGTTGATCCGTGTGTTCGGTATGTTCCAAGCATGTATGTCTCTCTCTTTGCCGACAAACACCTAAATATGTTTACAATAATTCTGATGTAGCTATGCAGATATATGAGGAGGCGGGGGCATTGTATTTAATCTATGGTGTTGTAGAACCTACTATGATAATGCCTGAGATGTGGATTATGCTTGCAGGATTTTTCTATGAGCATTTTAATACCCTGTGACTCTGGAATCCGTTGTAACTGCTATGAATCCACAAATACAGATTTTCATAGGAGTGTGTGTGTGTGTGTGTGGTATTTGTTTAGATGCAGCCTGTTTATCTTTGCATTAATACTCTACATGGCCATCGCCTTCTCCAAACACTAATATTCACATAGCAGTAGTAAACGGAAACTTTAATAACTTCAGTAGCTTTTTCCTTTTTTTTTATTTTGAAAGTTTTAAAATCTGAACAATGGAATAATCACAACGCCACAATACACTTACAGTTCATCATCATCATCATCATCATCATCATCGTTATTACCATCATCAGGCTCCTTTCACCCCACAACCAAATCACTGTTCTTTCCAAAGGAAGTTTCCACATGGAGTCTAATAAATGTACAAGCCAGACAAACAGTTTTCAGCATCCATTTTTTAAGCAGTCATTATGGTGTGACAGCTGTGTGTCTGTCGCTGACTTTCTGGGTTGACGTGATTTGTTTTTCTGTCTGGCGTGTCAGTATTTCATCAGCTTGTGCAACAATAAGCGTGCATGGCAGGCCCGTACACACATTGTGTACACACAGCACAGCCTCGCCAGCTGAACTCATCCCGCACCACAATGTAATGTACTCTGTCTTTGACACATATAAACAAATCTGTCATTCATTATTACTGTCACTATATCGACTACACCAGCAGAAAAGAAAGGAAAAAACACTGGTTTGGGATTGATGGGGGGGAAAAGTTTGCGGGACTTCCTGCTTCTGTTCTGCTTCTGCTCTTTTCTTTTCTTTTCTTTTCTTTTTTTTGTTTTTTTTTCTTTTAACACCCACGCATGTTCATTTGCTTTTATATAATCGCAGCTTGTTTTTCATCCATCTGTCTCATCCTTGGTTATTCCCGCTTTTAGGATCATCTGCGTCTCTGAGCTGCTTCTGCACTTCATTTACGATGACAACTGAAAACTGAAAACCAGCCTGCACATTTCTCACAAGTTCTATTTGAATGACCGCTATGACTTATATCAGTATTAATGAGCCTGTAGTTGGCTGTAAATATTCAGTGTCACCATAACCTTCAGTTTCCTTTGGATTCCTTCAGGGCATGTCTCTGTGCAGATTCGCAGTGTCGCAATTAGTTTGTAGATAACACTTTTATTTTTTTATTTTTTATTTTTTTTACCAAAGTAACACATTCACCTACACTCTGCCCCCTATTCACTCCCTCTAATGGCCCTCCAGCATTATGATTGAATTATGAAGAATGGCTTTTCTGAAGGCTATTATTTCTGATGCTAACATGTTGTATGACATCCAAGAATGCAAAGTCAAAGTGCTTTTTTCGTGTCTTTGAGAACTACTTTCTCCAATTCATCCACAACAAACTCAGTGAAAGCACAATTAATGAAGGCACACATCTCTTCATTCCCAACTGTTCCAACGGCTCAGTGATAAACGATTATATTCCTCTTTGTACAGTATATTTTGTATTATTCCTGCAATGGCTCATATATATCATCTGATGATTTTTGATTTTAGTTATTCCACTTCACATTTAAGTTGTGATCATGTTTTTCTTAGGTTCTGATTATTATGGAATCGTGACGCACCTGTCAACACTGGACGCCACTTGACCATACATTTTGGCTGGACAGTAACAGCAACCTATAACTGCTAATGTCTATCCATCACTGACTGAGTGATGAAGTTACACCATTGTATTAAAATGAGTAAGACCAGTCTATATTAAACAATTGTATTTTGCTACACAACCGTTTAGATTGTTATCATAGCTACAGTACAGGCTGAATTGGATAATTTACTACATTTCCAAAGAAAAGAAGTTTTGCTGTATTTCAGAGTTCAGACTGACAGGGCTTGCATGCTAAGTCCTTACCCTGCATCTACAGCAACGAGCTGGTTAACATGGTCAAACCCCATGAACCTAAAAGAAAATGGCAGACAAAGTTATTAAAATCCACAGACAGTCAAGACACAGTGAAATCCTTTGGTCTTTGAGGCGTATGTGAAGTGGATGGAAATGTTGGGGTGGAAATCAGACTCGGGGAACATTGCATACTTGAGAGCTGAATAGAAGAGGCTTGGCACTCCTGATATTTGTCCAAATGTCTTTCTCTTTGTTTTTCTCCAGCTTTTTTTAATTTTTTTTTTATTTTCCACAAACTAAAGCACACTCAACATCATGTTTGTGACATGGTGAATTGGTGATGAGTTCTGCAGTGCAAACACTCTGCATCACTCCAAGTGCATCAAAGATACCAACTTGATTTGGCTATACTGAAACAGCTAAAGCCTCTTATTAATTATTATTTTTGGGGGTTCAGAGCAGAACTCATCATACACATGTTTGACATATTTTGGCCTTTTTAAAGTTGATGGCTAACGTGTTAGGAAACAGTTGCGTCCACATCCCGCGGATGCATTTGGAGTTGTGCTTCTGACTACCTGACAAAGCCAATATTCATCAACATTTTAGCTCGCCTTTGAGAAATATAACTGGGTTATAGCTTCTGAATTCTCCACTCTTCTCAGCAGCTAGCTACTCTGCAGTCTCTCGGTCAGCTGCAGGTGCTGTAGTGTACAGATGCCAAAACACTCCATAAAGCTGACAGGAACTGTTGACTTGAATTATTCTCTTTGGGTTTATCATTACAATTGACTCTTTTCACATTTCACATTATCATTTGATTCCTCGTCAATATAAAATATTGATTATTGCAGCCTCGTGGACATACTGTATTCCTCCTGTACACTGTGTGGAATTTGTGTTGATCTTCATCATAATCTACAGGACTATTTTTTTTCCCTTTCTATAAAGAGGAGGGATAATTGTGTATACTAAAGTGGATAAATGGTCATTGTTGGCTCTGCATCTGCGTTTGTTAAAAGGACACAGCACTGTGGAAACTTTAATCAATACCAATTGCTGCTCTGGCACATAGATTGATACTGCTGTTAATATTTAATCAGTACTGGGATACTCTTCTTCACATCCCTTATCTTTTTTTATGTCTGTTCTCCAAAAGTTAAAGAGGTATGCATTCCGGGGTTATGGCTCTTCTACATCGATGGCTGTCCTTTCGAGATGATTGGTTAAGAAATAAAAGTCACTACATTTACCATTGTCCCATTCTCAGGGTCAACTGCAATAATGCTGTAGGCCATAAATGTAGCAAACTCACTGCTTATCTCTTTATTCCTAATGTCTCAATCTCCAGCCTCTCCGCTCCACACAGACAGTGAGGTTTAAAGTATTTGGACTCAATATAATGGCAGACAGTTATGAGCTGAGGCAGCGTGTGGAAATTAAGGCATGTTTGTAAAGTGGTTGGGGAGATTACTTCTCAACTGGAGGGCCTGGGACTGATGATTGCTGAACACCATTCACCCGTTCCTGCCTCCCAACAGACACGGGTATTATTTACACTGTAAATGAATAAAGTATATAATACACCTGGAATACCTTCATGCAAGTCATAATGTGCAAAATATCAGTGCCTAATATTGTATTGCAGCATCTTTGTAAACTTTGGGAAACAGCTAGTAAATGGATTTACCATCATTAGTGAATTCAGGTCAATCAAACAGGATTCTACAGCTACACTTATGACTGTGTGACGCTGTAGATGTGCTAATATGAAATGCATGGCAAAATGTTTGCCTGGTGTTTAGCAGATCATTTTCCACATCCACTATGGAAGTTTTGTGTTTTAGCTTAAAATACAGGCTTATGGGCAGACGGGAAGATTTGCAGGTATTTAACCATAAAGTATTGCACAAACTGAAATGTTTACCTCATAATCATGCAGGGTTATTGCAATTCATCCTTTGGGAGCATGGATATCTGTATTTGCAATGTCTGGGCAGTAAAGGTAATATGTGTGGAGGCATTTAACTAAGTCAAAAATCTCAATCTGGCGGTACCAGAGAACAAGACAGAGGAAGTGATTAGGGTAAATCATCTGGGAACCATGAATCTCTGTACAGTGTCCCATACCATGCAGCACAGTGGTCAGCGACCCGTTGATAATGATCAACCCAGGCGATCTTTGTGAAGTCCAAGTCAAATGCAATTAAATGAATGTTTTTCAGAGGTGTTTGAAGGTGTGTTTACTAATACTAATACTAATTTAAAGGCTGGTGATTTTTTTTTTTTTCTTATTGTCAATAAATCTCATGTGCAGAGCCAAACCAACAGTGCGCTCATCCTATAAGTATTGTGCGTGTATCCAGCATCTGATATATCATTTTCCTGTGCTGTAGACCTTCATTTTTCGTCCAAAAAACATACCAATGAGCCACATGAAATATTCTTTGGTCTGAAGAGAGAGTTTACCATAGCTAGCTTCAAAGTATGGGCGGCGCAACTGCGCATGTGCAGGAATGCGGCTCCATTTTTACATAACACAGCCTCTTGACTTACGGTAACCACTATCTTCAGGGATGAAGGAGCATGTCACCTGCAATTTAGCTCTGCACACGAGAATTATTGACAATAAGACATATTTGCTTCTAGTCCTAGAAATGATCATTTTCTCAGTACTCCACGTACCGTGTCACGTGCATGTGACAGCCTCTTAACTGTATTTTTTTGCAAACCAGCGCACGTCCTCCTCCGACACGATGTAAAGGTAAACAGTACACTGTCATCCTGTTAGATGGAGAACCACTCAACCATGTGAACATCATGAAATTTAATTGCAGTTGCTCACAGCGTGGTACAGTGTCTCAAGCCAGAAAGAAATGTATTAATGACCTGTTGCGTGAGATCTGGTGCTATTCTTCTATACACTGCCTGTCTTTTACATTTAAAAATGTCTCTTAGGCTTACTTGATGGAAGAAATGAGAGTCCTTCATTTTATTCTGTGCCAGTTTCCCTCTTGACAACTTGTAACTGTGGTCATATTCCCGACCATGAATGCATTTAAAGAAATGTATGGCAATGCATCCAATAGTTGCTGAGATATTTCAGTCTCAACCACAGTGGGAGGCTGACTAACCAACATATACACAGCATAAGCCCTGCGGCTAGTGTACGTGCCACAGGTAAAGGTAGACATTCGTCACACATAATGTTGCAAAAGCTTTTGCCCTCAGCTATATTGCAGAACAACTTGAGTGTAATGTCTGGAAAGGTTTTCCTGGTAGCTCTGGGAACTCTCCTGCAGAGCTTAAAACATTAGCTACAGGCAATATTTCATACGGCATTTGATGCAAGAAAGGATGGATTGATAGTTGACGAGGAGTCAGAGGAAGTCAGGGGAAATCTACAATTAAGGGCACTAGTGTTAAAATAACCTCTTTCTTTAATATAAGTGTCTCGGTAGATGCTGTTAGAGGAGTTGCTGCACCGAGGCCATGCGCCAGAGACACAGTGTCCTTAACTAGTGTGTCTGAAAAGGCTGTTTGTTCACTGCGGGATGTACTCCTGAAAGTATGAGGGGAGCAGTAGCTCTAATACCTGCAGTGTGCACTTAAAGTATTATGAAGCTTTTTATTTTTTTCTGTGTTCAAGCCAGATAAAACAGACAGAACCAGGCGCAGTCGAAGGAGAAGTTTGAGATGGGGACAAATAAAGGGGGGAAAGGGTTCCGTACATTATGTACATTTTGAAATTGCATCGTAATTTAATCATATCTTTACAGTCGCAGCACTGATCGTACAGTAAACTTCCTCTCTCTCTCCCTCTGACTGTTTCTTTGTTCATCTCTTGGTCCACTGAGTTTAGCTGATACAACATTTTAATCATTTACATGTTGTGGAACCACAAGAAGGTTTGATATTGAAAGTAATGCCTTTCACTCAGGGTGAGGGGACTGTGTGCTTCCTGAGAAGTATGTGAGATTGTTTTTCTTATGGTTATGATCGTTGTTCTTGTTGTTATGAGCGAAGGTGGAGTAGTCATGTAGTTTGGGCTTGCAGTCTAACACCAGCAAAGAAAAACGATTTAAGGCCCAAACTTGGGCCGAACAGATCGATTCAGGTGTAAATGTGGAGGAGTCATAAAGTTGTGAGTCAATCTTTTCTACTAACTTTATTTTTATTACGCTACATCCTGCTTTAGCTCACAGTCTCTCCCCCAACTTGAAAATTCCACTGACTTCTGCAGTTCCAAATGTAATGATTTAATAAAAATAAAAACTGCAACCCAACTTGAATTTGAAATTACCTGTTTACGTCCAAAATCAAGAGAAGTCAGAGAAGCAAAGCCGTGCTTCTCTTCCATCGTTTCTTTTGCAGAATCCCTGAATCAGGTTTTGAGATTCTATCACAGTACTACTCCAGTTTATTAAAATATTACTCTAGTAGCTACGACACTAGATCATCAGAGACAATTCGGGTCAAGAAATACTAACTAGGTTGTAAACAAGCCACCAGTTTGACCAGATTATCTTTATTTAAAAAGGTAAAATCATATATGGGCACGGTCCCAGATGTTTGTAATAATCCCTCGTTCTATAGGAACAGTGTGTACAGCAGGTTAAAGTTGAAGTGAGAAGCCGGTCTGTAACGTGTGGTGGATGTTCATGACATTTTGGGGTAGTAATTTCATTTTATCACCTTTGTTTTCTAACTCTGGTGGAACGTTTTCTGATTTTCTTTCTGCTCACGTTTCTCGTAATAAATGCGATGACTTCAATGACTGATTGTAAAATCTGAACACTATTTGTAAAATGTGATTTTTTTTTTGGTTAGCGTTTAACCACAATGCATCCCATGAGTCTTAGCCATGGACACACTATCAGAGCTGTGTTGTCCTTCACAATATTAAGAAAACCCTCTTCTGGTGTGACTTAAACCTGCTATGTCTCGACTGGAAAAAGAAAGGATCCTGACATCAGTAAGACACTGAAACAAACTTTTGGGAGTGACTGAAGAGAACCAAACTCAAACTTTCCGTATGCATATTTTATACATACGAGCCTACACATGTTAGAAAGGAAAGGGGCAGTCTAAAGACGTTGTTTTTTTTGTGAGTGTACGGTTGATTCATTTAGTATGCAGTTGAGGTTAAGAAGCTGAGCAAAAGTCAGAGGAGTGTGAAGAGGCAAAAGCCCCCATCGGCTCTTTGACTACTGGACCGTCACAGAAGGCTTCTTTGTATAGATGGAAGTCCGTCTGCACGCCTCTCTCTGGGAGACACAGATATCCATAATTCTGCAACCACTAGGTGTGCTTTGTGGCTTGAAACTGCAGCCTTCATGCATTGGGTAAAATGTATTTTTTTGTTTAGAAGGTAATAAGCAAAAGTATACATCGGAAAAAGTGGTGGGTGGTGAAATTAGAAACTTTTAGAGGTTTGAAACAAGATGCAAAGATGAATTCATTACCTCATACACTAAGTTTAGTGCATGAGAGTCTATCAAGCAAGACCCAATATGCTGTATTCCAGGGTCAGATAGTGGTGATCTTTATTCTGAAATGTCTGTCTGAACATTGACAAATAATATTAGTATTATTAGTAATACTAGTATTAATAAAGCCTCACTGAGAGATGCTTCATTTGAAAAGCAAATTTGTTACAAATTCTAAAACATACAGACCTAGTGAAACCTCAGCTGAGAATTTTATATAGCACAAGGTGCGAAAACTAAGATGAGAATTCTCAGCATAGTATGAGACAAAAAAAAAAAACCTTCCTAAACAGGTATGCTTAAAATATCCACGAGTCTGTTTTCCTGCCATAATCTGTCACAGGCATTCGCAGGGTGGTGCTTTGAAAAATGCACTTTTTTGAAGCGGGAGGTGAAATGACACCACATTTCATTCTAAAAAAAAAAAAAAGGACATTTGTGGTTACCTTGGCCACCTGGGAAGGACTAGATAACCGCAGCTTCTTATGTTATGGGGGGAGATGTCTGTCCATTTCTGCTGTCGCTGCCAGGATTAGTCTGGTGACAAGCAACCCATCATACCATCCCATCATATGTATATAGTTTCATTTACTCCTGTTTTCATAAACCTTATGGATCCAGTGGTTTTAATCATTCAATGATATTACAAGAAAGAAATTCTATACTTAGAATTGGCAGCAAGACCATTATTTTCAGTAACAGTATATACCTTATAATCCAGTGCGACTTATGTATGACCTTTGGTTGTGTTTTTGCTTATTTATGTTATGTTTTGTTTTCTCTTATGTGTGGACAATGACAGCAACTGACATGTTAACTGATACTGCGCCTTATAATCCGGTGCGCTTTATAGCCCTAAAAAATACGGTATATTATTTATATATATATATATATATGTATGCTGTTTTCAGACAAAAGTTGTAAGAACCCACTGTACACTATCTGCCCAGCAGCAAACAGCAGACAACGTTAGCGGCTAGATGGTGAACATAGAAATTCAGCAACCAAAGATTCAGATATTTGGCTCTGGAGAGGTAAAAGAAGAGTGAACATAAGATTTGGATTCATCATTTGAACACAAACACAACTCCAAATGAACGCTAATGTTGATCATAGTCTGCCTCAAATATTCGTTATGTAGGTTTAAGCTAGCTAAAATGAGCAGTGGTGCTTAGCACATAGCACCTCTGCAATCGCCGTTTCTCCTACTACTACTGATCAAAACACGAGATGATGCATGATGAGCTGGACGTGAGAACTTTCCGTTTGTGTTGTTGGAAAAGAAAAACTAAAAAGCAGAAGCACAAATATAAGTTTCAGTCTTCATCATGTCTTGAGTTGAGGTCAGAGGTCATGGTCATACATGTACAGGAGCGACTTAGTCCCTGCACAAATATGGATGAAGTTGTACATTAAAAAATTCAGATGTTCATATACTGAAGCCAAGGAACTGAAGACATCTTTTTATGGCTGTAAGAGTGTGTTACACCAGCTGAAAATGTGTGATACTGACAACATCTGTGGAAAAAAAACTAAGTTGTCATTGCCCTGCAAGTGGGAAGCAGTTAATGTGAAACCTCTATCTTTGTCTCACACAGGAACGCTTTGTGAAATAAAAAACAACTTCTCGAATATTTACGTGCAAGCAGAGTTTTAATGGGTTGCTGTGTGCTATCTGTGGATTAGTTAATCCTCAAAGTCCCTAGGAATCAATTCACTCAATGTTGCTGCTGGCAGGTTAGTAACACAAACACACACATACACGCACACACACACACACACACACACAGTGATAGAACCATTATTGATTTTAGTGTGAGGACCAAATACAGACAAGGTGCATTTTGAAACCCAAGCAGGCTTCATCAGCTGTGAAGGTTACCGAAAAGGTCTTTTACTCTCTGCACCGCACACTGCTGAACCCCCTGCATATCGCTCTTGTTATGTGAAAACCGTAGAACTCCATCTTCAGTGATTTTCATCGCTGACTTCAGTGATAAAGCACATGATCTTTCAGGACTTATTTAGAAAAAAAAAAGTGATCCTTTGTCTTTGAGAGCTACATTTCCAGGTCTATATGTATATATTCTGGGACTCATGATTTACAGTTCAATAAAACTCACTTATTTATCCTATACTTACACTTTCTACAGCTCCTCAGTTCAGCCTCAGTCTATACTCAGTCTATAACAGTCAGTTTTAGCTCCTGTCTCTTTAAGGCCCCCCTTCCCAACCACTCTGTTCTGATTGGCTAACTTCCCAAAGTTATGTCTCAGCTGACGTATGGTCGCACGGGAGACAAAATCAAGGATTTCACTACTTTTTCTTATTCTTTACTTACTTAGACATTTTTGAGCCAGAATATGAGCCAAAATATGAGAGTAGAAGCAAACACATAGAAGAACCTTAGCAACAACCTTAGCAATCAAGGCTAAGGAACGGATGGTCATTCATGAACGTGACAATGTCAGCTTGTCGGCAAGCTAGAAAAATAAATTTTACGAATGAAATGTTCAGAGCAGAGTAAAAGTATCGGTGGCAAACCTTTCCAACTTCTCCAAAAGGCAGGTGGCTCATGCAAAGCCACAAATAAAAGGTTGTGGTGGAGAAAAGACACAGAAATCGTAATGACATCAAACATAGATCAGTTGCACCAGGTAAAGGTTATCTAAAAATGTTTACATCTGTAACATACAGTACTGTTGATGCTTGTAACCTTATATATATAGAAACGTGAGCATCATTTGCACCTCCCTTTATTCTACATGTAAACTGTACATACTGCATTTAACCATGTATTTATTGTTGAGGGAGTACATAATCAATTTCAATAGGGACAGAGCCAATGGTCAGCTGCAGTGATGTGGAAAAAGTAGATTATTCTTTTGTAAGTTTTACATTTGGGCGTTTGGATTAACTCCATGGAATTATAATAAAAGGTAAATAGAGGAGCTGATACACTTTCAGTTCCATTACAGCGAGGAAAATGAATACATGTTGGAGTTATGAAGTATTCATGTGACCCTCCACCCTGCCAGCTGTGCCATGATGGATGTCCTGACCACGGTAGAGACTTGAGTCTAGCAGGTAAGGTATGTTTCATTTGTACTGTATTTCCTCAATATGTCCATCTGCTCACCACCTCATATTTTCTCTTCATGCTTATCCCTCATCTTTTGCTCCAATGTTTATTTAACTTGATCTTCGTGATTGGATCGGTGGCATCCTGCATTGATGCTACGCTCTGTTGCCCACTGAAACGGCTATCTGGGCATTTGGCTTGACATAAAGCAAACTGTGGAATAATGGAGGACTGGAAGAAAAAGGATGGATGAACACCTGTGATACTGGAACACGGAGACACGCTGAAACGTGCCTTTTTGTTGTTCTGTTGTTTGTTTGCCAACTGCTAAAATTAACCATATGCTAATTGTGATTCATGAATGAGAGATTAAGCCAAGTCATCATTATTCATGGGATAACCGGCAAAAAAACAAGAACAAAAAAATCAAAAAAATCATGAGTGTCAGTAAATGAGTCAGTTACTCAGTCCCTGAAAATTGATTTTGGGGATTGATTTTTATTTTAATTCACAAGTTTTGTGCTTGAGCTTGATTTGATTGTTGTTGTTTTGAAAACTAGATTTTTTCAGTTCTTCATAACAGGCTCAAATATATCCGCGGCTGTTGTTTCAAGCGAGTCCTTAAGGCCAAACCCACAGAAGTGCAGTCTTATTCACACTGAACTGGATTCATTAGTGCCTACGCAGTTTTTAGTGAGCACTAGAACATACAGAATATAATGTCTTCTACAGCTAGTAGTTGGGTGGCTTCTCTAAGTGCCTGCAAGACATTCCGCTATTATTGAGGAAGAGGAGAAATGTTTTGTGATGCGCCATCCAGCTTTACTTTTGCCTCAAGCATGTGGAAGGAATACTCTTTCAAGGCAGCGCAAGGATGCGACGCTGCTCCTTGAGGAGCTTAAATAAGAACTTGGCTCATGTTGGACTTGGTTTTAAGATTAATAGATAGATAGATAGATAGATATAGATAGATAGATATACTTTATTAATCCCAAAAACTGGGAAATTAAAGTGTAACAGCAGCATAACACAAATACAACAACAATGAAATAAAAGAACAACCAACAATTAAGATAATAATTAATAATTAAATAGGAAAAGATAATTAAATAAGAATAAGAAATTAAGATAATAATTACATAAGAATAAGTAAAATAAAATATAATATAATATATAATATAATATATGACGGGATTTTAACTATTATAACACAAATACAACAACAATGAAATAAAAAGAACAACCAACAATTAAGATAATAATTAATAATTAATAATTAAATAAGAAAAGATAATTAAATAAGAAAAGATAATTAAATAAGAATAAGAAATTAAGATAATAATTACATAAGAATAAGTAAAATAAAATATAATATAATAATATATGTAATAATATAATATATAATATATATGACCGGATTTTAGCTATTATTGTACACGCTGATGGCCTGTGGCAGGAAAGATTTCCTGTATCTTTCCTTACGACAGCGGAGCTGGAGCAGTCTGTGGGAGAAAGTACTCCGCTGTCTGTCCACTGTGTGATGGAGAGGGTGCTGATCATTGTCCATGATGGTAAACAGTTTATTCAGCATCCTCCTCTCCACCACAGTACCAAACGTCTCCAGTCGGACACCAAGTACAGAGCCAGCCTTCTTGATGATTTTATCAAGTCTGTTGGTGTCGCTGGCTCTGATGCTGCTACCCCAACACACAGCAGCAAAGAAGATGACACTGGCAACAACAGACTGGTAAAAGATCTCCAACATCTTGCTGCACACGTTGAAGGATCTTAGTTTCCTCAGGAAATAGAGTCTGCTCATCCCCTTCTTGTACACAGCCTCTGTGTTAGACTTCCAGTCCAGTCTGTTGTCAATCACTACGCCCAGGTATTTATAGTCCTTCACCTCCTCCACCACCTCCCCCCTGATCAGTACAGGCTGTGAAGGCATCCTCTTTCTCCTGAAGTCGATCACCATCTCTCTGGTCTTGTTGACATTCAGCCTCAGGTGATTTTGCTCGGACCACTCTACAAAGTTGTCCACCAGCGTCCTGTACTCACCCTCCTCTCCCTCCCTTATACACCCAACAACAGCTGAGTCATCAGAAAACTTCTGTAGATGACATGACTCAGAGTTGTATTGAAAGTCAGTGGTGTATAAGGTGAAGAGGAAGGGAGAAAGTACAGTTCCCTGTGGAGCTCCTGTATCACTGACCACCACATCAGACAGGACACTGCCCAGACGGACAAACTGTGGCCTGCCTGTCAAGTAGTCAGTAATCCAGGAGATCACTGTGTCGTCAACACCCATCACCTGCAGCTTCTCACCCAGTAGCAGAGGTTGGATGGTATTGAAAGCACTGGAAAAATCAAAGAAAGTGATCCTAACAGTGCCTTCACCACCATCCAAATGCATATGGGTTCGCTGCAACAGGTAGATGACAGCATCATCGACACCTAAATGGGGCTGGTAGGCAAACTGCAAAGGGTCCAGAAACATCCTCACCCGTGGCCTCAGCTGGGCTAAGACCAGTCTCTCCAAGACCTTCATCACATGAGATGTGAGGGCGACTGGTCTGTAGTCTGCCAGGTCAGATGGCCTCGACTTCTTGGGGACTGGAACCAAGCAGGATGTTTTCCACAGCAGCGGGACTTTTTGCTGACTCAGGCTCATGTTGTACAGATGTCCCAGTACAGGAGACAGCTGGTTGGCACAGGTCTTCAGGATCCTGGGTGTGATGCCATCAGGACCTGCAGCCTTTCGCTGGTGTAGTCTTTCCAGCTGCCTCTTAACCTGGCCTGTAGTCACCGTTGGGCAGGGGTTGCTGCAGATGTCTTTAGTAGAGGAGGTGGGAGATGAGGAGGAGGAGGAGGAGGAGGATGAGCAGGTGGAAAGGTGCTGTACAGGAGAAGGCCGGCTGGGTTGAGCCATTTGGAACAGTGTGGGTGTGTGGAGGGGTGGGGACGTTTGAGGGGTCACAGGAGGTGAGCTAAACCTGTTGAAAAACTGGTTGAATTGGTTTGCTCTATCCAGGCTCCCTGCTGTCAGCCGGTCTCTTCCTGTCATCCCTGTGATGTGTTTCATCCCCGTCCACACATCCCTCACACTGTTCTGTTGGAGTTTGGCCTCCAGCTTCTTCCTGTAGTTGTCCTTGCATGTCCTCAGTCTTTGTCTAAGTTCATGCTGCACTCTTCTCTGCTCCTCTTTATCTCCAGACCTGAAAGATTAACTTTATTTTGTCCCTCAATGGGGAAATTATTTTTTCACTCTATTTTTTTATTTTATTTTACATGCATTCAACCCGGACACACACACACATGCAGCACAACGGCACAGACATGCAGTACAAGGCATAGACATGCAAATGTGGAGAGAGAGATGGTGGAGTGATGGGCAGCCATCCAAACCGGTGCCCGGTGAGCAGTTGGGGGGGGTCGGTGCCTTGCTCAAGGGCCCCTCGGCAGTGCCCAGGAGGTGAACTGGCACCTCTCCAGCTACCAGCCCACCTTCCATATTTTTGGTCCATGTGGGACTTGAACCTCCACCCTCCGGTTTTTCAAGCCAAGTCCCTATGGACTGAGCTACTGCCCCCCCCCCCAAAAAAAAAAAACAAAAAAACAAAAAAAACGTGGTGGACGTGGTGGCAATTACATTATATTATAGGATGGCTACTTATGGATTTGACCCTCTTTTTTGTTTCTCTTTGACTTTTATTATTTGACGTTTTCTTTTCCTTTCCATGGATATGAAAGAAGGGCCAAAATTTAAGCTACTGTAATAGATTGTTTCTTATCTTTTACCTTTGTCTATTTAATTTAGGTGCATTAGTAGACTAGAATAAATAAAGGTAAAACCTTTAGTTTGATTTGTTCTTTGGCATTGTGTCTCCATTCAGTCCTAATGGGACTGCTAGAGTAACAGGGACAGGTAGGGGGAAGAGGGGATTCCCTCATTCAAGGGTTTATTGTTGGTGTACTTGTGTTTTGTTAACTTCACGGTTTAGACCATGTAAGTGTCATAAAATAGGATTCCTCATTTGTCAGATTTTGAATATGTTAAATTATGCAGAAACTGGGTCGGCCAGGTTTTTTTTACTCGTTTTTCACACCTTAATAGTGAAGCAGCGGCCATTCTTACACATCAATTGAAGATCAAGAGACATACTTTGTTTTAATCTCTGGACATCTTTATGGGAGCGTATCGGTATAGGTTGTATTTATGCAACCAACACATTTTCAATTGTCATTTTTTCAAGATTATTGTCTGATGTCTCTCCATTTTCCTCATCGTATGTAATATTGATTGTACTCTTGACTCTAAGATTGCTCAATCTCTCCCAAAATCTGACAAGTCTCAGAAATGGTCGCACCTATTGGAGCTCGGTAATGACTTCGAATTATTTGACGGCTGGAGGATTTTAAACCCCGAACGGAAGGATTATACTTTTCTCTCATGTCCACATAAATCTTTTTCCCGCATCAATTATTTTATAACCTCAAGAGAAGCTCTAGATAGAGTTAGTGAATTTTCAAATAGCTCCCAAATCTTACTGGATCATTGCTCCATTAGAAATAGTATCCAGCCCTCATATGAAAGTCCCTCGTGGAGACATTGGTGTCTGGATCCTTCACTATTGAGTAATTCTTCTATTATATATAGAGTATATTTTTACAAAACAGCAGAGGTTAATCCCTCAGTCTTGTGGGAGACAACTAGATGCTATTGAAGAGGTATAATCTTACGACTCAGCTAAGGAGAAAATGGCTCTCAAAACTAGCTTAGAATAAGGTGAGTTTGAGTGTAGCCCCCTCTAAAGACCAGGAGAAAGTATTAGATGCAGCGTGTGCTGTGATGACGAGGAAGACATTTCAACATTTTTTTATGATAAACATAGATTTTTTTGAAATTGGTCATAAACCAGATTGTCTCCAATCATGGTTTGCTAAAGGAAAAAGGGACATAAATGTTATCTCATAGGACAATACAGATAATACAAACTATGCATCTTAAGATATTAATAGAATTCTGAAGTATTTTTTTTTACCAAAAGATTGTATTCCTCCAACTGCATTGCTTCAAATGAAACAATGAATGCTTTCCTGGATAAAATGAATCTTCCCACTATGTCTGGGGACCAGAGGGAGAACATCTGCAGGCCTATTACAGAGGTAGAAGTTGCAGAGGCTATCAATTCATTGCACGGAGGTAAAGCACATTGCCCAGTTGGATTTTGCTCAGCTTTATAAGATATTTGGTAAAAACAAATATGTACATGTACAGATAACATTCCTGTTATTGGGGTTATTTACCACCTTCTCTATGAGGGCTTTCTATTCAGATTGAATAGGTTGGGATTTACATATTTGGGTATAAAGGTTTCTCTATGGAGGCTAAAACGGGTCCCTGGACTTCTTTAGTCTCTGTAGATGCTTCCCCTCTGGATGTGTCTAAGGAAGCAGCCACCGATATTGATAATAACTGTTATCCAGGTTCATCTGGAAAAATCCAGGCAAAGAATTTGTATTTTGCAGACACCAATAACAATGGGTGGCCTGGGATTCCCTAATATTCTCTTTTATAATTGAGCATGCCATGCCCGATCAATACAGGGCTGGATGCATTCATACTCTTTGGTATTGATTCCTGGGCCTGCATACCCTTCTCGCCTTGGAGTGTTATACACATAATACACAGAATATCCCTAAAGAGATTAAGGCTAATTTAATAATAATATAATATTATTCTTGTAAAACTTTGCAGGATATTATTCAGTTTAGAGATAGGAAATAATTTACACCTGTTATTGCCTATTTGTGATCATCATTTATTCAAGGGTTTAGTTCTCAGTGCTCGTAGGGGATCTATGTCAAGAGGGAAATCTTTCCATTACAGCAAAGGTTTAATTTACCTAAGGGGCATATCTGATATACTGAAAATACAGTGCTATAGAATCATTTTTATTGGGTCAAAAGCACTCTAATCATATTATTTCTGTTCTTGTACTACTCCCTCACTCTGTATGGACAGTATTCAGTCCAAATGGGAGAAGGAATATAAAACATGACATAACATGAACAAGGACACTCCACGATGTGATGTATAGAGAAGTGTTTAATGTGTTTGTGTAAAAGGCTTCTAAGACAAGGACATACAGGACATAGGACTGTTACCTGGGCAACGGGGCAACTCAGATTTTCTGAAGGTTTTTAGACTTGGCAAGTCTAAAATGACCCAACTAGCTTGTATTTGTAAAGACAGGTGTACCTCATCTGTGTGGTTGGAGGCCTGGCAGGGTAACATACACACAGCTCCTGCACTTTCACTCTGGAGGAGCGAGGTTGGCTTTGGCGACACAGTCATTTTCTCTGTGAGCTGCATCAGCCACTGCATACAGGCAAAGACATTACTAATGGCAGTGTACCACATCACTGATTAATCTGGCAAAAAAAAAGGACACAACAAACACATTCATTATGCAGTCATGCCAGTTTGGGCAAATAGTTACTCTACTCTGAATGAGGTTCTGACAGACTTTATTTCAAAGATAAAGAAGTTTGATGGCATTTTTTTAGGATACACAGACTGCAGCACCAAGCTTTCAAAGGCTAACAAAGATGGATATAGAAGGGCTGACATGGAGCAAACAAACATGGCCTTTGAGCATTGAATTGCCCATGGACATCAGACACACTGGAATAATGCTCACAACCTCTACAGACTTTTAGAAAAGTATTTGTATTCATTATAATTCCAGTAATCATCCTGCAATTATACCATCAATTCCCTGCAGAATCATTTAAGGATTTTACATTAAATGATGCTGCCTCAAGAAGGAAAACATGTTCAAAAATGCTCTACATTTATCATATAGACTGACGAGTTCTGTCAGGGAGAAACCCAAACGTTTTGTAATATTTCACCTGAAAATATAATGTAGTTGCACAGCAGATGATGAACTTTTTGTTTTTAATGGAGGAGCTTGTTGCACAAATTAATGAGACAAACAATGTATTTTATTCCATTGTTTAATTAGACTGCTTGCTAAGCCTGACATAACATGATGTGTGACACGAGATAAAAAAAAAAATTAAATAAGGTTCATACTAAAAACATTCATCCAGCAACCATTATTCACTATTATTCATTATTATTCATCTTGAAGTGTTACAGTAATTTGATGTTTCTGCAAATGTGCAGAGAATGCAACTCAAACGTGTTTTTTTGGCACATATCCTTGCAGTACATACTGTATATACATACACAGTGCTATCAGCTGGAGAAGCAGAGATTCAAGGGTCTCATCCAGAAACATTAGCGTTTGTCATCGAGTGTGACTGTGTGCATACAGCCATGGTGTGTTACAGAGTAGGTAAAGCGTTATAAGGAGAAGCCGCCAGTGCATTCTAATCAGGACATATAAATTAATAAGGCTGATAATAACCTCCCTTGAATCAGCTAAGGAATTAGCCTAATGTCTGCACTAGCTAAGAGCAAGGACAAGCTGCTGCCTCATTTATCAAATATTTATTTGGGTTTAATCCATATAATCATAGCATCAACTGACACCCTGCACTTTCATTCATTTGCACTTTACACCTCCTTCTACCTCACATCACCGTTTATTTTAGCTTTGACACCTAATTAGTTTTTTTCCCCCCAACAAGTCTGCCAATTTTCACTATAAAATTAAATGACTGTTACAAAAAGTCTTTAAATGTCCATTCTCTGATCGACCACCTGTGTGATTTAGTTTGTTGGTTAAGTAAAAGTGCTTGTTTAAAGTTGGTTTGATTGCGGTCATGGTTAAAGCTGTCTATATTATTTTTCGGGCCATTTGGGGTCAGCGGAACAAGCTGTAAACATGACATATTGTTATCTTATTAGAATGTGCTAGCAGTTACCAATTGCATTTCTTACAGACATGGAAGAAAACTAGCATTAAATTTGGTGTTGTGTTTCTGGAGTTATTTCCCTGAAAACCGACACCAAGGTAGAGATGAGAACGGTGAAGAGGCTGAAGCAAGTAACCAATAAAACCAGTGAATAACTAATAAAACCAAAGCACTGAAAGACACTAAAACAACATCACCTGCTTCATGGAGCTGAGGGTAATATTGATCTGTGCAGCTTTAAAAGAAAACAAATGGTGACTGTCAGTAGGTGACGAGGTGGGAACAGCGGTTCCATGTCAGCGCATGTCAAAGAGAACGAAGAAACCAAAAGCAACTCAGTCAACAATTGTAAATCTGGACAACTTTCTCACAACTGTGGCTTCCTCATTGAAGCAAATGGTTGAGTGTGATAATGAATTGTCTTCCTCTCACCTCAATTAGCAGGTTTCTGCACACCACCAATAATCAGCCTCAATATGAGGTTCAATTACTTCCTCAAATTACTTGCTTTAATGACTTACTCGAAAATTCAATCAGTTTTTCGATTAAACTCATTCTGAAAAGCAATATCAACACCATTAATATTATTAGGCAACACTTGGGGGGGGGGGGGTTTGTGTGTGGCTCTCAAGCCTGCAGTAACTCCACATAATCAGCAGATAATGTGAGTATGTCATAAACCATTCCGCCATTTACTTACTTTACTTACTTACTAGCACACACACACGTACTAGTACACATTAAATAAAATAGCTTCTCCAAAAATGTGGTTTCAACTGCTGCTCTACAAACTGGTCATGCAACACATAAAAATTAAGAATTCCTTTAGGTGTGCCAACATTTTTGGGTAATAAACATATTTCTTTTCCAAGAGTAACTGGTGTCTTCAGACTGATATCAGCGCACATTCCTGGTGGATCACTTTGTAATGTGAATGCTGTATTCAACTGTTTACCTTGCGATCATTGTGACATTATATACAACATTTGCTTTCCAGAGCTTTAAAATCCTGTCTGTGAGTTTTACAAACCTCTGTTTCGGTTTCTGATAAACCTTTAAATGCAATCGTTTGTGGCTCCAACTCAACTTCCGGAATCATATTTCATTGTCTCACCACTACCTCAAAAAAAAAAACACCAACGCAACCCCTTATAATGTTTTAACTGTAGTTAAGTGGTTAACTTAGGTTTGGGAGCAGGGGCCACAATCAAATCACCTGTCAAGCCCTGTTTGTCTCCACATTATTAAAATGGACAAACACACAATGAACATACAACGGATCCCCAACTACACATCGATCCATCCAATTCAGACGGCAACCTGTGTGATGATTTGTTTAAAACTGGCTATTCTTCACCTGACATGCCAATCAATCAGCAATCAGATGACGGTCAAGTGTCCCAGTGGAGTTGCTTGAGCTCAGATGCCCCGCCCCACCATCAAGATCCACCACGATGCTCTTGCGGTGTGTCCTCATCTTTGGTTCGGCGGTCTACACATCTTCAACCGGAGCTCGACATCAGAGACTGGACCTGTTGCCCGTCTCCAATGTTTCTCTCAGATGATCTCATCTTTCTTTTCGTTCCAGGCTTCACAAAAACCCTGTGCACATACATCCTTTCATCCCATCATTCCTTGCTCTACTCGACCCTTCAGCAACACAGCTTCTGCTCCCCTTCTTTTCTTTCACCCGCCCAGCTACTCAAGGGTCCTCGCCACAGGCTGATCAAGTTGGTGATTCACACACGCACTTTCTCATCAACAGCTTCATACACGGTTTCCACTCAGCTATAAAAGCACTTCCCACATCTGTCACAACCTTTGGTCCGCTCTCGCAGAATCTCACACTGTTCACACCCTATTGGCTAAAGAAGTCAAGAATGGATTTATATTAGGACCATTCGACAATGCTTCCTTTTCACATCAGCCTGGTATGCGAAACTTGTAAATATTCTGGAGAAAAAAATAGACCTGTCTTCCCCATATTGCTCAAACATTTCGAGCATCAACAGGGTCATTCCTAGTCGAATTTCTCCAACCATTGACCATGCCATCATTCTCAAAAATGGATGTAGATCTCTTCTCCCTCTTGGACAGTAAGCAAATAAACTTATTTCACAGATTTCATGTCACGTCAAGTTGTTTTTTTTTATTAAAAACCAGAAAAATCAGAAAAATCTCATTACCGTAGTCTTCTAGAGGAAAATCATAAGTTAAACAACAGAAACAACATTGGATTTTATTCCAGGTATCTTTCTTTCTACACCAAGTCCCTTTGATCTATAAAATAAATGTATCATTGCTTCTCTTTCGGTAGCTCCTTGAAACATGTTATATCAACTCCTGAGCAAAGAACATGTACTATATATGAATTAAATATGTAAGCATAGCCAGTCCTCAGAATTACATTACACTCACTCCAAAGCAGATGATTAAAACTCGCTCTTTCTGTCTGCAGATTGCTGCTGTATGCAGGAGGTTTGTCTCCCAAGTATATTTGCAACCAATTTCCATTTCATGTCCTTCTGTGACACAAACAGAAATAACTGTGACCTCCCACATTGATTGACTGGGACATCATTTCCAGGTGTGCCATAATTAGGAATGGAGTTAATCCCTCTCCGCCTCGTCCCCGCTCCATTTTATTCCTTGTGAGAGTTGACCTCTGTCAACGATAAGCGAGGAGGTTGTGCTACCTTCCTTGTCTTGCTCTTGTCTCTTGGTTCACACGGAGACTTCTGAGGTGTGCTGATAAGCCTGGCTTTTGAGGAGACTTTTTGTTAAAACCTGGCACTCTACTTCTTCCTAGCTCTTTTCGTCAATCAGCTGCTAATTAAGAATACCTCATGCTCTTTTTCTGTGCTTCTACGCCATACCTATCTGTCTCTTTCCCTGGGTTGATATGTTGTCTGAACATTCTTGTTCACTTGTGGCTGTTGTTAATGCTCAAGGAAACGCCATAAGACACAGTAATGCTGTAAAACCTGGGTACAAAATACATTTAAAAAATGCTTTCATGAGCTTCATTCCATATGTCATCTACCGTAGAATGTGTGAAAGGCAGTTGGTGTGAATGGGACCATGGTTAGTACCACAGCATGCATTACTAGCCAACATGGAAATATGATGTATCAATATCATATGTTTTTCCTTGAAATACTATAATGTTTTTCCTGTAAAATTCCAACTTTATTCTCAAAGTATACATTTTTCTTAAATTAAATTATGGATTGACATGATTACATATAAATTATGATGTTACTCTCATAACATTTTCAACATTTTCTCAAAATATTTTAACTCTCTCAATTTTCTATATCTCGCTTACCCCAAGTGATATCCAGATCATTTTTGGATCTGCATAGATTTTTATTTGCACACGTTTTCAAGTATCTGTCTCTCAGATTTCTGCACCCGTCCCAATACAATGGAGGTCAATGCATATCTTTACATAGTTACTGTCACTGTTACCATATAGTACATAATTCATGGAGCAAACTGTCGACTGTTTTCATATACAGACTATTGTGTTATATGCGTCATATTTGTTACATTTATTTAGTACTATAAGCAGTTACCACATGTTCTCACTATATAAAGATATGGCTAACATGTTTGCAAACAGTTGGATATGGTAGTGGAGTAACATTAGCATTGATTACCAACTCCTCAGGAAACTCATGAATGCTCCATTAATGTTCACCAGCTAGCTGCTAACTTTGTCTGCCTGCTCTTTGGTGCTGGACCAGGTAGTGTGCCAGGTGAAGCTCTGCAATAATTGCACTTCTTTCACTTGCTCAATTGGTTTGGGGTGTGTCGAAAACTCAAAAATCATCTTCTACAATTTCACAGTGTGCAGATGGTTTATCCGTGGCCTTTTTTGATGCCTGCTCCTGCTGAAAATGAGCTTGCTGAAAGCGATGAGGCCGAACAAAATAATGTGTGTACTCCGTCTGTCCTTCCACTCATTGCCTAATTCTTCACTCAACTCAGTGGTGGCAACTCTCTCTTACCGCTCTGTGTTGTTGCTGAGTAATTTTCATGTGTTTTCCTTGTGCCTCGCTCTCAAATTACTCCTCCTGCATTCAGGTCTCCAGCGTCAGCCTGTCCACCACATCTCTCTGCAGAGCGGAGGAGAACTGCAGAGTTGGGTTATTATTTTTAAAAAACAAACAACAAAACTAAAATAGTCAATTCATTCGACTGCAAGTGGATATTGTACACATTTTAATATACACACAACGTTCCGATGCAATCACCTTCCCCATATCGCAGAAAAAGTCAGTTTTCCATGAGAGATGGTATCTGAAAACAACAAGACACTGATGCAGATGTTAGCGGGTTGTTGTCTGACGTTCCATCTATGACTCAATCGTATTGTTCATGAAATGTGTCAGGTTTTTTTGTGTTGTTTAATAAGCTGGCAGACAGTTGGATGTCTGCCCTGTAGCTCCTACTTCAGCTCTAGAAAGCATCATTCAGGCCGAGCTACAGGATTGTGGTTTTTTTCTGCTTTGCACGTATTAAATGTGTAGAGTTTTCAACATGTTGCAAGTCCGATTTTGTCCTGGCTTGTTATTTTGTTAATTTAAATTGTAGATTATATCACTCAAAATACTTCACTCAGCATGAACAATATATTTTTTTCTGCTCACTGTTATGGGGGAAAAGCAGACAAAACATCCTCCCTGACTGCCAGGAGTCTGTTTTTCACTACTATATATTTGTGCTGTCTAGCCTTCCTTATTTTTTCAAATTACAAAGTATTACTTTGGTATTTTCTGTGATTATTATATCTGTGAGTGCAGAGCAGCAGCAAGAGGTAGCTATCAGAAAGATCAGATAAGGGGAGGTGGGACAATAGAGTAGACCTTGTGCAGTCTGGTAGAAACTGTTGTTGTGTGTGAATTGCTGAACCCGTCTCCAGCAGTTTTGGTGTCCACATACAAGTTTTAATCGCTCTCTATCATTAACATATTTAGACATATAAAAAGTGTAAACTCGCCTTCCCCCTCTAAACGGCTTCTGGGACAAATTAAACAAATACATTTTTAAGTTTCTTATTCCGGGAGGAGTCCCCTTTCAGTTTTCACAATGCACTCTGTGTATATATATATATAAAGTCCCTAAAAGCTCATTTCTCCTTTACCTTTGGCTCAGGATAGTTATGTGAATGTGTGGGGTCCCGTCGGGTGTAACTTTAACAACTCATTCACTCCATTCACTGCAGGACATGTGAGGCTGAACTACATGCTGTACTCTTTTCTTTCATTTCTGGATGGTACTTCCAAAATCCTAACCACAAACTGATACACTTTAAACGTTCATGTAGGATGTATGTGTGATGTGGGAGACACAGGGTCTATATGTCTGAGAATGAATTTCTGATAAATGGTATCTACAACCTTATCTGATCTACGTGATATTAAAGTGTCATATCGTCTAAAGCTGCTCTTATTGAATGACACCACCTCTTTTAGATCTCTCATTTTATCGGATGCTTGCACTTTTTATTGGTCTGACAGCAACACAAAACATATCAGACCTTCACTGGTGGCTTCCTCATGTTCTCTACTGGAATCACTGGCAACAGTCATTTTTGCATAAAGCATAGATAGAGATGTCTTATAGCAAGAATGCATGATGCCAAACAACCATCAGTACCTGGGCTTTTACTGATGAAGTGGGAGATCTTCTGTGCACACGTGTTTTTGCACATATCTGTGAGCCAACGAGGCCACAGACCCCCTGGGACCCAAAAAAGTCCCAGATTTACTTCAAGTCAAGCTTCTGTAATTTGATTAAAGGATATGTTCACAATATGTATATATATATGTTCACAATTCACAATTGATATCTTTTCAATTTTTGGAAAATGGAAACGAGAAAATGAACATAAATTAAGAGTTGGCTAAAGCCATAACATTACCACTGTATTCATTACCGTGTCCAGGTGTGTGTGATGTACAGCAGCATTAACCAGAGTGTCAGATGTTGCTCCCAGCTGAGTGAGGATTTAGAGAGCGCTTAATGAACACTGTAATTTCACTCTCTGCTCTGTCAGCACTGCGCTGGTTCTTTTTACTATCAGAAAGGCAGGATGGCCTACACAGTTCTTTCTAAACTTTTAATCTTGTTTTTTTTTATAAGACATGCAGACATCCCTATTATCCTGTCCTAATATGCTAAACCATTGATTTCCCTGTATTCATTCACTGAATGGATAGTCCACCATCTATAAAGAGAAAGGACACACTGTACCCAGACAGTCTGGTCATTTCTAAACACCGACAAAGGCTTTTTAAAGTAGCTATTGGGTTATAAATAATGCACGATCTGTTAATTATAAGAGAAGAGTGTTGTCATGGCAACGATTCGTACCAAATCCGAGTTTAATTTGATATGTAATTTACTGTATTTTTGTGTGGGTTGCTTCATATCACCGTGTACTTTTGTGAGGAATTTAATAGAGCTTCTGGAGGCCTTTAGCAGTGTCGAGTGTCTATATATATATATATATATATATATATATATATATATATATATATATATATATATATAGGGGTGTGACGAGACACTCAGTTCACGAGACGAGACACGAGATTGGGTTCACGAGATCGAGACGAGACGAGATTTTAAGAAAACTAAATTACAAATATGAACGCCTGGACAACAGACTTTTATTTAACTTTGTTTTTTTGTTTTCCGACGTCATTCGGCTGCTTGTTGGATCACAATTTAAAAGTGGCGGGGGCGTCGCAAATAGTTATGCATGTGTTTTCCGGCTGCTTGTTGGATAACAAATCTTGCGAGACCGATTTCCAACCCAACGAGAAATATCGCAAATTTTCATCTCGCGAGATCTCGTCACACCCCTAATATATATATATATATATATATATATATATATATTTTTTTTTTTTTTATATATATATATATATATATATATCAGGAGCTTTAACTGGCAGAGTAACTACCACCCTCTAAAATTGAAAATACTTGAAAATACTTCAAATAAACATTTTTTTCCTGATAGCTGTACAAGAGTCACTTGTTCTTTGTGGCGGCTCTTTTCATGTTTTCTCTTGTTTTTTTGTTTTTTTTACTCTGTTTCTCTTTTGATTATTGAATGGAGTGCCTTGAGCATGTATCTGTTGTTCAACTTCTTAATAAATTTGGACAGATGGAGAAAAACCCGCTCTTTTACTGTTTGGAAAGTTTGCTGTTCCTTTAAAAATGGAGTGTTGTTTTGCCTTGGGCAGATACAGCGATGTTGTACTTTTTTTTGCGAGGTTGTTGTTCTTCTTGTTCCTGCATCCCCGTTATTGTTCCTGTATCCCTTTTATTGTTCCTGTGCTTGCGTTGCATTTACAGTACAGTAAATCAATTATTCTCAAATAACTTATTCAGTAACACCATTTACACGGTATTAAATTATTCGATAGTTCTGCTGAATTATTGCTCTCCTGCTTTTCTGTGTCTTTCCCCCTCCAGCTCTCTCTATCCCTGTCCCCTCCCTCTCCTTGTATTTCCATCACACGGAGGTTATAACAGCTGTTTGTTGTGAGGGTTACTGAGTCATGCAGGTTGGGTGCAAGACCTGGAAACATCACAACAGAAACAAACATGTCCCACATGTTCAGCTGGCTTTTTTTACATGATACATATATGAGGCCTCGGGTAAAATAAAGCCCCTGTGTGCTGAGGTTTTAAAATATTTTGATACATTGCTCTCAAATTAGTAAGAAGCATATTTTACTGAGATGGTAATTACTTACATTTCACTAAGACATTGCGGCTGCAGCCAATTAAAGTACAGGTAAGACAAACTTTAATATTAATTCTATAGACTTTTTGGAGCTAGTAAATAATATCTGTTTACTTAATTACCTTTATTTTACTAGTTAATGATTCTAGTCCCAGTCAATAGCAGAACATCACACTGCAGTAGTTAACAAACAATCAAATGTTCAGCGGTAAAACTTATATAGGCTTCCTAATGTCAGTTTCAGGTTTAGTCTGAGTTTAAGTTTTTTTTAATTTTTATCTTGGATGGAATTAATTTGAATATTAAGATGTGTGAGGAAGTTTACTTTAACCCAAACACTTAGTTGTCTGAAGTCTCTGATGTCGTGCACATGTTCACATGTAAAAGTCTAGTTACGGAAACCAGGTTTTGTAAGCAGATCGTAACATGCCATATGGTGTCTTTCACTGGTTAAAGGTGTCAACCAGCCTCACTTTTATTTACCCTGCAGACTGAAACAATGTATGGTTATAGTGATGCTCCTGCAACCACCACTCGTCTTTCCTGATGTAAAACGATCGCTGAAATGCATCTGCTTCCTCTCAGGGTGATCTCATCAGTTGCACAAGTGATACTTACTACACCTCATTAGACTATTTTATCTCATTGAGCACAGGAAAGCGCTGGTTCAAGAACCAATTACAGCAAGTAAGAGCGTTACAATGGGGATTTTCATCACAGAAAATGTGTACTGAGGGAACAAGGGAATATCATTTTGTAAAATAACTACAAAGGTTGACAAGACATGTGAGGGGACAAGTGGGGGCTGCCCAATTAAAACCAAAGTGCTCGCTGCATATGGCATTTTGTGCTTGCAACGTACAACTTTTCTGCTATTTCTGGAATATTTAATCAAAAACAGGTCACATCAATGAACAATGCCTGAACCACAGAAGAAGAAGAAAAAGCACACACAAAAAGCATAGTTAAAATTTCTCTCCCAAAGGTACAGTTTTAATCTTATATTAACATTATTTTTTACCCAGCTTCCTCTTTATCAGGTATCTCTGGCCCCTAAAATTTCGGGATGTTTTGTTTAGAGTTGCACTATAGTTGCACAATGCCTGATGGAGCCAGGCACATGTAGTGCAGAAGGAGTGTATGATTGCAGTTCCAAAAGTTGCCATTTCACATTTTGTAGCACGAGACCTGAAATGATTAGTTGAAAAAATCATTATCATTAGTCAATTAACAGAAAATAAAATCTCATATATCATATCATGTGATGGACAAATTCAAAATTTTACATTTATTATTATTGCAATTCATCAAAAACGTTTTTCAGAGACATTTCACTGAAAACCACAAATAAACATTGTGGTGGCAATGGAGGAAAAGGCATGAGGATAACCCAAGTTGTCAGGATTCATCCTCTGGGGAACATGAATGCCTGAACTAACTACTGTGTAACTGCTCGTTATTGGAAAAAAGCAATACTTAGAAATGCAGGACATCATACCACTGGTCACACGTACACATCATCATTAGGGCTGAGTATTGGTACTCAATACATTTTAAGGTATTGACCAAAATAACCCAGTAAGAATTACTATCAAAACTTCTCCAGTAAAACCTCCATTTGATCCTTTCTAGATCTATAAAATATACTGCCATTGGTACTGGTGAAAAAAGGTAAATGTACATACGGCTTGACATTAAAGTATCTACTCGTGTGAAAAACTGATCCTCTCAGTCCTCACGCTCCAGCCTCTTCCAGCTCAACGCTTCTACACCTGAAGATCTTGAGATGAATAATTACACTGCATCAACTGCTTAATGGCCGCTGATCCTGTACAGCCTTTCTTTGAAATTATAGGACTAATTGGAAGAGGCGATAATGTTATGGTGCATGTAATATATGACATTCATCATGTATCTAGAGGAAATATGACCTCAGAGCACTGTGCATTTTTTGCTTTTAGTGCAAATTTGACACAAAATGCAGTTTTACCTGATGACAGGGACAGATCATTGACCAGCATCCCCTGTTGGATAGGTGTCTCATGGATGCAGGAGTCAGTGACCTCTGAGAAGTCAAGCATTTGGAGGTAATGTGAGGGATGAAAGAGGATGCTTGGCTGCATCTTCAACACCCACAAACAAGAAGATAATGTTTCCCTTCGCTGCCAAGAGACAGTGTTGGAGCAATTCATGGAATCAATCAACAGCTTTAAAATGTCAGGTACATGGTTCACATCACCTTGTACATATACAACTCTGTATGTGCTGTATTATTCAATAAGGGAACAGATGTTGCACGCACAAGTACTATATTAATGTACTATTATTAATATAGGCACTATAGATGTTTAATTTGTTTTAACATGACATATATTTTTTTTTTTTGATCACCTGAAACAGTTAAGACAACCTAAAAACAAATCCATGAGAAAGGTCACAGTCTAGTTTTAACAAAGTGAAAGAATCACCTCATGTCTTGAAAAAAGAAAAGAGAAAAAAAGAGAGAAAGAAAAGAGAAAATGAGCAGTTTATCAGTGTTAGACTTTAGAGAGTGAGCATAGGGCTATTTCCTGGGGGCAGTAATCCACCAATTCAAACCTGTGATGAACTGAACTTGCAAAAGTATCAGTAGAAAAGCATTGTTCATTCATTTTATGCCAGTACTAGAATTACTAAAATTTCTATTTGTCCAACACTTTCTGACCAAATACAGTACCTGCAAAACTAATGGGATTCCCATCAGCTTCAACAGCGCTGTGTTTAGTGCTGATTAAGAATAACCTCCCAAACCTGCTAGTTATAGATTCTTAAGATACTACATAGTAATTGTATATTATATATTCACTAGCAAGGTCCACACCATCAACAAGATACGTTTAAATGATTTATTGAAGAGAAAGAGGGTGGAAAATGCCAGACAACGAGAGTACTTGGAGGAAGTGATGGTGGAACCAAAATTGAGTAGATACTTGTCCAGATTCTGAAATGAAAAGATGATGTTGTGGATGTTGTGCTCTGTGATTTCCGCAATGACAAGTAGTTTGCCAGTGTCTCAAAGGATTTCAGCGGTGATTGTATTGTGATTACGTTTAGGTTTTGGTTTGAACTGGTAGAATACCAAGGTGTCATCTACAAATTGGCAAGTGTGGCGGTTTGGGTCAAAGTGGATGGTTGAAGCAGTGAATATAGATCATCTGATTAAACTGGAGAAAGCAATCATGGCTCCTAAAGTTTGAGCAAGTGGAAGAGGTGCGGATGCAGAGTGACAGCAAGTTAGCAGTGACAGGAAGATAGCGAGTCTTCTGAGGAGTGACGTTATATAAGGACAGCTCACTGATTGTAGGTTTGGAGAAGAAGCTGATGCCGCTAAGATAAACTTCTCAATCTGAGATTTCAAACCATCTTGAAACTTTAATTAATGGAAGGGTCCGATGTTAAAAGTTCCATCTAGTGAGTGGTAGGTGTTCATGATACAAAAACACACAACATGATAGACATTGTGAAATAATTTTATTTCATATTAATGAACATAACAAACAAAAAGACAAACAACAATCATCATCACGATTGAATTCTCCACCTGCAAAGAGAAACAAAAGGAATTAATCTCAAGACTGAGCTAATAAAAGTACGGTCATGCTGTAATACATAGACAGGTGAGAAATGAAAGCAACGACTGGAATAAATTAGTAGAGAAACATCATTTATGCATGTTCTTCTTTGTTTGGTCACTTGGGGGCAGCACAACAGGCTGTAAACACTACAGCTCGTCCACCTTGACATTATCACCACCAAGTTGCTGTGGCTAATGCGTTAGCAAGAAGTTGCCTCTGCTCCAACTATCTACTAGCTATGTGTGTTTGTTGCTGGGCAGGTAGTGTACATTAGGTTTATCAAAATAGAGACGAGAATTATAATTTTGTTGCTGTTGGATCTAAATCTTCCTTAATCATTTGGTTTATATGAGAAGGGCAATGCTCATTGATGAACAAGAAGAAAACAACCTAGATGGCAAATTTTAATGTTCCTGGCCAGGAAGCCTGCCTTAAATGAACACTATAGTCTGACTGATTCATAGAATTCATTGTAAATTCAAATTTCCGGCTGTGTATTTAATGGGCTGGGATTGTGGGGTCCATGCGTCTCATTTAAAAAGAGCACCGTGGCTACAGTGTCCCACAGGTGTCATTTAACAGGTTAAGCTTGAGGTAGGAGGACAAGCAAGCTGTAAAGAGAGTTTTAGCAGTGATAACACTAATTCAGAGTATTTATCACTGAGACTTTAATGGGAGAAATAACCCCTGCTGGGTCTCAGGGTGATGAACTCAAGTTCCACTTATAAATGTGTCTGGTGATTGTGTGTGTTTTGCGCTTTTCCACTGCTCCGCCCAACATGCTATAATAAAATAAAAAACATTATCAGATTGTGGATAATGAAAACTGAGTTATCGGTGAGTAATATGCTCTCCATATTTGTACTTGTACCCTCCTCTGGTCTCTTCCGGCTTAACAAATGAACAACCCGAAAATATTGACATCCTATAAATATTAATGAGTACCAATAAAGTGCAACAATAAAAAAAACATTGCCTAAATGTAGTTCAAAATGTATTCAGGCTGTAAATTATTAAATGGAGTTAGCAGCAGGTGAGTGATTTATGCAGAATTAAATCCTTTTTCATATCATGGCCCAGTTAATTATCTTCCTGCTTGACAAATCTGCGAGGCACACTCCAGTGACTAACGTTCGGGTCAGATGAATGGAGATTGGGATGAAGTGCACTGCAGTATGCTCATATATAGCGTGTGTATTAGTTTGTTTTGGTTTGCTACAGTAAAACTCCAAGATGATTTAAAGGATTCACAATGAAAATGGTGATATGACATGATCATATGAATCTTTCCTTCTTCTTCAAGATGTGCATACTGATTAGCTGTGGAAAACCATTACATTCTACAATTATGTCCCCAACTCTAACGCCCCCATCGGTCAGTCCGCAACCAAACTGGACCTCTGCTGTTTGAATGAATGAAATCATTTTTCTGGACAATCTGTGAGGTGACTTGTGGCAACTTATGGAAACTATATACATTACATTTGGGAGACGCTTTTATCTTAAGTGAATTACAAGCTATGAATTTATATATAGCTATTAGTGCCTCTAATTTAAATAAACCATTCATTTGTTTTAATAAATGCATGGACACATTCATACATAACTAATACAATAATACAGATTCATGTCATAGGCTACTAGAGTTGATTTTAATAATGGATTGAATGAGATATATAGCTCGGTATAAAAAGTTCATTCCTTTGGTATCTACACTTTAAAGTATGAACTAAAATACTGCAATTACCTGGTGTCTGAACTGAGGGATGCTGACTCGGGTGTGTGCTCCATCTCCCGCTGGATGCCATGACAGAGACATTAGGTTCTCATCCTGGTGATATATCTCTTCTGAAAACAGTGGAGTAGTTTTTTAAGTAAATTAAACTCATACAATGAGATTTAAAAGAATATTCGGACTCTGTATAGTCCGAATATAAGCACGTACCTGCACTCATCTGCTGCTCTAATGCTCCTTCTAAACCAATGGAGTTGTTGACACTGGAGACCTGAAAAATGTGGCACAACTTTTGTCAATTGATGAATTGGATAAATGGATAGAGTGGACAAAATCAGGCCGTTCTTTACAATCTCCATGACATGATGTCTTTCCCAAATATTAACAAAGTGGTTTTTGTGCCTGAACCTAACTAACATTTTAAAATGCAGCCTGAAATGGTGTGTGCTGAAGCATGTTATGTGGATGCATTGGCTCGCCACAGAAGTTAATGGGAAGGACTGGCGTATTACCTGCATGCAAAACTAGACGTTTAACGTGTGCAGTGCATGCATTAAAGTCTGGAAGGAAAAAAAAGATTTACACTATACAAAGTTATACCAAAGTAGACGTTCTCCAGACCATGGCTTTCTTTTCTTGTGAATTATTAGATATTTTATATATTATATTTCTTCTTTCAGACTCTGAAACAGAGGCCACAAGCCAAAAAGGTTGGGAACCACTTCTCTCCACAACTGAGGAATACAGGACATATCAGGGAAAAAATCATCAGGTAACTGCTCATTTGAATGTGTATTTACTTACAGAAGCTGCAGTATAAGTTATATCGTCATACACCACAACTCCATTCACACCAGTAGGGTTGGTCTCACATTGTACCTAAATGATAATAAGCAGATAATATAAGTATACAGTACAGTACAGTATTTAAACAGTGCAGTGTGACTATACAAACAGATATGCTATGGTATACAGTGGTCCCTCGCTATAACACGGCCTCGCAGTTTTGCATGCTTTTTTTCTGCGCATTGTGTTCTGCATCCTGTATGGCTGTAGACCACTGTCAATCAATCTCCTCCGTGCCGTGTCTCCTGTACAATACAGAATACGTTCAGCTTGCCAAATTTACATAAATCTAGCAGTGTGACTCTGAAGTGCTGTACTGTATGTTTGCAAATTTCAACAGGTTTTGATCTATGGTTTCGTTCTATAATACTGGACTTATGTTTCTACAAAGGTTTGAACTGTGTGTTTGAAAAGTGTGGAAATGTTAATGCCTATCTGAGAAAAGTGTATAAAGTACGTGGTGAGGTGTCTTACAGCCTTAAAACATTGATAATAATTCTAAAAAATAAAGCTGACTACTTTTAGAATGTAACTTCCACGATTAACCAGGGACCGCTATACTGCAGAGTACAACATGAGGGCCAAAAGGGGGAAATAATTTTACTCACAGGATGAGATAACTCCTCTGGTGATGTTGGTCGAACCTGAATGTGAATCAGGACAATGAAATATGTTACATTAGAATTACATGTTTATTGTCTGACATCAGCATTTAACGGCTTAAACTCCACTCCACTCACTGGTGGGCCTCCACATTAAAATCTAATTAGCAAACTAAGAGTTTAAGAAGTTAACATTTAAATGAATTGAATGAAACACACTCTTCCGTCTTGATTGACTTACATGAAACTTCATCTTTTCATGTTATTTAAAAATTCCCTGATAAACACGACGTAGCTACCCCCTCCATTGTGGTATTTTAACTTACTATTGGTCACAACAACATGTCACATTGACAGTCTCTGATCTAATTTACCGTTCAAAAATAACATCTGTGCCCTTCCTTGCAGACTAGAAAAGCAAGTTCCATTATTCAAGAGATTAAAACAACAGATTGATACCTTTTATCATCGCACAACAATACACATACGTGCTAACAGGCTAGCCCGTTTGTCGGCAGAATAAGAAACATGTTGAAGCATTGCCTATGTCTAATTAAGTAGCCTATAGACAACAATAGACAAAGATTTTTAACAATTGAATAACACTAATAACCTTACCATCCCGGTAGCTATAGTCAGCAGTTATGGATCATTAAAAGTATTGAAGGCCTTCGTGTTTTACACTTAGCCTTTTGTGTTTTATGAATGACATCACTACGTCTCTGTTCTGCGTGAATAAGATGGGAGGTAGCTGTTACACATAAATTGCTTTCACTTTTGTTTTCAGTGTTTTCCATAGTTTACCTATAAGTTTAAGATCAGGTTTTGGAACTGATAGACTGTATTGCCAGTATTGTACGTATGTAAACATTGTCTGATGAATGGATCATGGCTGACAGCCTTCATTTTGGAGTCTCTCAGCTATGGACACGTTGTTTCATGAACAATCTCTGATCTAATTGCCCATCTAAAGTAGACTCTGCCCTTTTTAACTGTAGCCGGACTAGATAAGCCAGTTCCTTTTTTTAAAAAGACAATAGATTAAAACATTCTGTCATCGCGCAACAACAATTTACACATGTGCTAACAGACAAGCCGATTTGTCGGCAGAATAAACATGTTGAAACACTACTATTGTATAACTAAGTAGTAAACAGACAAACGTCTGCATTTTAAACAATTAAATGACACTAATAACCTTACCATTGCTAGAGTATCAGAAAATATCTCTTGAAAATTGAAGGACTTTGGTGTCGTAAAATATCAACCAAGGCTGAACAACGGTACTTCCATACCACGTGAGCAATGTGAGGTGGTTAATCACATGATCAGTACGAGAGTAAGGCCTGTCTCATATACGTAAATTACGTTTACTGTCATTTTACTTTTGTTTCCAACTTTTTAAATAGTTAATCTACAAGTTTAAGATCAGATTTGTCAATGCACACAATAAAGTAAGCTTTGCGTCCAGGTAGGGAGGCACTGAAAAGCTTGTTTGGAATCACTTATATCATTGATAGACATATTGGCTATATCATATAAGGGTCCTAGGTAGCCCTCATGAACTGCCTGCCCTCCCTATTACTCTGCTGATTTTTAATGCCAACACTCTTTTTTTAAATTTTGGCATTTTTGTCTTCTGCTCTAATGTTCATGTATATTTACAGCTATCTCTGATTCTGTAACATTAAGAGTCCTCGTTGCTGTTCAGTCTTTGAGAGCTTCGTGGAACTGCAGAGCCATTTCTGCCAAAACTAACCATGCAGCCATTTGCCATAACTGATTAATTCCTATACACAAGTATCTCTGCCTAAAATTACAACGACAACATGCACATCAGTTAAGACTCTCAATCTACCTGAGATCTTGAGTTGCATCTCTTGTACAGATGATCCTGTTTCCGAGTGTTAAAACAAGTAAAAATGATGTCCCATACGCCAGTTGTTGTTGAATCGTCCTTTTAGTTGCTTCCATAGTAACTTCCTTTTTTAAAAGATCTTAATTGTATGTGATTCACACATGAAAAAATATGATATAAAAATATGTTCATCTTCAAACTTTCGTTTGTTTATGAGAGACAGTTTTTCAGCCTGCCAGAATAATCTAAATTGATCATTTAGAGTAATGTCCAGATTCAAGGTGTTTTCATGGAAGATGCAAAGTAATCCAGGCAAGAAAACCAGAACACACTCTCAAATACTTGAGAGAACAGCAGTATCCAATTTTGTAGTCCGTTGGATTTGGTCCCATCTCTGTAAAAAAAAAAAAGAAAAAAGAAAGTTAGTTAGAGTGAGTTTGAATGAGGAAAATGGTAGTTAATCTACTTATAAAGCCCTCATCCCTTCTCAAGCTAGTCTTTAAGCCAGTTGGCAGCCTGTGCTTGTGTAAAATAGGCTATTTAGTTATGAAATCTACTTGGGTTATTCCTCACTAATGTAAAGACATACTAATTCCTTGAAGATCATTAAACAACAAGTAATCACTTGTCATGTCAGGCAAAATCACACCCAGCACATCATCGAGTGACTGCTCTCTGGTGCCAACTTTGATAGATACCCAAGATAGATGATATGAAATGTAAGTGGACAATGTTACATCCACACTGTCTGTACTTAATCTCCACTGAAGCAGAAAAAATGTTCAGTATTTTAATAGTAGGATCAAAACACACACAAGACAACAGCTAATAAAATTCATCATCACTACTACAGAATGGAAATTTATCTGATTTGTTCAGTAGGAATCAATTATCCAAACTCAAATACAATTGCATAGACATTGTCAAAAGAAATATACTTTCCTATTTTGTGAAAATGTTAAATTTACCTTATAGAAAAATCCCATTGAGATTGTCAGTACGTGTCTGACAACCTCTTGTCTTGACTGTTGAGTTGGCACAATCAGGAGTAGATAATCGTGCAGTACAGGTTTGTATAGCACAAGGCTTTACAGTTCTTGAACACATCACAACTAACTAGTCTAACCAGCAGGGTTAAGATAATAATCAACAATCATAGACAATGCTGGCAAGAACAAACTTGTTTGCTTTAAGTTGATGGGTTGTAAGTCACATCATAAATAGGAATAAAGGAGATATGAGGAAGTCATCTTTGCTATCTTCTATTATATGATTCACAGTTTTTGGCTATTTTTCACCCACCAATGGCGGCAACGATGGCGCTGACCTGCCCATTGGGAACATCCTGGGGTTCAGTGTCTTGCCCAAAGATGTGTTTACAGGAAGACAGAATCACTGTGGTCATGATTTTGTTAATTAAAAAAATAAATAAATAAATAAAAAACATTAACCCACTTAAGGAAATAAGAAGTGAAAAATCAGAAAATGACAATGAAACCAATCCCAGTGCCTAGATGTGGCAGCTTTTGTAATGGGTTGGGACATTATGCTTTTCACTGTTGCTCAATCCACGCGTCTATGCATTCCTTCCACACCTTTACTGGTTCTTGTAAGGGAGTGGTATCACTCTTCCACTGAACACAGTAGGAATGTGTTGTAGGAATCAACGTCATGTCACAACTGTGATTTTTATGTTGAAATAGCATATTTATGTGGGGTATATATTTTTTTAGTGTAGTCTCATGAACAGATGAGACTAACTCCTTTTTGGTAAGCCTCATCTATTTTCTTTTCACTAAAAAAACATTTAAAATATATTTTTATTTAGAAACACACAGTCATAACGAGTTACCCGCAGCAGGGATTCAAGGATTCAAGGATTTTTATTTGTCATTACAACACATGTAAACATGGGATGCAACGAAATTGGTTTTCCCTGGTCCTGGAGCAGCCCAATATCCGAATATAGAATAAAAAATAAAATAAAATATATACATACATATGTATATATAGAACATAAAATATAAAAGTAAAGGCAAATTTAAATTTAAGAAAAAGTATATACAATGAATAGAAAAACAACAACAGTATAACACCATGATGATGTGCAAGGGATATGTTACGTCCTGCAAATTGAATTATTGTCTTTCTATTTTAGCAAAATATGAAGATTCCAGGCTTAAATTCAGAACTGATGTAGACTGATGGCTTTATTGATGAAGTTGCAATGTTTTGTCCAATGTTCTTAAAAGAATACTAGAGCATCCCTCAGCTCTTCCACTTTCTGCTCATTTTACATGCGTTTACAGTGTGTTTACAGAATACCTTTTGTTTAAATACTGAACTAGACTTCAAGCTGCATTTATGTCCACTGAAGGTCATAAAAACATTAAAATAAACTGACAGGCACACAGACTCCACTTTCACTTGGTAAAGATGTTAGTCAACATTTCTCACTTACACCTCCAACACACAAAGGAGCAATATTAGCATTCAGTTAAAATTCTGTCTGACTGACTCAATATTCACTTTCCCTTCAGCTCTGTTTTGGAAGCTGGAAACAAATATACTGTGTTCTATCAGCTAGACTTTCTTTACAAGCTAGTCACTAACATTATCTGCCATTCAGTGATAGACAGCTAGTGTACAGTGTGTCTCAAAAGGTTAAACCATGGGCTAAGACAGGCTAGCTCGAGATAAATGACTTCATAAAGCAGCATAAAGATGCTACAACACCTCTCATTGTGTTTCTTCTCACCCGTGTACACACCAACACTCCGACATCACTGATGTTTTGCTAGACTACATTTTTCTACATGAAGCTAAGCCTACAGTAATGTTAACAATGCAAAACAAAGCTACGTCGCAGATACCACAGTCCACCTGCTGCTTATCTGTCTTATCTTATCTTATGCTTGTGTGACAGACTTATCATAATGAACACATAGTCCCAGCTGATAAAATGTATAATGGCCAGAATTAGGTGTGCTAATGACCAACAGCAAAAGTCAGTAGGATTGCTAGTGCTTGCTATCTCCAGGTTTCAGCTGTGTTTGTTCTGCTACAAGACTTGGGATTAGCTAAATCAGGTATAATGTACACATGTCTGGCTTAAACATGCTAGTTTTCTTTCTGACAATAGTCTGACAATAGTCTCTGTGCTGTGCCAGTGAAACAGTGATTTCCAATGAGACAGGTGACCACTAAACTCTCTCTTTTTTCTTTTCTTTACCTTAGGTTTGCTAGGAGGCAGAGCTGGAGGTAGCAGAGATGAAGATACTGAGGTTTTCTTTGGGAGTGACCAGGATGGACAGGATCAGGAAATAGTACATCAGAGGGACAGCACATGTTAGAGGTTTTAGAGATAAAGTCAGAGAAGACAGACTTGAGATGGTTCGGACATGTCCAGAGGAGAGATAGTGAATATAGTGTTAGAAGGATGCTGAGTTTTGAACTGCCAGGCAGGCGGTCTAGAGGAAGACCAAAGAGGAGATATATGGATGTAGTGAAAGAGGACATGAAGGAAGTTGGTGTGAGAGAAGAAGATACAGAAGACAGGGTTAGATGGAGGCAACTGCCGAAAGGGAAAAGCCAAAAGGAAAAGGAGAGAAGGTTCGCTAATTACAGCTCCTGTTAAAACCCACAGGTACATTTGATGTTTTAACAGGAGTTGTCGCTGCCTAATCCATCCATTTACCAATCCACTGGACCTTGAACAAATATTTTTTTATCAGAACTGATTATCTTTCAAGAAATCATGATGTTTAGCAAGTGTAAAGTCACTAGTTGGTGTCTGGGAAAGGTAGGGGTACCTTTGAAACCTTTTTCACAGTAGACATTTTGACATAGCGGAGCAGGAAAGGCACAGCTGCATTCCAATTAAGTTACTGTTGAAAGTATTGTTTCATGGTGTAAATTATGCCAAAGATCATTAATAACAGTTACAATATTAATAATAGTGAGATTCTCATTCTACATTTAAATTAAATGTGACATGCTCACATGTTTAAATATCTGCTTTGCTGCCTTCTATTTCTAGTCTTGGAACACATTTTTTATAACACATCTTTCAGGCTGTCTTTTGGTTGTGACACAATTATCACTTCAGGGCCTTCATTTGTATATTATTACAACCCAATCCTCTCAAGTTAACTTTAAGAGAAATCTAGAGCCAAGCAGTTACATGTATTTATCAGACCCTTATTTTGACATGCAACTTAGGGCTCAGGGGAACACAGAAAGCAAACAGTCATGATGAGAATCCACAGAATCATTTTACCCTCAATGTCCACAGCAAGGTCAATGACAGCAGCTGTGTTGACAAAGTAGACAATCGGTTGTCAAGTACAGCCACAAGTATCTAAACTGCAGGGGTCTCAGACTCGCGGCCCGCGGGCCAACTGCGGCCCCCGGGACGATAATTTGCGGCCCGTCTTAAAATGAAAGATTAATGTTAGTGCGGCCCGCAAAATTGATATGAATGACACTTGTTGTGTGCGGAGCTGAATGAACCAATCACGGTTAGGTATATGGCTCTGGTGGGCGGGACATCGGCAAGGCTGTCCGGTGGCTCAGCTGCGCGCAGGAGAAGCCGTGATTGCTTCTGCGCAATCGCCGTAGTACGCCGCGTTCCGCATCGGAGGATTGCAGCATAGTAGTTACGGCAGCTCTGTAAAGCTCCACCTCGCTACAAGTCTGCCCCGGAGGACACGAAGAAGAGTGTCGTCTCTCTCTCTCTCTGCGTGTGTGCGAGTCGCAGGGGCCACACACACAGCCTGAGCAAAGCGCAGGATGAAAAACGGACTTTTAAATGAATATAAACTTCATTAAAAGAAGACATGTCTGGGCAAAAGTGGACGTTTTGACACCGTATTTACAGACACGGATCCACAGCGTCTCGCTGCTTCATGTGTACTATGAAGCAGCGTCCATATTGGTCGACGTCTCCATGGCAACAAACAACAAGTCCAAGTACAGGTCCAGACTTACTGATGAGCACCTTCAACCCTACTGAGGGTCTCCACTGCTTCTTCCCTCAAGCCAAATGTGGCTCGCCTATGTGAGAAGAAGCGCTGCAGGTCTCTAGCAGCAAGAAGTAGGCAGGAGAAGCCTTGTTCAGAACAGTTCAGGTTTAATGTTATATTCATGTTCAGAAAGTTTAAGGTTAAATAACTATTAATACAGACATTTGAAACTGAATAAAAATATAATTAATTTCGCAGAAGCAATCACGGCTGTCCGTTTTTCATCCTGCGCTTTGCACAGGCTGTGTGTGTGGCACCTGCGACTCACACACACGCAGAGAGAGAGAGACGACACTCTTCTTCGTGTCCTCCGGGGCAGACTTGTAGCGAGGTGGAGCTTTACAGAGCTGGCGTAACTACTATGCTGCAATCCTCCGATGCGGAACGCGGCGTACTACGGCGATTGCGCAGAAGCAATCACGGCTTCTCCTGCGCGCAGCTGAGCCACCGGACAGCCTTGCCGATGTCCCGCCCACCAGAGCCATATACCTAACCGTGATTGGTTCATTGATTTACACCCATTCAGTTCTCAAAATGAGAACTTTCTCCATCCAGGTGTAAATCAACAGGATTTCTTCATCAAACCTATAGCCCGGTTCTGCTCATGTTTTCTTCCCTTTACAGATAACTTTATTAACATACTGTACTACTTGAATATTAGGGCATTGTAGAGTAAATACATTAGTAAATACAAGATAACCATTATAAAATAAACTTTATAAATATATATATGACTTTACAATTTTGAGATTACATCAACTACCATTTTGTACTATGCAACAGCTAAGTAAATTCCATCCACAGATGAATTTTCCATGAAATGTGTTTTAAAACTCCAAAAAGGACAGTGAGTGGAGCGATAGTTGAGATTTCGAGTCATAAAACATGTATAGATAAATAGGCTATGTCCTCAACACATGTATTTGCATGTGGTGCACTGTGACTAATTACTGAGGACAGCCAGAGTAATTTGCCATATCTGGAAGAAGTCCTTTATGAATGTTTAAAACATTAAGTGCTTGGTTCCATTATGGTCACGATTTCAGCAGTGTGCACATCAGTTGCAAATCACTTTTACGTATGATTAATAGGCATATAAATCAGTTTTTAGTCCATCCGTCCCCGAAACTGCTGAAAGCATTTTAGCAATAAGGTCATTTGGTTTCATGGTAAGTTAATGGACCAAAAACGATCTCACACTTGAGCCATTAGGAAACCCTGCCAAGAGTTCAGAACATCTTTTTGTCCTACTGTAAGTCATGCAGATAGAATTGATGGTCCCTGATACACAAAAATGCTTAGTACAAATCAAATAAGTTAAGAGGAGGAAGGAGACAAAAATGGAGCAGTCAGTCTTATCTCAATATAACAAGAATTATGAGACACCATAACAACACCATAGTCAGTCTTGAAACTCTAAGTATTACTGTCTTAAAGATCACTGAGCCAACTAACACCAAGAGATTACAAAAAGGGAATGGTGCTAGAGTTTTAATCCATTGATCAATGAACCATTAACACCCCATCACTTCCATTGAGAGGGCTGACTGTGTAAGTTAAACACTAATAAGAGCAAACATTCTGTACCAAATGAAAATGTCTGAAGTAATTAAAGTGCATCATGCCTGATATATCGAATCAAAACAATTTCCAGAACATATCCCGCTTATTGTTGTCCATCCCAGTGATGTCCTTGCTCTGTCTCAATTTTATCTGTCTAGCTGAAGATGTGCTTCACTGCTAAAGGGTCAGGGGTTCTTCAGCTTGAGAGACCAGGCTCAAGTTTGCAGGAGAGCTTTATTTAATAACCATTTGTATTATACCGAGTGTCTGTGTAGCAGAATGTAAGCCACAGCTATAGAATTTTCTTCATCCCTCCCTCCCATCTACCATTATAAGTAGGACTGTTGTGGTAAATTAAAAAGCTTAGGTTACCTCAACTATTATGGATAGATACATCAGCCCCCTATCATACTATATTAGTGGTGGGCCGTTAACGCGCTGCGTTATTGTGAGACTCTTATCGAGCGATATAAAAAATACCGGCGTTAATCTATTATCAAAATTGGGTTTGGAGCTGGGTCCTATAATCAAACTGATGACTTTCAACGTGATATTTTAGTATGTATAAATAGCCGAACTACCACACCAAACGTGATAGTCTATCATGGATGCAGGCACGAAGCCGCAAGGCTTGCTTCAGGGAAAATTCACTTTTAAGAAGCTTCCTGATGGTGGCATCAACAAGACTAAGGTTGTGTTCACCTTATGCAATGCAGAATTGGTTTACTGTAGGAGTTCTTCCAGTCTCAAATACCACCTGAACGCAAAGCATCCCTTTGCTATAAGCAGTCAGTGATGCATTTTGGCTCCTGTTCTAATGCATCCCCTGGTTTAAGAAACCCGTTCTCAAAGATTTACAAACGAGCCATTTTAATCTAGATTAATTTCAAGATTTCAGTGAGATTAATCTTGATTAAAAAAAAGAATCTATGCCCACCACTATACTATATATATATATATTATATATAGATAGTATGATATATATATATATATATATACAGAAGATTTGCCTAGATACAGGTGGAGGTTAAACCTCACCAGTTGTGTGTGTGTGTGTTGGGCTACATTAAACTTGTGTTTGTATTCCGCTTATGAATGATAAATTGAGGGGGTGGGAGTTTAAATGTTGAGTCTCCTATGTTCCTAGGGCTTTGTCTAACGAATAAATAATACAACAACAAAATTTCATTCCCCCCCCCCTCACACAAATGGTAAAGATAAATCCATGGTATCTCCTCTCTATGGCAAACGCCTCACAGTACTGTTGAGGCTGTAGGTTCTTTAATTATTCCAATTTACAATGGCAGTGCTGAAACACGCTCAATTAAACATTAGCTTTGATCTGGATTTTGGCAACCAAGGTATGTTGAATGCTGCATTATGATACGATGACCTACACAGATCACATCCAAAGGGCCTAATGAGGACAGCACAGGCTCATAGTGACACAGAATCAGACCAAAATGTGTGACATGGGACGTACGAGAACTGTGTTTAAAAGAGAAAAAGCACAACAGTACATAATTCCACATATGTGTTTGTTGACCTGGGTGACATATGATCAGGAAAACGCATAAACCTTGACTAAACATGATGTACAAACTCATGAAAAATACAAAGCACTCTCCATGTTCATACATGGCATGTCAAATGTATAGGAGATGGTCGGCCTCCGGCAAGATGAACATCAGTAAGAACATGAATATTGTCGAGCTGCTGTAACGAGACTTGTTTAAAAGGTCACGCCGTTTTTCTCTCACAATAACCAGAAGATATTTACACTTATCAGTTATTCACATTACCATAACACACAGGGACACACATATACGTATGCAGCACAAATTGATTTTGCCTTTAAATCTTGTTCCAGTTTTATTTATATAAATCAGTGTTTAGACTAAGAAAATAACCAGATATTAATTAAGTCCAATAATCCACAACTGCAAAAAACATTAAAGCCATAATGTCTACATGAACATTTTAAAATATAAATGTGCACAGAGATCAGGCTCACACTGGAGAGACCTCATCTCTGTGCACATGTACATGGTCATATTCCAGCATTGATAGCAATTAGATTTGATTATACTCACTATCTCTGCCTCCTTTTGTGGTCCTTAAAATATCATATCTACTATAAACACTTTACTCTAGAGAGGTAATTAATTGAATGTATTCTCACGTGAAAAAGTAAAAAAACAAAAAAACTATTATATAACAAGTATAACAAGTCTGTCTTTTTTTCTTCTTGCTGTATAATTAGTTGCTCCTGGGAGCAGAGGCCACCTGCTGCATCCTCCTGACGCACTAATGTGATTTGGCAAACTGAGATTTGTGAGCTGTTACATGCATATGAATAATTAATGAATAAATAAATCATTGCTTCCAACTTTTTTTCTGTCGTCACTTAAATACTTTCCCTCTAAGTTAATTAAATTTCATTTCCAGCAACACGTCTACAAACACTTGACTGAAGTTGAGCATGTTGTCGTGTGGTTTTCTACTTCTACCACAGTTTCTGTTGTAGCTTCCTTTTGGTTTTGGTTTCTGTTTGAACATTGTATCCTTGTATAAGACATGAACACAGTCGTCACTGTTAAAACCTGCTATATACCTTTTAATACAGGTACTAACACTACACAACCAAATGTTGTTGACCTCTGTAACTGGAGGGTAGGCTGTACGGGCACCTGGTGATTAGATCTCTGAAGCAGGTGGGGTCCTGGAAAATATCCCTTATTTGCAATGCCTTAATGCCTGTCATTGATCAGGCAGCCTGCTGTGTGTTAAGTTAAAGGTTAAGTAAAAGATAAGTTATTGCTAAGAAGCTTTAACAACATTCAGTATTGCTACAGTATGCAACAATTCACTCATTTTAAGAGTGACCCAAGTGAGGCTAGCTGATTTGAGGTTATCACAGCTAACTTTGCTAGTTAACAGCAACAAGAGAGAGGCCAGGCTCAGAGTTGGTTTTCTCAAATTAAATTTTTAGTCCCTCCCTTTAGTCCCTATTGTCATTCTCTTTATCTCTATTGTCATTCTCTTTATGTCTATTGTCATTCTCTTTTATTCTATTGTCATTCTCTTTATCTCTATTGTCTTTATCTCAATTGTCATTCCTGTTATGTCTATGATCATTCTCTTTATCTCTATTGTCTTTATCTCTATTGTCATTCCTGTTATGTCTATTGTCATTCTCTTTATCTCTATTGTGTTTATCTCTCTTGTCATTCTCTTTATCTCTATTGTCATTCTTATTATCTCTATTGTCTTTATCTCTATTGTCATTCTCTTTATCTCTATTGTCTTTATCTCTATTGTCATTCTCTTTATCTCTATTGACTTTATCTCTATTGTCATTCTCTTTTATTCTATTGTCATTCTCTTTATCTCTTTTGTCGTTCTCTTTATCTCTATTGTCTTTATCTCAATTGTCATTCCTGTTATGTCTATTGTCATTCTCTTTATCTCTATTGTATTTATCTCTCTTGTCATTCACTTTATCTCTATTGTCATTCTTATTATCTCTATTGTCTTCATCTCTATTGTCATTCTCTTTATCTCTATTGTCTTTATCTCTATTGTCATTCTCTTTATCTCTATTGTCTTTATCTCTATTGTCATTCTCTTTATCTCTATTGTCTTTATCTCTATTGTCTTTATCTCTATTGTCATTCCTGTTATGTCTAATGTCATTCCTGTTATCTCTATTGTCTTTATCTCTATTGTCATTCTCTTTATCTCTATTGTCTTTATCTCTATAGTCATTCTCTTTATCTCTATTGTCTTTATCTCTATTGTCATTCTCTTTATCTCTATTGTCATTCTCTTTTATTCTATTGTCATTCTCTTTATCTCTATTGTCGTTCTCTTTATCTCTATTGTCTTTATCTCAATTATCATTCCTGTTATGTCTATTGTCATTCTCTTTATCTCTATTGTCATTGTCTTTATCTCTGATGTCTTTATCTCAATTGTCATTCCTGTTATGTCTATTGTCATTCTCTTTATCTCTATTGTATTTATCTCTCTTGTCATTCTCTTTATCTCTATTGTCATTCTTAATATCTGTATTGTCTTTATCTCTATTGTCATTCTCTTTATCTCTATTGTCTTTATCTCTATTGTCATTCCTGTTATCTCTATTGTAATTCCCGTTATCTCTATTGTCTTTATCTCTATTGTCATTCCTGTTATGTCTATTGTCATTCTCTTTATCTCTATTGTCTTTATCTCTATTGTCTTTATCTCTATTGTCATTCTCTTTATCTCTATTGTCTTTATCTCTATTGTCATTCCTGTTATATCTATTGTCATTCTCTTTATCTCTATTGTCATTCCTGTTATCTCTATTGTCTTTATCTCTATTGTCTTTATCTCTATTGTCATTCTCTTTTATTCTATTGTCATTCTCTTTATCTCTATTGTCATTCTCTTTATCTCTATTGTCATTCTCTTTTATTCTATTGTCATTCTCTTTATCTCTATTGTCTTTATCTCAATTGTCATTCCTGTTATGTCTATGATCATTCTCTTTATCTCTATTGTCTTTATCTCTATTGTCATTCCTGTTATGTCTATTGTCATTCTCTTTATCTCTATCGTCATTCCTGTTATCTCTATTGTCATTCTCTTTATCTCTATTGTATTTATCTCTCTTGTCATTCTCTTTATCTCTATTGTATTTATCTCTCTTGTCATTCTCTTTATCTCTATTGTCATTCTTATTATCTCTATTGTCTTTATCTCTATTGTCATTCTCTTTATCTCTATTGTCTTTATCTCTATTGTCATTCTCTTTATCTCTATTGACTTTATCTCTATTGTCATTCTCTTTTATTCTATTGTCATTCTCTTTATCTCTTTTGTCGTTCTCTTTATCTCTATTGTCTTTATCCCAATTGTCATTCCTGTTATGTCTATTGTCATTCTCTTTATCTCTATTGTATTTATCTCTCTTGTCATTCTCTTTATCTCTATTGTCATTCTTATTATCTCTATTGTCTTCATCTCTATTGTCATTCTCTTTATCTCTATTGTCTTTATCTCTATTGTCATTCCTGTTATCTCTATTGTCTTTATCTCTATTGTCATTCTCTTTATCTCTATTGTCTTTATCTCTATTGTCATTCTCTTTATCTCTATTGTCTTTATCTCTATTGTCATTCTCTTTATCTCTATTGTCTTTATCTCTATTGTCATTCTCTTTTATTCTATTGTCATTCTCTTTATCTCTATTGTCGTTCTCTTTATCTCTATTGTCTTTATCTCAATTATCATTCCTGTTATGTCTATTGTCATTCTCTTTATCTCTATTGTCTTTATCTCTATTGTCATTCCTGTTATCTCTATTGTCATTTCTGTTATCTCTATTGTCTTTATCTCTATTGTCATTCGCTTTATCTCTATTGTCTTTATCTCTATTGTCATTCCTGTTATGTCTATTGTAATTCCCTTTATCTCTATTGTCTTTATCTCTATTGTCATTCTCTTTGTCTCTATTGTCATTCTCTTTATCTCTATTGTCTTTATCTCTATTGTCATTCCTGTTATGTCTATTGTCATTCTCTTTATCTCTATTGTCATTCTCTTTACCTCTATTGTCTTTATCTCTATTGTCATTCTCTTTATCTCTATTATCTTTATCTCTATTGTCATTCCTGTTATGTCTATGGTCATTCTCTTTATCTCTATTGTCTTTATCTCTATTGTCATTCCTGTTATGTCTATTGTCATTCTCTTTATCTCTATTGTCTTTATCTCTATTGTCATTCTCTTTATCTCTATTGTCATTCTCTTTTATTATATTGTCATTCTCTTTATCTCTATTGTCATTCTCTTTTATTCTATTGTCATTCTCTTTATCTCTATTGTCTTTATCTCAATTGTCATTCCTGTTATGTCTATTGTCATTCTCTTTATCTCTATTGTATTTATCTCTATTGTCATTTCTGTTATGTCTATGGTCATTGTCTTTATCTCTATTGTCTTTATCTCTATTGTCATTCCTGTTATGTTTATTGTCATTCTCTTTATCTCTATTGTCATTCCTGTTTAATTCTATTGTCATTCTCTTTATCTCTATTGTCGTTCTCTTTATCTCTGATGTCTTTATCTCAATTGTCATTCCTGTTATGTCTATTGTCATTCTCTTTATCTCTATTGTATTTATCTCTCTTGTCATTCTCTTTATCTCTATTGTCATTCTTATTATCTGTATTGTCTTTATCTCTATTGTCATTCTCTTTATCTCTATTGTCTTCATCTCTATTGTCATTCTCTTTATCTCTATTGTCTTTATCTCTATTGTCATTCTCTTTATCTCTATTGTCTTTATCTCTATTGTCATTCTCTTTATCTCTATTGTCTTTATCTCTATTGTCTTTATCTCTATTGTCATTCCTGTTATGTCTAATGTCATTCCTGTTATCTCTATTGTCTTTATCTCTATTGTCATTCTCTTTATCTCTATTGTCTTTATCTCTATAGTCATTCTCTTTATCTCTATTGTCTTTATCTCTATTGTCATTCTCTTTATCTCTATTGTCATTCTCTTTTATTCTATTGTCATTCTCTTTATCTCTATTGTCGTTCTCTTTATCTCTATTGTCTTTATCTCAATTATCATTCCTGTTATGTCTATTGTCATTCTCTTTATCTCTATTGTCATTGTCTTTATCTCTGATGTCTTTATCTCAATTGTCATTCCTGTTATGTCTATTGTCATTCTCTTTATCTCTATTGTATTTATCTCTCTTGTCATTCTCTTTATCTCTATTGTCATTCTTAATATCTGTATTGTCTTTATCTCTATTGTCATTCTCTTTATCTCTATTGTCTTTATCTCTATTGTCATTCCTGTTATCTCTATTGTAATTCCCGTTATCTCTATTGTCTTTATCTCTATTGTCATTCCTGTTATGTCTATTGTCATTCTCTTTATCTCTATTGTCTTTATCTCTATTGTCTTTATCTCTATTGTCATTCTCTTTATCTCTATTGTCTTTATCTCTATTGTCATTCCTGTTATATCTATTGTCATTCTCTTTATCTCTATTGTCATTCCTGTTATCTCTATTGTCTTTATCTCTATTGTCTTTATCTCTATTGTCATTCTCTTTTATTCTATTGTCATTCTCTTTATCTCTATTGTCATTCTCTTTATCTCTATTGTCATTCTCTTTTATTCTATTGTCATTCTCTTTATCTCTATTGTCTTTATCTCAATTGTCATTCCTGTTATGTCTATGATCATTCTCTTTATCTCTATTGTCTTTATCTCTATTGTCATTCCTGTTATGTCTATTGTCATTCTCTTTATCTCTATCGTCATTCCTGTTATCTCTATTGTCATTCTCTTTATCTCTATTGTATTTATCTCTCTTGTCATTCTCTTTATCTCTATTGTATTTATCTCTCTTGTCATTCTCTTTATCTCTATTGTCATTCTTATTATCTCTATTGTCTTTATCTCTATTGTCATTCTCTTTATCTCTATTGTCTTTATCTCTATTGTCATTCTCTTTATCTCTATTGACTTTATCTCTATTGTCATTCTCTTTTATTCTATTGTCATTCTCTTTATCTCTTTTGTCGTTCTCTTTATCTCTATTGTCTTTATCCCAATTGTCATTCCTGTTATGTCTATTGTCATTCTCTTTATCTCTATTGTATTTATCTCTCTTGTCATTCTCTTTATCTCTATTGTCATTCTTATTATCTCTATTGTCTTCATCTCTATTGTCATTCTCTTTATCTCTATTGTCTTTATCTCTATTGTCATTCCTGTTATCTCTATTGTCTTTATCTCTATTGTCATTCCTGTTATCTCTATTGTCTTTATCTCTATTGTCATTCTCTTTATCTCTATTGTCTTTATCTCTATTGTCATTCTCTTTATCTCTATTGTCTTTATCTCTATTGTCATTCTCTTTTATTCTATTGTCATTCTCTTTATCTCTATTGTCGTTCTCTTTATCTCTATTGTCTTTATCTCAATTATCATTCCTGTTATGTCTATTGTCATTCTCTTTATCTCTATTGTCTTTATCTCTATTGTCATTCCTGTTATCTCTATTGTCATTTCTGTTATCTCTATTGTCTTTATCTCTATTGTCATTCGCTTTATCTCTATTGTCTTTATCTCTATTGTCATTCCTGTTATGTCTATTGTAATTCCCTTTATCTCTATTGTCTTTATCTCTATTGTCATTCTCTTTGTCTCTATTGTCATTCTCTTTATCTCTATTGTCTTTATCTCTATTGTCATTCCTGTTATGTCTATTGTCATTCTCTTTATCTCTATTGTCATTCTCTTTACCTCTATTGTCTTTATCTCTATTGTCATTCTCTTTATCTCTATTATCTTTATCTCTATTGTCATTCCTGTTATGTCTATGGTCATTCTCTTTATCTCTATTGTCTTTATCTCTATTGTCATTCCTGTTATGTCTATTGTCATTCTCTTTATCTCTATTGTCTTTATCTCTATTGTCATTCTCTTTATCTCTATTGTCATTCTCTTTTATTATATTGTCATTCTCTTTATCTCTATTGTCATTCTCTTTTATTCTATTGTCATTCTCTTTATCTCTATTGTCTTTATCTCAATTGTCATTCCTGTTATGTCTATTGTCATTCTCTTTATCTCTATTGTATTTATCTCTATTGTCATTTCTGTTATGTCTATGGTCATTGTCTTTATCTCTATTGTCTTTATCTCTATTGTCATTCCTGTTATGTTTATTGTCATTCTCTTTATCTCTATTGTCATTCCTGTTTAATTCTATTGTCATTCTCTTTATCTCTATTGTCGTTCTCTTTATCTCTGATGTCTTTATCTCAATTGTCATTCCTGTTATGTCTATTGTCATTCTCTTTATCTCTATTGTATTTATCTCTCTTGTCATTCTCTTTATCTCTATTGTCATTCTTATTATCTGTATTGTCTTTATCTCTATTGTCATTCTCTTTATCTCTATTGTCTTTATCTCTATTGTCATTCCCGTTATCTCTATTGTAATTCCCGTTATCTCTATTGTCTTTATCTCTATTGTAATTCCCGTTATCTCTATTGTCTTTATCTCTATTGTCATTCTCTTTGTCTCTATTGTCATTCTCTTTATCTCTATTGTCTTTATCTCTATTGTCATTCCTGTTATGTCTATTGTCATTCTCTTTAAAAGAGAGTGCAAAATGACTCTCTAGCGCCCCCTACAACGTCTAAAGTTTTGCGCGATGGACGCCGCTCGCCATAAACGCACGAACGCCTCTCACGGCCACAAAAAAAATCGTAGCCGCTTCAAATTCGGAACTTAGAACGGGTCTCCGGCCCTGAACGTTCCTATGTATCAACAACCCGCGTCGCTCATGGCGCCTGTAACAGGAAATGGTCGCTATTTACACTCACATATACGGCAAGCGCACCGTTTACTCTGTCGCCTTCGTTTCACTTCTAATAAACAGAAAACAAGTTGGTGAAGCCGCACGACAAATGGCGTGCCGCTACCAGTAACCGCCTTTGCGTGGCAGCGCGGCCATTTTGGGTCATTCGCCAAAAATTTACGTTTGCCTTTTTGACGCCTTTAAAAAAATCCTATCGCCTTCAAATTTCATACACAGGTGAAGGGTGACGCCCTGTGTCGTTTGATGCCGACCACGCCCATGGGCGGGGCTTATAGCCTCCACGCCGCCACCCTTTACGTTTACACATACTGATGCCACATGTTTCGACGCATCAATTTCATTCCACTTCTAAAACATCCATAACCACTTGCTGAAGCTCCATTATGAACGTCATGCAGCTACGTACAATGGCGTCCGTGTAGCAGCGCGCCGTCTTTTGATTTTGGCGCCAAAAAATAAGTTTCCCTTTTTTGCGCCTTTAAGAAACACGTAGGATCACCAAATTTGGGAGCGTAGACAAAACGCGCACCTTCAAACATCCCATTGGGCCACACCCATGTAATGTAAAAATGGCTCAACAGCGCCCCCTAGAACATTTCAAAACCCCTCCCCATAAGGGTTTTTATAGAGTTGGAACATGAAAATTGGTACACTTGTGTACCATAACCAGATGAACAAAAAAGTCTCTGGCACCAATGGTCTACTCCAAACCGGAAGTCGGCCATTTTGAATTTCAGTTTCTCTACTGAAAACGAACTCGTCCGAGTAAATTTCATTTTACCCATTGAAAACCAATGGCTTTTTTGCCCATTGAAAACCTATTGAAATCCTACAGATTCCTGCATTTCTCACAGCCGCATTTATTTTTCAAGCGTTACAGCACCTCTGTAACACGTCGGGCAGCGGCGGGCGGCATGAGCGAGGGACTACAACACTGCTTGCGGTTTTAATTTCTAATTGTTTTTTTTTTTTTTTTTAATGTCACATTTTTTTGAATTTGAAATTCTAAAGCATGGAAGTCAAAGCATGGAAAATAAAAGTAATCAGTCAGGTCTAATCAAGCTCCCACACAAAACAAGTCAGACAGAACAGTGAGAGAAGAAGAATGCCAAGAAAGCCGAGATGTGATGAAATCACTCAAGGAAATCAATACAAGGGAGGCTAGCGAACGGGCCTGTAGTTCGTGTATTTTTGCCAATAGGTTCCTCTGTATGTATTTAATTATAGATAATGAGTTTGTAGGTGTCATTTTGGTATAACCTTTGCTTGAAATAGTATAAAAGCAGTGAAAAGCAACTGAAAGGTGGTATCTCTGTCTCTGGTGACTGGGGCTGCAGTCCCCAGGCTTTACACCTGCCGCTCAGCAAACAGACTGTTAATGGCAACCCGGGACCATTTCTTTCCCACCCGGAGACAGATGTTAGCAGACTCTTAGAATTTGGGGATCATAGACTGGGCAACTAGCTGGTTTACATACTTTATGACCACGTTGATGTTTAGGGAACATAAACCTGACAGGAATAACTGCAGAGAGTAGTTGAGTTTGAGATATAGCAACATAGAGAAGCTACACCTGCTTTTTTAGTTTCAATCAGACTAATCAATCTGTCTGTCTGTCTATTTATATGAGGGAAGTCTTATTGTTTTTGCAGTGTTTTATTTATGTCGCTATGGCATTTGTGGTGAATACATAAATAAACAATCACAATGTCATAATGCTATAAACGCTGATAATTTAAAAGTATTACGCAATAACATTGCTCTTGAATTTTATTGTAGGGGGTACATCACTAAAAGCACTGCCAGAGGAGCTACTATACCATGTTTCATGTGGTCTCACCCACTGTTCTAACCCTCACAAAGCCTGTCATATCGGTTACATAGTCTTATTATGTTGGATGCCTTCCAGTCAGAAGTCTGCTCTGAACGCTCAGCTCACAATGTTACCTCTACTTCCCCATTGAACTCACCTCAGATTGTCTGTGCAAGCCCGCAAACACACATCTGTTCCATAGGATTTGGTTTAGTAGTATAATATGTGAGCACATCTGATTGCGAGAACTTGCCATAGCGATGTAAGTAAGATTCGTAGACAACTTCAGCTGAATGCTAATGCCACTTCAAGATGTGCAAATGAAATATTTTCATAAAGTGACAGATAATATGCCAGCTCCTCTTCAACCGAGTGATTAAAAGAAACAATGAACGTAGCTTTAAGCAACCAAAACCAGAGCAGGAACCAGAAGTTGGGCAGCAACTTGTTACTTTGTTACACATTAAAGGAATATTATCGTTTTTTTCAGCAAAGAAGTACAAGGGATTACAATATGAAATTCAGTAATTTAAGTTACTTACTAATCCCAGTAATGCTCAGTAGTCAGTGTGATATTAAACTGCAACAACAGCCTTTAACTAATCTTATATGTAAGAGTGTTGTGTTTGTATCCTTACTGACAGACAGAAAAAACAATAATATTGTACATGCACAGAAGCCAAATGATTATTAAGTGACTTTGCAGTGTCTGAAAACCTCTTTGTCTCTTGACACCGTTTCTTATCTCTCCCCTTTTCCATCTGCTGCCCTCCCTTCCTCTATCAGTCTCACTTTCATCATCTTTTTATCATACCTACTGTTCTTTTTCTATTCCTTTTTGCTCTCTCTCTCTCTCTCTGTCTCTCACTCAGTCTCTTACTCTTGACACTGCAGGGAATCAGTGAGAGCCAGTGTGCACACAGACAGCGGGAGTTATCTCTGTTAGTACCATCTGGCAAAGAGAAGTAAAGACATACAGAGACAGTTTCTGTCTTAAAAATGTTTCCTTTCTGCAAAAAAGAGCAGCAGCATTATTGCATATACTGCATGTTTTATTTTGTATCACACAGCAGTTTATTATTATTTATTATTGACTTTATGTTTATCTTAACAAATCATATAAAGAGCAAAAAAAAAACGCCTAATTTATCCTGCTAGCAGGTATTGCTTTATAAAGTTGTCATGGCTGACACATTAGCAAACAGGTGCCTATTCCTACGTTCACTCCCCTTTTGGCTCCCTTTCGTATGCATCGGTGTATGTTTGTTTAAGAAAGGTCAAAGGTCATGGAGAGAGCTAGCACTGAAAAATTGCCCAAGTCTAGCTACTCCTCTCTGTCTGCCATGCAGGGAAGTTGATATGTTCCTCACATTTGGAGCAACTTTTGACTGATTTATCTATGAATGCAATATGCTGAATGGGGAGATTCTTACAGACGGTCTGTTCGATGTTGAGCCAGGCAGGACTGGAGTTGTTTGTCTGCTTTAGACACAATGAAACTGAAAAAAAAATGGTGCATTAAGCCTGCTGTATTGTTTGGGTTTTTGGAGTGTAGTTGCAGATTCTGGACCTTTTGCCTTTCCACTGAAATATACTGACAGTTGAATCTAGAGAGGAGAAGAGGGGTCATTGCAGATAATCATTTTAAACAGTGGAAATGTAGCTAATTAAAGAAAGTGGGAGTTTATCCAGGTCTTCTTTGATGCTGTGTAGCAACAGGGTTAAATTGACTTTAAATATATCATTTGGGTTGTTCAGCTATGATGGAGAGCATCATAAACCCCAACTGCTGAATAACAACATGTTATTTGGTCAAGAGCACCAAATAAATTAGATAATGATAAAAAAAAAAAAAGGATTGAGCACCAGCCATATCCTGTCTTTAGAGTTAGAAATACGTCTCTCCATTGAAAAAGAGGAAAACTCTCTTTTTTCCTCTCTGTGTAGCTGCCTTCTTTCCTCTCAATCTGTGATTCCCAGTAATGCGGATAGAAGACAAGCATCCAGTTGAACTGCTGGATCAGAAAGGCCAGATGGGAAAGAGAGTACACAGAGAGCTCTTGGGAAATTTGAGTGAGCGTTGGGGATTTGCTCCTTTGTAAAAATTCAAATGTTTTTCACTTAGCTAAACGTCTATGCAGACACTTACACAGATGGACGAAGCTGTGTAAACGCACACTTAATCTGCGAAACGCACACGCACACACACTCGCAGGCTTGTTTTGGATAGTGCTCAAGCCCTTTGCATTGTTGTTCTTACGCCAACATGAGAGGCAGCTATCCGTCAAAGCCGCTAGCTAGCCCCCGTTGGTGCTTCAGAGGATGTTCGATGGTGCAAAAAGTGAGAGAGTGCTGTGAAATACAAAAACGGCTAAAGACAGGCTGAGGAGAGGAGCTTGTTTGGGTAAATTAGTCACAATGTCCTTCTCCGAGATAAAACAGTACATGTGGCCAAATCATCACAGGCCTCTGCTTGTCTCTGTTAATCATCTCACCAATTCCATGTATATTTCTAAACCAAAAGACTGAGTGATGGATAGAGGGAAACAGAGAGAGAGAAAAGAGATAAACACATTATTTATGAGACTGATTATTTGTCTTGAGGTCCTGAGGATACACACACAGGCCTTTTAGGATAACAGGTCTTGATACATAAACAGTCAGCAGCGCCTCTACAAAATACCAAGCATGTAACGACTGCTAGAAGGTATCACGGGCAGGGTTCGGTTTAGTGTAGTTACTCTTTAAAAGAAGCAGATGGGATGTTTTCTGTTCTTTAGCCTGACGGTTTGCTGCAGTTTGCTGACGTTGCTGTAATGTTTCAACAGTAGGTCTCATTTTGTCCCACTTCTGTCTATTCAGAACTATTTATAACATATGAACGATTCAGCTGATGTCTCAACTATTAATTCAATATACATTTTTATGAGCTCTTTAAGAAGATAAATAAATAAACAAACCCATAAGACGCAGTAAAATACATTATGATTTCTCTGTCAGTCACCAGAATTTGATATTGATACATGAATCCATGTCGTGCTAAAGATGCAGGATGACATCATCCAAACTGTCCAATCAATAGGAGTGCTCTTGACCAAAACAAAAGGCAATAATTCAGTAAAAATCTTAATTTTTTTCTTCAGTCCAACGTGAATGAACCATGTGTTCACCTCTAGTCACTGTGCCACCTGTCAGCTATACTGTATATTTTTTAATGTTAAAACAGTAACATTTGTAATAGACAGGTATTCTTTGTTTGCAGTACTAGAGATTTAAAAAGTGATATTTATAAAAACTCCCCTGCAGTGTAATAAGCATTTAAACATGACACAGTCTCATCTGAATATAAGTGGAAGGTGCAATTAAAAATGTGTTGCCCTGAGTTATTTATGTAGTTTGGAAGAGGGACACACACCGGTGACATTGACATGGTCACCCATTTGGCCACTCCACTACACACACACACACACACACACACACACACACACACACAAGCTCACCTGAGTGCCAAAAGACACATTATCCTGTCCACTGCATTGAGTCAAAAGGGTGAAAGTGGGCGTTCAATGTGAAAAACAGAGCAATGTCTTGTCTCCAGTATCTGTAAGTTCAAACACTGACTATAGACAATTACCCCCCTCTGATTTCACCAGCAGACAGTGTTTCAGACACACACTTTCTCTGAAGGTTCACTGGATTGAATTATACAAGCCTCTGAGGGAGTGCCACTATGCCATCTTTAGTCTCCACCACCCCACTAAGTTGAAGACTCTTTTTTTTTTTTGGCTTGACACACAACACTCTTGATGTTGGTATGAGGTCGACCACATACAACTTGATGCTCTCCTTTGCTTTTCTGCACTGATGGAAGGAAGAGAAAGAAGCAGATTTCCAAGGACAGAGAGGTGATATGCTGATAGCAGCTATAGGAATATTTCCCTCAGTGTACACCCTGCTCAAGCTAGACAGATTATATTACTAATGTAAAGTAATGTAATGTAATTTCCCAGTTTTGAGATTAATAAAGTATATATATATATATATATATATATATATATATATATATATATATATATATATATATATAGGTTTTATTTAGACTGGCTATTGATAGAAAATATAACAGAGGTCGATATGTTACATTGTCTTTAAATACCATATAAATAAAGGTTAAAACTGAATATACCTTTGAACAAAATGTCATTAACTTTTAATAGATGGCTAGATGTCTTTTCACCTGGAAATCATTGAAAGCACTCTGTATAGCTGCTCACCCACCCACAAAGGGGGCTGTGGCTGTGACGGCAGTGTGCCACTTCCACTGTGAATTAAATGATGCAGGTTGTGCCTGCTGGGGTTAATTAAGTACTGTATTACTATACTGTACTGTACTACTGAGTATTTACATTTGATGCTTTGATGCTACTTCCACTCTACTACATTTCAGAGGGATTGTACTTTCTACTCTACTACATTTATTTGTCAGATGAATATTTGACACATTGGATAATATAGGTTTTTAAAATACAACACATTGTTGAAGTGGTTTCAACCTTTGACGTCTTACTAAAAGCAGTGTGTAGTCGGGTCACATTTCAGATGTCTAGGAGTTCTTAACAGCTCCACCAAATAGTGATTGTTTTCCTCTAAACTTTTCACACTTCAATTAATGTGCAAATGATCCAATTTTTCACCAAAAATCAATTAGAGAAAACGTCCAAAACCTGAAAACAGATTTGTGTATCAGAACGTTGTGTTTCCTTCTTTCCTCTCCCATTAATCATCTCATGAATCCTCAGATTTATCTGGTGACCCTTTGGAGGGGCCCGACCCCTAGGTTGGGAACCACTGGACTAAACTAGCTAACTGTATATAAAGTAGTTGAAACTAGCTCCACCTCCAGTAGCTCCAACAGTAACATGCTGCTCTAACACTGATGCTTCAGTATTAATACTCTAATGATGTCATATATATATATATATAGTAGTATATAAAACCCAATTCTTTATCAGAAGCAGTCAGTGTTAGGTCAGGTAGCAGAACTCCATGCTTTGTGTATTAGACAATGGTCCAGTATTGCTTGGCTTTATTGCTTGGTATTCATGTATCATGTGTTGCTACATTATGCCTCACACATGGGGAGGAGCTACAGTATAACCTTGGCTTTCTATATAGTTGCAGCCAGTGGCTACCAGTATGATTCAGCTGTGTTGAGGTGAAGTGTGCTGCCATCTACTGCAAAATTAATGGCTCATTTTGGTGGACCATGAAAAATTGAGTGCATTCAGAATTCATTCAACATTAATTCAGCCGTCCTGTCTGTTTGTGTTTGCCAGCAGACTTGTTCACCGAACAGAACAAAACTGTGTAACTTTAACAAATGTAAAAAATAAAAATGAAAAAAAAAAAAAAAAAAACAAACTAACAACACAAGCAATTTTTATTCTTTTTGGCCACTACAGTCTATTTATCTAAAGTGGTCAGATGCAATAGGAACAGACTGGAAGCCCTTCAGCTTGCATTTATGTCTCCCTCTACAGGCGGCTAGCGTTCTCAATCTCAGCAGACAGTTTAAATGAATGATAATGTTTTTGTTTTTTTTTAAACTGTTTAAAATATGATTTTTGTTGAAGTTGGAGATTATTGGGATTTACACTGAGAACCCAGCTAATCCTGCATGAATAGGATTTTAGATTTGTTTGTGGGGGTGCAGGTTCCAGGATAAAACCTGGCACTTAATCGTATGTAATCTGAGGGAAAACACTTAAAACCAGTGCCAGGGATTATCATATTACTGTATGTTATTCTGAGGGTAGTGTTCTTCCTGCGGAGGTGAAGAAAAACATAGTACAATCTGAACGATTCCTTCACCAACTGCTAATGCTTTCTGACTGTTTTCAGTTAGTTGGCATTCTCTATGTGTGTAACACTCTGTTTAAGAAGATGTATCAGCTGCTTCATCCTCGTAAAAAGCTTTTACATGACATCCACCACAACCTGCCTCTGAAAGTGTTAAGAAACTCAGCCTTCATGGTTCATCACAGTTTGACTGACTGCTTTGCAATAAAACAATATGATATCCGCAGTAAAAGTAAAGGTATTGACCGCACTTGACTGTGTGATAGATGGAAGCTGTAAACCATTTGCTGTATATTAAACTGTCTTCAACATCATGGGAGCTACTTTGACATCCAGGATCAAACACATCACTGAGAGAGTTTGGAGGAACGAGCCTGATGTGATATTATAGCTGAAGGGGGCATTGATAATTCTACATCCACAGAACAAAAGTGAAACTTAACAGAAAGTCTTCCTGTAAACGTCAGTCAGGATGTAGTTTTATAACCTTGATTATGCACGCCCGAGGTCCTTTATAAGTATGAGACATTTTTGAAATAGTAATGCAGCATGGGGTAACTTCACACATACATGCCCCAAATCACAGCGTGAGGTGAGCGATTTGAAGATGTGAAGGGCGATATGAAGAGATTAAATAAAAAAGGAAAAAAAAACAAAAAACCTGAATAACAGTAGGAAGAACCTAAAGTAACATTCACTTATTTATTTTTTTAAACTTTACCTTTTCTTCCACATGTAAAGAAAACATATAAAACATACCAATCACATTTTCATAATATCTATATTTTCAACATGTTTTGCAAGATTTTAACTCCACACTCAGCAAATGAATCCGCACACATTTGTCTGTTGTGATTTAGGATTTTGCAACACATTACCTTATATACTGCCTCTCAACAGAACCATAGAGAAGTTGTGAAAGTTCACCTGATATCTCTGTCAAAATATGGAGCACAGCAGTTTCACAGCTGCAATCTTATATTTAGGAATGTGAGATTAAACAGACGTATAAGTGTGTTAAATCTGAAGGTGGAGTGATTGAGAATTGTGGAGTTGTGAATGTCACTTTTACTCCATTGACTCCCCTGATAAAAAGCATTTAACAGCTTCCAGACACACACGTGTGTGTGTGTGTGTGTGTGTGTGTGCGTGCGTGCGTGCGTGCGTCACTCACTTGCATGAAGCCAATGCCGAATCCCTTTGTCAAGTACAAAATTAGTTAAACAGTTCAGAAAAGTCTACTAGCACCTGTTTATTAAATGTCAGGTATTTTATTTTATTTTATTTTTAATTTTTTTTTGCAATAGTTAAATATTCACTACTTCTGGTGGTGCAGATGAGGCATTAGAAGCTGTCTAATTAAAAGCAATCACACTGAGTACAGAGGAAGTGATTCTACACTACACACAGCAGGACATAGATTTGGTCTTTGCTGAAAATGTGTGTGTGAATGTACGTGACAAGACATTTTTTTAAGTGACTCTATTTAACTGAAAGCCACTTCAGGTACAGTGTCTACAGATACAGTGTCTCTGCACCAGGATGTGTTTCCTTTGCTATAAAACAATTGGTTCAACAGACATCAAGTAATGCCTAGACTGGGTATCACAGCAGCAGACTTAGAGTGTTAAACTCAAAGCTTTAAGCAAAATACATTCAGTCGCTGACTGGACTTGCTAACACTGGGGAAGTTGGAAGTGTAGATAAGACGTAGGTACTATAATATTTAGTTTGCCTGAGGGCAACATCACGCGAGAAAACAATCCAGTAAAATTGGCATGTTTGATATTTCATGCTCCTTTCTCTCTCAAGGGTGAAATGGTGAAATTCACGAAGAAACAGAATAAAATGCCAAAAGTTTGATTTCCTATATAAGTCCTATTCATTATCTGTAACATATATATATATATATATATATATATATATATATATATATATATATATATATATATATATATATATATATATAATCCTTGAGGAGCTCTGCCCTCAAAGGGGTGAAAGAAGACCAGTAAATGTTATATTCACAAGGAATGCTAAATGAACAATACATTTCTTTTTTTCTGGTGCTACATTTATTCATTTATCCTTCAGGCCATATGGTTGGAAGAAGTTTCCTCCCGATTTAACAGCATGAAACAGAAAAAAAGATGCGAGAATGGCTTTTTATTGACTGTAAATCTAGTGCAGAAATATTATACGTTACCGACATGTGAAGTGTTTGCTGCAACAGACAAAGACAATGTGGCAACAAAATAGTTTATTCTTATTCAAAGTTATATGAAATATTCTTGTATTAAAAATGTATCAAATGGGTGTATGATGTGAAAGGAGCTGCTCCCCTATCAGCTAGTTGTTTTGGATTGTCACTGCTTCCATCAACCCAAACCATTGCTTACCAATTTAACCAGGCTTAATTCAGTAAGTCAGGCTTATTCAGAAAACCTAGCTTCCGATTTAAGTTACCATGGAAACGTTTCCTCCAGATTAGCCTGGTCAGGCTGAACCAAGTCAAACTGTTCGACTGAAACACTGTTTTGTTCAGTCCTGAGATTTATATATATATATACTGTACTAAAAACTGTATACTATATACAGTTTACATTATATATTTAATACTTGATTGACTCGATTAGCTCCGAGCCTCCTTTATGAAACACCGGGAAACACAGTTTGTCTTTTAGCTGCAGAAAAGTAATCTTCAAAGTCCTTCAGTGGCTTTTTGTTAGGCACTTGTTTAAGTTTGATTATGAATTAAGAATCACTACAAACAATTCTTTCATTTGCACATTTATTGGCTGAACAAATGTCAGACCTGTCTGCAGAGAAGCTGAATATAAAAAGGAAGGAGGCCAAAAGCTCAAGAAAAACACTGCTAACAACTTTTAATTGGCTGAGGTGTTTGTCTATGTGCTTATTTCTGGCCAACACCTTTTCAACTCATTATTATTATTATTATTTTTATTGTCTTGGTTTGTTTTAAAGCAATGAGGGAAAATAGTGGTAGTGGTCTTGCTATGACAATACCAATTAACAAATCATACATACTTATTTTTACATCACTTCATTCTATCTAACTGCACAAGTTAACGCCACTGTTTACTTCCTGTTTTACACATTGTACAATATCATGGTACACTTATACCATGCCAGTACAGTGGTACACTCATTTGGTCACTACTGTAATAATCTTTTTTTGCCATTTTTGTCTTTATTTGGCAGTTGAAAGTGCATTTAACCATTAGGCTACCACCATCATTTTTTTTTTTATCATATCGTCATAAACTTTGAATATTGTTATGCAATTTTCAGTTTAATGCTTTATTTTTAACAGAGCTGGGGAGAACAACAGCATGGGGAACAAAATAGAAGAGGAGTAAGTAAAGAAAGGGACACGTGTTGACTTGGGCTGTTGCAACTTGTAGCCCAGACTTTTCAACACTACATATTAACACAAGCATAAATTATATCAAAATGAAATGGGGCACACTGAAACCCAGTTTAACCTACAAGGGTTGTAAAGTTTTGCTGCTACGGAGGAGACAACAGCACGGAGAATGAAATAGAAAAGGAGTGAGTCACTACTACAGAGTGCAAACATCAATTAAAAATCAATGAATCATAATCCTGTGTGTTCTTTTTTTTTTTTTTTTGGCCTTCTGTCTATTGAACAGGCTAATTACCAACACAGACAAAATAATAATTGATTTTTATTCATTATTTCCATCTGATTCCTAACTTCATACAAAGTTGAGTGAACAGAAGAAAGCAAAATGAAATCAATATTCGCTGTGAGCAGCTTTGCCTTTAACACAGCAGCAGTTCTCCTCAGTACACCTGCACGCAGTGTCTCAGGTACTTGGTTGTACTCTGGCTGTATGTTTGAGGTCGGCTGCATTATGGATGAGTGCTGAAAACTTTTAGACAATACTGTGCACATTTTATATTGTCCGTGTCTTGCACTTTGCTTTGGTATGTAAAACCAGGCTGCCCCTGTGCCATTAGCTTGAAGCTCAGAACATTTCAAAAATCACTTTACCATGACAACAACAATTTAAAGGACAAGGCCCCACCACACACACACACACACACACACACACACACAGTGCTGCTGCCAGAAATAGTCACTAAAGCACCAAATGTGGTTCTGAAACAGATGACGTGTGGAAGCAAAGTGACAGTTCTGTGGCATCATGTAGTGACCTACAGTCTGTGTATGTGTATGTGTGTGTGTGTGTGTGTGCATGTGTGTATTTGAGTGTTTGACTGCAAGAGTCAAATAGAGATGAAGAAAATGAAAGCTGAGTGTGAAAGTCCAACCGGCAAAATGGCAAAAGCAACAAAGTTCATTCTGCTGGAGTCTTCTGCTTTCCACTTTCAGGTTCATAAACTGCTGCTGACCTTTTTACTGGAGAAACTCTTTAGGTTTTCACAGAAGTGATTTCTCTAAGGACTCAGACTCTGCTGAAATGACTGTTGCACAAATGCACAATGCATTTGTTGCACAGATTCACCTTATTACGTTGTTCAAATGAACACAGCAATAAGGCAGCGTTCCTGTATTTTCCTACAAAACTCATTTATAGCACTATCTGGAGTTCTATAGGGGCCCACAGCTCATGGGTGAATAAGGCCTAACAGGTCTAACAACTCCAAACGTTGACAAACCAACATGTCAAATCTTCCGTTTTTATCTTGTGTCGACATAGATGATGAAATATTGTAGTTTAACAAGCAGTCAGCCTGCAGTGTGTACAGCTGGTTGGGCCTGACCATGAGAAAATCATCCCGATGAAGATTCATCCAGAAACCTAAACCATCTGATTCCTGAATGCAAGCCTTACCAGTGGCTATCGTTAGCGAGCCTGTTAAAAAGACATTGCTGCCCTCTCACCACCTCAAATGCCAACCTAGTATGTTTCAAACTCATTTCTGAAGAAACTGAAAAAAAGCAGTGAGCAGTGAGCAGTGAGTGCGTTCACCGTGAAGTGTAAATTATAATTATCACCTGGCAGTCCAGGAATACCTACGCAAACCCCATGGTGTTTAACATCTGAGGTTTTAGAGGGTTTTTACACAAGTGTGTCTGAACACACTTAGGAGAGTTTGCTAAAAATGATACATTAAACGTGTGCACAAATGCAATTATTACTTTTATTATTTTTAGTCTTGTTTATTTAGTCTTATCAAACAACTTGGCCATGTGTTTTGACCTCTCCGTCATCTACCATCTCCACCATCCTGCACAATATTTAGAGTTTTATGACAATGTGCTATGTGAAGATGTATTTTAAGGCTAAATATCTAGTCTGGAGTTACTGATGGAGCTCTATATTCGCATGCATAGGCCTGTAGTCATATTTCTCATTCATCCTGTCATTCGCATCTCTTACACATTAGACACACACAAACACATCTATACAATAATATGGCGTCCCATCTCCGTTATCATCATCTTGTGGCCTTGTGACCGGTATTCACAATTTCTGATTTAAATCGTGGCGTTGACCTCGAGGGTGCTGCAGTCAATAAGTGTACAGACAAACACTTCAAAGGCAACTATTGATTTGTGTCTGTTGGAGAGATAAGTTTCGACAAATAAAAGTTTGCAGGTCAGAAAACTTGCCAAGACTGCACCCAGTAGTGTCTAACGTGCTGTATGATATATGTAACCTATATCGCCATCATTATCATCATTTACTATGCAGCCTTTCAGCACAGGTAATACAGCAGTTGGTGAAGCTAAATGTTTCAGTTCTCAGTACTTCCTGCAGCAACAGTGTTTGTCAAGCTTTGCTCTTATTTACAGTAATACAGCAGAATATTACAATCTTCGGAGCCAGTAGCTAGATTATTTTTCTGTCAGATAGGCCTATTTGTGCAAGGATTATTGTTTGACCTGTGGCGTGCTCCTTCTGAGTATAGCTCACAACAAAACCATTATGATGACAGTATCTCTTCTGCCCTGTAATAGGTCATTTAGAGTCCCTCAACAGGCTGAGGAATTCTTTTATGCATCAGTTCATCTTGTTGCTGAACCAAGATCATCCAAAATGAGATCTGAATCCAGAAAATATGATGTGATATGTAGGATCAGTGTCATGTTATCAAGTCACTAAATCTCAAGTCAAATCTGGAGTCCCTAAACCCAAGGCAAAAATGAATAAAAGTGTAAATAAAGTTGTGTGGTATGATATCGATAATGCATCAATATAACATCACTGCTGACTCAGAAATGGCAAGTTGAACCAAAATCAAGTCTGAAGTCTGAAATAAAATAAAACTAAACCTGTAGGATTTGTTGCAAAGCCACTGTATGAGAACGTGTGATAATGTAGATACATGTACACTGTATGTTTGCTGGTGAGCTCATCGCAAAAATGTGTCCATCAAAATAAATGGCTATATAGAGATGCCTCGTTATATCATTTAAACATATGATCTTCCCTTAGTTTGGCTTTTTCTTAATGCATGTATGTTGGAATACCCTGTTGCCTTAGAGGTTAAAACACTGGCTATGAACTGCAGTGTTGCTTAGTTTGAATCCGTACGTGGGACCTTCATTGCAATTAAAAAAAATATGCTTGTAAGCATGGCAGTTCCAGCAAACTCCCTCCCCGCTTTCAGGTTAGTTTTGTTTGAATACGGTGTAGGTGGATACTGACCTTTTATTTTGATATTGTAAAGACCCGGGACAGAAATGTTGATACAGCTGCATTTAATTGTATTTAATGTGTTCCTTGTATGGGTGTATCGACTCCCTTGAATGTGTTATGTGCTTTTACCCTCACTAAACGAAATGGATCGAAATAATCAATTTAAATATAGAACTCAATGCAATAATGTGTTCACAACATGGATAATAATATAGAAGTTGTGTTGTAGATCATGTGTGCTTATTGTAATTTTAGCATGCGTTGTATTATCATCACAGTATGTGTGCATTGATGTAGGAATGTGTGTTATGTATTTATGTATGAGTGTATGTGTGTCTGCGTGTGCGTAATTTAAAAGTCCACATGACAAGTTTGCCCTTTTCAAATTTGACAGTAGTTTGACAATTAAATTACAGTGGGGAAGGAAAAAAAAACATCCCATAATAACTCATAGGCCATAATATTAAAAGACACTTTTACATTTTACCACTTTAATATCGCTGTACTACATACACCTACCGTATATATATATATATATATATATATATATATATATATATATATATATATATTTTTTACTTTATATATCACTCTATTCAGCACTCCGGACTGCACAGGAAGCCTAACAGGACTCGCATGTGGAAAATCTACATTAAAATAGAAAGGTGCGTGCACAGAAGCTCCGATATTAAATGGAAGAGAAAAGGTTAAGAGTGTACAGTAAGATGAGCAGTAATTATTCACAACGCTGCGCAGCATGAGTTCAATCTGTGAGGCAGGCAGGTTGGGGTGCAGGGTTCATAGCAATTCTTACAGCTGGGCCCCTTGTGAATCCTCCCTGCCACTGATGTCCCTTTGACAGTGGAGACGCACATGCACAGATGAAGGAAATTACATTAAACATTCAATATTCATATCCCTCCCTGTTCACCTTCCACCTCTCTCTCTCCCTCTCCCTCTCCCTCTCTCTCTTTTCCTCTATTTCACCTCCTCTCCTCCAGCGTTTGGATGAGGTGTTGTGCCCCCACACGCCATTTTGATGTACTGCGAATTAACTGCTAGTCGGGCTCGGGTGCAATTGCCGATGAATACAAATTAGGAGTAGGAAGCGATGGGCGGTTCAAGGTCACCTGGGAGAATCATTTCCAAACGTGGTTTCATTGTTGTTTCAGTAATGAGAGAGGGGAACTGGATTACTGAGCAGAATGAGTGCTCTCCACCCGTCCACTGGTCCACTGGTCCACCGTTCAATCATCAATCTGCCTTCACAGGTCTAACTGCTGCTCAGGTAACCACATCACTCCTTTTTTTTTTTTTTATTATTATTACTTTTTAACAACACAGGATCATGACTGTTCAATTAAAAACTCAGGGCTATTTTCAGTTTCCTCCTCCAGTGCAGAATTTACTGTATCGCCAATAAACAGGTGTGTGTGTTCCCAATTAGGTCATCCATGTTTAACTGAGGGTCTAGCCTTAAAGCCGGAGGTTAATGAGTGGGTAATCAATGAGCTGATAAAGACATGACATGATGTGCTCAGGACTGACCCTTTAGGACTGAAGACTGAGATTCACACAGCCTGGCTAATAAAATGGAAGGTGCTACCCCGCCAAGGTCAGAACCATTTATCAAATCAAATCAAATCAAATTTTATTCATATAGCCCAAAATCACAAAATACATTTGTCTCAGAGGGCTTTACAATCTGTACAGGGAGTGACACCCTCTGTCCTTAGACCCTCGATTCCAGTGAGGAAAAACTTGCCCACACAGACACATATTTATAGTAGAATAGAAAATTTAAACCTGCATTCATTGATTTTTTTTTTTCGTCAATGTGTTAGCAAACAGTTTTTCATTAATACGTCATGTTGTCTTTTATAATAATAATGAGATATAGCCGCAAAAACATTTAGCATATGCCAACAACAGGCATTCACAAAAGGCCCCATGTGACTCTAACGACTGTCGTTATAACACAATAGAGCACTAACGAAGTCGAAAACTAACTTTCACCACCCCCAACGACTGAAGCCTCTTGGATGAGAGGTGAAACGTCTTCAAAGGCAAATAACCAAGTCCAGTTGCGTTCGATTTCATTTCCTTGAGATAACCATGACCTGGACGAATGAGAATATTCACAGGCTTATTTTGCATATGCATTATTATTATGGGCTTTCATTTAGAGTAGGTGTGGTACAGCAGCGAAGGGGAGCGAAGAGAGCAGCAGCAATGAGTGCAAAGCAGAAAAAGTAGGTTCTGCTGGACTGTATGAAACAGTAAGCATCAGAAGTACGCAGGTAGAGAAGGATAACCACTACTTCACATCATTGCTGATACCATCACAAAGTCATAAACCAACCAGCAGTGGAAAAAAAAATATAATATTAACTCGAAAGGTGTTAGTGGCTTTGTAGCAACGCTTTTTTAGTGCACCGTTTCTTTGCATGAATATGAAAATATAATAATGATTCCCCTATTATTTCTAATTCCTCATTATAATGTTATCTCTGTGTATTCCTGTCTAGTTCCTGTTATTGTAATGTGGTCAACAACGTAGTGCATCCCAATGCAGCTATCAGATATACCGGATGGTTTAGGGTAGATTAAGCTTTCTTGGAGCAGCCAGAAAACAACAACATTAAAACACCATTACGAACAAATGATGTGAACGCTGCTCAGTTTGCAGCTGACTCGTAAACAGGGCCGTCCACAATTAAGGAATGAAGATAATGATGAAGAACATATATATATTGTTTTCCATTAACAAATGTGATGACTTTAGTTGTTATAGTAGCAATTTTCTATTTGTTTGGGCATTAAACATGTCAGAAATATATATATTTTTTTCATTGTTTTTTAATTAAGGGTGAAAATTAATTAATTATTAATGTGAGCCTATAACGCATAAGTGGTCACGAGCTTAAATGATATAAGCTGTTGATTATAAAAATGAAATGTAATTAATGCTGATCAGAGTGAGGATGTTGTTGCTGTAGGAACACTTCGTTGTAAACGATAATAATAATTTCATATTGACCTTGGATTGTTTGCATCCCTGGAAGCTGAATTTGAGCTTGAGGATGTACCTGCAGATATGTCTGAGTTCAGTAAAGCCGTCACTCGGTGCCAGATTGCATGTCTCACGTCTGCCGGCCCCAGGAGATGTAGCAAGACATTATCCTACCGTCTTATAAATGTCATGGGTCAATCACAAGAGGTATGCAAGACGTTCTTTCACCCAGCTCTGGGATACCATCCAGGAAAAGACAGGCTCATCCAAACAGCTCCTCATTAAAGAAAATTGTGGAAGACGTGCCCCTATAAGCATTATAGAAGAGAACAATAGAAGTGATATAACTGTGTAGCTGATTTACAAGGACTTTGCAAACCACCAGTGTTCATACAAAACCAGACGGATTTCCCAGAGACCTTTGACATTGTTGGCAAGAAGCCAGGATGAAAGTACGAGCATCTCCGTGAACCGGAGGGATAGCTGGGAGGAAGACAGAGGAGGCTGCGTCTGATCATGTGCTCTACATCTTCTCCTGTGGGTGGACAGTTGCACAGCGCAGACGCTCGCTAGTACGGAGAACCCGGAGCGAGAGCAGAGGCAGCCTGGAGGTGTTCTCCTTGTTTTCTGCTTCTCATTAAGGTCAAATGTCTTAATCAAACTTTAGTGTGATTGAAATAAAATGTGAAATATGTTATTACAATCCGATATGAAATGCCATATTTCCTTTATTAAGAAATTAATCTGTTTATAATTGAAAATATTCTTCTTTCAGCTCAGTCAATTTGTTTTTAATTAGAATTAGATATTAAATGTTATTCAGTGTTATTGAAATAAGTTAAAACATGTAATATATTCACTATAATCATTGTTTTTTTTTTTTTTTTTTTTTACTGTGATTAAGTTGTGCCTTGTATTTATTCATTGTGTTAAATAAGGGGATGGGACAAGGATAATTAAAATTATTAACAACAACAACAATGATGAACATGAAGATGATGATGCAAAGTTTAATTGATAGTGAAATTATTATCTAGATACGCATGAATAGATAAATAAAAAGTGAAATAAATTATAGTAAGACTAACATATATCATCACTTCATAATATCAAGTCTAAAATTCTCAATTTGTCCAGCCTTAATTACACGTGCATGCATGTACGTTGTTTTCATTAATTTAAACTGTACTAGTAGTTAAAAGGTACAGATCTGTGAGTTTACTTCCCAACGGAATAGCTGTTGGGCTAAGGACAAGTGATTCATTGGTTGCCTAGCAACAATTTTAAAAAAAAGACGAGGGCCTAGGGCAGTATACTAGCCTGGTTTTATTTGCATGTAAGGCTTTTAAAGATAAAAAAAAAAGAGATGATATAAAATATCACTGTGCTTTTTAAAGAAAACCCTGACCTGACATGTAGTCTAACCCCTTCCATCGAGGACATGAATTCCTCCTTTGCTGATTAGAAGTTGACCTCGAGACCGTAGTAGGCAGAGGAAGGGAATGACAGAGACGACCTTTCACTTTCTATTGTTCTTTATTCTGTAGCGATGCAGCCTAATTAGGTTTGTGCTGTATGTAAGAAAGCTGTGCTGTAAAAGCACCTTTCTAGAGCAAGTATCATAAAGTTTCGCAAGACAATTAAAAAAAAAAAAAAAAAGCTTACTGATCCTATCAGTAACCAACAGGGCTGGACCACCGAGAGACAAACTTTTTCTCCCTATATTGCGAATAAGTGATCGAAAAAAAATAAATTGCACCTTTGTTCTCATCTGTGACTGGACCAAACAGACAAAAGTCCACAAGCTCTGCATCCCCTGAGTGTTAGTGTCTGCTGGTGTAAATCCCTGCAGCTCTTTGAATGGTTTCAGAGAAGAAGAGAGACCCTTCACATGAATCTCCTGGCAACTAATCCCCCTCAGTGAAAAACACTGTGGACACAAACACTTGTGCTCCTGTGAGAAATCACATGCGGTATGTTACTTTATAGTGATGGAACCCAGGACAAACATTAATTGTGTAGTGTGTATCATTGCTAAATTTATTTCATCGTAATAGGCTAAAAAAAAAAAAAGGGGGGGGGTGAAAGTCATGATCAGCTTTTAATGAACGCTTCTGAAATGTATTCAAACCATGTGTCATTGTTAAAAAAATTCTTTTTTTAATTTAATACATAGTTTTGCCAAGACATATGGCTTACTGTCATTCATATACTGTTGTTAAACATAGTCAAAATGTAAAAAAATGCTCCCTGTAAGTAAAAAGCTCAACGCTTTGTCTACTTCCTACCTCATGATGACATCAGATTGCTTTCTCTGCTGCTCCAGCCTTTATGTTGGATAACGCTGACAATAATGAGCTTATCAATAACCTTTTTCTCTCTGGTAGACATAAGGTGCTATAATACTCTAAATATTTTTAGCAAGCTGCAGTCGCATTTTGTTAGCATGTCAGCCCTTGGTTGCATATCATGGTGCCGGTTGTTTTCAGAGTATGACACGTTGCGTTCTTTCTCTCAATTTAGGGCTTATAGGAAATGTTTTTTTCATATTAAGTCGTTATGAACAGAAATATATTACGTAGCTTTTTTTTTTTTTTTTTTTAGAAATGACCTGGAGTGAACTGCAAAACATTTTGGTGAGTAAGTTTTAAAGCTCTCGTTGATCATCTGGCTGAACATATTGTGGCCCGTTCAGTCCTGGAAGTACCGCTCCGGGTTATTTTGCACTCTGGTAATTTCCTAAAATTAACAAATCTGCCTTTAGTCTGCAGGAACACTTCATCGCCATCGACTTGCCACAGTTAAATTCATGTATCTAAACACCAAATGCTTGCTGGACACACCTTCCTTTTTTTCCACGTCACTTCTTTTAATCTTGTGAATCTAAGAAACGTTTCTTAAACTGCTACAATTCTGAAAATATATCACACACACACACACACACACACACACACACACACATAAGCTATCCAAAGGCTTTCCTCTGCTGTTTAATGGATACATTGCTATTCATATAAAGTAAACCAAGTGGCAACCTAACAGCTGCTACTTAGCCTCTTTTTTTTCTTACCTCTTTGGTAAATTAGGCTAAATAGTCCAGCCCAGTAGAAAGAGTCTAGTTAATGTGCCTGTGTGGCAGTGGAGAAAGACATTGGTAAAAGTCTGTGTTTATTGTTTTGGACGGTACTAGTGGAGACACACACACACACACACACACACATGCAGCTGTACTGAATTAGGGACTCTGGCTCTTACAGTTTCAAAGCTGTTGGCTGCGTTACTGAAATTTAGAGGAAACTAATTAAATTAGAATCTGTCCTAATGCAGTTTGAATATAAATCAGTTGCTTCCAAAGTGCTGAATTATTAGTATTATTATTATTATTACTATTATTAACTTTGATGATTCAAAATGCACTCATCTCACAGCTGAATTGATTCAGAGGCAAAACCTGAAGAAAATCAAAGGCATCCATATAATCCAGACTTTATCGGCAAGAATCTAGGAGTGTGATTATTGTTGATCATTAAGAGAAACAGCTGGTGGTGCTCATCTTCCAGTCAAGGCTGTTGCAGAAGAAGAGGGCCACAACAAAATGTCAAAGCTCTAATGGTGAAAATCAAGGTAGAAATCAGGATGGAGATAAGACATATCTGTTCGTTTCATGTATTCATTTACGGAACGCCTTGCCTCAGATCTGATGTTTTTGTCTGCTGCTTTTAGTCATCTCTCCAGTGGAGCGGAAACTTCACACGCTCCGTGTACGTTTCCAATATAGTTCAGAGTTGTTTTGCCGACACTTGTCTAGATTCACAAGCATGCTGAATACAGGTTTGTATGGCTAATCCAAATACAGTATGCCATGCATCAACTTTGGTGAAAATGAGGTGAAATCTTGTGTGGAGAGTGGTGGACGTGAGTGACAAGGATGGGTGTGGCCTATATGGACGAACATCAATGAAAAACCTAAAGGAAAACCAACAAGGGAACCATCTTCAAATGTAACAATACACACACACACACACACACACACACTGCAGTCCTTAAAAAAAGTGAATGGCCACAACATGGTGTTACAGCCACCAGACAAACAATCACTTCCTTTGTTGGCCCACTGTCATGCTTTCCATTCCATTTCATTCAAATCCATTTAAGTGTGCCATCAGCTGACTAATAGACAGGCAAAAAATCTTTGGCAGAACTAATTAACTCATCCCCACACTCCAAAATGTTTTATCCTCATAGTAAAAATAACATTTTAATAATAATCACGCTGCAGCCCAGCGTGTCCCATTCTGTGAAGAAAATGATGTGCCAGTATCTGGTTATTTTTATCACACTGTCATATTTAGTCAATCAGTATTTCCATTTGCATCTGTCTGTTTAAAAAAAAAAAGGAAAATAAAAGTATATGAAATAAGCAACTGTAGCACATGCATGTAGATGACTAGTGGTTACTTCCACTGTGCCTTCCATACAATATATCATCAATTCTTCTTCTATACGTACAGTATGTGCAGTATATCACTCTGGCATAATATATCCATATACGGTTCTGTCAATCATAAACATAGCCATGCAAGCTGTCGCAGTGTGTGCCTTTTTTTATTTATTTTTTCATATTAAATCTCATATTTTGCCTCAGCACTTTATAACGCCATATATATATAATATTATAACACTCTGTCAGATTCAAATTAACTTTGTACACTAATACTTTGGTTCGTGGTGTGCTGGTATTAGCTGAAACAAAGACACAGAGGCAAAGTTGTTTTGCTCACAGCCTGCATCAGCATAACACGTGTAAGGAAATGTTTCCATGGACCATGATGGATTAAACTAAGGTTGCTCAGATAACAAATACAAAATCATATAGTCATATAACTGTTGCTGATCAATGTATGATCAACCCTGATAACTATCCCGTGGACGGACTCATCGTCATGGTAATTGTAATCAGTCACTGGTTTGTAAATGTAATACTGGACCTCTATATTTCACTGTCCATCCTCTTGTTCTGTCTCTTTATAATTAATTTAATTTAACAATATTGCACTCGCCCACATTCCATCTCTGCCAGCGCAGCACTGCTGTCACCAGAGAGGAGCTGGTTCAGCTATATAGTTCATAGATCATTTGTGGTGCTGTTCATTTAAGTTTGTATTCCAGATCAAGGTGTAGGGTGTAAAGTCGGGGTCAGCACAGTAGCTAAACAAGCTGATTTTATTTTGCACACACAGACTTCAAACACAGGTCTCTGTCTGTGTCTGTCACCTCAAGAGGTCATTCTCCACACTTCAGTGACTGAAAATGTGGTTAACGAGCACCCTGATGCAAAACACACTGACACGCATGGCAGGTACGCGGCAGCCAACATGACATTTTGGACACGTTGGATAAAGATTGAGCCTTTGATGAAAACCTTTGTACAGAACAACAGTGGAACACAACGGCCACCTTTAAATCCTTCTAATTAAGGTAAATGAAAATGTTGGACTATGAATGATTGTTGTATTTAATTGCGGGTTGATAGAACAACCTTCAAATATCTATAACCAGTAGGTGAATAGACCTTGTAGTTGTATAGTTATAAAGAAAGTATTGTGATTGAACTTGATTAACTGAAGAAATAACATAACAGGGATGTTTTTACATACAATGGGGAATACTGATGTCATGTGTTTAATATTAAAATATCAAATGCACCTTGCAGCATTTGCTTCATTGTGTTTAATGGCACGCAGGTTGATGACAAGGAGTGAAAGTAACTTGCATTACTGCAAAAAAAAAAAAAAAAAAAAAAAGTGTGTAAACATGTGCACATACATAGTCAAAGTGTGTGCATGTACAGCACCCATCTGCAAAAATATGCTCATGCGTGTATCCAGAAGGATAAGAGTGATCTAGGAAATAAAGTAAACAATGGCCAGCAACAATTTGGTGACAAGTTGATCCTCCTTAGAGACAGGCTGAACGTTAAAGGCTAAAAGACATTTTACACCTGTGTACCACTTCACATGTTAACACTTTCTGACACAGAGCTGCATCGTTTCCTTACAAATTAATTGGTATCATTTACGAAGGGGATGTTAGATCACGTGTTTAGATATCTACCTGTCTAAGAGCGAGAGATACACACCACCAACATAAAGCATATTCATTGGATCTCTGCATCACACTACAAAAAAAATGCACACACTCTGTAATAGAAGAATGTTACCACTTTACCAGATAACAAACTGTATTTTCTGTGAGCACTTTTAGGAACTACAGTAACCACAGATCATTCGTGTGAAACCAAGGGAAGAGATTGATGGACAAGAAACCTGCTAGAAACCACCTGCTGAGAAGCTCTCTACTGGCCTCCTGCTGTGCGCACGCACGCACACACACACACACACACACACTCTCCGACACGCTTAGTCCTTCAGACGAAAGGTGTTTGCAGGTTTCAGTGTGTGTGTGTGTGTGTGTCTGAGAGGGATAACACTGACTGAACAGTCCCTGTGTATGTAGATAAATGAACGTCTTGGATATTCAGAAAAAAAAGAAAGAAAAAAAAAGAAGATAGAAAAAATAATACATGCTTCATTCTGTTCATGTCACTGGCTGCTGCAGAGAGAAAAAGTTTTTAAGTGCAAAAAAAAATGCAGATGGATGGTTGTTTTATTTTAACTGATTCAGACCATGCAGCTATTTTTACTATTTAGTAAAATAACAGAATAAAGAAGAGAAGATTTCATTAGACAGAAAAACAGTAACAATAACAGCATATTTCACGTCCCGTCATGACCTGAGCAACCACAATGTGCTGTGATGGTTAGTTTTTATTATTATTTTAATTATTGAGACTTGTTCCATGTGTTATATGTCTCGTTATATATGTTATGTTTTGCTGAGTGCCCATAGAGAATAATAAGAATGTGGATGTTGATGCAGTATTGAGGCAGAATAAAAATGTGGTACAGTTGTGTAACGGTGTAAACTTCACCTTGCCTCTGGTAAGTGAGATCTATGGGGAAGAGTTTTCACTCAGCTCATTACGAGCTGTGTGGATTTAAGGAAGTAGTTGGCGTTTTTCTTTTTTTTTTTTCGTACAGCGAGATGTTGTGAGTGCTCTTTTGATGATATGCAGGTGCATTTTAATGAGGATGCTTTCCCAAACTACACAAAGGGACAAATGGAGAGAGTAAATCAATCATTCCCCTGCCTTTGATCCCATCCAGCAAACACCTCAAAATACTATATAATATAATGGACGTCATTCCTGTAGACTGCTTCATTCGAGATTCATATAAAAAAATATTCCCATTTATGGCAGGAGAGCCCTGTGTTGTTGTTGAGTTCGCAGAGGTCGCTTCAGACTGTTGACAAGACTCATTGAAAAGCATTTGAAAACATATGAAGAAACTTTTCCCAGTGTTTTGAATGGCGGCAAATATTATGTTATATTATTAAATACAGTATCGTTGTCATAAATTCTTTGACATAATGTTTAGAGTATCAGAATACTGGATATGACGGAGCGCATGTCTTAAACAATAGGTTTTAATGTTGCAGAGGCAACTAAACTTGACAGACTTACTGACTTGCTGACACATTACTATTGTAACAATGGAAACTTTATATATGTGTCATTAAATAATAAATTCTGATATGCGAAAGAGAGTAAAGTGCAGGTGCAATTAATGATATTAATGATGACTATATTCATTGTTTGTGTTAGCAGTGACAGCTTTGCTTTTCCTGCTATGACAAGTCAAACTGTCTGGGGGCTTTCAGGCTACTGATGACCACTATCATCTTGCATGTTGGTTAAATGACTGCGATTTAAGAATGTGGAACTATTTTCCTGCTACTTTATTACTGATGATTGATTGAGGTTGATGTTTTAGGGTTTGTTGTAAATTACTACACATAGGGAACTGCAGCAGCCTGCACTATGAACTTTGCTGGTACTGCTACTCTTGTGTTTGCATTAGAGAAATAAAATCTTGTTTCCTCACACTGGGACATTGTGTGACTGCGCAGCCCACTTTTAAGACGAAGTAGGAAAACCTCATTAAAAGAAATCCCATTATAAAATTTTGAACTATGCAAATAACTAAAAATCCAGCCTTGTGACAGGAACCTTTTCAACATTATGTCTTTTGGCTGACTTCTTATGTCAGGATGAAAAATGAATATCGTTGTTTATTCAATATTTCTGTTTTTCAGTAAACATCTTCTCCCTTTAGCCCTAGAAATCTGAAGGCTGCGCCTTGCTGCTTGACTGAGGTGAGGGGTTGATGTAACAGCGGGACAGAGAGCGAACGCTGTACAGGTCTTCACACAGCACAGATCAGAACTAGAAAGATTAAAGTTTACTTTAGAAGAAATTGTTAGGCTTGTGCTTGTAGTTTTTTTTAATGGTGGCTTTTTGGCTGTTTTTCTTTAACTGTGTTAATGTTTAAATTTTCTGATAGCAGCTGCTGTAGACTGCAGCTCGCTGTACTGAACCTGAACTGTTGCTTTTACCAATATTTGTATAACTGTAAAAAGACATGTATTCTCAGTCTTTTTATTATGCATATTATTCCCCATTTGTCTAATCTTAGCAAATATCATGGGAGTTTAGTAAAGTGTTATATGTTTGAAATTATTCAGTAGGTTGCAGTGAATAAAAGATTTATTTCAAATTTAACCTCAGTAGCAAATTTTGCTGATTTATTTAATTTATTTATTTACTGTATTTCTGTCTGGACCATATCAACAAAATATTTCATATAAAATAAACTGAATAAATATTTTATTCATCAGTTTCACTGGCGGTTTCATTGGTAGATGTAAATGCTGCAATTCATCTAGTAATGATTTGTTCTCATTTACTTTTAAACTGGCTTGACTGCCTCCTCATGCTAAACATAGACTTGAATTTCAAAGAAACGCCTGAGGTGAATGAAATGTGGTTGTACCTTATCCCTATCATGTCTCCTTAATTCTCCTTAATGCGCCACAAATTATGGGATGGCAGGTACATGGCAGAGAGCCAGCTCCCTCTTAAAGTTTCCCGAAAGACACTTCTTAGGCTGGCTCATCGAGCTGTGCATGTGCTGGCTTATTGATCCTTCCCAGGTTTATAGAAAGAAAGAGAAAAGACGAGGGAGTGCAACACACTGCCATCAACCCCAACAGCAAGACGAGCGACCATGAAAGACGAGAAGAAGACCGGAACCAGACCAAAGGGTAGGAAGAGTGAAAATACGCAAGCACATACACATCTTTTCATCACTTTCTCCTGCGTTGTACCCTTCAGCTAGATAAAGTTTGATGTACATGCCTGATTGAGGACTCTCAGTAAACAGACCTTGACTCCTTTGTTTGATTTATTGTTTAAGTGCCAAGAGCACAGAGTAGTAATATAATGAAATACGCTTACAGTACTGTGGCTACATTCACATGTCTAAACACTCATTCCTTCACAAAGATGGACATTCTCTCTGGATTTCCATTGCGTGGTTTTAAGAGTTTATGAACCTGGTTTCATGAAGCAAAAGCATCCACTCAGCTACAGTCCTGGGGGCAAAAATGCAATGTTGATGAGTTGCGAGGCCTGCCGAGAACATCGAGTGAGCAGATCCACAGCAGTCTGTGGCTCACAGGCAAGCACCCCCTTAGAGGGAAAAAAACATAAGAGTGACCAGTTTCGGTCAGTTCCTAAGATCTGGATCCCAGTAGAGCTTCTTTTGATATGTGATGGAAGTGGGATTTTCAAATGTGCAAGAACCGCAAAAGTCAGCAAGTTCCAGGCCTTTGAAAAGTTTGCACCCACTCGCTGAACTTTAAAAAATCCTTGGAAAACAGGAAGCTCACAGTGCCGTCGAACACGTATGTTCGACTGATATTAAAAGATGTTTTCTTTCACGTCTTATTGACTTCTTCTCTCTGCAGCATCCATGCAAAAAGTATGAAGAACGGCAACAACCAGCATTGAACAAAGACATCTGTGTGTACTCCATAGTGTATTACTTTGACTATCTGGGTGGCTTTCCTGCAAGCAATGACAATGACACACTTCCTGAATTGGAAAAACCAGATTCAGTGATCCAGATAGAACATAAGTTTCTCTAAAACATATTTAGAAAAGCAATTTAAGGGAATATTAAGGTATTTTGTAGGCAGCAGAGTCACAATCTCATTGAGGTTGTGCATCATTACATCATCATCAGGTGTTGGAAAGCAAGATTTTAGGAAGGAAATAGTGTAAAAACAATGTGCTTAGTAAATACACGTACTAAAGTCGTAAAGAACTCAGGTTGTTCAAGACATGTAGATCCCAGTAGTTCCCAGGAAGAACCGAAGATTAACAAAAAAAAATGCAAGTAAAAATTATTGAAAGTGAAAGCAACCTCCCACACATCATCTGTAGCATTCTGTAAGATTCTCTGAAATCACATCTGCTAGTAAACACCAAACACTGATGGAGACTGATCTGTTTCTCCATGCACATACAGAGAACAAACATCTGGATACACACAAACACAGACATATCCACACAACCAGACACACAGCTGTGTGTGCGCAGGTAACAGATGGCATAAATAAAGTTTAGCCTTAGAGCTATGAGACATGCCTTAGACAAACAAATGCCTTAAAAGATCTAAGAGTAATACGATGTGTCAAACTGTGTGCTACGCCCTCAGTTATAAATGAGGCCCCGGATCTATCAACTGGCACAAAGAAGAATTACCACAGAGATGTAGGTTCAAAGGATAAGCCGGTGACACCATATGTCACAGAGGAAGAACATGGTTATCTACAACCTCCACCGGACAAAAGCAAGAATTAGCAGAGAAAACAATAAAATGCTCAATAAAGCAAATTTGAACCTCACCTTTACTCTGCCACATGTGTCTAATCCTGATTGTTTCTCAACACATAAACAGTAATGTAGCAGTAACTGGTTTATACCTCTTAATGAACTCAATAGACGTTTTTATCAGTTTTAAATGTGTACTTTAACATCATGATATTATGACTGGTCAGTAAGTATCCATAAACAAGTGTGATTTTGATCCAGCAGGTGGTGGTTGAAGGACCTCCTCTATGGGCGACCAGGTATAACTAACCTGTCAGTGGAGTCCTTACAGGTTTGGGGGCCAGTTTTGGTAATGCTCTGTTACGTTACGTCATTAACTTGGTATTCCAACTGTGAGTTCACTTACAAGGATTGGGTTGGCAAGAGGAATTGGGAAGGAGGTAGATGTGGGTCGTGTAGGGTGGGATGATTGGGATGAAAGGGGTCGATTGGTGTGGGATGAACGGGAGCCGAAAGTTGGTCAGGGTCATGTGTGGATTGGATAATTGGGGTCGAGGAGAGGGATGAAGGAGGTCGAATGGAGTCGTGTTGAGACTCAAGGTCTCAAGTCTCAGGGTGGGGACACCTGCTTCATCCCCTGCTTCATCCCCCATATGGTCCATGTGAGTGTTTGACAGCTATTGAAAAACCAAAAGCGTACAATGTAACACTGTAGGTCATCTCAGTATTGTGGGTCAACAAGAAAACAATGTGTTGAAACAGATAACATGCAAAGGCCAGTGGCCATGGAATAACAGGAGATTAACAAGGCATTTTAGCCTGCTTATGCCTCATCAGCATTCTTCGGAAATATCATCACCCAATATAATGAAATCGAAGTATCATTATGTTTAAATGTTCTGAGCATATTCACTTGACAGTGCAAAAAGGTTTTTAATTAATGGGCACACAGTGGCCATGATGGATGGAACAGTGGGAGCCCTGAAGCTGTGGTTCTCCTGTGTCTTTTACCGCGACTTTACCAAAGAAGTTGAGAGAGAAGTTTTCAGCAATTATTTGTCCCTGTCGTAGCTGCCGCTCTCGTCTCTGCCTGCAGTTATAGGCAGAGCAAACTTAAGCACCGACTGCTGCTCGCCGCTGAAATAGTCTGATTTAGATGTCAAGACAGAGAACGAGGGGACACAAGGTGAGGATGGGAGAGAGAGGAATAGACAAAAAACAAAGTAAGTCAAAGAGGAAGAGAGAGAGAGATGCTTTGAGAGTTTTTCTCTTCCCTCTCACATGGTTTAAAAAAAAAAAAAAAAAAAGATAATGCAAATGAAAAAGTGGCCTGCTGAATAATGATAGAAGCTTAAGACCGGTTTGCGGCGTATCTGGTCTGCACTGACGGCACTGTTTCTGCTTTGCTTGTGAAATGAGGGAGGAGTGCTTATAATCTGGCTATTCAACACCTTCGTGTTTTAATAAGATTAGTGTTGCCTTTAACCTTTTCCATCCTAAACCCCTTCACTGACAGCTCAACGCTCCCATCATACGAGAGGACATGAGTGCAACCTTTTTTATTTCTCCTTTTTTCCTTTTTTTTCCTTCCTAGACTGTTTCAGTCTATTGGAACACACGTTCCTGTGTGCTGCTGTGACAGATGCTGGCGGTTATTTATTTAAATGACTTTTTACTACAGTTTTCTGCTCTGATCGGCCCAGAGTGGAGAGGGACTGTTAGGACTCAGGAGGAGGAATGTGTGGCAATCTGTTACAAAGAAAGACCACATCAATAACAATCACAATGTGAGTGTCTGGTGGGGAAAGACATAGGTTTATCGACGTGATATTTCAGCCATTAAAGAACACTAGCACCACACTATCTGCCTGTTTAGCAGAACGGTAATACATGAACATGGACTATTAAAGGCTCCCGCAGTGCAGTCTGCTTTGATCTTGAAGTGAACATTACTGCCGACTGCCACAACTGAAGTTTAACAGTTGTTAACTCAAGAAACGACATTTGTGTCAAGCAAATCAATACTGGGTTTAAACATCACCTCACATCAGCGCGGTAGAATTACAAATGTCTCACACAATGAAGGCTGCATAATTTCCACAGCACTAATTCCATCAGCACTTGTCATAGCCTCCACTCCCTTTCTCTCAGATAAACATTAAATAATCTGGTGTTAAATTGCTATTGAAAAAAATAAAAATAAATCAACCTTACCTGGAGACTGTCACACTAAAAGGGCCACCAAAAAAAAACAAAAAAAACAACCCACTCTGTGGAAATTAAATTTAAAATGTTGACACATGAAATGGGGGCAGCCATACCACCCTGAACACGCCCGATCTCGTCTGATCTCGGAAGCTAAGCAGGGTCGGGCCTGGTTAGTACTTGGATGGGAGACCACCTGGGAATACCAGGTGCTGTACCCCCTTCCCATGGGAGGGGTCTCAGGGGGGGAACCCCTTAGAAAAGGTGCGAAGAGAGATGGGCGGCAGTCGGAGGCGGGGACCCTGGTGGTCCGACCCCCGGTTGCAGCAGCTGGCTCTGGCAGAAGTGGCTGGGTAGAGGGAACTCTGGGCTTCCCTGCTGAAGCTGCTGCCCCCGCGACCCGACCACGGATAAGCGGAAGAAGACGAAACGAAAACGACACATGAAATGTTTATTTTTGGTTACAGCAGTGCTATTTCCTATTTCCTATGTTACTTAAAATGAGAAACTCATTGTGGTACCAATGGCTTTATGGCTGTAGAAATGTGCATTATGAGAATTTATGAAGACAACATAGAAGACTTTGCAGCAATTAAAGAGCATCAAGAGCAAATAAAAAGCAAACACATCATAAATAAGGGAAATGCCTTGCTAAAATATAATATATGTATACACGTTTTAGGAAAAAAGGCCTATCTCTAATAAAAACCTGTTGCTAATACAGACCTGGTTCTATCTGCAGTCAAGGGAAATAAATATGCCGCAGGCAGCATTTGAGAACTTATTTTGTTCGAAAAAGAATGACGATTTTACTCATTTCTGATTGGCACGTAGAGACCCTTGGAGCTTGTTTACATATTCAATTGAATCCTTGTTTCTGCGTCCCTCAGGTTATATGAGGGAAACAGATTCTGTGACCGGAATTTTAATTTCGCAGAACTGAAAAGGCCAACTAATGCATAGTTTTGCACAGATATCATTGTCAGCTGGTTAGACAGTGAGACAATTAACTTCAGTCTGCTCATTTCTAGGATTTAAATGGCTTTTGGGACATGAAATAGTTTTTACCGTATCCAGCGTTTTGCATACAAATACCCCAATCTCTTCTCTTGCTATCAAATCTGCACCTTTTACTTCTTTGGAATGTTTTCTTCTTATGAGAGAAAGAACACAGTCCGATTATTTCTGCTACCATTTTATATGACTTGACATTTTCTTTATGGCTTATCTATACCAACCACAAAATAGATATGTTGGGTTTCCTGTGTTGTGCTACATTACCTTTATGCCCCCTTTTTATTCCACCACTCACTGGCATCTAGTAAAGATTTAATGAGAGTCTGAGGTTTCAACACTAGCTAAATCCCTCATATAATATCCCATAGTAAATATTACAAAGACATCAGGATCACCTAGCATGCACGCAGTTTTTCATGTTGCCATATACAGAAACAATGTTTGCAATAATAACAATGTATGTGCTGCTCTGGTGAGAAAAAAAACTAAAGAGTATATGGGAAGCAAACAATCCCAAGTAATCTGAAGTAATGAAAAATATGTCCATACACATGGACAAGGATAATAAAAAAAGAAAATAAATAAATGAAACAGCTACTGCACATGGTTTGAAAAGTCTAACTAAATTAAATTACATTATTTCTGTCTACTACACCAGCATACATACATACTGTACCTGCTCCCCCAGGCTCTGGGACTCACACTGAGTATTACTGTTGCAATATTGTTGCATATTTCATTAAGTTTAATCTTACCTGATTACAATAGCTGCCCTGTTTTGCGCAATTTAGCTAAAGTAGCGTGCAGTGCTAGCGCGAGCGTTAGCGTTAGCGTTAGATTCCAGAGCGTGAAAGGCAACACCCTGCACTATATGGAAGGGTCCTGGATCCAAACGGAAAAGATGGTGCAACGCTGGGATTCGAACCAACAGGTAATGTCACACCTCGCTACCTCCATCTTTATATATAGTCTACAGGCTAGATAGCTAATAGCTTAGCCACAGCACATTAAAAAATGCCATTCCACTTATTATAAGACCCATACACGAGTGAAGACTGTTAGTGTCCCCAGACATTCTTGGATTCTTGGTTGAAAACCATCTCCATCATTAACAAAGTGCCATAAAAAGTGTAAGTTAGAAAAGTTAAGATATCTGGACACTTTTACGCAGGTCAAACATCAAGTCAAACTAACATTTCTGTCAGTGTCTGTAAGCAGACGGGGCCCTATTTACTCTCCATTTGCTGTTCACTATTATTTTCCAGGGCCTTCACAAATAAGAAAGCTTTCATTTTCTTATCTCTGGCAGAGACACATACGGTGCAGTCCACCACCACCACAACACTTGTATATATGGGTGAGAGTGACCTTGACAGGTCCAACAAGCTTTTACTGTTCAGTTTGATTAGTCTCTCCAACTTGCCACAGGCTTTCACCCACAACAACCCTCCTCACCACCTGATGCCAATAAAGCGTTTTGAAGACAGACTGGAGGCTCTGCATTCTCTCTGCTCTCTACTCTCAATCCCTTTTACATCACCACTGGGCATGTCCTCCATTTGTTTCCAAAGAGATTATAAAATGTGGGTGCCTGATTACAGATTTTACTGCTTAATTCTATCATTTCAACCAGAAAAAGAAGGGTGGGGTGTGTGTGTGTGTGTGTGTGTGTGTGTGTGTGGGGTGGTCATATAATGTCTATATGATGAATGGGGTCAATGTCTTTACCTCATTTTGACTTAGTATCATCATATTTCATAATTTTGAATTAGAGGTTCATCATTTTATTGAAGCATCTAATAATTTGAACTCAGTAAGTGATACTTTTGACTTAATATCTCATAAATTGGACTCAGCATCCTATAATTTGGACTTAATATCTCATGACGTTGACTTAGCAAGTTATCTTAGTTACTATCCCTCTTTGACTCAGTATCTCATGACTTACCATCAGTGATTTTATTTTTAGCCCTACCTTTTCATGTTTTGTTTTTTCTTGTCTTGTCTGTCCATCAGAAATGGACGTCCATACAGTTGACATACTGAGTTGACCTTGTTCTGGGATTTCTGCATCCTCTACAGCAGGATTGGAGTGGTTTGGAATTTTATTTGTGGCGCTCAAAACACTGATTTGCTTTCTTTGGTAGGAAAATGGTTGCATAACAGTGAGATCTGTGACTTATGCTATTTCTGGAAAGACGTATTGCTGCTGAAATCTCAACCTGGACTGATAAATGAAGCGACTGCATAGCTGAATAAATAAATAAGCTGGAAGTAAGTGAGAGAATACGTTCGGGTGAACTGACCCGCTCAAGGACAACAGCTACAAATTTAAACAACATGCTTTTAAGATACCACACAGTGTCACCTCATCCCCTCAGTCTCCTTCATTCTCATCTTTTTTTCCATCTGCATCCTTCTCTCCATTTATTTTTGTTTTTTCTGTTTTCATCCCTCCTAATACTGTTACCCACTCTCCTTGCTGGCACTGTGTAATACATCGTCACTGTTTACTTTGCTCTCAGAGCTCCCAGATTGCTTTGGCTATTTGCTCTCGTGGATGAGCTCAGTTTGGAGACTGGATGCTTTGATAGGCAGAGCAGAAGCAGCAGCAGCCTTTTGGTGGGAAGCTAGTTAACCTGCAGCACCCCAGCATCTCTTCTTGTTTTGCTACACCCGACCTTTGTCTGTCTCTGCTCGCATGGCTCTAACTCAGTTCACTCGACTGTTTCTCACACACTACACAAATGAGAAAATACCAATTGTTGGCAAATATCAATTTACTTCTCCCATCCTGCACATATCTCAGAGGAAATTTACACCAGAATAATTGACTGTGGCTTAGCACAGAAACAGAACAGAGCTATATATATATATATATGTAGCTAGCAATATATTGGCTGAAACAATGACAATAAGACCCAAGACGAAGACAATTTTCCTTTAACTGACGTCTATAACTAGCACAGACACCTCAAGACATTAAAGGTAAAAATAGTCGGCGCTGAACATTAGCAGCAAGTGAAAGTGACTCATCTCAGTCATTGTTGGCTCCTGCTAGACTCATTTCTCCTCTCTATTATTGTCTCTTCCCTTGTCTCCTTATTTAAATGTAGGTAATAAAGTGTAGCTGCTGCAATTTTTTTTTTCCCATCCACTGTACTTTCAGCACTTGATAGAGGGAAGCAATTTATTTTTTTTATACGTCCGTGCTCTCTGAACGGGTGTGATCTCGTGAAATGTTCTCTTTCAGCTGGCCTCTTAGGTCAGACCTGACTTGGGAGCACACGGTAACCACTGATACAAACACACCCCACACAAAGATGCACTCTACTTTCAGGGGAGTGATTTTTACTTGAAAAGGCTGCAACGTCTTTACTGAAGAAGAAGAAGAAGAAAAAAAAAAAGCAACTACTTTGAAGAACATGACTTCCTTGAATGAAGGCTGGTTTGAGGAAGGACACCTAGAGAAGATATACATATATTTCTAAAAACAGTCAATATGGGTTAGCCTATTGATTTTGATAAATTTACTAGTAACCTCAAGTCTAATCCTCTACATTTTCCTGACAGAATGATGAGGCAAAAACACTCCCATTTATCAGCAGAGGCTTCAAAATACTGTCCAGGTGGAGGGTTGAACACTGAGGCAATGATCGATAAATGAACACTTGGATTAAATTGGAGGCAACCAGAGAGGAGAAACAGATATTCCTTGTTTTCTATACTGTAGAAGCCATTAGTTTTTGACACGTTCAGGAGATTAAGAGCATACTTTCCCCACTTTCAGCCTTCCCACATTGTCTTTTAATGACTCTGGTGGGGTCATTAAAACCAGAGAGAGGTTTTAGGTTTCACTCACTTTGCTTTAAGTGTTACATTGGGATCTAAAATATTAAGACAGGTAGTGTTAAAAGTGAAAAGTAGATCCTCAGTGGACAGTTCAGGCTGTACTGAGGCTCTAGAACAAAAAGTTGAAATAGCCTGGGAAACCTGAGACACTGCTGAAAGATTTCCTTTGAAAATCAGCGTGGAGATGATGAAATATGGTCAGCTTTTTTTTTTTTTTTTTCAATGGTTGTCATCTAGGATCATTAAATGTGATTTAGGAAGAGAAAGAATTTACTGGCTGAGATGAGGGACTTGAGTTTTGGCTCTGCTGTAACAAAGGACACTCCCGCTCAATGCTATGACCACACATAAAGTGACCTCATGTGCGGCATTTAACATTCTAAAAGTTTGAATGTTAAAAAATACCAACCCCAGAGCACGACGCCTTGACAAGCGCTGAGGAACACACTTTCTGCTCCAAGAGACCATAATCCATGTTTATTCATGGGGAACAGTCAGATACACTCAGCCAACACTTCAGATATGGCAGCGTGTAAGCGCGCATGTATGCATGCGCACACAAAAAGGGAAACACATCAGGTCCCTTGTTGACGCATTTAAAAATATTCATGGCAAGTCAAGTTATTCGGGAGATGTGCAGTGCTTAGGGCATTTCAAGAGCGTACGCCTTACCCGTGCACATACAACAAAATGCAGACACACATACCAAAGTACATATATAAAATACTTTAGAGTTTTCCCAGGAGCGTGTGCATCCATACAGACTGAGATAGACAAATGTGAAAAATGCCCGGAGCTTTCTCATGAGTGGAGCAATAGGTCAATATCATGCATGATGGCTGTGAGGTCTCGCCCAGACAGACTGGGCCTGTCAGATTTCACACTTTTCTCTTGTCTGTCTGTGGTCCCAGCAGGGATCTGTGGTCCGGTCGACGTGGGTTGTGGGGTTTTTGTTTGCGAGGCTGAATTTTAGCATTTGGTGAAATCCATTTGGGTTTTTGACCTGAATATGAGTGTCTTGTGCATTATTTATGAGTTATCCAACTATACCATAGCCATTTCTTTTCCGGCAGCCATGTACTTTGCCTAACCGTAACCATACATACACATGTACAAGAAGAAGATTTTGCAGAAGTGCAATAAGGAAGTGTGTAGCTGACACTACCTGGCTGTGACACGCACAATCAAAGGACAGACACAAGTAGTGAACACATCTATCTGTCTTTGTGAAGAGATGTGGATAATCACATACAGCGAGTTCAGAGTTGACGTGTCATGAACGGCACTCCAAAAGAAAAACACCCAGCAGAGATGTTACTGCTGTAAAGGGAGACATATAGAAAGTGATATACTGTGGAAATGCTTAGAAATAATATTTTGAATCACCTTCACTGAATATGTAAATCTCTAACAATGTAAGTATATAAACAAAAATATACACTTTAATATTAACATAAAAATCCTCAGTAAATTCCTACAACATCCGAAAACTGTAGTTTTTAACAGAAGTGACATGAACAGCATTTATTAGGAACTATTTTCAGCTGCGTATTTGGCGTACTAGTGAGTGTGTGTGGGATTGAGTCAAAATAAACTACAGTGTGTGTGTGTGTGTGTGTGTGTGTGTGTTCACGGTAATGAAGAAATGTGACATATGGCTCATTAATGTGTTTTTAGGAGCTTCAATAAGCTATCAGACTCTGGGATTGTACTTGTACTGTTGAGTTTGGTCTCTATGAAGAACAAAGACTCTTTTTTTTTATTAAAAAATTCAAGATTCAAGAAAAAAACGTGGCACAATATCTATCAAGCACATTACACTGTGATCAGAGAACAACAACAGGTCAACATCATGTCACATGTTCTACCACCAAGGTTTACACACATGCACACTTTGAGCTCCCCTGATAATCAGACTGAGGGTCATGAAAGTGTCACGCTAGCTGTTTTGTTCATTATTTTTTCATTTTCTGTCACACTTTTTTTTTTTTTTTTTTTTGATTGCAGAAATATTCTGATTTCAAGAGTTTTTTTTTATCTGTAAGTGGACTTGAAACACCAAGTAAAGTCGGCATGTTCAATCTTGCTTTTAGCTTTTATTGGATTGTTCTTACACTGGCACAGGAAGAAAATGTTCCCATTTCAAATCCCACTTATTGTACCTCCAATGGGGGGAAACAGCTGTCATTCAGCACAACATCAGAACTTTTTCATTTCGCTGTACAAACTGGAGATGTGGGCAGTGACTCAGTGATCTGGAACCAGGCTGACTATAAGCGCGGGCGTGACATGACACAGGTAATAGAGGCAGTAGAAGAAAGCAATAACGGCATGGGGCGGTAATGTGCATTTAAATGGAGCAATGAAGACAAAGTAGATACCTTTAACTGCTGCTTGTTTCACCTGGCTGCTGATGGAGGGTGTCACCCACGACACAAAAATCATTTTGAAAAAAAGTGTTTTATTATTTCTATTCTGTTCCATTGATTTACACAGTGGGAAGTAGATTGTGAAACAGTGAAGGGAAGACCTAAGAATGAAAGCTCCGGTGCGATTTGCTCTTAAGCCAGTGGTTTGGGCGGGGGGGGGACACAAGGATCCAGAGCCACTCAGCCATGTCAGTGCACTCAAGCTGACACGTTAAATATTGTCTCCAACAGGGAGAGGGGGACTGTGTTTGGGCATGAGCCAGCTCATTGTAATTGCCAACAACCGCATGGACAAGATCAACTTCAGTGATTGTACTGATTGAACTTTGAACCTCTGTTCATGTCAGTGCAAATTACTGAATGCAGAAACAAAATCATCCGTCATCCCCAGAGGAATCACAGCGTAATGTAGCATAGCACGTTATGTCCTGCCAGGTCAAATACTCAGAAATTATAACTGCCCAACATATTATTTGCTAATGAACACAGCAGCCTGCAGTGGTTTCTGCAGTATATATGCTATTAGTGCGCTCCAGCAGGGGAACAGATAATTAGCAAGTCTGCAAATGAGAAAAGTTCTTACTTTGTAATGACTTTTCTTTCATTGTGCTACATCAACAGTTGGAGAAAAAAATTATGGTAAAAACTTCCCTCAAAAGCCTCTTGTATCCAATCTGATACTTGTCTGGTTTATACCTTTATCATAAACCTATATGCAAATATTGTTTTTGTATTTTATTTGTTTTTTCAAATTCTGTGAATGGGCCAAATAAAGGTTCTGGTTTCTGTCCATTATTTCTGGGGTCAGGCATTACAGGGTTAAATCATGTCCACGAGGAGTTCAAAGATGTATATTCTGTATTGCTGTATATTCATATACAATCTATCGGCTGATTGAAAATGAGTAATTTCACTAGCAGCAGACATTAATAGCACTTTACTATGACCCATTTTGCAACACAATATGCCCTGTCATGCTGTAGCCTAGATATTGAAGAAAAGAACTAAAAATAAATGTAAAAACACAATTTAAAAATAATGATAAAGCCACAATGCCACCAGCGGGTCATAATTTAACATAAACACAAACCACTCCATTTAAAAATAAAGAATGAACTTTTCAGATGATTAAAATAATGGTTTTGGGTAAATGCTCTGTGCATGAACAAGTGTGTACATGCTTTGAAGATGACAAAACACAATTCAATTCCTACTCTGGCCTGTACTGCTCATGCTGACAAGTGGCACCAAAAGTGGATTACATTTCCCGACCCTGGACTGTAATCAGAGAGGACACCACCAATAGAGCTAAGGCTGGCCAATTGAACAACAGGCACTGGCCTTTTTCATCATCCATTTAAAGATCAATATAAGGGACCTCTAGCTCATCAGCTCAGCTTTACTGAAGATAGAATCAAATAAAATTGAATAGATGTGGCTATAGAAGAATGAAACAGTGGTTACGGTGAGAAAAAAAAAACAAAAACGAGAATAATAACGAACCTTTTTTTTATTTTTTTATTCCCTCTCTCGGGTCAGGTACAAGCAGAGAGTAGATTGGAGTGCGTCCAGTGAGCAGAAAAGATTTTATTATAAATCTCAGGAGATGCAAAGGAAGAAGAAAAGCTGGACTTTCAAGTAGGAAACAAAGAAAGAAGAGACACTGAAAAGAAAACGGAAGTACAGAGAGGAGACGAGAGAAAGGCTGAGGGGAAGAGTTGCAGAAAGAAACTTGGCAGACAGATATATTGGATGCAGATGTGGGTACGATGACCTGCAGCAGCCTTGAAAACCCTCAGAAGAACCCTGTAAATGTACGTCATTCAAACTGAAACGTCTTGCACTTTTCTGTTAAAGGACAGTCCGCAATTCTACTCATCTTGGCCATAGTAGACCGAGGCATGAATTGCACATGTACTCCTCCCTCTACCATTTTGTAAAAATAAGAAGTACCTTGTTGACTTTTTGTTCTATGTTTAAGAGTTACTGATACTGATATATTGTTTTCACGTTTAGGTGGCCGATACGTAATAAGAAATTGAAGTGCAGAACTGCCTAAATTACAATTACCATTCCATATTGTCCTTTATAGAGGACTGTAAAATATCTCAACCCAACTTTATTAACAAAATAAAAGATTCTTATCAAAAATGTTTATCAGTGTGCTTATGTTAAAAGAAAACATTTTGGTCTTTTTTTTTTGTCTCTTCAGTTCCGCACGCACCGCCAGTTTCCCTTTTACAGATGCTTGTTATACTTGAATAATATTGACTGTATAGTAAATATTATTAAAGTAAAATAAACCCTGTCATATTATAACAAGATGTTGTATTGGTGTATTTTGTCAACTAACAAGGTTATAGCTGGATTTGGGGACTAATCATTTAACCAGATTTATTTTGATTGTTTTGAGGAAATACTGAATGAGTGATTCAGTTATATAAGTACATCCCCTGCCTTCCAGGATGGTACCCTGAGGTGGATTTAATGTAAATTAAATTCTACTGTTCTACTTAATCAATTATTTCTGATTGGTGTATCAGCTTTCCCGTTGCTCCAGTGATTAATTTCAGCTCCATCTTTGGTATTGAATTCATTCCATCTTCTCATTGTTGTGTTAATACAGACACTATTTTTTTTTTCCTCACACACTTTTGTCAGGATTAAAATATTTTCACATAAAAGACAAACACACCTTCGTACTTGGATGATGAATACCAGAGAGACTCCGCAGGGGTGTCTGTGCTTGTATGTTGCGGTGATACCAAAAAGGGATCTGAGCTGTATTCAGGCTCTGTTCATGACATGTTCCTTCCCTTCTTCTCCCCTGATGGAACCCTTTATCTTCCAGCATGATTGCAGGAACAAGCAGAGATATGAAGCAGAAATGAATGAAATTAGAAAAAAAAGAAAGAAACACACTTTCAATTTGTGCAAAGTTGTCCTCTACGAGTACAGTTATAGTATATATGTTTTTATTTAACAATGACTAAATCCTCAAACATACATTTGTACAAAAGATCACCCCTTTGTGCATATTGTATCATTGTCTTTTGTTTATGTGAACTCCCACACTGCTGAGATCCATGAATGCACCACATACGTGCAGCCCATTCTGTGACACTGTGCAGCATTATCTGAACCAGTGCAGCAACTTCCAACTCTTGTCGAGGAACCAGAAGACATAGTGGATGAAGGCAAACAAGAGGTGCTGGAGGTGCGGCCATGAGCATCAAGCAGCTAAGTGCAACCTCAAAGACAAGTGCAAACGATGTGAACGACAACGCCTTGAGGTTCTTCATGAAGTCAGTGCCAGCCAAATTACTCCAGCATCTGGTAAGTCCACTATGACTGAAGAAAGCACCTGCTGGGTGAGTTCCATCTCCGAGACTCTTTATGTAGATCGACCAACCAGTAGCAGCCAGGTTCTACTCAAGTTGAGTGGCGTCACCCTTAAGAGTGACACCAAGGTAATTGAGAGGCTATGCAATATTGGACAATGGTTCGGAGTGTATTATACTCTCATGTGAGGCAGCTGATCGCTTTGGGCTTCAGTGTGAACGAGAGGATTTAGCTCTGTCCAGCAAGAGGTTTGCACTGTTCATGGTGCCACTGTGTCATTCTCTGTGTCTCCTGCATCGCAACCTGGCAAGTCCTTTCAGATCCACAGAGCCTTCACCGCCAAGGAGCTTGGCCTCGCCCGCCATACTTACCCGGTAAAGGCCCTACAGGCGAGGTACCGTCATCTCAAGGACCTGCCACTGCCAGACATAAGTGAGGTCCAGCCACTGCTGCTCATCGGATCAGATAATCCACATCTTATCACCCCGGTGGGGCCCGTATGTCTGGGTCCCCCTGGCGGACCTGCCAATGTGCACACTAGACTTGGATGGTCTGGACAAGGTCCCTGAAAATTCCTGCATCACCAGTTAATGCCACAGCAATGTCTTCTCACTTCCTGTGCCTCGCCAGAGTCATGTTGAGAGACTGTGGCAAATGGATACCTTACGATATCGGAGCGAGCGACTCATTACCAGGTCCAGAAAAGATGCTGAGGCTATCAGGAGGCTTGAGGAGAAGACGATTAGGGTCACGGTGGATGGAGTGAGGCGCTACGCTACCCCGTTATTGTGGAAGGAGAATCTTCCTCCACTCCGAGGAAAAATGTTTATTCCTCCGTGAGTCTAATTGTGGTCCATTGTGTATCGCATTTATTAAAACAGCAGGTGTAAAGCTGCATGTTAGTCACAGTAAAATAACACTGTAAAATTGTACTATAGGTTCATAGTAGACAATATGTCTTTTTGTACAGGCAGATTACAAAGTAATGCTGTATTAATTTGTGTTTGATTTGTGTTATGAGATTATTAGATGAATGTGATTTAGGGACATAGAACAGATGAGGATATGACTGATTTCAGAGTTAATATGTTTTGAATATTTGAGAATTAGAGAGATGCAACTTGGACGGCGCATGCACAACTCCGTGTCTTCACTGTTCTTCCTTTCTGTCTGTTTCCACAGACATTGTATTTGTCCCACGGTCCCATGTTTGGGACCCGTAACAAATGTAATTTTGTTAAGTATGTAGGCCCACAATATATAGGTATATATATATATATATATATATATATATATATATATACATTACAGTCATTTTTTGCAGTTGTTAATGTGATAATATCCATCTGTGCGACTTTAACCTTGTATTAATAAATAAAGGGTGCCTTTGATGCATAAAGTCGACAGGTACCTGTTTGAGGTGGAACAAAGTACTGTAATGTTCACATGATGAGTGTGTTAATGTCATGAAACTGAGTGAGAGTGTGTGTTGAGGGGAGGGCTTTATCTCAAGCACTGTATGGAAATAGGTATGCCTCAACAAATCTGCAGGCTTTGATTTCATATTCTGAATTGTAATATACTGCGTGCAGAGGGAGCTCAGCTTTTTGCTCATTTTGTGACGAGGCGCATCCAGTGCGACACACTTGGATACAAGATGGGAAGAAAGAGTTCGTGTGATGTTTAAGAGGCTTTAAGTGGCTGTGCCTTCACTGATTCAAGTGACAAAAATATCAGAACACATGCATTATTCTTGGGACCAAGATTTTAGTGTGCTGCTGAATTGGGCCCAAAATATCACGCACCAAAATACCAAACTGGTGCAGGCAAAAAATAAATAAATAAATAACCTCAGTATGCTGTAGGAAAATACCTTAACCGGACAAGTCAGAGCCTGAGCATATTGAAATTTTGAGCTAATCAGTTTAAAAGTCAGGGAATTACTAAAGAAGATTCATCCTGTGGGAAACGAATATCTGCACCAAATTTTATCCAACAGTTATAACAGACATTTCACTCAAAGCCAATCCAAGATATTTCACCAGATAAATAAAAACTTTAACACTATACATAAAAAGTCAGGGAGTGAATGGACCATGAATGTTGAGATATTTCTGTCTGGACCATATCAACCCACTGAATATCCTAAATATCCTGTCACCATCACATTTCAGATGCTTTAAGTGTTTGTTGCATTGATTTATTGTTTTTGAATGGTACTGTACATCATTTGACATTTGTGAATGGAAGACAGCTACAATACAAACGTAACTCTCTGTGTATGTTTGTATTACGTGCACTCTGCTTTCAACCGAGAACTGTTTGCATACTCTACATTTTCAGTAAAAGGCAGCTCTTGAAGAGTCACAGGAAGTATCCCTGAAACTAAACCAATAAAGGTCAAGCTGGTAAAAGAACAACAACAACAACAACAACAAAAACATATCATAAATTCAGCATGACCTTAATTTCTACAGCATTCATTCAGTACAGCGTAGCAGTCTCAGCCGTCTGATGCTCTGACATTTAACACAAGTATTTTCCTTTGTCGCTAATTATTTCATTCCAGTGATTCTGCGTAATGTTAAGCTGCCAATAAAGGATTTAAACACTTCCAGCAGGTTTGATTTAACAATCAAAGCCTTGGGGAAGAACAGAACTGCTGAACTGTTGGACGTTTTAATGTGGAACAGATGGAGGGTGTTTCGATGAGCAAACAAGTAGGCTTCTCGCTAGAAAATGATATAATATACTTTATACAGAATATACTTAATATAGAACAGACCGCATTATGACTACAGTTTTCGCCTCTACATATTGCTGTGTGAATAAAGAGCTACTTTGTGTGTAATTAGTGGATTTTTGATATTTGTTTGTTGATATTTATCGAGCATGTCAGTGTGTGTGAGTGGGCGCTTCTGATTTAGACGTGTGTGCGCACAGTGCCAATAATAATCTGCTAGGAGAAGAAGTGGAGCATGTCTGCGGTGGTGCCTGTGTATGTGTGTTAGTATGAGAGTAAATGAACCTGTCTGAACGCCCCTGAGAGATGGAGGCGTTTGTATCTGACATGTGTCATGGTGCAAGGTGTTCATCCTGCAGACAGAGGAATATTGGAAACCAATGGCGGATCGATTGGCAGGATGACCCTGGACACGCTCCATCTGTAAGACCAAGCAAGCGAGGTTAAAGTGCTCCTGGAAATGTCACTTTCACTTATTTTGTATGTGGGGAGCCTGCAAACGTGATGGTGAGGTTGAAAATGAGCAAGACACTGTATTGTGAAGGTGAAAACGTTTGTGATAGTTATATTCTCGTGCACATAAATATCCTTTTATATTCTTGTATTTAAGGCTATGCTGTAGCTCTACTCCATTTAACTGTGTGGAACTGCTCATGTACCAGTACCAGAATACTCGTAGTGATTATTCCGTCTCTTGTTCTCACATTGGTTGTATAATGATATTCGGAAAAGGCATGTCGGGATCAACAGCCTATTGGTGGTTAGGTGATTAGCGGATTAGTTTTACAACCCTTATCAATACATGATGCTCAGATACAGAATGAGGGCAGACTGGAAGGGCAGCAGTGCTCTGTTAATCAATGCTATGCATCAGTCTCACCATGGGCATGAATACAGAGTAAATGTTTTAGGATATTTTGGGAGAGTGTATGGATTCCAGATTTGTCATTTTTCATCAACTATATTTTATTTTTTCCTGTGTAAATGTGGAACTAAACTGTTTCTAGTATTCCAACATGAATGTTTTTGAAGCAGTTACCATTAAAGCTGCACTTAGCAATATTTTTACTATGAACAATGGGTAAAATTGCCACGTATATATATGTGCAATTTCTGCAGATCCGTTCAGTGCTACTAAGCATTTTTGCATCTTTCAGCTCATTGTTTTGGTTTTACAGCTCACAACTGCTGTTTTGGTTCACTCTCACGTCTTTCAACGCCAGCAGGCAGCTGTCTTCAGCTTTAAAACCCCGATAAATTCACTGTAAATAACCTGCCCAACAACAAACAGCAGACATACAACTTGCTGATGAACATAGTGGAGCATTTACGAGCTAAAGAGCCTCATATTTTTCTCCAGAATTGGTAGAGACTAAAGAGAGAGCTAAAAGAAGAGTACATTTTAGATTTAGATTAATCAGGTGTTTATTCTAGTGTTGTCCCATGTCTGCTGAATGTGTAAATACGTATCTGTTTCCTTACACATTAGCTTGTTGTGCTGCTGTATGTAAAGTTAATTAAATACAATTAACAAAGTGACTGGATACAAAATTCTAAATCTGAAACATCTGAATTTGGCATTTCAACTTTATATTCTTCAATCAGCAGAAAGTAAAAGGAGACTGTTGTCATTGATCTAGTCGAGGTTTGACCATTGAAAGTCTTTGGGCCTAGCTGAAATGCAAATGAAGATATCTCAAATTGCAAAATAAATTATGTTCAATTTAAAGTGAATGGTTGAGAAGAGCACATGACATTTGAAATATTCCTTCTTTCCTTCTTCCCTGTCTTCCATGCAGTGACGAAATATCGATCCATATTTGATCAGCACTGCCTACTGTAGTTTGACAGTTTGATATGAGTTTCATGAGCAGTGTGTTCAGATGCCACCTGTTTTCTTTTTTTTTTTTCAACTTTTTTTTCCAACTTTATTGAGTAAACAGTGCACACATTTGTTTTGGTCTGAGAAGCTTGTGCACTAGTGCGACATCTAGTGGGGCTGAATGCCATATATAGAACTTTTAAGTCTAAGGAGAAAACGAAGGTTAAGCAGTAGAAGTACAGATATATCAGCCAAGAAATATTGCCTTATTGTAGAAATTCTAAAAATGGTAGTGCTCGATAGCCAAATGGTTACTGTGCATGCCACATAACTGCAATGTATGATTCCAACGTCATACTCATCTCTCTTCACTGCCCACTATCTAATAAAGTGTCTTTTTTTAATCTTAAAAAAAAAAAAGAATTATAAAATTTAGTATCCATTTGATTTTTATATCTTAATTCTAAATAGATAACAACAAAATAGAGCCGGTATGAAACTGAGGCGTTTACTTGACATGAAATGCTTCTAACCAGTCAGAGCATAACAGATAAATGACTCATTTTTCATTTTAGATTCAAAGAGGAAATCCAATTGACAGAACATACACGGGCCTGTTCTGCACCACATGCACAAAGATATAGAAGTGGAATTAACTGCAAATCTTGAAATTGTCAGGTAGCTGAGTGTGTTGGCAGCAGTTTTGTCCATTCAGCTGTGCTATCTCACTATCTGTTAGCGCCAGGTTTACCTCTCATCTCCGAGGCCTTATACATTTGTCAGCTGCATACCTGCCGCCAGCTCTTCGCTCCTCAATCAATCAGCATTTGGCACTCCATAGAGCAGAGCACTATGGTCTTTTTCTCTACAGCTATAGACCCGGGTTACACTCTGACTGACAAGATTGAACAATGGTAGGAGAGAGGCAGAGGAAGAAAAAAAAAAACGTAGGAGGACAGAGAAGAGAACAAAGGGGTGGAGGAGAGCAATGGAAATAAAATGAGAGGAGTCTTAAGGAGTGGCTTGATTTACATGTTAGTAGTAGCGTGTTATAATGGTGTGGTTTTCCCAAGTAGTATAAGTGGTATGTTACCCAACCCACATGACAAATGAAATAATGACTACTGTACTTGTACATATATGATTGACAAGTTTTAACTTTAGTTTCATATTTGGCTGTTAACCACAATGTTATTGATATTAAATTCAAATTTAATATTAAAGAGAAACATGCAACTATCAGGATTTTGTAAACTCTTGCTGTACATCCCTACCAGTGTCAATCTGACTCTCATCCTGTGACTGAGCACCTGTCCTGCTCTCTGTCCTGTTTAGGATTTATTTCATTTGAAGAAATCCTGAATGTTCTAATTTCTTTTTATACTATAATAGCTGCATGACGCATCTCACTTTTTATCATGCACAACACATTTGATTATGTATGCATGAATGCAAAACTTACTCAGTCCTACACAATGTTAAGCGAGACAAATTTACATAGCAAGAGTTAGCATCATTGACAATAACCAAACAATGACAACAGGTTTGCTAGCCAGCTAAGGTGATGTCTACTCTGGCACATTACTGCCTCTCAGGTTTAAGGCTGAATTGCACCTATTAAGTTCAAACTATATCCGGCCTCTGACTGGGCAGAGCCACTCATGACTTGTGATAATGGGATGGCATTCCCAGGCCACTTCCTGCACGTGCCCCTGGATGCAAGGTGCCTTTGGCTTTTTTTTGACAGGTAGTACAGATGTGTTGCAAGGTGAATCAGGGCATTCCACATTCCTCATTTCAGAAGAGACTGAAAAATGGGAGTAATGTCCTCAACTGCTTCAGCACTCAGAGTTTTTTGTAGGGCCTATATGAGGATTTGGGCTTGACTTCAAAAGGTGTTATGGCCTTCATTAGTCTGCAATGAAACCTATCAGTGGCTCATAGAAAATCAGGTACAGTGCTGAGTAGGTAATTTTGTGTTTTTGTCTGTGAGAGCAGGATGGAAGGGGTGGAGGTATGGGGGAGGAAATGCAGTTGGCTGTGTGCATATAGCCGGTAAAAACAGCACACACAGTGAGGGTTTATGCATGTACCTGTAGGCTAGGTGAAAAGAGCAGAAACAATAAAACAGCAATCCAATCTTGGGATAACAGACATTGCTTTACGAATGGCTCAAGATCCTTCCAGTTTAAGGAGGATGTTTTTGAGACAGAAAGAGAAAGACGAGGCACAGAATCAGCAGAGACATAAACCGCATACTCAGCTAGTGATAATGACACACAGACTGCCGCCTACGTGGTGGCATAGAAAACAGTGGAAACTGAAAGAGTGTATGGGCTGCTTACAGGCCATCATTTGGCCTTAAATGCCCAGAATTTGCCAGAATCAGAAAATTTTGCAGTACAGTGGGGTACTTGAGGGTACATGGGCACAGAATTAGAAAGCACTGTTTTTCATCAGTGAGATCGCAGGAGTAAATACACAGTAATATTTACAGTTTAGGAGTGCAAGCTTTTGTTCTTGATGTCAGCATCAAGACCCGTGAGGACAAAGGTGGTGAACAATCATCACACTAATCACTAATCATCACCCACCAGTTTTCTGCTTGATTTCAGTAATTTGAGTCCAATCAGTCACAGTGGGGAACTTTGCCTTTACCTTGTCATACAAGTCTGTAATCTGTGTTGTGTAGCCTGCTGATAATGGCTGGACATCTGAATTCCAAGTTGCAGGCCTCAAACAGAGCCAGTGGAGGTGGAAACATTTGCCACACAGCAGCTCAACCTCTGCAAATGTTAGACTGTTGTACTAAAATTTACGACACCATTTTTCTTCTCCCCGTTTTCTGGCATCAGGGGCGTCACTAACAAAGTGTTTGATTTCGTCAGGATCCAGTTTGGGTTCCAGTTTGCTACTGCCTCTGTCTGGGGCCAAAGTTGTGGGTTTGGATATTGGAGGAGAGGGAATATCAAAAATGCTGGTGATTCAGGGTCAGGATGTGGCCCAACCCACCTCAGTATTTTCAGCTTGTCCTTTTCCCATTCCCTTGTTCAGGCAGTGCACTATCCTCTTGATGAAGATTTTCAGGGGTCTGTACAAAATAAGGAAGGGTGTCTTTATCCCATTTATTCCTCCTTCATCTGGCTCCAATTTTACCATCTGGAGCGCTTCTTCAGCGGATCACCTATCCTGTCTATTTGCTTTAGTCTCCCAAATGTCAAACCTGGCCCATGTAGTTTGTACATTGTTAATGTCAGCTTCTGCCTTTTCTAATATAACACCAATTATTGCCTCCTGTCTCCATTTCTTTTAGATGTTCTTTATAGGTCCAGTTAATGGATCAGGGGGAGGTTTATGGTTTGCTTCGTCCCGATCATCTGTTTTATTTCAGGGAATTCCTTAATTTGTGAGAATTTATGAGTCCAGGTTTATTGGTCCAAATTTCACACCCACATAATCAAATTTCAATTACTTTATTTACTTTTACCTTTTCATTTCACAAAACCACTTTGCCCATCCACTGATCGATTAAATTGTCACGTCAGATTACAATATTTCACCTTGGGAACAGATAGTAATGTGTTTTTCTACTGACAATAATTTGTTTGTTGTAGATCTAGGATGTGCATTTTAAGTCAACTTTTGATCTCACCAGTTCGGAGATCACACATTTGACGACTACCACTTTGCCACACAGGCTACACAAGCTCCTCACAGCGACTGGAACATCCCTGCCTGGCCCAAAAGAGTCTCAGGATGATTGGGAACTAAGTTCATGTTGGTATTTTCCCATCCAGGGGCAATCTGGTCATCCTGTAGATGAGTCTAGGTCTTCAGTCAGATGAACGTCCATCCCATCAAATTGTTCTGAAAAATTTTCAATTAAACAAAAGTCTCAATTCAGGCTTTTAAGTTCAAGACTTCTTATATATTACATATGTATGGGAAACAGTACATTAATGCAAGTGTGGGACTCATTAACATTCCCCAAGGCAAGTCATTAAATTAATGCTAATTTTGTTAGCTCTAGCTCCATTCACTTTAGCTCAGTAGCTTAGCATTGCCTGCTTATGGCGTGTCATATGTATGTACACATTGGTTTCCATTGAGACTCACCAATTCAGGGATACAAGTCTTTCAGTCTTTCTAGCATATGCTGTCTGGAGCCTGCCCATGATGCTGCTGATGCGTATATTGTTTGGGGTCTTCTATATTGCTAACCCTTTGTGGTCTGGGTTACACACATCACACAAAAAAACAATTTCAGGCAAAAGTTAACAAAAAAGTTGTTAGAATAAGTTGCTGCATCTGTTAGAACTCATCATAAATAATGTTGTACTCTATTACCATGCAGGCAAAAAGAAAGGGGGGGGGGGCTCTTGAATCTCTGTGGATTAAGATGTGACTATTTACCACACCGCAGGGTCTGATGAATTGGCTGTGCATTAGACATGAAGTGGTTAGTCTGGGCTCCTATCTCTGATAGATGTAAAAGGAGGTGGGATGTGTGCATGTAGGTGTGTGTCTCGAGAAAATGAAGCATTAATCCAAATGAGTTCTTGTACGATGGGTTGTGTGTGGCCACTTCAGTGCCAAGTGAATAATAGCACCATAGCACCATACTCCAGCCCCAATTTCCATATTTAATCAGACGCCTTTTGCATTAAAATGTACAGAAGGATACTTCTGACCCTGCAAACCCAAGCTTTTACAACCTACCCTTAACTCTCCACGAAAATGAAATTCACAAGTTTTGTATTATATCATTAAGAGCCCTTACTGTTAGCAGTAGTATGACATTTACATTATCCTCAATATCCAATTACAATGTTCTACCCCACCCATCCCATCTTGTGGGAGAGCAAGCTTTTGACTGTAGTGTGATGGGATCTTCCTTCCCAGTTTAATCTTCTTTACCATGACCATGATTACAGCATTCTATGATTGATGAATTTGTTCAGCTCATGTCATACACTGCCCTTTGCTCATGCATCCATTTCCAAGACTAAAGTGTCCTTGAACAACATATTAAATCACCAGCTCCAGCTCGTATAACTCACACTGTTTTGATCTTGTTGACATGGAAAGCAGAAAGGAAACATATCTGGATACTGTCTCATGTAAAATGTTGGTACATGACATGACCTGAGGGGACTGGTTGGATTATAGTCAGTGAGCAGGCAGCAGTAATATAAAAAGAGCATATTTTAAAGCCCTGGTACAAGTTTTCCATCCCATTATTATTTCGCTGTGAAGCATTTTTGGACATCCAGTCATTGATGTCATCGATAAAGTTCAACAACTTATTTATTGGACTTAGATCATCAAGGACAGGGAACCATGCAGCTGTGTGTCATTAGCATGTAAATGATAGGATATTCTATGTTTCCTTATAATGTAGCTCTGATTTGCATGCTTAACTTGCCTTATCTTTGCAACCTTGCGTCTATAGCCTATAAATGCAAGTTGAACTGATGCCAATCCTGTGGACTATTTTTGAATGCAAACTGTGCAGAAATTAATGGAAACCAATGGTCTAAAATAGAAAAAGAAAACGAAATTTTTACAAATCACAACAACATGCTTTGAAAAATTATTAGCAATGATGGAAAGTGTTGATGATTTTTGTAAATGGGCTGTAAAAGGCATAATCGCCGTTTAATATAAACATAAAACACATTGGAAGAGATTTTCTGTTTGGCCTTTCACTCCTTCAAATATGTCGTTACCAAAACTCTCACTTAGATAGTATAACGTCCAGAAGATTTCCCTTTTCATTTAACCTGGTGGCACACACACACACACACACACACACACAACCTTCTCTGCAATGCCCTTGCATGTTTATGGTAATTATACTAATGCCTCAAAATTAATGTAGTAATAAATGATTGATTTTACAGTGCTACATGCTGCACCATTTAGATGAACTTCGTTTCTAAAAAAGCTGCGGAAGCCAGGATTTTCTTTGACCTTTTCTTCATCTAATTCAGCCAAAGTTTGCCAAATGTCCCACCAGATTGGGCAATAAAATGTGTTCACCATGGGGAGCAGACTACTGCAGGAACTGCCCTGTAATTTTTGTGTTGAAATATTGTGTTCATTATTCTAGAAAGCTGTTAGGATTTCACGCAGGAGCTACCCCTGCGCGAGTCTTCCTGCAGACTCTGACTGTGCAGCAGCAGAGGTCATCTCCTCTGTCAGTGCACAAATAAATAGTCTCCCCTTCAATAAACTAAACTAAAAGGAAATTGTTCAAAACGAATGCTTCAAAAGTACATCAGAACATTGCTCTCCTGTGCCAAGCCTTGATTTTTGTCAGCCTGTACTTTATGCTTCATGTAATATGATATAATAATATGATATATAATATGAAATGTATTATATGATGTGACAGCACCAGGCCTGAAGACCACGTTTCTAGTTATGTATTTCTCTCTCCTCTCTAGGCTTTTTTGGTTGGACTTTGATTGATTTCTTTTTGTTTTCATACACCAATACATGTTCGTATACACACACACACACACATTACTGTTGAAGTGACTGCATACTTAATTTAGTTATTTTTAAATAAATGTATTGTATTTTGAAGAGTCATGTGTGGTCTCCACATTTTGTCCTTCCTTTGAGCTGGGTCGTGACAATGATGAACTAAAACGTTTGCTCTGCTGCACCCAGACTTTTTTTGTTCTTATCTATTTTTTTTTCTATTTTCCTCCAATGTGAACTTCTATTCCTCTATGCAATTTGACACCGAGTACAAAAGTGTACTGAGACTCAATGGCTGGGTTCAATATGCTTATCAGACTATGAAAGGCAAGTTCAAAACAGAGAATTCATGGGAGACGAAAAGCAGACAGCTTTAGAGACACCGCAGCAGAGGTTTTGCATTCTTGCCATTTTTCTCGCCGCCAGGCACGAGCTCAAAGACGGGCCTCAAGATCAGTCAGATTGAAAAAGACATAACAGTCATCATCATCATCATCATGTAGGAATATAGAGCAACAGAATACAGTCATTTCAAAGTTTCCAGATTCAGAACAAATGAGGATTTGCTGAACCACAAAGAAACTCCCCTCTGTCTGTATTAAATATGGTTTTTGTAATCGTATTTTATTTATATTCATACCTATCCGTCACTCACTCAGAGTAAAAGTGTTATAGTAATGGTGGCCGCTTAAAGTAGAAACAGACAACTTTATAACTTCTCCCCTGGTTGTCGTTTACCCAAGTTTTTTTTTTTTCATTTTTGATTTATTACTTGTCACATAGAATTCAAAGACACTAGTCATTTTGTCAACATTTAATCACATGCAGTATATGCTGCTAAATGTATTTACATCACTACTCCATTGCTTTACCTAAAGGATGACATGATTATTTTGAAATGCTTGAAATATTGAGGAAAGATGAAAGAGTCTAATGGCTGTCGAGGGATTTAGATTAGCTTTACGGCTTTAATATACCGCCGCCTTAAATCAGTGGACAGAATTTTCCTGTTACAGCATGTGAGACCATATACAGACAGGTGTGTGCCTTGCTAAATTATGTCCAATCAACTGAATTTAACACGGATGGACTCCAATCAAGGTGTAGAAATGTCTCAAACATGCTCAAGAGAAATGGAAATCACCTTTCAAATGTCATAGCAAAAGGTCTGAATACTTATGTCAAGGTGATATTTCAGTTTTTACTTTTTAATAAATTTGCAAAAGTTTCTAAAATGATGTTTTCTCTTTGTAATTATGGGGTACCGAGTATAGATTTATGGGGGGAAAGAATTGAAGTTTTATCATAAGCCTGCAACATAACAAAATCTGAAAAAAGTGATGTATGTATGTTTTCTCATGCATTGTCTGTCAAACACATCAGAATTATCGTATTTTATAGCCCGATGAATATGGCGTATATGTCATGGTTGCACAGGTTGACCCCGAATGCAGGCTCGGACAACGGTTAGTGAGAGAAGGGGATTTATTGTGGTGTGGGAGAAGAGGGGAAGGAGAGGGTCCAATAAGAGGTGGAGGGAATGGCTGAGGTGAAGCAGTGGTGGGAATGGATGGAGGAGGCACAAAGTCTGGACGATCTGAAGATGGTGGATGGAGAGCAGGCAAGCAGGTGGCAGGAGGTGAAGATGGTGGTGGACCTGAGCACAAGAGATTGGTGGTTAGAGGTCAGGAAATCAACATGGAGTAACGCAGAGCGAACATCCCTCCTGAGCCTACGACATTGTCGAAGTTGGGCCTGGACCGAAGGAACAGCAACCTCACCCTCCTGGGCAGGAAACAGTGGTGGTAAGTAACCCAGAGAGCATTCAAAGGGGGTCATACCTGTGGCTGCACTTTTTAGGGAGTTGTGGGCGTATTCAATCCAGGGAAGATGGACACTCCAAGAGGTGGGGTTCCTGGCAGACACACAACGGAGAGCTGCCTCTAAGTCTTGGTTGGCTCGTTCCGTTTGCCCATTGGTCTGAGGATGAAAACCAGAAGACAAACTCACAGAAGCTCCAAGGGCCTGACAGAATGCCTTCCAAACCTGAGAGGTGAATTGAGGACCACAGTCAGAGACAATGTCCAAAGGAATACCGTGAAGATGAAAGACATGAAGCACCAGGAGTTCAGCTGTCTCAAGAACAGAGGGGAGTTTAGGAAGAGCCACAAAATGCACAGCTTTAGAAAGCCTGTCCACAATGGTCAGGATGACGGTTTTACCTTGTGAAGAGGGCAGTTCAGTACAGTGTTAGCAGCTTTCATCATTGATTCCTTGAAATCTTCTCCGTTTTGAAAAGACTTTCTTCTTCTTTACCAGAAAATGTGTAGCTCTAAATGAGGCTTTGGTTGCTTTTCGGAGTTTTTCACCAGCTTCGTAAAAAAAGAGTGCTGCTTATCCAAAGCTGCCTTGAGCTCACAGGCCTTTTCTACCCGTAGAGCACTTCCTGGTGGGTTGTTAGCACCGTAGATTTCATGATGCATACTGAAGTGTTGGCACAAAGTGCTCCACATTGTGCCATTTTGTTGTCGCTACAGTCACCCCACAAATAAAACACACACACCTTTCACAGCAGTAAAAATTAACTCCTCCTACTATTCACTCAAGTTCCTTTTTTTTCTGCCATGTTATTGGGGTAAGAAACTGCATTCCACTCACTTTATTCAAATCAAATCAAATTTTATTTATATAGCCCAAAATCACAAAATACATTTGTCTCAGAGGGCTTTACAATCTGTACAGGGAGTGACACCCTCTGTCCTTAGACCCTCGATTCGAGTGAGGAAAAACTTGCCCACCAAAAAACCTTTTAACAGGGAAAAAGGTGGAAGAAACCTCAGGAAGAGCCACAGAGGAGGGATCCCCCTCCCAGGACGGACAGACGTGCAATGATGTCACATGTACAGAACAAATCAACACACACATATTGTACACTCACAATGAATAATAATGAATTACAATAGATGATAAGAATAGGTTACAATGAATGATGGATTATTACAGTAGCAGCAAATCATTACATAACTATAAACTGTAATGGGGATATGGTAACAATGATGACGGCGACAACACATGCAGCAGACGCCACGCAGGACCACAGCAGCAGACACAGTCCACAAGAACCTGCTGGACGAGAGAGCACAGAAACTCCGGGGAAGAAGTTTAATTAGTAACATGATAGATAGATGGATTAGATAGATGGATAGATAAGGAGAGAGAGAGAATGAGAGAGAGAGAACGAGAGAGTATGTGAGTCCCCCAGCAGTCTAGTTCTATGGCAGCATAACTAAGGGATGACCTGAGCCAGCCCTAATTATAAGCTTTATCAAACAGGAAAGTCTTAAGTCTACTCTTAAAGGTGTTGATCGTGTCTGCCTCCCGAACACAGAGTGGTAGTTTATTCCACAGAAGAGGAGCTTGATAGCTGAAAGCTCTGGCTCCCAATCTACTTTTAGACACTATAGGAACCACAAGGAACCCACCATCCTGGGAGCGCAGTGTTCTAGTGGGGTGGTAAGGTACTATGAGCTCTTTTAAATATGATGGTGCCTGACCATGAAGAGCTTTGTAAGTTAGTAGAAGAATTTTACATTCTATTCTAGATTTAACGGGTAGCCAGTGCAAGGAAGCCAAAATGGGAGAGATGTGATCTCTGATTTTGGTTCCTGTCAGAACACGTGCAGCAGCATTCTGAATCAGCTGCAAACTCTTAAGAGATTTATTAGAGCAGCCTGATAGCAAAGATATTCGCTGCCCGGGCCAGAAAGTGTATATGTTTTCAGCAAAATGATTGGGTCCAACTAGACTAACTCAAAGGGTTGTCCAAAACTGTTTTTATTTTTTATTTTTTTCTTGTTTTTGTCAGTTACTAAAACATAGTAAAATTATCATTGATACAGGCTATTCAAATCAATATTGACGGGACTGCAAATTATTAAAAAAAAAAAAAAAAAAATTGGGTTCAAAACCATAATTTCTATCGGTTACCTATGAGACACAGGTTAATTACTTATTCACATGCATGTTAAAACAGGACAGGACTTCCTTGGGTCCTCAGCAATACGACTGCCAAGTAAGATATGATTTTTGACAACAAAATTGTATCGCACAGGTGCTACTGTGGTACATTCATTAATCTCTTTGAACATTAAAGATCATCTTGTATACCATTTCTTCAACATTGATTATATGAACACATTTAGGTCAGGAGCTCTATTGATATTAATTTGTGTTTTATACATCAGAGGCAGTTAAATGTAGAGGTTACTTGTTTCTGTCTGTCTTGCTTTATGTAGGAGAAACTGTTTTTTACCTCTCATGAAGCTTAGAAACACTCTTTCAGAACATATATATTCCTAAGATTTTTTTTGGAAATGTACAAAATAAATGTATCTGTTTTAACATTTAAGTAACAGTTCATCATCAAAATGTGCCTGAAAAAAAAAGTATTAATGGTGGAGGGCTGGCTTATCGGAGGACAGGGCAGCTCTGTAGCTCCTCCAGAGTGGCACGCCTCGTTGGGTTAAATGCCAGACACATGTTCAACAAAGTCTTGGCGTCTAAAAAGTAAGAGAGAAAGCAGGAGATCAAGGTTCAAGGAAGCAGCTACAGTAATCTGTGAGTGGACAAAAACTTTGGTACAAAAATGTGTCTTACCTTGGGACAGTGCACTGTTGATTGTAATGTATCCCTCCATAAAAGCTCTGGTTGAGAAACGCTCTCTATGCAGCAATGAATAGAAGAGAGCGCCCAGCTGCCAAACCGTGGTGGAACGGGCAAAGTATCTGCGATTAATAAAATATTCTGGAGGGGCGTATGCAGGGGTGCCTAGAACATACAGCAACAGAGTAATGGAGGAAGACAAAGACAGAATATGAGAATGAGAATGCGGTTAAGATTTCTTTAAACATGAAAGTCATAATTTTCAAAATTGTCTAGTTCATATCATACCACAGAAGGAAGTGTAGGGCTTCTCTGATGACAAGGTGCCACAGCCAAAATCAATCACCCGGACTCGTGGGGCACCAGTTAGGGGGCGCTGATACAGGGTGTTTTTTAGCTTGATGTCTCGATGAAAGACACCCTTGGCGTGCATGTCAACAGCTGCATCCACCATCTGCCTCAGGATCATCTGAAATAGAGAGAGACACAGACACACAGTAGATGAGAGAAACTGTAAGGCACTATTTTCTCCATATTCTTGACAATATTTAGATGAGTTGCTCAAACTTTAAACACTGCTAAAATGTCTCAGCTGTCACTCAAAAGAACTGAACCCTGAACTGAAAAGCCTCTGTGGAGAACAACTACTCCACAAAACAGCCATGTTTTGAAAAATCGAGTTAATACTACAAATACTTTGAACAAAATGTGTCAATTATTGAGCTAATGAATATTACAAATAATTGGCAAGCTAGTTAGCATGAAGAGCTATTGTTACTGGCTGGCTTTCACATTAGGTGTTAGCTTGCCAGCTACAGTAATTTACCAAGTAGCTCCACAAGTAGTCCCTACATCACCACCCTCGAGCACTGGATATTTCACAAGGACGTGTACGTGGACTTTACTGTTCCACTTTCTGGTGTGACTGCAGTATAACTCACACCAGTAATAAATGTAACTTCTACATGTCGAGACTGCAACCTAAAACGCTCTACTGAGAAAGAAACATACTCCACATAGCTTCAGTACCTTGGCCTGATGTTCTGACAGGGAACCTCTGTTGACTTTAACGTAGGTGTCGAGGTCCATGGAGTGGACTAGTCTTTCCAAAACCAGGATGAGCTCATGTTCTAGAGTGTACCAGTCCAGGAGGGATACCGCGGCAGATTGTCCCACTGATCCTGGTAGACCTGCAGTCTTGAGCATGAGGGCCACCTCCACAATGACGTTAAACATCTTTCCATTGCGAACCTTTAGAAAACAAATGTATATATGTTGAGTGGACAATGAGGTTCAATTAAAAATAAAATGTTATTCATACTGACAGGTTGTCTGTGCACATGTTTTACTCATCCACAGTAGAGCAGTGACAGAAATGTTCAACATTCAGGTAACACTTCTAATTTCAACAGTGTTCAAATCACTCACCACTTGTGCGTATCTCACTTTTTCTTTAGGAATGTGCTTGATGGCCACCTGTAAGACAGAAATTTATTGGGTTGGCACTTTCTTAATGTGTGGTTAATGGTATAATATTTGTGTTTTATAAGACTTACTGGTAACCGGTCTTCTTTGCGGAGGCCGGCATACACTGAGCCAAAGCCTCCCGAACCAAGCGGAGCCAGCTGGACATACTTGTCCTCAAATTCAGCTACAGACAAAGACAGTCAGGGACATTTATTAACCATAACCCTGAATACAAAGCCCAGGTTAAAGGTGATCTCTTGTAGAAGGTGCAGGCAGAGTGCCTTCACTGAGCTTACACAGCAATAGCAGCACACAAACTAATGTTGCACACTACCAGCCCACCTCTGCTTGTTTTTCCTGAAGAGGCCATCTCGAGGATTTTCTCCTCCTCCAGTAAAGGGTTGTCATGGCTGATGTCTTCAGCCAACCCGTCTTTTACTTCTTTCTTGCTGGATCGAGTAGCGTTTGGTTCAGTGGGACTGGACACAGCGATGATGTTGTTGCTGGAGCTGCACCTCATCTTATTCTTTGGTGCTTCACCATCATCACTGGCTTTTCTCTTCTGCACTGCAGAAACCATCACTGATTTTGAGCTGTGTTCAGAGGATTTGGTGTTGGGTTTACTGGAGCCAGTGATGTTGCAACACTTGATTTTTTTGTTGGGTGTTCCTGCAACATCACTGTCCTCTCTTTTTCTCTTCCTTGTGTTGGAATCCTCCATGTTGTTCTCTAATAATGAGAAAAAAACATGTCAACAACTTGCTGCATTGTACAGGCTTGATCTGCATGGTGACTCATTATGGTTGTGTACATAGAATGATGAGACAGATGAAACATATTCATATGTTTGACATGTAAAAACTGTAGCAGTATAAAGTGAGAGGGATATTGTATTAAATTGTTTGGCTGCTCCAGACCACTGCAATGTATTCACAATTGAATTATTTCTTTTGTGAACACCTTAATAAAATATATTTAATAAAACCACAAAATACTGTCTATGTTAGGTTGGACATTCTTATGTAAGATTAGTGTTGTAAAATATTTTTTTTCTTGTACTGGTTGGTGAAATGATGATAGTTGATAAGAAAATGTGTTAATATAGTTGTTTAGTTTGATTAGACCAGTTTATAAAACACATCTATGTGCATTATTGTTTTCTAAACAGCAGTAAATTATAAACCGTAGAATGAAATAATATTTGACTCATATCATTATATTAAGTTCAATACACCTACTTAATACAAATATCAATTTATATCAAGTCAACACCTGATAAATCATTTGGATTGTCTCATGGAAGTAGGGATTGCAAGTTTTTTACCGCAATTTCACACTCACCTCGATCTTTTCCAAAGGTCGTAGTCATAAACTCTTGTTTAAATGTAGAATATACGATGTTGTCAAAGTTTGAAACAAATGTACGAAGATACAAGCGCCTGCAGATGTCTGAACAGTGTGTACTCGTCGGTGTGTCTGGTTCTACTGAACTCAGAATTCACTATGACTGTGAAGTCACAGTGATCAAGAATATTAGGCAACAAAGTTCTACAAAGCAGAAGTTCCGTATTTTGATTTGATGGTATCCATGATGTGAATCACATGATCACCACCACTTATATCTTAAAATGCCTTAGTTTCCAAATTAAGATATAAATGAATGGGTGGTTTTTATGGTCTTTGCCAATAAAAGAACTGAATTGAATTCAATTGAATTGAATTGAGCACTTTTTTAATTCCCATTACTTGTATCCAAAAATATTTCAGCCAATTAATGTGATTCCTAAAGAAAGACAAATATTTTAATAATATTCTCACGGACACCCTTAATGTGATTAATATGAACGATATTAGACAGTTTCAAGGAATTTAAATCGAACGCAAGTGGACTTGAATACTTGTCTTTGAAGACGTTTTACCTCCCATCCAAGAGGCTTTGGATTTCTCATATGCACTACACTCTACTCTTTTGACACTTTAGAAATGTGTCTCATAAAAACACACAAAGAGCTCAAACACAGCCTTGTCTAAAATTTACACCAAGGACAACACGTCAGTTGAAGATGGATTTATTTGTAGATGAACACCTGACCAGCCCAAGCTCTCTAAGAAGACGAGGAAAAACTCCCCAAAATCATTAGTTTGTAATAAAATTGGGAAGAAACCTCGGAAGAGGCAATTCAAAGATAGATCCCCCTCTACAGGGACGGCTGGGGTTCTTCAGGATCCATTTCTGTTGTTGTTGTTGTTGTTGTTTTTACAGCTTCCCCCCAAGTATTAATGGTGGAGGGCTGGCTTATCGGAGGACAGGGCAGCTCTGTAGCTCCTCCAGAGTGGCACGCCTCGTTGGGTTAAATGCCAGACACATGTTCAACAAAGTCTTGGCGTCTAAAAAGTAAGAGAGAAAGCAGGAGATCAAGGTTCAAGGAAGCAGCTACAGTAATCTGAGTGGACAAAAACTTTGGTACAAAAATGTGTCTTACCTTGGGACAGTGCACTGTTGATTGTAATGTATCCCTCCATAAAAGCTCTGGTTGAGAAACGCTCTCTATGCAGCAATGAATAGAAGAGAGCACCCAGCTGCCAAACCGTGGTGGAACGGGCAAAGTATCTGCGATTTATAAAATATTCTGGAGGGGCGTATGCAGGGGTGCCTAGAACATACAGCAACAGAGTAATGGAGGAAGACAAAGACAGAGTATGAGAATGAGAATGCGGTTAAGATTTCTTTAAACATGAAAGTCATAATTTTCAAAATTGTCTAGTTCATATCATACCACAGAAGGAAGTGTAGGGCTTCTCTGATGACAAGGTGCCACAGCCAAAATCAATCACCCGGACTCGTGGGGCACCAGTTAGGGGGCGCTGATACAGGGTGTTTTTTAGCTTGATGTCTCGATGAAAGACACCCTTGGCGTGCATGTCAACAGCTGCATCCACCATCTGCCTCAGGATCATCTGAAATAGAGAGAGACACAGACACACAGTAGATGAGAGAAACTGTAAGGCACTATTTTCTCCATATTCTTGACAATATTTAGATGAGTTGCTCAAACTTTAAACACTGCTGAAATGTCTCAGCTGTCACTCAAAAGAACTGAACCCTGAACTGAAAAGCCTCTGTGGAGAACAACTACTCCACAAAACAGCCATGTTTTGTAAAATCGAGTTAATACTACAAATACTTTGAACAAAATGTGTCAATTATTGAGCTAATGAATATTACAAATAATTGGCAAGCTAGTTAGCATGAAGAGCTATTGTTACTGGCTGGCTTTCACATTAGGTGTTAGCTTGCCAGCTACAGTAATTTACCAAGTAGCTCCACAAGTAGTCCCTACATCACCACCCTCGAGCACTGGATATTTCACAAGGACGTGTACGTGGACTTTACTGTTCCACTTTCTGGTGTGACTGCAGTATAACTCACACCAGTGATAAATGTAACTTCTACATGTCGAGACTGCAACCTAAAACGCTCTACAGAGAAAGAAACATACTCCACATAGCTTCAGTACCTTGGCCTGATGTTCTGACAGGGAACCTCTGTTGACTTTAACGTAGGTGTCGAGGTCCATGGAGTGGACTAGTCTTTCCAAAACCAGGATGAGCTCATGTTCTAGAGTGTACCAGTCCAGGAGGGATACCGCGGCAGATTGTCCCACTGATCCTGGTAGACCTGCAGTCTTGAGCATGAGGGCCACCTCCACAATGACGTTAAACATCTTTCCATTGCGAACCTTTAGAAAACAAATGTATATATGTTGAGTGGACAATGAGGTTCAATTAAAAATAAAATGTTATTCATACTGACAGGTTGTCTGTGCACATGTTTTACTCATCCACAGTAGAGCAGTGACAGAAATGTTCAACATTCAGGTAACACTTCTAATTTCAACAGTGTTCAAATCACTCACCACTCGTGCGTATCTCACTTTTTCTTTAGGAATGTGCTTGATGGCCACCTGTAAGACAGAAATTTATTGGGTTGGCACTTTCTTAATGTGTGGTTAATGGTATAATATTTGTGTTTTATAAGACTTACTGGTAACCGGTCTTCTTTGCGGAGGCCGGCATACACTGAGCCAAAGCCTCCCGAACCAAGCGGAGCCAGCTGGACATACTTGTCCTCAAAAATAAGCTACAGACAAAGACAGTCAGGGACATTTATTAACCATAACCCTGAATACAAAGCCCAGGTTAAAGGTGATCTCTTGTAGAAGGTGCAGGCAGAGTGCCTTCACTGAGCTTACACAGCAATAGCAGCACACAAACTAATGTTGCACACTACCAGCCCACCTCTGCTTGTTTTTCCTGAAGAGGCCATCTCGAGGATTTTCTCCTCTTCCAGTAAAGGGTTGTCATGGCTGATGTCTTCAGCCAACCCGTCTTTTACTTCTTTCTTGCTGGATCGAGTAGCGCTTGGTTCAGTGGGGCTGGACACAGCGATGATGTTGTTGCTGGAGCTGCACCTTATCTTCTTCTTTGGTGCTTTACCATCATCACTGGCTTTTCTCTTCTGCACTGCAGAAACCATCACTGATTTTGAGCTGTGTTCAGAGGATTTGGTGTTGGGTTTACTGGAGCCAGTGATGTTGCAACACTTGATTTTTTTGTTGGGTGTTCCTGCAACATCACTGTCCTCTCTTTTTCTCTTCCTTGTGTTGGAATCCTCCATGTTGTTCTCTAATAATGAGAAAAAAACATGTCAGCAACTTGCTGCATTGTACAGGCTTGATCTGCATGGTGACTCATTATGGTTGTGTACATAGAATGATGAGACAGATGAAACATATTCATATGTTTGACATGTAAAAACTGTAGCAGTATAAAGTGAGAGGGATATTGTATTAAATTGTTTGGCTGCTCCAGACCACAGCAATGTATTCACAATTGAATTATTTCTTTTGTGAACACCTTAATAAAATATATATAATAAAACCACAAAATACTGTCTATGTTAGGTTGGACATTCTTATGTAAGATTAGTGTTGTAAAATATTTTTTTTCTTGTACTGGTTGGTGAAATGATGATAGTTGATGAGAAAATGTGTTAATATAGTTGTTTAGTTTGATTAGACCAGTTTATAAAACACATCTATGTGCATTATTGTTTTCTAAACAGCAGTGGATTATAAACCGTAGAATGAAATAATATTTGACTCATATCATTATATTAAGTTCAATACACCTACTTAATACAAATATCAATTTATATCAAGTCAACACCTGATAAATCATTTGGATTGTCTCATGGAAGTAGGGATTGCAAGTTTTTTACCGCAATTTCACACTCACCTCGATCTTTTCCAAAGGTCGTAGTCATAAACTCTTGTTTAAATGTAGAATATACGATGTTGTCAAAGTTTGAAACAAATGTACGAAGATACAAGCGCCTGCAGATATCTGAACAGTGTGTACTCGTCGGTGTGTCTGGTTCTACTGAACTCAGAATTCACTATGACTGTGAAGTCACAGTGATCAAGAATATTAGGCAACAAAGTTCTACAAAGCAGAAGTTCCGTATTTTGATTTGATGGTATCCATGATGTAAATCACATGATCACCACCACTTATATCTTAAAATGCCTTAGTTTCCAAATTAAGATATAAATTAATGGGTGGTTTTTATGGTCTTTGCCAATAAAAGAACCGAATTGAATTCAATTGAATTTAATTGAGCACTTTTTTACTTACCATCACTTGTATCCAAAAATATTTCAGCCAATTAATGTGATTCCTAAAGAAAGACAAATATTTTAATAATATTCTCACGGACACCCTTAATGTGATTAATATGAACGATATTAGACAGTTTCAAGGAATTTAAATCGAACGCAAGTGGACTTGAATACTTGTCTTTGAAGACGTTTTACCTCCCATCCAAGAGGCTTTGGATTTCTCATATGGTCTACACTCTACTCTTTTGACACTTTAGAAATGTGTCTCATAAAAACACACAAAGAGCTCAAACACAGCCTTGACTAAAATTTACACCAAGGACAACACGTCAGTTGAAGATGGATTTATTTGTAGATGAACACCTGACCAGCCCAAGCTCTCTAAGAAGACGAGGAAAAACTCCCCAAAATCATTAGTTTGTAATAAAATTGGGAAGAAACCTCGGAAGAGGCAATTCAAAGATAGATCCCCCTCTACAGGGACGGCTGGGGTTCTTCAGGATCCATTTCTGTTGTTGTTGTTGTTGTTGTTGTTTTTACAGCTTACCCCAAGTATTAATGGTGGAGGGCTGGCTTATCGGAGGACAGGGCAGCTCTGTAGCTCCTCCAGAGTGGCACGCCTCGTTGGGTTAAATGCCAGACACATGTTCAACAAAGTCTTGGCGTCTAAAAAGTAAGAGAGAAAGCAGGAGATCAAGGTTCAAGGAAGCAGCTACAGTAATCTGTGAGTGGACAAAAACTTTGGTACAAAAATGTGTCTTACCTTGGGACAGTGCACTGTTGATTGTAATGTATCCCTCCATAAAAGCTCTGGTTGAGAAACGCTCTCTATGCAGCAATGAATAGAAGAGAGCACCCAGCTGCCAAACCGTGGTGGAACGGGCAAAGTATCTGCGATTTATAAAATATTCTGGAGGGGCGTATGCAGGGGTGCCTAGAACATACAGCAACAGAGTAATGGAGGAAGACAAAGACAGAGTATGAGAATGAGAATGCGGTTAAGATTTCTTTAAACATGAAAGTCATAATTTTCTTAATTTGTCTAGTTCATATCATACCACAGAAGGAAGTGTAGGGCTTCTCTGATGACAAGGTGCCACAGCCAAAATCAATCACCCGGACTCGTGGGGCACCAGTTAGGGGGCGCTGATACAGGGTGTTTTTTAGCTTGATGTCTCGATGAAAGACACCCTTGGCGTGCATGTCAACAGCTGCATCCACCATCTGCCTCAGGATCATCTGAAATAGAGAGAGACACAGACACACAGTAGATGAGAGAAACTGTAAGGCACTATTTTCTCCATATTCTTGACAATATTTAGATGAGTTGCTCAAACTTTAAACACTGCTGAAATGTCTCAGCTGTCACTCAAAAGAACTGAACCCTGAACTGAAAAGCCTCTGTGGAGAACAACTACTCCACAAAACAGCCATGTTTTGTAAAATCGAGTTAATACTACAAATACTTTGAACAAAATGTGTCAATTATTGAGCTAATGAATATTACAAATAATTGGCAAGCTAGTTAGCATGAAGAGCTATTGTTACTGGCTGGCTTTCACATTAGGTGTTAGCTTGCCAGCTACAGTAATTTACCAAGTAGCTCCACAAGTAGTCCCTACATCACCACCCTCGAGCACTGGATATTTCACAAGGACGTGTACGTGGACTTTACTGTTCCACTTTCTGGTGTGACTGCAGTATAACTCACACCAGTAATAAATGTAACTTCTACATGTCGAGACTGCAACCTAAAACGCTCTACAGAGAAAGAAACATACTCCACATAGCTTCAGTACCTTGGCCTGATGTTCTGACAGGGAACCTCTGTTGACTTTAACGTAGGTGTCGAGGTCCATGGAGTGGACTAGTCTTTCCAAAACCAGGATGAGCTCATGTTCTAGAGTGTACCAGTCCAGGAGGGATACCGCGGCAGATTGTCCCACTGATCCTGGTAGACCTGCAGTCTTGAGCATGAGGGCCACCTCCACAATGACGTTAAACATCTTTCCATTGCGAACCTTTAGAAAACAAATGTATATATGTTGAGTGGACAATGAGGTTCAATTAAAAATAAAATGTTATTCATACTGACAGGTTGTCTGTGCACATGTTTTACTCATCCACAGTAGAGCAGTGACAGAAATGTTCAACATTCAGGTAACACTTCTAATTTCAACAGTGTTCAAATCACTCACCACTTGTGCGTATCTCACTTTTTCTTTAGGAATGTGCTTGATGGCCACCTGTAAGACAGAAATTTATTGGGTTGGCACTTTCTTAATGTGTGGTTAATGGTATAATATTTGTGTTTTATAAGACTTACTGGTAACCGGTCTTCTTTGCGGAGGCCGGCATACACTGAGCCAAAGCCTCCCGAACCAAGCGGAGCCAGCTGGACATACTTGTCCTCAAATTCAGCTACAGACAAAGACAGTCAGGGACATTTATTAACCATAACCCTGAATACAAAGCCCAGGTTAAAGGTGATCTCTTGTAGAAGGTGCAGGCAGAGTGCCTTCACTGAGCTTACACAGCAATAGCAGCACACAAACTAATGTTGCACACTACCAGCCCACCTCTGCTTGTTTTTCCTGAAGAGGCCATCTCGAGGATTTTCTCCTCCTCCAGTAAAGGGTTGTCATGGCTTATGTCTTCAGCCAACCCGTCTTTTACTTCTTTCTTGCTGGATCGAGTAGCGCTTGGTTCAGTGGGGCTGGACACAGCGATGATGATGTTGCTGGAGCTGCACCTCATCTTATTCTTTGGTGCTTCACCATCATCACTGGCTTTTCTCTTCTGCACTGCAGAAACCATCACTGATTTTGAGCTGTGTTCAGAGGATTTGGTGTTGGGTTTACTGGAGCCAGTGATGTTGCAACACTTGATTTTTTTGTTGGGTGTTCCTGCAACATCACTGTCCTCTCTTTTTCTCTTCCTTGTGTTGGAATCCTCCATGTTGTTCTCTAATAATGAGAAAAAAACAAGTCAACAACTGGCTGCATTGTACAGGCTTGATCTGCATGGTGACTCATTATGGTTGTGTACATAGAATGATGAGACAGATGAAACATATTCATATGTTTGACATGTAAAAACTGTAGCAGTATAAAGTGAGAGGGATATTGTATTAAATTGTTTGGCTGCTCCAGACCACTGCAATGTATTCACAATTTAATTATTTCTTTTGTGAACACTTTAATAAAATATATTTAATAAAACCACAAAATACTGTCTATGTTAGGTTGGACATTCTTATGTAAGATTAGTGTTGTAAAATATTTTTTTTCTTGTACTGGTTGGTGAAATGATGATAGTTGATGAGAAAATGTGTTAATATAGTTGTTTAGTTTGATTAGACCAGTTTATAAAACACATCTATGTGCATTATTGTTTTCTAAACAGCAGTGGATTATAAACCGTAGAATGAAATAATATTTGACTCATATCATTATATTAAGTTCAATACACCTACTTAATACAAATATCAATTTATATCAAGTCAACACCTGATAAATCATTTGGATTGTCTCATGGAAGTAGGGATTGCAAGTTTTTTACCGCAATTTCACACTCACCTCGATCTTTTCCAAAGGTCGTAGTCATAAACTCTTGTTTAAATGTAGAATATACGATGTTGTCAAAGTTTGAAACAAATGTACGAAGATACAAGCGCCTGCAGATATCTGAACAGTGTGTACTCGTCGGTGTGTCTGGTTCTACTGAACTCAGAATTCACTATGACTGTGAAGTCACAGTGATCAAGAATATTAGGCAACAAAGTTCTACAAAGCAGAAGTTCCGTATTTTGATTTGATGGTATCCATGATGTAAATCACATGATCACCACCACTTATATCTTAAAATGCCTTAGTTTCCAAATTAAGATATAAATGAATGGGTGGTTTTTATGGTCTTTGCCAATAAAAGAACTGAATTGAATTCAATTGAATTGAATTGAGCACTTTTTTAATTCCCATTACTTGTATCCAAAAATATTTCAGCCAATTAATGTGATTCCTAAAGAAAGACAAATAATTTAATAATATTCTCACGGACACCCTTAATGTGATTAATATGAACGATATTAGACAGTTTCAAGGAATTTAAATCGAACGCAAGTGGACTTGAATACTTGTCTTTGAAGACGTTTTACCTCCCATCCAAGAGGCTTTGGATTTCTCATATGGTCTACACTCTACTCTTTTGACACTTTAGAAATGTGTCTCATAAAAACACACAAAGAGCTCAAACACAGCCTTGTCTAAAATTTACACCAAGGACAACACGTCAGTTGAAGATGGATTTATTTGTAGATGAACACCTGACCAGCCCAAGCTCTCTAAGAAGACGAGGAAAAACTCCCCAAAATCATTAGTTTGTAATAAAATTGGGAAGAAACCTCGGAAGAGGCAATTCAAAGATAGATCCCCCTCTACAGGGACGGCTGGGGTTCTTCAGGATCCATTTCTGTTGTTGTTGTTGTTGTTGTTTTTACAGCTTTCCCCCAAGTATTAATGGTGGACGGCTGGCTTATCGGAGGACAGGGCAGCTCTGTAGCTCCTCCAGAGTGGCACGCCTCGTTGGGTTAAATGCCAGACACATGTTCAACAAAGTCTTGGCGTCTAAAAAGTAAGAGAGAAAGCAGGAGATCAAGGTTCAAGGAAGCAGCTACAGTAATCTGTGAGTGGACAAAAACTTTGGTACAAAAATGTGTCTTACCTTGGGACAGTGCACTGTTGATTGTAATGTATCCCTCCATAAAAGCTCTGGTTGAGAAACGCTCTCTATGCAGCAATGAATAGAAGAGAGCACCCAGCTGCCAAACCGTGGTGGAACGGGCAAAGTATCTGCGATTAATAAAATATTCTGGAGGGGCGTATGCAGGGGTGCCTAGAACATACAGCAACAGAGTAATGGAGGAAGACAAAGACAGAGTATGAGAATGAGAATGCGGTTAAGATTTCTTTAAACATGAAAGTCATAATTTTCAAAATTGTCTAGTTCATATCATACCACAGAAGGAAGTGTAGGGCTTCTCTGATGACAAGGTGCCACAGCCAAAATCAATCACCCGGACTCGTGGGGCACCAGTTAGGGGGCGCTGATACAGGGTGTTTTTTAGCTTGATGTCTCGATGAAAGACACCCTTGGCGTGCATGTCAACAGCTGCATCCACCATCTGCCTCAGGATCATCTGAAATAGAGAGACACACAGACACACAGTAGATGAGAGAAACTGTAAGGCACTATTTTCTCCAGATTCTTGACAATATTTAGATGAGTTGCTCAAACTTTAAACACTGCTAAAATGTCTCAGCTGTCACTCAAAAGAACTGAACCCTGAACTGAAAAGCCTCTGTGGAGAACAACTACTCCACAAAACAGCCATGTTTTGTAAAATCGAGTTAATACTACAAATACTTTGAACAAAATGTGTCAATTATTGAGCTAATGAATATTACAAATAATTGGCAAGCTAGTTAGCATGAAGAGCTATTGTTACTGGCTGGCTTTCACATTAGGTGTTAGCTTGCCAGCTACAGTAATTTACCAAGTAGCTCCACAAGTAGTCCCTACATCACCACCCTCGAGCACTGGATATTTCACAAGGACGTGTACGTGGACTTTACTGTTCCACTTTCTGGTGTGACTGCAGTATAACTCACACCAGTAATAAATGTAACTTCTACATGTCGAGACTGCAACCTAAAACGCTCTACTGAGAAAGAAACATACTCCACATAGCTTCAGTACCTTGGCCTGATGTTCTGACAGGGAACCTCTGTTGACTTTAACGTAGGTGTCGAGGTCCATGGAGTGGACTAGTCTTTCCAAAACCAGGATGAGCTCATGTTCTAGAGTGTACCAGTCCAGGAGGGATACCGCGGCAGATTGTCCCACTGATCCTGGTAGACCTGCAGTCTTGAGCATGAGGGCCACCTCCACAATGACGTTAAACATCTTTCCATTGCGAACCTTTAGAAAACAAATGTATTTATGTTGAGTGGACAATGAGGTTCAATTAAAAATAAAATGTTATTCATACTGACAGGTTGTCTGTGCACATGTTTTACTCATCCACAGTAGAGCAGTGACAGAAATGTTCAACATTCAGGTAACACTTCTAATTTCAACAGTGTTCAAATCACTCACCACTTGTGCGTATCTCACTTTTTCTTTAGGAATGTGCTTGATGGCCACCTGTAAGACAGAAATTCATTGGGTTGGCACTTTCTTAATGTGTGGTTAATGGTATAATATTTGTGTTTTATAAGACTTACTGGTAACCGGTCTTCTTTGCGGAGGCCGGCATACACTGAGCCGAAGCCTCCCGAACCAAGCGGAGCCAGCTGGACATACTTGTCCTCAAATTCAGCTACAGACAAAGACAGTCAGGGACATTTATTAACCATAACCCTGAATACAAAGCCCAGGTTAAAGGTGATCTCTTGTAGAAGGTGCAGGCAGAGTGCCTTCACTGAGCTTACACAGCAATAGCAGCACACAAACTAATGTTGCACACTACCAGCCCACCTCTGCTTGTTTTTCCTGAAGAGGCCATCTCGAGGATTTTCTCCTCCTCCAGTAAAGGGTTGTCATGGCTTATGTCTTCAGCCAACCCGTCTTTTACTTCTTTCTTGCTGGATCGAGTAGCGCTTGGTTCAGTGGGGCTGGACACAGCGATGATGATGTTGCTGGAGCTGCACCTCATCTTCTTCTTTGGTGCTTCACCATCATCACTGGCTTTTCTCTTCTGCACTGCAGAAACCATCACTGATTTTGAGCTGTGTTCAGAGGATTTGGTGTTGGGTTTACTGGAGCCAGTGATGTTGCAACACTTGATTTTTTTGTTGGGTGTTCCTGCAACATCACTGTCCTCTCTTTTTCTCTTCCTTGTGTTGTAATCCTCCATGTTGTTCTCTAATAATGAGAAAAAAACATGTCAACAACTTGCTGCATTGTACAGGCTTGATCTGCATGGTGACTCATTATGGTTGTGTACATAGAATGATGAGACAGATGAAACATATTCATATGTTTGACATGTAAAAACTGTAGCAGTATAAAGTGAGAGGGATATTGTATTAGATTGTTTGGCTGCTCCAGACCACTGCAATGTATTCACAATTTAATTATTTCTTTTGTGAACACCTTAATAAAATATATTTAATAAAACCACAAAATACTGTCTATGTTAGGTTGGACATTCTTATGTAAGATTAGTGTTGTAAAATATTTTTTTTCTTGTACTGGTTGGTGAAATGATGATAGTTGATGAGAAAATGTGTTAATATAGTTGTTTAGTTTGATTAGACCAGTTTATAAAACACATCTATGTGCATTATTGTTTTCTAAACAGCAGTGGATTATAAACCGTAGAATGAAATAATATTTGACTCATATCATTATATTAAGTTCAATACACCTACTTAATACAAATATCAATTTATATCAAGTCAACACCTGATAAATCATTTGGATTGTCTCATGGAAGTAGGGATTGCAAGTTTTTTACCGCAATTTCACACTCACCTCGATCTTTTCCAAAGGTCGTAGTCATAAACTCTTGTTTAAATGTAGAATATACGATGTTGTCAAAGTTTGAAACAAATGTACGAAGATACAAGCGCCTGCAGATATCTGAACAGTGTGTACTCGTCGGTGTGTCTGGTTCTACTGAACTCAGAATTCATTATGACTGTGAAGTCACAGTGATCAAGAATATTAGGCAACAAAGTTCTACAAAGCAGAAGTTCCGTATTTTGATTTGATGGTATCCATGATGTAAATCACATGATCACCACCACTTATATCTTAAAATGCCTTAGTTTCCAAATTAAGATATAAATTAATGGGTGGTTTTTATGGTCTTTGCCAATAAAAGAACTGAATTGAATTCAATTGAATTGAATTGAGCACTTTTTTAATTACCATCACTTGTATCCAAAAATATTTCAGCCAATTAATGTGATTCCTAAAGAAAGACAAATATTTTAATAATATTCTCACGGACACCCTTAATGTGATTAATATGAACGATATTAGACAGTTTCGAGGAATTTAAATCGAACGCAAGTGGACTTGAATACTTGTCTTTGAAGACGTTTTACCTCCCATCCAAGAGGCTTTGGATTTCTCATATGGTCTACACTCTACTCTTTTGACACTTTAGAAATGTGTCTCATAAAAACACACAAAGAGCTCAAACACAGCCTTGTCTAAAATTTACACCAAGGACAACACGTCAGTTGAAGATGGATTTATTTGTAGATGAACACCTGACCAGCCCAAGCTCTCTAAGAAGACGAGGAAAAACTCCCCAAAATCATTAGTTTGTAATAAAATTGGGAAGAAACCTCGGAAGAGGCAATTCAAAGATAGATCCCCCTCTACAGGGACGGCTGGGGTTCTTCAGGATCCATTTCTGTTGTTGTTGTTGTTTTTACAGCTTCCCCCCAAGTATTAATGGTGGAGGGCTGGCTTATCGGAGGACAGGGCAGCTCTGTAGCTCCTCCAGAGTGGCACGCCTCGTTGGGTTAAATGCCAGACACATGTTCAACAAAGTCTTGGCGTCTAAAAAGTAAGAGAGAAAGCAGGAGATCAAGGTTCAAGGAAGCAGCTACAGTAATCTGTGAGTGGACAAAAACTTTGGTACAAAAATGTGTCTTACCTTGGGACAGTGCACTGTTGATTGTAATGTATCCCTCCATAAAAGCTCTGGTTGAGAAACGCTCTCTATGCAGCAATGAATAGAAGAGAGCACCCAGCTGCCAAACCGTGGTGGAACGGGCAAAGTATCTGCGATTTATAAAATATTCTGGAGGGGCGTATGCAGGGGTGCCTAGAACATACAGCAACAGAGTAATGGAGGAAGACAAAGACAGAGTATGAGAATGAGAATGCGGTTAAGATTTCTTTAAACATGAAAGTCATAATTTTCAAAATTGTCTAGTTCATATCATACCACAGAAGGAAGTGTAGGGCTTCTCTGATGACAAGGTGCCACAGCCAAAATCAATCACCCGGACTCGTGGGGCACCAGTTAGGGGGCGCTGATACAGGGTGTTTTTTAGCTTGATGTCTCGATGAAAGACACCCTTGGCGTGCATGTCAACAGCTGCATCCACCATCTGCCTCAGGATCATCTGAAATAGAGAGACACACAGACACACAGTAGATGAGAGAAACTGTAAGGCACTATTTTCTCCAGATTCTTGACAATATTTAGATGAGTTGCTCAAACTTTAAACACTGCTAAAATGTCTCAGCTGTCACTCAAAAGAACTGAACCCTGAACTGAAAAGCCTCTGTGGAGAACAACTACTCCACAAAACAGCCATGTTTTGTAAAATCGAGTTAATACTACAAATACTTTGAACAAAATGTGTCAATTATTGAGCTAATGAATATTACAAATAATTGGCAAGCTAGTTAGCATGAAGAGCTATTGTTACTGGCTGGCTTTCACATTAGGTGTTAGCTTGCCAGCTACAGTAATTTACCAAGTAGCTCCACAAGTAGTCCCTACATCACCACCCTCGAGCACTGGATATTTCACAAGGACGTGTACGTGGACTTTACTGTTCCACTTTCTGGTGTGACTGCAGTATAACTCACACCAGTAATAAATGTAACTTCTACATGTCGAGACTGCAACCTAAAACGCTCTACTGAGAAAGAAACATACTCCACATAGCTTCAGTACCTTGGCCTGATGTTCTGACAGGGAACCTCTGTTGACTTTAACGTAGGTGTCGAGGTCCATGGAGTGGACTAGTCTTTCCAAAACCAGGATGAGCTCATGTTCTAAAGTGTACCAGTCCAGGAGGGATACCGCGGCAGATTGTCCCACTGATCCTGGTAGACCTGCAGTCTTGAGCATGAGGGCCACCTCCACAATGACGTTAAACATCTTTCCATTGCGAACCTTTAGAAAACAAATGTATATATGTTGAGTGGACAATGAGGTTCAATTAAAAATAAAATGTTATTCATACTGACAGGTTGTCTGTGCACATGTTTTACTCATCCACAGTAGAGCAGTGACAGAAATGATCAACATTCAGGTAACACTTCTAATTTCAACAGTGTTCAAATCACTCACCACTTGTGCGTATCTCACTTTTTCTTTAGGAATGTGCTTGATGGCCACCTGTAAGACAGAAATTTATTGGGTTGGCACTTTCTTAATGTGTGGTTAATGGTATAATATTTGTGTTTTATAAGACTTACTGGTAACCGGTCTTCTTTGCGGAGGCCGGCATACACTGAGCCAAAGCCTCCCGAACCACGCGGAGCCAGCTGGACATACTTGTCCTCAAATTCAGCTACAGACAAAGACAGTCAGGGACATTTATTAACCATAACACTGAATACAAAGCCCAGGTTAAAGGTGATCTCTTGTAGAAGGTGCAGGCAGAGTGCCTTCACTGAGCTTACACAGCAATAGCAGCACACAAACTAATGTTGCACACTACCAGCCCACCTCTGCTTGTTTTTCCTGAAGAGGCCATCTCGAGGATTTTCTCCTCTTCCAGTAAAGGGTTGTCATGGCTGATGTCTTCAGCCAACCCGTCTTTTACTTCTTTCTTGCTGGATCGAGTAGCGCTTGGTTCAGTGGGGCTGGACACAGCGATGATGTTGTTGCTGGAGCTGCACCTCATCTTCTTCTTTGGTGCTTCACCATCATCACTGGCTTTTCTCTTCTGCACTGCAGAAACCATCACTGATTTTGAGCTGTGTTCAGAGGATTTGGTGTTGGGTTTACTGGAGCCAGTGATGTTGCAACACTTGATTTTTTTGTTGGGTGTTCCTGCAACATCACTGTCCTCTCTTTTTCTCTTCCTTGTGTTGGAATCCTCCATGTTGTTCTCTAATAATGAGAAAAAAACAAGTCAACAACTGGCTACATCGTACAGGCTTGATCTGCATGGTGACTCATTATGGTTGTGTACATAGAATGATGAGACAGATGAAACATATTCATATGTTTGACATGTAAAAACTGTAGCAGTATAAAGTGAGAGGGATATTGTATTAAATTGTTTGGCTGCTCCAGACCACTGCAATGTATTCACAATTTAATTATTTCTTTTGTGAACACCTTAATAAAATATATTTAATAAAACCACAAAATACTGTCTATGTTAGGTTGGACATTCTTATGTAAGATTAGTGTTGTAAAATATTTTTTTTCTTGTACTGGTTGGTGAAATGATGATAGTTGATGAGAAAATGTGTTAATATAGTTGTTTAGTTTGATTAGACCAGTTTATAAAACACATCTATGTGCATTATTGTTTTCTAAACAGCAGTGGATTATAAACCGTAGAATGAAATAATATTTGACTCATATCATTATATTAAGTTCAATACACCTACTTAATACAAATATCAATTTATATCAAGTCAACACCTGATAAATCATTTGGATTGTCTCATGGAAGTAGGGATTGCAAGTTTTTTACCGCAATTTCACACTCACCTCGATCTTTTCCAAAGGTCGTAGTCATAAACTCTTGTTTAAATGTAGAATATACGATGTTGTCAAAGTTTGAAACAAATGTACGAAGATACAAGCGCCTGCAGATATCTAAACAGTGTGTACTCGTCGGTGTGTCTGGTTCTACTGAACTCAGAATTCACTATGACTGTGAAGTCACAGTGATCAAGAATATTAGGCAACAAAGTTCTACAAAGCAGAAGTTCCGTATTTTGATTTGATGGTATCCATGATGTAAATCACATGATCACCACCACTTATATCTTAAAATGCCTTAGTTTCCAAATTAAGATATAAATTATTGGGTGGTTTTTATGGTCTTTGCCAATAAAAGAACTGAATTGAATTCAATTGAATTGAATTGAGCACTTTTTTACTTACCATCACTTGTATCCAAAAATATTTCAGCCAATTAATGTGATTCCTAAAGAAAGACAAATATTTTAATAATATTCTCACGGACACCCTTAATGTGATTAATATGAACGATATTAGACAGTTTCAAGGAATTTAAATCGAACGCAAGTGGACTTGAATACTTGTCTTTGAAGACGTTTTACCTCCCATCCAAGAGGCTTTGGATTTCTCATATGGTCTACACTCTACTCTTTTGACACTTTAGAAATGTGTCTCATAAAAACACACAAAGAGCTCAAACACAGCCTTGTCTAAAATTTACACCAAGGACAACACGTCAGTTGAAGATGGATTTATTTGTAGATGAACACCTGACCAGCCCAAGCTCTCTAAGAAGACGAGGAAAAACTCCCCAAAATCATTAGTTTGTAATAAAATTGGGAAGAAACCTCGGAAGAGGCAATTCAAAGATAGATCCCCCTCTACAGGGACGGCTGGGGTTCTTCAGGATCCATTTCTGTTGTTGTTGTTGTTTTTACAGCTTCCCCCCAAGTATTAATGGTGGAGGGCTGGCTTATCGGAGGACAGGGCAGCTCTGTAGCTCCTCCAGAGTGGCACGCCTCGTTGGGTTAAATGCCAGACACATGTTCAACAAAGTCTTGGCGTCTAAAAAGTAAGAGAGAAAGCAGGAGATCAAGGTTCAAGGAAGCAGCTACAGTAATCTGTGAGTGGACAAAAACTTTGGTACAAAAATGTGTCTTACCTTGGGACAGTGCACTGTTGATTGTAATGTATCCCTCCATAAAAGCTCTGGTTGAGAAACGCTCTCTATGCAGCAATGAATAGAAGAGAGCACCCAGCTGCCAAACCGTGGTGGAACGGGCAAAGTATCTGCGATTTATAAAATATTCTGGAGGGGCGTATGCAGGGGTGCCTAGAACATACAGCAACAGAGTAATGGAGGAAGACAAAGACAGAGTATGAGAATGAGAATGCGGTTAAGATTTCTTTAAACATGAAAGTCATAATTTTCAAAATTGTCTAGTTCATATCATACCACAGAAGGAAGTGTAGGGCTTCTCTGATGACAAGGTGCCACAGCCAAAATCAATCACCCGGACTCGTGGGGCACCAGTTAGGGGGCGCTGATACAGGGTGTTTTTTAGCTTGATGTCTCGATGAAAGACACCCTTGGCGTGCATGTCAACAGCTGCATCCACCATCTGCCTCAGGATCATCTGAAATAGAGAGAGACACAGACACACAGTAGATGAGAGAAACTGTAAGGCACTATTTTCTCCAGATTCTTGACAATATTTAGATGAGTTGCTCAAACTTTAAACACTGCTAAAATGTCTCAGCTGTCACTCAAAAGAACTGAACCCTGAACTGAAAAGCCTCTGTGGAGAACAACTACTCCACAACACAGCCATGTTTTGTAAAATCGAGTTAATACTACAAATACTTTGAACAAAATGTGTCAATTATTGAGCTAATGAATATTACAAATAATTGGCAAGCTAGTTAGCATGAAGAGCTATTGTTACTGGCTGGCTTTCACATTAGGTGTTAGCTTGCCAGCTACAGTAATTTACCAAGTAGCTCCACAAGTAGTCCCTACATCACCACCCTCGAGCACTGGATATTTCACAAGGACGTGTACGTGGACTTTACTGTTCCACTTTCTGGTGTGACTGCAGTATAACTCACACCAGTAATAAATGTAACTTCTACATGTCGAGACTGCAACCTAAAACGCTCTACTGAGAAAGAAACATACTCCACATAGCTTCAGTACCTTGGCCTGATGTTCTGACAGGGAACCTCTGTTGACTTTAACGTAGGTGTCGAGGTCCATGGAGTGGACTAGTCTTTCCAAAACCAGGATGAGCTCATGTTCTAAAGTGTACCAGTCCAGGAGGGATACCGCGGCAGATTGTCCCACTGATCCTGGTAGACCTGCAGTCTTGAGCATGAGGGCCACCTCCACAATGACGTTAAACATCTTTCCATTGCGAACCTTTAGAAAACAAATGTATATATGTTGAGTGGACAATGAGGTTCAATTAAAAATAAAATGTTATTCATACTGACAGGTTGTCTGTGCACATGTTTTACTCATCCACAGTAGAGCAGTGACAGAAATGATCAACATTCAGGTAACACTTCTAATTTCAACAGTGTTCAAATCACTCACCACTTGTGCGTATCTCACTTTTTCTTTAGGAATGTGCTTGATGGCCACCTGTAAGACAGAAATTTATTGGGTTGGCACTTTCTTAATGTGTGGTTAATGGTATAATATTTGTGTTTTATAAGACTTACTGGTAACCGGTCTTCTTTGCGGAGGCCGGCATACACTGAGCCAAAGCCTCCCGAACCAAGCGGAGCCAGCTGGACATACTTGTCCTCAAATTCAGCTACAGACAAAGACAGTCAGGGACATTTATTAACCATAACCCTGAATACAAAGCCCAGGTTAAAGGTGATCTCTTGTAGAAGGTGCAGGCAGAGTGCCTTCACTGAGCTTACACAGCAATAGCAGCACACAAACTAATGTTGCACACTACCAGCCCACCTCTGCTTGTTTTTCCTGAAGAGGCCATCTCGAGGATTTTCTCCTTCACCAGTAAAGGGTTGTCATGGCTGATGTCTTCAGCCAACCCGTCTTTTACTTCTTTCTTGCTGGATCGAGTAGCGCTTGGTTCAGTGGGGCTGGACACAGCGATGATGTTGTTGCTGGAGCTGCACCTCATCTTCTTCTTTGGTGCTTCACCATCATCACTGGCTTTTCTCTTCTGCACTGCAGAAACCATCACTGATTTTGAGCTGTGTTCAGAGGATTTGGTGTTGGGTTTACTGGAGCCAGTGATGTTGCAACACTTGATTTTTTTGTTGGGTGTTCCTGCAACATCACTGTCCTCTCTTTTTCTCTTCCTTGTGTTGGAATCCTCCATGTTGTTCTCTAATAATGAGAAAAAAACAAGTCAACAACTGGCTACATCGTACAGGCTTGATCTGCATGGTGACTCATTATGGTTGTGTACATAGAATGATGAGACAGATGAAACATATTCATATGTTTGACATGTAAAAACTGTAGCAGTATAAAGTGAGAGGGATATTGTATTAAATTGTTTGGCTGCTCCAGACCACTGCAATGTATTCACAATTTAATTATTTCTTTTGTGAACACCTTAATAAAATATATTTAATAAAACCACAAAATACTGTCTATGTTAGGTTGGACATTCTTATGTAAGATTAGTGTTGTAAAATATTTTTTTTTCTTGTACTGGTTGGTGAAATGATGATAGTTGATGAGAAAATGTGTTAATATAGTTGTTTAGTTTGATTAGACCAGTTTATAAAACACATCTATGTGCATTATTGTTTTCTAAACAGCAGTGGATTATAAACCGTAGAATGAAATAATATTTGACTCATATCATTATATTAAGTTCAATACACCTACTTAATACAAATATCAATTTATATCAAGTCAACACCTGATAAATCATTTGGATTGTCTCATGGAAGTAGGGATTGCAAGTTTTTTACCGCAATTTCACACTCACCTCGATCTTTTCCAAAGGTCGTAGTCATAAACTCTTGTTTAAATGTAGAATATACGATGTTGTCAAAGTTTGAAACAAATGTACGAAGATACAAGCGCCTGCAGATATCTGAACAGTGTGTACTCGTCGGTGTGTCTGGTTCTACTGAACTCAGAATTCACTATGACTGTGAAGTCACAGTGATCAAGAATATTAGGCAACAAAGTTCTACAAAGCAGAAGTTCCGTATTTTGATTTGATGGTATCCATGATGTAAATCACATGATCACCACCACTTATATCTTAAAATGCCTTAGTTTCCAAATTAAGATATAAATTAATGGGTGGTTTTTATGGTCTTTGCCAATAAAAGAACTGAATTGAATTGAATTGAGCACTTTTTTACTTACCATCACTTGTATCCAAAAATATTTCAGCCAATTAATGTGATTCCTAAAGAAAGACAAATATTTTAATAATATTCTCACGGACACCCTTAATGTGATTAATATGAACGATATTAGACAGTTTCAAGGAATTTAAATCGAACGCAAGTGGACTTGAATACTTGTCTTTGAAGACGTTTTACCTCCCATCCAAGAGGCTTTGGATTTCTCATATGGTCTACACTCTACTCTTTTGACACTTTAGAAATGTGTCTCATAAAAACACACAAAGAGCTCAAACACAGCCTTGTCTAAAATTTACACCAAGGACAACACGTCAGTTGAAGATGGATTTATTTGTAGATGAACACCTGACCAGCCCAAGCTCTCTAAGAAGACGAGGAAAAACTCCCCAAAATCATTAGTTTGTAATAAAATTGGGAAGAAACCTCGGAAGAGGCAATTCAAAGATAGATCCCCCTCTACAGGGACGGCTGGGGTTCTTCAGGATCCATTTCTGTTGTTGTTGTTGTTGTTGTTGTTGTTTTTACAGCTTCCCCCCAAGTATTAATGGTGGAGGGCTGGCTTATCGGAGGACAGGGCAGCTCTGTAGCTCCTCCAGAGTGGCACGCCTCGTTGGGTTAAATGCCAGACACATGTTCAACAAAGTCTTGGCGTCTAAAAAGTAAGAGAGAAAGCAGGAGATCAAGGTTCAAGGAAGCAGCTACAGTAATCTGTGAGTGGACAAAAACTTTGGTACAAAAATGTGTCTTACCTTGGGACAGTGCACTGTTGATTGTAATGTATCCCTCCATAAAAGCTCTGGTTGAGAAACGCTCTCTATGCAGCAATGAATAGAAGAGAGCGCCCAGCTGCCAAACCGTGGTGGAACGGGCAAAGTATCTGCGATTAATAAAATATTCTGGAGGGGCGTATGCAGGGGTGCCTAGAACATACAGCAACAGAGTAATGGAGGAAGACAAAGACAGAATATGAGAATGAGAATGCGGTTAAGATTTCTTTAAACATGAAAGTCATAATTTTCAAAATTGGCTAGTTCATATCATACCACAGAAGGAAGTGTAGGGCTTCTCTGATGACAAGGTGCCACAGCCAAAATCAATCACCCGGACTCGTGGGGCACCAGTTAGGGGGCGCTGATACAGGGTGTTTTTTAGCTTGATGTCTCGATGAAAGACACCCTTGGCGTGCATGTCAACAGCTGCATCCACCATCTGCCTCAGGATCATCTGAAATAGAGAGAGACACAGACACACAGTAGATGAGAGAAACTGTAAGGCACTATTTTCTCCATATTCTTGACAATATTTAGATGAGTTGCTCAAACTTTAAACACTGCTAAAATGTCTCAGCTGTCACTCAAAAGAACTAAACCCTGAACTGAAAAGCCTCTGTGGAGAACAACTACTCCACAAAACAGCCATGTTTTGTAAAATCGAGTTAATACTACAAATACTTTGAACAAAATGTGTCAATTATTGAGCTAATGAATATTACAAATAATTGGCAAGCTAGTTAGCATGAAGAGCTATTGTTACTGGCTGGCTTTCACATTAGGTGTTAGCTTGCCAGCTACAGTAATTTACCAAGTAGCTCCACAAGTAGTCCCTACATCACCACCCTCGAGCACTGGATATTTCACAAGGACGTGTACGTGGACTTTACTGTTCCACTTTCTGGTGTGACTGCAGTATAACTCACACCAGTAATAAATGTAACTTCTACATGTCGAGACTGCAACCTAAAACGCTCTACAGAGAAAAAAACATACTCCACATAGCTTCAGTACCTTGGCCTGATGTTCTGACAGGGAACCTCTGTTGACTTTAACGTAGGTGTCGAGGTCCATGGAGTGGACTAGTCTTTCCAAAACCAGGATGAGCTCATGTTCTAGAGTGTACCAGTCCAGGAGGGATACCGCGGCAGATTGTCCCACTGATCCTGGTAGACCTGCAGTCTTGAGCATGAGGGCCACCTCCACAATGACGTTAAACATCTTTCCATTGCGAACCTTTAGAAAACAAATGTATATATGTTGAGTGGACAATGAGGTTCAATTAAAAATAAAATGTTATTCATACTGACAGGTTGTCTGTGCACATGTTTTACTCATCCACAGTAGAGCAGTGACAGAAATGTTCAACATTCAGGTAACACTTCTAATTTCAACAGTGTTCAAATCACTCACCACTTGTGCGTATCTCACTTTTTCTTTAGGAATGTGCTTGATGGCCACCTGTAAGACAGAAATTTATTGGGTTGGCACTTTCTTAATGTGTGGTTAATGGTATAATATTTGTGTTTTATAAGACTTACTGGTAACCGGTCTTCTTTGCGGAGGCCGGCATACACTGAGCCAAAGCCTCCCGAACCAAGCGGAGCCAGCTGGACATACTTGTCCTCAAATTCAGCTACAGACAAAGACAGTCAGGGACATTTATTAACCATAACCCTGAATACAAAGCCCAGGTTAAAGGTGATCTCTTGTAGAAGGTGCAGGCAGAGTGCCTTCACTGAGCTTACACAGCAATAGCAGCACACAAACTAATGTTGCACACTACCAGCCCACCTCTGCTTGTTTTTCCTGAAGAGGCCATCTCGAGGATTTTCTCCTCCTCCAGTAAAGGGTTGTCATGGCTTATGTCTTCAGCCAACCCGTCTTTTACTTCTTTCTTGCTGGATCGAGTAGCGCTTGGTTCAGTGGGGCTGGACACAGCGATGATGATGTTGCTGGAGCTGCACCTCATCTTATTCTTTGGTGCTTCACCATCATCACTGGCTTTTCTCTTCTGCACTGCAGAAACCATCACTGATTTTGAGCCGTGTTCAGAGGATTTGGTGTTGGGTTTACTGGAGCCAGTGATGTTGCAACACTTGATTTTTTTGTTGGGTGTTCCTGCAACATCACTGTTCTCTCTTTTTCTCTTCCTTGTGTTGGAATCCTCCATGTTGTTCTCTAATAATGAGAAAAAAACATGTCAACAACTTGCTGCATTGTACAGGCTTGATCTGCATGGTGACTCATTATGGTTGTGTACATAGAATGATGAGACAGATGAAACATATTCATATGTTTGACATGTAAAAACTGTAGCAGTATAAAGTGAGAGGGATATTGTATTAAATTGTTTGGCTGCTCCAGACCACTGCAATGTATTCACAATTTAATTATTTCTTTTGTGAACACCTTAATAAAATATATTTAATAAAACCACAAAATACTGTCTATGTTAGGTTGGACATTCTTATGTAAGATTAGTGTTGTAAAATATTTTTTTTCTTGTACTGGTTGGTGAAATGATGATAGTTGATGAGAAAATGTGTTAATATAGTTGTTTAGTTTGATTAGACCAGTTTATAAAACACATCTATGTGCATTATTGTTTTCTAAACAGCAGTGGATTATAAACCGTAGAATGAAATAATATTTGACTCATATCATTATATTAAGTTCAATACACCTACTTAATACAAATATCAATTTATATCAAGTCAACACCTGATAAATCATTTGGATTGTCTCATGGAAGTAGGGATTGCAAGTTTTTTACCGCAATTTCACACTCACCTCGATCTTTTCCAAAGGTCGTAGTCATAAACTCTTGTTTAAATGTAGAATATACGATGTTGTCAAAGTTTGAAACAAATGTACGAAGATACAAGCGCCTGCAGATATCTAAACAGTGTGTACTCGTCGGTGTGTCTGGTTCTACTGAACTCAGAATTCACTATGACTGTGAAGTCACAGTGATCAAGAATATTAGGCAACAAAGTTCTACAAAGCAGAAGTTCCGTATTTTGATTTGATGGTATCCATGATGTAAATCACATGATCACCACCACTTATATCTTAAAATGCCTTAGTTTCCAAATTAAGATATAAATTATTGGGTGGTTTTTATGGTCTTTGCCAATAAAAGAACTGAATTGAATTCAATTGAATTGAATTGAGCACTTTTTTACTTACCATCACTTGTATCCAAAAATATTTCAGCCAATTAATGTGATTCCTAAAGAAAGACAAATATTTTAATAATATTCTCACGGACACCCTTAATGTGATTAATATGAACGATATTAGACAGTTTCAAGGAATTTAAATCGAACGCAAGTGGACTTGAATACTTGTCTTTGAAGACGTTTTACCTCCCATCCAAGAGGCTTTGGATTTCTCATATGGTCTACACTCTACTCTTTTGACACTTTAGAAATGTGTCTCATAAAAACACACAAAGAGCTCAAACACAGCCTTGTCTAAAATTTACACCAAGGACAACACGTCAGTTGAAGATGGATTTATTTGTAGATGAACACCTGACCAGCCCAAGCTCTCTAAGAAGACGAGGAAAAACTCCCCAAAATCATTAGTTTGTAATAAAATTGGGAAGAAACCTCGGAAGAGGCAATTCAAAGATAGATCCCCCTCTACAGGGACGGCTGGGGTTCTTCAGGATCCATTTCTGTTGTTGTTGTTGTTGTTGTTGTTGTTGTTGTTGTTTTTACAGCTTCCCCCCAAGTATTAATGGTGGAGGGCTGGCTTATCGGAGGACAGGGCAGCTCTGTAGCTCCTCCAGAGTGGCACGCCTCGTTGGGTTAAATGCCAGACACATGTTCAACAAAGTCTTGGCGTCTAAAAAGTAAGAGAGAAAGCAGGAGATCAAGGTTCAAGGAAGCAGCTACAGTAATCTGTGAGTGGACAAAAACTTTGGTACAAAAATGTGTCTTACCTTGGGACAGTGCACTGTTGATTGTAATGTATCCCTCCATAAAAGCTCTGGTTGAGAAACGCTCTCTATGCAGCAATGAATAGAAGAGAGCGCCCAGCTGCCAAACCGTGGTGGAACGGGCAAAGTATCTGCGATTTATAAAATATTCTGGAGGGGCGTATGCAGGGGTGCCTAGAACATACAGCAACAGAGTAATGGAGGAAGACAAAGACAGAATATGAGAATGAGAATGCGGGTAAGATTTCTTTAAACATGAAAGTCATAATTTTCAAAATTGTCTAGTTCATATCATACCACAGAAGGAAGTGTAGGGCTTCTCTGATGACAAGGTGCCACAGCCAAAATCAATCACCCGGACTCGTGGGGCACCAGTTAGGGGGCGCTGATACAGGGTGTTTTTTAGCTTGATGTCTCGATGAAAGACACCCTTGGCGTGCATGTCAACAGCTGCATCCACCATCTGCCTCAGGATCATCTGAAATAGAGAGAGACACAGACACACAGTAGATGAGAGAAACTGTAAGGCACTATTTTCTCCATATTCTTGACAATATTTAGATGAGTTGCTCAAACTTTAAACACTGCTAAAATGTCTCAGCTGTCACTCAAAAGAACTGAACCCTGAACTGAAAAGCCTCTGTGGAGAACAACTACTCCACAAAACAGCCATGTTTTGTAAAATCGAGTTAATACTACAAATACTTTGAACAAAATGTGTCAATTATTGAGCTCATGAATATTACAAATAATTGGCAAGCTAGTTAGCATGAAGAGCTATTGTTACTGGCTGGCTTTCACATTAGGTGTTAGCTTGCCAGCTACAGTAATTTACCAAGTAGCTCCACAAGTAGTCCCTACATCACCACCCTCGAGCACTGGATATTTCACAAGGACGTGTACGTGGACTTTACTGTTCCACTTTCTGGTGTGACTGCAGTATAACTCACACCAGTAATAAATGTAACTTCTACATGTCGAGACTGCAACCTAAAACGCTCTACAGAGAAAGAAACATACTCCACATAGCTTCAGTACCTTGGCCTGATGTTCTGACAGGGAACCTCTGTTGACTTTAACGTAGGTGTCGAGGTCCATGGAGTGGACTAGTCTTTCCAAAACCAGGATGAGCTCATGTTCTAGAGTGTACCAGTCCAGGAGGGATACCGCGGCAGATTGTCCCACTGATCCTGGTAGACCTGCAGTCTTGAGCATGAGGGCCACCTCCACAATGACGTTAAACATCTTTCCATTGCGAACCTTTAGAAAACAAATGTATTTATGTTGAGTGGACAATGAGGTTCAATTAAAAATAAAATGTTATTCATACTGACAGGTTGTCTGTGCACATGTTTTACTCATCCACAGTAGAGCAGTGACAGAAATGTTCAACATTCAGGTAACACTTCTAATTTCAACAGTGTTCAAATCACTCACCACTTGTGCGTATCTCACTTTTTCTTTAGGAATGTGCTTGATGGCCACCTGTAAGACAGAAATTTATTGGGTTGGCACTTTCTTAATGTGTGGTTAATGGTATAATATTTGTGTTTTATAAGACTTACTGGTAACCGGTCTTCTTTGCGGAGGCCGGCATACACTGAGCCAAAGCCTCCCGAACCAAGCGGAGCCAGCTGGACATACTTGTCCTCAAATTCAGCTACAGACAAAGACAGTCAGGGACATTTATTAACCATAACCCTGAATACAAAGCCCAGGTTGAATGTGATCTCTTGTAGAAGGTGCAGGCAGAGTGCCTTCACTGAGCTTACACAGCAATAGCAGCACACAAACTAATGTTGCACACTACCAGCCCACCTCTGCTTGTTTTTCCTGAAGAGGCCATCTCGAGGATTTTCTCCTCCTCCAGTAAAGGGTTGTCATGGCTGATGTCTTCAGCCAACCCGTCTTTTACTTCTTTCTTGCTGGATCGAGTAGCGCTTGGTTCAGTGGGGCTGGACACAGCGATGATGTTGTTGCTGGAGCTGCACCTCATCTTCTTCTTTGGTGCTTCACCATCATCACTGGCTTTTCTCCTCTGCACTGCAGAAACCATCACTGATTTTGAGCTGTGTTCAGAGGATTTGGTGTTGGGTTTACTGGAGCCAGTGATGTTGCAACACTTGATTTTTTTGTTGGGTGTTCCTGCAACATCACTGTCCTCTCTTTTTCTCTTCCTTGTGTTGGAATCCTCCATGTTGTTCTCTAATAATGAGAAAAAAACATGTCAACAACTTGCTGCATTGTACAGGCTTGATCTGCACGGTGACTCATTATGGTTGTGTACATAGAATGATGAGACAGATGAAACATATTCATATGTTTGACATGTAAAAACTGTAGCAGTATAAAGTGAGAGGGATATTGTATTAAATTGTTTGGCTGCTCCAGACCACTGCAATGTATTCACAATTTAATTATTTCTTTTGTTAACACCTTAATAAAATATATTTAATAAAACCACAAAATACTGTCTATGTTAGGTTGGACATTCTTATGTAAGATTAGTGTTGTAAAATATTTTTTTTTCTTGTACTGGTTGGTGAAATGATGATAGTTGATGAGAAAATGTGTTAATATAGTTGTTTAGTTTGATTAGACCAGTTTATAAAACACATCTATGTGCATTATTGTTTTCTAAACAGCAGTGGATTATAAACCGTAGAATGAAATAATATTTGACTCATATCATTATATTAAGTTCAATACACCTACTTAATACAAATATCAATTTATATCAAGTCAACACCTGATAAATCATTTGGATTGTCTCATGGAAGTAGGGATTGCAAGTTTTTTACCGCAATTTCTCACTCACCTCGATCTTTTCCAAAGGTCGTAGTCATAAACTCTTGTTTAAATGTAGAATATACGATGTTGTCAAAGTTTGAAACAAATGTACGAAGATACAAGCGCCTGCAGATATCTGAACAGTGTGTACTCGTCGGTGTGTCTGGTTCTACTGAACTCAGAATTCACTATGACTGTGAAGTCACAGTGATCAAGAATATTAGGCAACAAAGTTCTACAAAGCAGAAGTTCCGTATTTTGATTTGATGGTATCCATGATGTAAATCACATGATCACCACCACTTATATCTTAAAATGCCTTAGTTTCCAAATTAAGATATAAATTAATGGGTGGTTTTTATGGTCTTTGCCAATAAAAGAACTGAATTGAATTCAATTGAATTGAATTGAGCACTTTTTTACTTACCATCACTTGTATCCAAAAATATTTCAGCCAATTAATGTGATTCCTAAAGAAAGACAAATATTTTAATAATATTCTCACGGACACCCTTAATGTGATTAATATGAACGATATTAGACAGTTTCAAGGAATTTAAATCGAACGCAAGTGGACTTGAATACTTGTCTTTGAAGACGTTTTACCTCCCATCCAAGAGGCTTTGGATTTCTCATATGGTCTACACTCTACTCTTTTGACACTTTAGAAATGTGTCTCATAAAAACACACAAAGAGCTCAAACACAGCCTTGTCTAAAATTTACACCAAGGACAACACGTCAGTTGAAGATGGATTTATTTGTAGATGAACACCTGACCAGCCCAAGCTCTCTAAGAAGACGAGGAAAAACTCCCCAAAATCATTAGTTTGTAATAAAATTGGGAAGAAACCTCGGAAGAGGCAATTCAAAGATAGATCCCCCTCTACAGGGACGGCTGGGGTTCTTCAGGATCCATTTCTGTTGTTGTTGTTGTTGTTTTTACAGCTTCCCCCCAAGTATTAATGGTGGAGGGCTGGCTTATCGGAGGACAGGGCAGCTCTGTAGCTCCTCCAGAGTGGCACGCCTCGTTGGGTTAAATGCCAGACACATGTTCAACAAAGTCTTGGCGTCTAAAAAGTAAGAGAGAAAGCAGGAGATCAAGGTTCAAGGAAGCAGCTACAGTAATCTGTGAGTGGACAAAAACTTTGGTACAAAAATGTGTCTTACCTTGGGACAGTGCACTGTTGATTGTAATGTATCCCTCCATAAAAGCTCTGGTTGAGAAACGCTCTCTATGCAGCAATGAATAGAAGAGAGCGCCCAGCTGCCAAACCGTGGTGGAACGGGCAAAGTATCTGCGATTTATAAAATATTCTGGAGGGGCGTATGCAGGGGTGCCTAGAACATACAGCAACAGAGTAATGGAGGAAGACAAAGACAGAATATGAGAATGAGAATGCGGGTAAGATTTATTTAAACATGAAAGTCATAATTTTCAAAATTGTCTAGTTCATATCATACCACAGAAGGAAGTGTAGGGCTTCTCTGATGACAAGGTGCCACAGCCAAAATCAATCACCCGGACTCGTGGGGCACCAGTTAGGGGGCGCTGATACAGGGTGTTTTTTAGCTTGATGTCTCGATGAAAGACACCCTTGGCGTGCATGTCAACAGCTGCATCCACCATCTGCCTCAGGATCATCTGAAATAGAGAGAGACACAGACACACAGTAGATGAGAGAAACTGTAAGGCACTATTTTCTCCATATTCTTGACAATATTTAGATGAGTTGCTCAAACTTTAAACACTGCTAAAATGTCTCAGCTGTCACTCAAAAGAACTGAACCCTGAACTGAAAAGCCTCTGTGGAGAACAACTACTCCACAAAACAGCCATGTTTTGTAAAATCGAGTTAATACTACAAATACTTTGAACAAAATGTGTCAATTATTGAGCTCATGAATATTACAAATAATTGGCAAGCTAGTTAGCATGAAGAGCTATTGTTACTGGCTGGCTTTCACATTAGGTGTTAGCTTGCCAGCTACAGTAATTTACCAAGTAGCTCCACAAGTAGTCCCTACATCACCACCCTCGAGCACTGGATATTTCACAAGGACGTGTACGTGGACTTTACTGTTCCACTTTCTGGTGTGACTGCAGTATAACTCACACCAGTAATAAATGTAACTTCTACATGTCGAGACTGCAACCTAAAACGCTCTACAGAGAAAGAAACATACTCCACATAGCTTCAGTACCTTGGCCTGATGTTCTGACAGGGAACCTCTGTTGACTTTAACGTAGGTGTCGAGGTCCATGGAGTGGACTAGTCTTTCCAAAACCAGGATGAGCTCATGTTCTAGAGTGTACCAGTCCAGGAGGGATACCGCGGCAGATTGTCCCACTGATCCTGGTAGACCTGCAGTCTTGAGCATGAGGGCCACCTCCACAATGACGTTAAACATCTTTCCATTGCGAACCTTTAGAAAACAAATGTATTTATGTTGAGTGGACAATGAGGTTCAATTAAAAATAAAATGTTATTCATACTGACAGGTTGTCTGTGCACATGTTTTACTCATCCACAGTAGAGCAGTGACAGAAATGTTCAACATTCAGGTAACACTTCTAATTTCAACAGTGTTCAAATCACTCACCACTTGTGCGTATCTCACTTTTTCTTTAGGAATGTGCTTGATGGCCACCTGTAAGACAGAAATTTATTGGGTTGGCACTTTCTTAATGTGTGGTTAATGGTATAATATTTGTGTTTTATAAGACTTACTGGTAACCGGTCTTCTTTGCGGAGGCCGGCATACACTGAGCCAAAGCCTCCCGAACCAAGCGGAGCCAGCTGGACATACTTGTCCTCAAATTCAGCTACAGACAAAGACAGTCAGGGACATTTATTAACCATAACCCTGAATACAAAGCCCAGGTTGAATGTGATCTCTTGTAGAAGGTGCAGGCAGAGTGCCTTCACTGAGCTTACACAGCAATAGCAGCACACAAACTAATGTTGCACACTACCAGCCCACCTCTGCTTGTTTTTCCTGAAGAGGCCATCTCGAGGATTTTCTCCTCCTCCAGTAAAGGGTTGTCATGGCTGATGTCTTCAGCCAACCCGTCTTTTACTTCTTTCTTGCTGGATCGAGTAGCGCTTGGTTCAGTGGGGCTGGACACAGCGATGATGTTGTTGCTGGAGCTGCACCTCATCTTCTTCTTTGGTGCTTCACCATCATTACTGGCTTTTCTCCTCTGCACTGCAGAAACCATCACTGATTTTGAGCTGTGTTCAGAGGATTTGGTGTTGGGTTTACTGGAGCCAGTGATGTTGCAACACTTGATTTTTTTGTTGGGTGTTCCTGCAACATCACTGTCCTCTCTTTTTCTCTTCCTTGTGTTGGAATCCTCCATGTTGTTCTCTAATAATGAGAAAAAAACATGTCAACAACTTGCTGCATTGTACAGGCTTGATCTGCACGGTGACTCATTATGGTTGTGTACATAGAATGATGAGACAGATGAAACATATTCATATGTTTGACATGTAAAAACTGTAGCAGTATAAAGTGAGAGGGATATTGTATTAAATTGTTTGGCTGCTCCAGACCACTGCAATGTATTCACAATTTAATTATTTCTTTTGTTAACACCTTAATAAAATATATTTAATAAAACCACAAAATACTGTCTATGTTAGGTTGGACATTCTTATGTAAGATTAGTGTTGTAAAATATTTTTTTTTCTTGTACTGGTTGGTGAAATGATGATAGTTGATGAGAAAATGTGTTAATATAGTTGTTTAGTTTGATTAGACCAGTTTATAAAACACATCTATGTGCATTATTGTTTTCTAAACAGCAGTGGATTATAAACCGTAGAATGAAATAATATTTGACTCATATCATTATATTAAGTTCAATACACCTACTTAATACAAATATCAATTTATATCAAGTCAACACCTGATAAATCATTTGGATTGTCTCATGGAAGTAGGGATTGCAAGTTTTTTACCGCAATTTCTCACTCACCTCGATCTTTTCCAAAGGTCGTAGTCATAAACTCTTGTTTAAATGTAGAATATACGATGTTGTCAAAGTTTGAAACAAATGTACGAAGATACAAGCGCCTGCAGATATCTGAACAGTGTGTACTCGTCGGTGTGTCTGGTTCTACTGAACTCAGAATTCACTATGACTGTGAAGTCACAGTGATCAAGAATATTAGGCAACAAAGTTCTACAAAGCAGAAGTTCCGTATTTTGATTTGATGGTATCCATGATGTAAATCACATGATCACCACCACTTATATCTTAAAATGCCTTAGTTTCCAAATTAAGATATAAATTAATGGGTGGTTTTTATGGTCTTTGCCAATAAAAGAACTGAATTGAATTCAATTGAATTGAATTGAGCACTTTTTTACTTACCATCACTTGTATCCAAAAATATTTCAGCCAATTAATGTGATTCCTAAAGAAAGACAAATATTTTAATAATATTCTCACGGACACCCTTAATGTGATTAATATGAACGATATTAGACAGTTTCAAGGAATTTAAATCGAACGCAAGTGGACTTGAATACTTGTCTTTGAAGACGTTTTACCTCCCATCCAAGAGGCTTTGGATTTCTCATATGGTCTACACTCTACTCTTTTGACACTTTAGAAATGTGTCTCATAAAAACACACAAAGAGCTCAAACACAGCCTTGTCTAAAATTTACACCAAGGACAACACGTCAGTTGAAGATGGATTTATTTGTAGATGAACACCTGACCAGCCCAAGCTCTCTAAGAAGACGAGGAAAAACTCCCCAAAATCATTAGTTTGTAATAAAATTGGGAAGAAACCTCGGAAGAGGCAATTCAAAGATAGATCCCCCTCTACAGGGACGGCTGGGGTTCTTCAGGATCCATTTCTGTTGTTGTTGTTGTTGTTTTTACAGCTTCCCCCCAAGTATTAATGGTGGAGGGCTGGCTTATCGGAGGACAGGGCAGCTCTGTAGCTCCTCCAGAGTGGCACGCCTCGTTGGGTTAAATGCCAGACACATGTTCAACAAAGTCTTGGCGTCTAAAAAGTAAGAGAGAAAGCAGGAGATCAAGGTTCAAGGAAGCAGCTACAGTAATCTGTGAGTGGACAAAAACTTTGGTACAAAAATGTGTCTTACCTTGGGACAGTGCACTGTTGATTGTAATGTATCCCTCCATAAAAGCTCTGGTTGAGAAACGCTCTCTATGCAGCAATGAATAGAAGAGAGCGCCCAGCTGCCAAACCGTGGTGGAACGGGCAAAGTATCTGCGATTTATAAAATATTCTGGAGGGGCGTATGCAGGGGTGCCTAGAACATACAGCAACAGAGTAATGGAGGAAGACAAAGACAGAATATGAGAATGAGAATGCGGGTAAGATTTATTTAAACATGAAAGTCATAATTTTCAAAATTGTCTAGTTCATATCATACCACAGAAGGAAGTGTAGGGCTTCTCTGATGACAAGGTGCCACAGCCAAAATCAATCACCCGGACTCGTGGGGCACCAGTTAGGGGGCGCTGATACAGGGTGTTTTTTAGCTTGATGTCTCGATGAAAGACACCCTTGGCGTGCATGTCAACAGCTGCATCCACCATCTGCCTCAGGATCATCTGAAATAGAGAGAGACACAGACACACAGTAGATGAGAGAAACTGTAAGGCACTATTTTCTCCATATTCTTGACAATATTTAGATGAGTTGCTCAAACTTTAAACACTGCTAAAATGTCTCAGCTGTCACTCAAAAGAACTGAACCCTGAACTGAAAAGCCTCTGTGGAGAACAACTACTCCACAAAACAGCCATGTTTTGTAAAATCGAGTTAATACTACAAATACTTTGAACAAAATGTGTCAATTATTGAGCTCATGAATATTACAAATAATTGGCAAGCTAGTTAGCATGAAGAGCTATTGTTACTGGCTGGCTTTCACATTAGGTGTTAGCTTGCCAGCTACAGTAATTTACCAAGTAGCTCCACAAGTAGTCCCTACATCACCACCCTCGAGCACTGGATATTTCACAAGGACGTGTACGTGGACTTTACTGTTCCACTTTCTGGTGTGACTGCAGTATAACTCACACCAGTAATAAATGTAACTTCTACATGTCGAGACTGCAACCTAAAACGCTCTACAGAGAAAGAAACATACTCCACATAGCTTCAGTACCTTGGCCTGATGTTCTGACAGGGAACCTCTGTTGACTTTAACGTAGGTGTCGAGGTCCATGGAGTGGACTAGTCTTTCCAAAACCAGGATGAGCTCATGTTCTAGAGTGTACCAGTCCAGGAGGGATACCGCGGCAGATTGTCCCACTGATCCTGGTAGACCTGCAGTCTTGAGCATGAGGGCCACCTCCACAATGACGTTAAACATCTTTCCATTGCGAACCTTTAGAAAACAAATGTATTTATGTTGAGTGGACAATGAGGTTCAATTAAAAATAAAATGTTATTCATACTGACAGGTTGTCTGTGCACATGTTTTACTCATCCACAGTAGAGCAGTGACAGAAATGTTCAACATTCAGGTAACACTTCTAATTTCAACAGTGTTCAAATCACTCACCACTTGTGCGTATCTCACTTTTTCTTTAGGAATGTGCTTGATGGCCACCTGTAAGACAGAAATTTATTGGGTTGGCACTTTCTTAATGTGTGGTTAATGGTATAATATTTGTGTTTTATAAGACTTACTGGTAACCGGTCTTCTTTGCGGAGGCCGGCATACACTGAGCCAAAGCCTCCCGAACCAAGCGGAGCCAGCTGGACATACTTGTCCTCAAATTCAGCTACAGACAAAGACAGTCAGGGACATTTATTAACCATAACCCTGAATACAAAGCCCAGGTTGAATGTGATCTCTTGTAGAAGGTGCAGGCAGAGTGCCTTCACTGAGCTTACACAGCAATAGCAGCACACAAACTAATGTTGCACACTACCAGCCCACCTCTGCTTGTTTTTCCTGAAGAGGCCATCTCGAGGATTTTCTCCTCCTCCAGTAAAGGGTTGTCATGGCTGATGTCTTCAGCCAACCCGTCTTTTACTTCTTTCTTGCTGGATCGAGTAGCGCTTGGTTCAGTGGGGCTGGACACAGCGATGATGTTGTTGCTGGAGCTGCACCTCATCTTCTTCTTTGGTGCTTCACCATCATTACTGGCTTTTCTCCTCTGCACTGCAGAAACCATCACTGATTTTGAGCTGTGTTCAGAGGATTTGGTGTTGGGTTTACTGGAGCCAGTGATGTTGCAACACTTGATTTTTTTGTTGGGTGTTCCTGCAACATCACTGTCCTCTCTTTTTCTCTTCCTTGTGTTGGAATCCTCCATGTTGTTCTCTAATAATGAGAAAAAAACATGTCAACAACTTGCTGCATTGTACAGGCTTGATCTGCACGGTGACTCATTATGGTTGTGTACATAGAATGATGAGACAGATGAAACATATTCATATGTTTGACATGTAAAAACTGTAGCAGTATAAAGTGAGAGGGATATTGTATTAAATTGTTTGGCTGCTCCAGACCACTGCAATGTATTCACAATTTAATTATTTCTTTTGTTAACACCTTAATAAAATATATTTAATAAAACCACAAAATACTGTCTATGTTAGGTTGGACATTCTTATGTAAGATTAGTGTTGTAAAATATTTTTTTTTCTTGTACTGGTTGGTGAAATGATGATAGTTGATGAGAAAATGTGTTAATATAGTTGTTTAGTTTGATTAGACCAGTTTATAAAACACATCTATGTGCATTATTGTTTTCTAAACAGCAGTGGATTATAAACCGTAGAATGAAATAATATTTGACTCATATCATTATATTAAGTTCAATACACCTACTTAATACAAATATCAATTTATATCAAGTCAACACCTGATAAATCATTTGGATTGTCTCATGGAAGTAGGGATTGCAAGTTTTTTACCGCAATTTCTCACTCACCTCGATCTTTTCCAAAGGTCGTAGTCATAAACTCTTGTTTAAATGTAGAATATACGATGTTGTCAAAGTTTGAAACAAATGTACGAAGATACAAGCGCCTGCAGATATCTGAACAGTGTGTACTCGTCGGTGTGTCTGGTTCTACTGAACTCAGAATTCACTATGACTGTGAAGTCACAGTGATCAAGAATATTAGGCAACAAAGTTCTACAAAGCAGAAGTTCCGTATTTTGATTTGATGGTATCCATGATGTAAATCACATGATCACCACCACTTATATCTTAAAATGCCTTAGTTTCCAAATTAAGATATAAATTAATGGGTGGTTTTTATGGTCTTTGCCAATAAAAGAACTGAATTGAATTCAATTGAATTGAATTGAGCACTTTTTTACTTACCATCACTTGTATCCAAAAATATTTCAGCCAATTAATGTGATTCCTAAAGAAAGACAAATATTTTAATAATATTCTCACGGACACCCTTAATGTGATTAATATGAACGATATTAGACAGTTTCAAGGAATTTAAATCGAACGCAAGTGGACTTGAATACTTGTCTTTGAAGACGTTTTACCTCCCATCCAAGAGGCTTTGGATTTCTCATATGGTCTACACTCTACTCTTTTGACACTTTAGAAATGTGTCTCATAAAAACACACAAAGAGCTCAAACACAGCCTTGTCTAAAATTTACACCAAGGACAACACGTCAGTTGAAGATGGATTTATTTGTAGATGAACACCTGACCAGCCCAAGCTCTCTAAGAAGACGAGGAAAAACTCCCCAAAATCATTAGTTTGTAATAAAATTGGGAAGAAACCTCGGAAGAGGCAATTCAAAGATAGATCCCCCTCTACAGGGACGGCTGGGGTTCTTCAGGATCCATTTCTGTTGTTGTTGTTGTTTTTACAGCTTCCCCCCAAGTATTAATGGTGGAGGGCTGGCTTATCGGAGGACAGGGCAGCTCTGTAGCTCCTCCAGAGTGGCACGCCTCGTTGGGTTAAATGCCAGACACATGTTCAACAAAGTCTTGGCGTCTAAAAAGTAAGAGAGAAAGCAGGAGATCAAGGTTCAAGGAAGCAGCTACAGTAATCTGTGAGTGGACAAAAACTTTGGTACAAAAATGTGTCTTACCTTGGGACAGTGCACTGTTGATTGTAATGTATCCCTCCATAAAAGCTCTGGTTGAGAAACGCTCTCTATGCAGCAATGAATAGAAGAGAGCACCCAGCTGCCAAACCGTGGTGGAACGGGCAAAGTATCTGCGATTTATAAAATATTCTGGAGGGGCGTATGCAGGGGTGCCTAGAACATACAGCAACAGAGTAATGGAGGAAGACAAAGACAGAGTATGAGAATGAGAATGCGGTTAAGATTTCTTTAAACATGAAAGTCATAATTTTCAAAATTGTCTAGTTCATATCATACCACAGAAGGAAGTGTAGGGCTTCTCTGATGACAAGGTGCCACAGCCAAAATCAATCACCCGGACTCGTGGGGCACCAGTTAGGGGGCGCTGATACAGGGTGTTTTTTAGCTTGATGTCTCGATGAAAGACACCCTTGGCGTGCATGTCAACAGCTGCATCCACCATCTGCCTCAGGATCATCTGAAATAGAGAGAGACACAGACACACAGTAGATGAGAGAAACTGTAAGGCACTATTTTCTCCAGATTCTTGACAATATTTAGATGAGTTGCTCAAACTTTAAACACTGCTAAAATGTCTCAGCTGTCACTCAAAAGAACTGAACCCTGAACTGAAAAGCCTCTGTGGAGAACAACTACTCCACAACACAGCCATGTTTTGTAAAATCGAGTTAATACTACAAATACTTTGAACAAAATGTGTCAATTATTGAGCTAATGAATATTACAAATAATTGGCAAGCTAGTTAGCATGAAGAGCTATTGTTACTGGCTGGCTTTCACATTAGGTGTTAGCTTGCCAGCTACAGTAATTTACCAAGTAGCTCCACAAGTAGTCCCTACATCACCACCCTCGAGCACTGGATATTTCACAAGGACGTGTACGTGGACTTTACTGTTCCACTTTCTGGTGTGACTGCAGTATAACTCACACCAGTAATAAATGTAACTTCTACATGTCGAGACTGCAACCTAAAACGCTCTACTGAGAAAGAAACATACTCCACATAGCTTCAGTACCTTGGCCTGATGTTCTGACAGGGAACCTCTGTTGACTTTAACGTAGGTGTCGAGGTCCATGGAGTGGACTAGTCTTTCCAAAACCAGGATGAGCTCATGTTCTAAAGTGTACCAGTCCAGGAGGGATACCGCGGCAGATTGTCCCACTGATCCTGGTAGACCTGCAGTCTTGAGCATGAGGGCCACCTCCACAATGACGTTAAACATCTTTCCATTGCGAACCTTTAGAAAACAAATGTATATATGTTGAGTGGACAATGAGGTTCAATTAAAAATAAAATGTTATTCATACTGACAGGTTGTCTGTGCACATGTTTTACTCATCCACAGTAGAGCAGTGACAGAAATGATCAACATTCAGGTAACACTTCTAATTTCAACAGTGTTCAAATCACTCACCACTTGTGCGTATCTCACTTTTTCTTTAGGAATGTGCTTGATGGCCACCTGTAAGACAGAAATTTATTGGGTTGGCACTTTCTTAATGTGTGGTTAATGGTATAATATTTGTGTTTTATAAGACTTACTGGTAACCGGTCTTCTTTGCGGAGGCCGGCATACACTGAGCCAAAGCCTCCCGAACCAAGCGGAGCCAGCTGGACATACTTGTCCTCAAATTCAGCTACAGACAAAGACAGTCAGGGACATTTATTAACCATAACCCTGAATACAAAGCCCAGGTTAAAGGTGATCTCTTGTAGAAGGTGCAGGCAGAGTGCCTTCACTGAGCTTACACAGCAATAGCAGCACACAAACTAATGTTGCACACTACCAGCCCACCTCTGCTTGTTTTTCCTGAAGAGGCCATCTCGAGGATTTTCTCCTTCACCAGTAAAGGGTTGTCATGGCTGATGTCTTCAGCCAACCCGTCTTTTACTTCTTTCTTGCTGGATCGAGTAGCGCTTGGTTCAGTGGGGCTGGACACAGCGATGATGTTGTTGCTGGAGCTGCACCTCATCTTCTTCTTTGGTGCTTCACCATCATCACTGGCTTTTCTCTTCTGCACTGCAGAAACCATCACTGATTTTGAGCTGTGTTCAGAGGATTTGGTGTTGGGTTTACTGGAGCCAGTGATGTTGCAACACTTGATTTTTTTGTTGGGTGTTCCTGCAACATCACTGTCCTCTCTTTTTCTCTTCCTTGTGTTGGAATCCTCCATGTTGTTCTCTAATAATGAGAAAAAAACAAGTCAACAACTGGCTACATCGTACAGGCTTGATCTGCATGGTGACTCATTATGGTTGTGTACATAGAATGATGAGACAGATGAAACATATTCATATGTTTGACATGTAAAAACTGTAGCAGTATAAAGTGAGAGGGATATTGTATTAAATTGTTTGGCTGCTCCAGACCACTGCAATGTATTCACAATTTAATTATTTCTTTTGTGAACACCTTAATAAAATATATTTAATAAAACCACAAAATACTGTCTATGTTAGGTTGGACATTCTTATGTAAGATTAGTGTTGTAAAATATTTTTTTTTCTTGTACTGGTTGGTGAAATGATGATAGTTGATGAGAAAATGTGTTAATATAGTTGTTTAGTTTGATTAGACCAGTTTATAAAACACATCTATGTGCATTATTGTTTTCTAAACAGCAGTGGATTATAAACCGTAGAATGAAATAATATTTGACTCATATCATTATATTAAGTTCAATACACCTACTTAATACAAATATCAATTTATATCAAGTCAACACCTGATAAATCATTTGGATTGTCTCATGGAAGTAGGGATTGCAAGTTTTTTACCGCAATTTCACACTCACCTCGATCTTTTCCAAAGGTCGTAGTCATAAACTCTTGTTTAAATGTAGAATATACGATGTTGTCAAAGTTTGAAACAAATGTACGAAGATACACGCGCCTGCAGATATCTGAACAGCGTGTACTCGTCGGTGTGTCTGGTTCTACTGAACTCAGAATTCACTATGACTGTGAAGTCACAGTGATCAAGAATATTAGGCAACAAAGTTCTACAAAGCAGAAGTTCCGTATTTTGATTTGATGGTATCCATGATGTAAATCACATGATCACCACCACTTATATCTTAAAATGCCTTAGTTTCCAAATTAAGATATAAATTAATGGGTGGTTTTTATGGTCTTTGCCAATAAAAGAACTGAATTGAATTGAATTGAGCACTTTTTTACTTACCATCACTTGTATCCAAAAATATTTCAGCCAATTAATGTGATTCCTAAAGAAAGACAAATATTTTAATAATATTCTCACGGACACCCTTAATGTGATTAATATGAACGATATTAGACAGTTTCAAGGAATTTAAATCGAACGCAAGTGGACTTGAATACTTGTCTTTGAAGACCTTTTTTCCTCCCATCCAAGAGGCTTTGGATTTCTCATATGGTCTACACTCTACTCTTTTGACACTTTAGAAATGTGTCTCATAAAAACACACAAAGAGCTCAAACACAGCCTTGTCTAAAATTTACACCAAGGACAACACGTCAGTTGAAGATGGATTTATTTGTAGATGAACACCTGACCAGCCCAAGCTCTCTAAGAAGACGAGGAAAAACTCCCCAAAATCATTAGTTTGTAATAAAATTGGGAAGAAACCTCGGAAGAGGCAATTCAAAGATAGATCCCCCTCTACAGGGACGGCTGGGGTTCTTCAGGATCCATTTCTGTTGTTGTTGTTGTTGTTGTTGTTGTTTTTACAGCTTCCCCCCAAGTATTAATGGTGGAGGGCTGGCTTATCGGAGGACAGGGCAGCTCTGTAGCTCCTCCAGAGTGGCACGCCTCGTTGGGTTAAATGCCAGACACATGTTCAACAAAGTCTTGGCGTCTAAAAAGTAAGAGAGAAAGCAGGAGATCAAGGTTCAAGGAAGCAGCTACAGTAATCTGTGAGTGGACAAAAACTTTGGTACAAAAATGTGTCTTACCTTGGGACAGTGCACTGTTGATTGTAATGTATCCCTCCATAAAAGCTCTGGTTGAGAAACGCTCTCTATGCAGCAATGAATAGAAGAGAGCGCCCAGCTGCCAAACCGTGGTGGAACGGGCAAAGTATCTGCGATTTATAAAATATTCTGGAGGGGCGTATGCAGGGGTGCCTAGAACATACAGCAACAGAGTAATGGAGGAAGACAAAGACAGAATATGAGAATGAGAATGCGGGTAAGATTTCTTTAAACATGAAAGTCATAATTTTCAAAATTGTCTAGTTCATATCATACCACAGAAGGAAGTGTAGGGCTTCTCTGATGACAAGGTGCCACAGCCAAAATCAATCACCCGGACTCGTGGGGCACCAGTTAGGGGGCGCTGATACAGGGTGTTTTTTAGCTTGATGTCTCGATGAAAGACACCCTTGGCGTGCATGTCAACAGCTGCATCCACCATCTGCCTCAGGATCATCTGAAATAGAGAGAGACACAGACACACAGTAGATGAGAGAAACTGTAAGGCACTATTTTCTCCATATTCTTGACAATATTTAGATGAGTTGCTCAAACTTTAAACACTGCTAAAATGTCTCAGCTGTCACTCAAAAGAACTGAACCCTGAACTGAAAAGCCTCTGTGGAGAACAACTACTCCACAAAACAGCCATGTTTTGTAAAATCGAGTTAATACTACAAATACTTTGAACAAAATGTGTCAATTATTGAGCTCATGAATATTACAAATAATTGGCAAGCTAGTTAGCATGAAGAGCTATTGTTACTGGCTGGCTTTCACATTAGGTGTTAGCTTGCCAGCTACAGTAATTTACCAAGTAGCTCCACAAGTAGTCTCTACATCACCACCCTCGAGCACTGGATATTTCACAAGGACGTGTACGTGGACTTTACTGTTCCACTTTCTGGTGTGACTGCAGTATAACTCACACCAGTAATAAATGTAACTTCTACATGTCGAGACTGCAACCTAAAACGCTCTACAGAGAAAGAAACATACTCCACATAGCTTCAGTACCTTGGCCTGATGTTCTGACAGGGAACCTCTGTTGACTTTAACGTAGGTGTCGAGGTCCATGGAGTGGACTAGTCTTTCCAAAACCAGGATGAGCTCATGTTCTAGAGTGTACCAGTCCAGGAGGGATACCGCGGCAGATTGTCCCACTGATCCTGGTAGACCTGCAGTCTTGAGCATGAGGGCCACCTCCACAATGACGTTAAACATCTTTCCATTGCGAACCTTTAGAAAACAAATGTATATATGTTGAGTGGACAATGAGGTTCAATTAAAAATAAAATGTTATTCATACTGACAGGTTGTCTGTGCACATGTTTTACTCATCCACAGTAGAGCAGTGACAGAAATGTTCAACATTCAGGTAACACTTCTAATTTCAACAGTGTTCAAATCACTCACCACTTGTGCGTATCTCACTTTTTCTTTAGGAATGTGCTTGATGGCCACCTGTAAGACAGAAATTTATTGGGTTGGCACTTTCTTAATGTGTGGTTAATGGTATAATATTTGTGTTTTATAAGACTTACTGGTAACCGGTCTTCTTTGCGGAGGCCGGCATACACTGAGCCAAAGCCTCCCGAACCAAGCGGAGCCAGCTGGACATACTTGTCCTCAAATTCAGCTACAGACAAAGACAGTCAGGGACATTTATTAACCATAACCCTGAATACAAAGCCCAGGTTAAAGGTGATCTCTTGTAGAAGGTGCAGGCAGAGTGCCTTCACTGAGCTTACACAGCAATAGCAGCACACAAACTAATGTTGCACACTACCAGCCCACCTCTGCTTGTTTTTCCTGAAGAGGCCATCTCGAGGATTTTCTCCTCCTCCAGTAAAGGGTTGTCATGGCTTATGTCTTCAGCCAACCCGTCTTTTACTTCTTTCTTGCTGGATCGAGTAGCGCTTGGTTCAGTGGGGCTGGACACAGCGATGATGATGTTGCTGGAGCTGCACCTCATCTTATTCTTTGGTGCTTCACCATCATCACTGGCTTTTCTCTTCTGCACTGCAGAAACCATCACTGATTTTGAGCTGTGTTCAGAGGATTTGGTGTTGGGTTTACTGGAGCCAGTGATGTTGCAACACTTGATTTTTTTGTTGGGTGTTCCTGCAACATCACTGTCCTCTCTTTTTCTCTTCCTTGTGTTGGAATCCTCCATGTTGTTCTCTAATAATGAGAAAAAAACAAGTCAACAACTGGCTGCATTGTACAGGCTTGATCTGCATGGTGACTCATTATGGTTGTGTACATAGAATGATGAGACAGATGAAACATATTCATATGTTTGACATGTAAAAACTGTAGCAGTATAAAGTGAGAGGGATATTGTATTAAATTGTTTGGCTGCTCCAGACCACTGCAATGTATTCACAATTTAATTATTTCTTTTGTGAACACCTTAATAAAATATATTTAATAAAACCACAAAATACTGTCTATGTTAGGTTGGACATTCTTATGTAAGATTAGTGTTGTAAAATATTTTTTTTCTTGTACTGGTTGGTGAAATGATGATAGTTGATGAGAAAATGTGTTAATATAGTTGTTTAGTTTGATTAGACCAGTTTATAAAACACATCTATGTGCATTATTGTTTTCTAAACAGCAGTGGATTATAAACCGTAGAATGAAATAATATTTGACTCATATCATTATATTAAGTTCAATACACCTACTTAATACAAATATCAATTTATATCAAGTCAACACCTGATAAATCATTTGGATTGTCTCATGGAAGTAGGGATTGCAAGTTTTTTACCGCAATTTCACACTCACCTCGATCTTTTCCAAAGGTCGTAGTCATAAACTCTTGTTTAAATGTAGAATATACGATGTTGTCAAAGTTTGAAACAAATGTACGAAGATACAAGCGCCTGCAGATATCTGAACAGTGTGTACTCGTCGGTGTGTCTGGTTCTACTGAACTCAGAATTCACTATGACTGTGAAGTCACAGTGATCAAGAATATTAGGCAACAAAGTTCTACAAAGCAGAAGTTCCGTATTTTGATTTGATGGTATCCATGATGTAAATCACATGATCACCACCACTTATATCTTAAAATGCCTTAGTTTCCAAATTAAGATATAAATGAATGGGTGGTTTTTATGGTCTTTGCCAATAAAAGAACTGAATTGAATTCAATTGAATTGAATTGAGCACTTTTTTAATTCCCATTACTTGTATCCAAAAATATTTCAGCCAATTAATGTGATTCCTAAAGAAAGACAAATATTTTAATAATATTCTCACGGACACCCTTAATGTGATTAATATGAACGATATTAGACAGTTTCAAGGAATTTAAATCGAACGCAAGTGGACTTGAATACTTGTCTTTGAAGACATTTTACCTCCCATCCAAGAGGCTTTGGATTTCTCATATGGTCTACACTCTACTCTTTTGACACTTTAGAAATGTGTCTCATAAAAACACACAAAGAGCTCAAACACAGCCTTGTCTAAAATTTACACCAAGGACAACACGTCAGTTGAAGATGGATTTATTTGTAGATGAACACCTGACCAGCCCAAGCTCTCTAAGAAGACGAGGAAAAACTCCCCAAAATCATTAGTTTGTAATAAAATTGGGAAGAAACCTCGGAAGAGGCAATTCAAAGATAGATCCCCCTCTACAGGGACGGCTGGGGTTCTTCAGGATCCATTTCTGTTGTTGTTGTTGTTGTTGTTGTTGTTGTTGTTGTTGTTTTTACAGCTTCCCCCCAAGTATTAATGGTGGAGGGCTGGCTTATCGGAGGACAGGGCAGCTCTGTAGCTCCTCCAGAGTGGCACGCCTCGTTGGGTTAAATGCCAGACACATGTTCAACAAAGTCTTGGCGTCTAAAAAGTAAGAGAGAAAGCAGGAGATCAAGGTTCAAGGAAGCAGCTACAGTAATCTGTGAGTGGACAAAAACTTTGGTACAAAAACGTGTCTTACCTTGGGACAGTGCACTGTTGATTGTAATGTATCCCTCCATAAAAGCTCTGGTTGAGAAACGCTCTCTATGCAGCAATGAATAGAAGAGAGCGCCCAGCTGCCAAACCGTGGTGGAACGGGCAAAGTATCTGCGATTAATAAAATATTCTGGAGGGGCGTATGCAGGGGTGCCTAGAACATACAGCAACAGAGTAATGGAGGAAGACAAAGACAGAATATGAGAATAAGAATGCGGTTAAGATTTCTTTAAACATGAAAGTCATAATTTTCAAAATTGTCTAGTTCATATCATACCACAGAAGGAAGTGTAGGGCTTCTCTGATGACAAGGTGCCACAGCCAAAATCAATCACCCGGACTCGTGGGGCACCAGTTAGGGGGCGCTGATACAGGGTGTTTTTTAGCTTGATGTCTCGATGAAAGACACCCTTGGCGTGCATGTCAACAGCTGCATCCACCATCTGCCTCAGGATCATCTGAAATAGAGAGAGACACAGACACACAGTAGATGAGAGAAACTGTAAGGCACTATTTTCTCCATATTCTTGACAATATTTAGATGAGTTGCTCAAACTTTAAACACTGCTAAAATGTCTCAGCTGTCACTCAAAAGAACTGAACCCTGAACTGAAAAGCCTCTGTGGAGAACAACTACTCCACAAAACAGCCATGTTTTGTAAAATCGAGTTAATACTACAAATACTTTGAACAAAATGTGTCAATTATTGAGCTAATGAATATTACAAATAATTGGCAAGCTAGTTAGCATGAAGAGCTATTGTTACTGGCTGGCTTTCACATTAGGTGTTAGCTTGCCAGCTACAGTAATTTACCAAGTAGCTCCACAAGTAGTCTCTACATCACCACCCTCGAGCACTGGATATTTCACAAGGACGTGTACGTGGACTTTACTGTTCCACTTTCTGGTGTGACTGCAGTATAACTCACACCAGTAATAAATGTAACTTCTACATGTCGAGACTGCAACCTAAAACGCTCTACAGAGAAAGAAACATACTCCACATAGCTTCAGTACCTTGGCCTGATGTTCTGACAGGGAACCTCTGTTGACTTTAACGTAGGTGTCGAGGTCCATGGAGTGGACTAGTCTTTCCAAAACCAGGATGAGCTCATGTTCTAGAGTGTACCAGTCCAGGAGGGATACCGCGGCAGATTGTCCCACTGATCCTGGTAGACCTGCAGTCTTGAGCATGAGGGCCACCTCCACAATGACGTTAAACATCTTTCCATTGCGAACCTTTAGAAAACAAATGTATATATGTTGAGTGGACAATGAGGTTCAATTAAAAATAAAATGTTATTCATACTGACAGGTTGTCTGTGCACATGTTTTACTCATCCACAGTAGAGCAGTGACAGAAATGTTCAACATTCAGGTAACACTTCTAATTTCAACAGTGTTCAAATCACTCACCACTTGTGCGTATCTCACTTTTTCTTTAGGAATGTGCTTGATGGCCACCTGTAAGACAGAAATTTATTGGGTTGGCACTTTCTTAATGTGTGGTTAATGGTATAATATTTGTGTTTTATAAGACTTACTGGTAACCGGTCTTCTTTGCGGAGGCCGGCATACACTGAGCCAAAGCCTCCCGAACCAAGCGGAGCCAGCTGGACATACTTGTCCTCAAATTCAGCTACAGACAAAGACAGTCAGGGACATTTATTAACCATAACCCTGAATACAAAGCCCAGGTTAAAGGTGATCTCTTGTAGAAGGTGCAGGCAGAGTGCCTTCACTGAGCTTACACAGCAATAGCAGCACACAAACTAATGTTGCACACTACCAGCCCACCTCTGCTTGTTTTTCCTGAAGAGGCCATCTCGAGGATTTTCTCCTCCTCCAGTAAAGGGTTGTCATGGCTTATGTCTTCAGCCAACCCGTCTTTTACTTCTTTCTTGCTGGATCGAGTAGCGCTTGGTTCAGTGGGGCTGGACACAGCGATGATGATGTTGCTGGAGCTGCACCTCATCTTATTCTTTGGTGCTTCACCATCATCACTGGCTTTTCTCTTCTGCACTGCAGAAACCATCACTGATTTTGAGCTGTGTTCAGAGGATTTGGTGTTGGGTTTACTGGAGCCAGTGATGTTGCAACACTTGATTTTTTTGTTGGGTGTTCCTGCAACATCACTGTCCTCTCTTTTTCTCTTCCTTGTGTTGGAATCCTCCATGTTGTTCTCTAATAATGAGAAAAAAACAAGTCAACAACTGGCTGCATTGTACAGGCTTGATCTGCATGGTGACTCATTATGGTTGTGTACATAGAATGATGAGACAGATGAAACATATTCATATGTTTGACATGTAAAAACTGTAGCAGTATAAAGTGAGAGGGATATTGTATTAAATTGTTTGGCTGCTCCAGACCACTGCAATGTATTCACAATTTAATTATTTCTTTTGTGAACACCTTAATAAAATATATTTAATAAAACCACAAAATACTGTCTATGTTAGGTTGGACATTCTTATGTAAGATTAGTGTTGTAAAATATTTTTTTTCTTGTACTGGTTGGTGAAATGATGATAGTTGATGAGAAAATGTGTTAATATAGTTGTTTAGTTTGATTAGACCAGTTTATAAAACACATCTATGTGCATTATTGTTTTCTAAACAGCAGTGGATTATAAACCGTAGAATGAAATAATATTTGACTCATATCATTATATTAAGTTCAATACACCTACTTAATACAAATATCAATTTATATCAAGTCAACACCTGATAAATCATTTGGATTGTCTCATGGAAGTAGGGATTGCAAGTTTTTTACCGCAATTTCACACTCACCTCGATCTTTTCCAAAGGTCGTAGTCATAAACTCTTGTTTAAATGTAGAATATACGATGTTGTCAAAGTTTGAAACAAATGTACGAAGATACAAGCGCCTGCAGATATCTGAACAGTGTGTACTCGTCGGTGTGTCTGGTTCTACTGAACTCAGAATTCACTATGACTGTGAAGTCACAGTGATCAAGAATATTAGGCAACAAAGTTCTACAAAGCAGAAGTTCCGTATTTTGATTTGATGGTATCCATGATGTAAATCACATGATCACCACCACTTATATCTTAAAATGCCTTAGTTTCCAAATTAAGATATAAATGAATGGGTGGTTTTTATGGTCTTTGCCAATAAAAGAACTGAATTGAATTCAATTGAATTAAATTGAGCACTTTTTTACTTACCATCACTTGTATCCAAAAATATTTCAGCCAATTAATGTGATTCCTAAAGAAAGACAAATATTTTAATAATATTCTCACGGACACCCTTAATGTGATTAATATGAACGATATTAGACAGTTTCAAGGAATTTAAATCGAACGCAAGTGGACTTGAATACTTGTCTTTGAAGACGTTTTACCTCCCATCCAAGAGGCTTTGGATTTCTCATATGGTCTACACTCTACTCTTTTGACACTTTAGAAATGTGTCTCATAAAAACACACAAAGAGCTCAAACACAGCCTTGTCTAAAATTTACACCAAGGACAACACGTCAGTTGAAGATGGATTTATTTGTAAATGAACACCTGACCAGCCCAAGCTCTCTAAGAAGACGAGGAAAAACTCCCCAAAATCATTAGTTTGTAATAAAATTGGGAAGAAACCTCGGAAGAGGCAATTCAAAGATAGATCCCCCTCTACAGGGACGGCTGGGGTTCTTCAGGATCCATTTCTGTTGTTGTTGTTGTTGTTGTTGTTGTTGTTGTTGTTGTTTTTACAGCTTCCCCCCAAGTATTAATGGTGGAGGGCTGGCTTATCGGAGGACAGGGCAGCTCTGTAGCTCCTCCAGAGTGGCACGCCTCGTTGGGTTAAATGCCAGACACATGTTCAACAAAGTCTTGGCGTCTAAAAAGTAAGAGAGAAAGCAGGAGATCAAGGTTCAAGGAAGCAGCTACAGTAATCTGTGAGTGGACAAAAACTTTGGTACAAAAATGTGTCTTACCTTGGGACAGTGCACTGTTGATTGTAATGTATCCCTCCATAAAAGCTCTGGTTGAGAAACGCTCTCTATGCAGCAATGAATAGAAGAGAGCGCCCAGCTGCCAAACCGTGGTGGAACGGGCAAAGTATCTGCGATTAATAAAATATTCTGGAGGGGCGTATGCAGGGGTGCCTAGAACATACAGCAACAGAGTAATGGAGGAAGACAAAGACAGAATATGAGAATAAGAATGCGGTTAAGATTTCTTTAAACATGAAAGTCATAATTTTCAAAATTGTCTAGTTCATATCATACCACAGAAGGAAGTGTAGGGCTTCTCTGATGACAAGGTGCCACAGCCAAAATCAATCACCCGGACTCGTGGGGCACCAGTTAGGGGGCGCTGATACAGGGTGTTTTTTAGCTTGATGTCTCGATGAAAGACACCCTTGGCGTGCATGTCAACAGCTGCATCCACCATCTGCCTCAGGATCATCTGAAATAGAGAGAGACACAGACACACAGTAGATGAGAGAAACTGTAAGGCACTATTTTCTCCATATTCTTGACAATATTTAGATGAGTTGCTCAAACTTTAAACACTGCTAAAATGTCTCAGCTGTCACTCAAAAGAACTGAACCCTGAACTGAAAAGCCTCTGTGGAGAACAACTACTCCACAAAACAGCCATGTTTTGTAAAATCGAGTTAATACTACAAATACTTTGAACAAAATGTGTCAATTATTGAGCTAATGAATATTACAAATAATTGGCAAGCTAGTTAGCATGAAGAGCTATTGTTACTGGCTGGCTTTCACATTAGGTGTTAGCTTGCCAGCTACAGTAATTTACCAAGTAGCTCCACAAGTAGTCTCTACATCACCACCCTCGAGCACTGGATATTTCACAAGGACGTGTACGTGGACTTTACTGTTCCACTTTCTGGTGTGACTGCAGTATAACTCACACCAGTAATAAATGTAACTTCTACATGTCGAGACTGCAACCTAAAACGCTCTACAGAGAAAGAAACATACTCCACATAGCTTCAGTACCTTGGCCTGATGTTCTGACAGGGAACCTCTGTTGACTTTAACGTAGGTGTCGAGGTCCATGGAGTGGACTAGTCTTTCCAAAACCAGGATGAGCTCATGTTCTAGAGTGTACCAGTCCAGGAGGGATACCGCGGCAGATTGTCCCACTGATCCTGGTAGACCTGCAGTCTTGAGCATGAGGGCCACCTCCACAATGACGTTAAACATCTTTCCATTGCGAACCTTTAGAAAACAAATGTATATATGTTGAGTGGACAATGAGGTTCAATTAAAAATAAAATGTTATTCATACTGACAGGTTGTCTGTGCACATGTTTTACTCATCCACAGTAGAGCAGTGACAGAAATGTTCAACATTCAGGTAACACTTCTAATTTCAACAGTGTTCAAATCACTCACCACTTGTGCGTATCTCACTTTTTCTTTAGGAATGTGCTTGATGGCCACCTGTAAGACAGAAATTTATTGGGTTGGCACTTTCTTAATGTGTGGTTAATGGTATAATATTTGTGTTTTATAAGACTTACTGGTAACCGGTCTTCTTTGCGGAGGCCGGCATACACTGAGCCAAAGCCTCCCGAACCAAGCGGAGCCAGCTGGACATACTTGTCCTCAAATTCAGCTACAGACAAAGACAGTCAGGGACATTTATTAACCATAACCCTGAATACAAAGCCCAGGTTAAAGGTGATCTCTTGTAGAAGGTGCAGGCAGAGTGCCTTCACTGAGCTTACACAGCAATAGCAGCACACAAACTAATGTTGCACACTACCAGCCCACCTCTGCTTGTTTTTCCTGAAGAGGCCATCTCGAGGATTTTCTCCTCCTCCAGTAAAGGGTTGTCATGGCTTATGTCTTCAGCCAACCCGTCTTTTACTTCTTTCTTGCTGGATCGAGTAGCGCTTGGTTCAGTGGGGCTGGACACAGCGATGATGTTGTTGCTGGAGCTGCACCTCATCTTATTCTTTGGTGCTTCACCATCATCACTGGCTTTTCTCTTCTGCACTGCAGAAACCATCACTGATTTTGAGCTGTGTTCAGAGGACTTGGTGTTGGGTTTACTGGAGCCAGTGATGTTGCAACACTTGATTTTTTTGTTGGGTGTTCCTGCAACATCACTGTCCTCTCTTTTTCTCTTCCTTGTGTTGGAATCCTCCATGTTGTTCTCTAATAATGAGAAAAAAACAAGTCAACAACTGGCTGCATTGTACAGGCTTGATCTGCATGGTGACTCATTATGGTTGTGTACATAGAATGATGAGACAGATGAAACATATTCATATGTTTGACATGTAAAAACTGTAGCAGTATAAAGTGAGAGGGATATTGTATTAAATTGTTTGGCTGCTCCAGACCACTGCAATGTATTCACAATTTAATTATTTCTTTTGTGAACACCTTAATAAAATATATTTAATAAAACCACAAAATACTGTCTATGTTAGGTTGGACATTCTTATGTAAGATTAGTGTTGTAAAATATTTTTTTTCTTGTACTGGTTGGTGAAATGATGATAGTTGATGAGAAAATGTGTTAATATAGTTGTTTAGTTTGATTAGACCAGTTTATAAAACACATCTATGTGCATTATTGTTTTCTAAACAGCAGTGGATTATAAACCGTAGAATGAAATAATATTTGACTCATATCATTATATTAAGTTCAATACACCTACTTAATACAAATATCAATTTATATCAAGTCAACACCTGATAAATCATTTGGATTGTCTCATGGAAGTAGGGATTGCAAGTTTTTTACCGCAATTTCACACTCACCTCGATCTTTTCCAAAGGTCGTAGTCATAAACTCTTGTTTAAATGTAGAATATACGATGTTGTCAAAGTTTGAAACAAATGTACGAAGATACAAGCGCCTGCAGATATCTGAACAGTGTGTACTCGTCGGTGTGTCTGGTTCTACTGAACTCAGAATTCACTATGACTGTGAAGTCACAGTGATCAAGAATATTAGGCAACAAAGTTCTACAAAGCAGAAGTTCCGTATTTTGATTTGATGGTATCCATGATGTAAATCACATGATCACCACCACTTATATCTTAAAATGCCTTAGTTTCCAAATTAAGATATAAATGAATGGGTGGTTTTTATGGTCTTTGCCAATAAAAGAACTGAATTGAATTCAATTGAATTGAATTGAGCACTTTTTTAATTCCCATTACTTGTATCCAAAAATATTTCAGCCAATTAATGTGATTCCTAAAGAAAGACAAATATTTTAATAATATTCTCACGGACACCCTTAATGTGATTAATATGAACGATATTAGACAGTTTCAAGGAATTTAAATCGAACGCAAGTGGACTTGAATACTTGTCTTTGAAGACGTTTTACCTCCCATCCAAGAGGCTTTGGATTTCTCATATGGTCTACACTCTACTCTTTTGACACTTTAGAAATGTGTCTCATAAAAACACACAAAGAGCTCAAACACAGCCTTGTCTAAAATTTACACCAAGGACAACACGTCAGTTGAAGATGGATTTATTTGTAGATGAACACCTGACCAGCCCAAGCTCTCTAAGAAGACGAGGAAAAACTCCCCAAAATCATTAGTTTGTAATAAAATTGGGAAGAAACCTCGGAAGAGGCAATTCAAAGATAGATCCCCCTCTACAGGGACGGCTGGGGTTCTTCAGGATCCATTTCTGTTGTTGTTGTTGTTGTTGTTGTTGTTGTTGTTGTTGTTTTTACAGCTTCCCCCCAAGTATTAATGGTGGAGGGCTGGCTTATCGGAGGACAGGGCAGCTCTGTAGCTCCTCCAGAGTGGCACGCCTCGTTGGGTTAAATGCCAGACACATGTTCAACAAAGTCTTGGCGTCTAAAAAGTAAGAGAGAAAGCAGGAGATCAAGGTTCAAGGAAGCAGCTACAGTAATCTGTGAGTGGACAAAAACTTTGGTACAAAAACGTGTCTTACCTTGGGACAGTGCACTGTTGATTGTAATGTATCCCTCCATAAAAGCTCTGGTTGAGAAACGCTCTCTATGCAGCAATGAATAGAAGAGAGCGCCCAGCTGCCAAACCGTGGTGGAACGGGCAAAGTATCTGCGATTAATAAAATATTCTGGAGGGGCGTATGCAGGGGTGCCTAGAACATACAGCAACAGAGTAATGGAGGAAGACAAAGACAGAATATGAGAATAAGAATGCGGTTAAGATTTCTTTAAACATGAAAGTCATAATTTTCAAAATTGTCTAGTTCATATCATACCACAGAAGGAAGTGTAGGGCTTCTCTGATGACAAGGTGCCACAGCCAAAATCAATCACCCGGACTCGTGGGGCACCAGTTAGGGGGCGCTGATACAGGGTGTTTTTTAGCTTGATGTCTCGATGAAAGACACCCTTGGCGTGCATGTCAACAGCTGCATCCACCATCTGCCTCAGGATCATCTGAAATAGAGAGAGACACAGACACACAGTAGATGAGAGAAACTGTAAGGCACTATTTTCTCCATATTCTTGACAATATTTAGATGAGTTGCTCAAACTTTAAACACTGCTAAAATGTCTCAGCTGTCACTCAAAAGAACTGAACCCTGAACTGAAAAGCCTCTGTGGAGAACAACTACTCCACAAAACAGCCATGTTTTGTAAAATCGAGTTAATACTACAAATACTTTGAACAAAATGTGTCAATTATTGAGCTAATGAATATTACAAATAATTGGCAAGCTAGTTAGCATGAAGAGCTATTGTTACTGGCTGGCTTTCACATTAGGTGTTAGCTTGCCAGCTACAGTAATTTACCAAGTAGCTCCACAAGTAGTCCCTACATCACCACCCTCGAGCACTGGATATTTCACAAGGACGTGTACGTGGACTTTACTGTTCCACTTTCTGGTGTGACTGCAGTATAACTCACACCAGTGATAAATGTAACTTCTACATGTCGAGACTGCAACCTAAAACGCTCTACTGAGAAAGAAACATACTCCACATAGCTTCAGTACCTTGGCCTGATGTTCTGACAGGGAACCTCTGTTGACTTTAACGTAGGTGTCGAGGTCCATGGAGTGGACTAGTCTTTCCAAAACCAGGATGAGCTCATGTTCTAGAGTGTACCAGTCCAGGAGGGATACCGCGGCAGATTGTCCCACTGATCCTGGTAGACCTGCAGTCTTGAGCATGAGGGCCACCTCCACAATGACGTTAAACATCTTTCCATTGCGAACCTTTAGAAAACAAATGTATATATGTTGAGTGGACAATGAGGTTCAATTAAAAATAAAATGTTATTCATACTGACAGGTTGTCTGTGCACATGTTTTACTCATCCACAGTAGAGCAGTGACAGAAATGTTCAACATTCAGGTAACACTTCTAATTTCAACAGTGTTCAAATCACTCACCACTTGTGCGTATCTCACTTTTTCTTTAGGAATGTGCTTGATGGCCACCTGTAAGACAGAAATTTATTGGGTTGGCACTTTCTTAATGTGTGGTTAATGGTATAATATTTGTGTTTTCATAAGACTTACTGGTAACCGGTCTTCTTTGCGGAGGCCGGCATACACTGAGCCAAAGCCTCCCGAACCAAGCGGAGCCAGCTGGACATACTTGTCCTCAAATTCAGCTACAGACAAAGACAGTCAGGGACATTTATTAACCATAACCCTGAATACAAAGCCCAGGTTAAAGGTGATCTCTTGTAGAGGATGCAGGCAGAGTGCCTTCACTGAGCTTACACAGCAATAGCAGCACACAAACTAATGTTGCACACTACCAGCCCACCTCTGCTTGTTTTTCCTGAAGAGGCCATCTCGAGGATTTTCTCCTCCTCCAGTAAAGGGTTGTCATGGCTGATGTCTTCAGCCAACCCGTCTTTTACTTCTTTCTTGCTGGATCGAGTAGCGCTTGGTTCAGTGGGGCTGGACACAGCGACGATGTTGTTGCTGGAGCTGCACCTCATCTTCTTCTTTGTTGCTTCACCATCATCACTGGCTTTTCTCTTCTGCACTGCAGAAACCATCACTGATTTTGAGCTGTGTTCAGAGGACTTGGTGTTGGGTTTACTGGAGCCAGTGATGTTGCAACACTTGATTTTTTTGTTGGGTGTTCCTGCAACATCACTGTCCTCTCTTTTTCTCTTCCTTGTGTTGGAATCCTCCATGTTGTTCTCTAATAATGAGAAAAAAACATGTCAACAACTTCCTGCATTGTACAGGCTTGATCTGCATGGTGACTCATTATGGTTGTGTACATAGAATGATGAGACAGATGAAACATATTCATATGTTTGACATGTAAAAACTGTAGCAGTATAAAGTGAGAGGGATATTGTATTAAATTGTTTGGCTGCTCCAGACCACTGCAATGTATTCACAATTTAATTATTTCTTTTGTGAACACCTTAATAAAATATATTTAATAAAACCACAAAATACTGTCTATGTTAGGTTGGACATTCTTATGTAAGATTAGTGTTGTAAAATATTTTTTTTCTTGTACTGGTTGGTGAAATGATGATAGTTGATGAGAAAATGTGTTAATATAGTTGTTTAGTTTGATTAGACCAGTTTATAAAACACATCTATGTGCATTATTGTTTTCTAAACAGCAGTGGATAATAAACCGTAGAATGAAATAATATTTGACTCATATCATTATATTAAGTTCAATACACCTACTTAATACAAATATCAATTTATATCAAGTCAACACCTGATAAATCATTTGGATTGTCTCATGGAAGTAGGGATTGCAAGTTTTTTACCGCAATTTCACACTCACCTCGATCTTTTCCAAAGGTCGTAGTCATAAACTCTTGTTTAAATGTAGAATATACGATGTTGTCAAAGTTTGAAACAAATGTACGAAGATACAAGCGCCTGCAGATATCTGAACAGTGTGTACTCGTCGGTGTGTCTGGTTCTACTGAACTCAGAATTCACTATGACTGTGAAGTCACAGTGATCAAGAATATTAGGCAACAAAGTTCTACAAAGCAGAAGTTCCGTATTTTGATTTGATGGTATCCATGATGTAAATCACATGATCACCACCACTTATATCTTAAAATGCCTTAGTTTCCAAATTAAGATATAAATTAATGGGTGGTTTTTATGGTCTTTGCCTATAAAAGAACTGAATTGAATTCAATTGAATTGAATTGAGCACTTTTTTAATTCCCATTACTTGTATCCAAAAATATTTCAGCCAATTAATGTGATTCCTAAAGAAAGACAAATATTTTAATAATATTCTCACGGACACCCTTAATGTGATTAATATGAACGATATTAGACAGTTTCGAGGAATTTAAATCGAACGCAAGTGGACTTGAATACTTGTCTTTGAAGACGTTTTACCTCCCATCCAAGAGGCTTTGGATTTCTCATATGGTCTACACTCTAGTCTTTTGACACTTTAGAAATGTGTCTCATAAAAACACACAAAGAGCTCAAACACAGCCTTGTCTAAAATTTACACCAAGGACAACACGTCAGTTGAAGATGGATTTATTTGTAGATGAACACCTGACCAGCCCAAGCTCTCTAAGAAGACGAGGAAAAACTCCCCAAAATCATTAGTTTGTAATAAAATTGGGAAGAAACCTCGGAAGAGGCAATTCAAAGATAGATCCCCCTCTACAGGGACGGCTGGGGTTCTTCAGGATCCATTTCTGTTGTTGTTGTTGTTGTTGTTGTTGTTGTTGTTGTTGTTTTTACAGCTTCCCCCCAAGTATTAATGGTGGAGGGCTGGCTTATCGGAGGACAGGGCAGCTCTGTAGCTCCTCCAGAGTGGCACGCCTCGTTGGGTTAAATGCCAGACACATGTTCAACAAAGTCTTGGCGTCTAAAAAGTAAGAGAGAAAGCAGGAGATCAAGGTTCAAGGAAGCAGCTACAGTAATCTGTGAGTGGACAAAAACTTTGGTACAAAAATGTGTCTTACCTTGGGACAGTGCACTGTTGATTGTAATGTATCCCTCCATAAAAGCTCTGGTTGAGAAACGCTCTCTATGCAGCAATGAATAGAAGAGAGCGCCCAACTGCCAAACCGTGGTGGAACGGGCAAAGTATCTGCGATTAATAAAATATTCTGGAGGGGCGTATGCAGGGGTGCCTAGAACATACAGCAACAGAGTAATGGAGGAAGACAAAGACAGAATATGAGAATGAGAATGCGGTTAAGATTTCTTTAAACATGAAAGTCATAATTTTCAAAATTGTCTAGTTCATATCATACCACAGAAGGAAGTGTAGGGCTTCTCTGATGACAAGGTGCCACAGCCAAAATCAATCACCCGGACTCGTGGGGCACCAGTTAGGGGGCGCTGATACAGGGTGTTTTTTAGCTTGATGTCTCGATGAAAGACACCCTTGGCGTGCATGTCAACAGCTGCATCCACCATCTGCCTCAGGATCATCTGAAATAGAGAGAGACACAGACACACAGTAGATGAGAGAAACTGTAAGGCACTATTTTCTCCATATTCTTGACAATATTTAGATGAGTTGCTCAAACTTTAAACACTGCTAAAATGTCTCAGCTGTCACTCAAAAGAACTGAACCCTGAACTGAAAAGCCTCTGTGGAGAACAACTACTCCACAAAACAGCCATGTTTTGTAAAATCGAGTTAATAGTACAAATACTTTGAACAAAATGTGTCAATTATTGAGCTAATGAATATTACAAATAATTGGCAAGCTAGTTAGCACGAAGAGCTATTGTTACTGGCTGGCTTTCACATTAGGTGTTAGCTTGCCAGCTACAGTAATTTACCAAGTAGCTCCACAAGTAGTCCCTACATCACCACCCTCGAGCACTGGATATTTCACAAGGACGTGTACGTGGACTTTACTGTTCCACTTTCTGGTGTGACTATAACTCACACCAGTAATAAATGTAACTTCTACATGTCGAGACTGCAACCTAAAACGCTCTACTGAGAAAGAAACATACTCCACATAGCTTCAGTACCTTGGCCTGATGTTCTGACAGGGAACCTCTGTTGACTTTAACGTAGGTGTCGAGGTCCATGGAGTGGACTAGTCTTTCCAAAACCAGGATGAGCTCATGCTCTAGAGTGTACCAGTCCAGGAGGGATACCGCGGCAGATTGTCCCACTGATCCTGGTAGACCTGCAGTCTTGAGCATGAGGGCCACCTCCACAATGACGTTAAACATCTTTCCATTGCGAACCTTTAGAAAACAAATGTATATATGTTGAGTGGACAATGAGGTTCAATTAAAAATAAAATGTTATTCATACTGACAGGTTGTCTGTGCACATGTTTTACTCATCCACAGTAGAGCAGTGACAGAAATGTTCAACATTCAGGTAACACTTCTAATTTCAACAGTGTTCAAATCACTCACCACTTGTGCGTATCTCACTTTTTCTTTAGGAATGTGCTTGATGGCCACCTGTAAGACAGAAATTTATTGGGTTGGCACTTTCTTAATGTGTGGTTAATGGTATAATATTTGTGTTTTATAAGACTTACTGGTAACCGGTCTTCTTTGCGGAGGCCGGCATACACTGAGCCAAAGCCTCCCGAACCAAGCGGAGCCAGCTGGACATACTTGTCCTCAAATTCAGCTACAGACAAAGACAGTCAGGGACATTTATTAACCGTAACCCTGAATACAAAGCCCAGGTTAAAGGTGATCTCTTGTAGAAGGTGCAGGCAGAGTGCCTTCACTGAGCTTACACAGCAATAGCAGCACACAAACTAATGTTGCACACTACCAGCCCACCTCTGCTTGTTTTTCCTGAAGAGGCCATCTCGAGGATTTTCTCCTCCTCCAGTAAAGGGTTGTCATGGCTGATGTCTTCAGCCAACCCGTCTTTTACTTCTTTCTTGCTGGATCGAGTAGCGCTTGGTTCAGTGGGGCTGGACACAGCGATGATGTTGTTGCTGGAGCTGCACCTCATCTTCTTCTTTGTTGCTTCACCATCATCACTGGCTTTTCTCTTCTGCACTGCAGAAACCATCACTGATTTTGAGCTGTGTTCAGAGGACTTGGTGTTGGGTTTACTGGAGCCAGTGATGTTGCAACACTTGATTTTTTTGTTGGGTGTTCCTGCAACATCACTGTCCTCTCTTTTTCTCTTCCTTGTGTTGGAATCCTCCATGTTGTTCTCTAATAATGAGAAAAAAACATGTCAACAACTTCCTGCATTGTACAGGCTTGATCTGCATGGTGACTCATTATGGTTGTGTACATAGAATGATGAGACAGATGAAACATATTCATATGTTTGACATGTAAAAACTGTAGCAGTATAAAGTGAGAGGGATATTGTATTAAATTGTTTGGCTGCTCCAGACCACTGCAATGTATTCACAATTTTATTATTTCTTTTGTGAACACCTTAATAAAATATATTTAATAAAACCACAAAATACTGTCTATGTTAGGTTGGACATTCTTATGTAAGATTAGTGTTGTAAAATATTTTTTTTCTTGTACTGGTTGGTGAAATGATGATAGTTGATGAGAAAATGTGTTAATATAGTTGTTTAGTTTGATTAGACCAGTTTATAAAACACATCTATGTGCATTATTGTTTTCTAAACAGCAGTGGATTATTAACCGTAGAATGAAATAATATTTGACTCATATCATTATATTAAGTTCAATACACCTACTTAATACAAATATCAATTTATATCAAGTCAACACCTGATAAATCATTTGGATTGTCTCATGGAAGTAGGGATTGCAAGTTTTTTACCGCAATTTCACACTCACCTCGATCTTTTCCAAAGGTCGTAGTCATAAACTCTTGTTTAAATGTAGAATATACGATGTTGTCAAAGTTTGAAACAAATGTACGAAGATACAAGCGCCTGCAGATATCTGAACAGTGTGTACTCGTCGGTGTGTCTGGTTCTACTGAACTCAGAATTCACTATGACTGTGAAGTCACAGTGATCAAGAATATTAGGCAACAAAGTTCTACAAAGCAGAAGTTCCGTATTTTGATTTGATGGTATCCATGATGTAAATCACATGATCACCACCACTTATATCTTAAAATGCCTTAGTTTCCAAATTAAGATATAAATTAATGGGTGGTTTTTATGGTCTTTGCCAATAAAAGAACTGAATTGAATTCAATTGAATTGAATTGAGCACTTTTTTACTTACCATCCAAAAATATTTCAGCCAATTAATGTGATTCCTAAAGAAAGACAAATATTTTAATAATATTCTCACGGACACCCTTAATGTGATTAATATGAACGATATTAGACAGTTTCAAGGAATTTAAATCGAACGCAAGTGGACTTGAATACTTGTCTTTGAAGACGTTTTACCTCCCATCCAAGAGGCTTCATCAGTTCATGCTAGCTAGACTAGGCTGGGACTAGTCAAAGACAAATAACCAAGTCCAGTTGTGTTCGATTTAATTTCCTTGAGATCAAATCAAATCAAATTTTATTTATATAGCCCAAAATCACAAAATACATTTGTCTCAGAGGGCTTTACAATCTGTACAGGGAGTGACACCCTCTGTCCTTAGACCCTCGATTCGAGTGAGGAAAAACTTGCCCACCAAAAAACCTTTTAACAGGGAAAAAGGTGGAAGAAACCTCAGGAAGAGCCACAGAGGAGGGATCCCTCTCCCAGGACGGACAGACGTGCAATGATGTCACATGTACAGAACAAATGAACACACACATATTGTACACTCACAATGAATAATAATGAATTACAATGGATGATAAGAATAGGTTACAATGAATGATGAATTATTACAGTAGCAGCAAATCATTACATAACTATAAACTGTAATGGGGATATGGCAACAATGATGACGGCGACAACACATGCAGTAGACGCCACGCAGGACCACAGCAGCAGACACAGTCCACAAGAACCTGCTGGACGAGAGAGCACAGAAACTCCGGGGAAGAAGTTTAATTAGTAACATGATAGATAGATGGCTGGATTAGATAGATGGATAGATAAGGAGAGAGAGAGAACGAGAGAGTATGTGAGTCCCCCAGCAGTCTAGTTCTATGGCAGCATAACTAAGGGATGACCTGAGCCAGCCCTAATTATAAGCTTTATCAAACAGGAAAGTCTTAAGTCTACTCTTAAAGGTGTTGATCGTGTCTGCCTCCCGAACACAGAGTGGTAGTTTATTCCACAGAAGAGGAGCTTGATAGCTGAAAGCTCTGGCTCCCAATCTACTTTTAGACACTATAGGAACCACAAGGAACCCACCATCCTGGGAGTGCAGTGTTCTAGTGGGGTGGTAAGGTACTATGAGCTCTTTTAAATATGATGGTGCCTGACCATGAAGAGCTTTGTAAGTTAGTAGAAGAATTTTAAATTCTATTCTAGATTTAACGGGTAGCCAGTGCAAGGAAGCCAAAATGGGAGAGATGTGATCTCTGATTTTGGTTCCTGTCAGAACACGTGCAGCAGCGTTCTGAATCAGCTGCAAACTCTTAGGAGACTTATTAGAGCAGCCTGATAGCAAAGAGTTACAATAGTCCAGCCTAGAAGTAACAAATGCATGGACTAGTTTTTCTGCATCCGCTTGAGAAATGATGCGTCTGATTTTGGCAATGTTACGTAAGTGGAAGAATGCAGTCCTCGAAAGTTGTTTTATATAGTCATTAAAGGACAGGTCTTGATCAAAAACAACGCCAAGATTTTTTACGGTGGAGCTGGTGGCCAGGGTGATCCCATCTAAGGCTAAATCTCTGGAACGGTAGTTTCTAAGGTGTTTGGGTCCTATTACGAGAACTTCAGTTTTATCTGAATTTAGCATCAGAAAATTGTGGGTCATCCAATTTTTTTATGTTCTTAATGCATGCTTGAAGTCTAGTCAAGTGATTGGTTTCATCAGGCTTGATCGATAAATATAATTGGGTGTCGTCGGCATAACAGTGAAAGTTAATTGAAAGATTCCTAATAATGTTCCCTAAAGGAAGCATATATAAACTGAAAAGAAGTGGCCCTAATACAGAACCTTGTGGGACTCCATGAGAAACTTTGGTTTGCATGGAGGATTCATCATGAACATGAACAAACTGAGAACGGTCTAGGAAATATGACTTAAACCAGTCTAGGGCGGTTCCTTTAATGCCAATTTGGTATTCCAGTCTCTGTAAGAGAATCTGATGGTCAATGGTGTCAAATGCGGCACTAAGATCTAATAGGACAAGTACAGAGATGAGTCCTTTGTCTGAGGCGCAGAGAAGCGTGTAAGACTGCAGCTCTGCTTCCTGGTCTCAACTCTGGATTGTCATGGATTAGATCGACTAATAAACTTGGCCATGTTTCTAGATATAAGAGCTGCTCCATCCAAAGTGGGATGGATACCGTCTCTCCTAATTAGACCAGGTTTTCCCCAGAAAGGTGTCCAATTATTTATAAAGCCCACATCATTATCTGGACACCACCTCGACAACCAGCGGTGAAATGACGACATGCGGCTATACATGTCATCACTGGTTACATTGGGTAGGGGACCAGAGAAAATTACGGAGTCCAACATTGTTTTGGCATATTCACACACCGATGACACATTAATTTTAGTAACCTCCGATTGACGTAACCGGGTGTCATTACCGCCGACGTGAATAATAATTTTATTATATCTCCTCTTATCTTTAGCCAGCAGTTTTAAATTAGACTCAATGTCGCCCGCTCTGGCCCCCGGGATGCATTTAACTATGGTCCCATGAGCTGGATAAATGAGAATATTGGCCAAAATGCATAAAGACGAGCCACAAAGCTTCTGGGAGAATGTCTTTTGGACAGATGAGACAAAACTGGAGCTTTTTGGCAAGTCACATCAGCTCTATGTTCACAGATGCAAAAATGAAGCGTACAAAGAAAAAACACTTGGAGTAGGCTCAGTTACGTTCTGGGGCTGCTTTACTGCATCGGGCACATGGTGTCTTGAATGTGCTGCCCAGTGTCAGAAAGCTTGGTCTCAGTCGCAGGCCATGGGGTCTCCAACAGGATGATAACCCAAAACACACAGCTAAAAACATCCAAGCATGGCTAAGAACAAAATATTCTTAAGTGGCCTTCTATGAGCCCTGATCCAAATCCTATTGAACATTTGTGGAAGGAGCTGAAATATGTAGTCTGGAGACACCTTCAAACCTAAGACAGTTGAAGCAACTAGTTCACGAGAAGTAGGCCAAAATACTTGTTGACAGGTGCAGAAGCTCAGTGACATGAGATGGGCCTGCAGGAATCTAATGAACCGAGTACCTGCTGTACTTTTCTGCATGACATTGCTACAGAAAATAGTGGGGGAAAGATGCTCGGGTGCTGTCTAATACCGTCTGAAGTGGAATGCAGAAGTATTGTTGAACTTGTAGTGTTTCTTTGAACCACATAAGCATGTGTTCCATGAGCTTTTCCACCTGCAAAATTGTCATAGCAGCAGAAAGCAGTGCAGCGTGACCGTTGCTTTTCACCTCTCAAATGTATCAAAATTCATTTGCGCACAACGACTGATGACAGACTCAGCAACCTGGATGCACTCAGCATTGAGGCCGGAAGTGCCAAGTCGCTTGACATGGACAAGTTTATTAACATTTTTGCAGACAGTCACCAAAACAGGAGGACATGTAATACAGTGGGGCAAATAAGTATTTAGTCAACCACCAATTGTGCAAGTTCTCCCACTTGAAAAGATTAGAGGTTTACCCATGTTGTAATTGTCAACATGGGTAAATCTCAACCATGAGAGACAGAATGTGGAAAAAAACCCCCCCAGAAAATCACATTGTTTGATTTTTAAAGAATTTATTTGCAAATCATGGTGAAAAATAAGTATTTGGTCAATACCAAAAGTTCATCTCAATACTTTGTTATGTACCCTTTGTTGGCAATAACAGAGGCCAAACGTTTTCTGTAACTCTTCACAAGCTTTTCACACACTGTTGCTGGTATTTTGGCCCATTCCTCCATGCAGATCTCCTCTAGAGCAGTGATGTTTTGGGACTGTCGTTGGGCAACACGGACTTTTAACTCCCTCCACAGATTTTCTATGGGGTTGAGATCTGGAGACTGGCTAGGCCACTCCAGGACCTTGAAATGCTTCTTACGAAGCCACTCCTTTGTTGCCCTGGCTGTGTGTTTGGGATCATTGTCATGCTGAAAGACCCAGCCACGTCTCATCTTCAATGCACTTGCTGATGGAAGGAGATTTTCACTCAAAATCTCTCCATACATGGACCCATTCATTCTTTCCTTTACACAGATCAGTCGTCCTGGTCCCTTTGCAGAAAAACAGCCCCAAAGCATGATGTTTCCACTCCCATGCTTTACAGTGGCTATGATGTTCTTCGGATGCAATTCAGTATTCTTTCTCCTCCAAACACAAGAACCTGTGTTTCTACCAAAAAGTTCTATTTTGGTTTCATCTGACCATAACACATTCTCCCAGTCCTCTTCTGGATCATCCAAATGCTCTCTAGTGAACCGCAGACGGGCCTGGACATGTACTGGCTTCAGCAGGGGGACACGTCTGGCAGTGCAGGATTTGAGTCCCTGGCAGCGGATTGTGTTACTGATAGTAGCCTTTGTTACTGTGGTCCCAGCTCTCTGTAGGTCATTCAATAGGTCCCCCCGTGTGGTTCTAGGATCTTTGCTCACCGTTCTTGTTATCATTTTGACGCCACGGGGTAAGATCTTGCATGGAGCCCCAGATCGAGGGGGATTATCAGTGGTCTTGTATGTCTTCCATTTTCTAATAATTGCTCCCACAGTTGATTTCTTTACACCAAGCATTTTACCTATTGCAGAATTTTGTCTCTGGTGTCCTTCGACAGCTCTTTGGTCTTGGCCATAGTGGAGTTTGGAGTGTGACAGGTGTCTTTTATACCGATAATGAGTTAAAACAGGTGCCATTAATACAGGTAATGAGTGGAGCCTCGTTAGAAGAAGTTAGACCTCTTTGACAGCCAGAAATCTTGCTTGTGTGTAGGTGACCAAATACTTATTTTCCAATCTAATTTGGAAATAAATTCTTTAAAATTCAAACAATGTGATTTTCTGCTTTTTTTACATGAGTTGCTCAAACTTTAAACTGCTGAAATGTCTCAGCTGTCACTCAAAAGACCCTGCACATAGCATCAGTTGGCCTGATGTTCTGACAGGGAGCCTTTTTTGGCTTTAATGTAGGTGTCGAGGTCCATGGAGCGGGCTGGTCTTTCCAAAACCAGGATGAGCTCATGTTCCAGAGTGTACCAGTCCAGGAGGGATACCGCGGCAGATTGTCCCACTGATCCTGGTAGACCTGCAGTCTTGAGCATGAGGGCCACCTCCACAATGACTCTAAACACCTTTCCATTGCCAACCTTAAGAAAACAAATGTATATATGTTGAGTAGACAATGAGGTTCAATTAAAAATAAAATGTTATTCATACTGACAGCTTGTCTCTGCACATGTTTTACTCATCCACAGTAGAGCAGTGACAGAAATGTTCAACATTCAGGTAACACTTCTAATTTCAACAGTGTTTAAATCACTCACCACTCGTGCGTATCTCACTTTTTCTTTAGGAATGTGCTTGATGGCCACCTGTAAGACAGAAATTCATTTGGTTGGCACTTTCTTAATGTGTGGTTAATGGTATAATATTTGTGTTTTATAAGACTTACTGGTAACCGGTCTTCTTTGCGGAAGCCGGCATACACTGAGCCAAAGCCTCCCGAATCAAGCAGAGCCAGCTGGACATACTTGTCCTCAAATTCAGCTACAGACAAAGACAGACAGGGACATTTATTAACCATAACCCTGAATACAAAGCCCAGGTTAAAGGTGATCTCTTGTAAAAGGTGCAGGCAGAGTGTAGGGCATCTCTGCCGACAAGGTACCACAGCCAAAATCAATCACCCGGACTCGTGGGGCACCAGTCAGGGGGCGCTGATACAGGGTGTTTTTTAGCTTGATGTCTCGATGAAAGACACCCTTGGCGTGCATGTCAACGGCTGCATCCACCATCTGCCTCAGGATCATCTGAAATAGAGAGAGACACAGACACACAGTAGATGAGAGAAACTGTAAGGCACTATTTTCTCCAGATTCTTGACAATTTTTAGATGAAACTTTAAGTACTGCTGAAATGTCTCAGCTGTCACTCAAAAGAATTGAACTGAGAACTGAAAAGCCTCTGTGGAGAACAACTGTTTCACAAAACAGCCATGTTTTGTAAAATCAAGTTAATGCTACAAATACTTTGAGCAAAATGTGTCAATTATTGAGCTAATGAGTGTTACAAATAATTGGCAAGCTAGTTAGCATGAAGAGCTATTGTTCCTGGCTGGCTGTCACGTTACCTGTTAGCTTGCCAGCTACAGTAATTTACCAAGTAGCTCCACAAGTAGTCCTTACATCACCATCCTCGAGCACTGGATATTTCACAAGGACGTGTACGTGGACTTTACTGTTCCACTTTCTGGTGTGACTGCAGTATAACTCACACCAGTGATAAACGTAACTTCTACAGGTTGAGACTGCAACCTAAAACGCTCTACTGAGAAAGACCACTGGGGGATGGATGTCTCTGTAATTGAGGTATTACAAATTGTTACAGTTAGAATTAATCCCCTGATCAAAAAACAAGGCAATTTAGGAATGCTTTTTTAGAGTAACAAATGATGACTGTGTTTGACTTTTTGTGAGCTCTCGCACACAGACAGGAGCGATGTGAGGAAAAAATAAAATTCTCTAAGGGAGTCGATTCAGTTTGCAGCTGGCTTAAAAAAAAAAAAAGTACAGAAATTAATTCCTCTGGAATTTCTATCAAATATATTAAATGACGTGGAAGAGCATGATTAAAAAGAGCTTTAATAGGATGTGACACATTATTCAATCCCATCAAATCACAGGAGAGGTTGGGATAATATGACTAACTCTTGCAGATCACTTTAGCATTCAAAACCATATTCCTGTCTAAATTGTTTTTTTTTCCTTCATCCAAACTGATTAGCAATATATGGTGCATTTATACAATTTAAAGGATACTCTGAATTTATAATATAAAAACAGCATCTTCAATTTAGCCTGAACAACTCTGCAGCGTCGCACATGTATTTGATGCTTCTTGAAGCGTTGCCTGTATTTCTAAGAGATACTTTTTATTACCATCAGTCTTCCCTGCAGGGAGCAGGCAACAGAAGGAGAATGCAATTACCCAAATGTGTATATCCACCCTGCCTAACAGCAGCAGAATACATTACACCATCGTGTGGCAGAGAAGGATCACCCCAGTACTTGGTGTGTGAGCTGCATGTATCACGCGTGCCTTCTGAGATACTGTATGTAAGTTTAGCATTGTTATTCCACACTATAGCTGTTGTGTGCCCAACATGTGTTACACCTCTCCCATGTGTGCGAGTATAGATTGGCCGGCGCGGTGCTCCACTGATCCGTCCCATGGCGACTTCATAACATGACCCTCAAATGACACACATCCTGTACATCCCTGGAACCATGCTGCGGCTATTTCCAACGATCACATCAAACACACTTCACTCAGGGCCCCGTGTTCAGCTGTGCACACACACACACACACACACACACACACACACACACACACACACACACACACACACACACACATTCAGTTCACTGTATGTCGTATAAGAACTATTATACTCCAGGGAGGAAGCAGAGGACACAAATCTGATCATGTTCAGCATGAGACTAAAATGGAGAAACATGAGTGTGGGTTGTAGAGTCGTTTTTTGGGCCACTAGCTGATATCAGACACCCGTTCTAATCTTAAAACTCTGTCACACTGACCTCCGTGGAAGGAATGGTGCAGACAGGTAGGAGAGTCATTCAGGTGAGGCTAGGCAGAGAGACCTGTAGGTACTTTGTTAGAAAATGTGTCTTTGATGTTAGGCTTTGACAATAGACATCCAGCTGGTAACTGGATGATCTTGTGAAAAGGAAACAAATGTGCAATTATGAAGCTTAGAAAGTAAATGAACAGTGTTAATTAAATACTTTCAATAGCATTTAAAAAGACATATTATCTACTTCAGGCTGTAGATGTGTGTGGTGTCTTCATGTTTTTCAGAACACAATATGACCTCCATTGATTTTGTTTCTTAAGCTGTTGTTGTCATGCTATACTGCAATTGGCTCAGCTGTTTCGGAGCTGCGAGCCCAGTGATGAGACTGGTTGAGAGTATTTACTAATCACCACACCCTCTGATCTATATTCATTCACCCAAGGTCTTAGGATATATATATTTATATATATATATATATATATATATATATATATATATATATACTGGTACATGTGTGTATAGGAAACCAACAGGTAATATTTTCATTTAATGTAATGTATTCTTTATTTAAATGACTGTAAAATCTAAAATGCTGTACTTATTTCATTTCATTTTAACTGAAGATCATAAGAAACCTTGTGTGCACCCTACATTGTACAATGTAGGAAATGATAATGAAAAATCAATTTAAAGTTGTTCACAATGTGAGTCAGATGCTGATAATAACAGAAATAACAGAGATCGATTGGGATGTGAGCAGACAGAAACCTGCACAATGATAAAATCATAGAGGACCATAAATAACAAGATATCTTTTGCTCCATATCATATCCTGAATATGATTAAATCTAGGATAAGTCTAGAGTGCGTGTAAAGGAATGAGACTATAAGCCTTTAATGGCATGACTAATACCCTCTGAGGCAGCAGTAGATGTCTGGTCTAGTGAACAAAAATATCAAGAGATGGCCCATATGTACACAAGTACGGTATTAAGTAGTTATCAAACAATGGAGCTCATCTATAGTTGGAAGGAGAGAAAGGAAAAAAGAGGGAAAGGGTGTAATGAATTGTTAGAGAAATCGAGAGAAAGTGGAAAATAGAAGGGGAAAGGAAAAAAAAGAAAAAATGAAAATGAGATTGCAAGCGAGCAAGAATAAAAAAGGAAGCATAATAAAGAGAAACCGTGAGGTGAGAAAGCAAGAACACAAGAAAGGAAGTGTTGGTAATGCAGTCTCGAAAAAAAAAGAACGAATGATTTGTGAGAGATGGACTTTAAAAGAGCAAGCGAGATATGGAGAGCGAGTGAAAGGATAGCATGTGCTGGGAAAAATAGCAAGATATTGGAGAAGAGGCGAAAGAAGAGAGAGACAGAAAGTAATATTTTAATAACAACAACGTGAGATAATAAAAAGAATTGGGGAGGAAACATGAAAGCTAAGGAGCAAAGAGACGATAAGGGAGGGTAGGCAAGAATGGCAACACAGAGAGAAGAGTTATCACTAATGAAAAATGGTATTGAGGTTGGTTCAGAACTACACTGTCAAATCTGATAATCAATCATCTGATCTTTTGTCTGGAACGTTAAAGAATTAGATGAATTGTCAGTTTCAAGTTGACAAAACAAAACATCTTGTTAAAAGTCTTAAAAAACAACCTCAGAATTTTTTTTCCTGCATTTTCCCTCCTGAAATGTATTGAACAGCAGTTTCTGGTACTGGATAAATGTGTAATGTTTACATTTTTCTGGATTTAAATTCTGCAACCACTGATAACACGTCTGTTTTACTGCCACTGGATTCATACAGAGGTCGAGACTGAAAATGTAGGGAAATCTAAAAGATTAGATCAGTGATTTGCTTGTATGGATAGTAGGACAGGTGTGTGCACAGTTGTATGCTAATAGGAGCCTAATTAAATGGTAAAGTCCCGTCCAGATGGCGGTCTATATAAGGAGCAAAACTGATGATGTTAGGAGTACAGCCTCATTTTACAACCCAACCAGTTTGGCCAAAGAGTCCAGCCAGGGTGTTATGGCTGATACGGTGTCAATTTGTAATTTTTATCGATTTTTTTTCCCACTGTACAAAAGTTGAGCAAGAATAATAAAGGACCTGATCAACTTTATGCATACAATACAGGTTAACAGACACACAGGTATTGACTGTCAGTACCTAATGCTAGAGTACATCCAGTTTAATAATCGGTCTGCTAACTAGCATTAGCTACCCAGCAGGTAGGGACAGACTTAACAACGTGGAAACAGTTCAGTTGGCTTCCAGCGTTGTGGATCTTGTAACCAGAGACTTTAATCTTGTGTACAAAAACACAAACTGCGAGAACGGACCAGCGTGCCGAGTCCTTTTCAGAGTCTGTTCTTCTAGAAGATGCTATGGTTAAATTCACTACAAGATAGTCATAACAGCTAGCCACCGGGACAGTCCCGTAAACTGCAGCATACAGTAATCCCTCGTTTATCGCGGGGGTTACGTTCCGAAAATGACCCGCGATAAGTGAAATCCGCGAAATAGAAAACTTTTTTTTTTTTTACAATTAGCAACTATTACATGTATACAAATACAGTGACTCATGTGTAGGCCGTTTCACTGCTCTTCAGACTGGGCCGCTGCATCCTGACTGCGCTCTGCAGTGTTCTCTTCTTCTGAAGCCCGCGGTGCAGGTGTGTTTGTTCGGGAGAAGAACACAGTGATAGGCAGCTGTTGTCGCTCTTTTTTCTTCTTTGCAAAAAGATCCTTGTACACCGACATGCCACCATCGATTACGTTATGTTATGTTTTGATACAAGAAGCGGGAGTGAGTTTTTAGCGAATCAGAATGCAGAGCACAATGCACCAAAAAAAAAAAAAATGCATTATGAAAATCCGCGAAATAGCGAATCCGCGATAAGTGAACCGCGAAGTGGCGAGGGATCACTGTATAGTCAAACTACTCACTTTACATGACGCGGCTAATGTAGTAGCTACCATCTACTTCTACTATTACTATACCATCTACTTTTTGACTAAACGCAATGCAGTATACTATAGCTGACTTGCTAATTAGCTATCTAGTCTGCAGACATTAGCAGTACACTTTTCTCTGGTGGGTGTCTGATTGGAGGCGAGCTCAGGTGAAGGAGAAGGTGACAGAAATGCCTAACACACGGATGAGTGTGCTGTCTGGAAGCAAAAAATGTATATATCAGGTACATATATTTTCACGAGCACGTGACTTATTCCAATGACTGTGAATGTATTCATCAAGTCCTCCCTGCAGCGGAGCGGTAGTGCTGCTGTAGCAGAGATGGAAGGAGACGGTTTTGTCCAGCTGATGAAGTATTCCCAGTGTGAACACTAGGTGAAAAAGCATTCTTTGTCTTTTCCACGTTACATTATGTGAGGAGACCGCATGAATGAAGCGGTGGGAAGCTGAAGGAGATGGGGTTTATTGCACCAGGTTAAGGGATGGGAAGGCAAGGTAACGATTATTTGATATTCCTTCTCTGGCTGCCTCCATCATGCTCACACAGAAACACACACACTTGCACACACTGTCTCCCTTTTCCATCTTTTTAGCAGCTATCATTTTCGCCTCTGGGGATCTTATTGTCAATTCCTCCCAAGACTCATAATTGCTTCGCTGGCCTCTCCATGTAATGGCCCCATACTGAGTAATCTTGAGCACTGGGTCTGCTCTCTGCCTATGACTAAAGATTACTTTATTGATCCCTCCCTCTCTGTCTCATTTCTCTACTTTTTCATGCCTAGCAGTAATTTCCTCACTGTTATCCTACCGCTGGGCTCACATGACCCCATGCAGTGCAAACCAGAGCCCCTGTGGGTAATTCTTTCCTGTCCAGTGTTCGATGCTTTGCTTTTTCTTCAGCTTGGCTGACTCAGTCCGGTAAAGATTTCTGCTTTTGTGAAGTGGTCGTGCCACAGCGTTTCAGTGAAATCAAAGCATCTCTTCAGAACACAGGATTCAGTGTAGCTGATGAAGCAGATAGCAAAGAGAAGATAATGAGATAACACATATGTTTAGATATACAATGCCGTAGCCACTGCAGCACTTAAGAGAGAGGAAAAAAACAGCGAGAGGAAGAATTGGTACTGGAGTGTGATGCTACACACTCGGCATGAGGCAGCGTTGGATTGACAACTAAATTGCGGCAGAGCTGAGGACCCTTGACTCTGGGGTTGGTGTTAAGAACGTAGGTGGCTTTTAGATGCGCTGCCCACTCCTGCTTTTTTTTTTTTTCTTTTTTAAACACTGAATCTACTGGACGCTGCCTGGATGCAGCCTTGTTCAGAAATCCATTTCACAGTCAGTTTAACAACCCACTCCAGAGGGAAATATTCATACACTCGTCCTTCGCACCACAATCTCTTCGGGGGAAATGGAAGCTAAGATTCTCCTGAAATGAAGTTCGTATTTCTTTTGTTTATTGTAAAGAGAGACGGGGAGAAAAGTCATAAAAATGACAATATGATGGTCTCAGAGTGAGCGCACGCGGCACAATATCTGTTTTCTGTTCTGGGCCAGCAGTAATCTAACAGGCGATACTTTCATTTTCTATTTTTCCTGTGCAGTCATAAACTGCGCAGTGTATTACATGCAATGCTGAACAAAGGGCCACAAATGACACAAGTTATGAATGTGAAAATATGATATGAAAAAAAGATCCTCACAGGGATAATAATGTACACACAGACAGCTTATGTACTGTATTAGAAACTGGAGTCAACAGTAACAGTTAACGATTTTAAGGGAAATGTATCAAAATAAAGAGGGTTATTAGTCATTCATTTGGACTGTAGTATATTTGTAGCTGTAAAGTGACTTACAGATGTAACTTTAGATTCAATCATGCACAGAAGCTGGTGGTTTAAAAGACGTTTTTCTTACTATTTTTTAAACCTATAAATAAAATGAATTTATATCTCAAATAAAAAGCTCTCGTCCTCATTTTATGTTTTTGTGTGGGCTGACTTATAACTTACTAACTTTTCATCATTTTTGCCATAAAATCTCGACTTTATAGGATAGGTGTTTTAAAATCTATCAACAAAAAGTTGATAGATTGTCTCATCATTAAAAGTTTCACGGGAAAGTTATATCTACTTTAGCTTTTGATGCAACGGCCTGTTGTAAAATCACATAAAATAAACAGATTCAACCTTTAACACATACAATAAAGCAATGTGTTGTGGAATAGGCCCCCTGCCACCCTATACAGGATAGGCAGCAAGACATAATGAATGAATGGAATGGAATAAAACATAAAAATAATGGTAGCACTGGCATTTTCCATAATTTATTGCAGTAGAAAATACAAAGAAAATGCTAAAAACAAAAGGACAATAAGGACAAATAAGGACACTTTTAGCAGAAGAAAAAAACTAATGGAACAGCATAGAGAGGGACCAAACAAATAAAGAGAAGTCTGCAAGCTAGTAGCTAGCAATTGTTGCACACAACATTCACCAGTCAAACCTAAGTGTACCTTTCTCTACGGAGGAAGCTAAAGTTATCACTCCTCAATGCACAGAGATTAATGAAAGGACTAGAACACACACTGATTGATTTGTAACCTTAAACAGTGAGTCTGAAGGACAACACATCACTGCACTTGATCATAGAGGTTTTGTTAGGGGGGTGGGGGGGGTCTGCCCCCTACTGACTGACCAACACTACTTCCAGCAGCAACTTTTCTCTCCCATCCAAGTACCAGTCAAGTCTATTCCTGCTTAGCATCAGTCATTCAGCAGAAACAGCATATGTTCTATTTCTGGTTGCTGACAATGATTCAGAGATGTATGTACTTATATTAGTTAGTGACTTACCTGATAACTATTTGTTAGGTTTGAGGCTTCATACTCTTCATATGTTTATAATACCAGATGTATTAGCTGATCTTCATCTGGTTCTCACAACACTATCTATAACATTTAAAGCTTCCTTCTCCAGTTATATATATGTAAGGCTTTTGCTTGGACAACAGCAAAATAATCTCAAAAGCAAAATATACCTACTTGTCATATTGTTGGCTGAATAACTGACTACGATCAGCTGTGTCTGTGTGGCTACTTAATTGAAAAACACAATGGGGGGTCTCACTCTACTGTTGTGCAGCATCGTTTTACATCATTTATGATACAGTTACTCGGCAGTCATGTGACATCAGAGAAAATTAGTGTTCTCGTGAATCTAGACAGTCAGAGGCTTACAGCCATGTGATATGATCTTCTGCAATCTAATTTCCAGTGACATTTCAGTGCTGTGTAGGATAGAACTACTGACGATTCTTTACCTGTCATCATCTTTTTCTTTATTGGCTTTCCAGACAAATAACAGATAACAGTATTGTCGAGAACTGAAATGACGTAGCTACATGTGTAAAAGTCAACATCTAAGCGTGTGTACATATACACTAACACATGTGTGGTGTACACAACAATAAAATACAAAGTGAATCATTTCAGTGATTTAAGTAGGAATATTAAAAATGATCTGAGAGTTTGTCGGTGCAGGATGGTAATAAAGGTTAGTTTATCAGCATGTTCAAAAAAATGGTAAAAAAAAACTAGCAGCATACACCTAATTTTTATCCATATTAACAAAGAAGATCCAAGAGTGATGGGTGATTGATGGATTCATTGCAAAGCTATGCCCCAGGAACTTGTCTTGTTTTTGATGGTACACTCCCGAAAAGTGGAGATATTGCTTGTATATTTAATAAATGTTATATTTTTTCCAAAGCTAGATCACACTTGTGCAGGAAATTAGCTATAGAGGTATAGATGGTTGAGATAATGGGTTTCTCTTAACTCAAATACTCCAATGACCAATTACCAATGAACTATTCTGGGGCTCTGGTTCCAGTTTAGACAAATAGTGCTGTCCATCTATCTATGTTGACATGTTTTATTCATTTCTAATGGTGTACTATGGATTTTATGGCCGGCCACCCTTTGCTTTATTTCCATATTTCTAATCTGTTTTCCTCCATCTGCTGATGTGCCCTCCAACAGTCCAGACATGCAGGTTAGGTGAAAAGTAATTATGTTTTTAGCCAAATTTAGTGGTATGGACATTGGTCCAGACTGAACTGGATGTATTGCTAGATTTTGCATGTCTGGACCGAAGTCCATACCATTTAATTTGGCTAAAAACATAATTGCTTTTCACCTAACCTGCATGTCTGGACTGTTGGAGGGCATGCAGGTTAGGTGAAAAGTAATTATGTTTTTAGCCAAATTTAGTGGTATGGACTTCGGTCCAGACTGAATTGGTTGTATTGCTAGATTTTACACCCAGAGAATGAGTGAAAATGGCTTTTCATCCAGTGTCATTGTCCAGTCAAACTTGTCTATGATGTTAACATGTAGCTCAAAGCAAAATTAAAGAATCATGGAGCTGCTAGTGTGGCATTACACTCAGTCTTGATGTTTGTTTATGTGTGTAAGCCTTGTGATTGACTGGTGACCTCTTTTCTTGAGGATGCTGGGAAATCATCTGAATTAACTTGACTGTTCTTTCCATTCAAATGATGCTTCTGGAGATGCAGTTTCTAAATTCTTGTGAGCACATGATGCGACAAAGTATTGTGGCAATCACAAAAGATAAAATAGTCCGTCTCCCTATGGTAATGAATAAAATATAGTACATTTTCTCTTGTGTGCCTTTGCACCACCTCCCTCTTTATGTAGACATCAATCACAAGTCTATATTTTTCACTTCAGGGAGAAAGAATGATTCAGAGAGAACTACTAATCCTAACCCTAACCCTTTAATATCTAGTCTAGTCATGGACATATAGCATGGACTCACGCTCTACTAGTTATAGACTAGGTTAGAAAAGGTGTCATTCAACACTGACCTGCACTCAGCCAGAACACAGTGTAAGATCTAAAGCTGGATTTCTACATACATAAAAAACCATAGCTACAAGTCAATAATAGTCATCTCCTCAAAAAAAAAAAAAAAATGCAACTACACGTCAGAGCTCCACTGGGTATGGTGATACCATGTGGGGACTGCAAGAATTGATGAGCTTTGGCTACTTGTGTTTTCTCCAACAGTTCTTGATTTTGAGATGGAGAAAGTTGGAGAAAGACTACATACGTCTACCGAAGCCATCTCCACCTCAAACCTTCAGCAAACTTTCATTCTATCACAGTGAATTAAAGTGCAACAATTGCATGACAGTCGTCTCCTATTCAGTAGCAGGTCAAACCTATCCATTTTCACTCTGAAATGAAAGAACATAAATGCACTAACTGGGGTATACAATTGAAGCATGTGTCCTCATCATGTACTACGCATCTGTCATCTCAGCAGGTGAAATCTGATGCTGACCTACAAAGTTACAACAACTAAATACTGTATTTAGGGGAAATGGCTGTCATAGCCATCCATAGAGCTATGCTGCTAGCAAGGTAATAACTAGTGGTGGGCCGTTAACGGCATTAACGCACTACGATAATGTGAGACTCTTATCAAGCGATAAAAAAATATCGCTGTTAATCTATTAATAAAATTGGCTTTGGAGCTGGGTCCTATAATACTTCTTTGACTTTCAACGTGATATTTTAGCGCGGATGTATACATATTTGCACTGTAGGGGGCGAGAACTAGTTTTTGAACCTCTACGCGCCTGTGAATCACCCGAACTACCACACCAAACGTGATAGTCTATCATGGATGCAGCCACGAAGCTGCAAGGCTTGCTTCAGGGAAAATTCACTTTTAAGAAGCTTCCCGATGGTGGCATCAACAAGACTAAGGTTGTGTGCACCTTATGCAATGCAGGATTGGTTTACTGTAGGAGTTCTTCCAGTCTCAAATACCACCTGAACGCAAAGTATCCCTTTGCTATACGCAGTCAGTGATGCATTTTGGCTCCTGTTCTAATGCATCCCCTGGTTTAAGAAACCCGCTCTCAAAGACTAACTTTTGGTCAGTACTTAGGTATTTCGCATTCTGAATGAGCCATTTTAATCTAGATTTATCTAGATTAATTTCAAGATTTCAGTGAAATCTAGATTAAAAAAAATAATCTATGCCCACCACTAGTAATAACGCAGTTTATTAAAAAAAAAAAAAAAATTCCATTATAATGTCCATTCAGAGTTAGCCTTCATTAATGGCAGTCAAAATGAATATATGTAAATATGTGTCCAACAAGTGTCAGGCCTATTAGTTGTGTTTGAATACCTTTTTTATTGTTTTGGTTTTCTTCACTTCCTGTTTGTGTTTATTCTAGTTGCCTTTACTCTTCCTGATCATCTATTGTTTTCACCTTTGTCTCGTTAGCTCCCTCCCTCGTGTGGATATAAGTCTGTTCCTCCCAGTGTCTTTGTTAGATTGTCTGCATTCTTTGAGTACCTTTCTGGCGTTCTTCCTCGTGTTTGTAACCTGGTTTGTTCTTCTTTGCCTAACGTCCAGTACCTTTGCCTATCATTGCTATTGTTGCTTTTGACCTTTGCCTGTTTTTTTTTTTACCTTTGCCTGAGCTGACTGCCTTTTGTGTAACAAAACCTGATCTACCAATAAACCGCCTCGCTACACCCATCAGTCCCTGGCATGCTCTGTGGGTCCAATTGTCTGTCTGATCCTGACAAAATATTAGAATTTTCAAGGTTTATCTTTATATATTGACCCAAACAAACATGGCATTATCCCTGTCATTTATATTTAATCTAAATTGATCTTTTGGGTTTAAGGACGTTAATAAGCACTGTCGTGTCTTAAGTGAGTTCAGGTGACAGAATGAAAACATTTTTCTTATTACAATACAGCAACAGTCAAATTCACCCTACAGCTGCCCAACAGCAACAACAAGACGGGCCTGGAGACTGATTTCACAGGTCTTTCATCCGAACTACTCCCAATGTTCCCTGCAGCAAGATGCCGTCAGACCTCTAATATCCTGCAATGACAGATCTTCAGACAAAATCTCTCTGAGGGCAGCTTCCTCCAGCTGACAGCACTCTGCCCCCAGGAGGCCTGAATCAATCAAAGTTACATATAGAACAAAATAGCATAATCATGTTCAACAGCTGAATATGTTGGACCTGGTAACGTTGACATTGTTGAAAATAAATGAGCACATAACACTGAGTTACACTAATAGAAACTCATCTCTGGTTTATTGTCACATTCTGGGGTCACATGATCAAACAACGTATATTTGGTCGTTTGATTTGGAAACCTTTTAATGAGCCAGATGACTCATTGGCTTTGTTTGAAATGTTGGTCTTATAAGTATATAAGTTGCCTTCAGGTGCTATATAATAGGTTAGAATTAACAGTTTTGATTCTATAACATCTTTTTACATGTCCTCCCTGCAAAATGAGTAAGCTTGTCAGTACATGGACTTATATATGCATGTGCAAAGACTATTGAATCAGACAGTGGGGCAGCGATGCACAAAGGCCTTGTTTGTGAATTAGATTTTTCTTTCTATTTTCTCACCTATTTTAGATCTGGGAATTATAAATTCAAAATGTTCTCCCCACACAGTAGATCCATATGGTGCTCCTGATCTCTGACAGTGTAATCAATATCTCTGCGCACAAACAAGTCTCTCCCAAAGACACAAACTAGAGAGCCAAAAATCTCCTGGTAACAGCACTGGTAAACAAACCCTGGAGCAGCTTCACTGGCAATTAATGGAGTTTAGGCTTTTTTGGATGAAATGGTGGCTTGTTTGTTTTAGTTCTAATCTTAAGAGACATGCACAGACATTGAACAAGCAGTCAAGATCAAACAGGAATTACATGTTTTCTGGTCATAACTAAGAAGGTATATATATATATATATATATGTTTGCTTGTTGGAGTCCTCTGAACCCTCCAGCTAATGACTGTAGAAAGAGAATAATTTGTGAACACAATAAACCTTCCTCCCTTTGATTATGTCCGAGTTACCATATTAAAAAGGAATGAACCTTTGCCTCATGCTGAGCTCTCACCTTGGAATTGATTGCAGAGAGGAATGTTAGGATATCAAATCCGTGAGAGAAAGCACTAGAAGTCCATGCCTGCACTTACATCGGCTGCAAAACTGAATATTGAAAATGAAGCTATAAACCACTGTCCAGCAAAAGGACATCATGCCAAGGCGTATAAAGAGATTGATGCTATTCTACCGCCCACAAGGACATTCAACCCCCACTAGGTAGTATGTCATTACACATACCATCTCAAATCCCATTTTATTGTGACTGAGTTCATGAGCAATGTATCACCTTTACCAAAATATCATACAGCACAAATCAAAGAGGATGGAATCAACAAGACTGTCATATTCTTGAACATGTTACCTTTAACTTGAAGGAGAAGACGAGCAACAAACAAAGAAAAACAGGTCAGAAATATGTTGTTTGTAATGCTAATTTGTTCCTGCTAGTGCATTGGTACATTTTGTATTATAAATGGAATTTAACTTTTTAAAGTGTGAATTTATTCCTAACTTACCATAATTAGTCAGCAACATATACACAGACCAACACACAGTCCTTAAATCTTACAAACAACTCCACTTCTCTGCATTCTATTTATGTTTATATATACAGTATATGCTCAGGATCAGCACATAAGTTCTCATCTAGTCATCTTACTGTTGACTTTGTATACAATTGTACCATGTATAAAATGTGCTTTTCATTCTATCCAACCACTGATGCACAACCTTTAACCATCTGTTGTGTAGCCACTGATGGATGTAGCATGACGTGACGTCATCCGTTGGTTTGCATTGGAGAGGTTCAGCTTATGGCGGCATCGTTTCCATGTAAATTCAATTAATTCAATGTGTCTTATTTTGTTATATATTGTATATTATTGGTATTATTCATCTCGTGTTCACCTGTGTGTGTGTGTGTGTGTGTGTGTGTGTATATTCTGCTCTCTCTACTTTTCTCCCTCTCACCGGTACCATATCTCTGTTCTGCTTCACAGCGAGCTGCGTCAAGTTTATTCATAAAGCACATTTCATACGACAGGCGTAGACTCAATGTGCTGTGACCCCGTTGTTTTATTGCCTTGTAATATGTACAGTATAGGTTTTTGGAGGAAATACAGGAGCTGTTTTGCAAACACACCCCAAATATCATTTGTAGCTAAATGTGTTTTCTGCAGCGTTTCAAAGACAGAAAAGGTGACAATGCCAAGTTTTGCTGTGTTCAGCATGTAGCACCTACACCTTCACGCTGTCAGTATCTACAGGAGACAAGGTTATTCATATTTTACTGTAAAAAAGAAAAACAAGCTACACAGCTATCAGCGCTACCGTGTTTTTATTCTTCAGGGCAAAAAACAGAGAATGACTCAATCATCTGGAATATAGTTAATAATTGTTAATATATTTTTAAAGCCAGGGCTTCAGTTTGAAAGCCTTATAAAATAGAATACATGATTGTACACTGTAATAGGAATGGAATAGTATACACTGGGACATGTGTGTTTTTTGGCTACACAATAAACACACAATTTTTTCTACACACACACACACACACACCTCACATTAAGATATCCATACCTACACAAAAAACTCATTGAAGCTCAATCAGTCGAAGTAGTTTTGAAGCCAGGGCCTCAGAACGAACAGTTTTATCCTGTAGCAGTCATAGAATCAAAAAATGTGGTTTTAATAGGTTTCAGTGGGACCTAAAAGGGCATTAACATGCTGAAAGGTAGTATAGTTTCAACACATATATAGTATACATATAATAAACTTAATACAGGAGCTGTTGTTGAACTTCTAGAATTTGACGAAAACATACACATCTTTGCCAAATATCATGTCTATAACATAATCACCTTCAGGTTGATGTCGCCTTTCATTTGTTTTTGGTGGGTGCTTCTCTAGTTCCAGGCAGTAAGAAGAGAGGGGAGAAGAAGAGCAGGGAAAGGGGTTGTTTGTCATGAATCATACGAGTCATCTTTTTCCTGTTTACGGTCGTCAGATAGCACGAGGTACACATATTCTTCCTCTTCCTTTGCTGCTGCTTTCTGTAAAACAACCAGGAAGACGTAATTGTGTGTGTGGGAAGAGGAAACACTGACAGACTTACTGTACTATCCTGTACAATAACTCTTTATCTCTATACTTCTCTCTCTCTTTGACCTTTTATTCCTCTGACAAAGGTACTGTCACAACTCTTGATTTGGGAAATACTGATATATGAATATGTGCTGTAGGTATTTCAGTAAACATGCTCTGAATGTCTGACTGTAGAATATTGAAGCAGACTTCAAAAGGGTGAAGTTTGGGATCTTTCTATTCTTTTAGACAGACGTCAGTTTGTGACTAAGACTTTATTTTAAGGATGGGTTGGGTTTAGTTTTTTTTGTCCAGCGTTTTTAGCTTTTGGAGAATATTGACAGCACTCTCTGCCAGTTCAAATCTGCACATAACCAAAGAAAATTCTTTAAGAAATGCCTGAAAGCCGTTTCATCTGTTTCTATAAGCTGCGGCAAGAGAAGAAATGACTCGTTTAAGTTGTTTCTTTATTAGAACTGTTAAACACAGGCTCCAAACTGGAACTGTGAACGTGGGTATTTTACAAAAGGAAAAATTTCATTTCATGTTCGTTATGATTCTTTGCATAACAGTCGCCAATCCTGGATTTATGGACAGCCAGCTTTCGGTGTGTGTAGTGTGTGTGTGTGTGTGTGACAACGATTCTCATAGTGGGGCACAGTAATATCATGATGTTTAATTGCAGTGCAGTTACTTTGGTTTGGATTTGGACTGACTGGAGCGTTTGTGCCGCTGTTGGAGACGTCTGCGTTCGCTGCGATATGTTTTGCATTGAGATGATATTTTACAACGTAACAACAGTCTTATCCAGCGTTCCATCAGGATGTTTTTTAAAGTAAAAATGAACCCCAAGTGAAGCGGATGTTGTGTGTGCGTCTGCTTTACCGGCACCAGAAACAAGTGAATGCAAAAGGTTCCGACTCAAAACCTTATTCTAAATGTATGTGATTAATCAGTGTTAAAAATTTTAACTCGTTAATTTCTTTCTAATTGAAATTAACGGCCCGAATATTTTTGTAATATAATTTTTTTTTAAACTAAAATTCTCCCTTAGCCCACAGGGACCTCCTTTACTGAAGGTCGCTAGATGCTGTCCTTAACCTACAAAGGGAGCTTGAAAACATGAAATAAAGACAAAAGATTGAAGATTCACAAAATTATTCGCCAATGAATTTATAAAGGGTAGTATGGCATCAGTGAAATATGATAAATAAATAAATGGGATGCGGCAGATGTAGGAGAGGTCAGGGAACTGGCATCGTACCGAATACTTTGACAAGCAGCAGTGTGACAAGCAGCAGAGTGATGGGAGACCTTGAAGTCTGTAAAAAAGCAGTGAGCTGTGTCGGGCACACTGAGGGGGGTCAGAGACAGAACATGGGCACAAAAAGGTCATATCAATGACCACGTTCCCTGCATCACATCTGAGTTCTCAGCATAAAGGAATTAAGTTCTTTTTTTTTTTCAGCCTTCTTTTTTTCTCGGTATCTGTTGATTTTAATAATTAATCTACTCAAACTCACTCATACAATTCAACATCTCCATTAAGTAAACAAGCCAATTGGACGCATTTTCGTCATCGCTTTGCATTTGCTTGGAGACTCCGTTAGATTCTGAGCTTGTATTATCAGTGACGTATGAGGCGGGGAAAAAAAATTACAAAAATGTCTCTGATTCAACCAATTTCTAAGTTTCAAAGGACAAAGTAAAGTACAATAAGTCAAGCTGTTGCCAGGCAGCAGTCGAACACTGCGCCATTAAAACAAACTGTGGAAATGAATGACAGAGAGTCTCAGATAATAGTTTCGCCCTTTACAAGCACAGAGTTGGTACCGAAGGTACAGAATATGAAAAACCCGAGCCAGTGATGGAAAAACATTGCTTTTTTTCATTTTTTTATTTAAACACTTCAGTGGTGCATTGTTTAAATTTAACTGTTGTGCTTAATTAACAGATATTTGACAGTCTCCACAAAAAAAAAAGATAAATTAAAGCCATCCTCACATTTCAGCCACAATTCTAAACCGTAATTACCCTGATAATTAATATTCCTGGCCCAATATTTAATAAAATACAGACAGGATTTTATTTTTCCAATTTTAGAAGTTTAGACGATAAGTGAATATATCTTTCTCATTTCCCAAAGAGAGTGAATTCTTTCAGAAGTGGAGCGATTTCTTTTAACTGGCGCCTTGAATATAACCCAACTACTGTTCTCAATGTCATCCAAAATCCATTTTGGCCACTGCGAATGGCTCAGGTTGTGGTATTTGAATTGAGTCCACAAGCAGCCAATTGTGGAAAGTCTTGGTGGTGCATTCAGAAAGAGAAAAAGAAAAAAATGACAGCAATTATTTTTCTTTTACACTAAATATATGACAAATGATATTGTATTGTAGCCAGTGCCTTGCCGTCTACATGAACCTTTAGTAGGTGCTTTTACTTGTGTGTAGAGCTAATGTTCATGAATAATTGCACATTTTGTATCTTTCAGTATTGGCAGCAGGTTTGGCAGTACAAAGATCTCTATGAAACATCAAGTGGTGACTTCCATACGAGCTCAGGGGTTACATTTGTGACCTTGGAGAAGCTCTCAGATGCTTCCCTCGCTTTCAGAGAAACACACACTCCTCTTTTCGTCTCCCCTCTGCTGTCTCCTCACTCTTTGAATCACAAAGCGCAGCCCTGATTGTAGAATATGCTTTCACACATCACTGATTTCTCTTCAGTCTTCTCTGCCTCTCTCTTTTTTTTTCTTTGTCTCTCACTCTCCTCTTGCCAGAAACATAAATCGCTTTTAAAGAAAAGCATCTTAGATGAGAACAGACCAGAAGGAAACGTATCTTTAATAAAAGTAGTTCTTCCTGACAGGTAGAAATGTCAGACGTGTCTCTGAGAACAGATAACCAGCAGTAAAACAAAGCAGTTCATTTTCAGCATGTTATGATAGCGTTTTTACAGAAGGAACTGCCTCATATTAAAGTATATTTATAATATCTGTGATCCATTTTGATTTTTTTGTCCGACTTGATGGAATGAGCGACCTGACTTTTTCATAGATATTCCCCACAGGATGAGATATCTCACTTAAAGCACGTTTGTTTCATCATATGTGATATGTGTTCATTCTAACTGTACATATTATATATTATACATATTATATATCATATCATTATTGTCTTTTTGCACATTATATTTACATATTCATAGAATAGTATTTATAGCATATAATAAATACTTAACTATACATAGTTAAGTATTTATTATGCATATATTATACATACACTATATATATATAATATGTCTTGTGTATATGTACACATGTATGTATACCATGTTATATATTGCATTTGTGTATGTATGTACACCTTGCACAGGCTAAATGTGACACATTTCTATGTGTATCTATATATATCTATATCTATTATTATTATTATTATTATATCTTCTTTTGAGTTGTCCTGCAGAAACAATTGCTATTGGCTGTCTCACCGTGTTGCTTTGAGTATGATTGGTCAATGTGGCTGTCATTCAGGAAACTGGCCAATGAGCACTGAGCGCGCCCTCATTTGAAAGCACGTCAGTTTGAATGCTGTACTACTTCACCGCTACTCTGTCGGTCCCCCCGTGATTAATAACGTGGATCTTTACCTGGATTATTTTACATCTGCACGATGGGATTTTAACGGAGAAGAGAACAACAAAACAAAAACGTGAATATGGACACAGAGGAAGAGTCAGAATCTGTGGTCTCCTAACATGAACTTCACCTTATAACCGTTATCCTGGTGATATCAGGTAAGAAAACATGTCCCTGTTATTTTACGAGTTAATAACCCAACTTAATGTTTGTGTTCGTATTCATAGTTTAGACTGTAACGTTGTCAGACTGTTGGGTTAGCTAACTGCTGATTAATGAACTGATGTTACAGCTAGCTTGACGTGTTACGTTAGCTAGCTTGTTAATACTAGAAAAGCACTTGAACAATGAATTCACCATATTCTTCACTGTGTCCCTGAACTTCACATCTACAGTTGTGCATCACCTGTGTGGTCATGAGAGGGCTGAAGAACCAGGAGTGACCAGATATCACCTGCTGCTGGGTGTAAACTGGGACAGGTAGGCAAGCAGAGGCGAAACATACAGAGAATGGATTTGTTTTATGAAGTTCAAGTCCAAGTTCACACCAGTCATAACAAGAATATTATGTAAGAATGAATGTATGTGAGTAATATTTTGTATGCCTGTGTCTCCAATGGTAAGCTGGCTAATATTGTATGTTTGCCTGTATGTTTTCAGACAATATGGAAATGAAAAGTCTCCTCAGAGCCAGTGAGTATTCATGTCATCCTGTCTAGATACTGTGAATGGATAATGTGCATACTATTAGCCACATTACTGCCAGTGTGTCAGCAGGAAGGTGAGGTTACTTAAACACTCACACTGCAGTTTCACATGAAAACAGCTTGCAGCATCTTCCCAAACAACTGTAGTCAACAGCGGCTTTGTTTCAAACGGTAAACAACTTCAAACATTAAAACGTCTTCTTACTGCTCGTCTATTGTAATCCAAGTTTTCAAAAGTCCAGACATGTCAAGTTGACCTGAAAGTTGTCATTATGTGTTTAGCAGAAATCCACACTGGAGCTTCTTAGCTGGAAGCTGCATTGATGTTCACACTGTCTGATCTGATCTGTGGGTGCTTGACCGTAGTGCAGAGCTGAGAACCTGAGGACTCTTCAGTTTTTTGCATTGAAAACATAGTCGCTGTTTACTGCAGTTGTTTGGGAAGAATGTGAAGAAACACAGATTTTCTGTGAAACTTCAGTGTTTTGTGGACCAAAAAACTTCACCTGACCGATCATCGACATGAGTGTAAGTAGATAATGACTGAATTTTCATTTATAGTGAACAATAACTGAAATCTTACATCTTTTACAGTAAAGACCTTGTTTCTCTCTGTGTCCCCTCCAGGAGCACCAGATGCAGATAATTACTGCCAATTTAAAGGAGCATTCTGAATGTTTCTGCTTTTTCTGCTGTGTTGCACCTCCGTTAAACATTCACTGACTTTTTGTGGTCTGTTTTGATTTTTATTATTAAGTATAGTTAGGATTCTTAATTACAACACTGTAATGCTTGTCCACAAATGTTATCACAAGTACCTTATGCAAAGCCCCCAAGGGTTAGGACAATATTGTGGAAACAATATAACACTTGAGTGAAAAATTAAAGCTAAAAAAGACACAAGACCCTAACCCCCTCAGCTCTACAGCACAGTTGTTGCTTTCTCTACCCATTTAAAAGGTGACATCTTGACCTCCTGTAAAAACTTTAATGAAAACTTCTGTGAATTTAATGTTTTTGCATATTATTTGAATTACAGTATTTTACGGTTTTTGTTTGGCAGCCGTAGCTGCCAGTAATTTGCCGTTTTTTACGTTTTTTTTTTTTTTTTTTTTTTGTTTTTACAGTGTAAAATTAGCAACGTGTATTCATCATATTTTAATTAGTGAGGGTGATTAGATGACATACACTCACTTTTGATCATATCGCAGTTTGGATCACAAACAGAGCAGCAACATCTTTGTCAAATGTCCAAAAAGTTTTCTTTTTAATCACATTGCCTGAATGATGGCAGGAAATATTGTTTGTGCATGTCATATTTTACAGTTAGAGCGTTGACGTAGTGGGTCTATTTTAGATGCATTTACAACGTGTATAATACAACATCTGGTACTACATTATCTTCTTTATATTGTGCAAAAAATAATGACATAGGGGTTGACCAAAAGACAGAGACAAGTTAGCTCTGACATTCTTTCCTGAAGCTGTTAAAAATGGACCAATATTATTTTTTAGTTTTTCACTTTCTCTTGGGGGCTCTAAAGAACAGTTTATGAATAATTGGTTGATATTGTAAATTTAAATCTGAATACATTAAATAAAAGTGTTTTATAATAAATATTGGTGTGTAATTTATTTGTAACTAATTTCCTAATTTATTGAAGATGATTGATGATAATTATTTGATAATTATCTGTAAAATAATGGTATTTTCCTGCAGAACTTTACGAGTTATTCCTTTATTGAAAGTGAATAATCATAATTATTTGGTAAAAATCTGTAAAATAATGGTATTTTCCTGTAAACTTTTTAATGAAAATTTCTGTAAATGTAATGTTTTTGCATATTAATTGAATTACAGTATTTTACTTTAATTTAAAGGTTTTTGTTTGGCAGCCATAGCTGCCAGTAATTTACCGTTTTTTTTACAGTGTACACCAGCCTAACACAAACACAGTGAGCTACACCTGAGTGGCTGATCTTTTATGTACTCATGTTCTCTATGTGCACGACTGGGCCTCATTTAGTTCAGTGGATGGATGGATGGATGGATGGATGGATGGATGGATGGATGGATGGATGGATTGATATTCTGTTTGTGGCAGCATTAGGTATCTGAAAGTCAAACAGATTGAAAAACACTCGGATGTGACTGACTGCCACATGGAGTGAAGCAAAGATCATATAAATATGAACATAGATTTGTGTGCGTGTCTGTTACATGGTGTTGCTGTTTGCTGGGAAAGTCCTGGTTTTTTATGTAAAACATGGATCTAAATATGATCTAAACCACATGTTCATATGTGATTGGTCATTTGGCACTTTGACGCAGTTGCAATCAATGCAGAAATAAAAGTAGCACAGAAATACATTCTGAGTGTGACTTTATTCTTCTCCAACTTCTAATAACGTGCACTTTTCCTCCATCAGCTCCCACAAAACAACGTCCAAAGACAGGTTGATGAAGCTGTTGAACTTTACTGTGTATGCGTGAGGGGTTTTCCCATCAACAGCAGGACTTTAGCCACACTGCTGATTGCTGACCAGAAGTGTCTGCGGCGTACCAGCCAGCCATATGCCAACGAATTCCCTGCTGATAACCTTCAGCATGCAGCTGATGTACTGTTCACTGGGTTGTCCTGTTACGAGGTGAGTTTTGTTGCTGACGAAGCCTTTAACATCTAAAACTTGTGATGAATGTGTATGTTACTTGATATCAGTTTGAGGTCAGTACAGAGTTATTGTATTGTGGTGAGATGAAGAGGGAATCCACACATGGCACCGTAATTATAAAAGAGAAAAATATTGATTTAACAATAGCTGCTTTTCCATCCAAATGAAGAGCAAATTTTAACTGGATGGCCAGAATATCGGCAAAAGAAATTTCAAACTAATGGACATTTCCATTCACTGCTGTGATGGGGATATTTGAAATTGGGTTGTTGAGAGAAACATCTGGTGGTGCTAATTAAATATTGCACAAGATGTTCAAAAAGATGGTGTAACTGAAAATGTGCCAGTCAACTTTGTCACATTTTGCTTTTATCAAATACACCAACATCTCCGTCTCAGCTAAAAACTTTTTGTTTGTGATATTTTCGGGATTTTTCCAAAATTTTCTGCATTTCCACACAGGTTTTGTTATGCACGCATTAAATATTCAATTAAATATTTAGGGTTTTTTTTTTAGAAAGACGTCTCTAACACACAAGATGCAGTTCTGCATTCATTAAATTAATTACATTATGTAGGAGGTTGCAAGCAAAGGGCATACAGTACAGTACAGTACAGTATCAATCACTGTATCCTTCATTCACATTGCATGGCTCCTGGCACTGAATGTCTTTGTGAACTTGCATGGATCTTAATGTACATAGTAATATAACACTGACTCACATACACATACATCAAGCAACCTGTATTTGGATAATTATAGGGTTAAGAAATGGATGCAATTAATGTTGCCTCTGAAATATATTGCCATGAATGACAGTTTTATTGTGTTTGTACATAATAAAACTGTCATTCCTCCTATGTTGTCTGGTTTTTGGTCTGCCAAGTTACCCCCAGCACAACACTTTTACAGGATTGCTTTTGAGAAGTATGTCAATAAGCGAGTGCAGTTTTATTTTATTTATTCTTAAAACTTTGAGTAGTTTAGGGAGGTGTATAAATGAATTACTTTATTTATATCATACATCTGGCAGTGAGACTCTTAAGGCCAAAGAAGAAGAAAAAAAAAAAAACTAAATAAGCAAATAAGCATGATCAACAACACTTCCATCCTGAACACAGTTATTTTAGTTTGCTTATGCAATTCAATCTCAAGGCAGGAAAGTTATACATTCAAAATGATAATAGACTTGAATAAACTCTATCTCTAAGATGTATTCCTGGCCTATTGCTTTGGATCGCATTACATACTGTAGGGCTTTATTTCTGGACACGTAGAATATAATGAAACTCATCAGAGTAAAATCAGCTGACATCTTCCTTCCACTCCATGGACTCAGTGCCTACAGGCTCAGCGCGGCTCTCGGTTACAGAAGGTTCAAACTATTAACTCTGGATGTCTGTGATCCTCATGCTGATGATAAGAAGAAGGATTTTGGTGGAGACGGCGCTGACACCTCGTATGAACCCTCTGTGACAAGAAGTACCCTGAGAATCTCTACTATCCCTGCTAGCCCAACTGGGACATGGCGAAGGTCAATCTACCTAGCCTTCTTACATAATAAAGGCGTATTTCAAACATAGTTCTGATGGTATCCATGTTCTATCACCGTAACGTCAAATATATCTTTGAGCAGTTGCCGTGGATGTATAATAACCTGGATACTGCACAGCTGCTCAGCCTTACTGTCAATTTTGCTCAGTGGCCATTCACAGTATTGAAACAATCAACAATGTAAAGTCTATGGGCCAAGTGGTAGAAACCCTACTTGTGCATATTCAGTATGCCGCATATCCGGAAGCATATTTGGAAGCTAGACTAAATGTGACCAATGGTGGCTCTTTGGCTCAGAGATTTGTGGGGGGGGGGGACAAGGAGTAACAAAACGATGTGTCCTGACAGGAATAATTTCCAATGCTCGTCTCTGAGTCAGACTGAAGCACCGTACGGTAGAGTAATAATAAGAGTGTCCCGAAAGAAAACATACCTGCTGGTCACTGCTCTGCTGCCGCTAGCTGGACCTGATGCGAGTTATCCCAGCTGTGGAACCGCAACAAATGCAGCACATATCAACACTGTTGTCCTGGAAACTGGAAGAAAAGACAGAACAGTTCACTCTCCATACTGTATAAAACAAGTGCAACATATCGTGTGAGGGATCATAGTATTTAATAAGTCTCCATCATATGCAGCCATGTTGTCCAGATGTCACCTCAAAAATGTTCAAATTATAGGTACAAATAATGTAATAATGTCCCTACATTTCTACACATGTGTATCCAGATGGATAGACAGGTCCCATTCTTCGTGTGTGTGTGTGTGTGTGTGCCATATGGTCACATCCTCTTTCCAGGTTTTGATTATAAACTTCCATCCCACAACCCTGGACCATCAAACGCTAGGCAGACATCCTGTGAGAGTACAACATTTTTACATCTACATCCTTAAAAGTCCTCAGACACCTCAAAGATTTCCAGATCTTTTGTTCTAAGCTTCAAAATGAGCCGTACTCATTAACAGGAGTCTCGTTGCAGGTCTTCTCCACTCTGTCGGCAACTGCTTGAAGCAGATTGTAGAGATCAAGTCAGGTCAGCAAGCACTCTGCTTTTTAATTCATTATTTTTGAGACAGCTACTGCGAGCCTCTTCTCTCCCTGTTCCCAGGATATGATGGTGATAAGACAATTCACATTGCAATCCCCAGTAGCAGTTTTCAGAGTTTCTGTTTGCAGTCTTACTATCTCTGTAGTATAGTTTCTCTTTCTCCTGCAACCCGTTTTTTTTTTCTCTCTGCAAACTGTCTCATCTTAATGTCTAATATATAACAAACTCATGTCTTCAATAATTAGAATTTATACTGTAGTGAAAGGTGCAAATCAGGATGAACTTTGTCTTAAAAGGTATACACAGTAAGAAGAGACAAAGGCTTTTGAAATGGACATACTGTACTTTCTGTGGCACTAAGAAAGGTTTTATCAATATACGGAGAAGCAGTCATAAATGCAACCTGGAACAGCCTGTCCTCTAAAGTAAAGGACTTGGCTGTGCTGATTGATTGACTGTCATGCTTCAGCTGTGTACAGCGCCTGCTGCTCTGGACTATTAATTTTTATATTCTTGCATTTGAGTATGTCATGAATAGGTCTTGTTTTTCTTGCTGTTGATAACTTTGTTCTGAGAAATGGGGGGGGGGGGGGGGGGGCATGGTTGTCTGTTGTTCCTGTATTTTGATAATCTGTTGTTAAGGTAAGTGGAACCCAGACAAATAAAAAAAACAGGTTTTACAGAATGAAAAGAAATCCCTTATGGGAGATCTTGGTACGCCTGATGTGTGAAGTAGAGTCATTTAAACCTTTTACTTTAAGTGCACCCTTCACATACAGTCAAGTCACAGTGATTCACATATATATAAATAAAAACACATTCAAATATGTATTTATATACATTTACACAATGAGTAGAAAATTTAAATTACTGTGGTCATCGTGGTTAAATGAAACCAACAGTGTTATGAAGGAAAGCAGACCGCTGGAGTTTAAGCCCAACGTGTGTCGTCTTCCTTCCCATGTAGCTCCATGATAATGTCTCATTCTTACCACTAGAGGGGCTTTACCACCTGAACATAAACTGTTTAAATTTTTAGACATTTGTGTTTTTAGTGTCCATTCTTTTCCTGCATTTACCGAGTAGTAGTCTATTATTTAAATCAAGGTTTTAACTACAATACCTGTAAAAAGATTGTTCCTTGACATAGGTGGTTATAGTCATAATAGCTTTTTGTTGTCGTGCTATCCTGAGCTTGTTGCTACCAACTCCACTGTTGGAACGTTATCCCATTAACACCAGTACAATATAGGAACAATGACAAGAACATGATTCCCCTTCTTAGCCACAAGTTTGATAAAGCACATGTGTAACCGTCTGCTTCTTTGAGCTCAAACATTTACTTTTTTCCCCTGTTGATCAAGTGTGGTTGAAATTTGTCCAGTCGTCTTCTTCAGTGGTGGACAGATTAAAGTGATCCAGACTCTAGATCACTTTGGGTGTCCTCTAGATTCTCGACGTCTCCCAAAGGCCATGTACTGTCACGTCATTATATGAATGAAAAATCCATTTTAAAAGATGCATTCAATACAAACTTCCATTTTATTTTGGATGTTAAAGAAGAATTTTATTTTTTACTCATCAGAAATAGATGAAAAATCAACCATCAGAAGTGCTGTCTCCAAACATGGACACAATAGAGAAGAAACCAAGCAACTGGGCGAACTCCTCATGCTGATGTAGATGATTTCATATGATCAAAAGCTCTACAACACCTACTGAATTTCCCTAGTGGTAAGACTATTTTGTCAATTAAAAATGGTAGCATATGATATCTCACACAGGAAGTTTCAATAGTAACAAAATATATAAATAAAAACTCTTATGTTACCGGTGTGGAACACGAGTATATTTGTACTCTTGTGTTCTGGAGGATTGTGACTCTTATCTGAGCAGCTTGAAGTAGACGACAACATAACATAGTGAGTGAGAACACACCATTTGTCACCATTACACTTTGATATATTTCTTTCCATACTAATCATTTGTTTTTAGTCAAACTAACATATACTGATAGCATTAATCACATACTATCCTAGGCTTGTTTGTTTATTTGTTTGTTTGTTTGTTTGTGTTTAATCAAGACAGACAAGTATTCAAGTTCATTTATTGTTTCTTGATGTAAGTCGTGAGTTTCTTGAGAAATATATTAGCTTGATTTGTTACTTACCATGTTCACTATGCTTCCTAATGAGACTCTTCCTCTGCAAAGGGAGTCACCCAACCACTTCCCTCTTGCTGACATCACCAGTGATGTCATGGGTTAAACCAAGTAGGGGGGTTATTGTAAGCTATTTACTTAAATGTTTGCTTTAGTATTTGTATTCTTTTGTACTCAGTTTTGCCTTATGCTGAGGACACAGGACTGCTGTCAGTGATGAAGTGTGTGTAATCGGTGTTAAGTGACACTGGAGAACCTATTTAAAAGGAGAGTTGGGGGGGAAAGCAGAGGATGTGTGTGTAGCTGTGTGTATGTAATCATGCATAAATTTGCTGAGTTGAGTTTAATTAGTGTGTTTTTACTTTTGGAGACACTTGTTTTTTTGGGGGTTATACTGGTATAAATAAATCACTTTTTTCTAGTGAGTGAACAAGTCTGCCTCCAATCATTTTCCTTGAAACTCTGCCTAAACTTCCTCACAGACTTAAATATAACATGAGCTTTTATTATATATATATATATTCTATAAAAATGAAACGTATGAAATGTATCTTTGTGCAGGCTCAGGGGAATGCAGATATTTGAATGCATGTAAGTAGGTAGACAGTATGTGTGTGTATGTGTATTCACACAGTATGCCTGCTAAAGTGTACAATGAGTATGCTTGTGTGTGTGTGTGTGTGTGTGTGTGTGTGTGTGTGTGCTGACAGCCGTGACGCTGATGTGTAGAAAGCTGAAGAGTGGGGTGAATGTTGGCCTCCACATACTGAGCTTGTCCACCTGATAACCAATTATCATTCATTACTGCTAGCTGTCAGCCTCTCCCGCTCGCTCTCTCCCGCCGTGCTAACGCTGTTCCTTTACCTATTCCTCTCCTTTCCAACTCTCCCGCTTTTCCTAGATGTCCTTCAGCGATCGGCATGGAGCTGTCATTCTGTCAGCCTTCCATCAGCCTATCGATTCAGCGATCTTTGCCCAACCATGGACAAATGCTTGCATGCCAATTTCTCTCTGTTTTCTCCCGTACTTTCCTTCTCCCCAGTCAGCCCTTCTCTCCCTCTGACTTGTTCTTTAGCTCTAAGTAGTTTTGGCAGGGGGGTAAATAATCCATTCTAAACTTTATTTCACTGTGACAAGAAATATTGCTCTTTCAGACTGAGGTAAAGAGTGGTATGCCAGTGGTGTTTAGAAAGACTGATAAAGGAGGGCGGTGTGGTGTTGCAGTTACTCAGAACTGATCTTCTCTGGGAAAACAGCCTGATATTCAGAACGAAAGGCCATATTCTTACGAGCCATTGTTTACTCTGATGCTGGCTTTATGTTTACCATCTTCCGTGAGGGAGGATTTGACTTTGACCAAGCAATCACTTAAATGCAGCTACCCTTCTATAGTTTTTCCTCTGAGACTGAGGCATCACTCACGGTTCGCAGAGTGCCAATCGATGCAGAGAAAACCAGACAAAGAATCTTTGCTGTAAAACAAGTAATAACGGGATGAGGTATCCCAACATGGATATAAAAATAGAAAACCCATAGTTAAAGCTGCTATGATCAATATATCAAATGACGCTCTAATTGTGTTCTTTTTGAAAGCTCTACAAGGCCACCGTACGTTACCTACTCAGCACCAAACGGCAAACAAACACAGTCAGTGACTGGATGGTGAACATAGTGCAGCATGTAGCAGCTAATTAAAGAGACCGATATTTCCCTCAGGAGTCGATTGTGAGCAACAACAGAGCTAAAAGAGAGGGGAATACTGGACTTACACTCAGCAGGGGCAAAGAAACATGATGAAACGCCCCATAACTGCTGGCGTAAGTCTGCTGGCAGGCTGTATGATGCCTTATTAATCCATGACTTAAGTTCGCATCTTGTTTCAGCTGCACTCGAGTGTCCAGAAAATCAGTTAATGCAGGTTTATAGATTTCTATGATTCAACTGTAGGATGTCACTTATCTAAACACTGTTTCTATGTATTATACTATGAGAGAGGATTTTAAACTCTGGGAGGTCATCACAGCAACCAAGTAAACAAGTAAACAATATCATTGTAGGATCAGAATAAAATCATTCTGAATTAATATTATATTCCTAAATCAGGAATAACCCTCAAAACCCTGCAAAGACTGACCTTTCACATCTACTCGGACAAAGTGGCGGTGATGAATGACAGAATGGAACTTAAGCAGAGCTCCTCTGAGGGTCACTTGAACTGGAAAAAAGACCAAAAAGGACCAGAGAAACAGCCAATTAGACGCTCCTCTGGGTAGATGTTTGGGGTCAGATGCATAAAACTCCACAAAGCCACAAATATGCACACGCGTTGTTTTTGAAGAACGTGACCTGGAATTGCTCTTTTGTGCCTGCCAGGATTACCAATTTAATGTTAGCAGAAATTAAACATAGTTGCTAATTGGGTAACCAGATGCACACATAGAATTCTATTATCTGAGTAAGATGTTACCAACCTTTTGCACCATGAAATCCTCCATAATCTGCTCCTGCTTCATCTTCATCAGTCCACTCCCATCGTGCTCCTCAAGGTTTTCAAACATTTTGAGCTGAATGAGACTTTACTGTGACAGATGTAGTTAAAGACAGCAGTGAAGCCTCAAAACCTTCACTGAAGTTCATGAGTAATGTAGCAGATGTAGACCCAGACCCAGCATGCATCTGTTGGTCACATAACATTTTGTGTTATATGTTTGATATTGAATATATTACTCAGTGTCAGTCATACATATCGATCTCCTCACTGCATTAAATCAGTGATTAGTAAGGTAGATACGTGTGACTTTTGGTTTTACTCGATGTAGTTGTTATAAAAAATACTTAAGCAAAAGTGAAACTACTGATTTAATTCACAGTAGTGTTATATAAATATCATTATATGTATAGACAGTAGGGTCTCTTATTAATATTATATAAATATAACCTGTGTGAATGCTCACATGGAGCAATGCGGCTGCACTGGATGTCTTTACTGCACAGACACTACCTGTGAGTGGAAGAAGCCAAAGGAGGCTAAGAGGACACACTCTGCACCAGGGTCTCTCTCAGAACAAACATATTCACATACAGCACTGAAAGTATCTTTACCTGGCAAACCCGTCTCCATACGAAGACAACTTTGACTCAGCGGAGAAGCAGGAAGTCACGCAGGAAGTCACGACAGGAACTCAGCTGTGGAGCGCTGCAGCTCTCCTCCTTATCATAAGGAGCTGTGTAGCTCCTCCATGGCTCGGTCCACTAGTTACACTTTATTAGGCCTAGCTTAGTGTTTGTGCTGACAACTCAATGGCCTTTTTGGGCATGCAGTTTGGTGTCATGTTATCTGTGTTGCGGTTATTTTGTCCAACCAAACAGTGAAGTGAAGTGAAGCAGCCAGTCAGCAGATTTGAACTTTCATCATTTAATATAAGAACATTTACAACCTCTTTAAAACACTGAGATCTTCAAACCGAGGAGAATAAAAAGCATGTCATTATAGAGCTGACTGATAGGCATTTCTGTTTGTTTGTTTGTAGGTTGTACAAGATCTTCTTTATGTACAAGTTAAAAACACATGAAACATTGTACGGTCACCAGGTAGTACATTTAAAGATTGTAACTGTACTCCGGAAGTGAAGGAACAAGAAGAAACAGCAGGATCTTCTGCACTGTGTGAACTTTTAACGGGTTGTTTACACTGTCATCACACCTCTTGACAAATTTACCTCAGAGTTCAATAACCTTGAGTCAAGGTTATTTTTTAACATTTCACACAAATGTGAAATGTATCATCTTGCCCCTTTATGTCACGGTGTGGTCTAGTCATATGGAGACCCACCAGAAGCTGGACTGTCTCATATATCATATATCACTCATGTCTCAACCATGCTCTGTTTTGATGGTGTTCGTATTCTGAACAAGCTGTTTTTTTTCCTACTGATGAGCTTTTTGCAGCATGAAAGCACAGCAGAGAGAAATGAAAAACTGATTTCACAGGTCTCCTATACGTCTTTGCACACCGGTTGCCCTCCAGATTATGTGGATCGAAAAGGAGGAAATGAAAATGTAAGAACTGTCTTAGTTTTGGCAGAGTTTGGATTGGAGACATGAGGGAGTTTTCTGATAAGCTTTGCATTTTCACATTTTCAAACTCGCTGCCTAGATATGCTCCAAGTGAGAGTTGTAAGAAAGGGAGATGATATCAAAAAGAGAAGGCTACACTGATTTTTTCCCCCCGAAAAAACTTAAACATCAAAGTGTGTGAGCAGCATGAATCAAAACCTTACATAATGTTCAGCTTTTCATTAAGTCAAGCGAGTAAAACACTATTTTTATGTGAATTCCAAATCTAATAATTGCCATATTTAATATTTCCCAAAACATGAACCTGATCAAGTTATACATAGTATGTCAAAGTGATCACTGGGTGAATCAATAATCGTTTGAGGTGTAACTGTGACTGTTGTGCCAACACTTATTTACATTGTATCTCTCTTGATTTAGTTCCAGTAGTTTAATTCCTACCATGCTGCAGTACAAGCAGAGCAATAAAAGCCTGGGGATATGCTGCACAGTTTAATCAATTAATGCTGAATGTACTGCGGATCAAAACATAATAATAAACCAAAATATCTAAATTTGTGACAGCTGTAAGTGCGCCAAGGTTTCCAATCTTTATCAAACACATGTTGGATAGTTGAACTTTGAACTACTACATTATCTTGCCTCTGGAAGTTCCATACAAAAAGGAATTATATTATATAATATAATATATTCTTTTTGAATAGAGACACTATGAGCTCCATCAGAGAGGGTTGAATTATAGCGTGTTTTGTAGCTTCAAGGTTGTCAGGTGTTTGTGTGTTTACGTCCGTGTCTTTTTACAGCAGAAAGGGTTGTCAGGGCGATACAGGAACGGAGTGGGACTATCTGAATGTTAACTAGGGCTGCTAGAAACAATTAGTTTTCAATTCGTCAATTTAAAGTTGAATGAATCATTCAATAGAATAGCAGAAATGACAATTGCTTAACATCGTTTTCTCTGACCAAGTCACCCAAAGATATTCCTCAACTGTTCAGCTTGATAAATGACTTAAACCCTTATTTGAATATCAAAACTGTTGTTGATTCACTTTTTCCGTTGTCTGACTAATTCCCCTTGAACGAGTGACATTTATCCAACCTAACAGATGCTAATATATGTTTTCCATCCTTGTGTCCGGGTGTGTTTGCCTCTGAAACGTGCCAGCGGTCCCCTCGTTCCGCCCAGCAGGATAAACTGTCCTCTTCTGTTGTATGCCATCGTCTTCTGTTCAGGCTCACGCCTCAAATGACAGGATCGCTATCACGAGGGACAGCTACTCCGGCTGGGGAATATTTGCATGTCTACTTCTTTCTCTGTCTCAATTTGTCATCCTTTCATTGTTCTTGCTTTCTCATTCTCCTGTTTTATTCCGCCTAACACGCTCGGCCTGTCACTCTTTTTTTTTCTCCCCCCCGCTCTGTGGTGGATGAAAAAGAATGAATAAGTAGAGAGGAACAAAAAGAGCTACCTATATGAAAAAGATAAAGTCTCAAATGGGAACCAGAGAGACTAGATATACAAACTTTATCTTCCTGTCGTCGTCAATGTTGGTGTTAGGATCCCTGAACAGAATGACTACAACTCCAATCAACTTCAAGAGAGTATAAATGAGCTTGGGAATGAGAAGTAGCGTCTCAGCAGCATGTAGGTTATCCGCCTCCAGATATCCTGTATGAAAACGGCAACCCTGTTGGATACCTCACTTAAACGGCTCAATCAATAGCCTTTCTCTAGACCTCTGAATCACTGACAGATTTGTTTTGTTTTTGTTTTTTTTTCATAATTCAAATACCTCTGGCTCATTGACAACCATTCCTCCCCAGTTGCCAACTGGCATATATCTTTAATTATTATGAAATATGACAAAAGTTAACTGCTCCTATCTGCCAACCACCTGTGTTGACTGAAAATAGCATCGCTACCAATGGGGGAAAAATAAGCCCCTCTCCAAAACACACATCCGCTAACACAATGTCTTACCTACATCTGTAATAGATTTAAATGACCTCCATAATCTCAGGTGGATGAGAATCCATCATGGACAAAAGTCCTCCAGAGCCACTGTTGTCATAATACAATGGTTTGGTTGAATAATATGTATGGCCGGTAAACTAAATGTGATGTGAAACTGGTGGATTTCAGACTGGACTCTGCTCTTCCTCATCTCTAGAAGACAAGTCATGCTTCTCCCTGGACTCTCTAAATGAAATCAAAGAAGTACCTATGTCTTTAATGCTCACGGTACAATACTAATACCTTCATCCTTTCCCTGGCCAACACCTGTCTTAAGTGTCCTGAAAGTATCTTGGCACACAAACTACATTCAACATCTTTAATCTCCTTCTCCGAAGTCTGAACGGCCTCTTCGATTCTGGTGTATAGTGCTGGCAGAACACCCATATCGGAGCTTTTCCCACCGTTAGCTTAGGGACTCTAAATCCCCCCTTTCTAACACTCTCTGCAGAGCTCAGAGAAAACTCACTTCATAAAAACCAAAACTGTTCAACACTAAATAGCCAGTAAGGCTTTGCATTGCACTGGAGGAGATAGACACACGTTGCCTGCAGCAAGGTGATGTGTTTAAAACCAAGAGGAAATAGATATAAAACTGCTTACGTCTTGAGAGCTAAAGAAATAATAAGATATAGATCCTGTCTAACCTTGCTGTACTGATCCTCTTACTTTCTGTCCCAACATGGCCCTGCTACTGAGCATAGCACCTGCCACATATTGATTCGATCGAACTAAATCCGCAGTTAATTCCAACAGACAGGACTTCCATTCACCCTCTATAAAACTTTGATTTTGCTTGATTTGCTGTAAAAGCTCCTTCAATCTCTTAAAGACCTGTAAGATCTCTGATCCCTGGTTAGCAGTATATACACAGCAGGTTCTGATCTTCCAAGTCTGTCGTTAAGGTGTGGTGGAATTTGGGCAACTGAAAAGTACATGTTTAAGTTTAGGTAAAGATCTCCTTAAAGGTTTAAAGGACTCAATGTTGACTATTTGTAGGAAACGGGACACGATCCAAGGCCTACAGCATGGAACGGTAAAGACTTCTTGAGTCAGTACAGTGATTATTTGCACTAATAGGTACAGCAGAGAAAGAGAGAGAGAGAGAGAGCAAGAGAGTGAGTTTATGTTCCATTGTAAACATTTTACACTGTGGCATAAATCATATGATACCCTTACGCACTTCATAAAGACACGTCTTATTTAGGGTTGAGGAATATACACTTATCCCAAAGTGCTGCACTTCTGTTTCTAGAAATAAATAAGGCTTCCACCTGAGTAAAAAATGGCAGCTGAATGAATTCATCTTTATCTTCAGAGGAAGAATATGGCAGGTTTTCAAGATCGAACTCGGCCCCCTCCAAATGCACCTGCCTCAACATAAACAACATAATTCTTCTCCCTTCGTCTAAAGGTATTTAGATAATATCTAAAGCTATCTGAAGACGTGAGGTGTTTGGATTGATAGAACCGTGTGTTTTAAACCAGTCAAACTAACCAGAGTTAGTCAGCCGTGGCAAGAAGCTTTACACGACTCACATTTGACCTTTGACACACTATTTGCTACTAGTGTAGGAACTTTGTTGTTTGCAAATCAACACATAGCAACCATTTCTTTGTGCTTAGCAACTGAAACCGAAAAACAGCCAAAGAGTGTGAAATCACTCCCTTGTTCACTACTTTCTACATAACAGACACACAGTAGTCTCCTCTATAAGTGTCAGGAAATGTTGTGATTATTAGTATAGTAGAGTATTTTTAGCCATGGATAATTGGATGATAATCACAGTGCACCATATTGTAAATAGAGATCAGGACTGTGTTACACCAGCTAATCATAAATGCTTAGTAAGTTCTTAGTAACTACTAACTTGTTTCATGTATTCATTTAGGATGCACCATTTATAACCTAACACATGTCTTATCTTGTAAACAGTAATATGGTGTAACTTGGTTGCTAGGAAACATCTGTAGCCACCGTCCAATAAGGAGCAACCAATTGGATAACTATGGCCTAAAGATAAATTAAACTTAATTAGTTGTAAAAGTAGCTGTTTTATTTCTATTGAAGTTAGCAATAGTTTTAGAGTTAATAATAATCATGCGGTTCACAGTGAGAGGCTGATATCTGATCCAACCGTCATTATCAATCTGAAGATATTGGCATTAGGTTTTGTAATTTGAGGTCAATTGTGTTTCTTCTATGTCAGGTCAGATATGTTGACCATATATCCATATTACCTCCTTCAATCTAAACGGGTCAGATATTGACGAGCATTAGTTTTGTCAGTTCATTCAGGAAGATTACATAACAGTTTGTAGGTGTACATATTAAATAATAACTCATCTCTACGTAACAGCCTGCGTAGCAACGTGCAACCGACTTTTTATTTTGTTTTAGTGTCATTTTTGTTGAGGAAAGTTTACCGACATGAATGTTCGTCCTAACTTTCATTGATAATTTGAACTTTTAGTGGTGCTGGTCTAGTTGTGTTTAGAGGTTGTTGTGGACAAAGTGGAGAAATGGAATTCAACCTCTAAAAACGTCATTATGGGAGGAAAGAAAGAGAGCGATGAAGTCATTTATTTGACTATGTTTTGTGAAACAGAAGCCAGGATGTTAGGACATGTAATATTGTCAGAGCTAACAAGCTATTTTTCACCGCGGTTTGCCTTGAAATGCTGACAAAGTCTGCTGCAACACTAGTGAATTTGTAATGTGACCTTGTCTACTCTTGCTCAGAGGTAATGAATGAGTTTGCTGAGTGAGTCTTGGAATGCAATATTGGATATATATATATATATATTTAATTTTTTTTGCAAGCTGTCATGTGAAAGTGACAAGCTCTGTAAGAACTGGACTTCACATTTGCCAGCCGTGATGTGACACAGTTATAATCAAACGCCTTACGATGAGAACAACTCTGTGTCTCTGACTCTCTCAGCCGAGGTCAAACAACCACTAACTTCACGTAGAAATGTCTTTCCCACTCTCGCAAACATGAATAATGTCTCTGGATACATTTGTAATAATGTAATTTGAAAGTGATTTCAAAATCCCAAACCTACACTGTTATTGATGAGTATGTCAAATGATCCACAGGTGCTTGAGCACAAGGTCTGTGCGCGCCCACTCACACACACACACATACACACGCACACGTGCCAGTCGATTTCACTGATTCTACCTCATTAATTCAAACAGTCTGACTCTCTAAACATCATAAATCACTGTAGGACTAGCGAGCACAACCCCTCTAACCTTTCTCCCCCCCCCCCCCCCCCCCTTCTCTCACCCTTATCTTCCCTCCATCTCTCCCTCTATGTCATCTATTCCCTCCTCAATCACACACTCATTTTCTCTCACTTCCCTTCTCGCATCTTTGGGAGGTCCAGAAAGTTTGTGTTATGCAGACTAAATAGTGCTCTGATGGATTGGCTGTCTTCCACAGGCCTGAAGATTAGCCCAAGGGCAAACCCACTCCTGTTTCCTGGGTGCCAGCCTGAAGATGAATAACTGTTTATTAACCCAATGCAGAGTGGGTCCGTCCCCACCTCTTTATGGGGTAGTGGGGAAAAAAAAACCAGGTTGTTCAAGATGGCCAATGTGGCACTCTGTCTCCCTCTCCCTGTCTCTGTCACTCTTTCTGACTCTCGCTCCGTTCTTCGTAGCAGATAAACCAGCAGCCTGATGTAATGTGACAGTGTGCGTTTGCTTCTTGTTTGCTCCCTGACAACCCAGGAAATTGGCTTTTCATCTTACAAAACACACTGCGCTCTGTATATTAGAGGACATTCGTCTTATTATGAGGGGCCGAGGATAATTGGAAGTTTATGCATCCTTTATTTATTTTTTTTTTTTATGGCAACGCACTAAGGGTCAGATCTACTGGTGCATTTGCAGTGTTTTTTTTTCAATGTGACACAGAAACATGTGGTGTCGTTGGAGTCGTGAGATAGGTCCAAGATAATACAGAAAATGACTCCAGTACTGCAGCCCTGAGAGCTGCACTTTAGTTAGCATAACTAAAAAAAAAAATAAGCGTATAAAACAATCAATAAGCACGGCATGTGATTATTTTGGAACAGCAAACAAACAGGGGATAAGATGTGATTTTGTGTACTTCAAACTAGAATTTGAATGTGCAGTCAGTGCAGTGTGACATCACAACAGGCAGAAACTGCATTTAGACACTTATAGTGAACATTTGGCTGCATTTAGCTCAGTATTCTAGTGAAACACAAGTTATATCAATAGCATCTCAACCTTCCTGCAGCCATTTATCTCACATGGCAAAACCAGTGCAAAAGACATGATTCTTTTTGTTGTCAACACACCAAAGATAACATGGTTGTATGTAATATATATCAATATGATGTTCCCCAGAGCACCACGTTATAACAGCGAGGGCTGAAAGCAATTTTTGAAACAAGGAAAAAGATCCCGACAGATCAACCACTATTTTTTTTTTTGTTTTTGTTTTTTTTTTACTTAAGCAAGCTGAGCACAGAAGAACTGCTGGAAATTACATATACAAGGTTTACCGACTTTCAGTGAGAAATTAGTAAAGTAAATGTAAAATCATATAATGTATGATCCTAGTAAGTTTGCAGATCTCAAGAGTACCATCACTACCCTGCTGTAACCTTGTAACCCCCAGTCGCTGTAACTGGCAGCTGACGTTGGACCCATCATGTAAAAAAAAAAAAAAAAAAAAAACTGTTTCATTGACCTGAGACTAAGCCAAACCATTAAAAACCTTTTCAAACCCACAGCGAAATCAACCAGGTTCTATGAGTTGCTAAGAAGTTCTCTAATTGAGTTTTGCAGAACAATTACAGTATGCAAGTACTGGTGTGCACTGTGAATAGTGACTCAAAGTTTCACAACACTAAATCAAAAACAAGGAACTGCAGAAAGTGTGACTGGCATTTACATGGAAAAGCTACATTACCACGTATTCCGGAGAATGTGTTTGTTGTTCTGTCTTGGTAGAAATATTGAAATATAAAAAGCAATATAGCCATCGCTGGTAAATCAAACACAGAAACTAAATGTGCTTCTTATCTTAACATTGACTCTCCATATAAGGCATGAGTTTGTTTTGTTATAAACATTTTTTTGGTCTTTACCCTCGGTTATCTAAAAAGCAATGTGCACTTGTTCACACCTCGGGTTAGATGGAGCATTATTTACAGCGCTATATCCGCAGACCTTTTTGTCACCACTTCAGAAGTTTTCTTTATGATTTTTCGGCTCAAAAAAAACAAAAACAACAAACAAAAAAAACAAAAACTCAACATTTAAGATATTTTGCCATTCAGTTTGCCGATGTGTTCACCGTCTTTTGGTATAGACACACCACCAAGGACAGAACATCACTAACAGGCTTCTCACTCAGATGTTAAGCATAGATACAAGTTTTCAAATGCCAGATAAAATGGAAGGCAGGGATTAAAAAGAAATATTCAAAGACAGTAACGGGGTCCAGGATTATCAAATTTTAAACTGTTTAAGCATAACATAACTCATTCAGCACATATATAATATTATCCCTTCCCCAGAGATTGTTCGTTAGCCAAAGAAAATAGGGTTAGAAAAGGGGGGAATCCTCTTCCATTAACTCATTTTTGAAGACCCGTTAAGAGTTCCACTTTACATATCAAAATCGCCTTTATCTTTGCAAGGCAGGGGTCTTAGGCATACGTAGTGACATCGGCTCTCTGAGGTTCAAAACACAAAGATGGTCGGTGAAAGAGAGTCTTTCAGCTTCATCCAGTTGTACAATTTGCCAAAAACAGGGCTGTAATAACAAAAGTAAGTCTCTAGATGAGTAGAGTCCCAGAATATATTGTTCTTCCATAAGTCTGCAACATTGCTCTGCTGTTAGCCAAAGAGCTCTGGTAGCAACAATCAGCTGCTTATGATAAAAATGTGATGCCAGAAAACCACCCCAAAAGTGAGCCAGTCAGTGAGACAACCCCAGTCAGTCAGATTTCATAGTTTGATGTTCTATTAATCCAGACGATTTAGGTCCAAGAAACCAAGTTATTAGGTCCCGCCAGTCTGAGGTTGTCCCTGAAGCAACTTTCTGTGTGTGGTATCACTCCTGAACCCTGACTGAGCTAGCTAGCTGCACAGCTGGGCCAGCTCAGGTTCAGGAGAGGCATTGGGCAGCTTGGAGTTGAAGATCTGCAGAGAGTCCTTGATGCGTGCCACCTCGCTGGCCGACAGCTTGAGCCGGTGACGCAGCAGACAAGAAAACAGGTCCAGTGGCTGCGGTGCTGGTGGAGACAGCCTGTTAATACGATCCCTCATCTCCAACAACATCAGGAAGGCAGCGTCCTGTGTACCCTGCGTATAAGGGTAGTCCAGCTGGAGAATCAGATCCTTGATGCCCTCAGGGTCAAAGTGCATGCTGTATCCAAACACTTTCAGCGTGTTGATCTTCATATACCCGAGGTTGGACGTCTGGTCATCCAGGTCCAATGGTTCATAGAAGAGTGTTTCATTTACTGTCGGATCATCTGTGACGATGCGGCTTCGCAAGTAGATGTGCACTGTTTCAAAGAAGGACTTCCATTTGTTGCCCAGAGACAATGTCCAGTTGTAACACTGAGCCGTGACGACAGCGTCCAGTCGAGTTCTCTCCCAGTCAGGGAAGTCAGGCTGATTCACTGGCATGAACCAACTTTCTGAGTGACTTCCCCCAAAAGGATTCACATAAATAGCAGGCACGGGTTCTAGTGTTGAATTCTTAGTCGAGCATATCTGGAAAGAAATGCCCATCAGCATGTGGATGAGATTTGATTTATTTTTGTTACTCTTGAGTGTCAACAGCATCCTCTTCCTCCAGGCAGGATTGAACCAACTTCCCAGGCGGACGTCGTTGCTGATGTAGATAGCGTGGACCTCTATTCTGCTATCCAGCCGCTGAAGCAGGTACTTTACCTGAGGAGGGATTAAAAGGCCGTGAGATCGTTAACTGTCTCTAAAACTAATAACTATATTTGTTTTACAAATTGTATCTATAACATGTGTTTAATGCAAAGTAAAGGATTAAATGATGGTAGTGGTAGTGTTTATGTAGATATTTTTTGCAGAGTAAAGACTATAATTGTGTAGCTACAGACTTTTTAATATATTGCCTTTTCCTTTTCTTCATTTTGTTTCATACACACTCAATGATGATTTTTATTACAGCACATGCTGTACAATTCAAATTGATAAATTAAACGAGTTAAACTTCATGATGATTTTTTTTTTTTTTTTGGGTCAACTTACAAGTTTAGTTATTACATTTGTTTTGTAATTATCTATATTTGTTATAACATATGTTCTGTTCAGTAAGATTTGTTTTTGCTCAACAAATTGTAAAGACACTATATGTAGGATTTAAAATGTTCTTCTTTGGTGTTTGGTATTCTTTGTGCTAATAATCATACAATCAGCAATTCCTCAATTGAAAGTTGCTATAAACACTAAAAATAATCTATACATTTGTCTTTTATGGCCCTGAAAGTCTATTTTCTAAATCAGCTTCTCACTTCTGTTGAAGGTTAAAAAGGTGATGTCACATATTTCCATATCACATATTTTCCATATTGTAGCATTTTTGCAGCACTTCAGCCATGTCAGACAAACATTCAATTTGTAGTGTATTTTTCTGTGCTGTATTGTCGTAGTTCGATGTTAGTGTCCAGGTGCAAAGATTCCTGTGCCAATGTGATTTTTGAATTTTGATCTCTGTCATAATCTCGAGTGTAATCAGAGGTATTATTTTCCACTGAGGTTTGAGAACAATTATAATACATAATCAACAATGAGAAGTTCTCCAAACCTCAGCGTCAGGCATGTCCAGGTCTAAGTTCAGATAGTGGTCCAGGGATGCGGCGATGCTTGGCCGGCAGGAACCAATATGGAGGAGGTTGCCATGGTGACAGGCTCCACAGCGGGTTGCGTTGTCACTTGCGCAGGAGGAGCAGGAGGTTGACGATGTCCCCACAATGCAGGGAATGACTCCCTGGCAAGAGGGCTGCTCCGCCGGGCAGCTACAGCTCTTCACCTCCTCAGAGAAAGAACCCAGCATGCCGTGTTCATTACAATAGAGTAGCGACTGGGCCTTGCTCAACCAAAACCCAACAGCCCTGCAGAGGAGAAAAAAAAACATACAGCAGTTGTCTACAAAGCACAACATATTCAAACAGAGAAAACAGGGACTGTTTAAAGAGTAATTCAACACTTTATCACAACTTTATCTATTTTTGGCTGAATGTTTCCGTTTCACCTCTGATCACACTCAGCATCACTGATGGGAGTGGTTGTGTGTGGTCAGATGCCATTGCGTCCTGCAGAACATCTGTGCAGCACTGCAAGATGAGAGGTTAAACTTCTGGTGTGGCGTTGTGGGAACAGACGCCAGGATGGATGTGATGTCTGGACTTTGGATCTCTATTGTTCCACCAGTATTTGGTTTCAGGTGAGTGTACTGTTGCTATTACCCATCCATAGCAGCTGTAGAGTAACCACACAACCAAATTCTGCAAGCACCCTTCATCTCAGCATATATATACTGTATATATATATATATATATAAAGCTGCTGCATAACATGTTTATCATGTTAAAATTACCGTTGACACCTCTGAATATGTTGTTAAACTCTGAATATAACACTGTTATCAACTGTTGTTTTAACAGCAACAGAAAAAGAATAAATGTTTGATGCACAATGGTTAGCAATCATTTGTCTATATTTGGTGTGATAGCTGATATACGGAATATACCTTGGAATCTTGCCTGTTACATGACGATAAGAGAGGGGCAGAGAATTTGGCTGAACTGAATTTTCAAATCCAAGCAGAAATAAATAAGAAGATAAGAAGAAGAAAAATGTATTAATATGCCAACATGGACATATGTGATTATGTGTACAGCATAAAAAAAAACCCCATTTTGGGTGTAGTTAGCCTTTAATCAACTTGTTTCAAATAACAAAACAGTGAAACACTTGAAAGTAAACAACAATGAACATACTGCATGTACTCTATTACACACAGAAAATATGGTGGCCATGTGGATCACAGCAACAGCAATAAATAATGAATGGAGACAATTAAATAATTTGCAGCAATATGTACCAGTGCTGACTTGGCGCATGCCGAGTGTTGCAGGTGATTTGTTTTCTCATTAGAGATTACTAAAGAGCTGCACAGATCAATTCATCAAATCATGTTCTCCCCGGTATGATGGTGGACGTTGACCAGTGAACAAGAGTACAGCTGCTAGCAGCTGAGATGATCAGCTCCTCACATCCCCAAATTGAGAAATTTCCAAATAGGCAAATTTGGATACATTGACCACACACTGGGAATCTAAAATGGTTACTTACTCACCTGAAAAAATTAAAACTCATCCTTGATAAAACAGAAGGACTTTAAACTGGAACAGTACTTAGGCTGTGACTGGTCATGCTACACAGTTTACTGTACTGTTCTGTTTACAGTCTTTTTCCTTCACCAGGATATCTTCTTAAACTGGTAAATGTGATTTAAGTTAGGTGATTCACTGTACAAAGCTGCACACTGATGCTCGGTAGTTTTATTTAAATACACAGTATGTGTACTCTATTTTTGCACTAATTAATAAGCCTTCTCATTATTGAGGCTTGAATCAGTAAAAGTTTCTTAACTTGTAAACTCTTATAAGGTTATCATTGGAAAAAAGACAGAACAGTCTGATGTTAAGGAGGATTCATAATCTGTGTTGTAAAATATATCTAAATTTACAGGAGAAAAAGCAGAAATTCATTTTTTGCTATCTCAATTTTGTTCAGGTTTCAAGTTAAATTTAACACTTTTAAAGACCTTTTTAAGACTGCGATTTTACATCCATACTGACAAAAAAGTAAGAAGGATATGAATAGAGTTACTTGCAATGTATGTATGTTAGGTTGTTGTTAATAAAGTTGTTTTTTTTTAAAAGTAATTCCTTGTCACATGACTGCATTCCATTCATTCTATCATCATAGCTCTTTATTCTATTTTCAAAGCTTTAATGTTCGTCATAGAATGTTTTAAATGCAATTCCAAAAGACAAAATCTTCACTAGCAGAACACGGTTATAGCAGATAGGTACAAAACACTAACTTTAACAGAACAGTCACAATAGCATAGTCATTTGCTCTTAAAACTCTTAAAATGGCTAATAAGGAAAGAGAGTTCAAAAAATTGATCTTTGCAGCTCTGCATGCAAATCAAAAGCAAGTTGAAAATCTGATTAATAATCTCAAAGAAGAACTGCACAAAGTGCAATGGATTTCAAAAGAAAATCGTAAACTACAGAATGAACTTGTGATGGTTACAGTCAGAGAAGATAGAACTCTGCTTCTCACAAAGCAAGTGAAGGATCTTGAGCTGCAGCTACAGCGGTACAACAAATACGATAAAAAATGCTATGAAAGAAGGGAACGATTTCGCAAAATAGAGGACCAACTGGAGAGTGTGACTAAAGAGAGAGACACCCTGAAGAAGGAGTTGTTACACTACAAATCGGAATGCTTACGTTTGAGGCCAAAGAGCAGAGAACTGGAAGTGACCCTGAACAGGCAGGAGAGAGAGCTAACAAACAGAGCCCATCTCCTTGAGAAAGAGATGGATAAGGTTCAGAAGCAGAATGACGTTCTGACAAAAAAAGTCACAAGTGGAATAAAACACAGGAAGGAAATTGCCGAGAAAAATCTAGAGATTCTCAGAGATAAGAGAAGATATTCTGACCTTGAATGCAAGCTGGAAAAGGTAATAGAAGAAGTAAAACCCTGCCCTCCAACAACTGTAATTCTCAACGTAGAGGTATCAGGTGACAAAGAATTAGAAAAAGAAAAAAAAAAGAATATTTCATTAAATGAAAAGCTGAACGTGCAGACAAAAACATTGATCACCAAGATCCGAGAATCGGTGAAGAAAGATCAAATAATAAAGGAAAAGGAAAGTCAGTTTGAGGAGCTGAAGCACACCATGTCCATGTCCCTTAAGCTGCCTCCACAGGTGGTGGAGGAGACCGCAAATTGCAAGTGGGTAATCAGAGAGCAAAGTGAAACGATCAAAGCTTTAAAGGGACAGGCTACCATGTTCAAAAAACTAGCTATGGAGTATAAAGGTAAAAATGAGGAGTTGGCTGAAAAGGTAGAAAACACCAAAAAACTGTATTTTAATGAAAAAATGAAGAACATGGATTTGAAGGAGGCCTTGAAAAAAAGTGGAACAGAAAATGTGCCTCAAGAAGCATCAAGTGCCCTTCAGTCCTCCCTCCTCTCAACTGAAAAACAATGCCAAGTTCAATCAAGTCACCCCTTGGTCACAAAGTACATAGTTTCTGCCACCAAAGGGGTACAATTGAAACGTGAAGAGAAATCAGTTCAACGTCCCGTTCCTGCCACCAAAAAGGTACAATTGAAACCTGAAGAGAAATCAGTTCAACGTCCCGTTCCTGCCACCAAAAAGGTACAATTGAAACCTGAAGAGAAATCAGTTCAACGTCCCGTTCCTGCCACCAAAAAGGTACAATTGAAACCTGAAGAGAAATCAGTTCAACGTCCGTCCAACATCAGAAAGGTAGAAATTAAACCAACTAAGCCTATCCTAAGTCCCATAAAAAAAGATAGCCATCACAAGTCTACAGTCAAACTGAGTCATCCCCCACTCCCACCCATCAAAGACAGAAGTCAGATAAAGTCTGCAGCAAGAGAGCCAAAGGTTTTCATAACTGAAATAGGTAGTGACTTACTGAATATGGCCCACTCTAGTAAAGACTAACCCTAGCCCTAACCCATTCTAGTAAACACTAACCTTAACCCTAACCCTAACCCATTCTAGTAAACACTAACCTTAACCCTAACCCATTCTAGTAAACACTAACCTTAACCCCCTAACCCTAACCCATTCTATTAAACACTAACCTTAACCCCCTAACCCTAACCCATTCTAGTAAACACTAACCTTAACCCTAACCCATTCTATTAAACACTAACCTTAACCCCCTAACCCTAACCCATTCTAGTAAACACTAACTGTAACCCCCTAACCCTAACCCACTCTAGCAAAGACTAACCCAGTTTCCTCCATTCCTAGCCCCCTACCCCCCCCCCCCCAGCCCCCGCCCACCCAAAAAAATAAAATAAATAAAAAAAATAAAAAAAAAACTAAATTTTGAAGTTTTACTTTAATAAACTAACAGTGTGAAATGGAAATATGCGTTCAGGCTTCTTCAGCCTTCCGACTGACTTTGGATATTTTACAAAGCGAAACCTAAACGGTGGTGTATGCACTCTATATAGGCACTGTGTAGGAGAGGTGCTGTGTGTTTGGATGAACTATCACAGAATGAAGTGGACACAGGCTCAACTCTAACTGTCAGATCAAAGATAAATGGCCCTGATATATTGATATATATACTGATATCAAATTAAAAATGAAATGTGCTGCTGTCCCAGGCCTGGCCCTTGCACTGCATGTTGCCTTGTTGCCATGGAGATCCAAAGTTCCACCCCACTTCGGGGCCAGCCTCAGATCCACAGTGTATTTTGTATTTCTAAAGCCGAAACATGATACACAGCTTTTCTATTAATATTCTAGATAAATTGATTAAATGAATACAGTAATACATAATACAATACTGAGCTGCAGTTGTTAAATGCCAAATAATGCATGTATTTGGTGTGTGTGCAAGTGTTAATAAATAGCAGATTGCCTGTTGCTTAGAATATGAACAACATACCAAATATGGTAAAATTGTGTTTTTCTGCTTTCTTTAATCTGTCTTTTCAGAAAGACAGATTAGATCAGCATGAAACCTGGTATGCTCATTCTCTAGATATACCCCTTCCCTAAGTCCACCAGATAACACAGGGAGGTCTTGTTGTGATCAGGGGAGTACTCCACGCTCTTGAACTGGAACAACCCTAAATTTATGCCATTAACGTGGCTAACAATCAACAATACGAGACCCAGCGCTTCAGAGTCTTGAAATCCAACTGCAGAGATTCTTGCTCACTGTCTTTTGACCCCTTTTATATCCACTGCCAGCTGTAGCCATGATGCCTTTGATGGCAGAGGTTTTTTTTTTCTTATGTACAAACTTATAAGTTCCAAACATATATACACTTAGCGGCCACTTTATTAGGTACACCTGTCCAACTGCTCGTTAACACTTAATTTCTAATCAGCCAATCACATGGCGGCAACTCAGTGCATTTAGGCATGTATACATAGTCAAGACAATCTCCTGCAGTTCAAACCGAGCATCAGTATGGGGAAGAAAGGTGATTTAAGTCACTTTGAACGTGGCATGGTTGTTGGTGCCAGAAGGGCTGGTCTGAGTATTTCAGAAACTGCTGATCTACTGGGATTTTCACGCACAACCATCTCTAGGGTTTACAGAGAATGGTCCGAAAAAGAAAAAATATCCAGTGAGCGGCAGTTCTGTGGGCAGAAATGCCTTGTTGATGCCAGAGGTCAGAGGAGAATGGCCAGACTGGTTCAAGCTGATAGAAAGGCAACAGTGACTCAAATAACCACATAACATAACACACATATCTATCTATTACAACCAAGGTAGGCAGAAGAGCATCTCTGAACGCACAGTACGTCGAACTTTGAGGCAGATGGGCTACAGCAGCAGAAGACCACACCGGGTGCCACTCCTTTCAGCTAAGAACAGGAAACTGAGGCTACAATTTGCACAAGCTCATCGAAATTGGACAATAGAAGATTAGAAAAACGTTGCCTGGTTTGATAAGTCTCGATTTCTGCTGCGACATTCGGATGGTAGGGTCAGAATTTGGCGTCAACAACATGAAAGCATGGATCCATCCTGCCTTGTATCAACGGTTCAGGCTGCTGGTGGTGGTGTAATGGTGTGGGGAATATTTTCTTGGCACTCTTTGGGCCCCTTGGTACCAATTGAGCATCGTTGCAACGCCACAGCCTACCTGAGTATTGTTGCTGACCATGTCCATCCCCTTATAACCACAATGTACCCAACTTCTGATGGCTACTTTCAGCAGGATAATGCGCCATGTCATAAAGCCGGAATCATCTCAGACTGGTTTCTTGAACATGACAATGAGTTCACTGTACTCAAATGGCCTCCACAGTCACCAGATCTCAATCCAATAAAGCATGTTTGAGATGTGGTGGAACGGGAGATTTGCATCATGGATGTGCAGCCGACAAATCTGCGGCAACTGTGTGATGCCATCATGTCAATATGAACCAAACTCTCTGAGGAATGCTTCCAGCACCTTGTTGAATCTATGCCATGAAGAATTGAGGCAGTTCTGAAGGCAAAAGGGAGTCCAACCCGTTACTAGCATGGTGTACCTAATAAAGTGGCCGGTGAGTGTATGTATCTGTGTGATTTTAAACTGTCTTTGTAGAAAAATAAAGATAGACTCCAGTCAGTGTGGATTCATACATTTGATAAAATGGAAGCGTATATGTTGAGTGAGGCACACAAGTGACAGATCAAAATTTTTTCTAAAAACACTTTTGGCCATTCTGTGGGTGTGACCCCCCTGTTGTAACTCCAGGACCCCCCAATGCAGCATTAAGGTCTAACAAAACAAGCACAGAGAGAAGTCCTGTGTCTACTACAATTAGAAGGTCATTTGTAACCTGAGTTATAATTAAGTTTTTAGGTCTAGGGTTGTTTAGTAGGATTGAGTTAAAAATGGCTGCAACTCCACCTCCTCCACCGGTGTCTCGAGGAATGTGAGTATTAATATGAATGGGAGGAGTGGATTCTTTTCAGCTGACATATTCTTCCTTACAGCCAGTTTTCAGTAAGACAAAATAAATCAATGTGATATTATATGAGATATATGAGAGTGATATTAGATTGTTTACAAATACAGCTTTAGATGACAGAGATCTAATGTTTAGGAGTCCACATTTAATTACCCTATTTTCTTGTACTATTGCAGTGGTCGTGTTATTTTTGTATTAGGGTTTTATGTGTAATTTGTCTTTTGTTTGCTTTAATTTCATTGGACGTGCAGAGAAGTGTATAGGACTGTGACTCTGCCTCCTGGTCTCGACTCTGGGTTGTTATGGTTTTGGCATACTAATAAACTCCGTTATGTTTCTAGATATAAGAGGTGTGCTATGGATGTAAGCCATCTCTCCTAATCAGACTAGGTTTTCCCCAGAAAGTACACCAATCAATCAATGAAGCCTACGTCATTTGCTGGACACCACCTGGACAGTCAGCGGTTGAAAGATGACATGGCATCACTGGTCAGGTTTGGCAGAGGCCCAGAGAAAAATCCGACCACTGATGGGGAGTAGGAACTATTCTGTGTTGGTCCACACCAGCTACTGGGGGCTGGTTAACTACAGCAGCTGGTGACTGATTTTCCTAAGTGCAGAGCCGCAGCTCTAACTCACCTCACCTATCCTCTAATATGGGAAATATACTACATTTATTACGTGTACCGTTATCACTAAAGGAGGCAGACACGCCCAGTAATAGTTGAAAAACCAAATTATTGTTATGATAAATCCGTATCTGGACCAATTTTGCCGCATACACGGATAATGTGGCCAACTGTAACCCAACATTGTTTGAAGACAGTGAGAATAGTCCCAGAACCATCTGGGAAGTTGCTTACAGTTTTTAACAGTTGGTTATGCAGGGTTCACTAACTAACTAACCACATTGCTTGGCACAGCACTTCATTTGTCATTTGTTATGGTTGTAATCTACCATAATTCATTTGACAATCAGACAGAGATAAAAAAAACAAAAAAACAACAACAACAACAAAAAACACATGATAAAATTACTGTTAATATAATACTGCAAAATTTGTACCTCTGTAAACTCTACTGCAGTGTATTCTTCATGACGTAGAAATTATATTTCAATGTGGTTATGATCTGGCTGTCCATACGAATGTATGGGTTTTGAAGTGAGACATTAAACATTTGCAAAATGTGTCTAAATAAGAAAAGTATTCAGGAAATATTATTATTAATTAATATTAAGTATTGACTGCGTGAAGAGTTTTGAAGATCTGCCAGTATAGAATCATGCATCTATACTAGCCAGTCATAAAAACCTGTAATGTTTCTTGATTGCTGTGTTTTGTTAAATGTAGTTTTAGTCAAAATATTGTGTTCATGTTGTTGTGTCATTGTCTGAAATGTCAATTTGACTTTTCATTTTTGTAGAGGGGTGGGTGTTTGGTTTGACTGTAGCAGACATAAATGTATCCATCCCCTTTGATGCAGTAACAGTAGCAACAAGTTCAGACTGAACATTGGCTCTGCAGAGACTATCCCCAGGCAAGGTTCGGGAAATCCCACGCAGCATTGCCCAAATGCTGCAGGAATTCCTTTCCCTTAGGCATGTACAAACAAACAAAAATTATGGATCATAAAACGAATGAATTTGTGCAGAAGAAAATAGGAAGCTTTCGCAACTTAACAGCCATTGATAGCTTGATGTCACACAGCCCGTATACAATGATGGACGACGCGTCGCCACTTCTTGCCACAATGCAAAAAGTGTAGCCAAAATATCTTGTTTCTGGGACCTTCCATCTTGCTTGTGTGATGTCATTTGCAACCAGAGCATTTGCAGTAGAGTCTGGGGAGCCGTCCTACTACTGAGAGGAGCTTCGATAGGGGTAACCCAGCCAAAAGCAGCCGGTAACTAGCAGCTACATCTGGTAGTGAACCACAAAATGAAAACATTTTCGTCTTCCATCAGAAACGGACGCAGTCACTCATCTGACAGAGGTTTGAGGGTGGTAGTCAATCACAGCTGTCAATCATGACATAACTAATTTAAAACAACAATGAGCCCTTGAACATACATTAGCGTGATAAGAACTACGTAGTTTTTTTGGCTCATCCGCTAACATGGTGGAAGTGGGACTTATGACCTATACTGCAACCAGCCACTAAGGGGTGATTCAGATGGTTTGACAGCTGTCATGTCGTCCATCTTTTTATACAGTCTATGGTGTAAACTGGGTTAAGACTGAGTGACGGGGCTGGGACAGAAAATGAGAGAGAGCAAGGAGAGGCGAAGGTGACTGAGAGAGAGAAATAAAGACAGAGTGCAAGAAAGGGGAGATGGAGTGATGGGTGGAAGAAAAGGACCGTCAGGGAAATTAAAGTCCTCTGTAAACAAGTGCCAAGCTGTCAGTGAGGGAGAGGACTTGATTGCAGCATGCCACAATACTGCGTACCATGCCCTGCAAAGGTCCCCACAAATGGTAACTACACCCTTCATCTCTACCACACTTTCTTTCTACCTTTCTCCATCTATTCATTATATCGCTCTTTCTGTCTTTCACATTCTTTTACTATCCCTCCTTCCTCATTTCTCCTATATTTGCGCTCTCTGGCTGTTTCTTACTCGGTATCCCTGCCTCGTCTTACACCTGTTTTACACCACAGGCCTATATTCATTTGTTCTGGAACTACCATGTAATGACAGCTGAGTAGAGCTTGTGGGGGGTATTTTGAGTCCAGTCAAACAAACGTGTGTTGTTTTAATATATAAGTCAGTCACTAATCAACATTTTTTCATCATGCTTAGAGCAACCGCCATCTGATGCCATACTGTGCATGGGGCACAGTGAGGTTTATTGCCTTTCTGAGGGGTTGGAGTTCTACAACTCCCTGCAACATTTAAAATGGACTCTGTCAAAAAATGCACAACATGATCTGTTTTGTAGACTGATTTTTTTTTTTTTATGAGCGATCATACTGGCCATAATTGGGCTTCTTCACAGTAAAAGCCAAACTGTGTTTATGCAAAGTAATAGCAGGAAATGTTCCGTTTACATTAGCAATAACTGAATACAACTCTGGCACAGTGTAAAGTGGGCAGACAGTAAACAGCAACATTTATATATCAGTCAGGTGGAATGATATGCATGCCTCGTTTCTCTGTGTAATGTGGTAAGTGTGTGGTGGCAATTTGAAGATGGAATGAAATAACAATAAAAACTACTATATAAAGGGTAATTAGTGAATGTAAATACTTTGAATGGTTATTGCAGACCATTAATAGTATCATACTATCATTCACTTTTACAAGCCTCTACTCCACCAATAATTGAAGAAGAAAGAACATCACAAACTCATTCATTCATGAACACAAATGGCATCTTAGGTGTGAAGCGATGAAACGTCATCATGTGTCAGAAATACTGGTGGTCGATCAGTCAGACTTATACTCTCTCTAATTCCAGTACACCGTTATCTTCACAGATAGTCAATGGTCAGAAATCCATGTCAAGTTATAATTGCAGTTTTTCTTAACCTTAATGCAACCTTTCACTGCTCTAGTCAAGTTGGACATGTAAAATGCATCACTTCATGTGCGCCACAAGAAAAATCCAATACTCAAAAGTAGGTCTTGTAGGCAGCAAAATAAAATGTAAACGCTCTCAGTAACTGTAAAATTAATTTTGGATGCAGGTGTCGCAAAATCTCATTTACAACTATCCAGCTAGCATTGCTGCTACTTTCCCTTAATGACCAACAGTATTGCACACTAATACATATTTACTGCTGTACAATCTGTTAACAGCAGACACAGCCTAAAGCCGAAAAACAGCCGAAATCCCGAAAAATTTGTTTTGTATCAGAATTTACTAAAATGGAATTGTGCACCTTCATAGGTCCTTTTGGGAGGTTTGCTAAATTCAAAGCTGAGCTCCAGACAGACTCGGGTTTTCCCAGTGTGCCCCACTTGAGGCATGCTGTTAGAGAGCCTACAGCTGTAATAAGCACAAACCTGCCGCCAAAACTCCCACTAATGACAAATCATGCCCTCTTCATTGTGTTGTGTTGTATGTCAGTGTATCCCAGTGGGTTACCTTTCTCGAGGCAGACTGATGTGAGGTTGCTTGGGGCAGCGTTTGCTCAGGGTGAACAATTTCCTGATGATCTTTTGGGCTTTTCCCAGGACCAGGGCCGTGTTGGACTCCAGCTGGGCGTAGCGCTTCTGAAGGGACAAGTCACTCGACCAGAACTTGGCAATCGTGGACACATTCATGAAGCGGTCAGTGGGCAAGCGCTTCAGGAAGGCTTTGAATTCATCTGCAGGAGGTTTAACAGAGACAGGGAGGTGTATAGAAGTGGACAGAGATAAAAGAGAACGAAATTAGTTGGATGCTATTATTATTTATATATCAACAATACTGTTTTTTTGTAATGTATTTTACCTAACAATACCTATTCACCACAGTCTATTGCACCCACAGTGGCATGCACAAATGATGACTGAGGAGCCAGGGGAGTTTTGTGTGTCATTAGAGTACAAAAAAAGGCTTTTATGTTCTAATGAATTGCCATTACAAAATAAGCACTTGTGCTTCAGTCTGCAATTATATTAATTCACCAGAAGACGCTCGTCATTTGCAACATTGTCATTTAGAAGCAGTTATCTAGTGATTGACAGCATGGTGTTACCTACAGATTGACATTTTCATTTATGCCATAATGCTTTCTTTAAAAGCCTAAACAAGTGAGATGACAATCTATAATCACAAGATGAATAGTCCAATAAAAGCATGTAGTGAAACAAAACACTCTCTGTTGTGTACAAAACACAGTAATGGATATAATTCATAATAAATTCTGCAACTGTCGCAGCAAGTTTTTTGTTGAAACCAGGAAAAAGCAAAAGAATAGACAAATGTAAATAAATTTAGGTTTTTGGACAACCATCAACATGTCAACCCAACGCTCAATATCACACGCATAGCTTGTATGTACACAGAAGCGTATTTTCACAATTTCAATTTCATATTATTATAATATAATATAAAACTAGGCTATAATCACACTAATATCAAGTTCAATACTTACTTTTGTAATAAATAATACAATAACAATTCAGTAATAAAAGCCAAGGACTATATTTTCTCTATTTTGACTTATTCAAGAGTAGAGGCACATGACATGACTTTATTCATTTTTAAATTTAGTTCACATTTTGGAGCTGAACTTGTATCTATCAACCAGTTTTCTTTACGATGAGTCTGTAGACTAAGTCTTGTTCTACTTGAAATGTTTCTTTACTAACCACATTCAGGTGATCATTATCAAAAAATTAATATTGATATCAGTATCCCCCTCAATAATATAATACTACTCAAGCTTTAGCATATCATATATTTTGCTGCTGTGAGCCTCATTAACAATGCGTTACCTTTCACCACATGTGGAAACTCAATAGAATTAAATGAGAAAATGTGGCTTTACCTGGCTCTGCAAAGTTTTCCCTGTTGGGGGGGGAACCAGACACATGGATATCTATTACCCCAACCGAAATGAGGAGATACATTTAAATGATGCTATCACGTCAAACAGTTATCATTTCAAAAGTGTGCTCGAGTGGGTGCAGAATCTGTAAAGATCGGGCACCATTGGAGTAAATTAGACTGAGAATAAGCGTCGGCACAGAGGACACAGCTTGGACCCTGTGCAGGGTTTTCCAAAAGTAGTCTCGTGTTAAGATCATTTTAGTTCCATTATGAATCAGTGGGCAAATATTATGCCAGTATGAAGCCTGTGGGAAACATGAACCCATTATTTCTTCTTCTCCTAAAGCCAACTAAGTGAGACCTTCTAGGATTGTTCTGGGTCTGCTGGAGAATCATATTCCCATGTGTTGTTGTTGGCAGGGAGACGGCGAGGAAATCAGCAGCCAAGCTGACCTGAGCTGAACCCAACTGACGAGACTCAAGCCTATTACAGTGCTCAGTGATCCCAGATGACACCATGGTGTCTCTCTCTCTCTCTCTATCCTCCACTTTGTGTATGTCTGCCTTTTTCTCTCAGTGTGATCTTTCTCTTCTGTACGATCGAGTCGGGCTTGTCTCATTCTCTCTCTTTTTTTCTGTCTCTGCTTGTTCCTTTCTCTGTTTTCTGCATCTATTGTTATACTTCCTCCTGTCTTTGTGTACTCTCTCTTTTTTTTTTTTTTTTACTTTTCCTCTGCACCGACATATGGCTAAATTAGAATGGCAACATTAACTTTGACATTACAGTGTTTGGTAGGTACATTCGTCGGCTGGTCTGTTTTTAAGTGCTTGTTTCATTTCACCCCTACTGAGCTTAACCAAACTATAATAGCTGCACTGGGCCGAGTGTGCAGAGTTTATTGTTTGAAGGACAAACAGGGTTGATTGTAGAGGATACGAACGCTGTGATTTTGGAGGTCAAACTTTCCAATGCATGCCATGGAAAAGTCACTACACTTTTGCACCACCAACTTTTGCAAAACATTCTGCATAAATGAATAAGGTCACTATAAACAACAGTAAAATCCCATCAAAAAAAATGAATGAATGCAAATGAGAAGCTGTAAAAGTTAATGCTCGATGATAAAGAAGGTGTTCTGGTTTTTTTTGGAGAAATACCAGTGTGATTTAGAAAATGTGTCTTGATGAATGTGATTATGAATTTATCATAATTTAGTTACTCCCTGACACATAAATAAAGTGAATATAGTTTACCAACAGTATAGCCATACGATGGAATCTGTGGCAATGAAACATACAAGTTGTTAAAGGATATAAAACTACATCAATATATGTATATATAAACATGCAGGAGTTGTGCATATCCACTGAATTGACATTGTTGAGCTGGCTATGTAGTATGAGTGTTGTGAAGATGCTATTGTTGAACTCCTGTAATGTAAGTAAACACATCTGTCACATCTGTAGTTTTACATTAGCACAGGCATGTGTGATTTTAGGTGAATCCTTTATGCACAGGTACACAATTTGCTGTTAAATCCTCCTAAACCGTCAATTTTATATTTCAAACATGTTGGATTCAAATAGAAGAAAAGCCCTTTCCTACTCTATTTGGTTTATTGTATAATATTCTGCACCTCCAGGTTCCAATACTCTATTCAAGCTGTATAAGTATGATGAAATTAATTCATTATTTGACACCATAACACAGTTTTTTTTTAAAGATGCACTATCATATCAAATGTTCCACAACCAGTGGATCTGCTCTTATTTCTAAACAACATTGAACGCCACCGTCCTCCCCTCTGTCCTACATCTCTCCATCAGTGATCAACTCGCATGCAGTAGCACATACACGTTCATCAACACGTGCACCTCCCTTCTTTTTCCATCATCGTTTTTCTGTTTTCAAATCTTCCACTTTCGCTCTCATGTTCTGCTTTTTTTCTCTCTCTCTCTGTTTTCTTCTCTGAATAGTAATCATTAGCACCGCTGCAGGAATTTGTCTGTCTGTTTCCCTCCCTTTTCCTGACATTTATGACTTCATGTTCCAAATTTATGGACAATTTGGCTTACTCAAAATCTATCAGATAAGGAGGCCGGGAGGTGGTGGCGGGTGGGTGGGTGGTTCTATAATGGGTGACCACATGGCCCTGAAACCTCCATCTCTGGGTTGTATTAGTGATTCATGACATCATCATGCAGAGGTGAGAGATAAGTGATTGGCTGGCTGAGGCCTGTTCATATAACTACCTACAAGGACATGGCGTATTTAAAAACAGAGCCCACATTGGGCAACACAGTGAAGTGGATGGTGGTCAATGACCAATCACCAGGTCCCCTCAACTGCTCTAAAAGCAACACATGAAACGGGGGAGAGAGGCTGAGGTCTCTGAGAGACCACCGTGAAGCACATGTAGCTCCAAACTTCAAATATGAAAGTTCATTGCCCTAAATATGCTGGTAATAGACAAGCAGCTGAAGTATATTGCTGCTGCAGCTGCTGGCAATCAGGCTCTGCTGGTTATATTAGAGGAAACTATTAATATGGGCTAATTAATATATTTGAACTCTGTGATTCTCCTTTCCCTCTGCAGATTCATGTATTATGCATTTGCAGGTCTGAGGCTGGTATGAGTTTCTGAACTGGACCCGGGCAGTAACTGAACATGGCTTCAATACAAAACAACTTCACGTTATATATATATATATATATATAATGTCAGCAATCGTTTGATTGATAAACTGCATACGTCTTCACTGTCATTGAGGTATCTCTACTTTCAGTATGCACTGCAAAGAGTTTGCGACTTTTCTTTTCTTTTAAATTCCGTATTGGTTGTGTTTGCGATGCTGTGTATGATTAAAATATTAAAATATTCTGTCAAAAAATATGTACACAAATCAGTTTGATCCCCTGCATATAAACACTGTCACAGTTTCTCTGTCACAGCTGGAATTAGATTTGATGGGTTCACAACTGCCTGTCATATGTAGCGGTGAACACCAGTGTTTGAAACATCTCCTTTCTCTTAAGATGCCTTTTTTTTCCCTGTGTAGTGCCCCTGTCTCTCAGCTACATCACAGTGAAGATCCTCTCATTAAATCCCACATGATTTCCCCCCGCCTCTCTCTCTCTCTGTGTCTTTAATTCAGTTGCAAACATGACAGACAATAAGGTTGGAGTTTGGATGTCTTCTGGCGAGCGCGGCAGTTTTCCCTCTTTTATTCTGCAGTGACGCCAGCTGGGAGAGACGGAGCGGAAAACAGAAGGTCCAGAGCTGTCGAGTAAGCTGCTATCTCCATCACTTCAAAGTGACTGTAACACATTAAAGCCGCCATCCATCATACACTGACACTGCTCACGTAATAGTTAGCAGGGATGATTTTATGTGCGGCAGTCTCTACAGATCCTCTGTATTAAAAACTACACTTGAATCACTTTTTTGAAGTAAGCTCGGTCACTGTTCAGTGGATTGACTGATCTCTCACAAGACTGGCTCAATACTTTAAAAAACACTTTACTTACCTAGAACATAAAAATCTCAAAGTAAATGCAAGAATGTGAGAATTTTATTTATGGTAATAAAAATATAGCACCTAAGCACTCTCAGGAGGCTGCAGAAATGATCGGTGAAGCCTGTTAGCGCTGAGCTGGAGTTCTCCTGGACCCTGTGGAGGCATACAGCATGCACTGAAAAGTGTTAATGTTATAGAAAACTTAAGCTGCATTTAACTATCCTCAGTCTGATGTATTCTTGATATAGAAAGCTTTAGAAAGCTCACAGTGACTACTACACATTTGTAGCTGGAAGCCCTGTCAGACAGGGTCAGAGATGGTCAAAAAGTAGAACATTGGTTATTTTCAGACAACAATATGTGATTCATCATGATTTACTCTAATTGCATTTGCTTCTTAATACAGTCAGCTCTTTTGTTTTTCTGACTAGCTCATAATCCCCTAAAGACTTTCCTGTTTTCCAGACACATCTTCCATAATTAGCTGAAAATCCTTCAAAAGGACACGATTGCTCTCTGTGCTTAACTTGAGCTGAACTTTATGAATTTATAAGTACACTGAACTATTTATTATAAGCAGAGTAATTATTGTTGCATTTATCGCGGCAGAGAAAAGGGAAAGTTTGTTGTTATGTTTCATCATGTATGTCACAACAGTGAACATTTTGAGACTTGTACAGTCGGAAAGGCAAGGAAAACTATACTTCTATGATATAAACAAAAATGATTAATAATCACGTGTGTTCCTCTGAAGTGTATTTTATAAAACTATAAAACATTTGGGGTTTTTTCACAGTTGAAAAACCAGCAGTCACAGCATAAAGGTTTGTAGCCTTTTCATGAGCGTTGCCTCAGAAACTGACCCGAGTCATAGATCGAGTGCATACTGGTACTGAATTGGAGAAGCGTATTTTTAGAAAGCTCAACCAAGCAAATGAGGAATACAGTTAGTGCATTGTTTGGCAACATTAATGGAAGTTGATAAGCAGTAGGAGAAAAAGATCATGCGTACAGCAGTTAAAAGGTCTAAATTGTCTCTACATCTGTACTGACGCATGTGTTGCATTTGTTTTATTTAGTCATTTGTTGGAAAATTAAACTATTACTTCTAAATTAAATTTATTACATAACAGCATGATCATGTGCGCCTTGATTTTATTCCTGTGACACAGTTCCAATCACTTGCAAGTGCTGCCGTCCGTTTTTTGTTGACCACAACAGAATTTATAATGCAACGTGATGCAAGGTACCATCTGTTGTCTGTCTGCCAAGCTGCTGGTCTGCAAGGCCGATCACACTGCCATCGGATTGATTCAAAGTATATCCGTTGTCATTGCATGTCAGGAAAATGAAATGATTTGCTGTATTTGCTTTTCAGTGAGATCATTTTTAATCTTTCAGCTCGGGGAGAAGGCTGAAGTCCAGGAGAAGTCACAAATCATTCTGTGTTCAAATAAAAGTCAAGTTTATCAAAGCAACTGTTGTTTGATTATTTTTAACTGAAATCTGAAGCCATCGACTGACTGGAAGTCCAAGTCATGTGATATGGGTCCACAGTAAATTTGTTATTTTCACTCAAACCTTGGCACCTCCTAGTGGTAGTGTGAAGTGACACATGCATACATACAAAATGTATGACATCAGGATAACTGAATACACATAGGAGCTTTTATGGATAAGGCTGGCAATATTCTACATTGTTGTTATTGTCAATATATCCCATGAAAAGCCCATTTGTACATACTGAAGATGTATATTTTCAAATATAATTATTATTATTATATATTAGGAAACATTAATCAAACATAAAGGAACATGTCGATGCATTGGTGTGGCATGTTGATATGTAAAAAGGGTTTTAGAGAACAACGGAACTCAGTGTCTGTCTGCTTCACAATAGCACAGCTACTACTAAGTGCAAAGAAAAGAGCTCTCCTAGTACCAACCCTGCTCGATGAGCTGCTATGCCAGTCCCCCTGATGAGCAGACAGGGTACCATGTACTAACAGCTCTCATTCAAATTCTTCACCCAAATCACTATAGGCCACAGCTTTCAGTGTAATACAAATGGACCCAATGACAGACCAATTCCCTACATGTCAGACACTATGTCAGGCACCGCGTCAGACACTGCTGCTGGGGAGGTCTGGCTTTCCAAGCTGGTGGATTTGTAACTCTGTGCAAGAAAAACCCCACAAAAGTGTCCTTGCCTGGCATGAATAGCCCTGAATAAAATTGAAGAGTACCTCTGTAATGCTTGACATGCTATCGCACACTCACACGCAAAATCCAGACATATGTGATAGATTCACACTTAACATTATAGAAACACATTTCCTGGTGTTCCTTCTCAAACCTGTTGTCTGAGTGAGAAATGGGAATAATTTCTGTTCGGGAAACCAATATGTTCGAAGGCACAACATACTGGGGAAGTAACACTGTCAGGGTGAGCGCTCATTGGACTCCTGTGGGTGATGGTAACATGAGAAATATTGCTTCAGTGTCGTACCTTCAGCCTCTACCAAGTCATAAAGAAGATCAATCTCAACTAGAGGCACCATTTTCCTTCTCATTCAAGGCTGGCGAGGAGGCATAAAAGCCCACATTCCCTCTGTCTCTTGACAAATAAGGCCGAGACAAAGAACTATAAAAACAGTTTGAGAGATGAAGCGTGAAACCTGGAGAGATGATGACACAGATACACTGAGCTGATTTCACAAATTATATACACATGTTAGTGCAAGTGCCGCATATGCACCAGGCACCAGGGTTTCTCATGATACAGGAGGTAAAGCAGGGTCAGTTGAACACAGGAAACAGAAAATAGGAAAATATAGAATTGTATGAAGTAATAAAGGAAATCGATGGCTGTATAGTTACTATAATTCAGTGCTACACTATCTAAAGTTAATATTCCCTGCTTTTATTGGATTCTTTCTCTGGCATGCATCAAAATATCTGTCTGTTACATGGGGTGGATAATAAATGGATAATTTACTGACAATTTGTCCTATCCTCTGTCAGTCTACAGCTCATGTAGGTGTATAATAATATAAAATAATAATAAAAAACATATAAATAATATATAATAAATTAAATATAATTAATGTTACTTTAAATTACTGTTCACGGTAACATTGATTCCCGTTCTGACACTATAGGAATTACACATTGTTACATGTTAGTATACTCTGAGCCGTCCTCACCATAAGAGGAGCCAGTTTACTGTGTGAGTTGTTTTGTACACTGGGAATCATATAGGTTTACTAATCTATGTTACCTTTCAATGGAACCCAACACAGTGAACCTTAAAGAATCCCGCAGCCTACTTCCTGTCCGCATGAGTGAAATCGCTACTCTTCCTTCTCACCATGCTAGTGTATTATCTTCCAGGTCAAATTCAGCTGCCCGTAGCTGAAACGAACACCTTAGGATGCCAGTGTGCCTTTAGCATAGCTGTTTGAAGATGAACTACTTGCCTAACTCCTGCAGAGAGATCAGAAATGGATAATGGATTTAGGCGAACACAAGGGTTGGGGGTCAGTCGTTTATATCCAGCAAGCTATTACCATGCTGCCTTCACCTGAGGGGAAAGCCTCTCAGTGAATTTTTCCTTTTTTTTTCTGCTCTTAATCTGTACAGAGCCGACATAAGACAAGTGCTCTCTTCAGCAGTGTTCTGTTCCACACTCGTATGGTTCCACACATATGCGAGCTGCCCGGTAAAACCAGTTTTGTACTGTCGAGTGGAGCAGCTGGAGGTTGCTCAAGTACATTTTAACAGTGGCTGTTAAAAAGAGGGAACGTTATAGGTTCACTTGCCCTGCTATCCACCATGATTGAGATATTGTCTGAAGATGTGACATTGCAGGGTGTTATTGTCTGCAAACTGTAGGGTGTCGCTGTGGGGAATAAATTGGAGGGTATTTGGATGAGAGGAATCACTGTCAGGTGTGTGTGTGTGTGTGTGTGTGTGTGTAGGTGGAAAGATGGGGGGAAAATGGCATTACATTCTTCTATATGTGTTTTTATTTATCTATTCAGCATCTTAAATGTCACTGTGAAATACGGTATGTATTTGAACACAACGTCTTTTGTGTAAGACATATTTCTTTGTTATAAGTAGCTTCAAAACACAATCAATATGTTTTCCCAGGGAAGACCTGAGAGCAATTTAAATTGTATTCATGTTCTCACAAATACAACTACAAGAATGATTTTCACAGTGCAAAGTGTTTCTGGATGTGCAGTACGTACTGAGCTGAGTTCCGTGTGGGACGAATCACTTGAAAAACATTTACTTGACTTACTACTAATTTTTAAAAAGTAATCACATTATTAAGTCCTCGTAATGTTTCAAACAAAGTGCTTCTCAGACTGTCTTTCACCATTCCTGACATCGGAATCGAGGGACGCTGCATCTATTTTTGGAAATTTACGAAACAGACAATCCAACAATCACGGCGACATTATGCAGGGATTGAGATTGTGTGAAGAACCTCTCTATTTTCATTCCTAATAAAACAAGTGCAACGCTGTGAACGCCTTTGTAGAGAGAATGTCCGGAGTTTAGCAGCATCATCATCCACATTCATATGATCGATTGTGTCAACACTTCCGTGACATGACACAAGAATACGCAGAATTTTTGGAAAGATCAGAAGGACACTGGGATACAGCCAGGAGAAGCTTTTCAGACATGTGGCACAAACTAGTTTGTTTAAAGTACACTGAGGCCTTTGGTCACATTGCTCACTATTGCCTGTTACTCAGTCTAACTGCCATATTGCCTTCCCTATTTAACATGTGTAGGAATAAAAAAGAAGACGAGCCAAGAGTTTAGAGGTATTTACTGACCCTCAACAGCTAACCTAACCCCAGTGAATATTTCATCACTCATTACCGTCTGTTACATTACATGTCTGCCTTTTATTGCTCGTTTCTTCCTTGTTTGCTTTTTAATGTCTTGTTTATTTTTGCTTCTTTTTTTCCCCAGTCTTCCATGCTTGGCTATTAACACACAGCATTCGGTCAGGCATATAACCGTAGTCATGAACCGTTTTTTTACAGCATGCATTGTGCAGTTATGTTGTTGCTCTGTTTCCCCAAAGGAATTTGAAAATTCCGGTTTTCACTCACTGCTAAGCTGTGGGCAGGTTTTTAAAGTCTTATTTGGTTCCTCTACTAAGCATGTGAGAAAGTGTGCAGCAGCCTCCCCATTATTAATAAAGGATATATGGAGGACGGATGCATGGTGGCAAACCTCTACTTAACCAGTGTATGGCCTTCCTTAACATGCAGACCTCATAAATTAAGAGGGAGCCATTTAGGGGTCTGATGGCTGTGCCTAATAAGGGGGCATTAACCTTGAATATTCCCAAGGTCTCAGATAGCAAAAGGAACCCAGACAGGCCGGCGCTGCATTTGTCTGTAGACAGATGGCTTTTAACGGTGCATCCGCTCAAGCTGCAAACGATCACAAGTTATGGCAGCGCTCTGTTTATGTTTTCCCACCTTTGGCATTATCTCTGAGTTCCTTTATGTGTGAAGGTTATGAAGCCAAATGGATAAGTAGGCCGTGAAAAGGCCACATTGCTGAGATTCTTTCCATGGTAATATCTGCTTATTAAGCGGTACATACCGACCACCAGCAGGTCAACAGTTTGGTTTAGGCGATCAAGCAAAAATTTCACTTTGTCTGACACTAACATACCTGGAAAACTAAAGACAATCCCATCGCCTTCACCTGTACTTGGTTTTAAGGTTAATTAGTTTGTGTTGACATATAAATATGAGCATGTTAACATTATCATTGTTAGCATGTCCTCGTGTTAGCAATAACCTCAAATAATTACTTTGCCATATATTATATAATAATTAACCTTGCGGTCCTGCATAGCATCTTGTTTCCTGCTTCTTATTTCATATCCATTCTGAAGCTGGACACTTTGTCAAACACCTTTATTGATGTCAAAGTGTCTCAGCAATTCACTGTTTGGTTCCTTTTCTCTCATTTGTGTTTCAGATGTTCTCTAAAGCACCTTCTTCCTGCACCTTTTCCTCTTTAAGCCTAAAGTAAGTCATTTTGTTTGCAATCCCAGGGAGCATCCACCTTTTGATTCTTACAAGCTGTGTTTTTGAATTAATATTCCTTTGAATGAAAGCGATAAAATCTATCTCTTGCTCTTACTTTGCAGTTTATATTTTATCTTTTTATATTAACCTCTATCTGCACATAGAGACCAAAGACAAGTTCAGTTTGCCGTTATACAAAAAAAATTCTGTGGGTACTTACACACATTAGGTAGTTGTGTACATAACTATGACCACAACATACATGCACACACAAAAATCCTCCTCTTGGTGTTGATAGCCTGGACATGTAATACAGTCAATGCTCTGATGTGATGCCAGATTTAGCCTTTATTCACTGATCAAAGTACTCTTATTTTCTTCAGTGTCAGCCTTGAGGCTGCCTAGCAGGCAGTGTCCTATAGCAAGCGTGTCAGCAATTACGAGTAAAAACGTCTCCTTACAATGAAGATCCAGTAGTGTGGTATAAATCTTTGTTCTCTCAGTATGAAGGAGTAAAGAAGTGTTTCGGCTTCTCCTGCAAGACGACTGAGATGGTTGGGGCCCAGGGCAAAGTAAAGGTGATGTTTGCAAGAGGCTTACACTGCACTGAGCTCTCTGTACTGAAGCAATGGGAATTACTTTGTTCCCTGTAGGGGCTGGAGGGTCGTGAGGAGTAGAGACAGATTAAAAGAGATTGGCGGAGTGAACGACAGAGAGAGAGAGATTGCTGTAAGCTATTTGGCATGTGTTAGCACAGGTCACTTAGAAGCTAAACTTGTGCGTTAGAATTGAAATCGACTTTTCCTCCCTCCATCCATATTTAACCTTTAAAACAGAGGGGAAACAATTAAAAATTCCAATGTAGAGCCCACTGTGAATTTATGAATTGCAAATTTGATCCCAATTATTTCCGACCAATAGGATGTCACGGCTGAGGTGAGTGATAAGGGGCTATAAATATCCGATGTCATCTGGTGTGAAATGAAAGGTGATCATCTGATGACTAACCTTAATGAACAACTGGCTGATGTAAATAGATATAAACTGTTAAATGAATCAGCTGCTTTATTAATGAAGCTTACTGAGCGACTGAGCCACTTACTGTTCAGGCTGTCTTCATAATGAGTTTGACTCATGATGGAATAGACAGCGGAGAGTCTGTCACATGGTTCCCAGATGATGTAAACATTAACTATTGGATGGATTGCCATGAAATTTGCAACAGATATTCAAGGTCTCTATTGGATAATTTCTAATGACACTAATGACTTTTCCTCTGTAGCATTCCCAGACAAAATTTTGTACAGAAATTCATGGTTCCCAGAGGATGGATCCTGCTGATTTTGGCGAAAACGTGAATTTTCCTCTAGCACTACCAGGAAGTTGACGTTTCTTTTATTTTTTCGTAATTTTGTTTTTCTTTTTTTAGGTTTAGCGGGTCATGTCAGAGCAGGCTGGAGTCATCTAAATGTAATGGTGTAATGGTGTAATGATGCATTCAGGGGATGCAGTGACAAATGGTTCAACATGTCGTTTTTTTGTTTCCATTGACCGAATCTTGATTCAACAGTTTTGGTACACCGTTTCCATCTGAGACGCTAAAAAAGTTAAGTGAAAGTGTTAACTCCTAAACCATAGATCTAAATGAAATCAGAGGATTTCACAGTTTTTCATTTTCTTTTTCCATGTCTGATGACTCTCACAATATGTGCTATATGGGCTAACTTGAACTAGCATGGTTTAGTTAAAAACAACAACTGTCTCCCAGGTCAAAGCTTTTCAAGTGTCCTAATCACAGTGTATTAGTCTATTTCATCATCATTGTTGAGGTTTCATTCCTAATTCTTCACTAAAATATAAGAATATATCTGGAAAGCTTCACATATTTTTTAATATATTGAACATGTTAATGACCCACAATGCTTAGCGTCAGTGGATTTGCATTTTGGTTTCAGTATACCATGCATGTTTGCTGTTACTGTTTGTCATCTTCCAAGGGGGAACGTTTGAAACACTCCACTCAATTTCTCAATGTACCCAAAAAAAATATTATTATATATTTCCAAATAGAAGTCGATTTGCCTTTAATCATTACAGCCAGGATCTACAAATGGGAGCGGAACCAATTACTGTGCATAAAAAAAAATTTTTTACAATTTCCTGAAACCTGCCACGTCAATGAATTTGGTACAACTTAAGAAAAAAAAGCCACACTTTCTGTTGTTATTTTGGAGATGGACTGAAATGTTTTGCAGCAGGTTGAACCCCTCGCTCCACATTTCTTTCAGCCAGATCTTAAGGTTACCTGCATGACAGGCAAGATTGTTATTTTTTTTCCCACTGTGATTTATTAGGGTGTTCAAACCAGCCACGACTAGTCACAAGCTATAGTTGTGTACATTCAGAAAGAAGGATAATACAAAGATCTGGGCCTGTGTGCTTTAATAAACAACATCTATTTGAAAGACAACTCCAGGTGTATATGCCCTCTCCTCTCCTCTGACTCTCAAACTCTTCACTTCATTCCAGAGAGGATGAACTTTACAAGGCCTTGCAAAGATTAAAAAAAATAATAATAATAAAAGCTGTCTTTGGCTGTACAGGCCTGTTAATGAGCACCTCATTAACTGGAAGGCTTGTCTCTATGGTTGTATGCAGCTGTGACTCTCTCTCTTTCTTTCTCAAACACACACACACACATACACACTCTGTGATGACATTTGATAGGCTGTGTGTCTGTGTTCTAATTGAGTCTCCAGAGAGTCGTGTTGGCACCAGGAAAGACTCGGTCCAGCCAGTCAGGTCAGCAGCTGGAAACACACGACAGCAACAGAGATTGGTACAACGCACTTCTAGTGAAGAAGAAGTTTTATCATCTTCATTTAATCTGTCCATCCTGACCATTATTATCAAGTCATCAACTGTTTAGTCTGGTCAAACTTAGCCTAAAATTGGTTAGGGTTACTCGTGTTCTAAATATGTGGATCAGAGTATATTTGTCTGAAAACAATAAGCTAAAGCACACTAAATCAGTTCTTCCAGCCAAGCTGAGTGCTAATTCTCAGTGGCCCGGTCACTGTGTGCTATCTCTATTACATTACACACAGTCAGTCATTTCCATTGTTGATGTAAAAACAATAATTAGTACAGCTTTAAGTGCACATTCATCATAGACGCTTCAATTATGGTGTCGGATTTATACTTATTATTATTTAAGCCAAAAATTTATCAAACATAAAAACACTACTGAAGCAAAAAATAATAATACAATCAGAGCTCAGAATCTCCTGTCACTTGTTTGTACTCATACTCTCTCTCTCTCTCTCTCTCTCTCTCTCTCTCTGCATTAATCCACAATTTGCTCTCCTGATGTCTCCAGGCAACACGAAACAACCCCCCTTTGTCAAGTTCAAAGTGCGTGTTTACCAATTAACAACCTCCTGATAAACTCTCCTGGGTTTAAATCTCTACCCGTCTACCTGGAAGAGCCATTTATGCTGCCGTTCGGTTGTAAGAGATTTCAGCAAACTTACATTATCTAAGTCATCTAAGTCCCCAACTGCAGTGGTCACCTGGTAAATGATGTATCCCCATAGCACCACCGTCTTAGTTATACTTCACGGCGGTCGTCTCCAGAAAGTGAGGCGGGAGAAGCGATAAGAGTGTTCATTACACGGACAGACCCCCCCTCCCCCCCACAGGGAATGATGGCACCTCCTCTGCCTCTTATCTTCTAAAAGGAGGATTTTTTTTTCTTCATGACTCAGGGAGAAGATGTTAGGGATCAAGAAGAGTAAAAAATAGAGACTTTGTATGTGTATTTTTATATTGATGAATGTGTGTTTGTATCGACATGAACAAAACCTCTCCTACATGACTTTAAGGGATTCGGCAGAAAACAAATCTAAAGGTATGCCTCTGTCACAGAATGGTAAACACAGCGTAACAAGAAAAAGTGAAATACTGTGGAATTTAAAAGATCACCTGGCTTGACGCTTCTCTTTATTTCATGCCTGGCCATTTTCTCCTGTCTCCTCTTTGTTTGATCACTTCTCCTCTGCTTGCCATTTCCTCCTCTTTACTTTCCTTAAAGTAAATAACACTTTTTACTGGAAATCCTTTTCTGTCTTCTCATGTCATGTCATCTTCTCTTTGATTCACTTCTCTCCTCCTCTGCCTTACTCTTTCCTGCTTTACCCTCCTCTCCTTCCCTTCATGTCAGCTCCTGTCCTCCCCTTCTCTCTCTTCTCATCTGTTTTCCTCTCTTTCCCTCTAATCTCCTCTCTTTTCCCAAGCTTCATGTCCTCCCTTATCCTCATTTCCACTTTCCTTCACTCCTTCTTTTCCTTGATTTACTCTTCTCCTCATTTCCACCTCATCTTTTGTCTCCCCTACATGTGTTGAAGGATTAATAGCTATGAACTTTATGCCTTGCAGGGCCACGGTGTCACCTCCCCTCACCTGGAGCAACATCCTGAGATGAACTGCCACTGTCTGCCTATTTGTCAGTTCGGGGCTTGCGCCCTTGAGCTATTTATATGCCTGGATATAGTTTAAGTAGGAAGGAAAAGAGAATATTGAGCACCACTGATGAGCTACTCTATTTCTTTTTGAGTTTTTTCTTGCTTTAGCCCATTTCCTATCACCTCAGGTATGGGAGCTTATAGGGGACTATATTAAAATAATAATAATGCAAAAAAAAGAAAGAAAAAAAAGAAAATGTAATACCACATATCATAATTTTCCATAAATGTACATGTTATTTGAGTAAAAATGAAAATAAAAATACAATAATCCAGTTTTCATTTTCATTTTCACATGCTTGTAGGGGCGTAATTGGATTAAAATGAAGATTGAAATTTAATTTTCAGTGTTGTAAGACACAATTACAATTAAAAATAACATTTCTGGACACTATTCATATGCAATAAGCAAAACAGTGCCCTCAGTCTATTGCATGTACATTTACATGTCACCATGCTCTTTAATGTAAAAATTAAAAAGGAAATGCAGTCAATTCTCTCATCAAGGCAGGTCTTCATTTAGGATGTCAATCATTCTCTGTGGGCGGGACACCATAGACTATCTACTGGTGTTATACCAAGTTCTGCTTGCCTGCCGGTAATTGCATGTACCTCGCAGGAGTGCACAGTTGAGAGGAAAGATAACAGATAATGTTGCATAAATGAAGAATCAGGGTACATTGCTCATATTTCAATTTAACTTTCAAATCTAAATTAACATTTAAATATTGTCTACTGTACAGTGGGGTATGGCTACGAAAAACGAAATGTCTTTTCCATTTTCATTTTAATATGGTCATAGAACCCCCACGTGTAGTGTGGAAATGAAAATGCAAATTGAATTATTGCATTTTTATTTTTACTCAAATAACTTAAATTATAATGTTATTATGGAATTACAATTTTATTTTTAAGTTTACATTATCATTTAAATATAGTCCCCTATAGGCTTCCATACACCTCTGTCTTTCTTGATAATCCTCCAATCTGCCACCCTCTCCGTTCTCTCCTGCCAAGACCTCCTCCACAGACATCTGTGCCGGTTCGCCGATGCCAGCGGTCAAGTCTTTCGGGAGATCATCCTCTTCCACCATGACACCAGGAATACAGACATTAAAAGAGACTGCCCACTCTTTCTGTGCTCTTCCTCCTCCTCGTCCTCCTCCTCCCTTTGCAGCCTTTCTCCTGCTTTGTCTGCATTTGTGTTGCAATACTGAGGAGGTTTTATCAGCTAAGAGTTGAGAAAGCTGGTGTTGCAGAGTGGTAAGGTGAGGCAAAAGATCGATTACAGATAGGCTACATACAACCCCGACCTCTGAAGTCAGAGAGAGACAACAAACATGATGATAAAAGCAGGGAAAAACACTGATATGGAACATCGAAAACATAATGGACAGTGAATTAGTGAATAATAGCTTGAGTTATGGGAGTCTGAATTTTGAGCATATATATATTTTGAGCATATATATATATTTTATATATTTTTCTGGAGTTTTTTTTTTTTACAGATTTTAATATTAATCACATCCATCTAAAATATGTATTAGAACAAGGCCACTTACTGAATAGCTACTGCATTTTGATCAAGTGTTCAATTTGCTTTTTTTTTTTTTCACAGGCTAAATGTTAGTAACCGCATTTCCACATCAGTAGACCAGGACAATATTAATCAGGACTGTATTTGCATCAAAACACAATTAGATTCATTTCAAAGAGAACAAAATATGGTTCGGTTTACATGTGAACCCTTTGTGATGATCTAAAAGACACCGAAACCATACTGAGTAAATGTCCTGCATAAAACACCTAGCCTGGAAAAAAATTTGGATTAGACAACCTTATACTGTGGAAATCTCTTAGGTTTGTAATTTTGTGTGTACATACTTTATTTAAAGTTTACTTTACACCAAATTTATCTTTATTCTACTTTTTTTCCATTCTTTACTCAAAATACATTTGTACACGTTCAAGTCGGATTCTGATCCGAAATATGAGAGTGGACGCAGGTCAGTAGCTGCTTTAAAGTGAGAAAAGAGAAAGGTCAAAGCTAGTGAGCTAGGGAGGGAACGAATGAGAGGCAGGAAGCAATAAGCTACTCTCCAATCATAATCAACCCGGTTGTCAACATTAAGAAAACAAAAAACAAAACAAAACAAGAACACATGGCCAGTTAAATGAAAGAGCTTATGAGGTGTGTGTATGTGTCAGACAAATGAAAAGTATGAAATAAAAGCACAAACATACTGGAATTATGTTCTCCACAAATATGCTACTAATTAGCTGTGGCAGACAAAACAATGTAGCATCTGGCTTTTAGACAGCTTAGAGAGGTGGTGAAGCAACTGCAATGAGAAACAGGACCAGGGTTCATCCTCTGGGGAGAACAAATGTACACAGGAAATGTCATGGCAATACTCTCTGGCCCTCAGACCTTGTTATTTCTACTGTCCAACAACTGTATATTTTGGCCGGATCACGGTGCCATCAGGAAGGTCAGGGAGTAACTAAAATCATTAGCAGTCATCCTCTGAGGGAGATGAAAAGCCACTGCAAATGTTTTGGAACCTTTTATATTACAAGCTATGTTAGAGACTGAATGATATCTTGATTAAAAAAAAGTCTGAGGAATCACCCAAAATGGCAACTGGGCCTATAGTTGTTGAGATCCTGCGCCACTGAATACAAACTGCCAGAATAAACTTCACCTCAATGGACTTCAGATGCCGATCCAGTCTGTCAATCAGAGAAGTTGTAAACAGTTTGTCCGAACCACTTTATTTAGAGGTAAAACCGAACGTACTCATGAAATTATTAATAATTCTTCATTTAAAGGCAAACTGTGTACTCACAATCACAGTAAGTATGATAGATCATAGTTTAACCACTAAGTCGGTTTTTGATCCATGCTGGATATTTACAACAGACAGTTTGGCTTATAATTTTATTGTAATTGTTGCTGCAGTAATTACCTTCAACAATTACCTCAGTGACTATGACACAGATACAGAAGGAGTGACGGCTAAAAATACCAGAATAAGAGCAAAGTTGTAATAAACCAGAACTATCCTTTCAGAGCGAGAAGAGAAGAGCACTTTTGAAGCTGGAACAGTTTATGCTTGTCAGACATCCATTTTATGGAAGGGATATGATTCTGTCTGCAGGTGTATCAATTCCTACAGGCATACTTGTGAGTTAAGAAAACATTTTTACTATTAATTGTTGAAATCCACACTGGACACATCCCTCAGGAGTCAGAAGTACTACGCGGCTGCGACTGCTTTGTCATGATCATTAAACTGACCCCACCAGATTCTGCTTAGTAACTACAAAGGACCAGCAAATGCCATACACACTTAGCAGGGGCCATAGCCATGAAAAAGACATGCACTCTTTCCACAGTGAGCCATAGCTTCCAGTAGTTCAGTGATGGACATGATGAGAGCATCACATCCAGCTTTTTTGGTTTTTTTTGTTGTTGTTGGACTGGAGCCGTCAGTAGCAGAGTGTGTAGGCTCTGTGGTATTTGATCCAGAGGCAGGAGAAAGCATGTCAGAGCGGGTGAAAAGTCACCACTTTGTCTCCCACCCTCAACATATCTGCCCGTTACAACTGGCAGTCACTTTTAAAAGAAAATGACTTTTGACTTTTTGTGCAGTAGCAACAGAAAAAGAAAAACTCTATGTCTTACTGCTCTACTCTGACTTGTTCACAATGTGCTAATATAGCACCAATTTACTACTTTTGCTTGTGAATTCTTCATAGAACACACCAACCGTCGTCTGAAACTGAAACATTTCTTTAATCGGCTACTCTAGGACTGTGTTGGGATTTGAGTCTTATAAGACATAATTAATACTGTATAATTTTCAAGTATCAGTGTTAATCATCATATGACCAGCAAGCAAAATATAAGTTAGGAATCACCGAATCGATGGAATCCCTTTGCCTAATAACCCAACAGGTCAATGCCACACCATTTGATTCCAACATGGCTGATCCCACTAGACAAAGGCTGGAAAAAAAAAAGATTTTAACTCATATATGTTTCAGTTTCAGTCAGTAATAGCTTGTATTCCTTCATGATCTCCAAAAATAGAAAAAAAACAATAGTAATAATACAACTTTAAGCTCATTGCCTGATATTAAATCAACTACTGACAAATTCACAAAAATACACAAAAGAGCTTAAGAAACAAGGCTTCCTGATTGATTCATACCACAGTGATGTTTTATTAGACTTCTGAGATATCACAATCCACAATCTCGTAATACCCGCTTTCATCGCAATCAAGAACTCAACCTTTAACTCAACCTCGTTTTCTCCTGACTTGAAGTAGAACGCAGTCTGGGCCAAAGACACACAGGGGACTCGAACGCTGTGTTTAGCATTTAGGTGTTTAAGGACTAAATGCAGAGCTGCCAAGTATGAAGATTACTTGAACTTACAAGTTCCTACTGAGACTTGATGACATTGTGGAAGACAATCAATTCCAATAAAACTAAAGCCACCGCCTCCTTACCGCTACGTGTTTAAATCTGATGGTTGTTTAGTCTTACATCAGATTATCCGTTCATCTTTAAACAGATATTTTACCGGGACTGACCATTTGTTTCACAATGATTATGTAGTGACTTTTCTTGCAAATAGCAATTACGTGCATGCAGCCAGACAGAGACGTCCGGAACTTGATGGGTGAGGAAAACGTGGATCCTCGTTATTATGTCTAAAAAGCATATTTCATGCATATATTAAATCTCTCAAATATTTCCCCCTTTATATAAAGATGGACATAGAAGTAACCTTAACAACAAATTGGCAAATTTCTAGTTTTTAGTAGTTTAGTTTTCTTCTCGTTTCTGGATGAGGGAGATGTCATAAATAGTAATGTCTCTGTTCTCAGGTCCTTAGAATCAGTTTATCATTTCAGTCATGGGTTCATTAGAAATACAACACTCACTGCTACTTCAAAATGTTGTTTTCTCCCTATTTGGAATTACACGATTCAGATTTGATTTATTGCCGGCTCTGTTTGAACAATCAAATCCTGATTTTCTTTTTGGTTTTTCCTAAAGTAAAAGAAATCAAGGGTTGGTGTCGACACTTTGGCTGGTCTTTGATCGATGTGGAAGGACACACACACACACACAAAAATCATGCGGTCATTTAAAAGGAATCCAGTTTCCTTTGTGAGACCCAAATACTGAGTAGATTAATTATTTTTTTACTAATTAATTATTCTGCAGGGGCGGCAGTAGCTCAGTCCATAGGGACTTGGCTTGCAAAACCAGAGGGTGGCGGTTCAAGTCCCACATGGACCAAAATATGGAAGGTGGGCTGGTAGCTGGAGAGGTGCCAGTTCACCTCCTGGGCACTGCCGAGGGGCCCTTGAGCAAGGCACCGACCCCCCAAACTGCTCACTGGGCACCGGTCTGGCTGGCTGCCCATCACTCCACCATCTCTCTCCACATTGCATGTCTCCATAGTGTGTGTATCAGGGTGAAATGCATGTAAAATAAATAAAGTGAAAAGATAATTTCCCCATTGTGTGGATTAATAAAAGTAAATCTTCTTCTTCTCCCCCGATTTTCTGACATTGTCTTGTCTTTTTTGATTGATAAAATGCTATTTAAATTGACTTTTCAAACGTTTTCTATTGCTGTGCAGCAGATCAATAGTTTTTTGGGTTTTAAAAAAAAAAAAAACAACAATCCCATAATGTACAGACACTCATGCCTTAGAGTCTGCCAAGATGAGCATGCTGGACTCTAATATTAGCACATGCTTATGTTTACTTACATTCAAAAGCTGATGACAACAGCTACAACAGAAGCATGCCAGAACACAGATTTGGTTTGGGATTCTTAATGTTGAAAAGAAAGAAAAAAGTATGGACAGACAGAGGGCAAGAGATAATAAAAGACAAAGTAAAAAAAAAAAAAAAAAAAACAAAGAAGAAAAAGGCAGCAAAGATGACTGCCAGCGCCAAATCTAGTCCTCCTGTGAAATAAATGAGGGATATGAAATGAGAAGTTAGAGGAAGTGTTGCCAAACCCTGAGCTGAGGCGAAATCTATCTCTGGGACTAAAATAATCCCTTCTGCCCTTTGTTGTTTTGACAAATCCAGGAAGTGCATGTGCAATAGCTACACTGTTGAGACAGCATGCTTTATGACGCCAATAAAAGTGTAAATGGGCAGAGATTCAAAGCAGCAGAATCCTGATATTATTGAATGGAATCCATGCCAAGGCTATTTGTAGGTGGCAGCAAGTATCAAATGGATGCCTGCTAGTTTACAGGGATGCTTTTAAATTAACACAATGGAGCGAGAAAGACAATACTATGATTTGTATTGCATCGCAAAAAATACTGGAGGAGTAATACAATGTAAAGAAACAGAGAAGAAGATGTGTACTGAGAGGGAGGGAGAGAGAGAGAAAGAGAGAGATGTAAACATTTATGATGAGGCTTTATGGGTTCATCTATGATATACGGCTTCCAGTTGTAACAAGAAGATGATGGTATAATAGTGCTATCGGTGATCCAAATGTACTGCCCAGCAAGGGGAGCATAAGCACTTTGTGCAGTGATGACAGTATGTACATGTGTATATTACTGGTGTCAAATCATGTTTTATTTTCTCAATCACCTTTACTGGTATCTAGCTATGTTGAGGGTTGTAGTTTTGTGATATGCATCTCTGAGATTTCACCTTACCCCCCAATACAATGGAGATTAATGGAATTTCATAGGGACTTTTTTTTTTATTATTAAAAAAGTGAAACCCAGCGTATTCTGTGTCACTGCCTAATTATTTTGCAATGTTGTAAACACCACAATTCTAAACTCCATGGACCTTTATTGTATTGGGTTGGAGGCAGACTCTCAAAACACGGACATATAAAAATAATACAGCTATCTGAACAACAAGATATGAGCAAGGGAGAAGGTAAATGAGAAAATATTTATAATTTGGCTGACTCGACTCTGTAAAGCAGTGTTTTAGAGCAAGTCCTCCAACCTCAGCAACAAAATCGCCTTGCAAAATGACCCAGGCAAGCATTGGTTCCCATGATGACGATTCCATGTAGATGTTGTTGTGCCGTGCCTTTGCAGGGCTGTTATAATGTCAAAGTGTTTCTCTGTGATTGCTAATGATCAATCTGTCTCTGCTTATACATGTATATGCATTCCCAGTACAGTGACATTAGAGCCATTTTCCTCTCTACACATGTAAAGCTGTGCTCTGCAGTGTATGTGCACTCCGCCACTGTGTCGCTGCGTTGGGCTTTGTATGCTAAAGCTAATGTCGTACCTTACTTCTTGGTGTGGCTTGCAGGTCTAACAGTCACATTAACAATCTGTTTCTTCTCCGTACATGGACCATTAAAAAACCGACTCAACAAGCAAATCACATCCAATTAACACCGTGCAACTGGTGCTGAGGACTGCGGTACAGCAGGTACAGCAGCTTCTCCTGATGGTGAAATTAAAGAGATGACTTGATGTAAAGTCATATCTATATACACTGCATTCATTTATTGAATGGGCCTACATAAGGTGCAGCAGCTCTGAAGCTTTTCCTGTGCTACTAAACAATAGATAAGGCAGTTAGTTGCAGCTAGGGTATGGGAGCGTAGGCTATATTAACTAAACTAATTAACTAGATCATTTTAACTACAGGATCGTGGATAGACATTGATTTGATTGATTTATTTTAATGTGCAATATAAGCCCCCCCCCATCAACCCCCCACAAGGTTGCAGTGCTGCGTCGCATTGCCTCTGGTTAAATGAGGCATCTATTTGATTGATTTGTACTCATTTTATTACACAGTTCTATATGGTTTTTATGTGTTGAGGGCTGCGTAGGCACATGTAGAGGGAAAAAAAAATAGACCAGACACAAAAAAATGGTCAGTTCCATCGTCAGTGTAGCAGATTCAGTTGATTATAATGGTTGCGGGCTGCTGTGGTCGTGCTGCGACGAGTCACACTGCACACTGGTTGGAAACGAGAAGCAAACAGCGGTCGCCAGCAGCAAAAACAACTGCTTTTATTTTGAAAATGAAAGAATTCATTTATTACCTACTGTAAAGTTAAAAGATATGCAAGAGGCTCTGCTACTAAGTCAACTGTCAATTTCAAAAAATAAAGGAGCAATAAAAACCAGGCTTTGAGGGTTTTCTAGGAAGTAAAGTTTAAGGTTTTATGAATTTCTTGCACAGAGAGAGAGAAGAAGTCAAAAGACTGACCGGTATCAACTGGAATGTCAGTACAGGGTTTCACAGACTCAGAACAGAGTCAAGCAAAGAGCCAGACGATAGAAAATTCAATTTAATATCTTCATGTTATTAACGGCAACATAATGCTTCATAACAAAGGTACAGTAGGTAATTTGTATATACAATTAAAATATTTCTAATGAATGAAATCCATGTGGTTTCTGCATCAGTCTGTGCCTGTTGGCTCATTGAATACTATTATATTAAATACTGCCAGCAATATCCTTTAACTGCACGACAATAACGCACGTTTGCACACAGAAAAAGAAGTAAACTGAAAATTGAAATTCATACTTTTTACATTGAATGACAGTAAAATTTCGATAGGACTATCGCACCAGACATTGCTGTGATAGTCAATGTTCTACATGAATGCACCGGTCCTTCCTCTCTGACCATCATAAACTGAAAAGCAGAAGATGGAAGTCTCTCTTTATTTTTTTTATTTTTTAAATGACTGGTATTTTTCCTCTTTTCTCGCTCTGTCTTTCTCTCAGTGGGGAGTTAACTCTGCCTCCTACCCACCCTCGGAGCAGGGAATTGAATCTCAATTACCGAGAAGCTCCATCTTATGTTTCATGTATGAGTGACCTCATTAGTTAGTTACACCCTTTCCTCGCCCCCTGCAACATGTATGGTGACCGAGAATTCATTACTCACATCAACTGAGGTAATATTCTAAAGATTCAGCCTCGTGATTTGCTCGCTGCGTGGAACATGCTATTGATATGGAAATTCAAAGTCCTATCAGAATTCCATTATAAGAATGGCTCTTAAAATTACCGCAACCTTTGAGTCAGTGTAGTGATGCGTCACCTGTGTTGGTGCAGCTTGGTTAATTAACTTCTAAAGCCAATGTTACAGACTCAGCAGTGAAGACTGGACGTGGCAGATCAGTCACAGTGATGCCTTTCTACTAGAGTAATGGGCCATTCTATACTGCTGACTGAATGTAAATGTGAATTAATCATTTTCATTTTCTTTTCAACAATGTCACTCACCTATTAAATACATACCTGGGAGTTAATAGTTAATATTGTACAGCTCCGGTTGCTTCATTATGATAAACATGGGCACTGATAAACTGCAGTTTAAAGTGAGGAACATTCATATTCAGTCTGTTAAAGCATGTGCAGTATACAAACACTCCTCGTCACTAAATGAGGAAAGTGTTGAATCCGTAACTTAGCTGCATTCTGTGAATGTTATACACGCACCGTATAGAACCGGGTTTCAGGCAATCTTGCGCTAAGCCTCGAAGCCGGCTGTGTTTTCCATTTTCACAAAACCAAAGGTGTGATGTTCCAAACACAACTTATTCACACCATCGCAGGACATCCTGCCTCCAAAACTGCACGAGATCTATCAAAAAAGAAAAGGAATGAACAACCTGAGAGAAGAGAGCAAGTGTGTGTGTGTGAGAGTGTGTGTGTGTGTGTGTGTGTTATCAAGAGGGCTTTGGATCTTTAGTTGAGGAATGGTGAGTGAGGTTTGAGGGTATTACTCTCCTCTCCTCATTCCTTTTGCACACAGACACAAAACCATGTAGTCTGTTTCTTGTCCTCCTTCTGTCTCCCTGACACACTCATGAACATTCTCTCTCTCTCTCTCTCTCTCTCTCTCTCTCTCTCTCACACACACACACACACACACACACACACACACACACACACACACACACACACACACACACACACACACACACTCAAGGAATCTCACACAATCCTCCCAGTTGTTTCCCACTCGCCACAATACATTTATCAGCCCATCCCAGCAGATGAGTTTTAGCCCACCTTCCTAGGCATCTCTAGAAGCCAAAACCCATTGTGTGTCTAAGCGTGTGTGTGTGTGTGTGTGTGTGTGTGTGTGTGTGTGTGTGTGTACGACTGAGCGAAAAAGAAAAGATCCAAGAGAGGGGCTAAGATATGCTAAGACAGAGAGGAGTGGCTCTGAAAGTTAAACAATATTTGCCACGTAGATTACCCTCCTCTCGTCTCAGCATTCATTTTTCATCTCATCTTGCTTTGTGTGAGGTGTGTGGAAGTGTGTGAATTTCTAAGTAGACTGAGTGTGTTCCCTAAAATTGGATACAACTTTGATGAATACGCAGATACATGCCTGGGGGTGTACAGTACATGCCTGTGTGTTGTCTGTCCTTGTGCGTGTGTGTGTGTGTGTGACTACCCGGGGAGCCTTTCATGATGTTTTTAGCTCATTACTCATACACACAAGTCTCTAAAAGCACAAAATGAAGCTCCTGACAGAAAACCAGAATGTCAGCGGAACAAGGAAAGCCTCACAATTACAAGTCCTTCCTCCTCTTTTTTCTAATAGTGCATCTATATAAAGCTTTAATATGCTGCGGTAAAAAAAAAAAAAGCAGCTTTGAAAAGTCAGGTGCTGCCAAATGAGACTAAATGAAAGCACAGAAATGCCGTTTACCGCCGTAATGTCTCTCGCTAAGCATTTTCCAAATAAATGGCAGTACACACACACACACACACACATCACACCTGAGCTCTGCAGGGAAGCACAAAACACCTAAAGTTCTAGAAAAGCTGCCAGAAACCTGTCCCCAATTAAATCCTGCCTACACCTTCCAAGTCATTAAGAAGTAAGTTGATGGTGTGTAGAGATGTAGGGAAGAGATGGAAGGGATTGGGGGTGGGTCCCCTGTGAATTTAGGAATGCCTGAATTGTTCTGCATCATTTCTGCCATTACATCGCACACCTGTGTCTCACTTTCTGTGATGAAGAGTTTTTGCTAGAGCAGCCCGGTTTGGTGGAAGTCAATTTAACCAGAGTAGGATGATACACCTGATGATGCCTCCGTCACTGTGGTTCAGCATGCTAAAACTCAACTCTCCTACTCCGCACGCCGATCATAAACTTCACCACACATTGCTACGTTGTGTCTGATGAAGCATAAAGCATTTCAACGTCTAAGATGAAAAAAAATAAAAAAAATAATAATAATGTAAAGCAAAGTCTTGTGTTTTTTTTATAGAATGAATAGGTTAAGAGAACTGTCAACTTTTATAAGACAGCTTATCTTAGTAGAAATGAGTCACACTTCATTTCATGAATTCAGACGCCTTTCTCTTTAATTATAGCTCCTATATCAGGGGTTATTATAATGTGTCTGCATGATGTTAAGGTAGGTTGTCTCACATTATCTATGACTGCACCACACTTATGAGGTAAATATGAGTGATTATGAACATAGTTAAACTCTTCACAGGTACATGCTGTGTAAACACAGTGGAGAATAAACTCCTTCCAGGTTGGACCTATAAATCAGTCCAGTAGTCCAGAGCTCATCTCTTATTTACTGTAGCACATCTTCATCCTGGCTCCACACTGAGCCCAAATAAAAACACGGTCATGTAATTATAATGGTATTTAATCGACTGAGCATCACGTAATATGGAGCCTCAAAACAACACCTCACACAACGTATTTGTGTTGATTCAAAGGAACTGAGATTTTTCTGTGTAATTTGACATAGAAAAGGGCTTCATTGAGAATAAAAGCATATTTCCAAGGTTGAAACTCTAAAATAAAAAACATATAAGACTTTACAGTTCATTTCTATAACCATACAAACTGAGTGTGCGTTAATAACGGGTGTCAAATGAAAGGAGTTTATGTCGTCTGGTATTAAGAGGTTTCAGACTGTGTCAACAATTTGTCAGCTCGTTTGTTCTGACGGACGGCTACAATTTCTTCAGGCTTCTTCGCTCTTGTTTGGATTACTGACAGTAAATACTCTCAGCAAGGTACAACTCTCAGTAACGTCTGCTCTTACCGCTCAATCACACAAGACACCCTGAACCTTTTTAAAGCCACTGCATGTTAGATTGGAGAATGTCTTATTTTTGCACCACACCGTTTCTATACCAAGCTAAGAGCAACACAGGATTTTCTCACTATTTCTACAGACAAAAAACGAATGCGGTAAGAACAATTTGAAAGATGTTTCCATACATAGTGGCTGTAATATAGCCTCAGTATACAATAAGTGTATTACACCTTAAATGACCTCTCTAGACATCATTTAAGGCATAAAAATATCTTCATTCTCAGTGAATGTGCATCGAAGGCTTCAGGTTTCCACATCAAGTTAGTTGTATACTGAACCACGATTGGTTTCCAAGCTATTTGTGATGTCACAGATCATGTGCGTAGGTACATGTCTTAAACGTATATTTATGATGAGCGCAGAGAAACATTTCCTCCTCAGGCTCAAACTCATTACACACGTCATTCCGCACAGTGAAGTGCAACATTTAATCAAAGTAAATGTAAGGAAATCATAAATAATGGCTGCATTTATATAGTGCTTTTATCCAAAGAGCTTTACAATGTTTCTGCTGCTCACTCACCCATTCACACACACACACACGCACACACACACAAGCACTAATGCCAGCAGGCTATCATGCAGGCGTGCTGGTGCAACCATCAGGAGTAAATTGGGGTTCAGTATCTGGCCCACGGACACATGGACGTGAGGACGGGAGGACGGGAGGAGTCGTGAATCTCAACCACCGACCTTTCAATTAGTGGACGACCTGTTCTGAGTGGCTCCTGAGCCACAGTCGCCCTTTTTGAGCGTAGAGATACTTTAAAGTAATTTACCCCTTTATTTCATTGTGCCTTAAATAGTCATTCATCTACTGAACAAGACAGGATAGAATGTTAAGTGAAATACCAGACCTTAAACCTAAACAAAACCCTCACCTTTATGTCTAAAACCTCATTAGCAACAGGTATTTGAATCGTCGTGCCAACCCAAACGTTCATCGGACGTTGACTGAAACGTCTTTGCCTCCACTTCATACAGAACCTCAACATCAACGCTTCCAGCCATTGCTGCGCATACCTGAATCCATGAAGTCTTGGTTGAAGCTGCTCCAGGCGTCTTTGCTCTTCTCCAGGTTCTGCTCCATGACTTTGATGTCAGCGAAAGGGCAGTTGCATTCTGGGAAACGTGGAGAGCACCGACACCAGCAGTCGTTGTTGCGGCAGAGCAACTCGCCCTCGGAGTTGCACGCAACATAGCTGAGGGCTGCCTCCACAAAACGCCCGCGCAGGAACTCCGGGAGGACATCTTGCAAGCCTGTAAAACAAATCAAAAAGCACCTGGTGAGTAATTTCTTCATTTTCAGAATAATGTGGTCTCCTCAGCTGGTTCCACATTCTTTCACATGGTATGTTTTCAATAAGACTGGTAGAACCAATGTTGACAGATATGACATTACAGCTCGAGCCTTTGTGCATAAAATGAAGGACTTGAAGAACAATCTTAACTTAGCAATTGAACTTCTCAGAGGACAATAAACATTGACGCATCAGGGTGTCTAGGGGGCTACGTTGCCCTAAATGCAACAATCATTGTATCACCTCTGTTGGATGGATTTGCATGTTTAAAAAAAAAAAAAAAAAAATCTTTGCATAAGTTGCGAGCAAACACTTCTTGAACGGACCTGCAATTTTAAACATAAAACATGATGTTCACAGTCTGTGACACCTTTCTGACAGCTCTAATTCAAGTCCAATATGTCCAATAATATATCAGAATATATTATATCGAAATGATCCTCTGCAGTACAGCCTGTACTATATGTATATCTATAATGTCTCATGGTCCACAATCTTTAGTTTTATTGCTTTTGCACTCAAAAGCAGTTTAACAAGATACAATATATATACGGTAAACCTATTTGCAGCATAGAAAGTCGTGCTATATTAGGTGTTTTAAGGTTCAGACTGGCAGCTGTGTGATCCCTGACACATCATGTTTAATTCTAGTCTTTTAATAACAGAAAGCAATTTGCTCTTGATGGTGAACTGAGGGCGAAGGTGCGTCTACATGAGGTGAAAATGTTTCAATGTGAGAAAACTCTACACCTATACTCGCACTGTAATGATTCTGATTCATGAACGCTCAGAGAGAAGATGGAAGAAGTGAAAAGGATGAAGTGGAGTTCCTTATTTTGTTTCAGAGGTGTCAATTGATATCATGGCTGTTAATAAAAATGGCAAATTCAGGTCTTTTTCTGACCAGTAAATAGACTTGGTTTAGTGCTTTGTTTTGTTTTTTTCAGTCTAAAATTACTTATTTATGTAATTAATTTAGCACTGTAACATGCATTTAATCCACACATGGTAGTCCTTAATGGTATTACAATAAGTTACATATTCATACAGTTGGATATACTGATGTCTGAGCTGAACGATGTACTTCACGCAACGGGCCTTTTTCACAGAAGACTCATCACAGGGGAAATGAATGATGGCCAAATTCAATGTAGCTGCTTCATTTTCAAGGTCCTGGTATTGCGATTGCTGTCATGGCTGGCTGTGGCCATTGTTAATGTTATTAATAACACCTGTGCTTTTTAGGATTTGTCAAAATTTTTGCTGTGAAAAAAGATCTATTGGCAAAGTTTCACAGCTATCAGTGAGATCCAGGGGAAAGAGGCCGGCAAAAATAACCTACAGTTACATTTACACCATCCAACGGCTGTAGAAACTATTTGCTGTATTAGCTGGAGGCCTGTTTCAATTACAAACGTGTCCTTTTTCAGCTCAGGGTTTGTTTTCAATGCCAGGTTTTATCTCCGATGCCAAAAACTGTCACTGTTCGGCACGCTACTCTGGGTTCAATAGAGGCTCCTCGTACATGTCGTTTGGGGAGTCATTGGAAATAGACCTATTCTGTTGTTTCATATGAGGACCAGTGGCATTGACCTATTGAAAGAACCAATAAACATACAAATAATCTAAAAAAATATATACTAAAATAGATTGACTTATTTTTATATACCTAAGGATATATGATTTATGATGTCCCCCACCCACAGAGCTAATCACCACAAAAAAAGCTCAAGCTGTGGGTACCGCTTGTTTCATTCATGTCCTTAAATTGCAGGGAAGCGTGACGGTCTCAATACTGCTTTCATTATTTAAATTACATTAAAAAACCCAGTGTGCTAATTGTGATGCTAAGGTCTCATGACTGCACAGCTTGTTACAACCAAATCACAAGCCGCCGTGTGATCTTAAAAGTGCACCGTCATTTGTCGGAAACCACAGAGAAGGCTTTCACGAGTCTGCTGTGTGTTGTTCACACTGCTTCTCTGAATCTGTCTCCTTGTCTGTCTGTCTAATAATCGTCAATTTGTTGTGTCAAAAGCTTCCTCCCTCCTGACTTCACAATCCACTTCTGGATGATTTTCAACAGCCATGTCAATCCCGCTGTGCCCTGCTATGAATATGCATGTCTCTTCTTTGGTATTTACTCTTTCAATGACTTGGAAAGAGATGTAATTAGTCACATTTTCCCTCTTCCATGCTTTGGCAGGTGCTTTGAGGTTTCTGTGTGTGTCTATGTGTGTGTGTGTGTGTGTGTACCAGTTGCAAATCTGGCAGGGGTTTCTTCAGTTTGGGAGACAGCTAAATAACACTCTTCTCATCACCACTCACTCACTATCCCACTTTCTCTGTCTCTCTTTCAGCATGCTGTTAGTTGATCTGTCACATTTGGGAAGTAGACGTGCTAATTTTCTTAAGGTTGGTAAGAACTACTAGTAGTAGAGTAGTAGTTTCCAAATCATCGACTATAAGCCGCTACTTTTTTCCCATACTTTGAACCATGCGGCTTATGCAGAGGTGCAACTTTTCTATTAATTTTTCTTCAGCCCACAGTGTCTGTGTGTGTCATTGATGTAGCTGCTCCGTCACAGGTATATAATATTATTACACCCTCACCCCCTCAAAATGGAAAACCGAAGCAATTCCTATGATGCAGCTTTTAAGTTGAATGCCATCGATCTGGCTATCCGTGAAGTAAACAGTAAGGACATGTAAGCTTGCCGTTAATGAATCTATGTCATAATTCATTAATCGTGAGACGATATGTGATGAAGATTATCTGACGCTGTTCAACTCTGACACTGAAGAGGACGACTTCAGTGTCTTCAGTGTGCAGAAGAAATGAAGTGACAGTGATTTGGTGTTTAATGGTTTCAGTACGCAGAAGGAAGATGAATAAAGTAACTTAGTTTTAGTGCACAGAAGGAAGATGAATAAAACCATCAATGACTTTCCTGGTTTGTTTATATTATATTTAGGTGCACTCTATAGTCCGGAAAATACGGTAACGCTATTAAAGAGCCTGATCATTCTGTTTTCTACTCTCTACTCTACTTCTTCTACTCTACCTTGGGTTTGTTTTTCTTTCTCCTAACATGATTAATTCATATTAAAACATAAATAAAGAGACTGATGGCTCAAAACGGGTGAGAAAACCTGATATAGCCGGATATAAACTTTAGGTGTAGATGAGGTTTCTTAAAAAGGATTGAATTGTTCCATTAACACAAGCGAGAGTTGAAGCAGTGCTGTGATCGACTGCTTTTCACTCAACCATTAATAACAAAAAAACACCTCCTCACTGAAGATGATCCGACTTCTGTGACCAGTGAGAACACGTTTCTGAACGTCTACATGAAGCTTTGTTATAGTACATGTGTATATTATGTCCAGCTCCCTGTATGGTTGCTTTTAGACAATCTGTGATCAGTCGGTGCAGTTTAACTCTGTCTTGCAGCTACATACATGCATACATACATACATAAGCTGCCCATAGTGCCTATAGTTTGCATTTCAATGGTATACCATGTTGTTTGTTTGAGGATTTGGTAGAAGACTAATGTGATATGACAATAAATGATTAGCTTTTATATGATCTTCTAAAGTGAGTTTCAACCAATCATCTGTCTCAATATTTTGGAACAATATGTAGCCCCAGTTGTTACAGTAGTAATTGTAAAACTTTTAAGGAGAGGAAATCTGCTCTGTGTATTCTACAAAACGTAATAGATTTTTTTTATAAGGAACATAATAAAAGGGGGGGAGAGAAAACAGGGACAATTTATTCAGCACGTCAGGCAGAGTGAACGCTCGTCAGCGTCTTCTCTTCTTCCCACCTTGCTGATTCACACCTTTGACACACGTGTCGTAATTACGGCAGCACATTAGTATTCAGCAAAGTGCCCCTCTTTTTCCATCATGCAACCCACATCTGCTTATCCACAATGAATAAAAAACGCACATTTCAACATGCCACATAATGTGTCTAGCATGAATATTAACATTTCATAACATTTAAAGCCACACAAGTCCCAAAAGATGCAATTAAGCCTTGATGAATGTCACTGAGGCGGAAATGATATGGCTTTCGCTTAAAAGAGGCCTCCGACACAACTCTTTCTGAATTGTCAAATGCTCGTCAGCTCTGAAAGGGAGATTAGCTGAAAAGGAGTCCTATCCTTGAACATTTGAATGGTAGCTCAAATGAAAGCCTTTTCACCAACCAAGCAATCAAGTGAGCACATCATGTATGTAAGTGTTCAGTATACAGTATACGGACCTTTCAAAAACCTGCCTTTCCAGCCTTGTTTTCGCACTTGCCACCATGCCTTTAATTAATTCAGTTACAGCTCAGCACTGCTTGTGTTTTATATATGACATGCAGCAGGGACAGAGTGTAGCTCTGTGAGTTACACGTGAATTTTAGAACGCATTTGAAACAACAGCTTTCCCCTCAGTGTGAGATGGGAGACTCCGCTACAGCGTTTACACTTCACAATGTTTTCCTTTTACATTACATTATATATCCTTTTTATATTATTAGATTTTATTGTTTATGGTGTTTTTTTATTTATTTTTATTTTACTGTCATTGTCAAGTGTCATCATTTTTGTCTTTTGTACATGCGCTTTCATATATTTTGCGCTTGCACTGTTTTATGTTCAAGGCTTGTTCCTGAATTCTATCTGCTTTATATGAGCATATTTCTGTTAGAAACATTTCACTCTTATATATGAACTGTTTTATTTGCATTACATTTTAATCTGTTTTATCTGTATCTACGGTCTCAGTGCTGATATAGTGCTTGGTATATTTGCTCTAATGTTCCTATTTCCTGTATGTCAGGAGGATTTTTCATTTTTAATCTGGAAAGCACTCTGTGCTCATGCTTGAAAAGTACTATAACTTTTGTGCTTTCTGTTTTACATCTTGCAGAGCCGGGTCCAAATTATGGACCTGAGGTGCTATAGGGAAGATGTCATTTGATTGACAGTACTCTAGAGTAGGGGGATCTTCTGGACTGTGCAGATGTTGATGTTGGTGGGATACAGTTGGTGAACTGTTCCATTCCCTTCTTCATGAAGCCTAGAGCTCCAATTACCACTGGTGTTATTTCAGCGTTCAAACCCCACATCCTGTTGATTTCAGTCTCTCAGTCTTTGTACTTGGACAGCTTCTCTGTGACTTTCACAGAGGTGTTTCTTTCGGATCAATGAGCATGCACATCTATTCCTTCCTGTCCTTGATAATGATGTCAGACTTGCTGGCTTTCATCTCTCTGTCAGTGTGGATGGGCATGTCCCAGAGGACGGTGACGGAGGATTGTTCTCAGTGTCCGTGTTCGGCTGATGTTTGTACCACTTCTCAGTTGTAACTCCTGCAGGTCTTCCAGTGCAAGTATGTCACTGCCCTCTTGTGCCTGTGGATGTACTCGGTCTCTGCCAGTTGGGTGACCTGGGACAACGCGGTCTTATTATCATCATCATAATAATCATAATAATAACATTATTATGATAATAATAACATTATTATGATTATTACACATCACCACACAACGGTCAGCAAATATAATGGCAGCCTGTGGAATTTTTCACCCTCGCCTTCACGCACCAACAAAGGCCACTTCCATAGAGCACCTTTAAACTGATGCTAATAAATATCACAGGAAATGCTGTAGATGGGAAGGCATGATGATTAAAAAGGGTAACATGGAGACGTTTCTGAATCTGATCCTTCACTCATTATTACCCCTCCATGTTGGTACCTTCCTTTGTATTCCATTTTGATTTATTGCACAGTTGAAGTTGGATCATAATTCATCTAAAATTGGTGTCATTTTATTAACCGCATAGCTTTATGCGGAGGTACTATTAAGACAATCATTTTATCACTCGATGAATCAATCAATCATCACTCCTACATACTGCAAGTGCTTCAAAGTTTCATTTTATATGGACAGAGAATCAAGTGGACTGAGTAACTGAGTTGATAATTGCCTTCTGATGATTAATAAAAAAACAAAACTACAAAAATGATTTTAAAGATTATAAATGTAAAGATTCGACACAACTCTGTGTCATCTATCTTTTTTTCTCTTCTATTTTTTAAAAATATTTTCTCAGCTCCCACCAAATATTTTAGGAAAAATTCACACTTTTAGGGTCGATACCCATGAGGCTTTTCTTCCTTCCAGCCACAGATTTAGATCCCCCCAGTAGACCAGAAATAGCAAACACATGCTTCCCTCTGTTTGTATCTCTCAATCTCTAGCAGAGACCACACTTTTCATTTTGGGCAATTTGAAGCTCTTAAGCCTCCCCCATGATTACCACCCCTCTGTTATCAGTGTGTATCCGAGTGTGCGTGTGTTTTGATGTCCAAGTGTGTTCTCTTTAAGCCATTACTTTGGTGAGTGCTTGGTCCACTACATGGGAATGTACTCTTGGCTATAGAGGAGATGGAGATGGTGACTGTGCTCTTTGGCAGCAACTCAGCTTTAATATACAGTACAGTACACAGGCTGGCACGGATCATGCTGTATCACACACCCTCGCACTGACTCTCTTGATGCCTCTCATTATGGCTGCCTATCTTTTTCGTTGTTACTTGTAGCGTTTCCATCAGACTGTCACCTAAATGAGATGCAAGTTTTCCTCAGCTGAGTTACTGGGTTGTTTTGTGCTCTCTCGTGATAGTTTTGTGTTCTGTCAGAAAGATTCAATAACGTGGTTGATGTATGCAAAATGCAGGACAGTAAGGTGGCAACAGATAATACCTTCTTCGTGTTGATGAAGTCAGACACTATAGGAGTTTCAGTTAAAAGGGCAAAATGCCTCCGTAGTCACAATTACTTTTTCAAAGGATGAAGTTTCATCTTAAACCTGGACTCTCACACACTCTTTCTCTATATCCCCCTCTCTTAAAACGGCCTTAACGTTAGACTGCCATTTAGAGCTGTCAAAGGCAGCACAGATTAGGAATTTGGCAAAGAACTTTTCATGCAGTATTATACGGTAGGCTGACAGTGACAGGTAGTGTGCTGAGAATTTGTTTCAGTGACTGCCCAGACGTAGGCCTGAGCACAGGGAGGCACTTGACAGACCTCTCACCCTGCAGGAACTCACAAGTGTCATACAGTGTGTGTCCCGAGGCCCTGCTCCGCTATTGATGAAATTCCAACGGAGTTCTAAAGCCATGTTTGGGTTGCTTTGGGCAAGAATCTGTTAGAGGTTTTCCTGGAGTCCCACTGAGAAGGCCACCAAGCAGCTGTCAGCAGGCAATGGTGTCATTTCTGACTAAAAATGTGGGGCCTGCAGATTCATTTTATTGCTTCTATTATAAAATCCTTTCAGGGGTAATGTACTGAGAGACTTTGTGATACATTACGTAAGCCTATTATGTTCCACATGTTAAACACTTACACTATGTTTCTCTTACCAGGATCCTGAACAAATGGGTGGATGAAATGAGAGTTGTTGCTCATGAAAATGACGACGGCTACATGTATTTGACCAGTCATCCTTTGTCAGGGCAACTGAACAGGTTTTTATGGCACCTTTACTCAACATGCAGAGGCTTGGTAGAGGCTTGGTGTCATAGCTACCATAAACAGTGGAAATTTTGATTATATATGTATATGTAAATAGGAGATACAAGGACTATGTTACCACAAAGTAGGCATTTGCAGGAGAAGATTAGTGACTTGAAAATGCTAGGGGCTTTCCATAAAAAAAAAAATATGGAAAAAGAGGTTTAAAAACAGGGAGTGAATGGTGGACAAGGTTACATCCAAGTTATCTAAATAGCAGTGGTTGTTGCAAATGTCCTCTGAGGATAGAGTCATGGCTACAAATAAACCGACCGGCTCTGTTCTCTGGCACCAGTTCAGTGTGCTGGAACCCATGAAAGACCTTCTAGGTGTCAGAGGAGGACTAAAGTGGCAGTTGTGTAACAGCCAGTACAGGAAGAAGGCCAAGTTGCGGTGGACTTACTAAGTGGGTTTTCTTCATTCTAGCCACAAGTGAAACAAGACTTACTGTTTCAGCTGATATCTCTACATTTGCTTTTATTCCTATGAGTTATATCTATATTCCAATTCTGCACCTCAGGATGTATGTGTAATGCTAACTTTCAGTGCCAATGACAAGAAGTGGAATGCCCTTTACGTAGTAATATTCAGGAGACGGAAGACGTAAGCACAATCTCCCCCTAAATTCAACTATGTTGTATCTGCCATACACAGATAATGTAGAAAGTGGGATTTATGGAAATATTGGCATTGCATGTGAAAAACAAACATTGTTTTTTTTAATGAATGGCAGCAACTTCTACTATGTAGTCTACAATTCATTTTAATCTGGAAGGATGAATATTAGTTGAAACTCTAACCGAGTTGCTGCATTCAACTCATTCAAGGGTTCAGGATGGTGCAATGATCATAAATCCACCGGGGCCACTATAGGGTCTAAAACAAAAATATGCATGTCAAGCTGTTGGGTGCATTTCAGTGTGTGGCACAGGTAGCTCGGTGGTTAGCACTATTGCCTTAAAGGAAAAAAAAAAGTCCTGGGTTTGAATTAATGCTTGCTGGGCCTTTTAGTGTGTGCATTTTATCCCTACGTCTGAGGTTCAACTGCAAATCTAAAGTGAAAGGTAGTGTGAATGGCTGCCTGTCTATACTTGTTATGACAGACTGACAAGTTGCCCTAGAAATATCCCACCTCAATCGCCCAATGAGTGCTGGGATAGTTGCTACAGTGTGACCTGTTGGCTCAGTGGATGGAGGGTTGAGCTGTTGTGGTACCTTTGAGAATTTGCAGGAGGAAAATTACTCCAGCCTGTCTGTGACTCACACATAGTTCCAGGAGTGGCTGATTGAGGAAGAAATCAATGTTTGCAGTTTTGATAAAGGTCAGTCACCCGCCTGCTCTGATGATTGTGAAGATACTGGCATAGTGCGTATATACCCTATATAGACAAGCAGACCGTGCATCTACAGTGGCTAAAACCTAGCGTAACCCAATTTATGCATTGGTTGATAATGTCCCTCTGTATCTCTCTCTACAGTGTCTGGTGTTGCTAGATTTGATGTTCCTGGACTTGATGTGTTGTTGCAGCACTCAAGTACTCAAGTACTCCACCCACACAAACACATTTGTATATACAGTGTAGGTGTGTAACTAATAGCTGAAAAGGTTTAATTTTAAAAATCAAAAAGATATTCAACAAAATGAATAATGGTTTTGGAACTCCCCTTCAAAGCATCAGTCTGACTCAAAGCTAAAGTCAGGCTGTTTTTGTCAACCATTAATGATGACAGAGGGGTAGCCACTCCAAAGCAGTGGTCTTTCACAGAAGCACATATGTGTAGACACACACAAAGGCAAAGCCTAAAGGTACAGTACACAACAACAACAACAACAACAACAACAACAACAACAACAACACAGGCATGCAATCAGAGTCAGAGATCAGAAAGAGTACAGTAAGAAGTGTTGGACTAGTCAGAATAGAAAATACAAAGATATTTTTCTTGCCTAGAGAATGTACAGGACAGAGTTTCTCCTCTATCACCACTACATGATGTAACACTCTTCTGTTCTATGAATCTAATACCGTCTTCGCTTTTTTTTCTTTTATGACTGATCAGCGGTGCAGAGGCTCAAACCAAGAAAGGCTTTGTAGTCCGAGTGGTTCATCCTGTTACATGTAGGAATTACTGTACTCCCTATGAGGAGCTTCTGAGGTAGAGCTCTGAAACTGTGGTTAAAAGGGAACCCATCAGGATAATTGGTTGTAATTAAAGGGAGAGGTTCCCTTTGGAAATTTCTGTGGTTGCAGTTTCTCCAATTCCATTACAAAAATCAACAAAAACATGATGCATTACAACATTAGCAAATAAAAAGCTTGGACCTCTTTTTCTCCTGACACCACTATCTGATAATCTCTATTATCATAAAGAAGGGCAGCTCTTTTCCTCCATTGACGGCACATTATCTCAAAGGAGTATATATGGGATTTGTGCAGTGCATTTAAGAGATTCAATAGTTTCCAGCCAATATAGGAGAGATGTAGTTAACTTACAACCAATGATACCCGCATATACGCAAGGTCCACATGACTGGACCTGACAAATGAGATGTCTAAGCTCATTTTAGAAGTAAAATAACCATATTGATTGTTTTTTATCTCTCTGTGAAACATTAAAGGCTTTTAAAATCCATTTCCTTAATCAGCTTTATAATAAAAGTGATGGGGTTCTACATAAACAAACCAGTATCTCCTGCTGGTTATTTAACATGATGCCTGAATTTGTGCTTGTCTGCTCTCTTCTCACAGCTTTAAAGTGGATAATAATGTCCTGGAAAAAATAAAAATTAAAAAAAATAAAGGAAAAGTCAGTTTTTCCAAACTTTAAAGCATTTTGAATTGATTTCTCCAGCCACCTGGGGTCAACATCTTTTAATTCACCCTTTATTGGTGTCATTAAGTTAAGTCATAGTTCTGAATTATGTATGTTCTGGGTTTATTATGTCTAGTTCAATACAAGGTTTTACATACAAATTACAAATTGTTAAGATTGTTAGATGCCACACTGCAGTCACATACCACGCTGATAATACTCATCATTTCAGAATGTATAGAGCATACTGCCTCCATTCCAGCAGCACAATTGTCATTATACTCGAGTTTTAGTGAAATTTGAAGTGCCCACTGTGAAGCAGTGGCTCAGTGAAATGTGTGATAGTTTACACTTGGGTATAGGATTGGGTACAATCTCAAGGACAAACTCAAATGACTAGAAAGTTCGGCCCCTCCTTTGTCGCAGATCAGCAGTAGTGATTATTCCTCATATGATAGCTCTTAAAAGAAAGGACAAGGCTCGGTGGACAGGGAGGATAATGGTATTTTGATATTCCCTTCTTTTCTTTATGCTCTTTTAATCTTTTCGTCCATTAGACGGTCTGCCCACGAGCCTCATCTGTTACATTATGCTCTTATGTGAACAAAAATTTTGAAGAGAAAAAAAAAAAGTTCAATAACAGTAAATCATAACCAGTAGTAGCTATAGAAGCAATACTACTGAATTATTAACATTTAAGTGATACAATAGACCTAAAATTGCTTAAGAAGTTATTTTTCCTTGTTTGTGTAGAACCTGTGAATATACTGTATGTAATAGACTGGTGTGGCTCTGTATGCGTTGGCAGAAAGACAAAGTGGCAATATAGTGAAAAATCAGCAGTGACAACACTAAAAAGTTGGGGAAATAATGAGCCAGGTGGGTTGTTCCCGCGCCAAACTGCAACAAAATGACCCAGGCTTCATTTTTGCAGCATGATTGGATGTGAAACAGGCTTCGTTCCACCTGCATACCCCGATCAGAATCATCATTTGGTAATAAGTATTATCAAACAAGAAGCCTAGCGCTCGGGTTATTACTTTCGCTGTTCTTGTGCCAAATTTACTGAGAAAATGGTGTGTTGCAAATGTGCGCTGCAGGTTTCATTGAGTTTGAGGTCACAGTCGGCATAGCGGCGTTCTATGAGATCCCTGAGCTCAGAAAAGAAACAATGATGCAGTGATCTTAATTACAAAATATATGCTTTGGCTACAGTTCAACTCCACTGAGACATACGGTGTGGTTATTACTCATAAAATTATTATGTTACGATATTTAGCATAGACCTAATTATTAATACAGTACACTGAGAAGCAATAAACATCTTCATGGGAAGCGAAAAGGAGATGAAGTGATATGATGTGACCAATCAGAGATGCTCAAAATATGGAGGAGGCAACCAGTGAATATGAAATGATGATGAAGAGATATGGATGTTATAATAATAATATTGAGGTAAATGCAGCAAAAAGTTCAGTTGAATGTTTTAACAAAAGAAACCAATATGTAGTTGCAGCCTGCTGTAGTTTTTTTTTTTTTTTTAAGTTCATTGATCCAAGATCCATTAATAAACCAGAACTCCTCATCCACTATTGGTTTGTGTTACAATAATCAGATATCATTGAGATATTTTTATATCTGATATCAATCAGATAATAATTTTGCAGGCCTGTGAGACTGGTTGATAATGCAGCACATGTTCGGGCCAGAATGTATCAAATGCACACTTGAAGAGGCACAGGCACAGAAACCTGTAAATGTGACCCAGAGTCTTGCGGGTGTAGGTGAAGGGGTTAGGATGGGGTCAGTGCGGCTAGACACGGTCCATCTACAGCCCAGTAAGATAACAGATCCCCCATGAGACTGAGAGCCATTCAGGCAGAACAGATATATAAACTACTGCAGCGTAAAGTAAAAGGTCATCCCGGCCAACTACTACACACAGGAGGTGAGAGGCTTGGCGGATGGTTGGTGGCAGTGTGTGTTCAAGTGTCCATCTCTTCAGTGGACCTGCGCTGTGACTGCGTGTGTGTGTATATGAACTAGAAATGGATATATGCGAGAGAATGTGTGTGTGTGTGTGTGTGTTATCCAATCTTACCCTTTAGGTGGATCTTATTTTCCGGGCTGTGCACCAACACCGAGCTAACTGAATCCAAGCTGTCGTAGTTACTGCACCCGAGAGGGCCTGTCCGTGTTTCGGTTACCTAGGAAACAGAGGAAGGACAGATCTGTTTACTGTTTTACTATATACAGAAAGTGGACTCAGACTTCTGGACCCTACTGTATACACACACACACATTAGAAATAAATAAGTCAGATGTGTGTTCCCATTTCTAACAGTCAGGCAGAACGTGTGAAAGCATGCAGAGTGCTGGATGTGGCGGAGCTTTCTGACAGCAGAGAAAACTATCACCATCTTTTGCTTCACTCCCACACCTGCAGCCACAGCTGCCTGCAATGTGCTGGCTGTCTCACGGAAAAGAGTAGAGTGGAGCGGAGGAAAGGGGAGAGGAGGGGAGGGGAGGGAGAGAGAAATGTGAGGGAGAGAAGTGCAGGTGTGTGAAGGATTTTTTTAAACCTCCCCTTTTTTTCCCCTGCCACAAGGGGAAGCTGAAGGATATCAGTGCAGGCTTTACACGATCTGATTATTGTTCTGTGTGGCAAAGCTACATGCTGGATGTTGATTACATTCCCTTATTTGATCAAATAATAAAATGCACACCTTTGTGTCAAAAATGTATTGTGTATGTATTATTATTCTAATTTTTTTTTTTTTTAATGAACTGAATGACATGATATACCTGAAAGTTCTGGTTCTACCTGATAACTTTTGTTTTTACACTTTATGATTGGCTCCAAAGTTGTGAAAATCTCAGTTTTTCTATCCACTTTCAGCAGATGGATGTGAAAACAGCCTTCTAGTGTCAAAAAAATAAAAAATAAAAATAAATAGAGTGGAGTTCTTTACTTCCATAAAAAAACAGACATTTCAGACTAAATAGTCAATAGTATAGACAATAAATAAATAAAGACATACATAATTAGGAGACAATGACATGGCATGTTTAATAACCGCCTGTTTTCACCTTACCATCTGTTTACCTGTTCATTACAGCAGCAGCTGTGTAGGGATATCTACTACAGAGTACCAGCCACTCTTCTATTTGAAGAAAGGTCTAACATGGCACAGTTGTACTTCTATACACCTCTACTCTATCACACACTCTTTCTCTGCCAGTCCATCTTTTTCTTTGGAGAAAACATAGAGGCCAGTAACACTTACAGTTAATATATGTGCCTGAACAGGAACTGGAGTCATTGCTGCTGTGAGAATAAATAAAAGTTACCATCTTAGCTGAGGATGTGTGCCGGAAATCAAAGTCGATGAAATATTAATTGTAGCAAACATTTGACCTGGATATTAGTGCTGCTTGTCAAGGGAAAGATGATAGATAAATATTATCTAGTTGTTGTGTAAGATGCTCTGGAGTAGGGCTGCTAATTATGGCAAGAAAAAGAACAATATGAAAGAATGAGTGAGGATAAGAGAAATAGTGAATTTAAATGACTGTGTGTTCCAGATAGGATAATTAGCATAGGAAGATGGATATGGCTGCTGGCAGAGCCGTTCACCGGCTTAATCAAGCTATTTGGCAAATGACACAGACTGTTCGTCTTAAAACAGCCTCGTTCCTCACAACTTCACACTCTGCCTTGCATTAAGATTGCATCTATTATCAAAAGTAACGGAAGTTAGCCTTCAAGGAGCTACAAAAGATATATATATCTCAGACATCTCTCAAATATCATAAAAAAATAAAAACCATCACTGAGATGTTGTTAAAGATAAGCAGAGGGAGCAAAGGGGAGATTAGTGAGGAGGAAAAGGGACGTTTTGTCTTGCTTAAACCACAGATAATCTTTGTTTTATTAACAGAAGAGGCTGTTGAATATCATATCGTTGAATATCGTTCCGTTCATATCAACATTAGTCTTCATAAATGTGTTCACACTGAACATAAAGTGAATTCATAGGCTCTATTCAATATAAGATCACTGCACAGGAAATAAGTGGATGCTAACAGATACTCATTTAATATTGTAAAGATTACAGTGACAGTCTCGACCTGCTCTATATGAAAAGTGCCCTGAGGTACCTTCTGTTATGATTAGGCGCTATATAAATACAATTGACTTGACTTGACATTTGCTGTCACAAATTGAAGCGAGGCTCGTCTGCATCACTTGTCTCATCAAAATCAAATAGGAACTATATATCCTTTATTTAGAAACGTTTTTTTACAAGGTATTGTATGTCTTTATTACAGAGACGATATGAGAGATGATATGACAGGAAATGAAGGAGGCGGGAGACGAGGGGGCGACGTGCGGCCAGATGCAAACTGCGGACGTTATGGTTATGTGATATGCATCTTGACCAGTGCGCTGCTGGAGCACGGCGGGACTATCTTGACGCACTTTAGCATCAAGCATGAAGGAACATATTGATATTTAAATCTTGACCTAACCTTTAAAGTGCATAGTAGACGATGTAGCACTGTCAATGTAATGTTTTATTATTCCTGTGCCATAGTGTAAGAGTCTTGGCTTCTAAGGGCACACACGTGTACATAGATTCAAAGTGGCCACAGTAACTTGGTTAACAACAAAAAAACAACATAATTTTAGTGTAAATTACCCTACATTTTTACAGTAATTTTCACATTTTTTAAAAATAGTATTAAAAACAGTAAAATTACAGACATTATCTGTAAATGAACAATGCGCTTGTTATTTTATGTGTTATTCCAATAATGACAAACTACAGATATTTCCTGTTTTTTTGGGGTTTTTTTACAGGGAAATTACTCTAATAATTGACCTGATGAGTCGTCATTATGTGTTTAGCAGAAATCCACACTGTAGCTTCTTAGCTGGAAGCTTAAAACATAGTCGCTGTTTACTGCAGTTGTTTGGGAAGAATGTGAAGAAACACAGACTTTCTGTGAAACTTCAGTGTTTTGTGGACCAAAAAACAACACCTGACCAATCATCAACATGAGTGTGACTGCCAATTTAAAGGAGCATTCTGAATGTTTCTGCTTTTTCTGCTGTGTTGCACTTCTGTTAAACATTCACTGACTTTTTGTGGTATGTTTTGATTTTAATTATTAAGTATGGTTAGGATTCTTAATTACAACACTGTAATGCTTGTCCACAAATGTTATCACAAGTACCTTATGCAAAGCCCCCAAGGGTTAGGACAATATTGTGAAAACAATACAACACTTAAGAAAAAGCTAAAAAAGACACAACCACAACCCCCTCAGCTCAACAGCACAGTTGTTGTTTCTCTACCCATTTAAAAGGTGACATCTTGACATCTTGACCTCATCTTGATAGAAATGGACAGAAACATGCTGCACACATGGACAAATATCATTTTTAACTTTTCAGTTTCTCCTGGGGGGCTGTAAAGAACAGTTTATGAATAATTGGTTGATATTGTAAATTTACATCTGAATACATTAAATAAAATGATTTTATAATAAATAGTGGTGTGTAATTTATTTTAATTTATTTATTATTATAATAATGGTATTATCCTGCAGAACTTTAAGGATTTCCCCTTTATTGAAAGTGATTCACTTTCTGAAGTAAATTAATGCTGCAAAAGTGGCTTTTTTTTTAATGGTTTAATACTTTTAATACATTTAGATTTAGATTTTAGCTTTGTTACCGTGGATACACACTGGCCATGTTTGTAACTCCTGTGTGGAACTTCACTGATAATCCACCAGAGATATGCCACCCCCATCTCTACCTTTGTTAAAAACTCCTAAGAGCCCTTCAATGAGTGGACTGTTCAACCTACACCACTTTGATTTGAATGTTTATTTAACAACGTGCATTATGCAAACATGGCTTTCTTATCATCCTAAAAGCTTATCCATACACATTTCAGCAAATGTAATTTCTCCCATTCAGTAAGTAAAGTGTTCTAATTAATTAGTACAGACCTGAAATCCACCAGCTTTTGTGTAATTTGATTAACTGCACGTGTGTCAGTGAGTTTGTGCTGACATTAAGGCAGGTCCTGCGTTATACTGTAACTATTTTTATGCTGAGGTTTTGTAGTGGGAGCCTATGTTAAAATCTTAATTTCAAGGTGACGTATTATGCTCATATCCAGGTCTATATTTAGATTCTAGGGCTCTCCTGGGATATCTTTGCATAATTTAAAGTTCAAAATGGACCCTCTTCAGTTGTTTACTTAAGATGGAAACTTCCGAAATGCATCTGCACATATTTGAATTCAAATCTGATCTGAAATATGCTAAAAAAAAAAAAAAATGGTTTATGGGCATATGTGAACAATCTGATGTCAGTTAGATGAGGAAATAGAGGTAACTTTGCCAGGCAGAGAGCATTTTTACATATGTTATGAAACTTTGACCATGTTTAACATCCAGCATAATATGTAAAACAGTACAAAAAAAATGTCTCCTTTAAGATCTAAATTATGCTAGTTTTGTGTTTATGAGGATGAAGAATATTCCTGAAAGTTTTCCACTAATTTATTGGCACATATAAAAGTGGGTCAAGGTTGCATAACAGGACAAAAGTACAAGTTTGCTCTCTGGGGGTCTATGAAAGCAATGAAGCTGCCATGTGTATTCTGCTGCGTGCACTGTTTATGGGAGCATAATGCACTGTGGGTAATGCTTGGTGGGTGTTCATAGAGGTCCAACAGTAAACGGTTGTTAGTGACCCTCTGAATTATGGCCATCGTGAGAAGATTAATGTAACAAGTGATATAACACGTACATGCTGTGTTTTATATGAGTCAATTCCTCATATACAAAACGCGTATTAATCCGCACTGTGAAAATAGTCCCCAACAAATGCATCGTTTACATTAGGAATGAATGAGGCCACAGATATGATATGAGATATGGCAAGAACATTGTTTGGGATTTATTAACATTATTATTATTATTAATAATAATAATGATAATAATTAACAGCAGATTTATCCTTGTAAAAAAGTGACCCATACATTGACTGCTAAATGAGACATGAGTCACCCTGTAAACTGCTGGATAAACAACATAGAAGGAATCTCTCCCATGATAATGAATAAAATCATATTTTGACACCACAAAAATTATAGAAGATTACAATTATTTATAAAAAAAAATCGTAAAAAGTGATACGATTCACGATGCAGTTGTTTTTCATGAGGAGAAAACTTTCAGTTTCCCTGCTGATTTTAGCTCTGCAGCACTGTGGTAAAAATACTCTGCCTACATGTCTCATTTCCAAACAGCAGATTTCACACAGATGTTACAGAAGCCTTACAGAAGGTGAAGGCTGCAGAACGGTATATTCTAAACTAAATCTGTTACCGAGGTTCCTCCACTTTATTGTTGCAGATAAAGATTATGTATTTCACTCCCACCTCCTACTCTGCTCTGCAGCGACACAGAGCCCAGAGGCGTACATGGACACAGGTCAAGTACCTCCCACTCAGTGTGGCTTCCTCCTGGGTGACGAGTTGATCTGGCAGAACACAGCGCGGCAGGTGGCTTGCATAGCAGAGATCCTCATTTAGCAGACACATGTAAAGGACGCTCTTCTCTAAGTGGGAGTCGCTATGTGTTTGTTGCGTGTGTACTTGTAGCGTGTGTGTGTGTGTGTGTGTGTGTAGGCGGGTGTGCAAAATCGCTTGGTGTTGGTGCAATCGCTAAAGAATGCAGCAATCTACCTGACAGCAGAAAAGCTGTTCTTTCCCTGTCACCATAGACAGGTAATCATGTTTAAATGCACAGTTTTAGTCGGTGGGTTTTTTTTCCCCACATTTGGAAGTGATATTAAATTAACTATGCTGATGCAGGAACAAGTTATTGATAGGTTCTGTTTTGTCATTTATATAATGTTAACATTTCCAATATATATACATAGGATCACAGTGCATAAATGAAGAATAAGTAAGAGAACAAAACAAACCTAAATAAATCTGAGAAACCAGAATAAATAATAAGCTACAGAGGTAAAACTAAATAAATAAAAATAAGAGGCCACAATGTGTCAATAACTACAACATGAATGGGATAGCACGTTTTCATAATATTTTCATATTAGTCCTTGCGGTCAGAGATCCTGAGAGGCAATAACAGTTTTTTTACAATATATCATTAATATGCAAATCTATGCACGTATTCCAAAACCTAATGAGAATATTTCATCATTCTTTTTAGATTTTTAATAAACAATAGAATCCAAAGATTTCGAACAAATATTTGTAGCCAAAGCGACATCCCATTTTGTGGCCTAATATTAGAATCTAAATAAACGGGTTAGTGTCGGAGTTTGAACGGAGTCAGTCATCTGATTCAGGATTCCTCGAGGACACGTCACTCTGGAGATTTTTCGGGGGTTGTTAAAAGCAGGAGGAGACCCTGAGGAGAGCTCAGAACACACTGGAGGGATTACACTGTAAACTCCATGTGGCTTGGAAAGGCCTTGTTATCCCCCAGGAGGAGCTGGAGGTTGTGGCTGACTAAGTCTGCTGCCAATGTGACCTGAATCCACATAATGGAATAATAGATTTGACAAGATTCTGAAAGCTTTTTAACACTTATAGTTAAACTGAAGGGTCGTGTTATAGATATTTATTATTATTATTATTATTGTTCGTGCATTTATTAGAGACGATGTAGAAGAGATGCAAAGGAAATGAGGGTAGACAGGTTTGGTCTCTTTCTGAATGTACATTTGTACTATCACAAGCCACTATGCTAACTAGTTGCTCTGCTCTCTCCGCCCATGCACGTTGATGTTACAGAGAGGCACATTCTGTGCAATCGGCCCGGTAATTTATTTGTAATTGTGAGAATGCATACACTAAAGATTAGCCTCATACACACATTTGTAATCTTTCAAATTAGCAGAGCTACTCCACAATCTTCACATGTATCCTCTGGTAACTGCAGAAACACCCTCTGGATAAAACGCACCCCCGGCAGGCAAACACTGCCATGGATGACTGGTGAAGGGGGAAATTATTTTGCAGACATAGTTTCCTGAATTATGCCAAACGACTGTTGAATGAGGGTTATTTTAATATATAAATCAACATTTGGCACCTTTGGCATTTGGAGAAGGACTGTAAGGTTACACAGCGCTGTCAGTAATTACAGAAACATCCGGTTTACATTCTTTTTTTTTTTCTTCCTAGTTTCAAATTGTCAATTTTCACAGTCTTAAGCTCTCATGCAAATAAAACTCAAACAAACTTTTCTTCATTTCAGACTGTGCTAGGATCAAATGTTTTCACTTGACAGCTGCAGCGGTTTGAATCGTCATTTAGGTTGATTTGTACCTTTCCAGCGTGCTGTGTTATGTTATGCATCTTCCTCTACCCGTTTTAATGTGAATTTTACTAAAGCTTCACCCATCATAAAGTGCTAGAAGTATATGGGTTGGGCAAATGGGATGACTTTCTACTCTTTAAAATAGTTTGGAGCTGTCATTGGTGTGTCCTTGCTGCTGACAGCTGATGTTACTCAGACCTTGTAGTGGAGTCTAGGAAAAGTAGAGGCTATTGTAAAAAAAAAAAAAAATTCAATGCGCAGTTTAGTGCATTTATCTCACTTTTTATGTCTACTTTCTCCGCTGTCTGACAGGAACACAAAGAAATGTGGATTTTGACAAATAACGTCCTGAAGTTTTATTGAAGACGTGCAGTAGTACTTTAATTTTGCATGTTTATGCAAAGTAAACAGTGTCTGCTGACTGAATCATCACTGTACCGTGATTAACATGTAAACATGTAGACAAAACCTGCACACACATTCCCTCAACCCGTCGTGTTCAAACTCACAGCAACCAACCAAGAAAACAAGGATTCCTACGCTGGAATACGCTGCAGTATTACTTATTTGATGGAACAAAACTTTGTTGGTGCATTCATGGCATGTAAGTATAACAAATGTGAAATTATTTAAGTCTTTTAATGCGACATGATTCATAATGATTTACATTTAACTTTACTCTATTTCTATTATAATCACATGCCTTTCTTTTAAGTCCAATCAATTCAAAATGAAAATGAATGGAAAAGAGACACTGACTGAACCTTAGGCTTAACTGTTTTGGGTATGACTATCAAATATTATAAAACTTTTCAATGCTGCATAAATTCCATTAATTCCACACATATATTTGCACGGTTGCACTCAGCCCGGAAAATATGAAAACTTACTGTCAATATTGTGACTTAAGTCTCGCCATTAAATAGTAATGACAGGCAGTCTGCGGCTGAATTTGAACAAAATGTGTTTTACAGAATATTACTGGATGAATTGAAAGCCGGCCAACTGACGTGGAAAACAGATCTTAATGGTCACCACTTACTGATTTATCTGCTATTGTTGACTTCTTTTGTGGCAGGCGCAGGAGATAACTGATTGTTTTAGCGCAACAGTCACTCATTAGCGTCTCCCCACAAACACAAACGCATCAAATTGAGCAGGATTTCAGCTCATCATTAATGCAGGCTGAGCAGAGAATGTGAGTCCTAATGGCTCCGTGACTGAGAGCAGCATTCATACTTCAGTAAGCAAAGTAGAATTTGTATTTGTCATTTTTTTTTCTCTTACTTATTAAAGTGACAGTTTGCAGTCATAAACCTTAAATATGAAAGTTTGCAAAAGTTATTTTTTATTTTCCCTTTTTTTTTGTTTTTCTTTTTGGACTGTAGAGCACAGCCTGCACTGTTGTACGGTTTTGCATAAATGATGTTTTCACTCAAGATTTCCTGCAGCCAATATGTTATGAGACTATCCAACAAACTTTATCATTAAAATTCTATTTCATATTCTCATAATAATCAGGCGATAATTAACTAACTAATCGAGTTGAGTCCAGGAGGTGTTTGTGTTCGCTGTTTCTCTCGCACAACTATTGAAGGTTTTTAAGCAGTCGAGTCCATTGAGTGAGCAGAAGAAAAAAAAGAAAAAGGTCTGGGGGTGCAACATTCCGCATGTTCACCGACCTGGAAGTGAGTCGCCTTATTCAAGTTACACACAAAGTTGACTATTATTCAGTTCAATCAGATTTGGTATTTAAGTTGAAGCATGAAAACGCAGCCCACCCACACACCTGCTGTCATCGCATGAAAGATAACGGATCCGTTTATGAAAAATGTATCGCTTTGTTATTCTTTGCTTCCAGTCATCAAGGGGGAGAAAGAAGAGATAATAGGATTTCATTTTCCTGTGCTCTTCGAGTTGATTTTCATCCAAAAAAAAAAAAAAAAACTGTGCCTCTTTGCAATTAATGATAAAAAGAGTTGAAAAAGCCTGGCGGTGGATTTGGGGTAAATGATGATTCACCATGTCGAGGCAAGCTGAGTGCTGATTGAGCAGTAAAATAAAATGCACCAAAGAGCTGGCTTATGTGCTGTAAAAAAAAACGTGCTAAAAAAAGGAGTTCAAATCCAAAGTACCTGAATCAAACATGACTGAGCTTTTCATAAGACTGGTGAGAATTGCCAGGTGCTTTAACCGTCATGTGATACAGCTCAGCTCATACGTCTAGATGGCATACAGGAGAATACATTAAATAGACCTTTCCCACTGGGACTTTAAAGATACCCGACACTTGCCATGCTTCAGTGCCTCTGTGGGCTACACCGAACACTCCGTGCTTTTAATTCCAATTTTTTTTTTTTAATGCCTCACGAGCATCTCCAACCAGTTTTTGAGCAATGATGCACCTTGAAAATAATCTAAAAAAAAAAAAAAAAGATTGTTTGTGCATACGTTGAGAGCAAATGAAGCTATTTATTAGCTGTTGGTGCAGCACAAAGCAATATATCATCAACAGGACAGTTTTATAGCTTGACGGGGGGTTGTTTGTGTACCAAACATTCCACACGTAGACAATTATATAGATGCTGGAAGACATTTACTGCAACAGATTGAAATGAAAAGCGTATAGATCTGGGTATACCTGTTAGTCAATGGCTGTGTAGATTAGTGCTGCGTGCATGAGTACAGTACCTTAATAGCAGAAGTGGCGATCTGGAGGTGGTGCAGTCGCCTTAGGGTGCTTTCTCGATCTGTGAAGTATGAAGCTGCCAACTGATGGAGCAGCTCCAGAGACACCACAGAACTGTTGCTGTTGCCTTCTGACTTCTTATTCAGCTTCTGCTTGTCCAGGAAAATGGTCAAAGACTCCTCCCCTGTGGACCAATCAATCGCTTAATCAATGTTCAGTTTTTATCAGTCAGAGAATCTCTCATTTATGTGCTTAAATGAGAAAAAAAGCACTGAAGGGTCACTTGTACTTTAACATCATGTGAGAGCAACAGGCTAAAGTTAGCCTTGGAATAACTAATGTGGCCTTCACTGTCTCATTGTGGTTTTGTGGGGTTTGTCTGCTACAAAGCAATTAATGTATCGCTCGGTCCTGCTTCGCTTCCCTTCAGCAGACAGTCACAGTGACAAGACAACAAAGTCTAATGGTCCTTTCATATTTAAAATATATAACTATAATTGTAGCTCCTCACAATTTTTGACAAGGAGAACTGAAATAGTTTTACCAGTATGTCCTTTCTCTTTTTTTATGTTGGAAAATCAAAACTTGTATCATTTTAAAAGGTATTGGTTTAAATATCAGATATGCAATATGTGCTCTTGGTTTAGTTTCAGCAGAATTTGAAACTAAACCAATAGATGCTGAAAAATCTCAGTGTTAACACAAGCTATGTGTTGGAACCTTAAGATAAGTAGTGATGACAGACAGAACGGACAAAAAGTAACGCAATCAAGGCTGAAAACCTACCCAGTTTTCACATCTGTCATCCTATCGCCTCTGGTCTTCTGTTTTATAACACACCCATAATGATCAAATTAAACATTATAACTATAACATGATTCGTTGTCTTTAGATAAAAAGCATAGTTTCCCCATTTATAACATATTGTTACTACTAGTAACTTATTACTAAGTAGTTCTTCACATGTTTGGGGGCAGATTTGTTTCACTTTGACCCAGCTGACATTTAAAATGTACTTCACAGCTCGACATAAGAATAGCCGAGGACAGCAGGTAAGAGAAGAAAAGAAAAAAAAAAAAAAACAGAAGAAGAAGAAGAAGAAGGAAAGTGTTTTTTCCTCAGCCATGGTCTGATCAGTATGCAGACTGGCTCAGCCCGTTTAGTCGAGGCTGTTAATTACATATAGAGTCTAACTATCAGTCTGCCACTGCATTCATCTCTGCTCTGCCTCTGTCTCTGTCTCCCACGCTGATGCTGCAGCGCATACGTCTAGTGATGAGTGGCAGCAAAGTGAGGATGCCTGTGGACGCAAACACGTCACTGAAATGCCAAAGACAATGTTAGTACATTATACATCTATGTGAATAGTATGTATGTATTTAAATTGGTGGTCTATGTCTGGAATAATGGCTTTAGAAGATGTATGGGTAAGTTTGGTATCAAATTATGGGGTTTTGTCTTAATCTAAAGTCTATTATGTGTCTTATAAGTGACTAAGTACCCCTTACTATCTTATACATTCACTGTATATTCACTGGCCTCGTAAATCTCTCTCTGACTCTGATGAAATGGATGCTTGGAAGTGTTTATACTCACTATCAATTTTCTACAAGTCTCCATATAAAAAAAGAAAAAAAAAACGTCAGCTATGAAAATGTACCCATATATCTGGGCAGCTATGTGATGACAAAGATCAGTAGTGTATCAATATCACGAGGCTGTCGTCCTGAACGTAACACAGGTCTTGGTCTCGTTTTGTGAGGTGCATGCGATCGATACTGCTTGCGATTCCGTTTTGTGAGTTACTCCTCTCCTCGGAGATAGAGGCTAAAAAGAAATCCAATAAAGAGAGACATATGCTAAGAAACGGGTCAATTGAATCCATTTGCTGCTTTGTAAAGGCTCTTGCTGCACACAATGTTCATCAGGGGGGAAGGATGAGTGGAAAATTACAGAGGACAACAACCTTGAGCTAATGCTGCAGGTGCAAGGTGTTGTTTTACAGCAATTGTTGCTTTTCATTTGACCTCTTTGCCTCGGAAAAACAGGCAAATACATAGTAGTCCTACACTTATACGGCACATAACTCAGTGTATTTTACTATAAAATCCTCTGAGAGCTAAAAATGAGTAGCTCCTCTATTTTTGGTGTGTCCCGACACTTCCTAACCCGAGAATAAAGGCGACTGTGTCACCTCCTTCCTTACCTCCCAGGGTAGCAGAAACTAGGAAGTGGGTCCCGTACTTCTTGATGAGGTTTTCGTTGATTTGCTGCAGGGTTGGCCGTCGCCCCAGTAACCGCAGGTTGCGTAGGAACTCTGGCGCTAAGGGCAACGGAGCTTTGAGGAAATCTCTCTTCTCTGTAGCCAAGCTGTTCACCTTCCAGTGGCTGAACTCCCTGGAAATATGAATACATAAAAATTGTGAATACACGCTCTATTCAGCTCTCTCAAGGAGAGTGTAACATGATACATGAAAAACACTTACTGTACATACACAAATGAGGCTGAAAAGATACTGTAGATTAAAATATGTGGTTTTTTCACTAGTTGCGTATTACAGGCATTTTTTCAGGAATCCTGTGGGTCACGGGGGGGGGACGATCTTAACAATAGGGTCATTTTTATAATATATAAATATGCAGTTTGATGGGATAGAAGTATGTTTGTGAGAGTGGGATGGGACACTCCTGTGTCACCCTCTACTGAATGTGTCTCCAAGTCATAACCAGTTCAAACTAAAATAAAAAGGGATTTTTTTTTTCATGTTTTGGTTTTTCAAGTCTGCAATGAGCCAAATTATCTAACAATTCACAAGAAAAAGTGAAGAATTATGTGTTGTGATCAGTCCCAAGTCCATTTGTTCCAAGTGAAGAAGTTAAAAAAAAATAAAAAAATAAACAAAATAAATGAAATTATAAAAAAATTATTTTTAAAAAATGGCCCAGTAATTTTTTAACAGCTGGGTACTGCAGTTTCAACAAATGTTAAACTCAGGCTGCATTTGTGCACCTTTTAGCGGCAGATTAATACAATGACGCGGCTCGCTGTTATGTTTTCATTCCGTTTCCTGGTCATAGCAAACGTGAGACTTTTTGATTTGACAGGCATTGAATCAGTACACGAGACAAACAGTGTAGAAAATTCATCCATTTCAAGTGGCTCATTTCAGCCTTCCGCTGTGAAACGCCCCAAAGGTATGTGAAGATTATGCAAATACGAGCAGAAACGTACAGATCCACCTCATCTGCATAGATTTGCTGGCAAAACAGGAGGCGTTGAATATTAGCACATTATGTATGTATTCTCCCCGAAACAAAAGACCAGCAGTGACACACTGTTTTCCCATGAGTACTCTCTCTCTCTCACATACATACACAGACGGAGACATACACAGAGGGGGGTACATATACAGTACTGTATCACTGTCTCAGGTTCCTGCTGTCTTTTTGAGGTCAATAGTTTAGTATTACCGACGACACAGTACAATAATTATGCTGTTCACAGCACTGTGACTTCAATAGGATACATACAACGAGCCAATTCCCTTAAAAATACACAAGAAATACACACAGGGTCATTGAGTCGATTCCACAGTGAAGACGACAAACTGGCTGTAATTAGCTTGTAGTTGCTGCGTTTGCATATAAGTCTTCAAAGAAAAGCTCAGATTTGTAAGCATTTAGCACAAACCATGACAAAGCTTTTCTCCGAAGGAATAGCCCCGGGGAGCACATGCTCCAACTAGTGCTTCATTAGAATGTTCATTCTCACATAATGCACCAATTAATGTCTGTAGCCTGGCCACAGTCGCTGTGCAATTTGTACAAGCTATCATTAATTCTGGCCGCATTGTTCTCTCATGAAAGCGAGGGCAACTTAGAGAAGCCCAGCGCGAGGGCACAATGTGTGACTGTAAGCAAACTCAGTGAGAAAGATAAATAGGCTAAAAATACTAAATAATACAAGAGGAGCTGGTGCAGCCTTTGTTTTCTCAACGTCCGTTTTGGTTTTGGGTTTTTTCCCTCTGCAGCGTGTAGTCATGAGTTTAATCATATCAACTGACATACTGTAAATACAGTATATATATTTGCAAGAATATTAATAATGAAGGGACCATTCATTAGGTAATTCTACAACATTAAAATATTAAGAGTTTTGTCAATTATTTCACATAAGATGTGAAATAATTTGTCCTGGTAGATTATTATATTGTTTAATGCTACTGTCTACCTTCATATTGTAACTGATGATGAAGTAATATTCTCTGTCATAACTCAAGCTCAAACTTAAACTGACCTTCCTGGTTCATTTTTATCATCTCACTGCTACCTGAACACCAGCACGTTTTAATGCATGTGTGCTTTTAGTTTTCTGTTGGTTTTTTTTGGGGTTTTTTTCCAGAAACAATTCACACTGACCCTGCTTCATGATTACTGCACCGGCTGCTTGTTTTCAAGCACAGGAAGCTATTACAGTCTATTACAATCAAACAGCCCTGCAATAAGTACTACTTTTGTCATGCTTATGCTGTTTGTTATTTTTACTGTATACTAACTGTGTTTGCCTGTAGTTTTTGTCATTCTTGCCTTGGATTGCATGACACCGACAGAGAGCAGCGTTCTGTATTAAAGGGGTAGTGCGCTTCCATCAACTTGGGGGACTTGCAAGAAACAGAATTTTAAAAAATAAAAATAAAAACAGTAAAGCCTGAATCTGTGCAGCAGAGGCTGAGACATCCTGGTTTTTATTTCCTAGTGTAGGTCAAGATCCAAAAACTCTAAACTCCATAGAGTCTCTCTTCATTTTGTGTGCACTCAAATAACGAACATGCAACACCAACAGTTTCTTCGCATGAAAAACCAGGAGAAACACAACTCTGAGCTGCAACAGAAAAGAAGAGAGGAGAAGGGAAACGCCTCAGAGAGGAAGAGAATATGCAGGTATTTATAGTGGTGAAAATGAATATTTTAGTTATATTGGATCTTCAGCATTGCTCAGTGTTGCAAACTGTAATTGGTCATCATTCGCTGTTACTTTAGCAGACCGATTAAATATAGACTATATATCATTTACATTCAAATTGAACGTACATAAGACACTTAATAATAGATATCAGTGTCAGCGATTCTATCCCTGTATTACTTTATTTTGTTTTATTTGCTCATTGTATTTATATTTTTATTCATATTCTTATATTTTAGCTCTTTTTATTACGGACTACTGTGACACCTTCATTTCCCTTCGGGGATAAATAAAGTTATCTATCCATCCATCCATCCATCCATCCATCCATCCATCCGGGATCGGATTGGATCAAAAGCAAATTTTGCCGTATCGCCCACTTCCAGCTCCTACTCGCTCTTATTTAGAGACTGAAGCGATCCCAACAGCAACATTGGTCACTCTTTTCGGTTTGTACAGAAGATCAAGAAAACAGCACAAGAAACGAGACTAAAAACATTCCAAACTAACATTCATACGCTTTAACAACTTTAACAAAACGGCCAAAGTCATTTCAACTTCAGCGCTTAGAACAAATATAGCTATTCGAACTCCTGCAGCAGTTACATGACAAATATCCCAAACCAAAGGTCATCCTCATTTGAATGCGGCAAACTATAACAATTAGTCTGCAGCTATCACACGCATCAGCGAGCATTAGTTTTAGCTTAGTATTTAGTCCGGAGAGTCACAGGATGGCGGCCAGTAGTTGCACACTGATTAACTGGAGCTGATTTAGACTGATGTGTTTTCTGAGCTCCTCCACAGTGACTGAGCACGGGGGAAGCGGAGCTGACGGCGACGGGGCGGAAAAGCAAAGAAGAGCCGTGCATCATTTACTTTCCTCCTCGCTCCGCTCTCTAAGAGTTAACCGTGAGACTGTTGGCTGACTATTTGGCTAATGATGATAGATGGTGTTAATTAAAAGGTTTTAGCACAGCGCTGATTGCACCTGCAGCTTGGTTTTGCTGAAGCTGGGGGAAATTTTATTTATTTATTTATTTATTTTTGCAATAGAAATTTAGGGAACAAAAATGGGAGAAACCTGCCTATGCAGAATGTTCCCTTGGATTCGTCTCGTGGCAGCATGTTGGAAAAGGACACCTGAACGCCGTTATTAGCTGTCAGAAAGACAGAGAGAGAGAGAGACAGAGAAAGAATGTCGGACGGCTCTCGCGGGTGAACGTATTTACCAAACACTTCACACACTGCGACGAGAGGGAATCCTGTAAAAAGGGTCTTTCTGTAGCGGCAGAAGAGAGCGTGAAAATGTTCCAGTGTGTGTGTGTGTGTGTGTGTGTGAGTACTGATTAGTTGTTATGTTACATGACATACAGTGTGTCATCATATAATGTTAAGTCTAATGCAACACTTGGCCTCATTTTTGTAACATTTTTATGCACGGGCGTGATAGGAAAATGTTTAATGATTAATTATTTATATTTGGTTCTTTAATGAAAAAAAAAAATAGAGCTTCCCCTGTTGCTGTTGCATTTTGGAAACATCCAATCACTGAGCTTAAAACTTGCACAACTATCAGTGGACACAAGTTCTGTAAAGAAGACTGAAAACATTTGTGGCCCCAGATACTGAGATACCGGTCTCATCTCCATAGCGACCACTGAATAATTAAATAATTGAAATCTTACATTATTTGGTAAAGCTCCTAAGATGACATGGGCAAAAAATATAATAATCATAATAATTTCTGTTGCGTGTGGATTACTATGGGTTGTGTACAGGATATTATCCGTTCATGAGACAAACAGGATATCTGGAACACACAGATGGCCACAATAAGATCATATTACACACTATTGCCATGTTCTTAAGAAATTAAATATAATGATGTTTTGATAATGTTATTAAATTAACCTTGAACCTTAAACTGGAACTTTCTACTCACAGAACTTGGGTTGCTTTGTATGCACTTTGTTGTTGAGTTTCATGTTGTCATGTATATATATTGTTGATTCATATGTATTTTACTGCTGAGTTTGATGTATTTTAAAAGCCCACCTAGGGACTGGCATTGTAAACTAGCTGAGGCTATAAATGCTGTGGTAGGTGGCTCTAGGGATACAGTCAGGTTTGATCACTTTCATTTACGAACAATTACAGGTGGATGGACACAACACTACATGTCAGGATAGAAGACGTTCCTTTCATTTTGAAAGAACTACACCCGAGGGCCGATGAAGTCCAGACGTCTCCATCGCTGAAGATATTCTGCAAAGGGCCCAATTATATTCAGCACTCGGACTCCTCTGACAAATTAAAGCCATTTGGATTTACTAGAAGCAGTGACCCAAAAATAGTTGGAGGCTACTGCGCGGAGGCAGCCGAGAGCTTAGGTGTTTATCCAAGGATCGCATTTTACTCTACTTCTTTTAAAATCTCTCCTTTCGTGATGCGTTATCCGTTCAGCTGGCATTTTGTGTACATCCACCTGGACCTATGGGGTTGACCAGATGTTTGTAATTATTCATAACTGATGTAGCCTCGTTCAGAGACATAACGTTGAGGATGAGGTTGAAGTAAGAACACACAACAGGTAAAGCTAATCTATTCGATATAGGCGCCGGCTGTATTATTTTATGTTTGCAAGCACAGAAATCATTTACAGTGAGTCGCTGTACTTGCTGTGTTTGTTCAATCACATTTCAGACTGCAGCGTCTACAGAACTCATCATCCATCTGCTTATTAGAAGTCAGAATTGTTATGACTCAAGTCCTGTTTAAGTTACCATAAATACACTTTGATTTAAAGGGTATGTCTGGTTATTTTTCTCGATTTTTCTTTATGTCAAACTAACAACGAGTTGATTCAATTTACAGGTAATGTCTGTGTGCATTATTCCTCTGTGCTGTAGAGCTCCACTGTCATCAAAAAAACTATTAAACTAAAAGTTTATTTATCTCTAATATTATTCTCATTGATGTTTGTTAAATTAGAGAGAAAAAAATACGAAGACATCCGTGAATGAGGCTCATCATCTTGAGGAGGAGGAGAGTGTGACAAAAAAAATTTTGGGAGAGAGAAGGCGAGCGAGAGAGAAAAACAAAGAGTGAATTGCAAATTACTGTATGCATTTCTGCACTCTCCCCCAGCGTGCGCCGCAAGCCTATTTGTTCCGAACTGAGACTCTCGATGAGAGGTTTGTGAACGGATTGGAAAGTTTATAATGAGCATGTTCACCTGAATCAGGTACAGTCTCACCTATTAATAAGAAGTGACCCAAATACTATTCCTGGAGTTGGTGGAGTCCACAACCTTCAAGTTTCTCCATAAAAATTGTGCTTCACTGCTCACAAGCAATCCTCCATGGAAATGATGCCTTGATCCATGAGAGGGAGGGGCGATATTTTCTATTTTGCTCATGGGAGCAGAGGAGATGATACAAACAAGGAAAAAAGTAGGAAGTGGGTAGGACCTTATTGCTTAATTACTACATGAATTACTACGGTTAAACAAAAAGTAGTAGTTTCTATTCATTTCCAGTATGTATGAAGATCTGCACCAGGTTTTTGTGTAGAGACCTACAGAGAGTCTGTAAAAAAGGAAGCTTACTATGCAACACCATCCAGTTTAATTTGACCCTCCTCTGCCAGAGCAGTAACATAATAGAGTTATAACACGAGCTGCGCTCATCCATGACGAAGCAGTAGGTACAAACACATCTCCTGAGTGTGAGTATGCTAGAACCATACAGTATGTGGCATCAAAACTAAAAACCAACGCAGACTGTTACCGATAACACAACAAGCAAGTTTCAATGGATTTTTATGCCCTAAGGGAAATAAGACACTCAATGACTGCCTTGAAAAGTACATTAATAATCTAAATCAGTATATCGTATCCAGAAAGGGTCAGCAAAAAAGGGACAAAACTTGTAAACATAATTGGTAGTTGACATTTTCATTTTGATCAACGATGAGTTTGATTAAACAAGTTTATAAGTGTATATCAGTATAACTGAGACTACACAGCGAGCTGGACCCACAGCTCTGCAGACAGTTGCAGCTTTTACATTCTTACAGTGGAGAAGCGTAAAAACAAAAATGAAGGTGTTCATTGTGCCAGATTACACAGCTCAGTCAGAGTGTGCCAGTTGCTTTTCATATCCTCTGGGAATTAAATGGACACCATCGGTTGTCTGGAATGGTTGTAAAAAAAATACATTCAAAAACATAAACTGCACAGCATATTTAAAAAAAAAAAAAAAAGATCAGCAACAATGCAATTTAAAGTTAAAATGCTGAAACACTTTAATTTAAGAGAAAATGTGGGTTGAGTCTGTTACTATGGATGAAATGCTTCATCATTGTGCTTATTTCCCTGCTGTGATTGGTTGATTGGAGGACAAGTCCATGTTGTTGACCGTGCTGAAGTCGGATTTTGTAACTTTTGATGTAACGTATATTGAAAAAAAAACACCATTTTATTTGCTAAGCCTACATGCTGTTATCATTTTTCCGTGGATGGATGTGAGGTGTGAGAAGCAACAGCGTGCAGGGACACATTCAGCCAGCTGGCACATGATGCCTAGATAGGCGGTCATGTTATGTACTGTACTAAAGCTAATATCTGATCTTCCTGTGTGTTGGTGTTTTCATATTTGTTCCTGTTGGCAAACACCTCTTCAACACCTCTTTGTTGGTACATCGCCTACCTGAATGTGCTTCATATCTGTAACACCAACCGCACACACACACACACTATATATGCTTGTTGTAGCTGGAAGGAACCATAACAGTGTTTTTCACAGCTCAATGTTATTACATTTTTCTAAAAAAAGAACTTTGTGATTTGGTCTCAGTGAGGTTTTCAATTGCTTAAATATAAATTACTCTTGAGAGAATGTTTTTGGAATCTTAAAATTAGAACTGATCCTTTTAGTTTCTCATACATACATGAGTCAGTCAGGAGCTAAAATGTTTTATGAATACGGCTCCAGAAAACTTTAGGCTACCACATAACATTTGTCAAACACTCAATGATGATTTCTCCCAAGTGGTATAAATAAATGAAGTTCTACTCCTCTGGAACAAGAGCTGTTTTACTTTCTCAGTCTGAGAGTTGAATCACAAAGTCCATTTTCTTGTCCTGGAATCCGGGTTCATTAAAACTCCCTCCTGTCTTCTGGGAGCCCACTAGAAATAGACCCTCCACCCAGCCTGCAGGGTGGAAAGCCAGTGCATGATTTTTTAATGATGTCTGAGTCGCTCCCACCAGAGTCATTATGCATCTCCTGGAAGAAATTAAACTAGAAGCTCACTGCAAAAGGGATCCAAAACGGCGATCCCATTTATGACAGCTAATGGGAGCTGTGTCATCAAAAGAAAAGCGGAAGATTATTTGTGGACAAAATTATATATCACGCCGGTAAGTTTATGATCGATTCCACCATATTTTATAAGGTTGAGTTTCAAGTCTGTAGCAGCCCCGTGTTTGGAGTTTTAGCGAGAAAGTTAAAACCAATTTAAACGTGTGGTAATTTTAAATTTGCATGCTGTGTCCTGAATCTGTACGAGACATCACCTGCCTACTTACAAGGCTGGCGTATCTAGGTTGAGCGTCTCTGTCAGCTATTTTTAAAAATTTGTCATGCTTCAGCTGGATCTTGTTGGCTTAAGGCTCCACACTATACACAATATATGTCAATGATACTGCTGAGTTTTGACATGATTGCAGCAAATTGGAAAGGGCCATTTTTAGTCCTCGGATTGAGTTCAATGCATATAACATGTATGATGCTTCAAAATTATAGTCAAATAAAATAGGCAGAAAAGTATTATATTGTAATAATTAGTAAATTAATCATCAAATATACCCAAAATAATACAGACAGGAATTCATGTAAATATAATTCAACTCCCTTTTTCCATTTTATGCTTATTGATATGTCAGGCGATTAATAATCGTTTTATTCCACTACATTTATTTGACAGCTAAAATTACAATGCTGATATTAATGTATATAATCTACACACAAAATAATTGTTATGCAGTAAATGTAAACACCCAGCAATATATAAAAAAAACACCTCGAGCAACTACAACAATAAAAGCAAAATAATGCAATAATATAATACGACTGACGGGGGGGCTTGGCTGCTTATATTATAACTTTTACTTAATTAAATACGTTCAGTACATTTAGCTGACTTGTTGAAAATTTATTTTTAAAAAAAACATTATTGTCCTATTGGTCAATGCTGGATTTTACAGGTCTATAAATTACCAATAATTTTCTAGACTTCTCAGACATATAATTTCACACTAACTGTGTTCATTCAACTTAACCGCAGGTGAACATGCGAATTCTTTCTATAGTTAAACATACAACACTTCTGAAGAGTTTGCTATAATTGATGAAGGAATACCCACAGCAGCAGATTCAAATACTGCGTCCACACACTTCCATGTAGAAGGCATCTGTATCCATCCATCCATCCATCCATCCATCCATCCAAGTTGAAGTTTATGAAAGTTAGATTCAGCATGGAAATGATTATTAATATCCAAAAACACTAAATTACATCATAACCTCCATAGACAGTTATCACATGATATATACAACGAATCTGCTCTCCTTGATGGAGCTGATGAGTTTATTATCACATATTTGACAGTATCAAAGATTTGTAAATACAGTATGACACATTCCTAAAAAAATGTTATCAGACACAAACCATTCAAAATAATATTGTGTCATGTCTCTTTCATGTTGACAGATTTAACAGATAGAACAGTACAGGTTTAATTACTTTGTATTTCTGCTCTCAGCTTCTCGTCTGACTGCGACTGTAATTCTGTTCGGTTGACCCGACAGCAACAAATCATGTGAGCTCAGTTATGACATGTACAGTATTTGTGTTTGCATGAGTGACGGTCGGTCCTGATTAATCAAGCATGTCCCAGTAAGCTCTGATAAACTTCCTCTTGAGTACTTGGGCACTGTGACAGTAAACAGAAATACATCACACAAGTAGCCACTTGACTACATGTAAATACTGCAAGTGTGGGTACGGGGACGGGCCCATAGGTTTAAATGGAACACTTTTCCTCTGGAAATCACTTTGTTTCTATTTTAGCTAAAATGACACAGTTGTTTCATAGTTGAATACTTGTTTAAACTTTTGATTAACATTCATATTTACATGTGGAGGTAACCGACCTACCTCCAGATATTCAGCTAAAATATATAGATTAGAGTACAGTATATTTTGTATATGTAATTTAAACATATACAGATATATTTCCAGATGTATGTGTAAATGTAGATCGTCAGTGCTGAAAAGCATATGTATGCACATTCTCATACACAACGTTTTGTATTTCGTACACTGAACAAGAGCAAAGCAGATGGACGTATCAGGTAACATTTATATATGCACTGTGTGCATTCTGTCTCTTTGTAAAAATGCACATTATATTTGAATAAAGTTTCTTTCAAACAAGCGACTGCAAGACTTTGAAAGAATTCAACAGAAAAGGTGCAGCAGTGTGACAGCTTCATTAACAGATTCAGAATGAAACGATATAGCCCTGACATGCTGTTGATTCAATAACATCAGCCTTATTTCAGTGTTTCTTTAAGAGAGGCTTTCTGAACACATTTTGCAGAGGAGGACTTTAAAAAAAAAACAACAACTTAACCCGAGGATGCGTGACGTGCTCTGAATCTGCTCGCCAATCTATCTGCCTTCCTGCATTAGTATCATACTGGACAAATCAAGGAGCTGAACACCTCACTTTCCCTGTTAAATGTCTCCCTAGCTATTTTGAGAGCTGTGCTGTAACCAATCTGTGCGTGTGTGTGTGTGTGTGTGTGGCAGAAGGCCGATGTGTCCCATTTCCCTTCAAATCCAAAAACCAGGGTTTTTTTTTTTATATTTGTATCTATTCCTCTATTCCCCAAAAGGAAGATGAGATGGGGTTTATCACTCCAGCATGAAGTAGCCCTGACGGAACCAAAATGAATCTAATAGAAATTAGCAGGTTTCAATTTGATTATTTCTTCTCAGGCTGCATAATTGGTCTGAAAGAAACTGAGATTAAATATCAGTGGTGCCTTTGACATAAAAAAGTGCCCCGCCAGTGTTAATTTGTTGAGATACGCTCTCCGTCTGTCTCTGTGTCGTACATCTGTGACTTTCAAGCAATACATTTCTGAAAAGGCGCATCGATACAGGCAGCTGCATTATTCACTCTCAACTCATACAGCAAGAGGGAGATTATTACTGATACGCATACGCAGGTATCCAGAGTGAGAGAGGTCCGGCGATAGAATTAATGCACTACAGTGGGATTATATAGAGTGCAGGCACACGAACACACACACACACACACACATTTTTGACAAGATTTTGAGAAACATATAGGCAATTAGCACCAGTTTCCATTTCCCGTGTGTGTCATTTGTACAGCAATAGCATTAACTATGAACTGGTTAAATACTCACTGGGATGTAATTGACAAGCAGCTCCTCTTCATCACTGTGTTTATGCCTCTCTGGCTGCTTCATTCTGGCAGCACAAAGCTACTGCCTGCATTTCACCAGAAATATCTGGATTCACACATTTCACTTAGAAGGCAGCAGGGTTTATGCTGAAAGGTATCATACTGTAGGAGTCATCTATGCTGCTTTACTTTTGTTTTTCAATTGTTTTCTACTTGTTTAGCTGCCCCCTAAAAAATAATAATGTCAGGTGACTGTGACCACAATACTTACTCTAACCATTCCCAAATTTTCATTACTGTAACCATAACAACCAAGGTCACCTTATCTTGATAAAGTACACATTTTATCCCAAACCCAATCCTAATATATTTCCCTTAACCCAAAGCAAGTAGTTTATGGGCTAAACCGAAAACATGGACAAACAAAAAAAAAAGGGTATTTGGTCGTTTCATTTGTAATACTTGTTGATAATTGTACGAGTGAGGCCATAATTACTCATTGGGAAATATTGTATTTAATGCAATGAAGCAATGGGAGTAGGTCTAGATGAAATTAAAAAAGATACAGTTATTAACAGAAATCTGAACATTTTGCATGCACTTTTGAGACAGTCCCTAACTCCTTCTTGTGACTTCTATGAGGTAAAACCTGAGACATTAGTCAAGCTTTATCCTGCATTGCACAGCACCTGGAAACTATCTGAATATCTGAAAATAAAACTACCTGCACCTCCTTATTTTTAGCCTGCAGGGTGAGTTATCTGACGTTTTGCTAAATCTGCATCATTGAGAGTCATGCTGCTTGTTCCTGATCACACTGTAAAACAATCAGCTGGATTATTTTCATCCTGAATTATAATGACGATGATTATAATCAAAGATCTGAAGTGTTAAGGAGCACCTTTTTTTCTGTGAGAGATTAATCGTCGTTTGTCCTCAATAGACATCAGAGATCGTTATGTCTGCATGTATATGATGCTGTCTGCAGTGTTTCAATCTGAGTGGGACATTTGTGGCAATTGTATAAAACCGGGTAACAAATCAGTGGTGGGAAGGTTGGGGAAGTGTGTGCTGTTTGTATCTGTTCAGAGTACATTTATTATATTCATATTCATTTTCACCCTTGCTCCCTATATTTGTCGTTATTTCTCTCTTCATCTCCTCAGGAAACCACTTCATGTGTCCTCCTTTCTCCACTTCTCTTTTGTTACTGTGCCACTTTAAACATACCCTGTCAGAAAATCTAAATTGCTTTATCAAGGGGGAAAAAAAGGGAATAATTCAGCCCGCGGATAAAAGCAACACAGAGAGATGTCAGTTTTTTCTTATTTTCTAATAGTGACAATTTCAACCAAATGAGATCAGACGTTGTTAAAAGACACAGATGGATCGTGCTACCCCACATCCTGACCTCCACTACAACCAACTCCCAGCTCTACTTGTACTGAACAGAGACAGAACCTTGGAATTATAATTCAGATTGACTCTTGCCAAATTAAAAAGGAGCTCAAGTAGCAAGCATACAAATGCAGGCTATTCCATTTTTTGCACTGTATTGCCCTAAAGGCATTTCCCCACAGAAAATCTGCAAAATCAAACAGAATGAGTTTGTTTGTAGCTCATTTTTCCAGCTGGAATGAAATAATCAAATCAGTATGGCACTAGTTATCACACTGAGCTGCAGAAGTATGTCCTGGTGATGCCATTTTACCAACATATTCACATACTGCACACACACACACACACACACACACACACACGTGGACCAATTACAATCCAATTCCAGTGCACTATGAGGGATAAAGATTGTCTGCCACCTCTGAGCTACCAAGGACTCAGAAATATGACAGCGTTGACGAATACAACAGCCTTCTAATACAAGTCCAATTTGACAGTGTGCTCTCTGTTAAAAGGACAAGGCTGGCAATTTCCTATACGTTACTTATTGTCAAAACCAACAGTGAACTCAACCTACGTACACACACTATTTAACTGCAGTGGCATCATTGTCCACGTCACTCAACAAACAAATTTAGTTTAGTCATGACGGGCTTCCTTACTGAAGGATTACCGATATCTATCCAGCAAAACCAGCAAAAGTCATTTTTATTTCCAAATGTAATATTACACTTATAAATAATTACCTGGTTATAGTGTCACCAACATATAGAAAGTGTAAAGAAAGGGATTTGATGACTTACTACTAAGGTTTATTGGCTTTTTTTAGTGTTTAAGTTAAATCTTTGGATTACAGCATGTTTAGTCAAATAGACAAACTGCTTTTTTTTAATGTGTTTCTTTATCTCTCCTGTGTGCATGCAGCCATCGCTCTGCAGTTCCATCTTCCAAAACGATGCCAGAAAATGCACCTTGCAGCATTCTAGAAGCCCCAAAAAGTGTGCACTGTGACAGTTTGCTTGTTTCCATTAGTTTGCCAGTTCCCTGCGTGCTAAACATTAGGCTTGCTGCCAAATAACACAATGTGGTAGAACTAACTGGTTCTTAGCGCAACCTGGCCACCGTCTGCTCTTATCCATATGGTCAATTTGTCTTCCGCTCTCATACAAACGAGCATGCACACACACACACATACACATGCACACACACATGCACGCACGCACACACACTTCTTTCATTCTCTGCCCCTTGCCAGAAACAGCACTGCCCTCCTACCTCTTCCTTTATCCATTCCCATTTTTCCTGTTCTCTGTTTCCTCCTTTTCTTTCCTCTCACTTTTTTTCTTCTTCTTGCTGCTCTCCATGGCTCCCTATCCTTTACCCCTTCAGTTCTCTTGACGTTGGCTGTTCAGAAAGCCTTTTGTCTGCCGTTTCACAATCGGTTACTAAGTAAGCCATTTGGCTTCTGCTATCTCAACCGCAGAGTTTATTCCACCCGGAGATTTGTCCGTGGATCACAGGAGTCCAGGATAAGCTGGGTAAGATCATTTCAGCAATAAGTTAACGCCGTACATGAAAGAGGAATGGGGGAAAACAGACACTGTGGTTATTTCACAGGTTAGCTTGAGAAAAAATAATAGTGTGCTTTATTATAGGAAGCTAGACTCCTGCCTAACCGCAGAGATCATCATCATAATTTGCTGTTAAAATAACATCAGATATTTACAAAAAGGGCAACAGTGTGTGAAATATCCAACTGGGGTTTCACACTGTTTATTGAACTATAGACGGCAACATTTTATATCTGTCTTATTAGTCAAACTCAAAGAAATACCGAATTCTGCTCAACTTCATATACATCAGTGGGTTTGTTGAAGGCCATGGTGGATTAATTCTACTGTGTGTGTGTGGGAGAGAGTGACTGAAAATCTAACTGGATTTGAGACAAAAAACGGAGTTGGATGAGAGGCAGCCAAATTGAGACTGGCAACTGACCATATAAATAGATCACTTTAGTGGTAATGATGTGCAGCGATTCAACATGTACTGATCCTCCGCCCCCAACTAAGAAACCGCATACAGAATAGATAGCCGGTTCTGACTGTTCCTGGAACCAGATCAACATCAGCTTTCTCAAACCAACAGCTCTGGAAACTTCAGAAAGTGAACTTTTAATGTTATTTAAACGTGTTATTTTGAGTTGATCACAGTCTGGTTCGGTGCTTAAGGCTTCAGTATGCTTTAAATAGACTAGTTTGTATGACATTAAGGCTGAAGTGTTTCTACCTGCGCTGAATGGCCAGGATGAAAGGCCTGCAATCATAACACCGCTTCCCCAAATCTCTTTCCAAGAACTGTGCCTCGTGCAACTACGGCGTCTTAATCTAACAAATGTGGATACGGACATACACTCTCTGTCCGTCTCTCTTCCACGAAATCATTTGTGGAAACAGTTTGACAAAGACGCCCAAAGCAGTGTTGCATGTGGAAAATTTGACATGGGGTGAAGAGGTTCTGGTGGGGTGTATGTGGGGATCCGCAAATAAAAATACAATTCTACTATTGTATGTAAAAGGATTCATTAAAAAAAAGAAAATCCACGAATGTATTTCATATTCCTATATAATGTTATTTTGATGCACATGTTCTCAGTGATGGCCAACAGGAACAAGATAACAGCATTCATACAAGAAAACTGTGCAGCTTTATTTGGCCTCTGCACTGATCATCAGGTCATGTTTGTCCACAGTTAGTTTTTTTTAAAACAGCTAAAGGCAAGCGTGTGTTTTTATGCTGCGCAGCAAAACATTTCACAAACATATCTAAAAATCGACACTGACTTTTCTTGCTGAAAAAGCTGGAAGTATAATCACGTCTGCCTTTCTTTTTCGCTTTCCGACTGCACTGCACACCAGTCCAACTATGTGAAAGTGAAAACGTGAAACGATCTCTTGGTTAAAAAGCCACGTATTAAAACTACACCGTAGGAGTATGCGATTAATACATGACAACGAAACTATCAAATCAATCAGATTCAACACTGGGTATATTTAGAGTGATTAATCTCCTCATGGCTAATAGATATTCAGTCTGACAGTCAATAAAGCAGCAGCCTGTTTGTGTGTAGACTCTGTGATGGACTATGTTAGAAGGGCAGTTATGTATTTGCTCATCAAACAAAAATAATAGATCTCCTAGCATGGAGTTATTAGGCTACTGTCCCCACACCCACTCCCTACATGATGGATTCAAACAGAATTTAACCGTGTTTGTTTAACATCGCAACTGTTGACTTCCACTAAAAACGGAGGACTATAAAGACAAAGGCTCTTCTAAATCATGTTTTGATGTTTTTATTTTCATATTTTATCTCTAGCTTATTTATTTTTATTTATTTTTATAATTTAATTTAATTTAATTTAATTTAATGTCTTTTTCCAGTGTGTTTCTTTTAATGTTTTATGCAACTGAATTGCCTTGTTGCTGAAATGTGTTACATACAAATACACTTGCCTCGTGATGGACTTTTACACATACATTAAATGCATTTATTACTAAAATAACTTTGGTTGAGTGACATGAAAAATATGTATGCATCTGGTTATTCTCAGATGCTCACACACGATCTGACAAACACTTTGTCTGAAGCATACTGAAGCCTTTAGTCATCGTCTGGCTCCGCTTTCAGGATAATGTTGCTGGAAATATCATTTAGTAGTCTAATATTCCAAGATCCCATCAACGTACTAGTCTAATAAATAACTGAGCAAATGTAGCACTCCTGTCAGATTCCAAAAGTCTACCGGCAAAAGGTTCGAAATTTACAAATCAGATAAATTAATCTTAGCAATAGTTGAATAAGGCTTCTGTCCATCGACTACATATATTTCCACTTCCTTTTATTTAAAATTCAAAGAAGTGACTGCCCCCTGGTTCACTCTATCATCTAACTCTAAAGCAACCTCCTCCAACCCTAGCGCCCATCGCACGGTGCCAAACACAATCGCGCTCTTTATTCGCCCAATTAGCTGCAGCTATACTGTGCTGCTCTCTGCTCCTATGCCGTCACCGTTTCAGAGTTGACCCGAGGCAGTTTTTTACCCACGAGTACAGGTTTGTCTGGTCGAGTGTGAAAGTCGTTACTATACGTTCGTTCCAGCACACTGGAGCCCAAATGAGATGCGAAAGCCAAGGCTGCACACACTAGAAGTTGAATAGCCTGATTGGCTGAACACTGATCACTGCAGTCATTTTACCTCGATGGTGGGAATGCATGAACTAAGAATAAACTCTTTGTTACTTATAATAATGTATATATTGTCGAAAGTTTTCACCCGTTTTTTTTTAAAATATATATATATATATATATATTGTTGAGATGCTGACGGGATAGTGTTGCTATGGATGCGTGTTGTTCAGTCAATCCATGGTTTAGAAGGATTGTAATGATGGTGTAAAAACAAATGCACAGAGAAGACTTCTAAATCTGGACGTGGACTTCAAACAAACACTGAAACCTTTTGTAATGATGAACCTGCTTTGGATTCAGACAATATTCTATATCTTTATAGTCTCCTTCGACTGAAGCCAAGATATGGGAGTTTGCTGGATGAGAAAATAGTGTTTGTTTCTCCATGAAATACAATACGGTATTAATAATCAGTCATGTTTTTGTGTTCAGTCAGTTGTGCGTCGGTTGCTCGACAGACCCTAAATGAACATTTATATACTTCATATGCTAAGCTGTGCCGAGCAACTGTAACATTTGCATTTGGAGAAAGCTGCAGTTTTACATGAACTGCTTTTGTATCCTGCGGTCAGACCAGCAAGGAGCAGCGTATGTGTGCAGCAGGGAAAGGTCTTGGCTGTTAGACAAATCTCTTCAAACCGGTCCACTTTGATAAGAATCTTATATTTCTCATCATGCACTGGCAAATTCTTATCCACCTTAGAGTGAGGGTTGAACAGACCTCTGTGATGAAGCTCCCGGCAACAATTTTTTCTAACAAATGGAAACTCAGCTGAAGTGAAAACTTACTGAATCATCTGAGGGAAAATATTCTTCCCTCAAATATTAATGATTAGCAACTGATGAAAGGGGAATTTTCCATTGCTATGCTAAAACACCTATCTGACCGACCCCTAATGGCATTGATATCAATGATCTGAGTCACTCCCTCAAACCCTGTATACCTATACTTTACAAAAGTATAATGTTTTCAGGCAAATAATCTACTGGAAGCCTTTTCTGAGAAAAGGTCATAAATGATATTTATATGCAACTAAAACGCAGTACAGTAATTGCTGCCTGTATCATGTTTCAATGAATGAAGCTACATTTCTATATAAAATAATGATGTCTCTGTGTCCCATTCAGGGTGAATACAATCACAATTTACAAACAGACATCCTGATTCAACATGAACATGAACTAATCAGACACCGCAGATGAGATCTCCTGATTATTTGAACTCATCGGCGTTCCTTTCTACATGTTTATTACAGAGAGATGCAGAGAGGGAGATGCCATAGATAGTGTGCTGCTGCGGTTATCTGAATAAGTGTCTGAGTGGGGGTTGTACGTGGTGTTTTATTTCGGAAAAACCTAATCTTTTGATGATGAAAAAAAGAGGAAAATATTGCCTGGATTTCCAACATCAGTGTTGTATCCAACGTTATTTTCTTTGACGGGAAGCTCTTTTTGATGTTTCATTGTCTCGGTGTAGCTCAGAGTTATTTTTCTCTCTACCTCGCTCTCACTCTATCACACACACACAGACGCACACACACACACACAGCAGGAGGCTGAGGGTGTAAATGCGTGTTGGGGTCTTCAGATATATGTGTGCGTGTGTGTGTGTGCGTGCGTGCGTGCCCTGGTTGTTCTCAAAGGGACTTGGTGAAGTCTCCACTTTTCTCACTAGATCCTACACATGAAAACTTTCCCACCCCTCATTCTATCTTCCGCTCACTCGGTTTTCAGTTTAATGTGTAGAGCATGATGTGTTTGCAAAGTAGGAATGTCAGTCTCTTTCCAATTTTCCTTGTTCTGGCTCACAAACCTCAAATAAGTAAAAAAAATGCGTTGAAGGGTAATTATTGTACTTTTAAATACACTTCAAGCATTCATTCACATACACATGAATATATTGAATGTTTCAGGAAATACAAATAATTTAAAAAATACTATTGGATTGTGAGCACAATGAAAATATGAATCATCGGTAGATGTGCCATAATGCAGGATCGGTTTGAGAAGTGACTACTCCATTGTAACTACTAGATCATGAATCCCATCTGTTTTTTTGGTAAAATATTTCTATTAATATGAAGTTCTTTTTTGGGGAGCTTGACAATCTCAAGGACTTTTCCTGTGTGTGTTGTTTCATGATAAATAATGGAAAAACGCAAAGGCATACACACACAAACATCTGTCTTTATGTATTTTAAGTTACATATATTTGATAGCTTTGCGCTGCATTTTTAATAGCCAAACCTCTTTATGTTGGCAAATGCCTCATATGAAAGGCTAATGTGAAAACCCCTGCTCTCAGATAGCCCCGCATCCATTTCTAATTCACTTTACACAGACAAGGTCCCCCTATTACCTTCACCTGCTGCTCTATAGACGCTAGGCTCATTCCTATAAAAAGGTGGCACATTGTTCATTATCACTTTCTCCTTGAGCACAATAGGTTGATCCAGCACACAAGGCCCTGGTGTAGCCCTGGCGATCCCTTCAAAAGGAGACAGAACTGAACTAAACTGCTTCTCTCTGGTTCATCATTTCATCAGTTGTTGGTGTTCTTGACATCTTTTCGCTGAATAAAAATTCAAAGCAGTGAATAGAAAAAGCCCAAATCTCTGCTGCTTCTTACAGACACTCATCCAGTGACTCCAAACCAAACACAAAGTAAGAAGTTGATTTTTTTAAATTGTCAATTCAGGTAATAATAATAATAATATAATAATAGTAATAAAGGATGGTGTATTGATGGTGCTTTGAGTGGTGCTGGTGCATGATTTATTGATATGACCGATTTGGTGCTGGTTACCAGTTTACCCAGCAGCACCAATAAAGTAAAATAATCCAGATTTCATTTTCAGTATTCAGGAAACTGAAAGAAATGGAACCCTCTGCCCCTCAAGGGAAAAAAAACACACTCATCATCACTGAGTATGTTTTTTTGTTTGTTTGCCGTTCCCTATGTGTAGAAAATATTATTATGCAGAAACATACTTTCAAAGATACTGTCTGCCCATTGTTCTTTTTCTTAAATGTATGCATATGTGCTGGTTTTTTTTGTTTTCCCCCCATTGTTTGTGTTTTTCTCTCTGCCTCTCTGAGTGTTTGAACCCAGTTGGTGTTAAAGGTAATGTACGCAGCTGTTGGAGCTTCATCTCTTTCTGCAATAGAGAGGTTAACATATCAAAAAGTCCACCAAGACCCTTTTTGTTTGTGTATGTGTATATGGCAGGGCAGTGTGTGACCCACACACACACACACACACACACACACAGTGCCCTACAGGCAAGTATTTCCTGCTGCGCAGGCTGTTGCCTCCTGACTGTTTCCATCACAGAGCCACAGGCCTAATTCTGCCCTGCTGCTCTGTCCACACTGAGCTCTCTTGTGTTTCTGATGTTGTGGACTACAGAAGAAGCCCATAAGTCTAAGTCACCCCTCCACCCTCCCATCCAACAATCCGCCGCCCACATCTCGCGTCTCATCAGCCGCCAATATTTCTCAAGTCCACCAGAAGCAGAAGTGTAAATTAGGCAGAACCCCTGTCTCTGTCTCGAGCTGCTTGACAAATCTACCTTGTCATTTCAGACAAGTGAAATTTGAAGTGTGATTATTCCCAGCAGCGGTTTGTTCTCACTTAGCCACATTCAGTCAGATGACTCTGATTCTCCGTGCATGAGTTTCAGGTGATGGATAAACAGCCTTTGGTAAAAGACTTTTCTTTTAAAGAATCAGTCTCAAAAGAAATCTCTCTGTTAATAAACATTTAAGCTATTTTATTATAATATTAAATAATACATCAATTCAATAAATAAATATTAGCAACACTTATATCAATATAATGCACTGTAGTACACCATCCACTATGACTGTAATGATAAACATGCAGTTGAACTTTCATTCATAAGAGTAGAAGTTAAAGCAGAGCTGTTGTACTGGATTGCATTAGATTACACAGCTGTTCCTATTTCCTTCAAGCACAGGGTTTGAGTGGGATTTCTTAAAAGACTACAGCTGTAAGACACAAGACTTCATACTCGCAGAGCATCATGACCTCATCCACTGATAGTTCTCCCGCTTGTTTAAGGCTCTGGCTCTGATGTAAACTTGTGCAATGACGGGGTTAAAGGATTTAACAGATTAGGGTTAGGCCAGGAAAAAAACATGTATTCCCATCTCCATTACCCCTTATTAAAAGCTAATGACAGCAGCCAATTCTGTTCTTGCTCTGTGGAAACTTAATGCAAAGTAAAGCCTGCCGGTTCTTATTTTCCTTATTGATAGGAAGATATTAGCATTAGTGAGTTTGCATGAGCACTGGAAACAGAGATGTGCCTTTTACACTGTGAATGATTCACTGTTTACCCCAAAGTGAGCGTAAAGTCATCATATTTATCTCTATACTGCGGGCTCCCTGCTCCATGACAAAATAATAACGACTAACCACATATTTTAATTACAATTAAGGGCTAATTGCAGCATTATGACTTTTCAGTCATCTATCCATGTGTCTCTCATGTACATTATCTCCAAAATCTCCATAAAATGATGTTCCTCATTACACCAGTGAGAATTATACTGATTAGCATTTTCATTACTGCACAGAAAAACGTTTAATGTTTCAGAATTTAACTCGCACAGAAGGTTTCTTTTATCAATAATGATACTATTACAAGAGAAAGAAAGCTGTAAGTAAAATGTTAATATATATATATATATATATATATATATATATATATATATATATATATATATATATTTTTTTTTTTTTTTTTTTTTTTTTTTTAAACCATATAATGTAAAATATCGACTATCTGGATCTGAAGTAAGAGTGAGAAGCAATAATTTCAGCCTCGCTTGGCGGCGTTTCCTCGTAGCTCGTGTTGTCAGGCCCCCGCTGGCCTTGTTTCAGTGCCGCTGTCATTGTTTTCATACAAATTGGGAAGACGTGTGTCAGTGTTCATGAGTAATACTTTGAGTAGGATGTGTTGGTTGAAGTGTACAAGTGTTTTGTTGTTGCGGGTAGTGGAGGATGCATATGAAAAGCAAAACTACCTCAGAAAATGTGTGGAGAAAGTACATGTACGAAGGACAGGCAGAGACATGAGGAGCAGCGGTTATTCCTGACTAACTGCTACATATGACTGAAATACTCAGGTTGGATATCCCATCATTCAAAGTCCTTTATTTAATATTTGTAAATCATGGTGGCACAAATTACAGAGCTTAAGCCCCTTCAGCAGTTTGTTCTACAGCAATAGCTGTTTATTTAAAGGAGCTTGGTTAAAAAAACAGAGAGTGGTTACAATATCTGCTCAACACGATATTTAGACTGTTTAGTTATTTCAATTATTACTGATTCCACCTGCAGCGCTGAATTTGTAAAGAATCCCTTGTTGCTATCAAAGTCTGTAAATATATTTTGGATGCATTTTAATAAAGAGACGGCTTGGTGATGCCTGAAGAATGTGAAGTGTGTTTACATCATGTGAGCTAATGTTACCGTCATACTGGTGGTTTAATGGTTTTTGGTGTCTAATGTTGAATATTTTGGCATATTGTTGTTGTAAAGCCCCACTTCTTAGCAAACGGACATCTGTGCTGTGAAATGGGAAAATGAGTATGTCACTTATTCCGATAATGTCGGCTACCTGCATTACACATTGCTTTGTGTGCGATTACAGTTGTGTTTAGTTTGAACAGTTAGGTGTTGTCCAGCGGGCTCCAGTAGTAGTAGTAGTAGTAGTAGTAGTAGTCGTCATCGTCGCCGTCATCGTCGTCGTCATCGTAGTCGTCGTAGTAGTAGTAGTAGTAGTAGTAGTAGTAGTAGTAGTAGTCGTAGTCGTAGTCGTCGTCGTAGTCGTCTTCGTAGTAGTAGTGGTAGTGGTAGTAGTAGTGGTAGTAGTAGTAGTAGTAGTAGTAGTAGTGGTAGTAGTAGTGGTAGTGGTAGTAGTAGTAGTAGTGGTAGTAGTAGTAGTAGTAGTAGTAGTAGTAGTAGTGGTAGTAGTAGTAGTAGTGGTAGTGGTAGTAGTAGTAGTAGTCGTAGTCGTCGTAGTAGTCGTAGTCGTAGTACTAGTAGTAGTCGTAGTCGTAGTCGTAGTAGTAGTGGTAGTAGTGGTCGTCATCGTCGTCGTCATCGTAGTCGTCGTAGTAGTAGTAGTAGTAGTAGTAGTCGTAGTCGTAGTAGTAGACGTAGTCGTCGTAGTCGTAGTAGTAGACGTAGTCGTAGTCGTCGTAGTCGTAGTAGTAGTAGTAGTAGTCGTAGTAGTAGTATTGGTAGTAGTAGTAGTAGTAGTAGTCGTAGTCGTCGTAGTAGTCGTAGTCGTAGTAGTAGTAGTAGTAGTAGTCGTAGTAGTCGTAGTAGTAGTAGTAGTAGTCGTAGTAGTAGTATTGGTAGTAGTAGTAGTAGTGGTAGTAGTAGTAGTAGTCGTAGTCGTCGTAGTAGTCGTAGTCGTAGTAGTAGTAGTAGTCGTAGTAGTAGTAGTAGTAGTAGTAGTAGTAGTGGTAGTAGTAGTAGTAGTAGTAGTAGCAGTAGTAGTAGTAGTCGTAGTCGTAGTGGTCGTAGTAGTAGTCGTAGTAGTAGTAGTATATGTAGTAATATGCACTTTTAGTAATAGATGGCAATTATCTACAATTTTGAGCGGAGCGTGTTTCAGTTCTTTTGCATCTAACATCTCGTTACTTTACCTCTTATTGTCTCTACATATGAAAGTAATCAAAAATAAAGTGAAAGGACTATGAATTAATCAACATCTCTCTGTGTTTGATTTTTTTTTATGCTGTTTGTTGTATAGCAGATGCTCGGATGTATATATATTATTCTAGTTTTTAACTTATCTGTCCGTTCTTGTACTTGTTTGTTTCCGTCACACTTTGATGTAGGGGATCGATAAAGTTCATATCAGCGTATCTAATCTTATCTTAAAGAACAGCCGGGATTTCATTTCAATCTTCAGACAAAAGGAGATTGCGGGTTAGAAATACACCGCCCTCATCATGATTATACAGTTTGCCAATAAATCAGATTCAGCAGCTTTGATGAGCTTTAATAATTCTGCTGTCTGCCTGCAATGGTTCATATACGGTATTGATCACGTGGAGGTTGCTGGCTGCTTGTATGTATTGAGTGAGCATTAAACAAAAGACAAGTGAAAAAACAACAGCAAAGGCAACATAAGGGAACCATCTCAGTGACTCAATGGTGCCTTTGGAGACAAAAGGAATACTGGAGCAGGGCAAATGCAGCCATGGTGCTATGACAGCTATACTGGGCGAAAATAATTAAGGAAAAAAGTTTAAAAAGGTTCGAGGAGTTAGAGTTAGCCATGTCTACTCCTCAATGATGACTGAAAGTGTCCTGCAGCTAAAAGCAGAGTAATATAACGATCTGTACCACTTATGTCACAAAACCTTTCACACTACACTTTCCCTTCATCTGTAAGTGATGCTGTCATTTCCATTTGATTCAGACAGAGAGGAAGGGAAGGAAGCAGAGTGGGAGGAGGAAGGAGGAAGGAGGAAGGGAAAACGCTGTCAGATTTTATTAATGAAACACCTCAGAGGTTTGACAGAGAACAGGCTCCACATAGAAGAGAGTGGTCAGCTAAAAAGCTAAATTTTTTTTATAAGTAACTGTCGACGTGTCTTAGAATGAGACATTTCTAACCTCCTGCTGTCCGAGTGACCTGAGGAGCAGCAGAGAACTGTGGTCTTAAGAGACAGGCACCAGCTGTGAGTATAACTGACTGTATAAGTGCAAACCGGGCCGTCACATATCTCCCCATGCTCCGCTGACTTTTCCTGGACGAATTAAAGTTGGCAAAAGACAGCCGGTAAGAGAGAAAGAAATGACAAAGAGCCTATATAAATCACTTCAAAATGTTCCTATTACTGTCCGCTCTCATAACGGTCAAAGAACAAAAGAGATCATTCTAATAATTAAATTTAAAAAAGACGTAATTTTTAGGCAGGTCTACATTTCTGACAGTACAGTACGACTGTGAGAACTTTCAAGGATATGAGTTAAAAAGAATCTATTTTTAAAGAGCTCATGAAGAGAGGAGCGGGGGAAACGACGGGCATTATTAAAAAAAAAATATATATATATATATATATTCCAATCTGAGGAAATGGAAAGTCAAATTGCAGCCTCAGCGGATATTGTGCATATGTATCACATTTAGTATTAGATTTGGAGTAATGATAATGGCGACAGGGGTGGACATGAACTCTGGTCCTGCACTGCATCTTTTACAGACCACGCTGCAAAACAGCCTCCGGACACACTGAGAAAACTCCTGTCTTGGCACACAGTGTCCTCTCCAGCCCAAGAAGAAGAGTCCCGACCCAAAAGATTATGGAACATAGAATGATAGTAAATAATTTGTGCAACATTACAATTAAACAAGAAGTATTGTGTTTCATACGCGGACTATTTGGAATTCTCTGTCTCTGTGTGAATATGTAAGTTTAAAAATGTATATAGAAAAAAAAAAGACAACTGTTTTTTTGGTTTCTTTTTAGATCTCTGAAACCATAATCACATAACGGTGTGTCCAGACAGAACGCACGGTGAATTCCATCAAGCTATTCACCTCAGTTTGACCACTGGACCATTTGTGCTCATTTTAAGCAGATTGTGAGTGTGTTCGTGTTCCTTTCAGCTTCTGACTGAACTCGCCAGTTTCTTTCTGTTATTTTTTCCCTCCAGTCTTCCTTCTCCTCTCTCCTTTTTTTGTTATGAAGCAGATTCATAAAAGCCCCGAAGTTGAAACATTTTCAACTCGTGAGGAACGCGCGTTCACATTAATGAATTATTTTCAAAAAGAGCTTAAAATACTGACAGCATGTTTTCCAGTTGGATGGTTGGAAAATGATGCCTGGTTGGAGGCATAGCCAAATGTCATTTTTGGGCATTTGCTGAAATGAGGACTGATGACTGAAATAGATCAAATCAATAGAAATCCAATGTTGAATGTTGAATCAAATGTTTTGATTTATAATAGATGATGAAGAGTATTATATCTAATCCAAAAAGAAAAAGTGGTTTCTATTCATTGTAATATTCTTTGTAAAAGTCTGCTGCGTTTGACACACACTTGAAATGCTGCGGTCGTGCAGAAAGTTTACTTTTTAGTCCTTTTGAAAAGTAAAAAAAGATTATTATATATATATATATATATGATTATTATGAGTTTGGAGTTATGAGCTGTCAAGACAGACAGTAATCCTGTAACATGTTTGAATTGCGTTGCCTGAGATAAGTAAGAGCTGAATGTACAGACATGGTCACGGTTCTATGACTATAATAAGTATCTATTTTGTTTTTATATTACAAGCTGTAATGACTGCTCGTAAAATTGTCCTTCAAATAGTTGAGGCCTGCACTACATTATCCCTGATCCCTGCAGAGCTCGTAACTCACGACAGAAAGAATCAGCAAAAACATTCCTCCGTTCTCAACATTAACAGGTATATAAATGTCTGGCTTTAATCTCAAACATCATACATTTACCATTATTTCTGAACCGTGTTTAGTCTCTCTTTAAAAGAGTCCAATTCAGAACAAATTGTATTTTGTTAAATTAGCAAGGACCACGTGCATTACAGCAGCAGTAAGTGAGCTTTAATCCAATTTACGGCAAAAAAAAAAAAAAAGACACAAAAATCGATCAGAAAACAGCTCATTTCCAAAGGATGAAACACCTAAATAGACTATTAGTGGGGAAAAAATAAACTTTGCTTTGATTCAGAAGCTTCTGATCTGAGAAAACTGAAGCAGATTCATGAAATCTGGTGGACTTTAATAAACGCTGTGTAAAATATTTCATTTCTTCCTCTGCTTTTCTCGCATTTAGCTTCAGAAACAGCATGATCTTTTTACGGTTTAGAGGTTAGAGGATATTGCTGTCCCACAGTGCTGCCACCGGAATTACATTTCCTCCCATAACAGCACATTTTAATACAAACAGCTTGAATAATACATGTTTTGAATAGAAGTGATGCGGAACATATTTTTTAATACATGTTCTCATACACAAACACATTGAGAGAGTTAAGTTGACGTCCTTAAACTAATATAAGATGATCAGTGATCTCTGTGTGCTCGTAAAACCAATGCTAAATGAATAAACTCATATTGAATTCTAGTGTTTGCTTTCGTGTATGTATATGCTTTAATGTCATCCTTTATTGTATCTCATATCAATAGTTTCAATGTATTTATACAGTCAAATATTTACTTAATACATACAGGCTGATATCTAGCTGCTCAGCCTCAGGTTGGATGGAATATGATTTAATATGATTTGCTGCCTTTTGCCTGTATGTATTTTGTCTTCTATGTGGGTAATTGATAAAAACTAGTGACCTTAAAACACATGTTGGACACTATTTGAAGCTGCATTAACCTTTTGGAGATTGTAAATTGTCCAATATTCATATATATATATTCATATCTGGCCCTTTAAACTCCTCAGAGCTCATAAAGCTGTGATATGTGGTTGCAGGGGGCGTCGCTTTATATTAAGTGTGACCACAACTTTTTTCCTTCCACGATGATCCTCTCAATCCTGCTACACAAAGTCTCTTTCTGTCTCCTGCTCTCTGACAGACACACACACACACACACACACTCACCTGTAAATCTTGTATCTGGTAGAAAAGCCCTGCTGGAACCTCTCTCTGAACTCGGTGTACTCTGGACATCGGTGGAAAGGTCCCTTCTCTGACAGCAGCCAGTCCAGCTGTCCTCCACTCTGCCTTGTGCTGAAGCCCCACACTGAAGAGCTGGAGGGGGACGAGGAGGAGGAAGATGAGGAGGAAGAGGACGAGGAACTGTAGAGCGCCTTCCCCCCTTGACCCCCGCTGCCCACTTGTTCAGCTCGGGTGGGGCACGAAAGCAACACCCACGGCAACCATAGGAGCATCAAGGAGGATGCTGACCATCTAGCAGGGGAGGCGGAGCCATGGGAGTACCTCTCTCTTCTCATTGGCCAAGGAGTCGCCATGGTCCCGGTGGTGATGTACTAGGGCACCTGGGACCGGCATTTCTTCTGACAGTCACCTCCCACTGGCCTAGAAAATAAGACACAGACACATTTAGCTCGCTGTAAATCCAAAAAGGATACTAATAAGACGCTGAAACACCTTTAAGATCCATAGTTTCTCTGTCATTGATAGACATTGCTGTCCACATATTGCGATTAGAGTCAGCAGCATAATAACCCAGTTTGACATCAGTCACAGCACACGTCTGCTCAATATCAAAGTTATTTTCTGCGTGTTACATAACGAGACACACGTTAATTAGGTGGAGATTTTACTTTTGTTCCTCCAAAGAAATGTTGACACAGCTTTCCGATGAAATGTGAATGTTACAGCAGGCTTCATTTACACTTGTCAATAGCGTCAAGTGTCTTATAGTTGATTGAGATTTTTTTATTGACAAATACATTTGTTCTATTCTTGAGCGTGGAAGTTGGAAACAGTAGTGACTGAAAATACTTGATTCAAGGTCCATTTACTACCGTTGCTTAACTTAACTGTAAAACAAAGTGTAACAAATAAATACACACATACACATACATACCGAATGTCTATTGATTACCATAATGTTATCAAATACCAGATGGGTACATTGTCACTATACTCGATCCAGCTATTTGAATCAGTATTGTATCTGCAGACAGGACCGGGTGAACGCAACATCTGTGAGAAGCACTTCATGAATGAAACATCAAGGACGCTGGACGAGACACTGAACTCAAGGAAACATGTGTTGATGAAGAGCAGATCAAAGCCCGCTCACCGAGCCGACGCCCATGCTAAGCAGCTTTTAGTAGCTGTAGTTCTGCTACTGACGGAGAAATATTCTGCTGTGAACAGCCAACAAAAAGGATCTTCTCACTGTTTAATGGATGCACATTAGTTCAAATGGTCGGTCTAGAATGAAGCCTCCACTTCCTGTTAATGCCAGTGCATTTGGCCATCTATAAACTAGGATACAGAGACAAATAATAAAGTTGACCTAAGAGGAAACAATGCACTGCCATAACTGCTTCTGTAAGTGGTTTCAGCTGGATTTTCATGTCAACATATAAATATATATATTAATATTATGGCTCTGTGTAATGTGGATATTTAATACGAGCTAAGAGCACTTTTTCACATTGAACCCTGCTCAGAGCGTAAGTCAGAATAGCTCATGACTGGAACAAAAGAGCATTCTTACTATCATCAAAGCACTTTGCGGTGATTGCTACTTTGATTCACAAATACGACCGCTGACCCCTGGGACCACACACACACACATTATTGTGAAAAGTCCTTATAATGTGGCAAAATTACACAGCTGTCATAACAGCTATGGAACAAAGTGGCATGGGTGAAAACAGAAATTACTTTAATGAAAAAGAAACTCTGAAGGCACACGTGGACACGCAGAATGTGCAAAGTGTCACTGCAGTGACGCGCGTCGTCTTTCATTCTCCCGATGCCTTGTGTGTTTGGACAAGAATGTCATCACCCGCCTTCATAAAGATCAGGTGTGTTAGCAGCACAAACCAAACACATCAGCACAACCCACACTCCAGCTCAAAGTGTGAACGCTCGGCATCTCACGCGAAACGTTGCGTTTATTTAGTCAGAGCATACATAACACCTTAAAAAAAAAAAATGCTTCACGGTGCCCTTCAGAAAAGTACTGTGCAGGCTTTCTGTTCATTTCACTGTTAATGCTGGGTAGGAATCCTCGGGGAGAAATCGGCATTTCAGAACAGTTATGTAAAGTACTGGAGAAGATGCTTTAAGTGGCTTGGGATCCTCGGTAGTCCCTGTTTATCCTACAAACAAATTAGAGAATTAATTTCAGGTGGATAAATGCAAGCTCCGACATGCAAAAAAAAAAAAAAAAAAAACAATACTCAGGGCGCTGCATTTTTAATTTTCACTCACTGCACCCAGAGATTACTGCAGTTTGAAAAAGGCAATTAGCAAAGTCATCCGTCAAATGAATGTATTTATGCAACTGAAAGCAGGATGAAAACTTGATGAATGAGATGGTGTGGTGGTGCTGTTTTATGTATTGTATGTTTCAGAAGTAGAGCATGTGCTAATTAGAAATGTGCTGCATTGTGGGTGTATGATTCCACTTCTTGTTATGTTCTGGGGGGGGTCGATCATGTAATATATTATTATACATCTATGTACACCAGGCCTCGGTGCCTGTTTGGTGTGTGCAAAGGAAAATGTCTTGTGAATGTGTAGGAAACACATTTTTAAAATAGGTACAGAGAAGAAAAAGCAATTACATTAAACTGGCCTTGTTGGGTCAACTCCTACGGGAGCAATATAACCTCAAGTCAATCCTATGACACAGTATCGCTGTAAAGTGGCTCTGAGAAGAAACTTTATGCAACTTCATTTTGTAGGAGTCAATTCCAACCCGGTAAAAAGTCACTTGACGGTCTTTAATAACAAACCCTGTGATATACACGATCATTATTTGTGCCCTCTGATCATATTAAAGCACAGCATGCACTGTTTCACGGAGACACTACTGTTTTTCAGGCCGAACGAGAGCGTGTGAGAACAATTATGTAAGATGTGAAAAGTGATTCGTGACAAATGAATTATCCGCTACGCAAAACAAAGTAGCGTCATTTTTATAGAGCAAAGACTTTTTTTTTTTTTCATGAGCCTTCTCTCTGCTCTTACCCCAGATATAATTTCTTTATCTTTTTCTCTCTCAAACATTTCACTCTCTTTCTGCTATCTTTCCCTTCTTCTGCTCATCTTTTTAAAAACCCAAACAGTTAAATCCCAACAGTTTAAATCCGTATTTTCCTGCTTTGCAAATAAACTACAATGTGAAACTGGAAACTCTGATGCATTTTATACCCAGCGGTAGCACTTCCTTTCCTCTCCGTTTATATTATTCATATATATATATATATATATATATGTATGTGTGCGTGCCATACGTGTGAGGCAGCTTATACATGTCGGAAATAATATCGATTCAGAAAAAATTCTGGTTTTCCTACTCCAGAGATTTGCCTTTCAAATGAAGTTCTGCAACTTCTTAAAACGTCACCTCTTGCAGAAATGAGCTATCCCCATAACCGAGGCCTCCTTCTCCCGCGCTCCTCTCCCAGGACTCCCCCGCTAATTATAAGATGCATAAAACATGCCGTGAATGCCAGCGAGACAATGGGGAGAAAAGTGAATTTTTAGACCTGACATTTAATGTTCGCCTTGCATTATTCACACACCCTTTGCGTATTTACCCTTCTTTCTCCCAACTTGAGAAGCAGGACGTAAGGTATGAAAAGAGGCACGAACATCACAAATCCATATTGGTTAAAAAGGGGGTGGAGGCGTGGGTTGGTGAGGGATGGGGGGTATATGAGGGCATCCAGGTGGAATAGAAAAATCGACCCCATGAGTCGCGCTTAAACAACATCTCAGAGATGGTGGCAGAGTCAAGGGGAAGCGGGGGGGGCTTATGTTTATTGGATTTTTTCCGTTTTCTTCACCACGGCTAGCAAGCAACGAGTGGGTTGTTGTACCGTGTTTGCACAAAAAGGCAGAACGCAAGAGGGAAAAGGAAGGAAATGAAAAAAACATCACAAGAGTGGAGAGAAGGGGGGAGAGAACGGGGGAGAAAACAAGGGCTGACAGACGGATCAAATAATTCAAATACTTCAGACAGAAGACGAGGGAAGAAAGGCCGCTTTGAGAGAAAGCAGCTGAGATGTTCCAACCACAACTTCCCATCCAGCTGCTGAGTGAACGAGCGGAGGGCGGAAGTGACGGCGGTTTGATCTCCTGACTCATTTGTGTAATTCGTACTCCGGTTCAGGAGGCGGAGAATTATGTCGGGAGGCCGTTATCAGAATCAGACAAAAATTACCACCTTCCTTTTTCTCTGCAGCGGAGAAGACGAACCTGCAGCAGAATTCATCAGCTCACTGTTTACTGCAATTACCACAGCTGGGAATGCTTATTGAATCTGACACACATATGTGTTTCATGTCTGTTTGAAGCTGAGGATATGTGTATATGTGCAGATTTGAGTTTCCGTGTGTGTGTGTGTGTGTGTGTGTGTGTGTGTGTGTGTGCTGCCAGGCCCTTGGCAAACATTAGAGCAGGTGGTCCGTCAGCATTAGAGGCCAGCTGTATTCCTCAACCCCGGCAGCTCACTATTCACCTCTCAGTGTTTATGCAAGTCAGCAGCAATCGCCGGCCAGCTGCACACCTGCTCTACCCCTCTGTAATTCTGGCTCACCGCACACTGAAGCTCAGGGTGGGGGAGGGGGGGGGGGGGGGAAACAGAGAGTGACAGTGAGACGGAGCGAAAGCTGGACAAATGCTAGCAGAGGAGGATTGATGTTACAGGAAGGGGATGACAGTCAAAGAGAGATAAACAGGGAGGTTAGGAGAGAGTGACACACAGAGACAGAGAGAGAGAGAGACAGATGAATACAGAGGAGGAGACAAAAAGACAGGAATAGAATGGCAGAGACAGGGAGGAACCAGATCTACATGTTGTTTGGGGTGTGAACAGCGAACGCTGGCTGGCGGGTTACAAAGGGGGTGCCAGGAACAAGTTTAGCAGCCGTTCCTGTATATACAGCATGTGTGAATCTTTTATTCACACTCTGGTTTTATGACATCAGAAATGTAAATGTTTGCACTAAAGGTCAGAAAAAAAAAGAGAAACAAAAGACTGCACTCTGATTAGTAATAACACTGATAAATGAAGCAGAGCTGAGCTTGTGGTATTTCCCATTTCTCGTTGGCAGAGTTGATGCCTATTTTGGGAAATGGGTTGACTGTTCCTAAAGGACCGTCGTATTCCGTCGTGTGATTGGCTGTGTGCATTGACGAGTAACGCACGCTCAATAGTCTAAATTTCTCTACTTGGACACTTTTATATTTTGATAAATAGGCATATGATTTGTTTTCTCGCTGAAAGATATCTACTTGATTTGACTCATTTAGTCTAGATTTGGATAATCTGAAGCTTCATATTAGCTTCAGGTTCATTTTAAACAGATTTTTTTTTTTGCACAGAAGGACTGTGGATTTTGTCGCGCATCACTTTCATTGTAAGTCCACTATGAAGGGATCTTCTAATGGTCAGTGCGAACAGGAGGGATTGTGAAGGCGTCCTTTAAATGCAGTCATTAAAACTCATCAGTTTTTGTACAATGCAGCCTTTGTATCCCGTCAAAGCACCTTTCCTTTCAACCACAGATAATGTGTGTGTGTGTGTGTGTGTGACCTGCAGGGCGGTCGGTGTGTCTATTTTCATCTTTCCAAACAGAGCAGTGAAATCATCATCTGCAAAAAAAAAAAATGTATTTGCCCAAACAATTTTGCCAAGTTTGTTTTGGGAAAAAAAAAAAGTTAAAAAATCACTTGTGAAATGCCTAGAAGTCCTCGACTGAACGAATCAAATAACAAGACTAATGCTGACATATATGATATATTTATATATTATATATATATATATATAAATATATATATATATATATATATATATATATATATATTTTTATACTTTTATATTTTTATACTTTTATACTCTTGTTTAACTTGCACTCCTTATCTTATCACTTGTTTCATATGGCATTTCTTATTGTATTTCTATTATTTATTATTGTTATTTTTTGCCTATACTTCTTTTATTGCTTATACTTCTTTATTTCTTGTAACTCTGGCACACTAATTTCCTTCGGGATAAATAAAGTTGTTCTGATTCTGATTCTGATTCTGATATTTGTTCAAATATGACCCATAATTAAAAATGCTGAAACCAGTGACATTATCTGGCAGTGTGAGGAGATAATTTGACTGTAAATATTCTGACACATATTTGGCAAATTTGGATGGAACACAAAATCCATCCAAGTCTTCCCACTCACTGAAGGCAAACCGAGACACTGGTGTGCTGTATCAGCGCTCAGCGTCTCTTTAAGTACCTCTGCTATCTGTCTGCATCAAATTAAGCGACTTCAATTGAGCTCCGTCTTTTAATTCCGTTGTGGTCTTTTGGGGCGAAGAGTTTTAAAGGCTGCTTGTTGACAAACTCCAAAAAAAAAAAAAAAAGGCGAGAAAGTTCATAATTAGAGCAGGACAAGGTTGATGGGTGTGTTGGAGTTGATTCCTACATGTAGCTGTCAATATTTCATGAGGCTCTTCTCAAAAACCCGCAGAGACGATTAGAAAACCTCAGCTCCACCCACAGAGTTTGCCTCACTTTCACTTTGTGAGGCGTGATGTTAAAAATCCCAGGAAAGCAGAATGATTAAGGATTTTTTCTTCTTCTTTTTTTTTTTTCATGTGTTAGGCAATTAAAAAGTGTGACTGGATTAATCATGTGAGAATAATTGAAAGGGGCATAGCAGGGCATCTGATTAAAAGAAAAAAGAAAAAAAAAGAAAAGAGAGAAACATGTAATCGGCTTTTTCTCAGACTCACAGTGCTGCAGGCTGAATCCGTTTTTGAACAAGCAGGTGGTAGGACACCCCACCCCCTAGAAACACACACACACACACACACACACACACAGAAGCATGGCTGGATTACTAAGCAGCAGAGCCAGCAATAATGCCAGTGCACAGTGTAATGCCGATAATGTCAGGAGACACGCACTGATGGGCTGTGGTCGGAAACTGGAACCCCGACAAATTATATGCTGTGCTGGCTCTATGTGTGTGTTTGTGTTTCTGTGCAGTACATATCACATGCATGTGTGTGTGTGTGTGTGTGTGTGTGTGCAACTGTCTTATCAGTGTGTTCTCTGGCCAATCTCCAGCTACACAAACAAACAGCCATATGGTCAATTAAGGCCCATCAATACCTCTGTTAACATCTTTACCAGCTGATAATTAAGAAAACAACAGCCTGTCAGCAGCACGCTCCGCTGAAAGTCATATCACCCCACCCGCCGTGCGGTGTGGGGGAACAACTTTCTTAGGTTGTTTGTTATAACACGTCATGTGATGCAGTTTGTGTGTCATTGGCGTTTTAAAAAGGACGTACCGGATATTTGCAGGTGAATAATAAAAAATGATTTTTTTCTTTTCTGAAGAGCTCACCGGGAGAAATCACGACATTAAACTTAAGTGTAATTCAGACATTGTTGGCAGTATGTAGGGGTGCAATGCAAATCCACAGATTAATAGATCATGAAGCCCTACTGGAAAAAAAGAAAATTACTTTTTTTTTAAGGAAGATTCTGGAAGCAGTAGTACAAGGTCAAGAAGAAAATAAAGTTATTTACAAAAACTTTAAAATTTGCACTTTTGCCCCGGTCCCTAGCTTTCACATTTGTAACTAAACCTAAAGCACTGTATTGAGTGAGTGAGGATATATATTACTGTTGACTCTTGCTATGAACAGCGGTAAGAAAACAGTATGAAATATATTGAACGGGGACTGTTTTATTTGTTTGGTTTCTGTCAACTCGGTCTTTAGTCCATCGGGACTTCGGCTTTACACAAGCCCAGACTGACTTAATTAGTTTCGACAACAGATCTGATTAAAACCAGTGTCTCAGTGTGTGCTGTGTTACAGCCTCATTTATTAATCCGCTGGAACTTGAAGTAGCGCTTCAATAAATAGTAATAATAAAGAAAAACTAGACAAGTGGGATCTTAAAACTGCAATTAGCTGCAAGTTACTGATTACCTGCCTGAAACCAGTATTAAGAATCAGGGAAACAATCTGATTTCCACCAGTTCTGTCCAGAATAATTGCTCCCTAAATGTATTGATGACGGTATTGAAAAAAGCTTGTGTAAATTACTTATTATATCCTGAGGTAAAATTAATGAACTTGGTGATCAGCTTAGTTAGAACGACATGTTGAGATACAGTTTGTAGAGGGGTGCAAGTGTGGAGTGGCCATCGAGTAAGGGGTCCACCTGGAGGTTTCCTGGTGGACCCCTTACACAAATCGGACAGTATGGACTGCTGGGCCCTACGTGGTTTGACGCGATTGTCTTGCTTATATGCTAATACTGTATGCTAAATGTCTGTGTGATTAGCTCAGACTTTACAGTTCATTACACAAGGATTTAAAGGAGGAGGAACCACTAAAACTACAATCTCAACTCAACGTTATCTACAGTATATGATTATATATAATTATTATATAATCTGATCTGACAGTGTAAATAACATCACACAATGATACAAATATATAATCATCATAAATATACAATTATCTTTCTACAGATTGGTATGGTCCATTTAATAAATCGAATCTCTGTTTACTACTTACATCTTGTAAAGTGGGATTTTTATTACTATTACTGTGGGGTTACTGATTATAAAAGGTGCTTCAACATCAGTATTAGTAATTCTTTGATCAATATATGCATTAATTAATGCATAACACTGACGCTTTCATTGGTTTCATCGCTGGTTACGGTTACACCAAATGTCGTCCATCTATCCATTATCCCCTGCCTCCTCCTTTCAATACAGTGCTTTCCCTACCATGCTTCTCCTCCTACCCCCTTCTCTCACAAGCTGCTCACTACTGTGTCAAGCAGCACCATAAAGTTCCTATATGCATACTGCAACATCTCCTTTATTAGTTGCTAGCTAGTTTAATCCCCTCCAAATAGGTCCACACAGAGTCAGCTGGGCTTCTGTTGATATGCCAGCAGCAGCAGCAGCAGCAGCAGAAAGCAAATTCTGGTAATTGAAAGGACCGTGGGGGGATGAGAAACTCAAATTACACGCACCGTACAGCAATATAGGCTTACCTGAGGCTATGTTTGGAATATACATGAGATTTGCTTATGCCAATATACCCATGTGCATGAAGAGTCTACTTTTAAAGTCTTGGTAAACATACAGAGTGGTCACTCATAAAACATCTTAGAAAGCACATAAGGTGAGGTGCTAGTGGAAATTGCCTGAAGAAGAAAAAAAGAAAACCAAATGAGTGGGAGAATGAGAGTATAAGCCTGTAAGTATTTCTACTGATCAAAACACAAATCAAAGAAAACATTTCTTAAAGCTGCAAAAATGAGTACATTTTATATTAACAACGTTATTAGCAATGGATCCAATGATTATGCGTAATGTGAAGGGGTCCGCAGAGAATTATCAAGCTACTTTGCAGTTCCCTTCAACTTTCAGAGAGCCTTTCAGCATCATTTAGCCCTTTGTTTTCGTTTTACAGTCCGCCAAATTCGCTCTTATCAATCTCATTCGACTTCAAATGCACTTATTAAGTCACCAAATAAACACAATGTAATATACTTCCCCAGAACCAAATGGTAGAAAGACAAAGTTAGCAGCTTGCTATTATTAGCAGCTAACTAGCTTCTATACACAGTACAAAAATTAATGTGATGTATGCTAATGGAGTACATAGCCAAAACAAGTTTATAATAATGTGCCAATGCTGTTGTTTTACTTGTTTCACTATCCTCATGTGGCCAAAAGAAATACAGCTTAAAAAAAAAGTAATATTTTGTGTGTATATTTTGTGTATTTCCATAAACGAAACATATAAAACTTAACAGCCTTGTTGTTGTTGTTTTCATGCCTTATTAAAAGTCTTTATAGTGCCAAATGTAAACTAGCAAGGTTTGCCAGCTACCTCGAAATTGGCTGAATGAAAAATGACTGCTTGGGTGACTGCAGAGTAAACTCCTAACCTTTTGTCCCAGTACACCAGCTCACAGAGGACACATAACACATCAAAATTCAAATGCCATGACATACATGGCATTAGCATTATCACAGTTGCTAATTACTGAACCACCCCAAGCTGAAGCTAAATATAATCAGGGCTGCGTGCATCCACACGACAGTGAACTCACAAACAATGTTAACAAGCTCTTAGCGGAGCCTTCCGCAGCTGAGTGAAATCTTTACATATACAAACCGTTGGCAGTTAATTGAGCGAGCACTGGGCCCCTTGTGGGCGATCAGATGCTTACCAGTCTGGCCACGTAGGCTAATAGGACAGCCATGCAATTAGTGCTGGTCCAAATGTAGCTGTAATGATTATTCCCACTATTACACATACAAAAGGGCTTTGACCGAAAACACTAACTAGCCACAATGTCATTGTGCTAACGGCCGGACTGACACACATAACGCGGGACAAGCTGATTCCTAACACATTCAATGCTGCAAACAGAAGCTACATTGTGAACCAAACTCATCCATTAATGAGCTTATGGTAGCTTTCGCGGACACACATCTGTGTGAGTGGGTGAATGTACAGAGAGAGAAGCTCCTTAGAGATATCTAAATGAATACATCCTAACTGAGCAGTAACCGTAACCGCAGTATGAAATTAAGATCATATTGGAGTCAAGCTTTTCATCTGCAGATAGATCCACTGGTTGATTTTCTGTAATTATTGGCTTTTTTTTATTGCGCTGCTGATAAATAATGACAGATTTCATGCCAGTTTGAAGGTTGATTGACATTGGAGGTGCTTACAATTCGTATTAATATAGACCCCATTTTAATAGTATTTCAACTGCCTCTGATACTGTATTTTGTGACAGCAGTTAAGCAGCAGTGGCCACAGTGTGAGCCTACAGTGTCAGTTCTGCTATCTGCCAATACTGATAAGTTGATAATAACAACCATTGATGAGTCGAATTAGCCATCGCCGAGGGCTCGTCTCATTTTAAAAGGAAATCCATAGACAAACAACCAGCTGGTCATTTACACACTGACTGGACAGGGTCACTTACAGCCATCAGAAGCTCCCTGATAGTCTGACCGGAGGCCAGTCCCCCACCCCATCCCACCCCCGGTAGTATTTTTCAGGCAATCTACAACAAAAGGCTGCTAAAGCACAAATCAATCGGTACCAATGTTGGAATTAATTGTATGATTAGAGATACCCAGTCAGTACTCGATTCAAGTAAAAAGAATACTCTAAAGGAACAGTTGGCTGTTAATTGAGCTGGCCTAAGCACTTATGGCCTATCAGAGTATTGCCAGGCAGGCCATATGTGGGATAATTGGCCAACCATGGTGTTAAAATGAGTCCAGTAATAGAGGTGTTGAATGCTCCCACTTGCCAAATTGCCCACATATATCTGAAACACAGGTGGACTAATTTTAAGTCTAAGCACATACTGTATCAGTGCTCCATAACCTTAGAAACATTTTTATGGACAGCAGCCATTGTAGGCTGCATGTGACCAGACGCCGGACACATGCACATGGAGCTAGATGTGAATAACAATGAGAGACTAATTAATTGGGGGAGATTTGCATGGACTTTCCATTAGTAACTTGGGTTTAAATAGATTCCTGTTTTCAGGGAAGATTTGGGGATTTAGAAGGTCCATCCTACAGGAATCATAATATATCCAGTGGTGGAATGTAACTAGTACTCATGTACTTTACATAAGTATACGTTTGAAGTACTTGAACTTTTTTCTGCTGCTTTATAACCCCAAATACACCCGCCATTAAAATGATCACGCTGTGTTTTTTAACAAGTCTGCCAGCTCCGACCAGCTTATTTGCATATAGATATTCGAGACCCATAGTTCAGATGTTATTATACACATAATGTATCTAGATACAGATTGCATGTTAATAGCAGGTGTAAATGGGATTTATAATTCTGCTGCACTACATTTCAGAGGGAAATATTGTACGTATACTCCACTACATTTATCTGACAACTACTGTTGCTGGTTTCTCTCTGGATTAAGATGTAGCATACCAAATATATGACCATTTTATAACCCTCCGAAAGATGGTTAGAGACTTGACTGATGGTTTTTATTATGTATTGTAGTTTTGTGAACCAACGTGGGAACTAACAAAAAGGAGAAAATAAGCAATCACATTTCTGTTTCCATGACGACCAATAAATAAAAAGTTAGCATACATTTCCGACACAAATAATTAAATGTCGCCATAAACAACAAACACACCAACCTTGTACCTCCTCGGGGGGTTGCCAAAACATATACTTGTCGTTTTGTCGTTTATTTCTCTTATTTCTTTTTTCTCCTTTTACCGTTAACTTTTCCTTCTGTATCGCTACATTAATTATTCAACAACACACGGCAGAAATAACAAAAGGTGCCCTTCAAAATAAAATCCCGCTACACAAAACAGAGTGAAAACCATGTCCAAAGCAAGCAAACATATACACAAAAATAAAAGTACTTGTTCCCAGAAATAACATGAACCATTAAAATCACACAAAGGGGTTTGCTACAATGGTTATAAATTAACAACGCAACAGTAAATATAAGGCAGTCAAATGTTGATATTTTTTGCTGCATAAGGATGCATAATCAGTTCTCTTTAAATTAACTGCTGGATCAATAGTGCATTATTATTTTCTGACATATAATGGATGCCTCCTTAAATGAGTCAGAGTTTATGGTCTTTGCTCACATTTGCGCTGATAAGGGCTATGTCGTCCTTTTTAAGGCCATTTCACAGGGTAAGTAATGGCCGCCCAGAAGTCATTCATCTTCAATAAGTGGTGAGCAGGCAGGTGGAGAGCAACGGGCCGTCTGGCAGCTATAGAGGCAAGTGGGTTTGTTCTGAAACTGTCATGTTTATGCTCATTCAGTGCTCGCCCACACAGCTGCTCAGAGTTTAATCGTATAGAAGTTTCTTTTCTTGACCCATTAAATGACCATAAGTCAAGAAGAAGGTTAATGCCATATATTAATAATATTTAACTGTACTCTGTCCTCTCAATAAAAGAGTTAAAGAACACTGTGGATGGTGTGCAAAAGTGGATGACTCACATGACAGAACTTTATTCACATCATTTTAGCAAGTAATTAAAAGTACATACTTCATTTAATTCCATCTGCCTTGTATTTATAGATATGATTATAGATCTTATATAAAATGACGTGCCATTTTAGCCAAGATAACAACATGGGGCTTTTTTTCAGTGACAACATTTTTTAACATCCAACTTTTTTTAAATGATTTCTTTCTACAAGGTCTGAGGATACAATAATGGTATGGCGAGGTTAGGAAAAGATTGTGGTTGATTGTGTTTGAAAATGCAAGCCAGGAGAGAGAACATGCCATAAATAGAACACGAAATGGGCAGTGTGCTTCTATTCAGACTACAACACACGAGGTTTTGTGTCAGCACTGACAGTATCTGACTGCTTGCTAACTGATAAGGCGGCACAAACAATGCCCACCTCATTAAATGCTGGTTAGGATTTCCTGGGGAGTGCAAAAATACAAGTGGATTATGGTCTGAATAGACAAAAAAAAAAGAGGCGTCCCAGAGCCAACGTCAACATCAAAGTGTTGAAGAGCCCAAATTAATGTCTGTGTGACTCTCAATCACTAAACCTACTAGCATGCACTTTCCTAAATCTACCTCTCTCTCTTTCAGCTGCATCACCACTGCAACAGCCTCACAATACCTGCATAAAAGTGGATTTTAAAATGCTTATCAATCATCTTAGTGTTACCGAGCACACCTTGCACGCTACAAGGTAGGTAGTAGGCAATCGTGTTAATTGCTTTTTTGGAAATTCGCACTTTGGCAGTTTTTTGGGAAATTCGCACTTTGGCAGTTTTACCACGAGTAAGACTGCATGGGCCCACAGATGGAATATTGCTTACCGTCTTTATCCATCCTTGCCTTGGAGTCATAACATAGGGATAAATCCTAGCTTTAAGTGTAATCAATGTCTTCTACATCAAATAGTTTTTGGGTCCAATCTATTCTTACTAAGCTTGTGGGGCCAGACCAGTCAGCATTGGTAAACATCACATTCTGCTTTCATTACGTTGGTATTTCATGAAGACATTTCATATGGGCCAAATAGCTGCGCTTTTCATTGTGCAACAATAAGCCAGATAACGTTCGTTCAACTCCTCCAAGTTCTTTGATCATTAGGAAAAAGGTCTGATGCAGAATCTCAAAGCATCTTTGTTCCGAACACTCTATCCAGTCCAAAATAACCTCTATATCTGAGAGATTCTGATAAACAGCGCAGCATCTGCTGCATAATTCAGAGGTCCTAGAACTTTTCCACTACCAGACCAAAATGAAAAATGTAATCCCATCCCCTGGGTCTCATGCAGGCTCATTATTCATTGCTCGTAATGTCATCTGGAAACCCCAGCAGAGGTACTGCTGTGAAATATTACCGGTCTCAGAACATAGTTTAAGAAAGAACACAGCACAATCTAGCGTATGTGTGGGCAGGGAGTCCTATTGGTTAGGTCTGTGGGAGGCCGTGCCAGTCACCAGGGGCGAGCGTTGCGCCACTGCTCCATTACCATGAGGAATGAGTAAATCGAGGCTCGAACGTTATGACCCTGTCATCGCAGAAATATGTTCCTCATTGTGGCCGTATTGCTCCTGGTGGTGATGCTTAATCAAGGCCAATTGCAAGGCCATCGTCGTTTCATCTCTCCAGCAGGCAGCGCACGTTGACATCATTATGAAATCAGCTGGCGTTTGTATAATGGGCCGAGATTAAAAAAGGACCTTAGACTGTTATTCAAAGAAAATATATAGGAATTTCTCAGGGGAGCATATGTTTCTATTTGAACCTTATTAAAACCGTGCAAATTGAATCTAGTCAGCCACAAGCAACGGAATTTGAATTTCTGAAATTAGCATTTTGGTGAATCAATAAAATAAGCAACTCAAGGCCTTTTACAGGGTGGATTAATCTGTATAAGATTCATCAAAGTTTGCCTGTGGGATGGAAGTAGCCCCCGCCCCCTCCTTCCTTCTTGTCCAAATGAGAAAGACACTCTTGGCCCACAGTGAAAGAGAAGGCATGATTGAAGGCTTATTTCCCCTTTCAACATCATCAGCAGCAACCTGCCTCCATTACAGGAGCACATTAGCAGCTTATAGTCAGTTCATTGAAATGTGTTTAAGAAGTCCCTTCATCTGTAACTGATGTAGTACAGTCTTCGGGGCCTCAGTGGGTACGTATACCACACACACACACACACACACACACACACACACACACACACACACAGTATATCACCAACTGCATCACAGATAGATTGGGAGTTATTTCTCAACGCTCTTTTCCCCTGGGATTCCTATAGAAAACCATTTAGTTAGCAGCAGCGCTCCTCAATAAAGCCTGAAGAGGTCTTGTAATTGGTTCACCGGGCCACAGCGGTAACGCTTCATTTTGCTGAGTAGAAAGTGCGGCAGTTGCATCATAAAAAAATGGTCCATCACGCATCTGTGATGCATTTAACCTCCACTGGAGCTACGGTGGTCGTTTTCACCTTTGCGGTCCCGTGTGTCATAAATCTTATTAGGTCATTCGAAACACAAAATCTGGCTTCAGTAACCATAGCAAAAGATGATAACTACATGTATCAGATCATTATTAACAATGTCAGAGATGATAGACACATTATTAATTATAGAGCTGCACTGTATGTCATATTTTGCTCAAGCAGACATCTCCACTCCTTGCACACTATACCAGGCTCTGCCCTACTGAATGTTTAGCATTCACTAAAAATCTACAGTTAGCACAATGCTAAGAGTTGATGTATGTAACGAATACATGACTGAAAGAGGATCAACTCCCATCAAAACAGAGCATGAAGAAGTGCTAGATATTCCAACATCTCCAAACTACAGAGCTCATGCTATCCCTCCATCCCTCCAGTCAAGAGGTCTGATAATGACCAAACATTTCCTAAAGCTACCAAAGAGAATGAGAACATATAAATCCTGAGGCTTCTTTGTTGACACTTCATGAATTATTAGACAGTAGCCATGGTGATGCCATGACTCATAAATAAATCAATGCCTACAAATATTCAGTGAATCCAAATTTCTGTCTCTAGATGAATACTCTGCTTCAGTAATAATACTAACATATGTGAGGAGTTTGTGTTTCAGGTATATGAATGCTGTTTGAAGACACAGTCAAAGGGATCTTTTCCATTAGTTCGAGGCTTCCTTAACATTCAAACAGTAAGCACATAATGCTGAATATAATGCTTAACATAATACATAATGTTCATATTGGGATTTCTAAAGCAGTTTACATTTTTCAAAAAGCTAATGCCAAGGAGGATAGTCTGTTATTTACCGTTTACTGTGATTAGGGCTATGAGACAGATGCAGGACCAAAACACTCACAATGACAAGTACAGAACATCCTCAAGGGTATAATGGCATTTACACAATGGCTTCCCGTGTGTGTGTGTGTGTGTGTGTGTATATATATATATATATATATATATATATATATAGGCAGCAAAGTGAAATATCTACTATAAAAGATACATGTAGGACTAACTAACCAGTATTAGGCTGCTTGGTTGAGACTGCATGTTACATAAAGGCAATGGCTGCACCTTGATTGGATTATAATGCACTTTTTTTCCCTTAATAACGGGCTTATCTGCTGATATTAACTTAAAAGTAATAATTTAAGTCAATGGTTACATTCTTGATCCCGCCAAACTATAATTAGAGTAATGAGGATAAATGCTGAGGCAAAACTCTGAGAAATCTTTGCAGCTCTGAACTGTGTCGAGCCGAACAGAAAGATTATTAAATAACGGCAGCAGAAGGTCAATCATGTATTAGTTTATAATTAACACATTTGGAAGTTTTCTTTAAAGGCTCTCAACTGCAGGAATTGTACATGTAATGAACTGTAACTTCTGGGATTTTGCTGCTATTAAGTTACAAAGCAACATCGGATTGACATTACTTCAGTGAAGCTGCAGTAGCGGTTTGCAAGGAGCAGTTAACGTTTCAACCTCATCCATGCTGTCTCTATTTTTCTGTCACTAAGAAGCTAGCTAGCTAAGTAGAAGGATGATGTTGCAGTTCCACCGTAAGCTCTGATTGGTTTCTCCAACCGACAGCCAACGACAGCAGACCTATTTCAACCAAATCTGAGATGGCTATTATCAGAAATCTGGAGCTGTCATTCAGCATTTTTATCGAGCATTTATTTCTGGTGCCACAAAGATCTCAGGGGAAAAAAAAAAAAAAAAACCTTATTAGGTGTCAAGACTATATCTGGACCTCATACATCAAATAACGACAGATGAAAAAGACGTGTCCTGCACCGAAATGTTTGTGTTTACGTATCGCTCACTTTTTAATAGGAAAATGCCAAAAAAAATTAAAAATTAAAAATGCACAGCGCACATCTGTTTTATCACAAAATCCGGCTTTGTTGTCGCACCACAGATGAACCTCTCTTTTCAAGCATTCACTGTTGAACTGACAGCTTTCATAACGGACTAAATCAATCCAACCTAAAAGGTCAGGTGTGAAAGCACCCTAATATACATGAATACAATTTCCTGTCCAAGCCTTTTATTTTGCGTCCTTCTCTTGTGACACATTAAGATCCACTGAACCATTTGCTTAATAACCAATTGAGTGTAAAACTGAGTCTAAAACAAATGGTGTGTGAAGGTTAAATCATATGTACTATACCACTGGCTTGTTGACAAAAAGGCATATTTTCCAAACAACCTTGCCTGTCGATGTGATTTCTTTCCCATAACCCCCCCAATCCCCATTCGTGTGCGTCAGACTGTCATTGTCTTATGAAACTTGTAATGTGAAGGCACCCAAGAGACATAATGACACCCACAATGTTCTTTACTCAGATTACAGGTGACAAAGTAAGACACAAGAAAAATGCACAAAATAGTGTCATTAAAGAACCAAGAAGTACAAGTGCGTATCTGTCATCTGTTTCTTTCAGAGCAGGATATCAAACAGTTAGAAACTCAAACAGTTCACACACTTATTACTCATTTTCACTCACACACCCATAATGTACGAGTGTGTGCTTTCAGCCTCTATTTACGACTGTTAAGGTTGGGCGGGGTGAGAAGTAAAGGTTACCAGAAAGGATCAATGGCAAAAGCATCTGCTGACACATCTCCGACACTACACCAAGCACTATTTTTTTAAAAATCACTCACAACACACTTAAAGGCCAGCGCTCATTGACTTTCTACTTGTTTGTAGGTGAGCGTCTATATGCATGTGTATGTGTGCATTTTTAATTGGTGCGGCCTGTCCTTTGAGAGTTCCCCCCCCTCCCCGCCACTTCTCAAACAATTAGTTTAATGGAGCATTACTCCAGTATCTGGGTTAGCAAAGTCAATACATTGATATCCCGCAGACATAAAGTGTCAGTGCAGCCGGGTGAAACTCGGCCTAGCACTTTAGATTACACGAAATGCACTTTGGGTAAGCAAAATCCACTATTAGAAGACGTGTTATTCCTGAGAGATTTAGATGTTAGGGAGAAAGATTTATGACCCATGTACACAAATAGGAAGTAAAATGCTTCCTATACACAAGTGATCTAATGATGGCGCATAATTACATACATACTGTCATCCAAAACTAAGGGTAGGGTTAGGGTTAGGCACCCATCTGAAACCTTTACACAAAGCAAAAGTTAGCCCTTAGCTGTCGTCCATTTCTAGTTAGACTTTGATACAGCTTTCATGAAAGCGGCGTATTTCATCTGCTTTAAATGGAATTCAATCAACTAAATAGAATCTATATAAAGACAGAACTCTTACTGGAAGAACAATGTCAATTCTGAACCCTAATTGGCTGTCAGCACCTAGCTACCCTAATTCAAAAAAGGCTAATGTGCTTAAGCGGAGAGAGTTCAGTGCAAATGCTGCAAACTGACTGGATTGGAGGTTTTTTTTTAGTAATTGAGGAGAGCAGGAAAACGATAGACGAAAAGCACACTACCGCAATGTTGCCTGTAAGTCTTTGGAAGCAGCTGCATGTGAAAGCCACTATGAAGGAAAAGAAATACAGGAAATAAAGGTAGAAAAGAGATCATTATGTTGACAGAAACACAAGAAATGTTGTTTAAGGATTTAGAGCCAATCATAAAGGAAGAGAAAACTTTAATCTACTACAAAATGTTCTGTTTAATTACAAGTAAGCAGTTTCAGCTATAATAGACAGACAGACAGACAGACAGACAGATTATATTGCCATTAGTGCAGTGAGGGTCGACAAGCAAATCCAGCATACTAATCTACATTTAAATGACCATTTCCCTTTCCAACAAGTACAGCAAAATGATCTGAAACATCAAAGTCACTTTGCCTATGACAAATATTTCTCCATCTGAACGCGCAGCACTTTTCAAGCTTAGAGAGATTAGCCTGGAGCAACCTGAGATACCGTCAACAGAAGACATCTCCAGAAAACGCACACCTTATCTAACCCTTTTCCTATTGACAACTAGAAACGAGAGCTTACCGCAAGTCTGCACAACGGTATTCAAGTCACGTTTCACAGACAACACTGGCAACGCTGAGTTTTGGAAGTTTGCCTCCCACCGATCTCAGAGCTTTATAAAAATAAAATAAAAAAGAGGGAGAGGGGCGGCAACATTTAGATTTGCTTGAATCTTGCCACTCAAAATTGTGCACTTATTTCTACAAGCACTTTAGAAACTGACATCCTTTACCCATTCAGCATGGCTGCCTCGCCTCTTCACCTTATGGGTCTAGTACGGGTTCACATGAGGGGTGTGTGTGTGTGTGTGTGTGTGTGTGTGCGCGCGCATGCTATTTTCTTATTCCTCTTAGCCCTCAGGTTACAATGGGCATCCACTCTCTGCTGCAGATGATGAGGTTTCTGAGGTCTGTTAAAGATTTGTTGTCTTCACATCTGTCTTTCACACTCCCTCATTCTATTCTGTCATTTAGATTTATAGATGTAGGACTGAGCTGATCCTGAAGATGCAGTGTATCAAACACCCATTTCAAGCATTTCCAAAGCAATTTACTTTCACCACATCTGAGAGAGCCTTCATCCTCAATTAGAGTTATAATCTGTAAGAACCGGTGGTAACTGCATTTTGTTCTAGTTCCATTGGAAATGGCACCAGTATAGACATAAATGAGACTAATACTGGTGTACAACTACATAGTATCAGCCAGATAATGGACCCAATCTGAAGACACAGGACATCAGGGAGGAAAAGGAGCAACGGCTGCATGTGGGAGGCTCTGAAAACTGTTGAGAAATTGAGAAATAGAAGCGAACTCTGACAGCGACAATGGGAATGGAGATATCCCTTTGTGCTTTTTAGTTACCAGACAATAAGTATTCCTGAACTCTCGCAGGAGTTTTAGCCATCTGATATGTCCTGCTGACATTAGCTTTTGTAATCTTGTAACATCACCTGTGTGATATGGGATTCTGATCAGAACAATGGATGTCAACCAGCTTTTCTTTGCTTGGCTATCAGCAGTCTATAACAATACACACACACACACACACACACACACACACAGAGAGAGGACAGTTCAGAACCCTGTAGATGACTGTAAATATCAACCATGTTTGATATTCTCGGTAGAGATTGAATCTGGAGTAAATGTCTTAGTGCCAGGTTTTCATCTGCTTGTTGACTGCGGTTCTATGTACCTGAGCAACTACCTGTTCTCCTCTCTCCTTTGTGCCAGACCCTTCCTTCCCCTCACAGGCTGCCGGGGTAAATAATAACAATAACAACAAACTAAAACTGTTGGCTCCGTCTATGTGCTGAAGCTATTTCAAACTTGTTGTCCTTAACTTTTCCTTCGGGGATAAATAAAGTTATCTATCTATCTACACGTCTGTATGTATTCATGATATATATATATATATATATATATATATATGTGACGCGCGGTGAGGTTCATGGCTGGTCAGATTAACAAACAGTTAACGTGTCTTGTTTAAAATTTAATTTTTTTCCATATACAAACTGTAGCATAGAAAATAGAAACACAAAAAAAACGTTATTATTTTCTTACCTTTACTTCTAAATGAAGTCCGCGCGCATTGATACGTAATCCTCCATTTTAAAAAAATGAGTACAAACTATATGAAAGAATAACTGGACGGTTGCACTTGACTTGCTAACTATTTACTGTAGCTAGCCGCCACTACTTCTATTATTCTTTAGCCGCAGCGCCGTAGTCACTGGGATCACCAGCGCCCCCTAGCATGAGTCAGGAGAACTGCGTGCCTCACCTAGTGACTGTACAAAATAAAAATACATCTAAACTATGTAAGTACAGTTCATATAGTACAAGTGGTTGAATGTTTTAATACCGACATACAGCGAGACAGCAATACCGTCTTATTGCATAGTCATTGTGCAACTCAAGGTGAGGCTCAGTGTGCTGCTGCATCACCGCACATGACTGTTAAATGTAGAAATTCAGTGGGGGAAGAAAAAAAAAAAATTCCTAAAATGGTGAATTTAAATGAAAAATAACTGTAAAGCACGCATTACTGAATAAATATAATTTTATAATTTTTTATTTCCATAATGACTCACCTGCCTGCCCTGACTGTACGTCACTGATATGTAAACACACACACACACACTTTATGATGATAACCTTTCAAACGGCAGAATTTAATTTGGGTGAACTGATTGAGTCCACAGGAGAAATTATGCTCTGTACTGTTGTCATCCCAAATTGTGACTTTGCCTCATAAACCTTATCCAGATATGAAAATCCTGTCTAGTTTAATTAGGTAAAATATTATTGATAAACCTGTAGCATGCTTGTTTTCTCTCCACCACGCATTATTGACAGACATTGTAAAGTAGAGGAAAGAAGCTACAGTTGGACCTTATTCAGATCCAACTAAATATTTCTTGCATACTTCCATACTTCAGTCAAAGTCATTTTTTGTACTGTTCTTTTGTATCTCTTTATTAGGCATTAGCCTTGAAAATGAAGCCCATTTGTCAAACACATTACTTACACATTAGTGTTCTGTTGCTGATTGTATTCCTGCCGGCACAAAGAGGAAAAAGTCTATCTTGGAAATGTTGAAATTTCTTTAATGGTTCACATTAGATGCAAATTGCTCTAATTTAGCCTTAGTCCATTTATACCTTGGGGGAGATCGGGAGAGTTTCTCTGCTAATTTTCAATATGAGGAGGAATAATAATTCTGTCAGTTTGTCCCAGTTTCGGTGTGTGTACAGAGTTTCTTTATACATTGTTTACGCTGTCCTCATTCCTGTTAACGTTGGGATTAACGGCATCTTGAGCATTTTGGTAAACTCATTCCATTCTTATATCTACTCATTTTGATGTTGCAGTCCAAGAATCAGTTCAGGCGAGCACGAGTTGGTCCATCAGCCTGTGTTTCATTATGAAACAGCCTGAATGTCTGTATGAATGTCTCTTTAAACATGTGTCCTTGTTCATCAAGTGTTACGTAATCTCAGTTTCTCCGGCTGTAAATTATTGTGTAGCCTGCCACTGTTCGACAAACTCCTCGAATGCTCAGGTGACACACCTCTGGCAGAACTGGTCATTTAATTAGATATTGGATAAGATATGAAGTATGTTTTTTATGCTAATTTGGTCATCAGTTTGCACATTGGAGAATCATGAAAACTCTAAATTATTAGTGTTTTTCTAATCGCAGTGTGTCTGCTACATGGAGATCTGCTCAGGGTGACTGGACAGTTGAGAAAAATCTCATTTCAAATGCAACAGACATAGTCCAAGGTCTTATTAAGTTCATATTAATAAAGACATTTTCTGTCAGTCTCACCTCGTCAAAGATAGTCTCTGACAGTAATGTGTTGAATTAATTTTAATGCACTGTACGCATGGCCAATTTTGGGAAAGATTAGCAAAGAGATGAAAAAGGCAGCAGGTACTAAAAAGTTCTTTCTATTAAAGGAAAAGACTGTTAGAAGTCATGGCATGGCAGCAATGAATCAAACCAACACAAGTGCTGAAATATTAATGGGGCTTTGTCTACTTAGAAATTAACAATCAGGGATATGTCATAGTTAAAGTATCCTTATCACTTCACCACTAACCCTGCCGTGGTGGGCGATCTGTAGTGAAACTGTTTGGGCAAATCATTGGTGATCAGTGCTGCTGGTTTGGTTTCATTCACCGTCATTGATAAACGTGAAGAGTCGCTGAGAAATCTCCTCTCTGCTCCCGTCTCTTCAGCTTTTAGCGGTATGTACCAGACTTACCGGAGTCCCACCGCTATTTTTTTTTTTTGATCAATAACACATGTATTGACTTTTCTACTGGGGTTGCACATTGTGGATCGATACGACAATAGTTCTGCGCGGTGCTCCGATTTAATTACACCCAGACTAGCATGTGTGACTCACTTGACTCACTGACAGTCAAGATCTAACACTGGAAATGTTTCTTTAGGGAAGTCATTTATTTCTGTGGTCTGGAAAAGTTGCTCGATACTGCCTGTCAGGAGTGTTGGAGGCTTTGCAGTGTTTGCATGTGTAGACGATGCACTCTTTGCTCTGTGGTCTCTCGGTGCAGCACAAAAGGAGAAAAGCATTGCGTGGTTGCTCACGGAGCCATATCAGAAATCAGTGTGAAGCTGTTTTTCTGCATCGTAGACGAGAAGGGAAGGGAAAAATTGATCACCTTAACTATTCCCAGGGCTCATATTTAAGCAGCTTTAAGAGTAGGAGTTTGTCATAGCTGCTTATTTACCACTATGCAAACATGGGGACTTCTCCCCCGGCTCTTTGGAATTGCCGAAGCCATTTGACAAATCATTTTCTCGGAGTGATATGGTTGTAAAGTGGCTGTGTGCATGTGCTTTCATTCCACTCTAATAGCACGGAGCTGAACTGAGAGACTAGACTGGGCCGTATTGAGCTCAGTGATGGCCTTGCGGATAAAAATGGATGCAGCATTGAAGAGGGGAACACGGCTAGGTATAATCAGGTCAGTCAGATAGTGATGAACAAAAAACAAAACGCGTTACAGCTCAGCTTTAGAGCCAGCGGAAATACAGATATTTATCTACCTGCTGGTTTGCCAAAAACATCCACAAAACCAGCAGACGCTATGGGCATGTGTTCTCATCCTAAACCTCCAAACTCGTATTCATCAAATCCTTTTAACTGCACAATCTTCTAATATATTGTTATATATGTTAATTACATGAGCACTACCAGTTATGAATGTACGCAAGATGACGAGATTTGATCATTAGTATAATCAATTCATCTAAATGTTCAACATTAGGCTCCTTGATAAGCTCCATTTCTGGGAAAAGTTTCCATCACAAAAATCCCAAATAAGAATAACAATAAGCACTTCATACAGCACCTATATAAAGGTATCGGAAAGTTGCACTTACAGAACTCATAATGGATCCCTTTCACAACTGGGTGGCTCATCACCCATAAAGCAGCTGGACCGTCGACAGTTCAGTCATATATTCAGAATGTATATTCTTGTACGTAGAAAATTCCGCGTACAAGAAAACTGCTGAATGTGACCTTGTTCTCTGAAACCACTCATACAGATAGATTCGCTCATTCTCACACGAGGCCCGGCGTCTTTAAGTCGCGTCGTTTTGAGTTCTTTACTTAAAGTAGGCTAATAGCTTGAGGCACACAGAAGTGCTCCTTCAAAATGTACAAAAAGACATTTTATCCCCCATTCTTCTAAAAAAAAAAGGAAGTTTTTCCCATGATACTGCAGTAACAGCACAGTACACCCATTCAATTAACTGAAAAAAGAAAGACTGCACAGTGTGATATGTCCGTGTCTATTCGACTTTGACAACTTTTTTCTCCCATCAGAGCCCTTTAATGAATATAACTGTGTTTGTATATCACTTCCTGCCAGTAAATTGCTATCTACAGAGACTTTCAGTCCTTTCTCAGAAGCAGAAGACTAGAACAGCATCTTTGCATAGCCACCTAAAGCGCCTTCAACGGCTCTGCAAGCCTTTTATGTTTGTTTCTGGTGGGTTCTTGGTGATTCTTAGACAGCAGTCCTCCTAATTCCTCCGTTTCTCTAAATATCTCCCTAACTTTTCATATTTCTTCTATTTAACTGAAGTGAAAATCACTCGACCCTGGTCCGCCTCTACTGCCCTTTGTCCCCTCTTTGTAAATGTCTTCCTCTCCTCATCCTGTCCATTTTGTTATTTTTGGCGACTGCTAAAAAACGCTCAAGGCAGCTGAATTCACCTGCTTCTGTCTCCCCTCCAACTACAATTCCAAGCCTTCAGGAAGAGGCCTGAGAGACCTTTAAAACAGCTTTAAAGAGCCAGGTCAATAGAGAGAAGGCTCTGCTGGCCTTTTGCCCCAAAAGCAAGAGAAAGCACAGGTGAGGAACACAAATAGGGAAGGTTAGAAGGTTTCAGAGGTAGCATTTAGCAGCATTTATTTATTTATTCATTTTAACTCCAGAGCAGAAACGCTTTCATGCGAGGTTATTCATAAGTGTCAAGAGGACACTTGTGAATAAGCTACGCTGAAACGAGGTGCGAAGAAATGTTGTGTTAGTTTAGCTCATTTATCTCAATGTCACAACGGTCAGACGAATGCATGGGCGCGGTGTCAACGTGAATCGCTGTCTCGCACAGGAACATTTTGATTTTACCAATGGGATGCGACGTAGTCTCTAATTCTACACATTGTTGCCTTGCATGCAGCATAGAAGCATGCAGCGTTATCATAATGCTTGTAAATTGACCCTAACCGCCGAGGTGGGAGTAGAGATGTTGAAGTCAGGCCATCATTGTTGAATCCAGGTTTTTGTGGACAGAAAGTCAATTTGTTTCATTCTTCAGCTCATAGCTTGTTATATTTGTTACGTTTATATCAGTGGACGTTCCCAGAATGTATAGACTAAAAGGGGAAGACATCAACATTTATGCCGGAGGAACAGTCTTCTCTTTTAAAGTTTGAAAATGTCTATATGAATGAATATGAAAATATGAATAAAAAAATATAAATTTTTACAATTAAACTGATGCTGATGACATCTCTTGCTATACCTCATCTATTGCCCAAACCCTTGAATCCTCGCAGTCTGCCTCTGATGTTGCCTGGTCCCGTCCGTCCCGTCTTAAATTTGTGTTAAATACAACCTAATCCAAATATATGTGCTACATTCTAGTTGCAGAGAACGACTGACTAACCTGTCCAGAATCTCACTCACTCACAGGGAAGTAAAATTGAGTTTTAAACGTATTTACAACCCTGTTGTGAAGTCAAAATCATCAAATACATCACTGTTCCTGACTAAATAAAGGCCTGATGGGCTGAACAGCAGAAGAACGTCAGGTACCGTGCTCTAGAAACTCTACACACTCTAAATATTTCATACACCACTATACATTGTATATTGCCGAGTGGTCATCACTTCTATGTGTGTGCAGATGTGCCCACTGTTTGACTTTTATATGCAAATACTTCCTCAGTTTGGTTTTTCCCAAAACCAATATGGACTACATTTAAAAAATGAAATCCGAAAACTTTACGAGAGACTTGTATTTTTAATTAATTCTTTCTAATAAGTGTCTTAAGTGTAAAATCATATTAAATACATATTGTTCCTGCTTTTTGGGCTGTATGTGACATTTCTCTTTGTGTTGTCTATATTGTAATTATTGTTGCAGTTATTGTTTTCATGCTGCCATTTAGGGAATGGAAACAAAAAACAAAAAATGAGGCTTTTTCATTGAGAAATGAAGAAAAGAAAATAAGTAGTTCATGCTATTTATCAATGTTACATAAAGCATGGTACATTCATAACTGATTTTGCATTCATACAAGCACAAATGCATTTTAGATGTTTCTAGGGCTTCTGCGTGCACTATTTCCAGCTTTGTCAAATTGTGGTGTTAAATAATTATGAGCAGGTGGGTTGGGTGCTGAGCCTCGGAGCACGGTGGGTGCAGAGCAGCATTGTCATGCCAACTCCTGGCCCTCAGGGTAAAAGAGAAGTATAAAGAGGCAACAACGAGAGGACACGGGCTAAGAGGAAAGGTCATCCGCTTTAAAAAAAAAAATATTGAGTCAACTTTACGAACCCGGTGGTAAAAACCAACACACGTTAACGGTGTTTACACACAATGTAAAGATGCAAAGTAGCAGGTCAGGCACACCTGTGAAGAGGTGATTATTTAAATTACTGCCAGGGGGAGTTTCGCCTGAAAACTCTGAGCTTTTTTTGGTCACCGTCACTTCTCTCAGTGTACTGTAGGAACCGGGCTGTGAGGCTGTGATGCTGGAGGCACAGCGCCCCTGGCAACGCTGCCATGCCAACTCCAATCATGTGTCCTGCATCTCTACAAAACAGCAGAGTCCCCCGGGAGGATGCAGCCAACAGCTAACGAGAAACAAACACCTCCCTGTTCTTGATGCTCAATGAGAGATGGTCACACACACAGAGTGAGGGGGGGTTTCACTGAGAGAGATGATGGAGATAGATGCAGGGGGGATAAAGAGAGCTTAATTTGTTGGCTGCTGCCTCCAAAAGACAGTAGGCCACCGATACAGCTAGCCCACTGTAGCTGTTAGCTACACTGTACTTTATTCTGGCAAAGAAGAAAAGTGACTGGTGTGTTGCGTTTGAACTATGATTGTGTGTGAGTAGCTTCTCCACAGGGTCTCTTTAAATGTGAGAGTAGCAGTGGAATAGCATGACGACTGATAAAAGTTTGATTTAAAAAAAAAAAAGCTGTAGATAATCTGTTATCTGTTATGAAAATTATATTTGTATTAGCAATGAAACACCGCCACCTATAAAACAGAAACTTCATCAAACAGAAAAACTGAAGAAAATGTCATCACGCTCTCAGCCATTCAGTCATTGACTAGATTAAAAGATTTTATTTGACGAGTGTCATCGTTGATATATGGAAATATTTTTTCCCCCAGTGGCCAGCTGCGGTACTGTAGCAAAAAAAAAAACATTTTGCACATAGATCGCTGCTTACAAATGACAACTGTTGACTTGAGATCTCAAACTACAAACAAGGTCACGTTTGACTCTAAATCTAATGATGTATTATGCGTATAACAGAAAGACTGGCAGCCTTAAAAAGGTAGAAAACTACAGTGAACATAAATGCCTGCAGTGATTACTGAACTGCCCTTTAATGAAAGCTCTTACTCTCCAGCTCTGCTCCAGAATACAGTTACCATAATTGCTTTGCACAGTTAGATATGGATGTTAGAGAAGAGGGATTGCCTCGCTCCTTCTTATGTGGCTGAGGCACCGTTTAGTGTAGCCCCACGGGGTATAAGTTTGAAATTAATTTCCTAAATTCTAAAAGTTTCTAAAAAAAAAATGGATCAGAAGACGGCTGTATCCCGTCTATCTGCCAGTTGCCTCGTACTCACTTACTCTCTTTGTATTCCTCTTTTCCTCTCCATCCCTCCGTTTTGTCTGCGTCTGGCCTTGTCTCTCATTCCCTCTTTTCTCACATAACTCGTTCCCCTCTTGCACATCTATATCCACGGGCATTTTTTTGAATCGTCTTTCAGCTTCACAGCAACGGAGGAGTGACATTTTCAGACTTCTATTCAGTCTCCTGGCTTCATCTGCCCGCCTCTCTATCGCCATGAAAAACTAATGGATGGGAAAAAAAGCTCTGCAGAGGACATTTAATATGCCGCCTACATGTTTAAAACGGGCCGAGCAATGAGTGTGTGGCTTGAGTCTTTATGCAGCTTAATGTAATGACTACAGTAGTTCGCGAAAAAAACTGTCTTAACATTCCCACCCCGCTGATAGGAATATGTGTGTTTGGCTTTGCCGACAGGAAGTATTAGAGGTTAAAACTGCAGTTTGAGATCAACCGCAGTGAGCTGACTTGCATATTAAAAGTACAGCCCGAAGGCTCTGTGTGAACCTGCAAAAGGGGTTTAAGGGGTTATTCATTTTAGTATCACTTAAAGGCAAAGGCTGTCTCTTCTATCGTGGCAGTCAATAGCTCACAGTAATGTATTTTGACAGATAAGATGAGATACCGGAGTATGTATCATTCAGCCAGTGTTGTAGTGGCAGTTGTGTTTAGATTTTGGTCAGGTGTACAAGTCCGTATGACTTTGAAACCCGAGACCACAGTTTGCACCCGTGTCGGGTTTCTACCGACCGCGGTAACTAAAAGCAATTCTAACAGACACGTGCTGAGCTCGTGTCCCGCCGTTCTAGCAGTATGTCATTAAAAAGGTGAGCGAAACATATTGACCACACAAACACAAACGCCGGTGCACGCCTAACGAGCCTAACTTCATTAAAGCACCCTTAATTACCGAAACCCGTTCTAATTGACAAACCATTAAGTTGCCAAGAGCAGTTGGATAGTACACTGAGGAATCGGATATAAAGAGCTATGTCACAGTCAGAGATGTTTAAAAAGATATTATGATATTCAATTGCACAACCAAAAACAAAAATAAATAAATTCTAGTTTTTACTGCTCAAATATATTGTAAAATCTTCAGTATCATTTTTTCCCTCAATGTAACATTTCTAATTCAGTCAAAGAGAAGTCACCATTTCAAGAAGACAAGTTCAAGTTGTCTTACCAATGACAATAATCCAACAATAAATCATTAGATTCAATTCAGCAACATTTAATTTATTAAGATCAGATTTAATTTAGCAACTGACATAAAATTGATTAAACAAAAAAAACAGTGACTCATTAAAACAAGCAAACACGTATTCAAATAAAAGTCATGGGAAATAAAGCATTATCCCTGCAATAAAGGTTACATAAAACGTTATGATGGATAAATTCAAATTATCAATACAACAGGCATTAGAAGTAAAAAATAACCTGTTAGGAAGCAGCAGCCCAGATCTGTGCCATCTGCCTGCAGGTGTTCAGCTTCGATGGACTGGATCCAGGCTGAAAACTAGTTTACCTGAAACCTAATTTGCATTTGCAGCATCATAGCTGCGCATTTTCCAACGGGTTCAATCTCAAAACCAAACTCAACCACAGGAACGGCACAGAGCAGTGGATTAGGAGCACCAGATTCTTTTCTGGATAACCTCTCTGGTGAATTGTTGCATGCAGCAGGTAAGAACTGTTACACAACCGATGCATTCATATGCAATATGCTTAAGCTCATACATTTAGGTCATTTTTACTTACTAGACAATGCTAGCAATGCTCTGCAGTGTGCAAAAACACAAAAATAATACAATAACTCCAGCAGTGTTGTCAAGTGCTGACACAAAATTTGGATTTAACATATATATATATATATATATATATATATATATATACATAAATGGATGCAAAAGTTATCCATGAAATGACATTTAGTTTTCAGAGAATTTAATTGGATCACACACACGTTTAATATCACATAAAGTATATATTGAAAAGTCATGGTATAGACAGCACATGCACAAAACTGATGAGTTTATTAGTGCATTGTTTTTGGCACAGTCAGTGCAGTATACTACAGTCTCTATTGGAATACTGCATGCATCTCCTGTAATACATCCATGACCAGGCCCCATCACAGACCAGCTGTCTCATTTAGAATGCTGTATCTGTTCCGCTGTATCCATATAATCCCGTTATATTCCCATGATTTTTAACATGATAGGCAAATATCTTTGGAAAAGGATGTTGAATATTTCAGGTGGCCCTTAGCAGAGAGAGAGAGGGAGGAGAGGGGATTATTCCATTGGATAGTCATTTCCAGAGGAGATGGGCATCAGCAGTATAACCTGGTTCATCAGGGAGCGTTTTCAGGACTGCTGACAAAGCTTCTGCCAGAAATAGCTCATGACTTGCAATTTAACCACAGCCAAGACCGGAGATCGTTTTTTTACAATAACGCAATGTGACTCGCCCCTCAGATTTGTGAGAGATACAAACGGGATGTCACATTGTGGTATTTGACTTCAGAAAAAAACTCTCGCTTGCGTTTTTTATTTATAAAAGGTGATTGCTTCGCTGACATGACCCACGAGGGACATTTCAGGTGGGTGGCACAGCCTTTGACAGGAAGAGCAAAATTAGGAAGAAGACCACAGCATGGAGAGGGCAGACGGGTGTTCCATATAACAACAAAAACAAACAAACAAACAAACAAAAACAAATGTGATTGCTTGTGCATTATGCTCATGGCAGCATCAGACAACTGTCTGGGCTCATGTGTCATACTGAAAGCCTTCATAACAGTTTGTCTCTGTTAATTCGTCCTGGTGTTTAGTGTTAAGCCGAGCATGTCACCGCTGCCATAGCTTATTAATAATAGTGTGTTACAGCAGTGGGAGATAAGTGTTTGCTAGATTTTTTTTGTGTATGTACTTGTGTTTATTCTCAATATTTATTAATTTATTCAGAGATAGCCTCTTGCTCCATTTATATGGAAGATGCATTTTTTTTTCTTTTTCCATAAAATAGGAAGTAAACCACTATATTTGCTTTAAATGCTCATATTACAGTGTACACACTCCAGCGGGAGGGAGGTCTAGCCGAATATGATGTTGGACTGAAGGAAAAAACACACACACACACACCCACACACACACACCCACACCCACACCCACACACACACACACACACACACACACACACACACACACACACACACACAAAAGAGATCCAGAGAGTGTCTGTTCAGCCCGTCACATGTACTCGAGGTGGTGCTCAGAACGAAAGGTCCCCTGTTATCCATCCGTCCTGTATTACAGCGGCAGCTGTGCCACTGTGGAGCCGATCTCTCCCCGGCGGCCTCTGTGACAGTTAACTCCCAGCTATTTGGGTTTCTTTTGCTTCAGGCAACACGGTTCTGACACAGAGCTTACTTGTTTGGAGTTATGAGGTGTCAGGCTGGACAACTTCACTGCAAGTGTAAAAGGGGGAAATTTATTTTTTTTTCTTTTGGAATGTGCAGGTGGAAGAAACACATCATGTGTTTACATGTTTGCAGTCTGAAATGTCTTCAGTGAATAGTGAATCATTTTGTGTTTAATGTCAAATAAAACAACATCTATTCAGCAGAAGGAACGTGTTGAGTGACTTTCTTAAGAGCATATTCACAGTCATGTCTGTTATATGTCAGGCAGATGGACCGCCCCTCGATCATGAAGCTTCTGTTTAACAAATGTTCATCTCAGCCTTGTGATTAACAGGAGCAAATGCTGTCATTGGTTAACTTTGCCTTTTTCCAAACATTTCATAAACCTTACAGTCACACTGTAGGCTCAAATCTCACATAAATTTAAATTGGAAGCCAAGGTGACAGTTGATACGTTGCCATTTGTCTGAAAGCAAAAGATAAAATTCCATTAAGCAAAAAAAATAAAATAAAAATACATTAACAGGGAATACAATACGCGAACCACAAGAGCAGCAATGCTGTCGGGGTGCCAATTTAATTAATTGATTATTTCTGTGCTATTTTAATATCGCGCATCCACATCAGAGTATAGAGTTGTGCAGGAAGGTATGAGGAAAGCACCGAGGTTGTTGTTGCAGTACGTAACATGAGACATATTGATTGTAGTTGGAAGAAAGAAGGTTTGTGGCTTTGAGCAAGTCTGTACAGCAAGTCAAATGTTTCAGTCTCTACACACTCAAAAGATTAGAAAACAAGAAATGTTAGAAATGCATCAAGTTTAATAAGATACTCTGAAAAACACTTTTTGTTTTTGCATGATTGAATGATAGATGGGTTTGATGGAAGTCATCAGGCGAGTCACTAACCTTTTGAAGTTTAACTGAGTCACTGGTGTCACTTAGCTCTCATATAACACTTCTTATATAGGTTTAGTTCTGTACTATACGGAACGTGAAAGTAGCTGAAAAAAATTAAAAAGTCAGTGAATGACATCATCATACAGTCTTTTCACTTGTTGTTTTGGTTTTCCAGCTCGCGTTGCTGTTTTGTGTCACCGTCATACTTTGAATAGTTAGTTTATAGTGACTTACCGCCAGTTGTCTCATTAGAAACTGTTAGAATCATTATATGTTAGAATCATTATAATAAAGTTATCCCTTATTTGGTTTATTCCAGTTATATCCATTTATTCTTGTTATATTGTTTCTCATTACTTAATGTTTTACAACGGGTGAGCTTGCACCCCTTTGTTTAAGGTCAACAGGAGAGCAGCGGCTGTAAGGAGTATAAGGGCATGACATTGATCTGTACCAGAGCTGCAGTGAAGGCCATAAGAAGAGACTCCCCAATGGAGTTTTCATACCAAACACGGGAAGGTGTGCTGGGTGCAAGCCGTGCAAGCCTCGTTAATTACTCAATGATGTCATACACACACACTAATATACGATTTGTAGTCTTTACCATATATGGAACTTGCTATCCTGTGTTTTTCCCCTTTCCCCTTATGCACACTTGAATTCTATGTAACTAGGGACCTCCTAATTTTCAATAAAAGCAGGTTGGCGGAAGGTGTGCCTCAGAGCGAGTAGGAGATCTGTAACTGAGCACATCTCCCCGCTCTCCTTGCAAGAAAAACTTATACTGTTGCCTCATTTTGTGTGTGTTTTCTTATGTCCTAGGTTGTTTGAACCTGACATTAACTGTGTGTCCAGCGTGCCACGTCCAGTAACCGCAAATATTTTTATGCACTGTTGTGCATTTTCTCATTCTGGCTTTCGCCAAGAACAATGAATTTGCTTTAAACAGGGCCAGAGCCAGTGTTGCGTTAATGAACAGGAAGTTTCAGTGTTTCTTTGCTACATATAACGCAGCGACATATCCGAATACACACGGCTACAGGAGACGAGACCGTTGTGTGCACTGCAGGCGTCTTATAAAGCCGTCTCATCCATTTACTTATCTACAATGTAGTTCTGAAAAGTGCTTTTTACATTTAGCCTTCAGGTGTTATCTAACATCTCTCTGTCTCATCTAAAAAGGCACTCACATTTATTGGCACACACACACACACACACACACACACACACACACACACACACACACACACACACACACACCTTCTGAATCGTTAAAACATAGCACATACACATATCTAATACCCAACATGCAGGGCATACATAAACGCAGACCTGTCTGAATATTTGGACGCTCAGAGTAAACCATGGGAAATAAGATAGATAGCAGCAGTCACTATGCATGATGGGAAATGTGATAGATGAGTGCAATGACAGCGGCTACGGCTTTTTGGTTTTTCCCTGAGAACAGCACAAAAAGCAAAATGATGAACGATTTTACTTTATGAAAGCAAACGAAGCCCATGCAGTCGAAATGAAACGAGAGAGAAAAGAGACGAGACGGCTCATAGTCATCAACTGTTGAGTAGGAGGCAGATCTACGAAACGCCACACCTCTGACTTCTGCCTCGACTCGGAAACGCGTCACTTACAGGAGTTCTCTGACGAGTCGTCCATTGTCGGCTGTATCACAGATGATAATGAGGAGGAGGAGTACAGAGACCTCGTCGAAAACTTCATAGGAGGATGCGACAGCAAACGCCTTCAGCTCAAAAATCAGGAAAACCAAGGAGCTGGACTACAAGAGGCCCCTCGACCCCTGTAGTCACAATGGAGGATGGGGTGGAGGTGGTGGAGACCTACAGGTTCCTTGCAACTCAACAACAAACTGGACAGGTCAGACGTTACTGCCATTTTAGCTGACTAAAGAAAATATGCCATTATATATTCCTGCTTTGTCATGATAAGTATCATTTTACTGTTGTGGCTAAATACAGACTTTCCAGGAACTGAGGGAAAATGATTTACCATGTCTCCGTTAGGTTCATTTATACATAAGGGCAGTATGAATGCGTGAAATAAAACATGGACTTAGGAGTGAAAAGAAAGAATAACAAGAACATGACTTGCTCTGAGGATCTTGAAGCATATTCGTGGGAAAGGGAGAAAAAAAAAAGATGATGGATGGATGATGGACTAATGATGTCAATCTATAAAATATGAATCCTGCATAACCTTCACAAACTTCTTATGCTGCTCTGGGAAAATCAACTATACAGGGTTTCTGATTTTAGACTGAAATTATGGACTGACATCACCTGTATGATAAATTTAAGCCCATCACTTAATTCCTTACAAATTTGCTCTCGGGACATCCTGAACACATGTAAGAAAAGATCAAAGACAATAAATGTAAACGGTAATTGTATGCATGTGTTGTTGAACATATCTGAATGCAGGAGAGATGAGCAGCTAAACAGAACTGAAAACCAATTGAAAACAATAATTACATAACTTCACATGTAAGCAGATCTGTGTGAGTGCTGCTGTAAAAATGCTTTCAATCACTGTCATTTTTTTTTCTTATGTAAAATATGTACAATTACTAACATGGGTGGGTTTGCACGCCTGCATCCGCTCCACATGGGTTCACAGTGGGATCCTGTGCCAGCTGAGTGTTGGTACAACATAGTCTGACAGGCATATGCCTGAGCTTTGATTAATTAAAAAAATAAATAAATAACTAACTAAAATGGTATAATTGCTCCATGGATCCATAATTGTTTCAAGATTATTCTCAGAAAAAAAAAAAAAAAACTTTAATAGAAGGATGTCCATTTTGATTAGTGACAGTTCTGATCTGTTTCATTTTATGTTTTAACGATTTTCTAATGGGCACAACACGCATGCCTTAGACCTGCTCTTTATCACTGCAACAACTATAACTGCATATTATTACATTAGAGTGACTAAATATCAGACTGACACTGTGTTTCCATCAGTGTTATCAGAGTAAGTTAGGAAATGTGCGTGTTTGTGTATGTCGCAATAATTAAAGTGGCTGCTGAAGTAAACATAACTGCAGGATTGCATCAGATGATCACTCTGCATGTGAGTTATACAGAAGCTGCCGATAACTGTATGGAGTCTGTGGCGCTGGCGAGCGCTGTACATATACACGTGTTTCTGTTCAATTAGATTCTAATGTTTTTCTTGTGGTTGGAATCTAAGTTATGAAGAGAAACTCGTCAGAGGTCAGCAGAATATGTGCAGGGGATACGAGATCTCTGCAATAAAATACCATAACTGCCTCTCGTGCACACAGCGAGTTCACTCGTGGCTGCCTTTCACGCCTCCCGGAGCAGATTCTCATCCATTCTGGCCTGTCTCTGGTAAACAGGCCGGCTTTTACAATACACAAGGCAGAGCCAGCTCCCGGCCAAAACTGACAGATACTAAACCACCACCAGCAAAAACAACAACAACAACAACAAAAAAAACTGCAGGAAAACAATAAGTTCTTCCGTGTTTGACGCGTTCTGCTCGCGCTCCCTCCTCTCTCCATCTGTTTGGCCTGAACTGATTCCATGAACTCCCTCTCTCTTCAAATGTTTACCCTCAAGGAATAAGCAGCCACTAAAACAACCCATAAAAGTAAATGTGGCGCACATCCCGGTATGCACAACCACATGCTTACACATCATTACCACCACTCCCACTTCCCCCATATCATCTTATTTATTCATGGCGGCTGATTAGACTGCACGGCCGATATAAGCCGCTTGCATCAATGCGTGGGTAGATTGCCGTTATTCCGAGCTGCTTGCCAGATTTACGGCTCCTTAAATGAGGGGAAATTGGAGGAGCGATGGCCGGTTTAATTAAGCAAGCTGAAAGAGCTGAAGCGCGGCTTCCAGAGCGTTGATGTGTACATGCAGGCAGCGCCGGGGTGTGCGGGGGTGACCGATGATGCAAAGATAGGTGTGTGTTTACATGTGTTTACCATTATTTATTCAAGGAACATGCTCCTTTTCCTACATGGGCTTTATCACACTCCTCTAGCAGCACTGATTCCCACCTGAGAGCTGCCAAGGACAACCACAGTCCTCCTGAGTCTCTGCTGGAGCAAACCTTAAAGGAGAACTCCACCAATTTTACACATTAAAGTCTGCTTAGAGGTATTGAGGAGGTCTATGCAATAACGACCTCGTTCATGTGTGAAAAAGCTGCATACAGCTTTTTTCCACTGTGAGTCCCACAACATTAACATTATAATGCTAAATCAGTACATGGATGAATCACAACCTGGTTAATAAGAATACTGAATACAACTTAATTTGCGGTTTTACCTTCAAATAAGTCGGTTTTTATATAATCTTCCTTCGCCGTTAGCTTTATTCATGTATTTCCTGCCATGCCATTTGACTGCGAGTGTTTCTCGGCCCGTTATATTAATCCCCTATGGACCAACCGCTTTGCTTTTATTTTCCAGGAAGTTTCCAGAGCCACCCTGCTGAGTCCTGTGTGAAAAGCAGAGGGTGAAGGCATCCTGAGGAGCGGCTCAGCTGCCACCGACACTGCTGGAACAATGAGCTGAGACATAAAGCATATGTGTGTTTCATTAATATTTAACAATATTTGTCACAGGCTGGAGCCCATTTTTTTCACGCTCAACACTCTGTTTGAACTACTGGATATTTTTTTAATTATCTACTTTAGTAATTATTAGGAATTCAGGGATGGAACAGATCATGCAAACAGTCTCTCTAAATCCTCACACATGCACGTTTGTCATTTTAAAAGAACAATTCCTAAATAAACATCATCTTTTTTTTAATCTTTTTTTTTTTTTTTGGTGTTAGATGCGAGTTTTTTCTGAACATAGGGGCTTCCAGCTGTGACCCACAAATTGCTCCATATCCCCGTCAAATCAGCACGGCGGCTGTCATTGTGTCCCAGGAGTTGCAGCATTATTCACTGTCTGTGGAGCAGCTCCAGGATTTGTCTGGCTGACATCATCACTACAGGCTCAGCAGCTTAAAAACAATTGTAGAAAGGATTCAAATTTAACATTTTCACCTGAGCTCTTTTAAAAAACGATTAAAAACTAAAACTAACATTCATGTTTTTGATGTAGTAAAGGTGAGCAACACAGGCAGGGAAACGAAGCAATATTTTCACAAAGATTAGGTTAGGTTCAGAAGTATTCAGCAGTATTTTCTATGGTCCAAAACTGAGCTGGCAGCTCTATTATAAATCACTTCCTCGTGGCAGCATTTAGAATGAGGAGCACTTGTTACTGGAGCAGGTGAAGATCAGTTGGGCTTTCTCTCATACCTAACACTGCTTGTACTTTATATCAAGCGCTAATGGAACTCGCAGCTGCCTTCTAGTGCACACAGCGTTACAAGTCACCTCAGCAAGGTCAAGAGGTCACTGCTGATGTCAGCAGGTAAAAGTCGTTTCCTTAGTGTCAAATATTGTTCCTTTCTTCCCAAAAAGCAAAAGGGTTATAGGTCATCTGATACAGACACTGCTGTAACCAGTAATAACTTTCAGAAGATTTCTTTTTAGTAATCACTTTATGAATTAGAATGGAGAGATGGAGGGAGGAAAATGCTGCTTAACTCATCAACAAGCTAAGCTAAGCTAAGCTAAGCTAAGCTAAGCTAAGCTAAGCTAAGCTAAGCTAAGCTAAGCTAAGCTGTTATCTATTGTAAAACGGGTCCGTCTTGAAAGATTTTGGTTCACAGCTGCTTCTCTTCCTTGTACTTTCTTTATTTTCTTTATTCTGGTGGATTTTCTTAGAACTCGGTTATTCAGAGGGAAATAACAGCCTTGAAGTTCTCATCGGGGCAATTATCACATTTTGGGACAATATGTGTTCTACTTTTATTACGGAAGCGTAAACTGAACATGCACATCGTAGAAGGAGACGGGCCCCAGAGAGGCTCCAGTTTTAAACACAATAATTTGTTGCTCAGACTGTTTATTCAGCACAAGTAATAATTTACTTATAGCCATCATTTAAATGAAAATTGCAGAAGAGCTTTCTTTCAAATGCACACAATAACCACAGGCGCCGTCTGCAAGTAAACAGAACGTCTGCAAGAACAACAGTAAAAAAAAAAAAAAAAAATAATAATAATAAAAACACAACAGAAGTTGCTGCAAAAACCCAAAAGTCCACAAAAGCATCTTTCTGAACCTGGGAGTGTTTTCACTCGCAGGTCGATATAAAAAACAGCTGATGCTGATAGAACCAGCCTGTAATTTCATTTTCAGTGTTGATTTCAAAAACAATGCACATGTGCTTTATGTGTCTTTGGGAGGTTACCAAAAACATGATTTATTAGGCTGGCATGGACCCAGGCTGCCTTTATCTATCACACACACACACACACACACACACCTTTCTACAATCATTTATAATTCATCTCTTATTTATTAACCCCTCCCCCCGTGCCCTCCCATTTCACACGCTTTGTGTGGATGTTTTTGTGTGCGTCAGTGTATCTGTGAGTAAGTGTGTGTAGGTGCAGGTGTGTGTGTGTGTGTGTTTGTGTGTCGGTCCGTAGGAAACAGAAGGGGCCAGCTCGTGTGCATTATCCTCCCTTGATAAAAAGAGAAAACATGAACCCATTAAGGCCTCGGGGCTTATCTATTAGCCGGGAACAATCTCAATGACCTTTCTGTCTTTGCTAATTTCACACAATGGCCTGACCTTTAAGCAAGTCTGTCGCAGACATGTGGCCAGTTAAGGATCTTTGCCGCAACAATGGCGCTTTATCCTGCCCGACGACTACAAAGAAAGGCTGTAATTATCTCCTCTATTATTACTGAGCCTCTTGGACTTTTCTTCTTTTTTTTTCAATTCTCTACTTGTGAAAAGTTGATATTAAAATGATTCATTTTCCATTTATTGTAATTCAAAATCCAAGCCCATTTGTAAATAATCTATATTGAGGTCTTTGCTGATGAATAATCATGCCTCATACTCAATTTCAGCTGCAGTCTGGCGTTGCATTTATTTATTTATTTAATTTACGCCCAAAGGCGAGGGGGCCGCGGAGAGTTGACTCTTCAACAATTACATAATTACTAAAGTGTAGCGGAAGAAGAACTTAGATCCCTGGGTTAAGCGCAGATGTATTATCAGCAGAAGATACTTGAGATATTCATATACCCCTATGTGACTGATAGATTATTAATTTTTACATTATTATATTGTTAAACGCTGGTGCATGAGTGCATAAGTCATCAGGGTGGTTAAGGTGCAGTGGAGGTGTTTTAGTTATGTTAATCAGTAGTTTATTCCGGTGCAGTTTTAATGTAAAGGTCAGGCCCCCATATGAAAGATAATAATAGGGTGTAGCCAATTGATCTCCATTTAGAGCAGGTTTACAGCAGAGCACGCACGCACACACACACACACACACACACACACACACACACACACACACACACACAGTACACCTGTGTATATTCAAGGAGCAGACAGGTATTCAACTTTTGAGGCTCTAGCTGAAATATTAAGTTATTACAGTTTATCCTGACGGGGAACATGACAAGTGGTGAACTGACTAAAACTAAAAAAAATTTTTATTTATTACTTAAACTTGAATTTAATCTTTGTTTTTTTTGTTTTTTTGGGAACATTTCTTTGAGCCACTAAGAATTACTTTGAAAAACTCTTCTCCATCTTCTTCTATAATCTTGGAGAGAGCAGCGGCAGGTGTTGAAATTATTTTCCTTCAACTTGTGGAATTACAGAGTTTTACTCAAGCATGTCTGCTCACTGCATTTTTTTTTTTTTGCTTTTTCTGTGACAATCTGGTCATTTGATTTCCCTCAGCGGCTTCTTTAGAGCAACAGAATAGAGGCTTAAGGATAAGCATAAACTGAGCCCTTTTTCCTCCATGGCTTCATTTAATTGACTAATCTGCTCTGCCCTGCCCATGAGCGCAGTAAGCCAGTTGTCGACTCAAAGAGGCCCCTCACTTCAGATAAATGAAAGAAGAAGAAAAAGAAGAGAGAAAAGAGAAAGAGAGAGAAAGAAAAAAAAAAGCACATCCAAGACTGGAAGCTGGATTTCACCCTAAAAGGAGGAGAGGGAAGAGACTTGTGAATTCTATTAAGATGTATGAGAAGACAGTTGCCAAAGCCATTTAATCGTGCTTCCGTCCTGCCTAATCCTCGCCCGGCAGATGTGTGCCTGTAGGTGAAGCAGGACAGGGGAGATGAGTCATGTAGCCAGCCAGTGCATGCACAACTAGAAAACTAGGAAAACAAATAAACACAGAGCCGCATCTCTTCCTCCTCCTCCTCCTCCTCCTCCTCCTCCTCCTCGCACTTTTTCTTTTCAAATGAAAAACTATCGCTCAGGTGACAAGATGATGAGTCAATTTCCACGTAATATTTATTTATTTATTTATTTTTGCCAGCTGTCGGTGTGAAATATGCGCTCCGACACAGAGGTTGTGCGAGTGGGTGTTGGATATGGTAGGTCCTAAATTTAGACGCTCAACCCTTCTGTCACATCTCTTTCACTGTTTGTCTCTTTCCTCGTCGTCTCTCACTTTTCTTATTTGTCTTCTCTCCCTTCACTTGCTATCATCAGCAACGTTAAACTGGGGGCATAAATTGTGCCTCAGACCTTTAGGAGAGGCGACGCACGTAGCCATAAATTTGCATGATGGATTTGGGGGAGGGGGGGTGGGCTGTGGATAAAGTACCCCATACACACGTCTTGATGTAGTGCAAACAGCCCATGTAATTGTAGATACAACCACAGCTGACAGTTATTTTTTATGATACCTTTGAGCTCCGTGTTTGCTACTGGATGTTAATTTATATTGATTCCCCGCTGAAAGCCGTACAGTCCTTCTCAAATGGCATAGAAATGTTTCCCTATGTATCATGGTCTGAACACTGCAGGGCTAATATACACAACATCACACTCAACACTGATGCAAAATGTCAGAATATGAGGGGGCCATATGTGAGCTCAGCTGTCGGTCTGACTTACCTTCTATAAATCACGTTAAATATCATAGCGCCATAGACAAGCTACCCTAAACTCTAGGTAATATTTTTGAGAGTCTTTCAGCTCATTATTTTGGGTTTACAGCCTGGAAATGGATTGATATCGATCATTCTTCACTCTCTCTGATGAACATCAACCCACTTGTCCTGCACACTGATCAGATTAGTGGCTGTCTGATGAGGAGAATGGTGCATTTAACATGGAGAGTCATGTGTTTTCAGCTTTCTCCACTGCCCCCAAATGAAAAAAAAGAGTCTAATCTATATAATATAATATAATATACTTTCACTTATACTTACAAATGATGTGAGGCAGGGCAAACGTTGGCATATGAGAGGCGGGGATCATGCACACTGTGTCCTTAACATGATAATTCATGACATCAGACGACAGTACACGGGCTCACTGAGCATTTGCTACACGGACTAAAAGTGATTTCTATATTTCTGCTGTGCTCAGCCAGTCTTCTGTTTAAATACTGTGAAGCACATAGAACAGCGTGGGTGTGTCACTGTCACCGTCAATAAGCTCTTATGATTAATACATAATAACCAGCCGTCGGCCCTATAAATAAGGAAGCATGTGGGTGGGTTAAAGAGTGTGTTAAAGGACAAATCAGCATTTAATAAAAAATAAAAAAAATAAAATAAGATTTTAAACCAGCTGATGGCTCATTTCATCCATTCTGTCGTTTACTGATATTTTTCTTCTGTCATCAAACTCGTAGGTTAGTTGAAAATGTAACAATGTGATGTATCAATATTTCAAATATAAACTGATCGTATGGCACGGTAAAGGAGAATATTGAATTTATATTCATAAGGTCACGAGAAATACGATTTCAAATATCTTCTTCTGGATCAGTAACTAGGCAACCGGTTGCTAACACGCTAGCCATCATATCAGCTTTATATGTGAAGTGTGTGCGTGATGATCAGCTGCGTTATGTCATATCGGAGTTATAGTAATTACATATTCCTGACTTGTAAATATGAGTTCATATCAACATTCAGCACCTGATTGTGACTGGAAAACTGAGATTTTGGATTGGATATAATTTACAAACGTACTGTGCTTTCAGATGATGTGACCGCTCACTAGTGGATTATGCCAACATGTACGCAGCATAATGTCACATATCTTTTTTTTCTTTTTTTTAAAAGGCAGGTTGAGGAACATTATTCTCAGGGATCTAAAAAAAAAAATAAAATAAAATAATAACATTTAAAGTAAAAAAGAAAAAACTCGCAGGTAGTTAAGTTATTTTTGACATGTATGTGAGATCCAATTCAACATTTATGTAGCAATGTGATGAATTCATAATGTCAGTAATGTGTGACCTGCTAAACAAAAATGTTTCTTTGTCGGTCCTCCTTCCGACAGAAATAAATATAGGGAGAGAATCAAATGAATCAGACGTTCAAACCCTGTTATTCCAGACTTTTCTTTTCCAACCGAGTCTGATTTGATGTTTGTGTTTCATCTGACTGTTGCGTTTCCTGACATGTCTGCGCGGTGTTTGCTCACGTCTAAGATATTATATGAGATTTGTGCCTTTAAGTATAAAGTTAGAGTGAGTAGTACGCTTTGATTTTGAATTGATAGTGTGCAAATTCTGTCTGACTGTCTTTAATATGTCGTCTCATCTACGAATTCCATCTTTAAAAAGATACAATAGATCTCATTCAGGTGACACCCGATTCCTACATAGAGGAACGTTTCTTCACCGCATGAGGGCAGATTTGAAATAGTCTTTGCATTAATAAGGTCAAAAAAAGGTCAAGACAGTTTTGATTTACAATTATGATACCAGCCTGATGTCTCAAGGTGCTGACCTGACCCGTCTAGTTGAGATGCTGCAGGACCTCGCTGGCCTGTCACCATTAGCAACGATCGAGTTTGAAATGCTGGTCAAAGATAGAGAGGTCAGTCTACGTACACATCTCGGGGACCGTGGTGCACAAGTCAACCTGTATGTTTATTGATGCGTCAGTTCAGTAAATACTCTGCCATCTATTGTGATCTAATGCTATGAATTACACTCAAATGGTTGAAGTTTATGAGGGTACTTCTGCCTAGCAACAGACAAGAACAGAATTAATTAGCATACATTGGCATTATAAATGGACGTGACAGCAAATACACTCGAAGGCACCACTGGTCTTGTCTTTTTCGCTCAATTCATTTCACGTGACACATTTCAGTTTCCACTGATTTCATTTCACATAATCATGAAAATAGTTGCTCTCCATTTCAGCAATATCATCCAAGTAAAAGAAAAAACAAAGCGCCCCTGGGCTTTGGATTTAGAGTGTATCAGTGTATCATCTGTAAGATGCTTGGCTGCAGTCTGAGCACATCTGACTGAGGAAGGGCATCTAACCAGCCGAGGATTTCCATACCTGCCTCCCGCCTCCAGTAATCTGAAGTACATCACGCGTCTGGCCGAGCTTTATTTCAAGAGTCTAGAAAATAGATAAGCAAGTGACAGAGATCGAGATAACACTAATCCCAGACTGGCGCTGGGTCAAATGGAGTGGCCCATGCACAACGACAAAGTAATGAAGGGCCCGGGGTCCACAGCAAAGCCGCGCTGAAATAAGGAGAAAAAGAGGGGCTGGGTAGAGGGACAGGGTGGGCAGCGAGGGAGATAAGAAGGACAGAAGAAAGAAGAGAAGGAGAAAGAGATATGAAAAAGATGCAGGAAGGGTGATGTGTTGACTAGTGTAGATTTAAAGCAAAATCACGTTTGACTGTTGGTAGTCGGACAATCTGTTGACTTGTGTCACTAAAACAACATCACGCTACTTATTGTTATTTACAGCCAAGACACATAATGAAAATCCAAAAGACTTTTTTCTTTTTTCTTTTTTGCATGGCGGAGAAACCAACACAATACGATTTACACCATGCATTAAATAACTTATATGAGAATGTGTGTGTGCGGGGGGTGATGACAAAGGATATTAACTTAATTGCTTAACGCACACTCATAGCAGTGAGTTGATTTTTTTTTATGGTACATTTTAATATCGCTGCAGAGCGCGTGATGAAAATAAAATCCAGTCCTAATACAATTTCATCCTAGGTGAGAACATTTTAGTTTCCAATTACAAGAACATTACAGATAACAAGGCATTGTAATTAGGTTGTTTTTCCAAAGGGAAGCTGCTAAATGATATAGAAAAGACGTTTCAGCAGTTACTGTGTTATTGCCATCGCGACACACCGTTCCCCACCCGCCGCTTCAAGAGCAGCCTGGCTGCGATGATGACAAGGGCAAGGAATGACAAATCTCTTCAGGATCTCTGCAGCACACCTAAATAAAATGTTTGACTAATGTGTCATATCTTTTTCTGAACTCCTCGAACTGCCTGACGTGCTCTTGATCCGTCTCACCTTTCTCAGAAGTGAACGCGACACGTAGATAATAGAAATCACGCTCCGTTTCAGTTTTCCTTTTCCTTTATTATCAAATCGTTTTGCTGCGATTTCTCTTTGGATTGAACAGCAATTAAAACAGTGTGGTTCCATATAGATTACATATAAAAACAGTTATTTAAAATAATATCAACCCTCTGAGTTTAATCCAATTGGCAGTCGTCTGTGTGTCCCCCACATTGGACACGTCAAGATAAAAAACAGAAAAAGGCATTAATATGACACATATTCCTTTATCAACACCTGAAAGAATTATGATCAAGTAATGAGTAATGAGTGAGACACGGGTGAAAAATATGTAATGGCAGCATGCCTGGATGAACCTACTATGGGACCCCTGGGTAAAAACTCGTAGTCGGGCCCCTACTGACCCCTATTGACCCATTTCCCAAGACGACCTTAAACTGTCAGGTACTCTAGAGCAGTTAGTTGATTAAAACGAGAGAATTATTTACAGTTTTCACAATCACTTAATAATTTATGCCTTTTTCAATTTCTGTTACATCTGTCTGTACTTTTACAGCATTTATGGAAGTCAGTAATATAAAAAAGGAAAATCGCTGCACAGAAACACACACTTGGACCGACGTTAAAGCCTGTCCCAGCTCGACTCCGTCTCCACTCTTCATTCAGCAATATTAATGCGATGAATCCATCTATTCTCATCAGTTACTGATGACACCTGAACAATACCAGGTTACCACATACATCACATACTCACTTTTTTTTTTTAATTAGAACTGAATGGTTTCTGTCACAATTATTGAAAACCGATTGGAGTGGGAATATTAATAATGTGTGGCTGTCACCCACCATGCATCCGTCCATCCTCCATCAGTGCTCCTCACACTCAGAAACCGTCGCAGCAAACGTATTGGAGCCTGACTGACTGGACGTTTTGGGGTTGATGTGCTACTATAGAAATAAAATGTTGGCAAGATATTTTTACAGTTTAACAATAACCATCAAATGTCATTTTAGTGTCCAAAAAAATCTGACTTTTGGACTTTTATATCGATCCGGCTCTAAAACATACGTCTTTCTCTCAACTCACAGTTGAAGCTGTGGAGAACAGAAGCGCCGTATTTAATTGGAGTCATGAACGCAACTGCTACATCTGTTGGAGTAGAAAACAGACAACTGTTGATACTATGTGGTGAACACGCAGCTCCTGCACAGCTGCCATATTACACACAAGCCTTGGAAAACCTTTGTTTCTCCCCCTCAGGTATTACTTCATGACCCTGGGACCAAAGCAAACGGCTGAATATGTATTATGAAATTATTGAAAAATGCCAAGAGTGGCTTTTTTTTGGGGGGGGGGCGTCAGTGGGAGAGATTTACAGAGGTGTCAACAGCTAAGCCTGTATGTACACACATCCAGTAACAACCCGATGGCTTAATTATCAAGACTCACTCACAGATTCCACTCTGTCAGTGTCATCGCAGCGTGAAAATACACGAGAGGGAAGAAAAAAAAATAAAATAAAAAATAAAGCTCCACCTTATTTTAACCTTAAAAGCAATTAATTAAAGAAGTTTGTGTTATGAGGATGTTCAGCGCTCCCATCGCTTCCCTTCTGCCTGAAAATGCGTCATCACTTCTGCATCACCTGCATTCCAAGAGGGGGGGCTGTGCATGTGTGTGCACGTGAACACACAAAAGGAAGGATATGCCTGCGTGTGTGTGTGTGTGTGTGTGTGCCAAAGCCAGCGTGCTTTAATACAATATTCAAACACTCCCATGGTGCTTTTACATCAGGGAAATATTAAAAGCTCATCCGTAACATCTTCTCTCTGCTTCACCAACTGTTCTGGCTTACAAAGACTGAGAACTGAGCTTAATCATCACACGGGGAAAAGATTCCCTCCAAAACCTGCCAAGTGAACTCAAACCTGGCATCGTGTCCTGTGACTCGCCCCTTCCTTGATATTTAATGCATAGGTGTCGTGGCAGGCGGTGATGGACGGGAGGGAAAGTTGAAGTTGACGTCTCTTTGGCAGAGTGCAAAGCCATCAAAAACAGAGCCACAGTCTGCGGGACGTATCCCGTGAAGAGAGACAGACAGAGATGCAGGGAGACAGGGGGAGAGGGCTGAAAACGAGTGGTGAGGAGTGTGAAGGTGACTGGAGGAGTGAGAGACATGAAGAGAGAAAGAAGAAAAAAAAAAAAAAAGAGAGAAATTGTGGAATCTATTTCTGTCTGGCTGTTTCCTGTGAAAGATGGATAAAAGATATGGTGACTGCACCTTTTTCTTTCCTACCGAGAGCCAAAAATGAGACTTGATGCAAGGCCAAGGACCAATCACAAAACGGCACGTGGCATAATACAGTTATCAATACACATAACGGAATGTGCCAAAAAGGGGGGGGTGTGCGTGCCTATGGAAGCCAAGCGCTAATGTTAAATAATGAGGTTCACTATGACTGTATATATCTATATATCACTATATCTGACATAAAACAGAAAGAAAACACGATTCAGGTCATCACTGTAAAATCAACAGGGCACCTTTACAATTACATATATAATATTATTTCAATTATACATACACATATATATATATATATCCGTACAGGTTCAGGTTTCCTATACTATCGACACTATATCTTGCACCACTTGGTCTGGAAGTTAAACTGTATGTCGAGTTGTTAGTAAATCTCCCAGTTGTCCTACACTAAAATCTTGTTTATTTGCACACTCAAATATTACAACGTAAAACCGCACAGCGTGCGTATTGTCTACGTATTAAGTATTGTGATATTTCACCTGGAATGAGGGATTGGGCGAGTGTGTTGATGTGTTGCCACGTAGCTGTGTCACGGTGCTTTTTACTGGACTGCAGCTGCCGCAAAGGATCATAATGAAGTGCAAGGTTTCCATCATGCTGCAGGTGTTCCAAAGCCTCGCTTCTACCTCAGGGAATGGTTATACTACACATGGTGCGATTCAGCCTCAAAGCGCCTTTTTAAACAGAAAAAAAAAAGAATCTGCGTGTATTCAACTTCTGAAAGACTGGAGACACCAGAATTATTATAGTCAAGCTATAAATCTTATAATATAAATGTGTTAACCTGATCCTGCAACACACTCTTACAGGGCCAATTGATATCTCTCCATCTCATGCGCTCTTGTGGGTTTGTTGAGAGAAACTGCACATCTGTAGCATCATTTAGTCGAGATAGAAACCAGGCGGTTTGTCCAATGTTTGTTACATTATCTGAAGGGCCTCGTATACAGTCGGAGTCAGCGCGCGAGTCGGAGACGATAACCTATTCAGCAGCTTTTAAAAGTTACAATTTTTTAAGCAATTTGCCTTCTGAAAGTTGAATCCATTATAAGTCGGTTTAGCTCGACAAGCAGCGATGGCAGCAGGGACAACAGTGGGATGTTTGAAATTGGCCTCATACGCTGCCAGAATTCAAGCAACACGGAAAACAATTAGACTGTGACCACATGGATGAAGAGTAAACAGAGAAACGGAATCCAGCAGCTCCGCTAATGAAACGTTGGTGTCTTAAGCAAACGCTCGGCGATTCATATTCTACTGCTTTAGGTTGCAAATTCTCCTGTGACTGGATAACTGCTTCTCTGCGTCTTGCTGTGTAGGACTATGTATGTAAGACTATGTAAATGGGTTTAAATGACAGGTTTGTGAATGGGTTTCAACACGTGTTTGGACGGGCAATTCATTCAATTTGTATATGAAGCTATAATGATGCAAAATAACAACCAGGGAACCCTTTGTTGTTGTTGTTTGTTTTTTTGTTTCTCTATACTGTAGAAAATGTGCAAAAAAAAAAAAAAAGCTGAACTGAGTCCAACAGCTGAACATCTGTTATGCAGTCAGTCACACGGTTATGTCGATACACCACATATCAGAGCAAACATCACTGTTTTATAATAACGCTTTCCACGTCCCGACTGACAGAAAAACACAACGTGGTCCAGGCCCTCAAAGATATTCCAACTGAAATACATTTCTCACCAAAATAAATTGACAATCCGTGCCCATGTACACATATCTATAGATTCACTTAGTGACCATCAACCTGTGTTGAACTGACGGCAGAGGTACCAACACAAGCAGTCAACTTGTCATCTCCTGTCAGACTGTAGCGTTCCTGTGAAATATCCATCCTTCTTGCAGATTAACCAGAAGGTTACCCAGTGTATCAGCTGCATCCTGAGTGTTCAGTTATGTTGGTTTGGCAGCAGTTATTTTAGTAAACCTTCGTGTTGAGTATGTTTATGTTTATGTTGTTGTTGTTGGTGTGGTTGAAGAAAGGTTAATCTTCTTGTCAGTAACGCGTCTCTTACAAATACATCTCCACTGCAAGCCTGCTCACTGCAATCACTGCTCTCTATTACAGAACGCTTCCTATTCATGAGACCAGGAAAAATAGAAGATTATATGTGATCCCTTACAAAGGAGATCAATCAAAAATCTAATATAAGCATCTAAACACTGGATTTACTTCAAATAATAAACCCAGTCTGTACAGTGTCACTGCATTGCTAAATGATATCAGTCAGATCGTTACATTTAAACTGCTTTAATAATGGTGTATCCGATCATTACAAATATGCAGTATGTGCATTGCATTTATCTGTATTTGATCAAGGTACGATTGATAGATACAGATGGGCGACAAAAATAATAACGAATGCAGATGTTTCCACACATGGACACTGCATGGCAAAATGTAAGCAATTAACATCCAGTTGTGTTTTTTTTTCTCTCTCTCTGTGAAACCAGTCTGTTTATCCCACACGCGGCGCTGCGGCTGCTTACAGGACGTCGAACAATGAACGCATCGCCTCCTGCGCAGCTGAGTGTTAACAGAGTGCTCTTTCACGAGCCGGGGTAGAATGCCTATTGTGTTTTATCTATACGCAACAGAGACGCTCAGGTAGAGACGAGTCTTATGGACTGCCGTCTCAACCGCTGAACACATGCTGGGCCAAACAGGATCTCTGCGTGATGATTAAGACACCATATTGTGAGTTGTTATGGCAAATTTATGTCCATATTTCATCACATGGATTGCAGAAGAAAGATTTGCAAATTGACAGGGAGGGGGGTCATTGCATGAAGGCCCATTTCCTCCTCAATGCTGCTTAACTCCTTTATAAATGACACGCTGAGCTCATCATTCTTCATATCGAGTTCTCTGAAGGATCCTGCTGGAGAGAAACCTACGATTGACCCCAGAGAGATCAGATTACAGCTCAATATAAAAGGAAAGAGTAACGACCTGATGCAGTACATGAATCAGAGCCGGGGCATACATTTCCCATCAGTCAAAGCTATGTCCTCATTAAAAGCCTACTTGTTTAGTGTGTGTGTGTGGGTGTGTGTGTATTAGTGTCTTCAGAGACCCATTGTTCAGTTCATTGGTCATATTTCTCACAAAAAAAAAAAATCACCTCATCAACTTTAATACTTCCTATGAGCTGATACACCCATCAAGCTGGTCAAGGAGACACACACACACACACACGTTTGATACGCCCATTACTTCAGTCAAGGATAACACCTTCGCCGCGCACATGTACAAATGCACTGCCTCACCTGATCACCTTACACAACCTCACTTTATTGCCAATAGCCTCTACAGATCGACACATTCTCAACAAGCTCCCTGCTCGGAGCGTTTGATTGATTGGTGATCCCTGATGGCGACTGCCCCAGAAAAAAGGTCACCGGATTCCTGCCAGATGCCAGGGGATGGCAGATAATGACAAACATCCATCTTGAAGTGTAGGGGGCAAATGGGGGTGGTGGGGTTGTGGGGGGGAGGGGCAAAAGCACTGTTGCTGATATGTTGTGATGTGGCGTGTGCCATCAGCTTCAATACTTATTACCTTCTTACCGGACCAGCTGCTCTCTGGTGTCAGATTATTTTTTTTCTTTTCTGTTTCTGCAGTGTTTCTCAGAAATCCTCAGTGTAGGATTGCACGTGTAACGGTGTCATGTGTTGGGCTTTAATGGATCACTACATCATTGTCAGACGGACTGTAACCACCTTTCTGTGAACCCTACATCTCATTTGTCCTTTGTCACCTCGTCTCGCGATATCGGACGATCGGAGATCTCCACGTCTACCGGATTTCTAAATGGAAGGTAGTTGATCAAAGGGGCGAAGAGTTCGGCCGCTAACAAACCTACGTGTTGTCAAGGACACGCCTTACCAGAAATAATGCTTTCTCCCCAATCATAAGCACACAACTACGAAGGGTCGACCTAAAGGTTTTTGATTGAATGATGTTTTTGTTTTTGTTTTTTTTGTTTTTTAAACTGTTTCCACCCAGTTTAAACAACCAAATATGAGAGATTGTCCTCAGTCTCTACCTTTCACCATTTGCCATTTCCTAAAAACCAGAGGTCTCCACAGGTCCGTTTGGTTCCTCGTAACCGAGATCCAGGACCAGAGTAAGGGTCTAAGTCCAACAACTGATAAGTCTAATTTGGTAGATTTTAGAGCGTCTCGGATCGGTTTGTCAATACGTCAAATGTTGGATCCAAGCAGACACTCTAGCAGCTCTGATACCTGTGTATTACATCGCAATCATCACAGGAAAAAAAAAAGTGTTTGTTGAGGTGAGAAGGAGAGTGTGAACTCTCTTGGTGCAATTTGATGATTGATTCTCTCTGCCAGAGGCCGTTCAAGTCAACAGCACTTCATGAAAAAAAAGGATCTTCAGGTCTGTCCTCATCACATTTGACTGTGCTTGGGTCATTAAAGAAAAAAACTGAATTTATACACAGTGGTTGATTTAGAGGCCCTCTCACTTGTTTTGTGTCATAAAGCAATATAACACATTTCCTGTTTCAGATTCAGCAAACAAACTGTTGTGCGTGTTTTGTGCTGTAAAGCTTATTTCTAGTTTCATAATTTAGTAGCAAACAGTAAGAACAGGTCCAAAATGCTGGAACCTCTTTATTTTTTATTCGGGGGCTATAAAACGATCCAACATGTTTCCTGTTATCCAAAAATCCATGAATTTTGGACTCTTCCTGTGCTGTCAAGTAATCTGGCAGATTTCATGTTTTCAAATTTAACAAAAAAAAAACACTTGATTATTAATGTTATTCAGCCAACGTGTACAGTCTTTTGTATTTCACAGATGGACTTGTTTGATGACCTATATGGAGGAGTTATAAATGTATTCACAAAGAGACAACAGTAAATCCAAACTTTAGCTCCAACAGGGTCTCCAGATATAGATTTTTAAAGTTCCACATTTGTTGGAAAAAAGTTAAAAACTATTTCCCTGATCACTCACAGTTATGCTTCCAATTTAAAATCTATCTTATTCAGTCGAGGCTATGAGTGAAAAGCAAAACCACGGCGTCAGAGCCGGATGACTCGGGTGTGACGCCGGGTCCTGAGAGAACGCGTGTTAGCAGCTGACAACCTCTGGACGCCTCTCACTTTTCCAATTACATGTAGAAAATTCTATTACACATATAAGAGATCACAAGATGGTCACACTCTGCTTCACTGTACTATGAAACTGGCAGTAGTGGGGAATTTAATCTACAAGGAACATTTCAATTTTCCCACCATTAGTTTCCAGAGATTTTAATTAAGCATAAGCCATAAATCTCCATTCCCCATTTCTCTGCCATCCCTCTTTATACTCTGTGAGCTGCATAAAAAAAAAAAAAAACCTGCATGCAGAGGATATGCAAACAAAATATTTTAGCGCGTTAGTTTCGGTCCACACGCACGTGATGTGGTGTTGATGTGTGGTTTCACCAGTTCCTGCAACAGGAATCTAGTTTGCAGTTAGTCCTTTTCAAATCTTCACTGACTCATAATGATGCAACGCTGCACGACACATCTGGTTATTTATTTGACCCTTGTTGGCGATGGGTCATGGGATTATTCAGTTACATTAATCCACAATAAAACCAAAATTGCAATCTTAGAGCGCAGTACGTTGGCATGAAGCAACTTTTAAACATGTAAAGGGCGTCTACACGCTGTATAATAACCTGAAAATAGCTCCAAACCGATTTAAATAAATACATCTATGCATAAACGTATGTAAACAAAACCATGAACATCAAAATACACACGTACCATCTTACAGCTCATCTTATAAAACAAACACAACTTATAAAAAAATCAATAAGCCACTTATATATATATATATATATATATGTATGCATTTATCCCATTCCAAATATCTGACCACCTTCACCTCCACTCTTCTATTGTGGAGATCATTTCCATCCATCATCATTATGTCTACATATTTTAGTATGGATTTCAGGTCAAAGTCAAGGTGCTGGTGGATCCTCTCTACCAGTAGTTGTTGCCAGGTGTGTTTTCTGTCTCTTGAATCTAACTAATTAGTGTTTATTGCGTAAACATTTTAACATAACTTTATTGAAGGGGGAAATATAAGCAGACAGTTTAAAGGACTGATGTAATAAAATATTATATTGCAGAACAGAGTAGTGCTTTACAGACAGAAGACATATTATAAGTTCTAGCAAATGGATCCATATTATATGAAGATTTTTTTTTAGGTCCTTTTTAGAGAAAAGTGATTCCAGCCTTTATAGATTTTACATTTTAGTATTATGATGACCATTTACTTAAAGGTCAGCTTTGATTTTTTACAACCTCATTCCTCTTTGTAACTGTACCTGGACAACGCCTCATGAATAATGCACATTTCCTCACCGACCCTGCATTCATTCACATGCTGATGTTTTTCCAATTATCTCGCCAGTTGTAATTCTCCAGTGCTGCAGCACAGACTGGAAGTTATAAAAAAAAAAAGAAAACATGAGGGGAGGGGCATATTTCACGGGTTTTATTTTATCATTCTGGGCCAGCAACAGGGTTTTATATGATATTGCTCTCAATCTTGGGAGCAAATCTTCTCTCTTGTAAAAAATCAATGCCTTGCTTTTTTTTCTTCTTCATGCTTTTAATTCTCCTGCCTTCTCTTTCTCTGCCGCAACCTCCGACGCTCCTCTCTTCTGTTCAGTCGCCCTCTTTCTGATTCAGAAAGCAGGGCAGCGGAGTAATCTTCATGCGCTTTAACGGGAACTCTCTCCCAGCAGTTTAATCAGAGTTCCACCGACCCGCCACCCTGGCTGACCCGTCCTATCTCCTCCCTGAGTAATGGGCTCCAGCCTGAGCTCTCTGGTGACCTGCGGGGCCCTCCAAACCCTCCCTCCCCGTCCTCCTTGTCCGCCTTCTCACACCTTCCTCTCCGTCTCTCAGCGGCCAATTAAAAAGCAGCGACAGTGGTGACAGGGGCCCCGCTGGTGCGAGTGATTGGATGAGCCCCAGCCTGCCCCCCGGCCCATGGTGCAAGTCGGCGGCTCGTCCGTCTCCTCTGATCTCTGGCGACTTCCCTGTGCCCAATAAATCATTTTCTCATGGAGCAGAGCCTCTCTGACCAAAGCAATCAAGAAATCCCACTTTATCTGCCGCTGATATCAAAGCGAGCTTCACCGGTAAACACTAAATGGTGATTTCAAGATGACCCCGGGATAGGCACGGCCGCTTGGTGAGCGGAGTCAGACGTGATTTATTGTGTATGTGAGTGTACGTGTGAGAAGGAGAGAGGGACTCACAGCGCAGCGTGATCACACGGTAGGAGACAGATTTACACCTGCATGGTTGGAATTTTACAGGATTTTCAAAGAAATCTGACCTAATAAGTGAAGCAATATGGATCCAGTACAGTGTCTTAATGATCCAATAGAGGGAGCAGCTAGCCAAGGCAGAGCCCTCTGTGCCCGTCATGGTGATTCCACTTTCTCCCGAGAGGAGTAAGAAGTCCTGTCAGATTTACCGGTTACAAGAAAAGGTTGCAAGAAATGAGGTACTCAACCCAAAAAAAAAAAAAAAAAAAGAGAAACCCAGCCTAATAATTGGAATCTTCTTCATTTCTAATGCTGTGAGCAACACAAATGAAATCCCACTGACCTCCAGTTTACAGCAGAAACTCTTAAAAAGACGTACATGTCGCAACCGGGACAAACTAAAATTAACTGTCTGCATGACTCAAAACCTCGACGAGTAAATTAAGTTTTTCATAATTTGGATAAGCCAACCTTTTAAAATATGGAGATGATGGACACGGTGAGCAATATATTGAGTAGAGGAGGTTGAAACCAACTGGACGCCTGATGATATATATGAAACCTCAGTGGGACAAACAGAGGTTGAACCGTAGAAGCAGTACATGGTCTCCCATTTGTTGATTCTGCTGTCAAGCAAACATGTCTGCGCTGCTATTGGCTAGTTTTTACGGCCACAGCTCTGTTCTTCTTCTTCTCCTGTGTGTGCTTGTTCTTCTCTGTTGGGCAGTTTACGAGGAGTCCAGAGCCCAGAATTCGTGATGTGACGTTTATATCAAACAGCCCTCGCTGCATTTATACACACACACACACACACACACACACACACACACACACACACACACACACACACACACACACACACACACACACACACACACACACACACACAGATCTCAGCGGCTCACTGTTCGCTTGTTTATTCAAAGTTTATTAATTTTAAACGCGTCGTGTGTCCAAATTGCACCAAATGCGACGCGGCTCATTCTACGGTCCCCGGCAGTACACAGCGTGGAGTCAATCAGAAGAACGCTTGTCGAGATAATCAAAGCATTTACCTGCTGTACCAGCTGTAAATTAGTCTTGAAGAAAAACAAAAAGGCTGGGCAGAGACATGATGAAACCTCTCCAGGGTTCTGGCTCAGGTAATTTAGGCTTCATTTAATGGGGACTTGTGTCCAAATTGCTGTTTAAAAATAAAAAAAAACCTTCAGACAGATGTCTTCCTGTTTGATACACTTTACAGACGGATCAGACATTCAGTCAGAGATGATCAAGTGCCGTAATGGCATCTTTTGATGTGTTTTTATGGGGTTCTACCTCAGGATGGGCAATAAATGCTGGTCAATACTATGTACTTATCCAGGTACAAAGAAAATTATCCGAAGTCATTCAAGACAATGAGAAAGGGTGTCCAAACTTTAGGTACTGTGTATTCATAAATTGCATATCTTTATTAAAACCTTTCCAAAAAAAAAGGTAGCATATAGCATCCTGAGGAAAACTTTGCTTTAGGATGAAAACATCAACACGTTTAGAAAGAAAAAAAAAAAGATCTATTTCAGCGCACGAGCTGGAGAGAAATCCTTGAGCAGGCCCACAGTGAGAAATGTCCTCCGTTATAAAGACCCTCTGATAGAAAAGCACATTGTGTCTCTCTGAAGAAAACCGAGCCACAAGCTCCATCACTTCACATCACCGCGAACCTGCATCACCACTAAATGCAACACAGCTCTCCGCTTTCATCACCTCATCTCGCAGGGAAGCTGTGACCTCTATTTCCATCACAATGAATTCATCCATGCACACACACACACACACACACACACACACACACACAGACAACATCGTAGACTATAGACACACTTTTAGGTTCATTATCTGGTCACTGGCTACAGATGAGATGCACGCATAGCGAGTTTGATGTTACAGATGTAAACATGTTCACCTACAAGTGTATTTACATGAAAACGCGCATTTACACAATTACACACGCACACCCAAACACGTAACGTAGGCTGCATTACCAGCGACTCAGTCTCAGCCTCCATGCTTGGATCTCTCCCAGTCAATAGCAGCGAATCCCCTCGCAGCTTTTAATCAGACGGGCGACTATTGGAGCTTAGCTAATGAATGCACTCGGATAATGTAATCTCAATAATCTCTATGAAGCCCCTAATTGAACCATATGCTAAATGTGATGTATGACTTCATTAAGAATTGATGTCTCATTTTATGCGACGCCGTTCGTGACCTTGACGGGCTTAGTGCGTCACTGTTGAGGCAAAGGTCCAATCCTGTTAAAGCTATTCAGCGGGGCTGGCACGTGACGGTTGGCTGCAGGATGTGCCGGGACGCCAAGTTTGAAAGCTTCAAACTTGGAACGACTTCTGATAACCGGGAGGAGTGGATGTGCAGAACAAAGATGTTCTCTCAGTGTAGCGTTACAACTTTGGGCTTGTGATGTTTTAAAAAGTGTAGCACCGTACTGAACATGATGATTAACCTGCATTTGCCCAAAAGGCTTTTATGTTGTAATTAGATCGGGTATAACCTCTAAATAAAATTTAAGATGAATATAATCATTTTGTTAACTTCACATTTTGCCCAAAGCGTCAAATATAATAACCAAAAATATGTAAATATGCAACCTCTGGTAATATGTAACCTGCTCTACCAACTGTGCTACTGCTGCCTCAAGATGAATGTGACAACTGTGGCAAACATCTGCCAAGCACAGATTGAAAAAAAATAATAATAATAAAAAAAAATAAGGCTGCAAACAAACAAACAAATATTTGATTTTCTTTTTCATTTTTTTTTCCAATTAATGGTTTGATCTTTATAGATGTCAGAAAATGTCCATGTTGTCATCCATCTTTTTTTTTTTTCTTTTTTTTTTTTGGTCTGAAAAAGAAGATGTAAGAATGATATAAGACAGAAAAGATACAAATTCCTACACTGGAGAAACTGTAACCTTTCGATATTTTGCAATTTTATTTGATTAAATTCGAGGGTGAAGGTTTGCTTTGGGGAATAGAGAACCAAAACGAAACCTAATAAAACATTACAGATGTCTAAATTCCTTTTATTACTTATGCAGTAACCCTGAAAAGAGAGATGAAACAAGTGAGACGCACAAGACGCTGTCTTTACATCTCTAACAAGGATAAAATAAAACTCTTTGTTTGTTTTATTTGATGTTCAAATGTAATTTAACTTTATGAGTAAAATACAGTGATGCATTATTACTACAGCTCTACCAATCAGGGTTAAGGCAGCATCTACTGTATGTGTCCTTAAAAGCAAAACCCACAAAGCACTCACCACTGTTTCAGAAGCATAATATTACTGGGCTTTTTGCAGCTGGACAGTCAGAGGACATTTTTAGAGATGTTAGGTAGTAAATCAAACTGGGGGGGGGGTCCTTCCTGTCCAAAGTGGAACGTGCTGTAAGCCGCTGGAGAAATTAATCAATTGCACAAACTGTTGCAGACGGAATTGCCTGACAATCAAAAATTCAATTACCTGACTAATCATTTAAGCACTACCGAAAACATTTGAAATGTAAACTGCATGTCAGTCATACGTTGAGGACATTGCACTTACAATAAACAGACATGTTTCCTTAATGTCCACCATCCCTTGACTGCGCTATTATTTATGAATATTGATCAACATCAAAAGCGTTAAAGATAGCGCACACACACACGCACGCACACACACACACACAAACACACACATACTTTCCTCCCTAGCATTTATTTTCACAATATGTATCTCTGAAATCCATGTATCCACCTTTGGTGTTGTCAACTGTCAAGTCAGGTTTGCATGAGCGCCATCCCAAAACTGCATGCACGGGTAAGTTCAAAAGGCACACGTTGGGCTAGTCAGCCAAATACGGGAGGCAGAGGGGAGGGGGGGAGGGTAGAGGGGGGGAGGGTAGAGGGTAGGGGAGGGTAGAGGGGGGGTAGAGGGGTTATTAGCCCGCATTTTGGAATATCTTCTCATGAATTAAATATGTAATCAACCATGAAAAGTGAGCCAGACAAATTTAGTGTCTTAACTTTGCTGGAGCCAAGCCAATAAAACAAAAAATGGAAAAAGAAACATTCCTCTCCAACGAATAAATTAGCATTATCATGGCCACGGTTATTTGGAACTTATTTCCATCCTTTCACTTGGAAGACGTTCACTGAGTTAAGTATCACATTTCCCTGTGAAAGGCCGAGAAATGATTGCTAATATTCAATTCCCTATCAGCATAATCGAACCTGCACAAAGTCACCCGGCACTGAAAATTTAAATGTAAAGATGTATGAAGATTTTTACATTTAAAAAACAAAAAACAAAAAACAAAAACAATGAATTAATTAATTTCTTTAAATGGGGCTGCATGAGATTGAATACATTTTTTTTTGTTATTAGCTCTGATATCAAATGTTAAGTCCTGCAAACTTTGGACTCATTAACAGTGGACAGCTTGGACACTTTCAGCCAGAAGGGTTGAAATTAAAACACCAAGTGCTGCAGAAGGCAATTATTTACCATAGAATATAGAGAATATAGATAGGTAGAATTCACTGAGCTGCAGTTAGCTTTCCCTTTGTTCACATGCTAGTAGCTACCTCTGTCTGTCTGCTGTTTGCTGCATGGTGGTAGCGGGTAGAGGGTCACTGTTGGGTCATGCATCTCTGGGGTTTCCACTGCAGGCGACTTCTTTCATTTTAATAATAGCAATTGATTAATTGCTAATACAAAACAATTCATTTAAATATTCACTTAATGTCCGTGCTGTTGAGAGCTTTTACTCCATATCTCTAGGCTTTTTTTTTTTTTTTTAGACTTCTCATCTATCCATTACATTAAGCTACATCTCTTCTCTCATGTCATCGATATTTTTCCTCTTCCTGTTCCTGAGCTTCTCACACGTGTAATCAGAGTGACACACGCTTCCCGTGGGGGCTGTGGTGACGTGTCTAAACGGGCAGGGAGGCTATTATCACGTCTTCCCATATGTTCCTGGCAAAATCTGTTGGGCTGATGCAGCTGCCTGATAGGTTTTTAATAAGAACACCCCGCCGTTTCACTTCATTTCACTTTGAAGCAATCCCGCTCGATCTAAAGGGAATACGGCCCATGTTTGGCTGTGAAATGTATTCCAGGAGCAAATGAGTGTCTTACTGATTTGAGGGACGTGGTGAAGCCGGGCTGTTTGAGTCTTCCTCTGCATGGTTGGCAAATGCTTTGTAGCTTCAGCATGCTGTAAAACAGCACTAATATAACTACTCTACTCTACGTGGCCATAGTCTCTCACTACTTCCATCTCTCTCTCCTCCTACTAAACTCTCCTTCATACCCAAGAGCCTGACTAAATGCTTGCACAAGCACCGAGCACATGGGTGCCGATAAAGTGGGTCAGGAAAGTACAATTGGTACATCTCTCTGCAGCAAAAACTGTTTGGCTTATGGCAGGTTGTGTGTAGGTGTGTGTGTGTGTGTGTGTGTGTGAGAGAGAGAGTGGGTGGGTGGCAGTTGTGGGTGGGTCGTGGTAAATCTCCAGCAACAGTAAAAATCAATGAAGGGAGTTTGGATGTCAGAGTCAATGAATCTAGTTGCTATAGTTCAATATGCAGATCAATGCTGCAACTTATAATCGTTGTATTTCTCAACACTCAATGTCTTCTCTAATCATCGTAGGGATGTGTGTGTGTGTGTGTGTGTGTGTGTGTCATCAGACGTTGTTGTGCAGAGTAAGTCATGAATAATGTACTGCTTCAGCGCTGAGAGAGTTTGGTGTTCCTTGCTTCAGCGTCTGACAGGGACCTGGATGACAAGTTTTAGACCCAACATCACTTATATATGAATTTAAAGTAACAATGCACTACGTCTTTATGCAAAATGCTTGTCCATTTCATCCTGACAGATACGGGGGGAAAAAATAATAATGCAGTCATAATGCAAAGAGAGCCACCTACAAAAAAGGTTTCTACAGAAAACAGGAAGAATAATAAATGTACTGTACAGTTATGGAACCCTAAAGCAAAACATGTTAAAAAAAATAAAAAAATAAAAAATCAACGTTGGAAACGGGGATGCTGCGTCAGACAATTTCTCCAACTCGCCACCGCTGACCACGTGTGCAGAGCTGAGTAAGTAGGTATGATTCCCTCAAGCTCTTTTGTCATCCTCTCACTATTTCACTCACTTTTTGTATGAGCAAACGCCATAAAAGCCTTTGAGGAGGCACCATTATTCCCATTTACACTATCATTGCATCTTGCTCCTCTCTATGAAGGCAGGGGTTCTTCACCACGCCGCATCTGTTTTTGCTCAATGTGGTCAGATGAGAAATATTCACGCCATGTGTAAACTCAACCCAGAACCACAGAAGCAGTTTGCAAAGTACGAAAGGTCCAGGAAGTGTACTGATGTAGGGTTAAGCTCATCCCTGAGTAAGTGGGTTTTTCCTTCCACTCAAGCTTCTTTTGCATTTTCGTGGCAGTTTAACAGCTTTGTGGTGCTTTCCAAGTCAGATTTGAGGCCTTTTTTTAAAAGGTCTAAGTATGCTTCAAACAAACAATATTATGTGTCAGCCAGCCACATCTAATGGGAAGTGTTTCTGACCATACTGCTTCCTCCTCCGAGCTGCATCCCATTCATCCCCATCTCTCTCCAACAATCCTGTCGTTTGCTCGTATTTGCAGACTTAAAGCCTCAAACACACTCGGTTTTAAACACTTAAAAGAATAGTTGCGTAAAGACTGGGAAAAAACAAAAACAACATCTGATCAAAATGTTTAAACTGTCATACTGTATGTGGTTAAGTAGATGTGAGCAACCTGAAAAAGTGTAATTTTACACATTTTTCACAATATAAATTTACGTTGTAATATATTTGTAGTTAGTTTTTTTTTGTAGTTCAGTGGCAGAACTCAAAAAGTGTCATTTTACACACATTTCACTCCTGACCTTCCTGACACAAGAGTCTGAAAAACAATTTCCTCAGGTCTTATGGGAAAAAAAAAAAAAAGAGACCAATCCCTCGACTGATTTCCCAAAACTCATTAATGAGACGGACATTTTTCTACACAACTCAACAGCTTAGTCCATAAGAATATTTGGAAGCGGCTTAAAAAAAAATTATCCTCAATGGATTAAATAAGAAAAAAAAAAATCAAATACACACAGTGGTAAAAGGAGTATTAAAACACACCCCGCCCACATGCACAACACACTAATACAAAAGCCCCATCGTTCTTATCCGTCCCCCCCCTGTGTAGATTGAAATGTCAGCAAGGCTTTGAAGTGCTACAGTCCATGTTGGAGCCCAGCTCAGGATTAATGTACATATGGAAACAATGGAGCGTTCACACTGCCCGTTCTCCTCACCCTGTCCTGACCTCCAGTATAGTGGGATACATGTGGCTTCTCCTCAAGAAGACACAAGCGCTCCGATGTACAAAGAGGAAGAAGACAGAGAGCAAGAGGGACACGCCCATCTTTTGCCTTAAATAAGCCACTGAAGCCAGGCCCACGAGAGGCTTCTTGGCGCTTGCAGATGGTTCGGTGTATTGTTTCATCTTTCTTTTCCGATCGCCTAGAGGTGTCGTTTCTGAAAGACTGGCTCAAAGCGGAGGAGATAAAGAGGAAATCTCCATGTTTTGGCTAAGAAGTTCAGAGAGCTCACTGCAGCGCTGGCTGGTGGCAGTAATTTATAGGTCACTACTACTAGAAAAGACATACATATACATAGACAAGTGATCGCTAATTCTCTGTCAAAAGGAGGGTAGGACAGTGCAATTAGCCAATGAGATCTGTTTGTGTTTTAAAGGGGAAAAAAAACATGCAATTTTAAGATGTCACTCTTAAAATGACAGCGAGGCATGCTGCTGCCAGTGTTGGTGTTCTCTCCATATTAGCATTTTGAATCACGTCTGATTATCCACAGGTCTATTTTTGGATCGTGTCTGGGAACCCTTCAGATCAGCTCTCTTCTCTTTTTTTTTTAACTCATTTATCACTTGTTATATTTAGTAATTCAGATTAGTTTTTAACTTCAACGCTCACCAAAACGTATGGAAATAGTGAAGAATGTTTGACCATAACTTCTGAGGAGCAAAGTGGATATTTTATTTTGCAGTGGGTACTGTTATAGCAGCTCATGGTTTTGGAATGGCTGGCCACATAGTTTTGGCTATGTTGTTCCGGATGTTTATACCCTAATACAGTCGACTCAAATGATACCAGGAAGCAAACAATGGTCACAAATCTAGATTTAGACGAGAGGAACGACTCATCGTACACAACGTACACTCGACAAAACGGCATTTCTGAACAGTAAATGAGCAAATGATTTTGGGTGGTTGTGTTTTATTGAGGGTGCAGGATTTCCTGCCTCCACAGGTGTCATAGAGACTATTTCTCCAACGTAAGGTTGCTCCAATGAGAAACAAGAAAGGCCTGTCGACTTACTGGAACACTGAACTAATGTAAAATTCATTGACCTCCGCTGTGTGGCTGTCAAACAGAAACAAAATATATATATAAATATATATATATATATATATATATATATTTGAGTGAAACGACTGATTGACTGATTAATCAAAACACTGCTTGACACATGAATTGCAAAAGAAAAATAATCATTAGCATGATAATCACGATGAAGTATTTCTAAGACCTTAATTAGACTGATATGACAGCACGGTCTCAAGGTAAGACAGGTGACTTATTAGATTCGTCTTTACATTGATCGTTTGATCAATTTTTGTACTTGAATGGATCTGCAGCTTTAACCCTTTAACACCCGCCCGCCTTTCAACAGCATATTTTACTCTGGTGTGCACGGTTACAGTTATGTTTATGACGGGGCCTTTTGTTGTTGTTGTTGTTGTTAAATACATAAAGTTACGTACATTAGACAGAATGGAAATGAGCAAAACATGGCGAAGTTATTTTAAACACTGTTATTAATTGTTATTATTTGTTAAATTTGGGCTACATTTACGTTTATTATAATTTTCAAATACTCTGTTGATCTGTGTTTTTTTTATTTTATTTTTTATTTATTATTATTATTTTTCCAGATTTGTTTTTTTTTTTAAAGAAATATCTGGTCTGGACAGATCAAAATTAATGCAGTAGAAGACAAAAATATCCTGACTTTTATTCCCTAAAATGCGTCAAGCTTCAAAAACGCTGGATCCTACATCTCCCATGATGCAACGCGACATCTCTCTTTATTACATTTGTGAAAACTTGTGAAGATAAGATACGTTAAACATGTTTTTTTTTTTTTTAAATGCAAATCAAGCAGAGTGATGTAGAACTGAACTCGATAGATGACACAATCACCTACATATACTACAGAAAGTTAGTGAATAACACAGATCATATTGAGATGTGTCCACAGCTTGAGTCAAACCTTAAAACCCCGTAAACCGCGTGTGGAAAAGGACAGCAGAGATGAGAGGGGCGGCCAGTCTGAACTCCCACGCTCACGTATGAATCGTTGAAAAGGCTGCATTTGTAATATCTGCTCGTGTCCTGGCAGTTTGGAAGGACACAGTCATATCGTATGCACAGGTCTATCTCTGAAGAGTGGAGACGCGCAGAGCACACACATTTACATTTATATACACGAGCATTTAGCTGATGCACTTTTCTGCAGAGTGACTCATAATGGGGGCAACAGTGGATCCGGCTTTTGCCGCTTATGAAAATGTCAGAGATAGAGTATCCCGAAGAAATGCGACCTTGAGCGACTCTGCGAGAGAGAGAAACGCAAAAGAAAAACGAGGGAGAGAAATAAGAGCTAATAAAGAGAGGTCGTATGGATTTTTCCTCTAAGAGCAGAGACGTGATCTTTTCTCGTCACTGAATGGGCTTTTATTGGAACTTTGCAATTGGACACAATCCGACTGTACTTTCAGAACAAGAAAGAATGTTTTCGCAAATGACACGCATGCTTCCGGCAGGTTCAGTCAATTTCACCGCATTTCAAATGGTTTTCACTTTTGCTTGAATGAGGGAATTAATTTAACTTGATAGCCTTCCTGGAGGAAAATGCCACCTCGCTATGGAGAAAGTCTGAAATATCCAGCGAGTTATACATCTCTGAGTGTAATCAAAATGACATATTTAAAAAGCGTTTTTTTGAGTTATTAGCTGTGAAATGTGTCAGTAGAGGCCCTTCTATTTCAGCTGTGGGACACTATAAGCATATAAACGATGTCCATGTCCGCATCAACTGTTCCAAAAGTCCAGATTACAGACCACCGGGGGGGGGGGGGCCTTTAACTGGATCCTACAGGGTTCTGACAGAACGTGCTTTCATTTTGCCCTTTATTTCTTCACTTTTTGCCTAGATGTTACTCTGCTGAGAGAATACATAAAAGATAACTGGTGAATCATAATTTCATTCCACCTACTGTGGTCATCGCCCCTGAAACTGATAGGCTTTATGACTGAACAAGAAACAGCAACATAAATGACATAAGAAACCGTCTCAGAGTGAGTTCCCTTCTACACCGTGTTAATGCTGCGTGTGCTCTCATGTAGAGTTGGGATATAATTCAATAATCATACAGAGAATAATGTTTTGTATTAAGGCGAGAGGCCTAAATGCTTCACTACAATAGTAACTTTCCCTCCATTTTTGGAAGTTTTTCCCTCCTTTTACCATTTTTTTTAATAAATCAGATGAGTCAATGTATGTAACTCTTGAACAGGTCAGAAATATACAGTTTCGGTTCATTAAAATATTTTGTACAAACAACTGGGCACTGCCGTTTTTAGATAAACGTACTCAAATAGAAAGAAATAGTGCATTTACTGGGGACTATTTTCAGCTGCGGATTAATCTGCATTTGGTCTTCTAGTGAGCATTTCTGGCAGCAGGATGGTGTGTGTGTGTGTGTGTGTGTGTGTGTGTGTCATGGTAATGAGGGAACATGTCAGTCAGTGCAGTGAGTGTGGCTCACTGATGTGTTTTTAATCGTTTTTTGGATAACAATAGGAGCTCTGTGACACAGAGGAATAAGATGCACCCGGCTTTACTGGCTAGAAGGATGAATTCATCAATCAATTGGTGCTTTTGGTCTTTTCATTCGATTTCCTGGACAATTAGATAATAATAATCACCATATCTTTTTCTGATTGCATCATTTGCGATTATTTCTGCAGTAATTTTAAGCAAATATGTATTTGTTGACTGTATTTTGGGTTGCTTACTGAATACCGTGCTGCTTGTACGGCCGACCTCAGCATGTCATCAGTTGTCACGTGAGCCATCTGTCTGATGAAAACCAGGTACAGTCAAGTTTGGGGACGCTCTCGGCTCTCCTTCTGATTAAATATTATATGGTGGAGACGTACTGTGACGATATGATCATGAATGAATCAGTCCAAGGAAATTCTAATTATTACCAACTCAATTAAATTACAGTATTTGTTCAGATTCAACAAATTATACATTCAGTACACTAGTCATCAGAAATATGACCAGTTGCTATAAACAGAAATCTAAGAAAATATTTCATGTGCATTATGGAAAATGTAGGATCCAGTGTTTGTGGACCTGTAACCATACTAGGGTGTAACAGTCACTATATATATATATATATACCCAGGCCTAGTCTCATGGATTTCTGCTCTCTGTACATGGAGATGTTTGGGCCATACAGTAGCTATAGACTCAATATAGCCAGACCGTATATCTGCATCTTTATCCATTTTGCATATTTACAGTTTACCCTGTCAAACTCCTCCACGCCCGCCTGATCCCCTAATGGACGCTTCCTGTGCACTCGCTGTCAACACCAAACACTACATCACTGGCTGGAGTGTTTGCTATTCCTATTCACTGTTGTTCCCCGTCATGATGTCAGCGCGGACGCACACTCGCTGTGCCATTAAACATGTCATTAGAGCCCTCAGTGTCATGTGCTCCAGTATATCACAGAAACCTCCGCCTTGTCAACGCGCCTCACGTGGAACGTGGAGGGTGTGTGTGTGTGTGTGTGTGTGTGTGTGTGTGTGTGTGTGTGTGCGTGCATTGATTTGATTGGTACAGTAAACACAGAACACAGCTATTATTTGCTCTCAGGGATCAACTGTTTCTGCCTTGCTGAAATACTGAGTTGGGTTTTGACTGCCCCCCACCCCCCACCCAACCCTGTTTTTCTCCTCTATGATTTGTTTGACAAGACCTCATTCCCACTCCGGGTCTCCAGCTGTGGCAGTGGGTGTTCGGTATAAATTCTGAGGCAACGGCTCCTCTTCTCCGAGGATTTCTTACGGCTGCATACAGTCGTCTGGACAAAGTAGCTGGCAGGTAAATGTTGTGCTTACATGGTTCACAGAACTTGTGAGAAATTGCAGGGTGCGTAGCAGGCATTCAGGGTGACTGATGGGGCACCGGTATCACACACACACACACGCGCGCGCACACACACACACACACACACACACACACACACACACACACACACACACACACACACGCAGAGAGAAGCACACATTGAAAGCAGAGATGGAGGCAGACAGGAAGGTATTCATTGGGTGGCAGCGCATACACATGTTGGTGAGAAGCAAAAACAGAGGTTGAAGGACAAGTGAGGTTCAGTTTGATGGACTGGATACACACACACACACACAGGAAAATACAGCAACAAAGTTATCCTATGCACATACACTCCAATTTTACACCCAAACACACACCTCCACAGCATGGACACACTGCACCGCTGCATCTACACCATCTACACGTAGAACGTTTGTATGAAATGAGGGCTGACGTGTTGAGACCCACGTGTGATCTAAGATACTTATTTGCACACGTGTGGCACCATCTTTGATTGACAGGCAGTACATTTCTAATCGCATAAGTCCTGAGTAACGCGCTCCTATTGGCTGTCCTTGTTGATGAGGAGGCGGCCTGATAGCCCCATCTAAATTCAAATTCACATCTCTCCTCTTCCACTCGCCGCGACCATCGATCATGCGTCATCGACTGTCCACTCTGAGCCTGTCACTGTCTTCTAGCGCGCATCAACCCGGAGGCGCGCTGCGCGTAAAAATATAAAAAAAATAATAATAACGCGCCTTGGCACGGAAACGCACAGCGCCGATACTTTTATTTCTCCTCCACACACACACACACACACACACACACACACACACAGCTAAACTCACCCAGGGTGTGAACGCAGGTCCTCCCGCCGCGTGTCTTGATGTGTGTCCGTGTATCCAGAATAAAAATAAAAAAGGGATGAAAGAGCCAACCACGGCAAAGGCGCTAACGAACTAGTGGACGGCGGCCAAACGCCACCGTCTTCCCTCCTTTTTCTTCTTCTTCTTCTTGTCCTCTCTCTCTCTCTGCTTCTCTCACTCTTCCCTTCTTCCCCAGAGCAGGTTGAACGGCTTCTGTAATAATCCAGCCATTGCCATCAACGCATTTGAAACACAGATGGAAAACACTCCTCTGGTTTTTTGTTTTGCGCGTCACAACACGCGTGTCCTGGAGTTCAGAGGAATTCTCCTGTTTGACTCGAGATGCTGTGCAGTGTAATCCGAGCTCTGAAACAGTCTGAACAAGTCCGCAAATTTTAAAAAATAAAAAGAGAAAAAAGAAGAAAGAATCTTGAGTCAAACCTGCAGTTAAAATGTGTCTGCCGGCTGGAAAAAAAAAAGTTTGCTTTCAGAGTGATTGAAAAACAGCGGGCGAGAAAAGGAGAAATAATCCAAGCAAGATATCTTCTATCCGCGCTACTTCCCCCAAAAAACACAACTCCTTTCAGAGGGATTATAGCGCACCTGCGGCCGGAGCACAGACGCGCAGGTATCCACAAACTGCGCGCCCTTCCCTTCTTTCTCTCTCTGTGTGTGTGTGTGTGTGTGTGTGTGTGTTTTAGTCCGCGTTTTTATTCCCTGTCTGCTGAGTCTCTTTGCGCCACGCTCATCACTCAGTGTCAAGCCTGGCGTTGCCTCTCCAAGAAGCTCAGGAAAGCATCTCTTTTCACCGGCGCTCTCCTCTCCTCTCACACACACACTCTCTCACTCTCTCCCTCTCTCTCTCTTTCTCTCCTCTCCACAGTAAGATCAGTCCATCCTCCTACAATAAGCCACGCCTCCCTCTGCTGCGATTGGCTGGAAACGGCAGAGAAGGTAGGAGGAGAAGAGTGAAGGAGGTGAGAGCGGCGATGATGCGCACAGAGCAGAGGAGGAGACAGTGGGATAGAGGGAAGAGCCGAGAGGGGAGAAGGATGGAGGGAAGCTAGAAACCAGATGAGAAAGAGGAGAGAGGATGGAGAGGAAGACGAGAGAAGTGGGATGAAAGAGAAGTAAAAGAGGAGGGAGAGTGTGCCAAGAAAGGAGGATAAAGAGGCTGGGAGACAGTGTGTGTGTGTGTGTGTGTGTGTGGAAGGGGGGGGGGGGTCTGTTTGAGCCTAAAGGGACAGGCTGGCTAATGAAAGTGAAAATGCTTCCCTCCTTTTTTTTTGTACCATCTAATTCACTCGCAGTGCTTCAGCCAAATTTGTCCGCTGGAAATCTGCTTCGACTCCGGGCAAAAGTGAATTCATACTGACAATGTCCCCCATTACTGAGCAGAGTCATACACTTATGTCTGTCTGTCCGTCCGCGTCTGGTGTTTGTCAGCTGAGCAAACCTTCCTCGGTGAGTCTGTGATTAATAAATAAGTGGCAGAAGGGAGGCTGGAGAGTTAAATATACTGCCCAGGGGCGTCGGCAGAGAATTAACTAACAGCCTCTGTAATAGGAGCAAATGAGGTAGACTTTATATTGTTGATTGTTATGGTGGTAGCAGGAAAAAGGCAAGCCCCCCACCCCACCCCACCCCCCAAAGAAAAAAAAAAAGTCACTTGACAGCTCCTGGGAGAGGTTTTGATTGATGGCAACGCTCCAGGGAGTGTTTCAATATGAACTTGGTTAACTTGGAGCTGCATGAAGCATTCATCACTAGCTGCCACGCAGGAGTGAGATGCTCACCGTGAGCTAGTCGGCACCTGGGGAACATCTTCACAGGCTCAGCGACTACCTATTTGCAGCTATATTAAGGATCACATCAACAAATCTCCAACACAACCCTCAAATGGAAGTATAGCAACGACCTGACTGCAGCTGCTGCGAGTCACTCATCGAGTTTCAAGGGTGTGAAAGGCAACAGACTGTGGAATCTAAATGATAATGTCTTGGATTATTATTATTATGATGATAATATTGACATTTGTTTTAAGATTTATAAGCATAGTTAGGTACCCTTACAATAGACAAAACCACAACGTCATCAGACTCTTCATAAAAGTTAAAAGACGCAAGTTTAACAGACAACAGCAGCATTCATTAAACACCAGAAATAAACCACGTCACTCAGTGTTCAGCCAACTTGTGGAAGTGATCAATGTGGAGCTGTGGACTGGCTGTCAATAAAGGAGTACTCCACTGATTCCCCATTGCACCGCTATGAAATACTGCTGGACTCGTGATGGAAAGATAAAATAAAAAAATAAAAAAGAGGATCAAAACAGAAGCGGCAGAATCAGAGATATCGTCTCAGGTGTGTTATGAAAGTAGCAGGGAAAAAAGTGAAATGAACTGAAAAAGTAAATACATATATAAATAATATAACAGCACTAAAATGAAGCATAAAAGCTTGTTGTGGCTGCAGAGGGAGCAGTGTGAACTCTGATCAGATCAGATATAACAGCTGCTTTTACTGTTTTTTCCACATGTGTTTCAGTGCTCCTGTCAACACTGACTTTGATGTGAAAAAATCGTTCCCCCTACAACAGAGTTCTCGTAGCTCTCTCCTCCCTCCGTTTCAGGTGTCACTTTCTCACATTACCTGGGTCGCCCCCCCGTGGCTCAGCGTTTAAGACCCTGATCATGAACCGGACCTGTGTTGCATCCACAGTATGCCTCCACCATCTGTCATAGAAAGGAATCAGTGCGATCATATACAGACTAAAGACCGAACCAGAGCTTAACGGCAACACAAAACAATGATTCAGCTGATCATTTACCCTAACTCAACACTACAGTAAATATTCATCTGTCATCATGACAAATTCAGAATAATTCCCATATTTCCACTGCTCTATTACCATCAGTACGCCGCCATATATCATATATCATATTCTGTATCATGCTTACAGAAAGAACTTTGGTTCAGTAATTATATCCACTTGCTTACAGGAAGCCGTTTTTCCTGATTTGCTGTTAAGTTAAACTCAACATTTTCTTTCGTGCATGTTTCACATTAAAAGCCTCTCGCCTCCTATTTCCTGGTAGACTTTTAATGTGAAACATGTGCAAGGAAGTGTCGAGTTTGCAAAAGGCAAATAGAAATGATTACAAAGTGGAAACACTATTTCTGTAACAGCAGATTGCTTGGTATAACGTCACTTTATCAAATCACTCAAACTGATGCAATTTTTGTTGCTGAGTTTTCCATGTGAATAGAGTAAATTCAGGTAATGCGTGTGATTTAATAGATGGCAGGTCTTTATTCCTGCTGGCTGAAGCCATTAAATACTGACTTATTTGAATTTAGGATGCCGTCATGCAGCAGGCACTACACAAACAGTAAATCTTCTCATTCTTACGTAGCGTGCGCGTCTCTGTGACTTTCCATACTGTTGAACAAGACTTCCTTTAACGCAACCAGCAGAAGGGAAGTTGTTTGTACGGACTGACATCAGAGGAGCGGCCCTGGACTGTTTGGCAGAGCGATAAATAAACGGAGGCCAGCGTGCGCCTCAAAGTTTGTGGCTTCAGAGGAACGAGGAACGTCAGTGGGATTATTGGATGGAGTCTCGAGCTTGGTTTCTGTCAAAGCATTAAGGACAAAAAAAAAAAAAAGGGCCAAAAACGAGCCTGTTTGCATGTACAGCGCACATTTTACTACCTAATTCATCAGTTGTAAAACCGTTCATTAAGAAACACTTGAAATACAGATTCGACTGCACAAATAGAATTTTTAAAGAGCACCCTTCACCCTCCGTTTATGTACATACACCGGGTCTGAGCACCTCATCACTGACAGCTATAGGAGAGCATTTTATTGGCATCGTTAATGCAAAAAAAAAAAAAACCATAACATTTTTGTACCACAGCGAAGACCTAATGTGCTTTTTATTTTTACGGCTCCTCGTCAGGATACTCGGTGTGGGATTGCTCATTCCTGCTCTCGTCATACGACTACAACAAGACGACTCGGATGGGAGAGAAGCAGGAGGATGACAGCAGCTCACTGAAATCCACAGGATATTTATTTCTTTTGTCTCAGGGTTTAGAAAGTACAACACCCACTCAGTAGCTCAGCTTGATCTCTTTCTCAACCCCCACTCCCCTCCCATTTGTTCAACCGTGTGCTGTGATGTATGAATACTGGACAGCAGGGACATTTTTTGTTGTTGTTTGTTTTCATCCAATTTAATAATAATAATAATAATAATAATCACAGCTGAAGGGTGTTCATGTTTCTTTTCTTCATACATGCACCTATGAGATTCCTTTAATACTGAAAGGGCATCTGTCTTCATAATCACCAGTGATAACAGCTATAAAAAAAAAATTAATTAAAATGCAGATCAAGAGTGGGATGCAACGTCAGATAAGTGCCATGTGAATGTGTTAACGTGAGCATATGAAAATGTCAGAAATGTGACTGGTGCGTAAAGAATAAATCACATTTAATTTTCGAGACGAGGGTGTCGCCAGTTAAAAAGTGGCTAAGTGTAAATAAGTATGCGCTTCACTCTGCAACATGCGAGGAAGGATTTCTGCAACGGGTCTACACACGACTACTAGAACGTATCCCTCCACTGCAGCTTGGCAAGCAACGTTGTAGGAAAAAAGGGGAAAAAAAAGAAAATGGAATTTCATACTAAATGGACTGTAACTTTAGAAGATACTGATTCAATTTAGCTAACTGCTGAAGCCTCATTATCTTCATATGAACTTCAGAATATATGTTATATATACACTCAGCCTATTAAACAATAATATAAGCCTGATACATACACGACACGTTACGCATCCAAGTATGGAAACGAGTAGGTTACAAGTTGACATTCAGTCTATTTATGATCAAACATGCATGCAAACATGTTCACGGGCGACTAGAACTTGTCAAAGCGATTCCAGCGCATAGATGGTTGCTGCGGCAACTATAGGAAGCACTATTTGACAGGATCAACAGGAGAAAGGGGGAACAATAGCTGAACATAAGAAGGAAATCAGTCAGGATTTAATATGTCACATGTCTTGCACCTGATGTTTTCCTCTATATAGGCGGATTGAAATACACCTTTTGTCATGTGGCGTTGTGGAGTTCACCAATGCCCGTCGCACACGTTGGACACACCATAAAAACCAGAGGTAGAAGTTGAGGCGGAGTAGCCGGCGCGTCGGAGTGAATTGGATAAAATTGGTTTCTGGAGAGTTAATGCGGGTCAAGACGCACACTGGTGTGTGGGATTTTACACGGGAGATAAAAGGCGCAGGCCGTTTGATATGCTGTCGGCTACGACGTCTTGAGAAAACAAATCATTTGCACCCCACGAGGAAAAATAAAACGGGAGTGAACTTTGCTTTCGGTGCCAGACCAATACGAAGTTACCTCACTGAGGACAAAATAAAACTGTAGCTCAGTGAGACAGCAACATTTCAAGTAGCAACAACCAGCTTGCATTACACACGAGGTCAGGCGTTGTCCTGCAGTCAGTGCAGGTGTGTCTGTCACTGTGAATTTTTGGTGAAGCGAAGGCCCTATCTAACCCCACCCTATGCTTTTTAATGTGATTAGGGACTGTAGGGCTGTCCGCCACAGTACAGAGGAATGGGTCCTAAGGAATGAACATAAGTGCAAAATTGTAATGCACCATTGGCCGAATTTGCCTTCAATGTCAGCTTTTATGAGATTTTATGATTTTGTGTTCACTTGACAGTGAACCTGTGAATCTTTAAGCTTCAGGCGAATCATCCTCACCCCGGGGCATCAATTGCAAAAAGACCCATGAAGTGATCAAGTGATCTTTTCTGTCTCGACCTGCTGGTGATGAAGTATTTTCACATTCTGTCCATGAAAAACCTTAAGGTATCCAAAGAGACACAAATAATGTGATTTATTTTATTATTTCTCTGAAGAGTTATTGTATTTTTTAACTGACTCAAACCGTTAATATTGCTCTACTGACGGCCGTGACGGGATGAGTTTGCAAAGCGAGGGAACAATGGCCTGTCTCTTCAGCGCGGCCCATGAAAGCATTCAAGTTTCAACCAGACAAGGCTGAGCTCAATCGAAATGTGAGCGAACAGCTCAAGGTTGAGACCAAGTTGGAAGGAAACGCTCGCGAGTATTGACATTGTGCTTCCCTGCCCGTCTGCTTGTGTGTGTGTTTCACAGCATGCATGCGTGTTAGAAGAGTGAGGTAGCTCAGGGGCATCACTGGGGCAAATCTGGAAGTCAAAGATTGAGTTCAGTTCATGTTTACACTGAGAAACTCCTTATAAGGCTTTGAAATGCTGATACTGAAGGCTGGGATTTGTTGCACGACACCATGGAAACAGCTAATGTAAACCCTGCTTCAGTGGACTCTCACATCAGCCAACAATTCACTTCAACTGCCAATTACCCGTCGGTAATAATACATGACGACTCCTTATTAAAATGTCTATATTTTAATATTTTAACTGCCTAATAATTTGCATATTCATATTTCTTAATTGTTCAGTGAAATAGTCCTTTCATTATTCAGGTTGACAGCAAACTGCACGCTCCAGTAAAAGGATGGCGGCATTTTTTTCTGCCGGTGGATAATTTAAGTTTGACGGTTTTTCATAAATACAAGAAGGACTCAAATAGACATTAAGTGGTGAACTTTGGCCTACTAAAGCTGACGGTTTTTTCTTTTTTTGTTGCTCAGAATGTTTTTGTTTCATGAAGAAATGTTCCCTATGATTGTCAGTCTATCTCTCTCTGCAGTCCTTCATTGAATGCAATAATAAAAAGAAACGTTGCATGTCAGTGCTCTGCGGCTCCCGGCGCTTTCTTTACAGTGAGAAACGGGTCCAAATGGCTCTTTGAGTGGTGAAGGTTGCGACCCCTGAGCTAGACTGAGTGAGCTGGTTATAGAAGAGATATACCTCGTTCAAATGTCATGTAACTTTGGCATTAGCAATAGCACTTAATGCTAACCAAAAAAAAAAAAAAAAAGTCAGATAAACTAACAAGCTCGACACCATCACGGGTTAAATGTCAGCAGATTTACAGACTGTGGCTGGTTAAGAAGCAGGCTTTGAGAATGGGATATCTTCACGAGAACTAGAATTTATATGCTAACAAATTTATAGTTGTACAACATTGTTAAAATCACGTTAGCGAACACTAGGTAGCTACTCAATCCCATCACAATGTGGATAGTAAACCCCAGGAACATGTTTTATTTGCTCTGGAAAAACACAAACTCAAATTGAGAGACTGGCCTGGGTTACAGGCGCTAACAGAACAACATCTAGCTGCTACACCAGCTCCCTCCGGATCTCTATAGTCACAGTGTTTCATTGTTTTAGATTGATGGAGGTGACTACAGGCTAGTTTCCCATTAATTCTAATTGGTGGATGTGACTTAAGGCACCAAACGTTAGAAGCTTCTTCTGATTGGTTTAGCAGTCAACAGGCTGATGCTTTATGAATTCTAATTGGAGGAGCTGAATACAGGCTCTTGTAGCACATACTAATCTGACATGGAGATGCTACCGGCAGCAAAAAAAAAAAAAAGAAAAGAAATAGTAAACAGAAATTGGCTCCAGACAGGATGAACAGTAGGTTACATCTATTTCCTTTGTTTTATCAGTGTTATCACCAAAAATTAGCAATTTTAATGGAGGGGGAAAAAAACTATAAATTGGCAGAATGTACAATCACAAAACTAATCAATCATGTGATAAATGTGTTGAAGTGCCGAGTGGCTGAAATGCCTCTTTGTCACTGCCTCAGTCAGTCCGTTAAAAAATTAAAAAGCCAACAGAATAAGAAATGAAAACCATTGTTTGGTACTGCTAACTGTAGCATACAAAGCATACAAAGAACAGTCACTATTTTGTTAGCATTAGGATCACAATATTCATTATCTAAGCTGACTGATCTAGACATTTACAGACGTCAGTGTGTTGGCGTGTTGGGCAGGCTGAGGTGCAACAACGGGGCCTCCGTGTTTAAAGATAAGGAGACATTAGCGATACAGTCGTTATCGGTGTCGGGCTACACGTTGCTAGTCATTGTATTGATGTGTTGACGCAGCTGCCTTACTGAAATAGGCTAGCCACGCCTCCAAATGCATACATGGTGTTACGAGATCTGTCCACTCTTACACCGATTATAACAATCATAGAAGTATAGCTACTAAAATGTTTTAATGATAAGGACGACAGACTAAATAAAGTATTTTAAAACTGTAAAAATGTTTGACGAGTTTTAGAATCCTGTTTTTTTTTTATATCCATATTTTCACAGAGAATCCACTAACATTTCCCACAACATTTACAAAAATAAAGATATAACGTGTAAAATGAAGATGGGTTATGGACTGCATCTTTGTGTATTAGAAATTACGAGCTTATTCAATATGTTCACCAACATCAAACATATCTTCCTAAGTGACAACAGTGCATTAAATTCACTTAATACATATACGTAAAATAACTACTCACCTATGAAATACTATTTCTCGTGCTTTGGTTTTGGCATTTCTCTCAATAAAGACGTCTAAATGAAGCACAAGTCTGGCATTCACTATTGTGAAAAGCAGTCAGATCCCCCTGCTGTACTGCTGTATGGTGATGGCTGAGGAACATCCTACTTCTGCATGTGGTATCTATGCGTACATGTTGGTGTTGGCAAGCCAGTATGAAACTGTAGCTAGTTAAGCAACAGCAAAATATACGTGTTGAAAGTAGTAAGACACACACTTAAGCTTCTCACTTAAGGAGCTTAAAAAAAGTCACACTGAGCCAGACAGCATCCTGCCACACAACAACAGCCAACATTATCTCGCTCCCTAGTAATACCTGCTCATCTAACTTCCAAACATGAACACACCTTGTCCTGCACCTTGTTGACCGAGGCACCCGTCAAACATTCACCGGGGGAAAAGTGCACCGCTAACATCAGTTTGCAGGCTGGAAAGTTAATTAGCTGCTCAGCTGCAGCACATTAAAGAGCACATAAACTTACAAAAGTCACTTTGGTTGCTGTTAGATGCTGATGCGGCCCTTACTTCAGTACCACTGCTAAACAACACACTGTTTGACCATGACTTGACAGAGCGAGTTTGATTACTTTGTCTTGACTTTGTTGTCCTGCCACCGGACATTAGCCTGCCCAGCTGCTGTCAATCAAACAGACACCAACACGCCCCTCCAGCTGGCTGAGACAAGAAGGCATATTTCTAATATTTCCCCATTTTGACATCATCCTTCACTGCATAAAAAAGGTTGACTATGCGATATCAGTTGCACTGAAAAAAATAGTATCATTGTTGTGGCCCCAACACTGCCTGTCATATGTCAAAACATTTTCCTCAGAGCAAAGGAGGTGTAGATTACAAAATAGTTATGTACACAATAGCACAGAAAACACTTTAAAAACACGAGTACTTTAATCTGATGCTCATAATGCAAAATGTCGATGTTGCTGAACGTTTAGGAAAATCTCTTGTTTTTCTTTATATGTCTGAGCGGCTTTTCCGTCTTTCAGTTTTGTATTTCTGCATTTTGTTAATCTTCTCTAGTCCGCTTAGCGATGCATTTGTTAATTTAAATCCACTTTAGAGCTAAATTTGATTTGACTGTGTGTAACTCAGTCTTTCACTCTGTTGTCCTCACTCCACCCCCCACCCCCTTACTTTAACACACACACACACACACACTCTACCTCAATGTCACGACAGCAAAGCAAAGACAATTAAGGTGTATAAATATGTAAATATGGTCACGGCAGCTCGGCGGGAGGAACAGCGTAATGACATTTTCTGCCCTCGTTTGGCTAATCCCCAAGACACCTCCGAATTAGAAACCTTAATGACAACCAATAACGCACAGATGGTCAAACTCTGGGGGCACACCGGTCCTTCTGATGCTGCCCGGGCTCCTTGCGGCATTGCTCTTCATGCCAACAACAGACTCACACACACACACACACAAAAAGCACAGGGATACACAGATAAACACATGCAAACAGGCAAGCCAGCAACTGGCACGCAGGGAAGCAGACAAATAAGCACGCATGATGTAGAACACACACACACCCACACGCCCAACGCCCACACACATTACCTAACCAGATGCCACCTGTGCTCATGGGGGTGATCATGATCGTAACTAGAAGGTCAAGTCTTGGCACGCCATTTAAGGCCAGTAGGGGCACTGCTTCAGTGTGTTTTCCCTATGTGTGTGTGTATGTGGAGGATATTGTCTGGTGTCGCAGGTAATATGTCCGGTGAGGCTTTGTGGCAGATGTCGACCATCCGTCTTCCAAAGCTGATATATAGAAACACTCCCTGCGGTCACTTCTCAGGAGAGAGGGAGCATCAATGCAGGGAAAGTGTGTTTGTGTATGTGTGAGGCGGAGAGAAAAGGCAGCAAGAGTAGAGGCGGAGAGCGAGATGTTTTGGCTGGTTTCCGACAGTAATTAGTTCAACCTAGCTATTTGTTCTTCCTACCTCTATTAGGTTTCTTTGGGGAGCGAGCGAGCAAGTCTTTCAGAGGGCGAAACAGTGCAAAGGAAGTCGAAAGAGTCGGTCAAAAAAAAGAGTCAAAAACAGGAGTTTTATGTGAGGATGATTCCCTTTCTTGCAAATGCAATTTCAGCTTTTAAATGTAACACTTGGGGAACGGATATAAGGAAATTTACACTCTCTTTGGATATTTTACTAAAAAGACACGTGTAATTACCTGTATTGACTGCTGGGGGCAGTAAACAGGCCTTGAGCGGCTGCTCTGTCAGATGTGGAGCTCAAAGGAGTCACGGTGTTATGTTTTGATAAGACTGAAGATTTCACTGAACTTGATATCACGTTATTTTATTATTTACATGCGTTTGTCTGCGTCACACACTCCATCAGATACTGCATGAAAACTGCTATATAGAAAGATCATCATAGAATGAAAACATTAGAGATGTCCTGAGCCAATCAGGAGGACCAGTGCTGGCTAAAATAAACCCGATCAAATATTTTCATTACTGTAGAGCTGCAATGCAGTTGATTAGTCTATCAACAACTATTTTAATAATCAATTTGAGTCATTTTCTTAAGAAAAAGGCGCTAAAATTCTCTGCTTCCATAAAAATGCCAACGTTTTCTGGTTTCTTACGTTCTATATTATAGTAAACTGAAGATCTTGTGGTCTGTTGGTTGTAACAAAATGCTGCAACCAGTATCTTATACAACTAATTGAGAAAACTATCATAAGACATGTCTGTCTCTCTGGTCTCTATCTCTCTCTCATTAGCAACAAGCACTATGCAATACGTTCAGGCAGCAGCTTTTCAGCCGGCGCTGACCAAAATGTAATTCGTACTATCGTCGGGTTTGTGTTCTCTCTGTAAGTCTTTGTCTATATCCGAACAAAGATCCTCTACTCTGTAACACCGCTGCACGCTCACAGGTAGACTGTAGATCCCACAACACCAACAGAGTGCTACATCATCATCTCAAGCTGATCACGTCACATTAAGTCACATAAGTGAAAACAAGCAGGAAAAAAAAAGAAAGGACACGATGAAGAAAGCTTGATACCACGAGCAAGTTAGTGTGAGGTTGCGCTCCAAATTCAATTCAATTCAATTCAATTCAATTCAATTCAATTCAATCTGGGAACAGTGCATTTAGAACAACCTGTCCTATCTATCTCTATCTGCCCACCATGTGTTAGTCACAGTATGATAAATGTACACTGTACTGGTGTAAACTTGTTACATAATGGTGTTGTAATGAAATAAACAATAAATAAACAAATTGGTATTAGTACGAGCGGAGATAATGTCAAAGATGGTAAATTTAAGACCCAAATTCTAAACCCCTGAAAACAATCTTGATCCCAAGATGCACATTTGTCAAGAAGCTAATTACAATCACATCTCCTCAGTAATCACCATCAAACACACGGGAAGCAGAGGCTCCAGGTGCCCTCATTTCCCCATCCTCATGCTTCATTTTGCATTTTTCAAGTTGCGGCACGTAAAAAGACTTTATAGGAGCTCAAGTGCATCTGTTGTTGGAGACTGAGGGAGGGATAAAGAGCTCCTTCACAACTGCGCCTCCACCACTCTGCCCTAAAGGTACTCGAGCTACACTCCCCCACATACAACCAACTCCTCAGACACCATGGTGATATAATCTTATTCTAGGCAAGGAAGCCTCATTGTACACGTGTCAATAAATTATTAATGTCCTTAACAAATTTTTCCATCGCCAGAATGTGTTTAAAAATTGATGAAGCACCATACTCACACCATGATGTGGATCATTTCTGCTCATTACACAGTAGCTGGAGCAACAAAGGAAAAAAAAAGGTGCGATTCCATTTGGAAGTGATTCTTTGCTAAGGTATATTTGTTGATGGCCAATAGATATAGCTGTATTAATGTACTGTGCTACAGATATAATACAAAAAAACACACATTTAATTGGCCTGTCAGATCAAAGCTCCAACAAAAGCTACGTATCAGAGAACAGGATTACCAGCTGTATGTATAACAGTGGTTTTAGGTGTTCAAATTAGCGCTGTACAGAGTACAAGAGCAACAAGCACCTATTATCATCCGTTGTTCCCATTTATCCAGATGGAAGTCTTAACTCTTTTAAAAAAAATCTAAATCCACCATCAATAAGCCAAATAGTGAAAGTTATGAATCTGGATGGAGAAATGTTTGGCAAACAAGCCAGAAGCCTTGTTGGCGTAACAGAGGGAGTCATAATTCATGAAAAGGCTGCAGTCAGAAATAAATATATTTATATGTGGGAGACAGCAGCGTGACGGTACATCCATCAATCAATAATATGCTTTCCTGATGTAAAACTGCAGGGAGTTAAGATAGATTTTTTTTTTTTTTTACCAAATTCGAGGTATACAGTATTAATCTTCAACGTGTGCATTATTTCTGTTTTATAGGATCTCGCGTTTAAACTAAAGGAGACTGTGTTTTCACCCTGGAACTGTGTTTCTGTTGAAAGTTCTCTTGCAACCTCACTGACTTCCTTTTAAAATTGCTATTAAGTAAGCTTGTAAGTGTTGGGAATGTGGAGGTGGTGCAGTTTTACATTTTTAATAATTAAAAAAAAAAAAAATGCAACCAAGAAATAATAAGTCTGCTCCATCAGACATATTCTCCACTGACAGTAAAACGTCCCACCAGAGCAGACGACACTATAGCCTGGTCACCGTTCAGTATCACATGCCTGCATGCAATAAAACATTTAATGAACATAAAAAGAGATGATTTCAAAATAGCTGGAGATTCTCAAAGTGATACGGGGCCCACCTTGTGTGCAATGGATCAGGCTCCAGTATATAGCAGCCTCCTGCTTGTGAGTCACGAGCACTGTCCAAGGTGCTGATTCCCTGTCTCCTCATGATGCAGGAGGTGTCTGACTGCAGGCTTGCAGGCTGTCGTTGCCCATTTTGCTCATTCGGTCACAGATGTTACAGCTGTGTATGTCACTGTGTGTGTGTGTGAAAGAGCTCACAGAGTGAGAGAGCATGCCGCAACTTTTTTTTTACTGATCCTAACGTGTTTTGATATTTCACGGCTCTCCGGAGGAGACGTCTCCAAACACGTCCATGCTACGCTACTTCTCAGCATCGTGTTATTACTTTGATTATAACGGTCACATCAGATCTCGTACGAGCTACGTCGTTTTAATCGGATTAATATTTATTTTTAGGCTATTTGTTTTTTTCGGAAAGGGTGAAAATATTTTGGTGCTCGAGCCCCTTCAGCAGTCACAGAGCAGGAGCCTGTTTACGGTTTGCCCTTTTTCAGGAGCTGTAAAAGTATTTATTTAGCTCCTCGTCCTCCGTCCTATCAAAGTTCTGAACTTTTAATATTCTCCAAGGTCGGTAGAAGATGTTAAATGCCCAGATGATCTCAGATAGCAAACTTTTAGACATATCCACGCATGCGATCAGCTGCTTTAGAATCATAACTCAACCTGTTCCCTTGATGTCTTCCTAAACTACACTTCAAATCAGTCAGTGTCAGAAATGTACACATTCTCCATATGTCTGGACACATTTTCTGCAATGAGGGAGATGGGGAGGCGGTGCTTTGGGTTTTGTCCCCCCTTTTACTCGATACATTCGGATGCAAAATATGCTACTTTTAGACACACTTAATGCATATTACTGCGAAGATGATTAACTTTGAGGACTGACTTAACGATAAAGAACATTATGCATCGTTTCAAGGTGATGTTTTGCAATGACAACTTTCACATTAAAGTCCTGGAGACTTTATCTGTTGCTCAAAAATATAACAGTTTACTAAGAAATTACTTTCAAGGAAGCATTGCATCCGTGTGAAGGAATTGTGCATTCATAGTATGTCATTATACAGCAAGATATGGTTGGAAAACAGATGTAATCCTGGCTGGCCTCAGATGAACAGCAGGAAACAGTGTCTCAAATGAAGGGAAATATTTTTAACTAAAAAATCAGAAACCAATCCAGCCAACCAATCAGAAACAACGATCATGCTGCAACAGGCCTTGAAATATGAGAAAAAGACCTTCTTATCAGAGATGGAGCTCCACATTATTGTGCAGAGACGTTGTTCTCATGCACAGGAAACATTTATATATCTATATATAGATATAGATATAGAATACACAGGAGAATTCATCTTTACCACTTTAACATTCACACCACTAATAATCCAGACTGCAACAGCAACAAACAAACAACAGCAAACAAACAACGCTGCAGCTTCACAATATCCCCGAGTTCATGAAACAAACACACACAGATGCAGGTACGTTGCTCAGACTCACCGGATGAGACGGGATCCGGTGGCGGAAACAGGCCCAAACGCAGCGACGCAAAGTTGTCCAAAACGAGGTGCGCGGACTGTGTGTGAGGTCACCAGCTGCTGACATAAGACTGAACATCAGAGGACACACTATCGTATCAGTTTATAAGTTTATAATGTCCGCCGCTGTAACACCTGCTTGAACATGATTGGATGTTACGGGTTAACGCTGCTATGATCGAGCCAATCGTTGTGGAGAATGTTTGAAACAGGTGGCGCCAATCGACCAATAGGATCCAAGCTGCTCTGTTTGAAATAAGGCGACCTTCATTCACCTGTAATTCATGTTTGGCGTCATTCACCGCAGTAATAACATTAGTATGAGATCCTGGAAGCCTGCAGTGTTCGTTACTGTTTCCGCTGGTGAGTGTTGGTTAAATCTCTTTATTACAGGCTGCTGTAGGTTATAAGATAACATGGTTTCACTCAGGTGGTTTTTTCCCCTATCCTTTCTGTTCATATCGGCTTCATATGTGATCATATTCTTTGTGTTTCCTCAGATAATGTTTCTGTTGCAGCTGAGGTGGAAGTATAGTAGCACACAGAGGGACGTTGGCACTAAAAAAACTGTAACAGAAGCTTCTTATGAGCTTCAGATAAACTTTTTAATATATTTTATGGATTTTTGTTCTTCATAACTTTACATTCTAAGTGCTTCTTGAATGTATATATGAACAGTGCAGTGTACATTTGGGCTTCTGACTGTTGTTTTAAGACATGTTTTTTTAAAATTGCGAACCTGTCCTTTAACTATAGTATAGTATCAATGATTTGTTTTGGTGTCAAACACAGTACTTTTGTCAAACACTCACAGGATGGATATTAATGCAATTCAACGTTCAAACATTCAATAAAACTTGATCTAATACATAATAATGTTAAACGTAAAACATACACCCTTATAAAAGACTTTGGTTAAAATTACATTCGACAACACAAACAGTTCCATAAATAAATAGGAGCCAGCGTTCAGAGCTACATTACAAAGTAGTGGCAGTCTATTTGTTCCTGTTTAAAGCGGATACTGCGGTAGGAATGAACGTCTGTTCAATGCTCTGAAGCAGCCGCCTGAAGGTTTGATGGAACCTGCTTCTCCTTTTCACCGTAAAGGTCTCAGCGTTGAGTTTCTGTGGTGCCGGTTACATGATTCCTCATGATTCTTGTGGCTTTACTCGGTGAGGATGTTGCACCAGGGTGAAGTGTCGAATGAGACCTTTTGTATCCGGTGTGAAGGCCGGGTGGTGGTAGATCTCCGGCTGCCTGTTGAAAAGTACATCCTGTCGTCTCTTCACAACCGCTTTTTTCCCACGACCTTGATGGGAAAACGTCGCGTGGGCCACGGAATAATATGCAGGAGAATTCATAAGGACTTTGAAAAAGCGCTTACACTGGGCGACATAATGATGTGACGGCGGATGTTATTGATGCGGGTCATAAAGGATGGTCAAGTGTACCTTATGATGAAAGAGATTAGAAAGGAATCACTGAAGCACCTTTTCTTAGCATTCAGAGGATTCAACCAGCTCTCATCATTGCTGCCACTTAAATATCTTTTCTTCTTCTGAAGCAAAAACAAAAAGACACTTTGACTGTAACCTCTGCACCCAGATACTTAAAGATTCCGACGTGTTCCACCACCATCCAGTGAAATGCACCATTGATTAAAAATGTGATATGTGACATTTTTTCTTCTTTGTCTTCTTTGTAGCTGGTAAATATTTCATAAAATGAGCATTTCTTTGCAGCAGAGATTTGTAGATTTTATTGAAGTAAATATAAAGCTGCCGTGCATGAATACTGGTCTTTTCGAATAATATTCTCGGAATCTGTATTTTATTTATTTATTTATTTATTCATTTATTTTATTGTTCTGTGCAGGTATCGGATGCTACTACTATAATATGAAATATCCCCCTGCTCCCTGCCCATGTCTTCATCAAAGTCCAGTTCCGCTGGGATGAACACCAGAATAGGATCTGGTAGCATCACTGCAGCTGCCCCCCAACAGGGATGCATAGGTTAGGATGACAGGAGGTCCCTGGAGGTGATCCGTGCTGTCTGACAGAAGAGGCGCACGTCTAATTTCAGGTACGAGAGAGAAACCTGAACACCAGACAACAAGTGGAGATATGGCAGATGTCTCGGATGGTTTGTAGCATTGTTGTCCTTTTTTATATATATATATATATATATATTTTCCTCTGGCTGTGGATGCAGAGTTTGAGCCAGAGCATGAAATGACTCTTTTGTTCTCTGTACAGCTGTGTTGTGAAGCCTCTGACACAGACCCCCCCTCTTCCCCCCACCACCACCACCTCCACCATCCCCCAGTGTCCATGGTGCTCTTTTCTGAGTCTCTCTCCATTTCTATTAATCTTTTGAACGGCATTGTCTGCCACGCTTAAGGCATTTCTCACAGTTTTGTCTCCTTAATGATAAAATCTTTACATGTAAGCCGTCCTGCTTTCAAGTGTGGAATTAGCTTTTTAGAGTGACCTTTTCTCGTCTCCGCTAGATGTTTTCTGCAAAGAGCAAATAACATTTTCTGGTGCCAAAGCTCGAGCGGATACATTCCCTTTTACTGTTCTTTTGTGGCGTACGTCAGATCATTATCAGTAACACTGAAGCATGGCAGGTAAACTTTCATGTTGACACCCGATACCCTCACTGATATCATTTTACTCATACCATACCAAAAAAAAAAAAAAAAGAATATTACTGTTTCAAGTAAAGAGTCAGCACAACTGGCAGTCAGGAGAAGATAAATATTGTATAATCTTAGTGGTCAGTGTTTGGGTAAAATGATAAGATGGCATTTAAATCGCACCATAATCAGCCGATATAGGTGCCACATTAGTAAAGACTCTGGAGTGGATCAAATGATGTATTTGCTCGTTTTAAATTGGAGGACTTGTTAGATTAATCATAGGATCTGAGATGCAACTTTAAAAAGTCTTCCCGACGACACTAGAACAGGATCAATAGCCACGGTGTTGCTGAGGTTGCAAGTGCTTCTCTGCATGAATACTTCTGAGTGTCTGATTGTGAACTAAAGCTCTCCAAACGTGTCCCTAGCCAGAGGTTTACACAGTATCTGTTTCTTATGGTAATTCCTCTAGTCCCCAGTTACCATGGCAATCACTCTGCAGTCATTGGTTGTTTGGAGAAGGCTAGTAGTGATCAGCTGACACATGCGCATGACTGCAGTCTGTGTGTATAAGGATGTGAGTAGATGCTGATGTGAACGCTTTTCTTCTTTCATGTGTCCGAACTGTAGATCAGAGAGTTAAACACAAGCAGCTTTACTATCTGAGGCCTGTGTCTCCTGTAAAACTAGCTCCACTGATTCAGTGCTTTTACGAAACTGCAGCGCGCAGCAATAACCTGCTCATCTACAGTGTCACATTCACACCTAATTTTAAAAGATCTGCTGACTAAAGGTTAATTCTGACAAAATCACAAAGCAGCAGTTCACTGTGGAGAGGGGTGTTTTTCTAATTGTTTCTTAAATTATTTGATGTATGTATATGTATATGTATATGTATATGTGTGTATATATATATATATATATATATATATATATATATATATATATATACATACAAAACCAGTAAATAGCAAAAGCATTGAGAAAGTCTAACTCTGGTCAGGTATTTATTCTTCTCATCAGCATGGTTGTCATGGGATACATTGACAGTACCGTTCCAAAAATGAGTTTCTTCTGTTGTTGATCTCTTTACACATTTACGTTGTCCTCAAGAATGCTGTCTGAAGAATCTGTTTGAACATACGTACTGAGAAGTGAAAACACCCTGAGATTAGTGAAAGTTGTCGCTTTTAGTTAAATGTCACAATTTACTCCTGTAAAGTGACATGTTTTCCTCTCACCTTATCTTAGCACTGTCAGCGCATAAACATAATTATAATTAGGTCTAATCATGTGTTAGTTGCTACAAAGGACAGTATCTGCAGGAGCAGAGCAGATGCTGTCTGTGGGGAAAGAAAATAAAAAAAAGAGCAGCGGCACTCTGTAACTTTGCAGCTGTGTTAAAGTTTTATATCATTTATTTATGTTGATGTATAAAAAAATATATATTTTAAAGAATGCCATTTGTAGGAGACAGAGTTGCTCATTCACACTACAAAAAAGAATGAACCTTGTAGAATGAGGGAAGTTGCAGTCAATCTCAGCTGAGAGTATTGATATATATATATATATGTATATATATATATATATATATATATATATATATATATATATAAAATAAATCCTGCATATGTTTTATGTACCATTTCAGGATTTTGATAGTAAGGTCAATGGTCCATAAGAGCGGATGATTGCAGGGGATTGTGAGGAGATTGAAGTAAGCCTGCACTTTGATTCTCTCAGTTAAACACTGGATATTACTTTAAATCAATAAGTAACCCAGCCAACTCTATATTCTGTTCTCTGTCATAAAAAAAATGTTGTTTTTAATAAAACCTCATGTGGTCAGACCCCATCGGGATGAACCCATTTTCTGCTTTCATCCAATCAATGCACCATCCTACACACTCTGAGCTCAGGACACGCCGCACCGACATGCACGCCGATCTGAGCATTTGAAGAGGCTGTAACTGTAGTCGCTGCAGGATTATTTAAACCCAGTCGTCGGAGCTCCAACTGCATGATGACAAAGGTCTTTTCTAGGCTGGAATCAACTTGTCAGCCCCCGCAGAAGCTGAGGGGTGAGCAAACTGAAAAGATGAATCTGTTTGCTCCCCGATCACAGAACAAGCCATATACAGCGGGCCAAAGCCTTGCTAGTTTGGCAACGGGAAGAGTCTGAAGATTAAACAGTGAGATCTTTCTCTTGATCAGGCCCTCAGTCTGCCCTCCCCGTCATCCCTGCACCTGCTAGTCACAGTCCTTGATGTATGTGCTCTCTTCTTCCACTCCTTCTTTCCTTCGCTCTCTGTCTCTCAACTTTCACTGACTGTCTTTCTTCTGCACCCACCCCCCACCCTCCACCCTCCACCCTTTTCACCGCTTTTGATTATCGGCAGAGACCCAGAACTCCATGCGAGCAAATCTATCGGAATTTCATCTCTGCCTTGCTTGCAATCACTTTCACGTGTGCACAATGTCTTACAATCTCTTCACGCATACATTCATTCTCCATCTCTGTACACACACACACACATTCACAGAGACCAATTTTGTCATTCCCCCTTTAAATCTTTCCTCGACCCTTTTTAATCATATTCTGCAAGATCCAGACTCGAATCGAGCCGCTCGCTCATTTTCAGTTTATCACTGTATAATACATGAATACATGGAGGAGACACTTTACAAGAGTTGATGTTGCAGTAATTCTCACTGCATTAAGGGAAATTTCAGGTGAGCTGCTAAATGCAGTCTCGAGACTAAACGAGTGTTAAATTCCTCTAAACTAATTGCAGAGAATGGAAATGATATTTTAGACATCCCTGCGGGGGAATTCTCTGGTTCTTGCAGTCTAGCAGAGAGATCAGCGGTGCAGCAGAACAGTGCAGGGTCGCATTCAAGGACACTTTGCAAGGTTGTGACACTGGAGCATGAACCTGAACCCTTGTGTTGAAGGACAAACTGCCAGTTAAACACAAGGATATTAAAGGAGGAATTATTATGCATGTTTCTGTCCTGGCAAATCCTGTGGAAACCAAATCAAAAGTGTATCAAATTCAAATAAGCTTTATTGGAATCAAACACAAATAGTTGAACAAATCAGAATGAAAGTGGAGACTCGTGTTTTATCTTTGGTTGTGGCAAGCGTATGCATATTTTGCAGCCAACTTTCTTCCAAGATATAAAGATGTTTACCCTCGTTTGTGTGGCGGATGATTTGTGGACATGTGACGCTGGCTTTATGAATAATTGCTCTCTTATTTTCACCCAGTGACAAACATGAAGCCCTGAATCTACAGCTTGTCGGTACGTAATCTCTAAATAGCAATTTAGCTGTTGTTGTGTTTTGGTTCAGTTTTTTAGTTTTTGATTGTGTATAGTTTGATTTGCGTTTTGGATGTTTTTGTGCCACTTTGATGCTCCAGTGCTCCTCAGTGTTGGTAACGGTGTTAACCAGCTGACTCCTTTCTGTTTGTTACTCCTGGCTTTTTATTATAACGAGGTAGTGAAATGAGTGAGGGTCACTTGTTCAAAGGGCCTAATTTACATTCCTCTCTGCTCTTAATATTGTTTTGCAGGATTCTGCTTGCATGTTGGATGTTTTTCACAATTAATACGTGTCTGGGAGAGGTGGGGTACTATTATTCAATAGAATGCTATTTGTTCAGTAAATACTTTGAATACTTTCTGCCATATTTTTCCAAAAATTGGGATGTGTGTCTGTCTCCAATGTTCCTTCCCTGTGTGGTGAGCGTTCCTGTTGAAGCCAGAAAGGAACCCGGTCTTAGTCCTGATGATAAACAATATCTATGCATGGCAACTATGATGATGCCTATGGTCAGGGAAAGGTCTTGGTTATGACTTATGTCTTGGTTACAACTATAACCCTGGATATAGGAAAGGATTGTAGGGGTACTCGACTGCTATCCAGCTGCTAGTCATCTCCAGCCTCCACTACTGTAAATCCTTCCTCATTTGAGCCTCAGTGTCATCCATCCGTCCTCTGCAGCTTGTGAAGAACTCGTAGTTTCCTACACCGGATTCCTGTTGCAGCTTGTATCCAATTCAGAGCTCTGATGCTGGCCTACAGGGGTGCAATCATTGCCCTCTGTCTGTCTCTGGACAATTGGCTGCAGCTTTGTGGACCCTGTGGTAGCTCATCTCAGTTAAGGCCCTTGGTGGAATGACATCCCCACTGAGGTTAAGGGAGTAGTGTCACTAACATCTTCTGCAGAAGGCTGGAAAAAAAAAAAGAAAAGTTTCTCTGGAGCCTTCAGGCAATGTACCAGAAAAGTTTTCTCCTTATACTTAACCTAACCTTTGCTTTCACTTATTTCTTATGGCCTGTCCAACAGCACAAAACCCTGAAAGTAAAAAAAAAAGAGCAAACAAACCCAGAAGCAAACACTTGATCTTATTTGAATACTGACGGAAGTTTCTTTCACAAGTGTCTTGAGCGACCACCTGTCCACCATTAATAATGAATGGGTGATAGTCTGGGTACTGTTTATTCCACTTATCCTCCTCACTCACTGTTAACTTTTTAATATTTCATGGCAGGTGGTCACGGTCCGTCTACTTTGTGCCTCCTTTTTTTATCTTTGTAGCTTCAATCCCTAATGTTGCCCTATTTTCTGCCTTTAAAATAATTTCTGATGAGGACAGAAAGAGAGAGAAATGGTAGTTAATAGGAGAGCCCAGAGCTGCTTAAATATTAAACGGATGGACAGTGGTGACACAGAAAGCACAATCTTCTTTTCTTAAGGCTTTGCATCCAAATCCAAATGGCGATTGTCTGGTCAACAAAACAGTCGAGGGATTTGGAGTCTGAAAGCCTTCTGCAGATTTCACTCTCAATCCAATTTCAGTGGACTTTTGCTCTCAATTTGCTTGTTGTTATTTTTATTTATTTTTTTGTTTTTTATTATTTTTTATAGGAGACTTGCACTCGTAACAATGTTAAATCAGGCCAACACAAAAGCATAAGCATCCTGACGTTGCTATCTTGAAAGTGTATTTTTAGATAACAGATAGAAGATGAACATGGGACTCATATTTTCTGCATTCCATAATTTATTATTGTATATTTATTTAGCCAGATGAGTCTCCCAACTTGATAATACTACCAATAAATTATTCAGAGTGTCTCTACCAACAACTTCAAACTGTTAATGCACTGGAACTATTTTATACCAAAGTTAAGGTTTGCAGAGAAACTGCCTACCAACATCTGTTGTTGTTGTTGTTTGACCATAAATGCAATAGCTCCGTAACCAAGTAGTTTTCTTTCCTAAAATTTCCCAACTTAAAAGCTGCATTATTGCACTATTTTACGAATATTTGACTTCCAGAAACACAAGTCCAAATAAAGTGATATGTCATAGGCGATTTGCAATGGGAACAGCTTTGGTATTCTAATGCATTGACCTGAGCTGAGTCTATTTTATGCCAAACTCCAGAGATACTTTACATGTTTGGTTATGTTGTTCATAATGAAGGCAAATTTTTACTTGACAAGAGCTACGCTGCAGATGTGCGCATGTTAAGTGTCTTCAGGTATACATACAATCAGCTGGCGATGCAACAGTATTACTGAGTTATTGGTTAATCATATGCTTCTAAACTACTTCTGACTCCAGTATTCATAGCCATGTCTGCAAACTATTAGAGACCAGCCTCCCATTGGTAACATCACATGGGAGAAATGGATGCATAAAGCGTAACTCCAAGGTCACGATTAACATTTACAAATGGGAAGCTGACAGAGAGGATAAGGTTGGAAGCTTGACTTTACCATCTTCCCATACATAACATCTCGTGAACGTTGCATGATTGCGGTTGGAAGTGTTACCGGCAGGCATTTAAATGCTCATACCGATCAGAACATTGAGTCATGATGGGGACACAGGGAGCCACTAACTCAGCCCGTAAATGATTTTACAGCTCAGCCTTATATGCGACCGTCCGCATGTGACTTGATTTCATCCCCCACAATCCCATCCCGCTCTTTTTAATACAGTGTGGATGATTGCATGTTCCATTCAGCTGCCATAAATCCCAAATACTAATAAAATATCTGACAGTGGCGATGAATGATACCTTACCATCGTATTATTAGTCGTTATTAACTTCAAGCTGCATGGTGACGTTATCCAGTTTCATACATTAGTCAATCTGTTATTTCATGAGTGCTCATGCGTAATGTAAATGTGTACTGAAACTGAACACGTTCACAGTTGTTCAACTGCATCTGAAAACAACAGTCAGGAGCCCGAATGAACATTGAAAGTGCTTTCTTGCTGTAATCATTCCTCCTGTTCATACTGACAATTAGAAGATCCCTTTATAATGCGCTTACAATGTTAGTGATGGGGGGACAAAATCTGCAGTCCTTCTTCTTTAGAAGATGATATGAAGCTTCGGGCCGCCCAAATGAGTCAAATCAAGTAGATATTGTTCAACGTTTGTCTTTTTAGCGCCATACTCCCTCCTTTTGTTACTGTACTTCCACCACACCTCAACAGAGAAACACTGTCTGAGGGAATTTGATGCTAAATCACTGTACATGTGGCAGATATGCACTTGATATGACTATTGATTACATTGAAAGAACATTTGAAGGGGATCTTTTATCAGCCAGTATGAACAGGAGGAAAGATTACAGTGAGTAAAACCTCTTTCACTGTTCATGTGATCACCTGTTGTTTTATGACAGACTTGAAGAATTGTGAACCTTTCCTTTTTTAATGGGCCTTTTAACATCATTTGGACAAACACAGGAGTGACTAATAACTTAATTAATTGCTGTTAAAGCTATTGCTGGAAGGAGCCACGTTGTTCGTTTTACTGTATTCTATTCATGTGTCTCAACACATGCCGTGACAGTTTGACAGAGAGCCACTATGTGCTTGTAAGTTGAGGGTGACTTTGAAAAAAAAGCTGCTCCACCCTCTTTTCATCAGCAGTTGTTTAAATATTCTGTTTAATTTCAGTCCAGCACTTTATTTAATCAGTTAATGAACACCAACTTTTCAACCTTTTGTAGTTTTTGCTTCACAGGTTTATGAATAAAGGGTCACCGATTCAACCCTGCTTGTCCTTTTGAGTATATCTGTGGTGTCGCCACTGCAGACAGTGAGTTCTAATATTCAAGTGCGTCTACACCATCAATTAGGCAATTATGCATGAACTCAGTCAAGTGTCTACCCCATCTGAGAGGTCAGGCAAATTATGAAAGATGCTCAGTAGTGTTGCTTAGAGATGATATGCAAATATGTATGAGAGGTCAAATGTGCACTTGAATTACAAATGATGCTTTTGTTGATGTGACCCTGGGGGGTTATTCTGGGTGCATGTCCTGTTGGTGATCCAGGCAAACCCATTACAGAGCCATTTGGATAGTGTATCGATCAATTACAGTAAAAGGGTCAAAAGCATTAAAACACACAGCTGTCACCCGGCCAGTGTTCAATCCTGAATCTTCAAAAAAACCAAAACATAAATCATGTGATAGAGCAAAGCTTATGTGAGAACCAAGAGGCGTTTGTTTCCAACACAGTGAGAGCCCGTCGGTGTATCACACCCACCCCACTCACTCCGCTGCTCTCTCATCCGCCAGCCTGAGAGACTGAAGCAGCCCGATAGAGAAACAGCGAGGAGGGAGGAGAGGAAACAGAGAGACGGAGATGGCGAGCATCAACATGGGGCCGCGACCGCTGCTGCTGGGGCTGGCGTGGGTCCTCCTGGCCGTCCAAACGGCTAATGTCCGGTGTCTGAACGGCGACGAGGACCAGAGCCAGGACACCGAGTGCAAGATGAAGAGCGTCACCGTGTCGGCGCTGCCGTTTTTGAGGGAAAACGACCTGAGCATCATGCACAGTCCGTCGGCCTCCGAGTCCAAGCTGCTGTTCTCCGTCAGAAACGATTTTCCGGGAGACGTCGTTGTGGTGGACGACCTGGAAAACACCGAGCTCCCGTTTTTTGTCCTAGGTGAGTTCCTGAAACACAGCGCTCTTTGCGCTCCATTAGCCGCTAATTGACTAGACTAACCCCCCCACCTTTACTATTATTATTACCGGAGCATCTGTCTATTAGCTTAGGCCTTGCTACACATCATATATACGTGTTTTAAAACACACTATTCCACATTATAACAACCAGAGTTGTTACCTAACGCAATTAGCCGCTTTTATTTAATATAACCAGCCAGTCAATGGTTGATAATTAGCCTAGCGCCTATTACTGATAACACTGTGTTGCTACAACATGATATAAGTTAGCACTTATTAGTGGAATAAAAGGCCGCTTAGCATGTCGGGGCTAACAAAAGTGCTGTTATTTCCTTTAAATGCTAGCCAGCAGTGTATTTATTGGTAAGAGTAGCGCCACTTTCATGCTGTGTTAAGCACATTTATGTGTGTTTGCCCACACAGCTAACACGTGGCTCGACTGAAGCTACATTCATAACGCAACTACTTGTTAGATAACAGACTTGAATGCAGCAAAACTCCGCTGACTTTAGTAGCTACAACTTTTAAGCTAATCTGCGTCTAATATGCTCTGTGGGTGGTTAAAACACGACAGTTCACGGCACGGTTTTAACTTTCAGGCTGTATGAAACTAACTTTACCCACGTTTAGAGAAATACGTGTACCGGTCATTAAGGAGTGTTTAATTTAGTTTATTAATTAGATTTATATCATATACAAAATACATTAATCTCAAACAAATTGAGAATGAGCTTTGTGCCACATTTAGCAACTAGCTAATTATTATCTGTAGTCCCAGAGCAGGTGAACAGAAACAATAACACACCGAGCAAAACATGTCATCTCCACTACAGGTGAATAATAGAGTGACAAGCAGCGAAGTTTGCATTGTGAAAACGTGCTTGCTGCTGTCCATGGTGCTGAACCCTGAAGCTAAAGCTGCTGCTGTTGCTGCTGCGAGACACAGTTTAGTTAAGTTTAGTCAACTCAAGGTGTGTGTATGTTTGTTTGAGCATTTAGTTTTACTGGTGCGTTTGGATTTGTGCAGTTATTTTAGTTGAGAGTTGCAGTGGTACAAGTTGACAATGAACCGGAAAGCAGTTAAAAAGCAGGCTGTGTATGAGTGTGTGTATGAGTGTGTGTTTGAGTGTGTGTGAGAGAGAATGTGTGGTGAAGGTTAGATCCAGTCAGTCAGTTTCTTTGGTACATGTCTGCTTTTTGTTGCTTACATCATACTTTCACTTGATTTGCATGCTGTACTTTTCTGTACGTTTCTTTTCTGAAGTGTCTTTTTCTGAAGTGTCAGATGTGCATAGTGAGTGTCTTAAGTATTTAATTTTTAGGGAACAACAGAAATATGGCCAAACACACACCTCAAGTTTACACTAATTAGATACTCCCACACAGGCATGGCATGGCTAAGAAGTTAGAATATTTTCCTATGAATAAATTGTGTGTGTGTGTGTGTGTGTGAGAGAGATCGATCCCTGGCCAATCTCAAGCAGATGTTCAGCTTCTTAAATGTTTTGACCACTGTCCAGTAGATGTAATACCACCCCATGAATTCAGACCAGTTCACTGTTTGGACGTTGTTTGGAGTCACCATCATTCTTACCATCAATAACACATGTGCACACTGCATTGGAATAACACGTTTCCAAATGAACACTGAACATTTGGCTGTACAAATACGCAGATAGTGTTTGCTTACAATTCATAAACTCCTGGAAAGCAATGGGTGCATAATAATAAAAAGTTATTATGAAACATCAAATAATACTAAACTAATCTGAAGCAAGCCAAATTACACACGGAAAGAGCTTTGTAATCCTATTGAGACGCGAGTTAGGCTGTTCTGGCATCAGAAAAGTTCTGCTATCAGTGCCAGTTGGATAAGTACCGAGGACCTGGCTTAAATTGCTAAGCTACAGCATTCGGTCCTATCTGTATTTACATATCTTTTAGGACATATAAAAATGCTCTGATTTAAATAATCCTAAATTGTCTGATATGTTTTTTTTTTTTGTAGAAAAGTTCAATTATCCGTCCATCAGATTTAATGTGCGCACAGAGAAGCTTTATAAATTCAGCAGATGCTCTTAAATACAGTATATGCAGTATATGTGGTTTATAATACACATTTACATCTTTACTGTTTGGAAGCAGCTAACCCATGTGCATGTATTGAGTCATGTATTTGTCTTTTAATAAGGAGCGTCAATAAGGGCGTCGCAATCATCAATCAATAAGTATGGATATCGATCAGTGCTACTAAAAAACTATTGAGTTTTGATACCCTGAGACTGACAGGAGAAAATGTCACGGCAACCTTTGTCACCACTTATTCAGTCACTTTTAGCAGACACTGCAGTATGTACAGTGTTATGGATATGTCTGTTTTAATAAACAGACATTATTGATTGTTTTCGCCGTGGGACCGCACAGCTTTTCTAGTAGTTTGAATATTTAATTTAGACAACGGTTGATTCGTTGCGTAATCAAAGGCGAATAAATGCAAAGCACAGCAGATCTCTTAGGACTTGGTGGCATAATATTAAGTTTGAATATGTTTCTGGCATTTCCTTACGTAGCATCCTACTCTGGGACAGAAAACTTTTAATGAAAATTCACACTAGGGAGCCCGACACATTCCACTCCACGGTTATGCTGCAAGTAGCATCCCTGCTACCCAAATATAAACACTTGAGCATCTGCAACCCTTTTTAATTATTTATTTCTTCTGTTTATTCTTTTGTTTGTTGCTTGATTTGTTTTGCTGTCTAACAAAACCTTCTTTGTTAAATACGGGGGTGCCAGCTTTGAATTACAAACCAGAAACTCCAGTTGTTGTGTATGTCTTCTCAGTAAACAAGAGCACTTTAGATTAACATTGTACGGCTGTGTTGATAACAGTTATTACATTTAAACCGGTGTTTGAGCAGCACTGTGATAAGATGCCAGCTGCTGTTGCTGTAAGCGTTTACCTCTGAGGTGGTGGTAGGAATCAGCCCTCCAGTCTGCCATAGCCGCCTTCACTGTTATACATGGTGTGTGGGACATTATGGCAGGTGTGTGTGTGTGTGTGTAAACACATACTGTAGGCCAACTCAAAAACAATAACCGATATCTACAGAAGACATTTCTTTTGTGGAGTAAAGAAGATGATCTGATCAGATATGTTACCATATTCACGTGTGTATATACTAGGGGTGTGACGAGACACTCAGTTCACGAGATGAGATGAGACACGAGATTGGGTTCACGAGATCGAGACGAGATTTTAAGAAAACTAAATTACAAATATGAATGCCTGGACAACAGACTTTTATTTATTTTTTGTTTTCCGACTTCATTGTTTTCCGACGTCATTCGGCTGCTTGTTGGATCACAATTTAAAAGTGGCGGGGGCGTCGCAAATAGTTATGCATGTGTTTTCCGGCTGCTTGTTGGACAACAAATCTTGTGAGACCGATTTCCAACCCGACGAGAAATCTCGCGAATTTTCATCTCGCGTCACACCCCTAGTATATACTCACAGTGTCACAAGGTAAATTGGAAAGATATACAAGTATTAGGAATTTACTGGATACAAGCGTGTCTTGTCACACTCACAGTATTGTAACTACAGTAACTGGCAACCCGCAATAAAATATAAAAAAATAAGCTGGCATACAGGCGGTGGATGAAAGACAGAAGAGATTAAATCACTTTAAACATGATTATGTGAGTTAAACAGGTGTATTAAATTTACTTACAGTAATGAGCGGAGTAATTGTCAACTTCACCTGGTTCACGTCACTGTTTCCACCTCTCTGCTGTTCACTGACTTCACTGTGTGTGTGTGTGTGTGTGTGTGTGATGAGAGGGGTAGATGGTTGCTGGAAGTTCATGTTCTGTTTGTTTGACAGTTGTTGGATAAGTTGCTATTAAATTCATTCGGAGAGGATTTTAATTGCTATTTTTATTCTCAGTTCTTATCATTTTGGAGCTGGTAATTTTCTTTTGCCGCTGGCTAAAACCTCTTTTAGGGGCGCCAAAAATTCATCTGCTCAGGAAAAAAAACCCCCTGTATTCAACATATACAAGTGTGATGTGGAAACTCGAATCTTCTAGTGCACATACACTGAGAAACAGACTTTACAGTGAAGCAGGAGACATCTTGTGTTTGTTCTGAAATGAAATATATTTGCATATTTATAGATTCTGGAATGAGGGAGAAGGAGTCGATGTCATTTTAAGGTTTTTAAAGTGGTAATTACACTTTTATTGTTCCAAGCAGAGTATTATATGTTTTAATACATGTCTGCAGGGGATCGTTCTGAAAATGTAGTGCACAATGGATTGATTTGATACTCCGTTGTAGGAGTTTAAACAGAACACGTGTTCTTCCTGAAGGCTGTTCAGAGTGGTAGCTGGTTTTCTCCGTTCATCTATAGTCCATTCATAGTCGACTCATTTAATCTATATGAATGTCAGCAAATGGCAAAAAATGCTCATTACAAGTTCCCAGAATAACAATTTAAAATGTCCATGTTTAGACCAATTAGTCCAAAACCCAAAGATATGGAGTTTACTCTCATTGAAAATAAGAAAATCAGAATAATTCAGTCACATTTGAGAAGCCGGAACCAGTGATTTGAATTCCAACAGCATCACCCGGCCGTCTAGTATTGGATATACTATATATATATATATATATATATAGGACTCATGTATATATATATCTCCCAAAAATAGTCCTTCATGTGCACACAATTTTGTCATTATAATGACACAACACTGATGTGTAATAAAAAGGTACAATTTAAAATAAAGTAAAAACTAAATTGATAGTATAGTAGCATAAGATCATGACCTCTTGAATCAGTTAGATACACAGTACTGCACTTCTCTCACCAACAGCAGTGGGTCCTGCTGGTGACTACAGTCTCCCATCCTCAGCTGTGCCTCATCAGGGCAGTATATATATAGATATTATTTCATAATTATATATCCTGTGAAGCACACAGTTAATGTTTTAGTTAAAGGTGAAAGCCTAAACCCACATGCCTCATTTTGGGAAGAGGAAAAAAAAAAATATTCCAAAAAACCCCCCCAAAAAACAAGCCATCCTGTGCTTCTTTTCTTTTTCTTGGACCATCAGCCTCTATGAAGTAACAATATTTAAAAATGTGTATCTGCTTCTAAATGTGTATCTCTGTGGTTATATTGCAATTTAAATTCCACACCCCCCCCCCACCTATTTACAGTTGCTCACATGTTTCTCGCCAAATAGCTTCTCTGTGAAGCATCTAAGAAGCAATTTGAAAAAGAGGGGGGGGGGGGGGGGGGGGGGTCGTGGGGGATTCTTTGACTGACTCGCAGGACTGCAGCCACTCGTTAGTGTCAAAGAAGCCCGTCTACGTTATTAAGAAGTTAGCTTTTTGGTGTAGTGTCATATATTGTGCAGGAGGTGAGGTAATAAAGTCGCCCTCTGGGAGAGACTCGAGCTGTGTTTGCTCTGGCAGTGATTTGCACATCTGGGCCGGAGGCTTGGAAGGAAGTCAGCCCTTAACTGCCTCCCATTCACAACAGCTTTCTGGAACAATAATTTGGCTGGCACCATTCAGGCCTGCGCCATGGAACAGTTGATATTGTTGCCAGTGAAATGAGCGTTAAACTTCAGTGGTACTCTGGAGTGTTGGCTACCGTGTGGTCTGAATGGGGATATAGTTTGTCCTCAGTATTGATATTGTCAACCTAACAGGTGCAACTCAACAAAGCAATAAAGGTGTGACTGTTTTAACATATTTTTTGTGTATAGTATAATATCTAGTCCAGAGGCAGACAGGAAATGTCCAGATTTGAAATGATGTTGCTGTGATACACGCCTCTAGTCTCTAGGCAACCGCATCACCCCATAACCAACTATTACAACTGTTGAATTTTTTGATGATTACCTCCTCAATTAATTTTCTCTCAAACTGATTAGTCGATTAATCGATTAGTCGATCAACAAAGAATTCAAGAAAAAGAATTCAGCAGCTTTTTTTTTCAGTTTTCTCAGTAATTCTTGCATTTTTCTTGTAGTATTAAAATTGTAGCAGATTAATTCTCCACCAGGTTATTGAGGGGTATAATTTCATCATTTCTTAATGGTGCTATAGGTCCCTCTCTATTCTCTATGGACCAACCGCAGCGAACGTTTCTTTACACTCTACAGGATATAATAATAACACTTTAATTAAACAGCATTAGACGTCGCAGCTTTAATAAACAGTCATACTTAATATATGCAGACAATAAGCTGCATATGACACTATGATGAAAACATCCCGGGAGCCACATCGGGGGGAGAACTCCTCCACTGAGTGCTCTCTGTTTGAATGAATACTGAGCAGCTGGTCTCTCTGGCCTCTGGATGACAAGAACACCACAAACGGTGGAGCAAAAATGCAGATGCAGTGTTTACCCTCATCTAATACTTGCTTTTTAAACCTGGTCCAGTTGTGTGTAACACTCAGAGTTTTCTCCGGTTCTCCGGTTCAGTAACTGTAATCAAACCGGGATTATTTGTCACACTTACTTTGACCCATATTCTGCCACAGCTTTGCCAGCGTACTGTTGCATTAACACAGCAGCATGAAGGATGCACTCCCACTGCGGTGCTACTGTTTCAGAAGAATTTCAGCATGGGAGGAGACCCTTTTGTGGAACAGTGTCCCCTTGTGCAATTAAAACGAGCTTCATTCCCTCCCGTCATAATGAATATGTTACAGACATCTAATTACTTTACATGTAGTGTGTCAAAGACACTCTGTGAGCTTAGTGGGCACACAACTCATTTATTAATTGGATTTTTCATGCTGACTAAAGTGCTTTTTCTCAGGGCAGGGGGATTTTAATAATCACCGGCAACCTTTGCTCAGCTAGAAGCAACACTGGTCAGCGCCCCTCGCTTAAAGGGAACTTCTGGGTTTACAGCCAGGGTCTTGTTTCTTGCCATTATTCTTATTGGTAATAAAACATTTTACTCACAAAGGTGACGTGGTACTTCGCTAAAGCAGTATACAGTAAAACTGAGGCCTCTTATGTTAAACTTTGATTAGACGGCGTGTTTGTCTGCAGTCTCTCATCCACTGCCTGTATGTTTTACCCATACTGTAGCACACTTGCTAGGCAAACAGCAAATTGCTATAAACACGCTAACATAAAAGCTGCCAGTATGTAACTATGTAGCCTAATTAGCCACATTACATCAGCCCCTCCTCTTTCCTCCCGCTGTACCTGCAGACAGCCAATCAGAGGTCAGGATGAATGACTGACAGTGACTGATGCGTATAGTGACTTTGCTGTTGTGAACATTACTGTTATATTATAAATGTCATTCTCCTTTCCTAATCTATTTAAGTATTTGAGGGGTTTTTTTGTACTGTAATTTAAAAAGTACCAGACCTATTACAGAGTATTGATGAAATGCTGCCTGTCTGCTTTGATCGGTAACATTTGGTGTTCTGGACGTTTTCATACCTCTGTTGGTGCTGTGACATCCAGGATCTACAGAGTTACATAAATCAATCAGTTATTTTTGCCTCTTTTCGTGTTGGTATGATTTTTCTTTAAGGAGTAGACGCATTAATTATTTTGTCATCCTCTTTAGCTGTGTCCTAATTCCCAGTATATTATGCTATAATTATACAATTTTAGTTTTGTTAGCTGGACATATGCTGTGCTGGTAAATATAAGTAGGCTATACACTTTTTTCACCTTTTTCCAGCTCCGGGTAGCTCCTTCATTTATTTTCTCCTATGTTGCAACAGTGTCCATCAACACCAAAGTCAAAGATTGTTTTTAAAAAAAAAAAATCTGATCAAAATACAAATTTTATTAAATTTTATCACCTATATGTTTACATATAGAGGATTGTCCTGTACTTCCTCTTTCACAAAAATAGGGTGGAACTTCTTGTTATTCCACACAGTTTCCAAGTGTGTACTATGTACAGTAAATCATCACAGCAGAATACAGATGGAAGCTCCTGTGGACGTGTTGGTGAGGTGGGTTTTCACATCTCGCCACTCCCTGAGGACTGCCCGTTCCCGATCCCCACTCAGGATTCTCTCTAGAAACACCAGTGGGATTATGAAGAAACTTTTTAAGAATGTTTTCATTGGACGTTGGTTTGAAAACGTGCATTTGCAGTATGTTGGTGCATCCTAATAAGCTTAAGTTAAAGTAAATGCACTGTTAAACAGCTACAATGTAAAGATTCTGCTTTTATTCAGCTGTCAGCACTGTGCGTTTATCTATATGCAAATGCGTTTATAATAAATCTGGATGATTAAGCCTGGGTAAATATGACTGTACACAAGGTATACGCCAGGTCAACTGCGTACACTTACACTATAGCTTATTTCTGGATGTTATACGTGACTCATTTTGTTATGATACAGCCTGTTTCAATAGTTAATTTGACTTGTTTCCCTATCAAGGCTCCATTTATGAGTCCTCAGAGGATGATGTGATTAGTCAGAACTGAAACCAGTCCTGTATTCATTTTCCTCTTCCCTTTCAGAGATGTGCCACCTTTTTGCTCCTCTTTTACAGTTTATTTATAGGCACCTTTCAATATAGTACCGTCACCTTTCTGGCAGTCGTAACAAACACTGAAAATGCTTAAAAAGTGTTTCAGTTTTAAAGGTGGAGTCCATGACAGAGCTGTTGTATTGGATTGATTTAAATTGTACAGGTATTCCACAAAAAAAGTAGTCAGGAAGTGTATATGTATAGACACACACACACACACACACACACACACACACTGGCTACTTTATACCACAGCGAGAATGAGAGGCAGAAAGAAAGAAGTTGTAAGGCATATAGCAGCTAGTGAGAGGTTTCCATGGCAACATGATTGCGTGAAGGAAGGTGGCATTTTCAAGGAAGGATCTTAAAGTCGGCACACTGCTACAATCTGAGTAAATGATGATCATAAAAACAGCATTAAGGTATCCATTATGAAATCACCAAATGTTCAGCTCGGGGACAAATTAGTCACAGTCCATGACGGCCTTAAAAATGCGTCGCAGGAGATGAAAGTTAGTTCGATACGACAGTTCATCCAGTGAATTTGTGTGTCTGTAGCATATGACGGAGGTCTGATCAATCAATCTGTCTAGGCGTCAGAAACCAGTGTTACAGAAACATTCCAGTCATTACCCAGCTGAAGTAAAGCATGATTGTACTTCCTCTGTGATGAAACATGTTCAAGACTATCATTCCCAGTAAAGACAGGACTGGAAGGGGGTGGGGGGTGGGGGAGCAAATGAATAAATCAATAAATAGCAGTGACATAAAGGCACACTCAAATACACAGCCATTTTTGTCAGTTCCTTTACGGCTTGCTGATGTAGTTGTTGTTGTTTTTTTAAATGGCACTGCTGCCCACATGTGTTTTATTAGTCTGTTGGCCCGGGAGAGATCAAGGGAGAAAGAAACTGTAATCTGTATGCAGGCTCACAGAGGCCAGTGGGAGAGGGCTCAGGGCTGGACAAACAGTCAGGCTCTGGCTAGATTTCTTTCTTTTTTTTTCCCCATCCTTGTTTTTAGATTAGGGTGTAGTAATTTATGGCACCACATGAACAGTCTGCCTTTGAGAGTTCTCAAAGCAAATAAAATGAAAGATTGAGGAATCGTGTTATGTGCACACACACACAAGCGCACGGAAATTCACCCACGTAGAAAAAAAGGAAAGCGAACTCCCCGGAGGCTCCCGTATTAGCTTTGGTTAAAGGAGACATGCAGGGAAGTTTTGGTGGTGAGTGTAGAAGACCAGTTTCTCGGTTTCCCCCTCTGATGTCCTGATTTCATCACCCCGGTGAAAGCAATACATCTTAATTTGCTAGCGTCATCACAGGCTGGCCTCGATCTGTCAGTTTCTCAACCTCGGGGAGAGGTGTTACTCACAAGAAGGACATCGGTTCAAAGGCAATACGGCATTCTGACACTCTTTTTTTTTTTTTTTCTTTCTTAAAGGGCTGGATAGTTGTAGGTTCGATTGAACTCCGTCGAGCCAGTTTTTGATTCTCCTGTTAGAACATCTTTGGAGTAAGAGCTCTTAAATGTTTGGCAAAACTATACTTTGATGTTAGAAATGATTCCATAACCATTTCTGACTTTGAGCATCAGCTGGGATCAACTAAAACTGTAGGAATAGAAAAATGATGAATTGATCCGTGCAATGTATTTGTCTCCATTAAACACATATAACACGTTTTATGAGAGAGCAATCTAATATCAGTAAAATCAGTGCTTTTACTTGATTCACTCTGACTGCTGTTACACAGGTTGATTACCTTTATGTAAAACACGGTACAATCTATGCAGTCCCAGAACTAATAAAATGGAATAAAAATGAACTGAATGCATAAAATAATAATATTGGAACCCTAAATAATTGAAATGGGACGCAAAAACAAACCTTTTGTACTTTTCCTTTGTCCTCTAATCAGTTTTGTCTTTAATAGCAGCCCGTTGAAAAATTCAATTTGTTAGATTTAAATGAGATTTATCTTAACTGCCTGTTTATGTTTCACCAGCTCATTTTACTTTTCAACAACTCAGCGTCCCTATTGCCCTGCCACATTTCTAATCATTCATCTATTCTGCAGTTTTCTCATTCTTTTTCCACACACCGATTTTCCCCAAGATAATGAGGCAGGTGTGTCCGTACACATGCAGAGCAGTGATTGGTCCAAGGTGTGTGCGTGTGTGTTACATTGGTGAAGCAGTTGACAAAATTGTGCGAATACTGGTGGCCAAACACCAGGCTTTTTCAGGCACTTGCCTTTAAGGCTGTAACTATCGATTACTTTCATTATCGATTACTTTCTTGACGATTCGATTCATTGTTTGGTTTATGAAAATGCCAGAAAACGGTGACATCATCAATGTCCATCTCGGTTGTCTGTTACAGTGGGAAGTCCGACCTTTTATAGTTTATTTTTCTTCACGTGTATATTTTACTTGCTTTATTTTTGTAGCTACCGACTGGCACATCTCAGTCTGTGTTTGGCATCTCCTGACCTTGTTATGTCACTCTCTTAGCCTGAACCAAAGGAGATATGGTTGCTTAAGATCAATCAGTCACAGCCCAAAATAGGGCACAGACGTTCTCCTATTGGCTCTCAGCTACACAAAAAAAAAAACAACCCAGTGAAGACACTGTAGTTTTATTTAAAGCGCGGGTCAAAAGTGAAAGACGAACGTTGGCATTTGTTTCTTTGCAGGTGTGGCCTTGATGTTAATCCGGGCATGTTCTTTGACTGAGTTGAGCTGAGATTTCAGGAGGCCGATTCCGTTGTATTAGGTGTTGATATAGAATATTACAAATGCTGCAAATAAAGCTATGAAAAGACTTTCTGTCGGTGCAGGAGCCGACACCTTACTGTTAGCATGTCATGTGGACATTTGACATATTTGAGTCTTTGAGTGTCGTGCCTGGCTGCCCTGCGTTATGCGTCATGCCACTGCCAAAAACTCGTTTTACAAAACGGCCTGTGTTCCAGAGGACTGATACACTGTACATTATCATCCCTCTAATGTAGCATTGACTGGGACTGCAGCCTAATTGTCAACTAAATGACACAGATTATGATGGGCATCACATTACCATACACATTCAGCGTTAATAAATTACCACATTATCAGCCGTGCATGAGAGACGTTATGATATCGAACTGTCTCCTTGCTGCACCCGGATAATGAGATTAAAAACATGCTGCTGATACAGTGAAATATGCTTCATTTTCCGACATGTTGTTGTTAATAGCTCAATATTTGTTGAATTTATCGCCGCCGTGGCGCCACACAATTTTATCAGTTTTAAATTGGATTGCATCTAAGAAATGATCAGCCTAATTAAGAGTAAATGTAATGCCTCATAAAAGTTGATGGAAAAGTTGGCAACAGGGCAAGAAAAGGGTTTTAATAATATTCTTGGGTTTAGTTTTAATGTGAGTCAGAGCTAAAACCGAAGTCAGTGACTGCATATCTCCTTCCATCCATCCTCCCACTTTGATACTGCGTGGTATCAGACAGACAGTACTCACAGGAAGCCTCTCGCTCCCCGTTTCTATCCACTTAAGCTACTGCGAGGTGCAAACAACGAAGACGTGCAGTAGGGGAATGTCTGTCATTTCTTTTTCTGTCTCACCTTGTCTTCATTTGGCGGGGCACAGCGGCCGCTACATTTCCGGCGAGATGTCTCATAAAGTCACCTGGTCGACTGAGTCATAAGCGCATAAAGCATCTGGAAGTTTAAACCAAGTTGATTAATGGGTTATTAATATATATATATATATATTTTTTTATATACACAATGTCAAGGTTGGCCTGAGGGCTGTGCCAGGCGGCTGTGTGAGTGTAGCGCGCAGGTCACCCGCGCCATGTTAGTGAAATATTTACATACTCATGAATTTTCAATTTGTCAGGTATTTCTCCCTTAGAGAACTTATCAGCTATAAACTATGCAGAGCCTGTTGATTCTAAAATGAACAATGACACCAGGGATTGGGGTTAAAGAGGGACAAAAGCTTTACAGCGCCTTGTTGAAGAACAGGTTATGCACAGCCATGAGCTACATTTTTAACCACCTTTGCAGAGAATTTCTCAAATAATTAATTTTCTTTACATATTAATGCATTACTGAGATAGTTACTGTGCTTGTCCCACCCCAACTCTACACACAATTAATTGGCATTGATCAAATTATTTTTTTTTTTTTGGTCTCCAGTAAGTGTCAAGACCGCAGGAAGTAGTAAAGTCCAATTCTGGCTTCCTTCTGTTTTCTTTAGCAACCTTCTTTGTGACATCTTTTCTCGTGGGGTAGCTGCTGCCAGCCTAATTATCTCCCAATATGCCGTGGTCATGAATGAATGAGTCATGCATCTGTCATTTGTTATTTATCTAGTGACATCCGCCATTCAACTATGTCATTAAGCTAATTTGCACACAGACAAATTGGGTTTCTTTGTCTTCGCCTATTAAAATGTATGAATTAGGAGGATTTTCTTCTTCCTCTAAGTCTCTGCCTTTGAGAAAATGTTTGTATAGTTGCAACTTGAACCTGTGCGTGATTTGCATGTGTCTTCCACTCGTCTTCACCCAAGTGACTGTGTACTCCAATATATATTTATCATCTACTCTACTATAAAAAATATGAGGATAGCAAGCTAATATATGCAAACAGATCTCAGCAGTCTGCATGTGGGGGCGCTGCGTCTCGTCGAGCACGCCTTTCAACTTGCTTACTACTTGCAAAAAAGCCAAAGAAGCTGGCAGGTGTAAGATCACCAACCAGTGGGAAGGGTGTGTGTGTGTGTGTGTTCGTTCCCAGGCATTCCTTAAATAGGGTGTGACATTAAGCTGATGATTAAACCCCTTAAGGGTGACAGGTGAGGGAAGCGAGAGACAAGCTAGCGAGGTAGCAGAAGACAGGTGACATGTGGGAGTATAGAAAAGGTGACAGAGAAGGAGAAAGAGGAGACTAAGGACAGGGAAAAAGAAATGAGGTCAGTGTGAGAGGGGCGGGCGAGTTGGGGAAGGAGGAAAAAGATTTGCACTGGAAGGAGATTGAAAGACAAACAGACAGAGCAGGTGATGAGCCATTCAGTCTATTAGATCAGTGGCAGTAATTGTCGGTGAGACTGAACACACGAGCTGCTGCTGATAAAGCCTTGCTTTGTTTGCTCTGTTGTAATTAGCTTTAAGATGCAGCCATTCTCAATATTCAAACGTTTGAAACATTTCTTATTTACAACTGTTGTGTTTATGAGCAGAAACGCTACACTGAAGCATCGAGCAGCTGTCTACCGGTGACCTGTGTCCATTTTTATTTTAAGATTCTGCTGTTCTTCCTGACACACTGTTTCTTAAACATAAACGATAGAAACATCACATTTAAACATGCTGCGTGAGAAGCACTTACCTCGGAGAGAGCCTGGAAGGCATCACAATAACTTACTCGCCCCGCGTATCGTTCCTCTAGCTGTCAGAAGCTTCCTGAGCACAATTTCCTTCTTAGCGAAGCAGCCTGCTGTTCTAATAGATTCTACACACCTTCCGAGCATCTTTTGTCTTTTGATTTGTTCACCGCAGGCGTTTTCGCTGGCTAATCAAGAGTAGACATCTTTGCCCTTCGAGATGGGGAAATTTGCACCGGACACCAGCCAAGTGTCGGTACACTTGGCTGTGGCTACTCACACTTTGGTTTCCTCCATTTGCCACAACAATCGGTGAGAAAACATCATTTAAATGTTAATCATCTCCCTCGTGGCTCTTGTGAGGAGATGCTGCTGCAATGATACACATAACAGAAACAGAGGCGGCTCTTAACCCCTAACTTAATCAATTACATTACTTCGTATGATTGTTTCTTGTGGAGACTCTCCAAACCATTTTTTAAGGTTTTTTTTGGTAGAAAGCCGTTCTAATGTGAACAGTTCATAGTAACCTCTGGATCCAAATCCAAACTTCCTGCATGGATCAATACCACAAGAGGTTTCATTTGGGTGAAGCAACCCTTTAACCAAACGCAAGTGTGTTTTCGGCCCATCATGAGACACCAGGACGCTCAGAAGTATAAGTGCTTTCTGAGTTCCATCATGTACAGTTCAGCAGCTGTGAATTATCTGCAGCTCTGTGTGTGTGTGTGTGTGTGTGTGTGTCACCTTCACACACTTGCCTTATGACTGATCCCAGTAATGTGTTTCTAGTCGAGCTCCACCACGTGAAATAGCAGATTATGTTATGCAAATGAGCTGACGGTGCTCTATCTCACTATGTCATTTTAAATTGTTTGTATATTTCACATATTTGCACATGGAGGCTGCCCTTTAGGTTAAATGTACTACTGTAGGCATGAATCCAATAATAAACGAATGCCACTATAATACAGTGAGTACATGTAGATGAGAAGGACACATGTGTGGTGGATGGATCTGGAAAACGGCTCAACATTCATTATCATTTGAGATTTAACCCCACATATTTTGCAATATCTGCATTACATTATTGCTGTTATTGGAGCAATAGTGCAATCCTCCTAGCAGCCCAGAGTATAACATACTGTAAGATGGCTGACACTGTATTGGTTATTTGCAGCAGGCGAAGAATACAACAGACCTTCAACTGGGAAGCTAACTTTCAACAGTGAATTGATGTCCTGCATTTCCATAAGTAGATTAGAGGCAGTCGAGGGAGTATCCTGTTCAAACAGCAGCTTCGAACCCGGGTCAAGACATTTCGTTTACACCCTGTATCCTCCCTCATCTGGTCTCTGTACTCAGTTGCTAATCTGGTGTAAGTGAAGGCTTTAAAACCTAATGTGAGCTAGAAAGTTAATGAAAAAAATAAATAAAATCAAAACCTGGAGAGTATATTTGAGTCTTTTTAACAGAAGATAGAGGCATTTAATTAATTTTAAAAATGAAGGTTGCGCTCAAATGATCATGATCATGATTTTCTTCTTTGCCAGAGAAACCACACCCCACCTTCAGCTTCCTTTCTCATACCCTTTCTCACGCTGTCTCCCCCTGATTGTCAGGGAGAGCGGGTTGAATCGAGGGGGAATCAGGCTGTACTTCTTATAAAACCACTACAATTTATGTTCCTATCACCAATAATGCTCATGAAATTCTAAACTCATCAGTGTGCAATATTTGCCACAAGCTTCGAGTGTCTGCGCTGCCTCGGTGGAGTGAGTACACAGTGATGGTTTCTCTGGATGCACAATGACCTTGGCTCTGGGGACAAAACTGTTGTCTTTGGAGACGCACAGTGATTCAGGATCAAGGGATGCAAATGGGTTTCTAGGAAATCCGGTAGTATAGAGTCTGGGGATACACAATGTTCTCTAAACATAAAACCTTCTCTAAATCTATTTTACGTTTTCTTATGACTGGCAAATGTGGACGCAGTGGACAGTGGTTTCTAGGGATCCCCAATGATCATGATTCAGGAGATTTTTTAAAGAAATAACCTTTATTGCAGCATACCGTTGCACCAAATATTATGTGAGAAAACCACAATAATGCAGTTACAGAATGGAATGACAACGCACAATAGTTGAGACACAGTAGTCCTGAGGTCTGGGGATGCACAATTTCCTGAGGTCTAGGGATGCACAATAAGCTGGGGTTGCACAGTGTTTTCTAGGGATGCTCGAGGATCTGGAGATGCTCTCTCATCAGTTTAATTTACGTGTTCTCAAATACCGGTACAGCTGTAAAAATAAAGAACTATTATAACCATTTTTATTGAAGTGATGGAGTTATCAGAGCAACAGCTTGCCTCTGACAACCGTCTGTTAGAAACAATGGGAAGCTATAAGTGCAAAACAGCAATACACAGTAGGAGCTTCACACTGTGGCAAATATATCAGTCACCCTTTTTTGTGTCTGATGGAAAGAAAAAAAGAAGTAAGATAAGAGAGTTTGTCTCCTTCTATTTATAAGACAGCTTTTCTGTTTTTGTTGATGTGATTCAGGTAACAGAAGCACTGCTTCGGGAGGAATGACATTAACACAGACATAATGCATTGACTAAATACTTCCTCTGTTGTGCCTTTGCCTCTTCCAGGAGAGACTTTTAAACACTGCGCTGGGTTTAAGATGCATCCCTGAACATGAGGTATTCAGCTGTGATGGACTTACAGTGAATTTGTGGCTCGTCGGTAGAAGGTTAAGTGAGCATCTGCTGGTCTCAAAACATATGGCCATTAGGCTGCATGAATGCCAGTGCAGAAGAGGGTGGAGGCCATTACTATTTATCAATAGGACCTCATAACACATCCTAGCCACAGAATTAATAAAAAGGGATAGAATGAGCAGTCCTGATTAAATCACCTTTAAGACAGACAAGGCATGGCTGTTTCCATATAGATTGGTTTGAGACTCCCCGTTTATCCACTGGATTCTAATCGTGCTTTAATTTATAGGTTCACGTGCATCAATTCCTCATGTGAACATCATATCAAACAGGAGGAGGAAGACATCTTTAATTCAATAGGACTTATCTGAAATCAAACAGGCAGCTCTTAGGCAAGATGTCACACACACACACACATACACACACACAAGTACTCAGAACAGGGCAGGGCAGAAGTCAGGTGCATCTGATTGCGTTCACAGAGATGCATCTACATACATACGGATACATGCACAGTGATGGTACCGGAGATGTATAGGCCTGCTTCTAATCAGCATATGATTTTCCATTCACCATCCGTGTTGTCATTGTTTCTGTTAGATTTACAAACCTACTCTTTTCTGATTTGCCATATGTGCTAACAGATGTTATCGTCTTAGCCCAGAGGAGGAAGACAGATGACCTGTCTTCACAACTGAAGCTGAGAAATTGTTTTTTTTTTTTTTTTTTGGCAGTGGAGCAGCTCTCACATTTGCATTCTGTACCAGTTTTCAGTCCAGCTGCCTGCACCATAACAATGTCTTACTCTCCCTTACTGTCAGGAGACTTGTTTCTAAGGGTGGGAGGAAGCATTTCATTTCAGGTTTTTTTTTTGTTTGTTTGTTTGTAAGCCAATGGTGGACTGAAGGTCTTTACTTTGGTACACTTTTTGTGAAGTGAACCAGAAGGACAGCTCGCCACACATCGTCAAATGAAATATTACTTGCAGTCAGCTACGACAGAATTATTTTTTATAGATCAAATTATTAACAGACATAAGAAAGCACTTCTCCCGTAGTCCCTGCAGAGCACTATTAATATGCCACAATCTCCCAGCATTCTTTCCGGACACTATGCCAACATTGCAATTAAACCACAGCTTGCTTTATTTACAAGACCATCACGTTTAATTAATGTGCCTCCAATTCAGCAACCCAAGCTCCCCTCAAGAAAAGAAGTGCCGCTTTGCTTAATTACTGCAGAAATGAAATTTTAATAAAGCTAACAGAAGAACTCGACATGCAATCAGGAAGCCATTAAGTAGATGAAGGTAATCCAGCAGGACTGGAGTAAAATTAGAAATCAGCTGTGAAACAAAAAGCAGGAGAGCAACAAGGCCAAGTGCTCTGAAATTGACATTTGATTAAAGCTTGGCGAGATGCACTAAACAGACACAAAGTATTTTTTTTTTTCATCAATTAAGCAGATTTCTCTCAGGGAGAACTTCAAACAGGATGTAGCTTCATCTGCATATTTATCTTTAGATGTAACAGCGCATACTTCAGTTTTATTCTCTCTCTAAGTACGATCATATGAGACATTTTATTTTTTATTTTTTTGGTTGCAGTTTTAAAAATGTAACATCACAACTAAGTAATGAAGCATCAGATGCTATGATTCACATCATGTGGCTTGTTAAGAGTGGCCACGGCGCTGCTGCTGCTGCTGCTGCTGCTGCTGCTGCTGCTGCTGCTGCTGCTGCTGTGTATGTGGCATTTAGTACTGAACACTGGCCAAGCCTTGGGCAAATGAGAATTTATATCTGCAATATGGCAAATAACATACATAATTAAGATGGATGTTAGTTTGGCTAAGTGAAAGAAGCATTCTCGCACAGGAGAAAGCCAATGTGTACCATAGTAATCATCGTTTTGGATGCGAGTCATGCTTTGGCCCCCGGATAACATTTGTACAAACTCTGAGCCATGGAGACGATGAATTATTTGTGAGAATATAAGCAAACAAAACATGTTTTTTTATTTTTTATTTATTTATTTATGAGGGCAGTCATAACCTGGTTCACCATGATCCAAACAAAACTGGAAAAATGCATATACACATTTTCCTTAGCGCAAACCATAGCTGGCAGTGCACATTGTTTGTAACAAAATCACAAAAACAATGAAAAAACAAGGCTGATTGCTAAAGGCACAGTGCCACTGTTGTCTCTCAGCTCTGCCAGACAGTCATTGTGACGCATTACATGAATGCATGAATGTATAGTTCCATAATGACTGCAGTTTTAGAACATTTTCTATGGTACTTAACAGAGATGTCTGGAAATGAAACATCTCAACAATTAAGCGGATGTGCACTGAATGAGTTTAGCAGGGTATAATCATTTAATGTCGCGTAGGTTCTGTTTCTAAAAGTAAAACGCATACAGTAGCTATAGCCTATGACAAAATCATCTCATTTTAATCTCAAGGATATAAAAGAATCAGATTATTGATATAATACTGTCAGCTATAATGACTACGGTAAATTCGGTTAATGTCGCAGTGCAGTGTTAACACCCACTTCCAGTTCTTTAGATGAGATGTCTCTGATACTAAAGCAAAAGAATTGACCATTTAAATGTTTTACAGTTAGATTAGGTGGGAAAAGGCTCTGCTCTCTGAGGAAACTCTGATATAATTAGATCACTTAGGGAAACAGCATCAGATATACATAAATATACATGAGCGCGGAGTTTAGCAATATAACGATACCAAAGCTTCAATGACAATGAGGAGGAAGTTGCAGCAGCAGAGTCATAGTGAGTTGACAATTTCTGAAATTAAATTCCTTTACTCAATGCCATCACAAGCCAGTTTTCAGTATAGTACATACTTCAACACAATCAAATGAGACATTTTACTTTCTTCATATGTTGTAGTTCCTGTAAAACAGACTGAGGTGGGACTTTTTTTTCAGGAGCACCGTCACTCAAACATTTAACGTAACATTATTTCAGTGGAATTGCCAACAATCACCCACTCAGAGTTGTTGTGTAGACTCAGACGTCAGTTAATGTCAGTTAATAACTTCATATTAACTGTGTTGCAACATCCGGTTTTTACATAATGCTGCTCTGCTGTCAATGCAAAAGCCACTATTGACTGTACTACTAACATTAACTTAGCGTGCTAGCTGGCAGAAAAATGGATGGAGGGTAGAATTACTTTAAAATTCGAATGGCTGTAATATTATTAATATTTTATTGTATGGAGTCATTAGGAAAATTCACCGTCTTTCACGGAAGTGACGTTTTACTGAGAATTTTAAGTCTTCGATTTGATTGAGGCTTTAAAAAGTAAAAAAAAAGTGCGTTTCTCTTTTGCACATTTGAACATGGCCACCTCAGAGAAGAAATGAATGAATGAGATGGGACTGTTCCGATTTAAATATCCTCTTCTGATCAAAGCTGTGATCTTTTATTGTCTGGGTCATTCCTTCCTAATGAGCGAAGAGGACGCCAGCAGCTTGACTGAATTCAAATTATTTACAAACTTATAAGGGATACTGATCCTGTTTTGAACAGCTATAACAGATTGAAATGATGACATTGTTGCTTGCTGGACCTCGTTGTGAAAAGGTCGGATGGTAGGATGGACAAGAGCTTTGATTAGAAATCAATGCAATCGCATACAGTATCAGGAGGAGTAATGCAGAACTTATTCTGTTAACTGGTGATGATATGGAGAAACATGTAGGGTGTGTTGCTTGCTAGGATAAGGAAGCAGCAGCTTGGTTGTTTGTAGTGATAGAGGAAACTAAGCAACTGCAATTGGTTCACTGATCATTTGAGCTGGGCTACTATTGGTATTATACTTGCATGGCTGAATCAATACAGAGATGGGCATGAAGCAGAATATAAGTGTCCTCGTGGAATTCTTTATTGCTGGTGTGTTTAATTAAGTCTATAACAATTACAACTGATCACTTTTAAACAGTCTACAGCTGTTTTGAGATATCGTGGCATAATGAGACGCGTTATAACATCCTCCTGCGATATTTTTGCCTTGAAAGGTGGATACAGTGGAGTAGTCTGCTTCAAGCGTGACATCACTCGTTGCTTTGTTTGGTGGATTGAGCATCAAGCTGCTGGAGGTGGAGGTGGAGGTGACATGTTTGCTTGCTGAGCTGAGGTAGCTTGTTAGGTTGTATGGTGGCTCAGGCAGTATGTTGATTGTCTTAACATCCTAGTGAGCTGAACACAATTTTTTTTATTTTGTTTGTTGTTTATTTATTTTGTGGCTCAGACAGCTTCACATGTTTTTAGCATGGCAGTCACTTTAACATGATGTGTTAAGGCCTGCTGTGGTATACTTTATAGCTTGTTAAAATGAGGATGCCGAGGGCGATTATTCGCTGCTTGTTGGTCTGAGCAGCATTGATGTCAATAATCTAGTCAGCCTGGCATGTTGTTAGCTTGCATGCTGTTACCCGATGATGTGACGCTGTACATAAAAGTGATAATCACCTGTTACGATGGACTGTGTCGAGTGTGTGGGTGCAGAGAAGCAGGGCTGGCTCTGGCTGACACTGGAACACACACAAAAATCATATTGAAAGCATCTTCTTCTCTTGGTAAGGTCAGTGCAAGTAAAAACATACTCATTTCAGATGTTGCTAACAAGGGGCCGAGTGTATGGCAATAGTGGTTGGACAACATAGCGAGCTACGCCATTTAGATGACGTTTGCTATTATTACATTACATTATTACTGAGTAAGTTGGCTGCATATTTTATTTTCCAGCTTTTATAACTTGCTTCACTGCACTGCTGTGCTGCATCAGGGTTAAGGCTTTATATAATTAGATATGCTTTTAGCCTTGCACATTATCGTCATATAATGTGGAAGGCACACTGCATAAAGCCTTGTCAGTATTCTAATATTCCAACATAACTAGTACTGATATGTTAAGTGTCATAAATCAAATTGAATATGGCGGTCTGTGTGTTTGGCGGGTGTATCGCTGGGGACCTAAGGACGCGCAGTGTGCATAGTGAATTTGGTGCAATTTGGACACGCAACACGTTTTAACATTAATAAACAAGAGTAAGGCGGAGACTGTTTGATATAAAGAGTGTCACATCACAGCGTGGGCTGTTTGATATGAACACTGTAGCATCTCAACGGGTCGGAGCTTCTGGGCTCTGACCAGCTGAGTGGGACAAAGGCACACACCCTGCTCAATTAAACTGAACTAGTTTAGCTAAACGACCCCATGCAGGAGGGAAACTAGCCAATAGGAGTGCAGGCATGTTTGATTGGCAGCAGAGTCCACTGCTTTAACCTGTATGTTATCAAGAGGCACTGCATTAGTTAGAGTAACGGGAAGCTGTTTCTTTGTTTGGGTTTGACGTACCTGATGCAGGACATCATTTGTTTTTTCCTGTTTATTGCAGATAAACATGTTTCCATGAAAAAAAAAAGTAAAAAGTATAAAGCAGCTAAAGCCTGGAGACTTGATGAGGAACAGAAACCCGATTGGCTCAAAAGGAGGTGGTGGGGAAAAAAAGAGTGAGTCTGGTCACGGACCTGAACTCTAATCCAACTGTTAGATAGTTGAGCAGAAATTCAAGTCTATATACAGTGTATGAATACACTCACTGGAGAAAACGGTGCGATTGATATCTCACCTGATAAGAGCAATTTATAAAAAAATGTTGAATTGGTAAGTTTAGTCACAGGTGACAGGTAATGACTGCTGAAACTTCAGACCTACTGTAATTAACTCGTGGCATAGCTGCAAAAGCTGTGATTGTAACTTGTAGTGTCCCATGAGGGAGGTGCCAATATTGACTAATATTTTGCCAAAGTTTTTTATTTTTTTCTGTCACACAATTATATGATCACGCGATATCCCCAACACCACTGAGCATAAAAACATGATACATATCTCTTCACAGCTTTATATTAGCCATATCTGCCACAGATTTAGAAGGTTTACAACTTTTTTCATTTGTTGCTTTCACTCTGGCTATTGTGTACCATAACTTTTTTTTTTAACTACAGCACTGTTGCTATTAAGTTTTTACCTCGCTGTCATTGTTTTATACCATCCGTGATGTGTGTGTGTTTAACAGACGTGAAAGCCAAGGGTTTATACATTTCTGCCTTGAAAAGTTCACTGAATAAGCACAATGTGTCCTCATCAATCAGGACATGTCACGATCCCACTCAAGTGAAGAGCTGCTAAGGTTTAGTGACATCGAGACTATGCAGTGTTATGATTGATAATCAAATACATGTAACAGAAAACAGCCAAATGATAATGGAGATATATGTAATGAAAATATAAAGCAAAAGTGAAGGATTTCAGATAGTTTATAAGATTTTAATTTAACAGTTTAAAAGTGTCTCCTGAATATTTAGCAAATCCGTTGTCAGCATCATCTTATTTCCAGTTTCAATTATTTCACTCCAACATCACCTCTCTCTTTGTTTCAGTTTTAGCACTCTGATTCTAATTGTTCTCTAATAATCCGTTGTTTTTTTCCCCCTCTCTGTGACTGAGAGCAGTTGCACATCATGTCAGAGCAGAGGGAGCGAGCAGACAGACATAAGCTAGCACCTCCCGAGAGTCACAGCCAGTAAATATTAGGTTAATTGCTCAAGCACATTAGCACTTGTTCCTCGTGGTCGTCATTGACTTCCATTAGCATCAATTAAGATTAGCTTGCCTTTAATTCAACAAGGCAAGGGGAGATGGGTTATGTTGCTGAAAGGAATGGATTGTGTCACCCTGTCACTCAGCAGAGGCAAGAAGACGGGGAAAAAAACAAGGACACACAATGTCCAGCTGTGAAACTCTCGGCACAATTTTAATAATATGACTTCATTACATTTGACATGCTGTATGGCAGAATTGTACATGTCCATCACTACTAATGGCCACTTAACGGCCAACAATGAGGTTCTTTGTAAAATACAGATGACATGATAGTTTGTGCCTGACATTGTCACACTGTTATTTTGATGCCATGCGTTGTGCGCCATGCAGATGAGGCAGGATGTAGGTAGGTGCAAGTATTTCAGTAAAACAGTATGGTTGTAGTTTTGCTACATGCAAACGCATAGGATCCAAAACCAAAAGTGTACATGTGCAGGCATATATTATATATATATATATATATAAAGAAATTTACAGAACTGACCTTAAGTATTTCCAAAATTCTTCTACGCCCCTGATTAGCATGAGGATCATTTATTTGGTAAATTGTAGTTGACTGAAAAACTGTCCAATAACAGTGTGAGTGACGTAACCATGACTGTGAGTTTGTTGTATTCATACTGGAGCCATGAGCGAACACTTTCTCATTAGGCAACATTTTTCTGACACGACACTGACATGTTAAATGTGCATGTCTGAAGGCTCTTAGTTATCCAGTTACAGCTCTAGACTATTAAAATATGCATTTTTAATAAGATCTGTCATTAACTTCAATATCTTTAGCCTCTAGATGAGTTCAACTAGATGCTAAACGTCTAATTACTGTGAAGGACAAAGGACGGTTGATATTAAGGTAACACCTTTGTTCTACAGCCAAAGTTTCTCTATGGAATAAGGACATCTTTGTTGTGCTTTCACAAATTAAGGCTATTTATATAAATCATATTGCTCGGTACACATTGCTTGAAGGAATGAGGGATTGGTTAAATTAATTAAAACGGATGACTTACGGGTCCTTTGTCATGAGCATAGTTAGTTTTGACATTTCGTCGTCATCGTTTTGTCTTCCTCCTTCAGTTGAACACAGAAAAGTAAATTATAGTTTTCTGTGCTTTGACATCGGTGGAATTAGTCTTTCACAATAAAGAGAAATTTCACACATTCTCACCTGAGAAAAGATGTTCTGATCTCGAGTTACTGTCCAAGTCCCCCATTGTGGCCATGCAATCTTGATGCAACCATGACCTCAATATTTCAACCCCTGCTGTGGCCTTGATTTCTTATTTAATCATTAATCTGCCTTGAGGGTAAGAGATGCCAACTTCAAAACTGTAACTTCAGTGTGTTGGGAAAACTTTTTTTTATTTTTTTATTCCATCTGCATCTGCATCTGTATTTTCCACCGAACAACACATAGGAAAAGCTTGTTCAACCCAATTGGCAGATGCTTTCAGGACATAACATGCTTTTGAATCACCGATGCACTTAATGGCTGTAATGTCCCCTCTGTCCTGCCAAACCCAGGAGTCTCCAGATTGCAGGGAGAGCCACCACCTGAGAAACTTTTACACAACACAATTCATACAGCTACATCTATCCCATCCACGCTTGTCAGCATTTTTCTGTCACTACTTTATATGAATGGCGCTAGTAGCTATGAAAGCAAGTCGTACCTGACCACCACATCATAACGCTACTAGAGGAAAAGTCAGGGAATCACCAAGTCACTCAGATTTACAGTCTACAGACTATATATTTTAGTTGTTAAGTGAAAACTAGAATGAATGTAAATAATTTATTGGCAATCCACATATTATATGTTGAGATTGTTCAGCTATTTGGTGTCATTATGGAGTTATGGCCAAATCAACCATCAGACTGATATTTCTATGCATATTGCATTATATTAAATACTGTGGTCGTACTCATAATCAAATCACATTTTATTTGTATAGCCCAAAAACACAAAATACATTTGTCTCGAAGGAGCCGAACAATTAAGCCAGAGTAGAAATGGAAAGTTGGATAACTGCTCCATCTGTTGCTTTGAGTGGGGAATTAGTCTAAATAAACAAACCTGCTTTTCACCCCCGCAATGCTGCATTAAAACAGTTTTTCTGTCAGTCAGGAACTCCCTCTTATTAGTATCTCTCTGAACTGCTTTGTTTACGGTAATGACTTGTGTTGATTAGCACTGTTAACCAATCTGCAATTAGCATTTTGCAGATGCATCATAATTGAGCATGTGCTCACCCTGCAAAGTGCTACCAGTACAGGCATGAAATTACCTTCTGCGATACCTTCAGCTTCAGAGGATGATGCACATTTATTTGGAGAGAGACAGATTGAAAGCATCGTTTACCGGCAGGTATGTTCCGTCTCCTCTAGCCTCACCTCTAATTCATAAAGACACAAAATCATGCATCTAAAATGAAAAGCCTGTCCTCTTAACCTGACCCGTAAAGTAAACTAGCAGTTCTTCTTTCATAGTCCACAGCTGCTTCATTATCGAGTGACGGGTAGCTTGAGTTTCTGTTCTTGTAATTTTCATTACCTTCAACTGATCACCAGGTGCGCGAGGACATTGTGAGACAGTGAAATGCTTCAAGTCAGTCGAGTGATGTGAAAGAGGCAGAGGTGCAGTCAACGCAGCCATTGGATGTTTGAAAGCCCTGTGAATTGATCCGCAGTGTTGACATCGATTAGGAACGAGTCGTGAAGCAAGTCAAAAGTTTGTCATTGTAGACGTTTTGAGTGACACGTTATCTGCAGGCTGCTATGGGCTTTCCATTCTGTACAAGTAAAGAGGAAACAGAATAAAAGGCTGATCATAGTCCACTTCCATCAAAATATCGACATACGGAGCTTCTGTCATTTTAGGCTGAAAATAAAGACGCTGCCAGTTTTCTGTGCAAGGTACACAGAGTAGATCATGTGGAGCTGTCATAGTGTTCATATTTTCATTTCATGTTTTCAAATAGAAATTTGAATTACGGAGAGGATGTGTCTAATCAATGTGGGGTTTAATTATATAACCAATTATTTTGTTTTGATTTGAACAAATTAAATTATATTCCAAAATGTATTCATGCAGAGACAAAAAAAAATATGATTATTGCTGCAAAAGACAAACACATAATATGCAACTGCTTCAAATAATAAAATAAGAAATATTGGACCTAATACACTATAGCGAGATAGCCTGTGCTCCAAAACACTGTATGTGTATGTGTGTGTGTGTATGTATATATATATATATATATATATATATATATACACACATACATATACTACAGTTGTTTTGGAGTACAGGCTATCTCGCTATAGTGTATTTTTCTTCCTGTGAAGAGACACACTTTGTCACATGGAATAATTCTCATGTGACATTGTCGATGCAGCTTAGGGAGAAATCTGAGCCCATCGGTTTGATGCAGTGGTTCTCCCTGCTAATACAAACATGACGGCATCATTGTCACATTAATATGACACTGTATAGAGGTCTGAATGGAGATCATGATCTTAATACGAACAACCATGCCGCCCTACTGCAATTCAGACATTTTACTCAAACTAAGTTGGACAGTTCTACATTTTTAGCTCAGTTGGTCCCTGTTGGGAATTCAACCTCTAACTATAGCAGTGCTGTTGCAGCAAAGGAGCTTCAGTGTTTCTCTTTTATTACGTACCCGTCTATGATGACTCTCCTACAGCTGAGTGTCGGTGTGCTTGCAGGGGCACAGGTTTAGGAGCTGACAGGTTGCACGGCTCTGTTCCCTCAACTGCTTGTTCACAACAGCAGCATCTACATATCAGGCTTAGTTACGCCAACACCCAAGTTTTATGAAAGGAAAAAGTCCCCAAATATCGAGGAGTAGGGATATTGTTGTTCTTGTGCTAAGATTGGTTCTTTTTGTCAAAGAAAAAGTAATATTTAAGAAAATGTGCTGGCGATGCAGAAGAGCACGCTCCGCTTGTGTCAAAGACCCTTAAAGGGTTGGTATTGTGGAAAACATGAAGAATGAGCTTTGGGGTAGATTATGGTGTTGGTGGGGGTCTCTTGTGCTTATCTCCTTACTTTTAAAGTTATTTGAAAATTTAAAATTTGTTGCCCAAGAGCTCGGAGGGTTGAGTTCTCCAGCAGCAGCCACCCAGGTAAAGATGCAGCGTTAGGGAGTTCACATTATCCATGAGATTGTATTTCAGTTCACTGGGGGTGAAGTTGGGGGGGGGCACACCTCCAGCCAATCAGAGTAGGTGGTCATTAGTAATGCTGATTTTATGTTAATAGCTGCTGGAGGACGGAGCGGAATCTGGGTTTTAAGGAAAGATGGATTTCACAACAAGAAACAGCAAGAAATCTAAACGGAAAACATTAATACAGGTTTGTTAGAAATTGTAATCATCATATATGACAAATGTCTTGTTTGACGTGGCCTCTGGGAAATCGTCTTACCTCTTTCTTCTTCCCAAGAACTGCAAGCAACGAGGGATTTTGCAGCCCTTTAAATGTTTATTCAAGCAAAGACTGTTCGGGGTCATAACACAGACAAACCAAAATGATGGATAATTTCTATCAGTGCCCATGTTCTAGTCATGTGACGGTCATGATTAAAAGTAGTGCCCAGGGCCACGGGGCAGTTCTGAGGGCACTTTGCTAATGCAACGTTAACTGGCTTTTCCTTAATTAATACAACCCCTGAACGTGAAAACCAATTTGCTCCCATTATAATTAGCATTCACCTTGAGCCCCCCCCCCTTCTGTGAGGGCCGGGCCCATGTACAGATGAACCTGACATTTAGTTCAAAGGAATAATAATGTCAGGCATGTATGAAGCACAGGGTCAGCCCGGCAAATAGATGTCAGCATGCATGTAGCTGATCGGAAGACTAAGGATGAAAAGGTGACGAATTAGATTCCCCCCCGAGTGATCTCAGATGAAACCCTTGTCTGGCGGCTACCTCTTGAAAGGTTGTGTTCTGCGCAGATATTTTGAGAATCAGAGAAGGGTGTGGAAATGACAAAATTCACTCCGAGATCCGGAGCAGAGGGAGAGCAGCAGGTGAGCCAGCTGTCAATCACAGCTGTCAGTCAGCACGCACACGGCAGACATCAAAGCTGCTATGAGTCTTCAAACCTTATTAACAGAGCAATAATTTCTAAAATGACCACCAGCATATTTATTAGAGGGCGTGAATATACAGACTGAGACCATATTGACCGCAGACATGATGGATTTAGTATTTCTATTGAGCAGTTGATACTATTTGAATGGGAGTGTTTTGCAGCCGGCATCCAGCGGCCCGTCAGTGCACTTTAAGCTACTCCTGCATTGGCTCCAACCTCAAGCTGTGTTGGACGTGATTCAATCACTTCCCACAGGCTTCATCAGTAGAATGAGTCTGCTCTACTTCAGTGCAGTGAACTTTAAAAAAAAAACTGCTAAATGAAAAAGCCGGACCTTGAACTAAAACTATTTTGCAACCGAAGAAAGGTTAAGGTTATTATTTACTGGCTATGGTAGAATTATGACTAATTAAAAATATTTTTTCAAAGAAATACTTTGTTCCTGTTCTCTGAAGGAACTTTGTTTCTCAAGGTCCTGCTTACATTCCTGACAGCTTGTTGTGGCGCAGATGGACCCAACTTGTTTGTCTGCCATCTTGGCCCCCTACAAGACCTCACTGAATACATCAGTTTGTTTCATTCAGCGCTGGTCTGTATCTGACATCTGAGGACGGCTCCCGCTTTGGGAAGACGGAGCCATTTTCCGCAGAGCTTCATCTGTGCCGAAACAGATGTAGTATTTGCATAATTCATCGGCGGCTTGTTTTGTGGATAGATTAAGATAATCATTGGTTACAAGTAAATCTGCCTACCTGTACACAGTAAAGGGAGATCATTTACATAATAAAACCAACTTTGCCAAACAATGTATGAGAGTGAAATCTCACTCTGCATTCAGACCACAGATCTCTATCTGCTGCATATTAACTAAAGGCATATTCCGCTACATAAAGTACCCATATTAATTTACCACTATTTATAAACAGAACATTTCTATCGCATTGAAGACTTAATACTCCAGTGATTTATTGTTGCAGTTACAGTCAAATTCAAAGCAGTAGAGGTGCAGATATGTATTCAATCTGCAGACAACAAAAGCCGCCGACCACCATTGACCGCGCGAACTATTATTACAATATCACATTTGGAAGCACAAAGCTCTGTGAATAAATGTACAACAGCAGTGCTCTGCCGTGTTGTAGCTGTACTTTAGTCATTATTAGATATATTTCTCTGGCCAATCTGTTGCTGGGGACCATTTTTCATGTGTCTGTGTCATAAACACAAGCTTCCTGAGCACACCGAGGACCACTGTGAGCAACATCAGATGTGCACGCTGTGGCCACACACACACACCAGTATCACACTTGTTCAAAACCTTGGATCAAGTTACATGGCTTATTAAAAGGGTCAAATTACAGCAGCAATTTTCATTAGTTTACTTTTAATATAAGTGAATTTGGCCCACTTAAAATGAAAGAGACAGAAATCTTGTTATTCATGAGATGTGTAGCATGTTATATGTGATAGTCCTGCTTTGCCCTGGCTTTTTTTGTTCACATTAAAACATTCACATTTTGCACAATGACCTGTGTTGTTGCTTGTGATACAGTGGCTGTAAAATATCTAATTACACGTTTTTATTTTTTATTTGCATTTCTACTACCCATAAATTATTTAGTAGTAACAGCATTTAATGATTAATAATCATAAATATTTTTTTTAAATAAATGTCACTAGAATATGCACAAATCTTGCTTAAATTTTACCTTAATTTTAACGTCTGCCCTTCTCACTTCTCCAATGTTCGTTGATGGCTTCGCCTGCTTCTTGCTTTGACTTTATGCGCATCAGCTGGTCCAAATGTGCCACTTAAAGACCATTTCTGGATGCTGCTTTGATATGATTCATTAAACTAAATCCTCTTTCACAATCTGCACTGGAACTTTGGGATGTAACTTCAACTTGCCTGGGGGTCAGATTTGTGTTTTGTGTGACAGCTTGTTTCTTTTCTGTTGGCAATAATGTACCAATCCCCTGTCCCATCTCGAGTCTTCGTACAGTTCCAACAGCTTTCAAATGACTTTTCTGCTGAATGTGACACTTGAGGTAGTCCAACTTCCATTCAGTCCACATTTTTCCCCCCGAAAACTCACTTGCTACTTCGCTTTGCTGCATCTTTAGACTTTTCTCACTCGAAAAAGAAAACATCTCACCCAGTTTCACCGCTTGTTCTATTTGCATATACGCTGCGTAGCATAAGTGAACCTTATCATATCATTGGCTGGACACCTGTCACTCACTGAGTTACAATGCAAAATGGTACAGAAGACATCATTATTGTGCAGCTTAAAGGGAACATTGCTGGGGACTACACATATTAAAGGACTCGCAGGGCAGTTCGTATTGAGATCTGACCACAGTTCGAACAAAATTGAGACAATCATGTTTAGTTATCCAGATAATGTGAAAGTGTGAATGGAGTCTTTGTCCGTAGTAAGACTCGAACTTCAAAAAAACTGATCTCGACATGTAATGCAGATTTTTTTGTTAATTTGTAGTCTTAAGGCCAGACGTCACCAAGTTTAGAACTTTAGAAAGCTTCCAGCGGAGCCTCAGAAAACATAAACATGAAGTCGTGCTGACAGAAAGCCGTCACAATATTGTAATGTAACAGCCTTGATTTCACCACAATTAACTATCTTTTAATTAAACCACATGCAATAAAAACGATTATTTTCACGGATTGTAACCAAACCAAAAAAAATATTAATATTTTCATATAATCCAATTCATTTTTCTCAGGGAAGGTTAGGTTTCACTGGTCTCTTGAAATAACATTTTTCTGAGCATTGTAATCACGTTTAACCATGTTTTGCGTGTGTATCTGTGTGACTTTGACACAGTGGGTGGCACCTCTGTGTAAGGTATTACTGCAGCAGTATCCTGCCATGCAGCCTTTTGTTAGCGACATGCTTCTGGCCAACACCAATTGAACAAAGCGGGAGGCGAACACCAAATACGAGCTTGCTGGCAATTTGTCGTGGGATGGAGCTTTGCATGTGATTGAATTGTTTGCTTAATATGTTTAGACGTGGTGGGTCTATACTGAATGTAAGACGCGGTGCAGATTATTATGAGGCTGCTGATTAGTTCTGACTCAATTAGTCATATGTTTCTTTTAGATTAGGCACCGGAATGGCTTCAGAGCACTGAGTTGGAGAGCAGAGATGATGATGATGATGATGATGATAATGATGATGATGATGATGGTGAAGCCAAAATCTTTCCCTGACTCCCACATTTCTGATCAAGCCAAGATTGTTTCTGAACTGAGATTGTTTACCTGGTGATTTATGGGTACGTTTCTACAGCGCCTGCCATAAAGCAGTTTTCTCTGTGTGAGCCAGTCTGCAGGGAAACATGAAACATTATTTTCAGAAGGAAAAAGAAACCGTTCAGAGTATCCCAGAGGCTTCATTCACACTGCTGCCTGATACGGTTTGTTGTTGAGATGTAATTTATTGTTGGATTTTAAGATGGCAATGATATCGACTGCATACATGACAGAATCCAGATGTGTTAATAATGTGTTCATAATATATTATATAAATTAAATAAATAATTACTATTTATTTATTTTATTTTATTTTATTTTATTTTTTATTTATTTTATTCATACAGCCTGAAATCATTTTTTTTCCCTGATAGGGTTTATCACTGTGTACATCATATGACATCATCTGTTATTTTAGGAGGCTCTTTTTGTTGAGAAAAATGATGGCAAAATATCATTTCTCAGATAATATAAAACACACGTTTATATATACATTATAATATATTAACTTAATGACCAAACTATCAATAGCTTTGTTTGAAGGATCCTTCATTTAAGGCCTTAAAAAAATAACCAACACATTCACCAATTGTTTTGCTACCAGCTGACTAGGAACGCTCAATCATATTAATACAGGTGTATAACGTACACTTAGTCGGGTTACATACCTTTTTTTTTTAGACAAGTTTAACTGTATCATTATCTATAAATGGTCAATTGTCAGGAGGTAACATCCAATTCTATCTATCCAGCAGGCAGTGTAAACCAAGTGTTAGACTGTCTCTCTTATAACAGCCTGTCAGATGGAGTGAATGACTCTGATCCGCCTATTGCTGCCTGTCAGTGCATTGAAAATCACCTTCAATTTGCTCCAGATATGGAGATCGCGACGGGCAAGACGGCGTGTTCCTTTTTTATGTGAAACTCGCTCCGTCTTCTCCTCGAGACGGGGCGCAGAGAGTCAAGGCAGCATGGAGGGGAGGAAAAATCTTCAGGATCAGTCATCATGAATGTGCAAAAAGCTTGGATAATAGAACATAACTAGGACTTTATGTATGCTAGTCTACATGGCATGCATGAGAGCAGGACCGCTCCCATTGCTTAACTGATTGTAGAAACACAGGCAGAGAGGAAAATCCCATCACATGAGGTTTAAAAGGCTCATGTGATGGTTTAAAAGGCTCTGATGTTTCTCATATACAGCCTGGATGATTCTTCTGTAGCGTCTGCGCTGCCCATGAAATATCTAGTATCAGTGACAGTAACTGTGTCAGAGCGTAACATGTCTGTCTGGGCATTAAGGTAACCCTCCCGTTTTGTTATTCTGCACATAGAATCACATTGCACGCTTTAGAAATTGCCTGTATGGGACGGTGCTTCTTCATTTTCACTCTGACACCTCATCCTTGTTGCTGCTTTCAAAGTTTCACAGCCACTAAACAGACTTTTGTCCAAAAAAAAATATATATATATATATATATAATTTATTTATATATTTTTTTCAATAGAGTCCTCCTACTAAAACTTTTATGTATTCTTGTGGCACTATAACCAATTCGCCAACAAAGAAAAAAAGAGGGAATAGAAAAGCCCCCACTGCAGGCTTGTGCAGAGCTTCAATCAAAATCCTGGGAGCTAGTTGACATGCAGGGTGTGGAGGTCCCTGCAAAGTTATTGAACTCCTTTCTCTCTCTCCTCTTTTTCTCTTTTTTTTTTTTTTACCAGCAGCTTTTTATATTACCTGGCACAACTTCTCATTCTTTTTTTCCCCGCCCTTTCTGTGCTCAAAGCCAGAGGCTGCAGTTTGAAAGACTCACAGTCCCTAGATTAGGTTCTGCTGGTGTGTATGATCAATGAACCAGAGCCGGCTCGCGGTCAGAGCACCACGGCGGGGTTGCAGCTACATCCCGCCAAGTGGCTGGATGGTGATAAGTTCATTGTCGTGCCTCCTGCGTGCCCTAGATAAGCCCCAGCACGTCGGGAGTTCACCGCAGCAGACACAACAGCGGCAGCTGCAGCCCCAGTGTAAGCTGGTTACGGCTGGTCAGACCGCAGCGTTGTGACAGACTGTCATTCCCACCTCTCAGGATGTTTAGTGCTAATTTACCGGCCTGAGTACAGAGGCATTTAATTTAATACATTTAATACGCGCAGCTTCCATTCTCAAAAGACATTGACAGTACACTGTATTTACACCAGAATAAAAGTCACAACGTGTGTTTAGTCATCCTAAAAACAAGTTTGTATGAATCAGAAAACTGGCTGGCTCCCTCTCTAAACAACTGTTGCTTTAAATAACTACTTTTTTGATCAAGTCACCAGTTTCCACCACATGACATGTTCAGTTTACATGGTTGCATGGTGACATTTACAGGGTATGGGAGTTTATTGGAAGATGCTGTTTGTTTATTTATTTTTTTCACAGAGCTTGACCCATATCAGAACGTATTGATTGTATTGTATTGATTTTCACCATTCTTTTTGATCACTTTGTGTGGAAGTGCAGTCACTGCAATGCTCCTACAACCTGCTATTTTTAGTAGTAAATATGCAACAGGTGCCACAGAAAAAGAAACACTACGCAAAGTCAGCTTTACCTGAATTAATGTTGCTTTTCTGCAAAAAAAAAAAAAAAAAGCTGCAAGCTTTGACTGTGAATGCAGCACCAGTCATTTATTCAATGCGATCGATGTGTTCACGCCTGCAGTGCCTTTATTTTATTGGTATTAGGAATGTTGGATTTTATTTTGTGAATGTGTGTCTCGCCGCACTCAACGGCTTACGCTGTTATTCGATCCATGCAGCATTGATGTTTTGTCTAAAGCCAGCCTTCCAGTGAATGGCAATGCCAAACTGCAGGAAGGGGACTCATCTGACTCCAGAGTCATGGATTATACAAATCGCAATGCTTTTCTCATATCTTTGCTTTTTACTGAAGTGCGATAACAAAGTGGAGACTGTGTATGATGAGAGAAAAGAGCAATATATGATGGTTACAGCTTCTGTTCTCTACACTGGCAGAGTATGGCGTTAACTTCTCATCTAGCACTGCAGATGAATTGGTAATACATGTGTACTGTGCGTCTTTTATTTATTATATGTCGTGATGATCTCTCTCTCTCGTGTATATGGAAACTTGCTGGCGTTCCATTTATGAGGGAATCAGTTGTTTTTTGCATAATCAAAATGATTGATCAATACGGTGACATTTTATCAGTGTAGTCTTTCCTCTCCTCATTCCCTCCTACGTTACATATTTTCTCCTCTCTCTCTTCTTCTTTCATGCAAGAAGAACAGTTTCCTGGTCAAATGGTCATAGAGGAGATGAGATGGTAGCAGGGGAAGGAACAGTTACAGTTGTTTCCATCCGGCCCACCTTTACACTCTGCCCATGTTTCTCAGGTTTACAGTGTGTCAGCCACACGCTGGCTCCATTCCGCTTGAGCAATCAACCATCACTGTTTATCCACTGTAATAATCACTAGATGGAGTACACTGTTACAGCAAGGATATGATCACACCAGCAGCTGTTTTTCGGTCCAAGCTGTAGTAGGAAAGTTAATTTTGGGACATTACGGCAAAGCGAGTTTCATTTTATTCTGCTTGACTTTTCAAGCCTGACGTATTAATGTATGGTGGCTTCAGTTGGTTCAGAACACACCACACATCCGCCCACTTGGAAAAAAGATGGAAATATTTCACTTTTAGGTCTTGATGTGTGTTATTTGGTACAAACTGAACTTGAACGGCCTGTGAATGACTGGCAGGCTGTTACATGCTTCTACCCAGGGACTGACTTTGGAGCATTTGCCAGTTATTTATACTTTATTAGACTGGTGGCCAAAGTAGATCACTAGGAAAATTTGAGGTGTTTAGGAACGTGCCCTAATTGCTTTGCTTTTTTTTTTTTTGACTTAAATTGCTCGAGCCAAAAAGGCATGGAAAGGTGAGAAACATGACTCTGCGAAACAAAGCCTTGAGCGTGTTAGTTTCCTCATATTACACACAGCCTTTCAGTCAGTAATTTATTTGCAAAACTGCCAGCGTCATTGAGTCATGAGCTTCTTGCTCATATATACTTTGCAAGATGATGAGGAACAACTAGTTAATCAGGCAGTGCGAAGGGTACTTGTGCTACTTGGCAGGCATGCTAAATTGCCTTTTGGGAGTGCCAAGCAGCCCCCATGTACCACTATGTTCAAGTATTCAAGGTGACTTGAGCATTTTAACTATGTTCTACTACTAAGTGGTCTAACTTGTAGCCAGACCTGGACGGGGAAATTGTCAGAGTAAACCACTGGGAAATATTCTACATCCTTTAACAAGTAGTTTTAAAAACAGGCAAGTACAGTAGTGCCACTTAAAAATAAGGGATGGATCGCAAGGATCTCTATTGACTTAATTTTACTTTCAAGTCAACAGTTGGTTAGTAGGTTATATATGCATGCAAGCCTGTGGAAAAAAAGAACTTCTAAACAATACCACATCTGCTAGACAGGAAAATACAATGCATGAAGTATGAACATATGAAAGCTGATTGAGCAGGGATGTGATTGAAATGGGGATTAAGATCTTTCCACCATCAACATATATTTCTTCATCTGTTAGACATGGAGATTAAACTGTTTTCCATATCCGCGGCTCCGCAGAAGAACAAATGAGTTAACCAATGAGACATAACACAAATCGTAATTGCTATTCGTCGCAGGATGGGAAATGGCTTTGGTGTTTGTTTGGTTCATTGCGCCGCGCGTGCCTCCTTTGCCGGTGCCGATGTGCATGTTGAATTAAGTCGCCATCAAGATGAGACCGGCTGCTTTACAGCCAGTCCTGTTTTAATGGCTGCTTCGTTAATCTCCTTCTACATGGAAGCAATGCTTGAGTTCGTGCGACAAGTTGACCCAGTGGTTCTCTGTTCATGAGAGAGAGAGAACATATTTTCCATTCAACGTGGATTGATTTGTTTGATTTGTGGCATCGGGAAGGTTTTGGCTCAATAATATAGAATAATTGTTATAGTTATACAGAGAGCTCAAGGATGTGTTTTCATTTATGTGAGGTGATTGAAATGCTTGGTTAACCAAAATGATGTATATTGTGTGTCTGAGAGATTTGCACATCCAGCCTAAATGGAAGTTTATTCATGGTGTTTACAGGTTTTTTTTTTTGGGTATGTCATAACCAGTAGGTGCACAGCTAATACTGAATGATCATAGAAATATCATAGGAATACAGGTAGCAGTGTGTGTGTATGATCCTCTTGCTCCTCTGCGACTACACGTTGCGCATATGTATATATATACATTAAGCCCCTCTACCCCTGTACTCTCTGAGCTACTAGGTGATTTGTGTTGGACGAGAATGCATTACTGAGGAATATGTCAGTCATGTGACTTTAAGGTACAAGTCGTGTATGTAAGGGATTATAAGTTGAAATTCAGTAGGATGTTGACACTGATAAAGATGTTGATTTGAGAATTTACCAATCAGACAGTGTTTATGTGAACTTGTCAGATAAACTGGATTGCTAACATTAGCCACTGTTAAACCTCCATTCAGGAATCACCTGGGTTTCGTTGACAGGTGAAGGGTGGATCAACCCTGCAGCTGGATGTATAGGCCGGCTGCTTGGTAAGGAGTAATATCTAATTTTCGGTTTCTGCACGTGTTACAGCAGATGACACATGTGGCCGTGGATTCTTTAAAACAGCGGCATTTTTTATATCGCTCGATAAGAGTCTCACGTTATCGCAACGCGTTAACGCCATTAACGGCCCACCACTAATAGATACATTGGTAAAATCCCATAAATGTCAAAATTACAACCTGCAACAAAACAAAATTCTTATTAGCACAATGCACTGAATGAAAGCTTTATTCTAAATTTCTACATGTACACGTCAGTGGATTTTGTATCTTTGCAGTGTTAAATAGCTGTATATTCCTCTCCAAAGCTGCAGCATAAAAGAATCAACCGATGCTGTCGCTGCAGAGTTAGCAGTCCTATCTCTATTACGTTTGCCTCCACCTACAGTGATGCGCTACGCCTCGACGCCTTTCATTTTAACTGCTTAGCAACCTGTCGAAACCATTTTGGAAACCTCCACTCTTGGCAACAATGCGTTCCATCTGCTCCGCCTTGCTTTTAATGGGATTCATCTGTGTGATCACATTCACAGAAACTCTGCAGGGCGTTTTACTCTCTGCGAGTGGAATTTCTAATCGCGGCCAAGCGGGGTCAGTCTCATCAAACCGAACGCTCCGTGTGTTTTACAGCAGCTGCTGGCAGAACCTCCCGCGTTCTCGGCCTCACCTTGAAGTGGACCATTCTCCCTGTCCTCTACGCTCCGTGTCCCATACGTAATCATTCTACATGAAATTTTAAAAGAACTTCTCAAGCAGCCACAAATTACCATTTGTCGGCTGTCTTGGTTAATACGCGGAGTCCTGTGTTGGGTAGCTTATTAGAAAAGGAACCGACTTTGATTGATTGCTCCGTTTCCTATTTTCATTCATGTAGAAAATTGGCAAGGCCGAACAACGAACACCTCAAAAGCGTTCCCCGGAGACACGAGTGTTTGTCTGTCTATGAATCGCTTCTACAGCTTTTGTTCTCTTCTTTCTTGAAATTCCTTTGTTTTATTTTAAGTTTACAGTTTCTTTCACACAATAAAGCGGATGCTCAGATGCAGCACGAGATGAATATAATGAGAACCTGTTTACTCTTCTAAAGTCTTTCTTCAGGCTTTTTTTTTCTTCTTCTTTGTTTCACTGTAAGTAGTTTTATTGTAATTGTTTTATTCAGGAACCTCAGGATCGTTTGAGCGCATCAAGGTTTCACTAATCATGCTGTTTACTTGCAGGTTCGTGGGACATATCCTTCACGTTTTTACATATGTGCTTACAGCGTTTCTTATTGGCAGCCCGACTTTAATGACTGCAATGTGGGTGGTGGCCTTTGATAAGGATTCTAGACACATTTAGGCTACTACTTACACATACCTGTGTAATTCAGTTTTGGAACGTGTGTGTGTGGGAGGGCTGGGGGAGGTTTGTACTGTATCAAAGTTTGAATTTAGATCATCCCATTACACTGATTTCGATTTAATGTCCACCACCACCCTTTCACCCCCTTTTTCTATCTTCCCTTCCCTCCCCTCTCTGACTAGAAGCTATGACTGTGAGTGGAGAGGTAGGACAGGGCAGCTTCCCCTGACACTGCATTAGGATGTGAGCAGAATAGCTTCAGCCCTTCATACTATCACACACACACACACACACACCTCTCTGCTGCTGTTAAATCCCAGCGCAAGCACATAGTGCCGTGGCCATATGGTCTCCTACCCACTTCTCCCTCTCTCACTGGGTAAACAGGCCCCAGCATTTCTCTCAGACCATTGTTTGGCTGCTGATCTCCCTTTAAACAGATCCGTTCGCCTGTCTCATTACTACCTCTGTCGATGTCTTCACATCAAACTCTCGGCCGTACAGGCGCGCTAAGATTTGAAACGGTCTCTCCCTCCTGCGTCTGTTTTAATATGACACAATACATGCATGCCTAAAAGAGAGAACAGAATTTTATGTGAAATGAAAATACACCCATCTGATCCTGCTTAAACACTAAATTGGGGCTGCACCCGAGAAGAACATCCTATTACGTCTAAGTGAGACCCTTTATAGATTCACCTGAATTACATTCTGGTGGGATGTTAGCACTTAATCCACTAACAGGAAGTTACACATTGAAATATGAAAGTCAAAGCAGCAGGGAGTGAGCACTTCAGAGAAAGCTGGACATGAGATAATCAGGCCTTTAACCTCTCCTATTCTTTCTTCTATGCTTAAGTACATAAGTGTTACATAACAGTAATTTTACTGTAATTTCACACCACCGCAGTGTTGCTTTAAATTAAGAGAAACATTACAAACACTCAAATAAACTGGTCCAACTCGAGAGAGAGAAGCAGGTCTATATTTGTAACAGGCTTATATTTTAGCAAGAGGCCTATTCTATTCTATTCTATTCTATTCTATTCTATTCTATCCTATCCTATTTTATCATCTGCTCCCATTTGAATTTGTTGTTGATGCTATTTGCTGTTGCAAATCCAACACTTCCTTCATGACTGATTTGCCATCAGTGCCCCAACACTTGCATTGCTCTGGGTTTCTCTCCTCCAACAGAAATAATATCTTGGTCGGCTCTGAATGCAAAACATCTGCAGAAATTGTAGAGTTTTATTCATAGTAGCACATTTTACCATTTTGAGTGGTACAGATTATATAAGAGTGCTTGACAAGTATAAGAGAAAGAAGTGAGGGGCAACCTTTAGCCGTGGTCCCTGTTCTGCTCTCTGCAGCTGTTTTGAAGTTCACTACTGTTTGCAGTTCTGTGTTGTGAAGTCGGGTGAGAAAATCAGACTCAAGGAGTAACTCAACAAGGCCTTGAAAATAATTTTTTGCAGCTATGTGTTTTTATTTATTTATCTTTTTATCTTTTTTTTTTTTTTTAAGCCACAGAGCAGACTGCATGCTGACTACAGATGGAGCCAAATTAAAATTCCCAGCACATTGCGTTATGGTTCAAACCAGCATGTTGTCAGACTGGAGGGGGACTGGTTTCTGTGCTGGGGTGAGTAATGACTCAGCATAAGTTAAAACTACTGGAGACGTATAAATCACTGTGTCTGTGTGCATTCCGTGTTATTTTCGTTGAAATATTTTCTACTGTGAATACGGACAGTGAGAATAATCCCAACATCCACACAGCTCTGATACTGGCCGTGTCCCTATTTACCAAACTCTAAGCAGGGGTTTCAGTATATAGTGACTGATGTTCCCCTGGTCCCAGGCCCTACCACAGTGGTTCCACTTCATGCACTCATACACTTTTTATGGGACTCGGTCTATCTAATCACATTTTTAATATCCCTGCCAGGAACAGCAATGATAAAAAAAATAAAAGAATCTTGTTCTCTCAAATGATGTCCTCTGATATTGCGCATCACAACACTGATAGAAACACTCAGACCATCTGGTGTCTGTGTCAGTAATCTCACATCCATCAGTGTACTTATAAATTCTAGACCTGTCATATCAGAGAACCAATTCAATCACCTTTAGACTTCAGCAAGAGAAAGGAACTTCATATCAACATACCCTGAATTATGAAACAGATGGATTACAAACTGAAAAACAGTCAACCGGAGATGATGATGATATTCATTTAAATGAATATCAATTTATTTTGATGTGATGGGTAGCCCACGTCATATGATCTCCAACACAGCAACCTTTCTCATACATTAGAAATCTCAGATGTGTAATTAGATTGTTCTTCAAATATTTTATTATTTCAGTAGTTAATAAACATGCTCCATTCAAGAAATGACAAATAAAAGATGGGTTCACCTCTGAACTATCGAATCTGTTCCAGTAAAGCAACAAAGCGAGGCATTCTGGGACCCCTCCCATTGGCTTGCCTTGAGACAACAAAGAAATATCTGCATCTTTATAATATAAAAAAAGCTAAATGTAATTAATACTTCACTTCCGTCTGTAGCTGTTGGTCAGTCTTTCTGGAAAGTAGTAAACTCCACTTAAAAAACAAACAATATTTCCTCTCTGCACACTTATGTCAAATCCAGAAATGTTCTTACTGACAGAGTCCGAGTCTTGACACAAACCAGGAGAAAGAAAGTGACCTAAATAACTACTGCCCTATTTCACAACTGCCTTGCCTTAACCAACCGCTAATCCACATCAGGGCACACTCTCTGCTACTTCTCTGATCTTAAATGATACTATGTCAGCTGTAGACAATAACTCAAACATATATTAACGGCTGAGAAATCTAAATGCACGCTGTTCTCCAGAGCCAGAGATATTGACTGCAGTACTCTCCAGACCTCCACTTTAAATGGTACTGTCATTGAAAGACTCCCACGTTATAAATATTTAGGATTGATGATACATTCACCTTTTAAACTGCGTATTTATGCACTCATAAAAACATTTACAACAAAGTGTTTTGGTTTTTTTTGTTTTTTTAAATGCAAAAACAAAAAGTCTTGTTTCTCGATTATTACTCTCACAGCCCTAAAAGCCGTCTACCATTTATAACTCATCACTGTATTCTTCATCTCTTTCCGTTAGAATAGACCTTTTTTATTTATTTTAAAAAAATATTTGTTTATATAAAGAGCTTTTCCAAAAATCGCCTCTGTATTTGACGTCACGTATTGGCTGGAGAGCTGGAACACATGACACCCGCCCACAGGGCTGCTTAGTGCTGCAGGTTTCTAGAATTAACACTGATGCTTTTAGATTATTATTTTTTTTTAATATTTGGAATGAATCACAGTGTAGACGTTTGATACTAAAAAGACCCTGATCGGTTCTAGCTGTTTTTAACTCTCTTTTACTTGACTTATTATGTATTATATTACTTCTATTATTTTGTATGTTTTTTTTATTCTATATTTATATATATTTTTTATTCTTATTGTATTACCATTATGATGTTATTGTAATTATCATTTGTATGAACGTCCAACACAAATCCATCATTTCCTGTTGAAGTAAAGATCTAGTTCATTATATATATGCTATTATATAATGCTTGTATGAAGTATGGAATAGGGACACAGATTCAGCTTTCCTGCACAACAACCTCTCCTTAATATTCAGTATATTTAGGTTTTCCCTGATGATGAGTTACTGCGTTATGATATTCTGAATAATTTCATATCCGCTTCAGAACAATCTCAGATATAAAAACTGAGATGTGCCTTATATTACAATATGTGGGTATATTGTGGCCAACCTTTTTTGAGTGACGGCTTTCGTGATCTATTTAAGCTTGGTATCCATGGTGATATCCGCATTATTCTGTCCATGCCACACATGCAAACAGATACAATATATACAGGATGAGATAAGACTAGACCCATAACAGTGTATCCTCAGTACGAGCTGGACCACATATCAGCTCCTATGAAACTCCATGCCAAAAGGACAACTGTACAAAGGTCACAAAACGTATCTAAGTAGCTAATATTCTCACACGCCGAGTGAAAATAATAACTGTAAAGGCTTCATAATGTTAAAGGTGTCTCCTAACCCTCTGTGAAGGCTTAAATGCCGTGTTTACAGTGTTAAGTAGGTACTTTGGTGTTGTTAGAGGACAGGCTTGAAGGATAACCTCCATGTGTTCACATTGGAATAATGATCTGGAAATTAGTACCCTGTCGCTCCTTCATACCCATCCCTCTGTCAGCCCTCAGAATGTTGTGTTCCATATTTCCATAGCGGTTTATTACTGCGTTTGGAGAATTCAGAATCAACAGCTCCAAAGTAATTTCTGCTTATCATATGCCCTCTGGTGACTGCGCAATGTGACGATTGTTATCGTTGTCTCAGTGGAGCAGAGTTTTGAGAGAGAGAGAAAATACACTTGCGGCGTTATAACCTGTGGGAGAATTAACTCCAACACAAGCTGCATTTATTTATTTATTCATTTTTTTTGGACGAGATTTGGGATTTTAGCACTTTAAAGTAAAGGGGACACGTTGCTGGTAAAACCAGGAATTCTGTGTTCAGTTCCAGCCGTAAGAAAACACTGACATGTATGTAATTATACTATTAATTTTCCGAGCGATGGATGTAAGTCAGTCAGGCAGCAGATGTTGACATTGCCCTGACCCAACAGGAAGGAAAGGCTACATGTACCAGTAGGCAGACAACAAATGATACCTTTTGATTATTGCGTTCAGATGTAAAGACAGGAAAAGGTGACACAATGACATGCAAACATTCAGCTCGGATCCTTTTATCACAGGAATAACATTCCAGATACCTGATCATTTTGCTTTGCATTTGGTGCTGAGTATGGACACTACAACACCTTATATGGTAACAGTTTACTTTAAACTCCATAGAACATTTATAAGCTGTATACAAACTGTTAAAATAGCTCACAACAAATCATAATGTAGTTCTTAGCAGATATGAGTGCTTATTAATGTATTTTCAATAACAATTTTCAATAATAGTCATAGAACCTTTCCTGTGGGCACCATGGATGCTACTATAGGAACAGATAATTAATGACAATATAGTAAAAATAGAGATTTAATGATATTAAATGTCTTGTTGACAAATACTGTGCATTAATAAGCACTTAAAATACTGCTCATAAATACAGCATAGAGTGTTATAAGCAAGTGAAGTACTTCCAGACAAATGTAACCAATTATTTTTTTAATTGCCAACAGATTAGTTTAACTTGATTAACATAACAGTTGGGCTAAATAGTCAACACTAATTATCCAAATATATGCATAATAAACCATTTGTCAGAGAATGTAATTAAAAAGCCGTCAGTGAGAGTTTGCATTGAGTTTTAAGGCAGCTAGCTGAATAGCTCTCTGTTCCATCCACCTCAAAACTATCTGCATGGTTAGATGCCACTAGAAGTAAATGATCAAATACAGTATGTGTTTGTGATGTGGGAGACCTGAACATTTCATATTGTACCGACAGTAGACGCAAAGCTGCAGCCTGTATGAATCTGTTGCAGCTCCAGTTTAACACAGAGCCCCTCCATCTCATCCAGCAGCGCTCTCCAATAAGATGAATGATTTTATTCCACAACTGACACTTCACCGTGACGCCGTTGCCCGGAACAGAAGAAAACCTCCCTGCTGGGTACTACAATCTGACAGCATTATGTTGCAAAAAAATAAATAAATAAATCAAACGAAAAACGTGCACCCGCTTGTCCTTAAAGCTACAGATAGACCAATATTTGTCGCAGGATTGGTGCCATTCTACTGTAACACATTCAGTTTTTAATTCGTAAATCCCCTGTGAGGATTTCCTAATTACATCAGCCGCGCGTGGATAAGAAGAGGTCTGAGTGGCTCGTGACTTGCAGACGGAGAACGAGATTTTACCAACTTTGCCATCTCATTTGAATGCAAAGTGCAATCACAGGCCTACACAGCAACAATACCTGTGTAACAAAACCTGCGACAGCTGCAAAACACTCTCTGAATTCTTGGTAATCTATCACTTTTTTGGCAGCCCGAGTGTTCTGTCAATCAATTAGGGAATGGGAAAATGTGCTTTGTGGTGAGATCCTCTTGGATTAGGCTTCGCTTCAGATAGATGCTACGTCAGTTTAATTGTAGGGGAATTGAAAGTCCTTTTAAAGTAAATGGTCCGCATTGCATTGCATTCAGGGGAGTTGCACTAATAATGCAGCGTAATCAGATTACTTTGATCCATTTTAATGCCAGTAGGTGGTCTCTTTCTCTCCCTCTCCGCCACTCCCTTCATCCCTTCTGCTGTTTTCTCTCTGTCTTTCCTGCCTCCACCTGCCTCTCTGCTGGGTGGTACTAAACAGGGTCTCGTACAATAAGGCGGCAGTCTCATTAATCCAGCTCTCGTGGCAAACTAGTCCCCAGGGAAAGAGAGAGCACACTTTAAAAAAAAAAAAAAGAAAAAAAAAAGTGCCCTGTCAAATTCTGGCACATCATTTGCATTTAGGTTAAAAACCGATCTGGACTCTTAAATCTTATTTATGGGTAGAGGGGAACTCCCTCTTCACTGCGGCATGAGAGCATCAGTTATTGTCAGGCCAAACCGCGTTATACTCTTCACGATTACACACACACACACACACACACACACACACACACACACACACACACACACTGCTGTGACACAGTAAAAGCATTAAGTGTGTTTGGTTTGTAAACAAGATATAATCTATATCAGAGGTATGGCTATTATCCAACATGCAAGTCTTTCCCTTTGCCAGTAATCAGTATAATGGTTCTGTCTGACAAAGAAGACGCTGTACACTCACAGCGTGAAGTGAAGTGCTGGGGACTGCATTGTAATCTTATGCATAAACAGCTTGTGCACAAAATATTAATGATGCCTGCTCTCACCATGAATACTTTAGGTCAGGTAAGTGCTTACACAGCGGGTGAGACGGCAATTTATATATAAACATACTATAAAGTACTAGGTACTTTGAAAAAAAGCCTGGGAGATGGGGGGAGGGGGAGGAAGCAAAGGATAAGAAGAGTCTGTGAGGCTGTGCCATCCAGCAGCTGTCAGATGCCAGCATGCTAATGGAGAAACTCACCAAACTAACTAGATATTATTTGTTACCACTATGGTGGTCATTTAAATGATGACACCCTTATATTGAATGCACGCTGTATTTAAATTATGCATATGCCAAAAATAGAAATGCTATGGTTGATGTTTGGCTTTCAATGGTCTTCCCTCATGTGTTTCAGACAACATGCTCCCAGTTTGTAACACAACCTTTCTATTATGTGTCGTCAAGGCCAACGACATCATCAATTGTTTTCTTTAAATTGGATCTTTTTCTAATTTGTGTACTTTATATGGGAGGGGATTCGAGACACCGATAGAGAATCCATCGAGAGCCCCAACGTGCAGGTGCAGAGGCGCGACTCGATACACGTTCCTTACAGGTTTTGCACAGTTGTAAAAGCCTGAGATCAGCAGTAAAATCTTGCTTACAACGACATCTTGGGTGATAATCAGTGTAATGGTCTTGTGTAGCGTGCGGTTAGCCCGGTGTTTAAATATAGATCTCTACTGTGAAGTAACTTTTGTGGTGTTGTACCGCTGTATCTCTATGCCTTCCTCTGGCTTTCCAGTCCTTGTTGTTCCCGTCCTAATTCTCATCTCCCATGCTAACACAAGTTCCTTAACTTTCTACTTGAGTTACTCACTTCTGGGCTGTTTTTTTCTTTTGATCACGCCTAATCCTCATTATTATTTACAGACCGTGATGTCTCCCTGCAACCATCGCCGCGCTGCTGCACGAATAAACCAGAGCGTAGTATGGACTTTGATCAATTATGGACTATTCACTAATGGAGTGTGTCCCTTCAACACACCCCCACCCTCCCTTTCTGCTCCGCATTGTGCTCGCTCTGCCTCTCTGTTAAGTCCATTGTGACCTTAAATATTTTGATAGGGTACCACAAGAGCTAGCATGGTGTATTTGGATAATAGATTTGTGTACTGCACTGTGTCATGCTAGCAATTAGTGTAATAGACTATTTCAGTGGCACAGGGTCCAAAGTAATCCATAAACAGTGTAAGGATATGGCCTGAACTCTGTAACCATCATGCAAATGTTGGCAGTAAACAGGACGTGATCTGCACATTCCTTATTAGCATTTTGTAATTGAATGATGGCCTTGGCTACCAACAAAACTGTAAACCAGGACTTGCAGAATACAAATACTCTGAATAGCTATTGCTATGAATGCGTAAACGAAAAAAATGTAGAATATATATATATATATATATATATTTATATATATATAATTTGTTTGTTTTTGCCTTTCTTCTGGCACAGTTATGAGGTATTTGTGTCTCAATTTCGCTGTACAGCATGCATGATTATTGCTGTGAGACATTTGCCACCCCCCAATGTCACTATATTGATTTTAAATAAAAGAAAATGTGACCCAGAACATCATCAAATTGCGCACAATGTCCTTCACACACTATTTTATGTTTGTTTGTTCTGAAGAAAAAATATTTTTCTCATAAAAGACAGTCCGTAATGTTTTCCATTTCTGCACTGTGTGTTCGTGTGTGTGTGTGTGCGCCTGTGTTTTTTTAGCGTATATCACCAATGTTTTTGAACAGCTAGGGGTATGATGTATTGTGCGATAAACTAAGGTATAACACAAAGCACAGTGTTTCTTATGTTCTTCTACCCCCATAAAATCCCAGCTGCACCATAATGTGTTCAGAAAGTTCCACTTTTCAGCAGATAGAGGAAATTAATTCCTAATGTGTTGCCGTTTTTTAAATGTAATTGGTTGTTCCGTCGTTGTGGTTCAGACTGAAATATCACTAACAACTATTTGGACTGTTTGCTGTGACATTTTTTACATTAATTTGCCCAATACTTTTAGTTCATGAAAACATATACGTAACTAATGACATTCTCATGAACCTCAACCTGCTAGTAGCAAGGAGCAAATGACAGCATGCTGATACATTAAACTAAAACACAATATACCTGCCCAACATCAGCATGCTCTCATTAGCATTTAGCTCAAAGCATTGCATGTGCTTGAAATCGGCCTCAGAGGCAGACTGTAGTTTCCAGGAATGTTAAAGGGCATTCTGTATATACTTTTTTATCTTAATTATCCAAGAACATTACAGTTTAAATGAGTCATTACAGAAGCAGATGAGTTGGGCTGCATCTGTCCTGGTTGACAATATGGAGTGAGTGGAAGAAATGACCACAATCAACAGCATAAACTCAGTCGTATTATATTGGTTGGCTGCATTTAACTCTTAACGACTGGACTTAAACCTCCACTATCTTTCTTTTCTGCTGAAGAGCTCACATTTAAGTGGATCCCTTTCATGATGTTGTCATGTCTTTTGCGTCTGACAGAGATTTCTGGGAACTCGGAGGACATCCCTCTGGTCCGCTGGAGGCAGCAGTGGTTGGAGAATGGCACTCTGCTCTTCCACATCCACCACCAGGACGGCAGCATGAACCTCCCAGAACCCACCGAAGATCCGGCCAACGATTCGGCCAAGGAGGAGCTCCGCATCCTGCATATCTCTGTCATGGTATGGCATAATAAAATGGTTTATTTCTTTTTTTTTTTATTGGCCCCAAACAATAAATCAAAGAAATTGCTTTTCTCTCATTACTTCATCAAAATATATTTTAATATGCATCGTTTTTAAGTGTGCAGTTATTCTCCCCAAAGCTAAAACCTCCTTACAGATACCATCTTTGTGATAAGACTGCATATACTGTGTCTCCCTCTTGTTTTTGTTCCCCTGTATATTTCAAACGAATCAGCTGTCTGCAGACTTTTATCAGAGTAAAGGTTTTTTCCGGGAGCAGATAAATCCTGCAGATGTCTGTCATGGAACAATAGCTGTTTTACCGCCAGAAGTGTTTCCCATTTACAAAACGTCTCCGCGTCTTTCTTATATTAGCTTGTCCTTGTCCCAAATTTACATGAAATGTTTAAAAAGAAAACATCCCACTGCCTGAGTTGTTTACATTGAAGCCGTGTTCAGTGCACGGTGTGTGCTCTGCAGCCTGCCACAGGACACTGGCATGATCAACATGGAGTATGGCTGTGTTCCTACTGTAAATTCATGGAGGGAGTCATGTCGTCATGTCGGACGCATTGACTTTTCTAGCGACTGAAACATAAAATTAGATATGTCAGAGACTGTGACTCACACAGAAAAAAAACAGCATTTAATGCTAAAAAGCATTTCTAAAGTCTCAAATGATTGCAGAATGTATATTTTTGCATGCTTGCACTGCATCAAGCTTTATCTGCTATGTTGGCAGAGTAGGAAATGAATCCTTAGATCATGCAGCTTCCTCCTCTTGCCTGAGGAAATGTATATTTATTAGATCGTAGATATGCCACACCTACTCCCAGCGCCCTTTTCCAGCCCAAAGACATTACAATCGTGCTTTGATGGATGATATGTATTTTCAGACATTGAAAGCATATTATAACTGCATACACAAATGATTAGTCAGCTCGAGAAGACTTTTGCCAGCAGCTACATCTGCTGGACGGAGGCAGGGAGCCGCTCTTCAACACCCGCTGAATGTCAACGACCTTGAGACCCTTGAAATGATGACAAATAACCGACCTTGACTATCCTCTACATGTTTTGCATGTATTAGAAAACATCAAGGCGATCCACCGGGGCACACAGGTCTGGATGGTGACAACATTTTTATGTGGAAATGAGATAGCCATGCGGAGGTTCTGCTTCTTAGCTCTTTGATTTTTCCTCTAATCTCACATTTTTAGTCATTGCTCTATCTGCATTTCACATCCCATCAACTTCAGGTCTGTGTCTTTGTGCTCCAGGCTCTGTTAATTCCTCATCCTGAAAGAGCTGCGGCGGCAGCGCAGCCACCAGGGTGTTTTTCATGAAGGTGTGGGTAGAGAAGGATTAGCATGCAGATATGAGCAGACCGTGACAACAGATGGAAGCGGTGTTGCCGCTGAGCGGCCCAGGCCCCGCTGCAGCTTGCCACCCGGCTGGAGGCCCCGACCTATAAATCCAAAGCCGTGTCACTTGTTCAGTACCTTGTGGATACAAAAAGGGTCCTGCGAAGGCTGCTTTACAGGCTTTTTAGCTCAAGCGCACACCTGTCACTGGACCTCTTTCTATTGTCTGTCTTTGGAGGCTGCAGGGCAACAGCACTCAGCACAGGGAGTAATCTGGGAGACAAGAACAAGGTGGGATGTAGCTGTGAATGTCTTAATTGCTTTCAGTCTCAGCAAAATCCTATGAAACCATTGTGGTAGAGAAACCTGGCTAGTGCCTGAAGCTTTACACAACAAAAAGGCATGAAGCCCAAATAACGCTCAATGCTTCGTTTGACCCGCTCAGGTCAGGTAGCTGAACTCCAGATCCCAGATTTTAGCCTTTAATTTGGTGAGTACAATGCAATGACGGCCAAAATCATCCTTTAAAAAATTGCAGTAGTATAAATAATATCAGTTTTATAGTCTTGCACTATAAGAGCTATTCACAGACCTTAAATAATCATTTATACCAACTGCTAGAAAATGAAAGCATCAGTCATATGAGAGCTGTAACATGAACATTATTAGGGCCACAACTAACCATCATTTCTGTTATCAGTTAATCTGAGGATTATTTTCTGAATTAATTGATCTGATATCTGTTGATCAGTCAAGTAACTATTTCATCACGTATCCAAATTCTGTATACAGCGTGTTCAAGGAGATCCTAGTTTTCCTTTTAACATTTGTCTCTGGGGTCGCATTCCCCGTGTTTCTATCAAACACATGAAACAGAGTTGAACCGGTCCCAGGTCTGCACATCTTGGCCGGATCGCTTCAGCCAGAAAGCAGAACGTCTAATCAGCCACATTTCATTGGCTGACCACCACGAGACTGTTTCTGCCTAATGAATGAGTTGGGACTCCAGCGTTTTAGGCTTGAAGACAAGCCAGTCTTATTATGGGCTTGATCCTAAAGAGGAATCGGGTTCAATGAACTGCAGTAAACTTTTGGTCTGAGGCCAGAAAAGCATTTTTATGTCTGCTACACCAGCCAGACGGTAATCTTTATTTATTTTTATTTTTTGTATATATATATAGTTAAAGATGATATCTAAATTTGAACCAAGAGGTGAATCCTTTTTCACCTATATTCCTTTTTTTTGTGCACTGTTCTAAAGTTTGGAGGCTTCCTCACACACAGAGTTCAAAGCTTCTTCCTGTGCATTCACATCCAACAAGGTGACCACAGTGTCCTCCTCTGGCCACAGCTAGTCATCCATAATAGATGACTAACCTTGCGTTTGTCTGTACCGACACCAGATGAGACACTGGCAGTTCAAAAACACACGTCCTCAACTTCAGCTTGAACCCTACAGGCAGAGACAGCCACCAATTGAAAACACTATATATTTAAAGTAGCATCAGATATTCAGTGTGACATGATTGGTCTGTCTCTTTGAGACACGTAAGCTCTAGTGTATCTTAGCTTTACGCAGTTCAACCCTTTTTAATTTCCAAATTTTAATCAGCTACTGTTTTGCCACAGGGCCTCGATGGATCAATCCAATCACATACAGTATGAAGGCATCCTTACCAAGCTGACTCAATTATATTATATGAAACCTAATATGGTTTTTCAAGCTAGACTTGATATTTTATTCCCCCGTGCATCTCCTTTAGGTCTATTATTATTTATTATTAATATTTTTGTCAGAGGGCATAAAGCTATTTTTAATTTGTGCAAGCATCATAGTGAAACCCATACAAAAAAGGAAATCAAATGACTGAGCTAACAAATAAGTAGGAAGAGTGTACACTGCACCCACAACGACACTGACATTGTTCATTTGACTGGATGGTGCACAGTTATATGGCAATATGTCCAGATTTGGTTTACCTCAGCTGTGTGTAAGCCCTTGAGGCACATGTTTGCTGTGGATCAGTAGTGTAAAGACAAAAAAAAAAAAAAAAGCCCCACTGTGACCACTCAACCCAAAAGGTGAAGAGCAGTGGAGTCTGTCAGAGCCGTATGGTGTCTGATGTTAACGGCTGCTCCTTTGTTTCTGTCGGCTTTGTTCTGGCTGAGTTAGAACTCCAACAGGCACGCTGTAGATATAAATGCTCAACATAAAGCAAAAACAAATACTGTCCTTTTATTTTATTAGAAATACATCTCCCAAATTCATATATACAGTATGTCTCTCGAGCGCTGAACGTCTTGTTTGCGGATGACCTCTTTATATCTTGAGAAAACTTTGTACTATGGCATGTATGTAGTTTTCAGTAACTTTTTTTCCTACCTACCTGCTAACTCAAAGCCATCTCTAATAGCACTGTGTAACATACCTTCAATCTACCTCATGTAGTTGGAAATCTCTTTATTTATTTCATGTTTTTCTTTGGCCAGAAACAGTCAAATGTAAATACACCGAGGCCAAATACACATCAGAATCTTTGCAAACAAAATTTAAAAGATTCAGTCAGGATCTCTTGTCAGCATGATGGGATGACAGGGGATTCACACACACACACACACACACACACATGCCAGCCGCAGGCGTTTACGGGAAGACAGGGATGGTCATTGTGACACAGCTCAAGCTCATTCGATATCGACATTCATGCGGTGACCCTCCTAAAACCGGCGCTGATAGCATCGATCGTATAAACCTTAAATCAATGCAGCCCTGACCACTTGTAAAGCAGTGGCCGGAGCAGCTCTCTGAGCATCGCAGCACGGCGCGTTTTTGGAAAGCTTGCCGAGCGAGACAAACTGATCCATAGCTTCTTCCAGCTTCCCTTACTGGCTGTGAGGAAGGCACACAAAAGCCTGGCCTGTTTGTAGTGCTGCTGAATCTCTGATGCAGACAACAGAGCCCCAACTAAATGGAAATCCCCGATCCCAGTAGAAAAAAACATCACATAAACATCAGTATTATTATATAAAAGATGTATGTAGAAACTATGTGTAATGTGAAGAAGGCCGCTTATTGTTATGATGATAATCAGAGTGAATTTCCATTTTGTTTCACTTCATACATTCAGCATATTATATTTGACAGTGTGATGTTAGGACCCTGAAACTGAATCAGCGAAATGGAATTCAGCCATTAATTCCTTTTATTATTTAAATGTGACATATCAAAATGTCTTCTGCCATTGTTTTCTTCAAACGTTCACCATGACAACTCGTGAGATAATAATATTCAGATTTTGTGTTTTCAGGTTCCTCACTGTCCCCCCGAGTCGCTAAACGTTTTAAGCTTTTACTGTTTCTTAAGATTTCTTTCACAAAGAATTGAATATAGCAATTAATTTGATTTAATTATTATTATTATTTTTTTAAATCAGTGGTAATATAATCATGTTTTCCTGTTAAGGAGCTGATTTAAAAGCACCACTGTTCTCACAGCACATCCATCTTTCATCTCCACATGCGTTTTAATAAGTCCGACTTGCACTGGAGCTGAAATACTCCACACTGGTGGGCTAGTTTATTGTTGTTGTGGAAATGTAGAGGTCACCACACTGACCTTATACTGACTGAACATGTACATAGACTTTTAGTTGATTTTGATTTCATATACACACAACCACGATTGAAGAAAGAAGCAGCTTTGACTGTCAGCTGTTGTTTTACCTGCCTGGTAATGTTTTGCTTGATGGTCACATGCACCATTGAAGAACAAAAGTTCATCTTCTTACTGTCACCTTTTATGTAATCCATAAATGTTAATCAGGAGAAATCCATCAAGAAAGGAGACATGTAGTAACTCTTTCAATAACACAAACACACAAGATCTCGATACACCATGTATGACTATATATTACACGCATTTCCATTTTAGATGGCATAGTTACCCGCTTCTGGTCCTGTATATCAACCCTACAAAAGAAAATACCACTTTTTTTCTAATAAGAAGTTATTAGGAATTTTGACATAAGACTGTTAAAAGTGTAAAAGAGATCTGGTTAAAGAGTGTAAATGTGTGTGAAAAAGGATCTTTGATTATCCCCTGGATTTGCATGATGTTCTGTTCCTCAGGACAAAACATTCAGTCTTATCCGAACTCAATAATCATCACAATTCCCCGTACTAATGGTAATTGAATATGATCATCTTTTATGCACAACACCTAAGCCATTATTTTCCTTTCATTCTACCGTACATTTTCTAATTTTCAGAGTATTTGTAGAAACACGATGAATTGCTACCTCTCATTCACTGCCACCAAATGAATTAGTCACACCTGGAGGAGTCTAAAAATGAGTTTTTGGATTTGTGCAGATGAAACTTCGGGGATGGATGTTGCTTGAACGTTTGTGCTAAGTGATATTCAGAACATGGAATATATAAATGCATAAAAAAAAAGAAAGCAGCCATATGTATAGCATGTAGACATACAGTATATACAGCGAGATTAAAGGAAGGTTTAATTTAAGCAGAAGTGTCAAGCAGATTTTCAACATAAACATAATTGGTCTTAATGAATTAAAATGTGTACATCAAAAGTAGGGGCTATTAAACTGCAGATGATTGCATGGTATTGCAGAATAATGATAAAAATACATGATTTAAACATGATTTAGAATATTAGATGCACTCGCAGTGCAGCGCGGGATCCTTTAGAATATTATATATCACGTCTTGACAGGATAATGTGACATTATGTCAACTTCACAATATCGGTATGAAAACGGCATAGTTGGAAAATATACTATATATATCGTCAAGGTTACCGCACTGGCATGACATCACTACATTGAACCACAGGTGTTTTGTTCATGCCGGAGAGATTGTTCCAACCCTCTATACAGACAAGGTGGCATCTGTGATTCTACTAAAGACACTATACAACGTCTGTAACGTTTGCACTGCTCGCAATTATTAAAACAAAAGATGTGGAGAGTGAAAGGGAGTTATTCATATGGAAACATAGCTACATTTTAATTTGCCTATATCCTTAGAATTATTAATGAGGACAGTAAATTGAAGTTTTACTGTTTTACATGTTTTAATTGTTGTAAGGCTACAAACATAACATAATACATGCAATACTATAGATGTAGTTTGGCTCCTGTGGGTGTTGAATCCCTACAGTGAAACAAACAGAGAACCCCTGCTATTAATCCACATTGTTTATTCCTCCATATGCTTTACACACGTTAAACGTCATAATTCAGAATTAAGCGTTGTAATGTTTCACTGTTTTGCGGATGCATTTGGTACACAGCCATATGTTACCGCTCTGTGTTTTGAGAGCGCGGCGTCTCGGAGGACGTGCGAGCCTCGGTGCTAATTTGTACTGTAGCTTCCTACCACTTTGTTGAACTTTAAACTGTTGTTGCTGTATTATGATGATGTTTTGTTTTATGTTTTTATTTCCCCTGGTCCGTTTAATGAATTTTATTTTGTCATTTTGCCCACTCGGCCCCTAATTGCCAGGTAGTCTCCACAAAAAAATAAAAACAAAACACTTCTAATCATTCGTTTTTTTTAAGGAGGGTGACTTTCTTAATTTTCATAATTACTATTACTCAGTATGAATATCCTATCATTGTGTGGTGTACTCTAATATAAAAGAACCTATTGTGTTATGGGGGAACCGTACTGCTTTCATATTCCATTTTTGCTGTTTGAGCATACTCCTGTTTCCAGTGCTGTGGGTACATTTTAATGTCAGCAAAAAAAAACCCCAAAAAAACAGCAGCAAGCACAAAGTCTTACTATTACAACTGGGATCATTATTTCTCTCCCCTGTAGACGTAACCTTCACTCGCTCAGTGATAGAGGAAAGGAGCAGCTGGGGGACGGACCTTCTCGCGCCATTCTGCTGCCAAGCCAACAATATCACAGGTTACCAGGAAATATTCTGTTAACCTGTGATATTCATTACAACAGGAATACTCAATCTCACAGTGTCAGAGGGGCACATCAGGAGTTTAACCCCAATAAGACCTTAATGGCAGTATGGCCAATAGCAGGGTCCTTCTATGCATGTAAATGCCATCATGTTAGTGCTGCAATCTTCTCTTTGAATTACAAAGGCAGTGAGTGTCAGCGACACTGCTGCCTATTAAAGAACATGGTAAAACAAAACAGTATGTCGCTGTATATTAGTGTTACAATAATGGCAAATTAATGTATTTAAATTCACTAATTCTAAAACATTTGGTGCCTTCTTTTCTTTGACAAACAAAAACTAAAAAGTCTAACTCATACCAACATACTGAGCTAAAGGTGCTTCGATCAGATAGAAATTGTGGCTTTAAAGGCCTCAGTGTGATGATGCAATATTTTTTATAATCTCACGAGCCTCAGCTGAAATGGTAATTGTCTTAGTTAATAGTGTTTTAACAAGCAAAAGTTGAAAGCGTCGACTGTGAATTTTAACAGCTGTAATGACAACAGTCGCTGGCAAATTTACTGAGCTGTCGCTAATTAACAATGACTTTTAATTTGGCTTAAAAAAAAAAAAAGAGAGAGAAACATTTGACTCTCGCGTACAACCAGGACTTCATTTAACTTCCAGGAGAATCCATTTTTTTCCCGACAGCGTTGCCGTCTCACCACAGACTCAAACACTGTCACGGATTCATACTATATAACACACTGAATTGGAATCAGATATTTTAAACCATTTCTGACATGAATACTCATTTCCTGTGGAGGAGCCCCTCGTATGACGGCTGTGAAAAGGAGGGGTTGCAACTTTCACATCCGTTCAATGTCAAAATCTGCACTGCATCATAAAGCCCTATTGGTAATAATCCTCACGATTCAAGTTTCATTTTTTATCCCATTTCATTTCATTGGAGGTATTCAGTTTTACACTTTGACAACATAAACTGCGGATTCAAGTTAGTGTTAGCGCAATAATACCAAAGAATGAGAGGATTCAGTGTATGAAAACTGTCAATTTCAATTATTATTGTAACTTGATATCAAATACAAATTCAATACAAATACAAAAACTTCCTTTTGCTATCTCATGGCTGTCAGACAGTCCAGATCTTTCCGCCTTCCTGCATCTTAATGCCTCCCATCCAGAGACTAAGTGACAGATTGATAGCTCAGCCTGAATACCATGCCTGCTCTGTCAGACTGAGAAAGGCCATGTCTTCTCTCTTCCATTCAGGACTTACATGACAGGAGTGTAAGTCATAAGGAGCACTGGTGCCATTATAACATCATCCTCATCCGTTTGTAAGTGGATTATGGGGCTGGAGCGCTGGCATGCTTTGATGTGTGGTTTGGTTTTATTGGCTCTGTAAGAGGACACAGCGCACTTAGTCCTCACTTTGATTCCAAGTAATGCCTGGCATTAAATAGTATTTTTCCATATCGCTTGTTTCAGCCCCCTTTACGCATGGCCGCTAATGGCGGTTGATGGGTTTAAATTACATTTGTCACAGAGGTAGATTTCATTCAAAACCATCGGAGGTACTTGACATTTGACATCTTATTCTTGTTTTCTCCAGCAGTGAGATTCATCTACTGTATGCTGCAATAGACAAATATTTACATGCTCAGTTATCACACCTTTTATTTTTTATTTGACCATATTAACAACAAATATTATATACTAAATTTATTTTTCCAACAACTTGAGAACAATGCATCATAAACAATAGTAAAACAGAAGAGGAAGTATACTTTTTTTATTTTAAAAGACATTAAAGAGCCCGAGAGCTTATTAAATATCTCAGTCTCATCTAATAGAAATGTGGAAACAGCTGGCGTTGCGTTTCACTCCCACCTAGCTGGGACCCAGCACCTGTTGGCCGGATGCTCTGGAACTCCTTTTTAATTAACTCCAGATAAAGGTTACACATGTATTGATTTCTGGTTTCTAAACGTCTTGATAAGGAGGCATGTCAGGAAGCACCGCCGGGGTTCGGGTGAATGTGATGTTGCATTGTGCTTCTAGGCTGTGGAGTACAAGGCGACGTGAGCAACAGGTTTGGTTATTACTAAATGCAGTATAATCTGGAAAAAATAAATGCTCAATCAGATTCTTTACTATTATTTATCGGGTCCTACATGAATATTTATTTATTTATTTATTTTTCTGTATAAAAAAGGTAATTCTTGTCATAGCCGCATTCTATCACTTACATTATATATGTAATATGGCCTTGCTAAGATAGAAGAGCTGCCTCCAGCAGACATGGAGCAACATTAACATTCACATGGGGTGAATCAAAGCCCTCTTTTGGTTTTTGACTCATTGTTCATATTCAAATACTGATTTGTGCAGTTTTAAACATTAATAATTTGTCACTGTTTGGTAAGAAACTGTTCTATTTAGTGTCGCTGATTATCTTGAGAGTGTATAAGGAACTTCATCAGTGACTTTCAAAGTGCTGCAAATTGAATCATTATAAACCAAATGACTCCGGTCTCATTTTTGACCACTGTGCGTGTGGATTTGCTGCATAAGTGGCCCCATATCATGGTGTCATTCGTTAATGTCCTTGAATATGCAGATTAAGCAAACAACTTATGCAAATAGGCCTCTGCTTTTGCCAATTTAAATTAATATGAGCAACTGAAACCCTCATTTTTTATTCAGCCTCAGAATTATTAATATGTTTGAAAATGGATTTTTATGTAAATTACTGATTAAAATCCATTTTTCATTTCATCATTTTTTTTTTTTTTTTTTGCTTATCTCTCCACAACTCTTGTTTGCTGGCTGAAGTGACTCAGTTTAATTCTAATTGAGTTTTTTGTTTTTTTCTTAAGTTTTTATCATATTTTTTTAACTCTTACTATACTGTTTAACATCATTTGGTTACTAATCTTGTTTTCTGAATAACTTAAACTGGCCTTGCAACGCTCAGGTAACATTAAAAGGGGAAGAAGGATGAAATCCTGGATCAGTTTGAGTCAGACGAAGGTCAGCAAAGACACAACCATCTGTACAAATCAATCTCCAGAAGCACACTGCTGCTCTCTTTCATTCATTCAACATTGACATGTTTATAGCTTTTTGACATTTTCCAGATTGCATAATGTATCTGATTTTGATTTCGGTTATTACAGCTGAGTATCAGATAAGTCACGAGCATGTAGTACATTGCACATACTGTAAATGAAACATAATGAGTTTGAATCCAGATTATGATCATGTCTGCATGTTCTCTGCTCCTTCCTGTCACTTCTAACATTACATTATCTCTTTCAGTAACCTTAAACATGTAAATAATGGATTTAGATAAGAGAAACTGCCCAGAAATCTGTTATCATTGCCTTTATTCATGGAGGAGACACAGGCTGATATTCAAACTGACAATCGCTGTCTCTCTCCTCTCTGTTTCTACAGACTGTGTGCTTTTGACTTGCCTTGACTTTGATCCGCATCCTGCTTTTTCCGCTCTCTGTCTCTTTGACTGTCTCTCTGGTCCTGCCTCCGTCCCCCCTGCTAACCTGTCCTCAGGGCAGCCTGAGTGCCCTTCATCTGTCCATCTTGTTGCCCGTTCTCAATCCTCCACACCCTCGGATGCTGGTCATAGACTCATCCCTCAACCCCAGAAACGGCCTCATAATTCATTAAAATCAGAGAGGAAATGATCAAAATGAAAGAGGTCATGTGACCTGACCTAGTCATATGGTATCAGTGCTTCCTGCACATGTATGAGCTGATATTAAAAGTCACAATCGACTTCTGTCTCCCGTATTTCCACAGGCAGTGAGCAGAGCTGTATTCCTTGTGACTGTTTTTGGGTTGTGATGGAAATGCGCCTGCTGATGTTGATCTCAGCTTCAGACTCTGAGGAGAGTAACCCTAAGACCAATTTCTTTTTTTAAATCCATTTTATTACTTTATTGGGACCTATTTTGTCAGTTTTTTTGCTGAGATCCAGGAATACAGCGCTTTCGCTAAAAATTGGGGTTGAGGAGCAGTCACAAATGTATTCAGGTTCATTGAACTTATTTTGAGAATAAAATGAAGGCGAACAGTAAAGTCAATAACTAAACTTTCTGTTGCATACACACAACCATCATCACCATCTAAGTTCACTTACTGACTTCCTGGTTCAACCTTTTTTCGACCAGATTTTCAGATGACTTCAATGTCGGCATTTACTGAGTCTAATATTATTATAACCAACAGAAATGATGACCAACTCATGAAAAACTGTAATAAAGTGCAATTCTCCTTTAATCCAGTGTTATCCTTAAGTCGTTTTTTTCATTTACAATTAAAAAACGTTTCAATTATGCAGATAATTTCTGACATGACAGGTGGGTTGTCGGTTGTCACAGTGACACAATACACATTCCAGTACACGAGTCTTCCATATCTTCAACAGTCAGAAACAACATTTGTCGAAGCAAGCAATGGAAATATCTGTAAGTGTAATCGAGCTCAAAGAAAGTCTATTGATCCCGAGTCTGCCGAAAGAGCTAACACGGCTTTACCGACAGGATCTGGGTGCTTGTGTGACAAAGATATCCGTCTTGTCTTTGTCTCACTCTTTGATTTTGTAAAGGATTTGTACCTTGATTCAAGAAAGTTATGGAACCACAGCTTTAAGAGTCCTGGGTATTGACCTCGGTGCCCTGCGTGCGGGATACGGTTTGGATAGAGTGAACAAATCACAGGGGATACGTTGATTATACCTGCTGACACTTCGCTAACGTTCCATATGGCCTTAAATTACTAGACTACCAGTGAAGAACAGTCTTCTGATCTGTCCTATACTTGCTTTCAAGGTGAAATGGCTGCACAGTAGCGTTGAGAGCTGCTGTCAGTTGAAAACACTGTAGGTGTTGTTCACTAAATTATATCTGCAACCTTTTTCAAATGGTGCTGTTGGCATCAGGGCTTTGACTTTGATCTGTATTTTACTTGGCAGGATGTTCTGACTCTGCTCTCGCCTTTGATTCACTCCTCTTTCTCTCTCTTTCTCTCTCCCTGCTTTTTTCCCCTTCTCTGTTATTTTTTTTTCTCCCTGTCTCTGCTCCAAATGCCACCCTCTTCCCCTCAGGGCGGGATGATCGCCCTTCTGCTGTCCATCCTGTGCCTGGTCCTGATCCTCTACACCCGCAGGCGCTGGTGTAAACGCCGTCGTATCCCTCAGCCACAGAAGAGCGCCAGCGCCGAAGCGGCTAATGAGATCCACTACATCCCTTCAGTGCTGATGGGAGGCCAGGCACGGGAGAGCTTGAGGAACTCCCGGGGTCAGGGGCCCAACTCCAGCGGTACCCTCAGTATCCGGGAGACTCCCATTCTGGACGGGTACAGGCTGGGTTTGGATAGATGGGAGGGGTGAATGCAACCTTATTGATTGCTAGAAACAAGCATTTGTGTAGTAGCTGGCAGTAAACTGTGGACACGGTTTGTAAATTTCAAATTTTGCACTGCATCAATGGACAGTAATGAAAAACAGTTTGAACATCACTACACTGGAAACAGATGATTTAATGCAAACTGCTAAGAGCACCTTTTATTTTTTCCATGCAGCAGTCTGCAATGAGTTTTGAAGTTTAGGATTATAAAGCTCCTAAACATTAGCCTGTCGATGCCTTCTGTTACACTTTGACAAGCTCATATTTCCGCTTGTAACATTTCAACCTAATTTGGATGAAAGAGCGATGAACACTAATTGTCTTGTCCTTCATCCTCAGGTATGAGTATGACATCACTGACCTGCGTCACCATCTGCAGCGGGAGTGTATGAATGGTGGCGAGGAATATACCAGCCAAGTCACCCGTACCCTGGACTCCCTCCAGGGCTGTAATGATAAGAACAACATGGACCTTACGCCTGGTAAGTTGACACATGAACCACATAGCAGGCGAAGTTAGCAGCTAGCTGGTGTAGATGAAGTAAAACGTGGAACAGCTACCTGTATAAACCAACCCAGAGCTAAAACCAGAGTGGAGACGTACAGATGCACAACTTAAATAATAATATGTCACAGCTGCTTGTGCATCAGCTTTTTGTCAAGTTTTTCTGCCCCCAAGTGACCAAAATGATCAGTAAATATATCTTAATAGATCAAAAGCTATAGATGACTTTTGTCACCGGTTCGATTTCACCAGAAACTTTACAAGGTAAGATATTGATCGATGATAGATACAGATATCTGTAGAGCGCTCACCTTGATCTTTAACGTTGGATCTTTTCCCCCGGCTTCACGAGTTACTGACGACGGGCTGCTGCTCAGGATTTACTTGATGAACGTGGCCGCTCCTACGCAGAAGTGAACTAAATAGGTTTATAATGTGAACAAAAAGCAAAACAGTGTTGGCTAAGTGATGTAATCGGTGTATTCCTGAACACTGTGAAACACAGACTACCGCAACAAGTGGAAAGATCACTTATCTCATTAAAAGCCTCCACAGCCACGCTGTTTTGAATGAAAACACAGTAATGAGACAGTGTGCCAGGTAGCTCACATTGCTTTGTGTCAGGGAGGTTAGAAGATGTATATAACAAATGACTTTCTAAGCATGGAACAATATAATTACATTTACACAGTTGTAATAATTTTAAACAATCAGTGTAAAACTAAAGAAAACAAATTAGATTTTTAATGGAATACCTTTACATGTGATATTTACTCATACATGCTGGAAATAGTCATCTCAATTAATGTAGACCCATTTGAAAATTACACAGAAACACATTGACAGTGTTAAAAAAAAAGAAGAAGAAAAAAAGAAGAAGAATAAAGGTGGAAAAAAACAAAAGTGTTTTCATTATCAGTATAAGAAGACTTTGGAGACTTTAAAGAGTTCAGTGACAGATGTAGATGCTACATAAAACTATCAAACTGCAGGTATTCTTTCAGACTCTTTATTCCTCACACTTAACATAATCAAAAAAAAAAAAAAAAGCAAATGTACCTGCCAAGAATTTGTTCCAGGGAATATGTTTTTCATCAGTGGACGTTGGAGTCGAGCTCTACTCCCATGAGAAGTACGGTATGAAGTAAAGCAGTTCTGATGCAGGTCTCCCCCTGAATTACAATTAGCAGTAGATTCAGCACTCAGATTCAGCTCAAGAAAAATGCAGGATGGAATATTGAACTATAGAAACACTTGAGATGTCACAGAGAAAATGGCACTAAAATACCAAAAGACTACCAAAGACTAAATGCTTAATGAATTCAGTAAATATTTCCGCTGCCCCGACCTTCTTTCTTAGAATAATGGAATTGTTAGGTTAAAAAAATAATAATAACAGTTTGCCATTATTAATTCATGCCTGTTGCCATTTGTAATATTACTATAGCTTCAATATTTTGTATTCATACACTATACCTGGTGGTAAGTCATAGAATCTTCCCTTTAAATATTAACATGGTAATGTTTTTAGAGAACATATGACTGGATACGGGCATATAGTGCCGTTTCTATGGGTTTTGTGCTTTATCTCTTATAATTTCTCCGTGCAGCATTTTGGAAACTTCAGTCTCTCTTCAAGTGAAATGAAGCTTCCAACTTGGCTTTTTTTTAAAGGATGTTTAAATACCTTTTTAAAGTTACAATCCTTAGAGATTTCAGTTATGGTTGATTTTATGGTTGTCAGGGTCAGCGAGCACTCAGCTACTTTGTCAAAACTACAACAGAAGAGCAGCTGGTTTATCTGTTTACAGCACAGAAAACAACACTGTTTTAATAAAGAAATCAGTCGATAGGTGTTTTGTTTTTTTGTTTTTTGGGCCCCCGTGAGCAACCGCGCTACACACAGCGTGAGTGCTTTTCCACACAACAGCAACGGCACAGTGGAGTTTGTTACTTTGGCTACCTCAACTTTTCCCGTCTTATTTCCTGCGATATTTACAGCTGACTCGCTGTCAGTCTGCGGTCGGAGTTCAGCGTAGTGACAAACACATTGCATTTCCTGCGGCTGCTTCACAATAAATTAAAAAAATAAAATGGACTCGAGGATGTGCAGTATACTCACTATTTATTGTTTCTATTACAATCGTTGGCATACAGTTGTTTACATGCACTTGGACTGTGATGATATTTATGATAGCTGCTATAGATGATCTCGGACTATTGTTGTTTTTGTTTATCTGATATGATATTAATGTGTCTGAAACCAAAAATTCCTTCTCAGAGGTTAAGTCTAAGAAACTCTTAAGGATTATAACTTTGAGGATGTTAGATAAATCATGCTCTATAATTGTGACTTTATTATTGTTTTCCCTGAATCTCCTTCTCTCAATATTTACCAAAACAAATCATTTCCTCCTCTTAGACTTACATCCTTAAAGTATTTTTTCCCTTAATGAGTTTTAATTTCATGCCAGCTTTTCTCACTCTCTAATTTATGCACTTTCGCTTCTCTCTCAGTCAACAGCATCCTGTTTTCTTACCCCTGCTGTACTTTATGCTCGGTACATTTTGTGTTTTTAAAACCCCTACATCCAACCAGGAGCCACACGTTTTTACCAAGTGGCTGCTTCCGTCATTTTTAGAAAAGAAGAAAACCTTTCACTTTGTGACTCAACGATTGGTGGCTTTTCTCCCCACAGTGAGCGACAACACCAAGCTGGCCCTAATGAACAAATACAAGGACAACATCATCGCCACGAGTCCCATCGACAGCAACCACCAGCAGAACACCTTGCTTCCACACAACACCTCCACCAGCCAACGCAAACGTCTCTCCAGCAACACCCGCGGTGAGTCCCTCTCTCATAGATTTAGCCTTTGACATATGAAAAAAAAACCCAGATCATATTTAACACCAGCGCTCCACCACCAGCAGGAACAAGCACTACGTTGTATAGTATTGGGTTTTTACCGTGAGTAGCTGTCAGATCACTTAAGTGATGATGCTTTTTATGTTCTGTCCTTACATCTAACGATACATCGCTTCTTTTTTTTAAATCCTGTTTTATGAAGGACATTTACTTACCATTAGAAACGTGAAACACTGAAATACAAACTACAGCAATACTGCAGCTTTTGTTGCCAGGAGATGCACTATTAACTACCAAACATACGTAGTCGAGAATAGTTTCCGATTCAATTTCACAGTGTCTGCAATCTTTAGCAAATTAAGTCCTTGACGACGTTCAAACATTTGGCAGGCCATATGTTGTTGTTTATATTTTATATTTCATTTATAAAGAGGAAACTTGTCAGCCTAAATTATTCCTTATTGTAGAAAGGAGGCGGCTAGTCAAGCAGCAACCACGGCTTGAGGCTGAAGCCAATGCAGATGTACCTTTCTAAAGTAGATGCCTCAGTTGACTCCTTTAAAAATGATCAGCTTCTATCTAGAAATACCAAATCAATCATTTTTTTAATGATTGATCATGGTCTCAATCGCTAAATTCACCTCTGTATACCCGCTGTATTTTTCTATGCCCAGCATCTTTAAAAAAAATGGTATGGAACAATCAAAAATGTATCTCCCCCCCCCCCCCCCCAGAGTAAAACTGTATGGCCAATAAAGACAAAGTGTGAAATGGAGGTATTAGGTGTGCATCTCGCTGCTGCAATGTGATCAGTGCCCGGCTGCACAACGCTTTTTTATCTCTCCCAGCTCTATGGCAGGCTAGAAATCACAGTGAGTTACTGAATGCCACCACGCAGGATTAATCATTGACAACATCATGAATGCCCTTTGGAAAACTCCCAAGGACCCCGAGACATTTTCAACTCATTGGATAAAAGTTAACAACAGTACAGTGAAGAAAACAATGAAATGTTAAAAAAATGTTATAGCAGGATACAGAAGGCCTTTGCAGGGCAAGGAATAAACCGTATGTTATTATCTTGAGAGATTAAATCAACAAAAGGTTGATTATGTGTATTTGTAGTTTTATTGTGGTCACTTTTACCTACATGAATGTAACCACATTACTCCATTCATACTTTGAATCAATTTGAGCTGATTTCAATTTGCACTCACCACTGCCACAACGCTCCATCATCTCTCCTCACTTTCACCCCTGCTTGTCCCAGCTGTGATGTGCAGTGTTGAACTATATAACAGGAGAGCGAGGAATACAGACAATGGAAAGAGAGAGAGAGAGAGAGAGAGAGGGGTGTTACAGTTGATAAAACGGAGAGACATCATCCCATTATGATAAACAAGAGAGAAAGAAGGCAGCGACATTTTCGAAATGTCATTTTTTGGAAATTTTCAGTTGACCTATAATTCACTTTCCTCCACAGTTGGCTGCATGGACGCTTTATTCTCCACCTAATTAAAAAACAATTCTGTGGACTTGCTGTGGAGGAACTCCAGAAATAAACAGGTTTTTCTGGCAAAAAGACAGCAGAGTGCACAGTAATCCAGAGCTCTTTCTCAAACTGTTCTAAAGATTGTTTTTTGTAAAGCAGCAGGGACGAAAAGCAAAGGAGCATTTGTCTTATCATGTGGGTTTGTTCTTGCAATCATCCATTATTTATTATGTCTCATTCATGACTGGTGGAAAGCCAACATGACTCTCCAGAAAGTTGGTGTCTTTCTTTCACCTCGTCTGTTTGAACGCGCACCTGCAGCCACCGTGGCTTTACTGAACAGCGATGAGAGCTCAAATCAGAGAAACAGAGTGGAGGAAAAAACAAACCCTTTTATCAATAATAGAGAGCGAGAACAAAGAGTGAATGCCCCAAACACTCGACAGAAAGCGGCTCTAGCCTCTGTCAGCAGCTCCAGACATTGGTGTCGGAATATTAAAAACTTCAGATGATTTCAGTGAACTGCAAATAAAAGAGCGGGCGTTTACCTTTCCAGCTAGTCTGTGAGGCTTTTATACCAAAGTGATGAGAGTCAAAAGGTCTAACGCTGTGTTCAGACCAATATTAGTGCTTCGCCGAAAAAACACGGCCTCCTCATTCATTTTAATGAGATCACTGTGTTGGCACAGCGGGGGGTCCTGACAAAAAGGGCCTCGCATAAAATATAGGGTCATCTGGCAATGTCGTCCAGCGAGCACTGAATTTGAATTGGTCAATCAAATATTTGCATGCGGACATTCGTGCTAGATTACTTTGGAAAGCCAACGGCGTAATTATGTTGTAAAAAAAAAGAAAAGAATATAAAATCCTGTGTCATTGTTTTCTAAGAGGCTGAAAATGGCAGGATTCGGGGACACTTAGAATGACTCATGTTTCCATTTTCCTGACAAGAACCTCTTGTGGCTGTGCACGTAATGACTGTTGTCTCTGGGATGGAAAAGCAGAAGTCGTTATAGTGCTGACATTATCCCACAGAGGAGAATTTCAGCACCATTTCCATCATTTGATTTGCCTAAACGGAATCTTAACCATAGAGGTGGCAGATGAAAAACATGATTTATTTTTCACAACCTACCACAGGGCCGCCTGATCACTAAACGCTCAGATGAGTCATTTTGAACTTGGACGACATGTGTGAGCAGAGCTTTATCCCTTGTATGGTATTCGGGTCTGTGGGACCCGTTTTTATTTTAATTAATTATTTTTTCAACCTGAAATTCATTGGCTTTGGCTCATTTTCTGTGAAGAGCATAAATCAAAACACATTTGTTTAGTATTTTAAGAGAAAATTATTGGATTGTGGTGTTTTGAAAGCCCAAAACTCTAGCGGGTCCACCAGACCCATAAATACTAATACCACACGAGGGTTAAGGCGGAAGGGATGTGATTTGCAGCCGTTTGCAGTTGTTGGTTTCCATTTTAAAATCACAGAGATGAAAATATGTCAAGGGTCTGGTAATGTCACACCCACGTGTTATCCGGCCGTCGAGTGTGACGGTCTAGTGATGGCCAGTCGGTAGATTCACGCCACGAGTCAAACACAAGGATGCCGTGTATAAGATAACATTACATTTCACACAACTACTGAGCAATGTTGGAATGTATTATTCATAAACAAATGTGTGACCGAAGTGATGAGAAACAGTGTTTGTCACCAGCTTGTGAGTTGTAACTGTCCTCTGCTGGAGTTTAAAAGGAATGCGACTGAATAGTAACAGTAAAGGAGGTTTCACATAAGTCAGTGGATCTGACACTGTCTGAGAACATCTAGCCTCAAATGTTGTCTAAAGTGCCAGTATCACTCGGTATCTCCAGCTGTAAAACGCAACACGACCTAGCAGTTTCAGGACACCGAGTCCTAAAGAGCCGGGGCTGTCGGAGCCCCTGATCCAGGGGCTCTTGTGTTTTGGTGTCATTCTCAAGTAGAGCTTTTCTTTTTCTTTGTCTCTTCATCTCTGCCTCTTTGTTTTGACTGTGTGTGTGGGAATTCGGACGAGCCACTGGTCTCTTTTGCTCTCTGCAAGCCAGCCAACCCACTAACACCACGGCTTCACGCTCAGAAAAGTCTCTAATTCATTTAGTGAAAATTTGACTGTAAAATGCTGAATATGAACAGAACAAAATAAAAAAAACGAGCTTGGTGTATGAAAATAATGGGGATTTGCTTCCTAATACACTCAACCAACACACACACACATATGTTTGTGCTTCCAGGTACAGGTTAGCGTTCTCAAAAGCCAGCTGCATAGGAACGAGGCTGTCTAAGCAGGCAGGCAATTAGATCTGCTACATGCAGTTTTGAGGCGCTGTTGTTGGTGTTTCCAGTCAACTATTTTCATCTTTGTCATAAAATATGCAAAGACGGAGCCACTGTTGTCCTCAGTGGACACGTGTGCATGTGTGAGGCGGAGATATGTGAGGTAATGACTCTATCCCTTTTTTTGCTGAAGACGCCCGGGCGCCTCTCACCACTCCATATGTCAGCACATTTAATGCACTGCACAGTTACTTCTGAAGCGGCTAAAAGAAGCTGTAGTTGTGAAATGGAGGAAAGCATTGTCAGAGGGAGCGGTTCACCTTTATCATTGCTGAGCCGCGGCGTCTTCCTAATTAGTTCTGGACAGTACAATGCAATGAAGTTAAATTAGTGGACATTTTAGTTGCATAACAACAGATTCTCTATCAGTGCGTTAGTATGGTAAAAATAATAACGTGGCATTTATCTTTAACGATGAAAATTCAGAATTTTTTGAAGAGTCGTCCTGTCACGTGATGGAAATGAAGTTAAAATCTAACTTAGGATGCATCTTTTTTTTTCAGTAGACATTTTGAATTGATAGTGAGTGCACAGGTGCAACCAATTACTAATTAAACATCAACACAGGCTCTGCTCTAATTGGTTGTGTCAGTAAGCCATGTGATGAACAGTAGAACGCAGCCATTAATAATGCAAAAAAAAATAAAAAAATAGAATGGACAATACGCTAAAAACAGCAGAGCCATTAGTATAAAAGGCTTGTCGTTTTGTTTTGTTTTTTGTTCTACCTTGTCAGAAAGGGGGAATATAATGATGCTAGCTAGGAGCTAGCAATGCCGCTAACTAGGAGCTAGCAATGCCGCTAGCTAGGAGCTAGCAATGCCGCTAGCTAGGAGGAGCCTCTGGCTAACATTACAGGTAACTTTAAATTCACTTCTTTCCACTTCTGTTGTGTTGTTGGGTGCCTGTACTCTATTGTTGGTTACATGCTAACATCATGTGTTTGATGGTCTGAGTTTTGTACTGTTTAGAGAATATACGGTATGTGTGTGTTTACTTCTGAACGTCGTTGCTAAACATTTCTCATGCATTCAAAGCATTGTGTCGGCTGCGTGTGGAGCCCGTGAGCTTTCAGTATTAAGCCACATATCACGTATTGTACTGTAGCGTGTTTTCACACTTCCAGTGTTTAATTAAACCGAAGAGCGGCAGAAGCTAGCGAATCCGTATCCTCAGCTCTGTGAGGTATCCTGTCGGTACCGTCGGTGTCCTTTTGGTTTGTTATAATACCCAAACACTTTGATTTACAGTCATAAATAAACAGTCTTTATTATATATTATATTATACTACTTCACGTAACATAGTGTATTTCATAGAACTGCTCGGCTATGCATGAGTAATTTTCCCACATTTGAATAATGTAAGTAACGGTTACATTCTCACTGCTCCATGTTTGTAGGGGTGTGGAGCGCTGGACACAATAACCTCTGTTGGTCTGTAGAGGTGCTTGTGCCTGCTGTGCATGCTGAGTCGGGGGGGGGGGAGTGAATATCCCGCAGTGAATATTTAGACGGAGCTAGTCATGTTTTCATGGCAGCGTTGAGCACCTTTTGGCTCCCGTCTTAATAGCGGAGGGTGACGAATACCTGCTGTGTTCGATTTAGTCTTAATTCCCCAGGAGACACTTTCATTTCTCCTCCGTAAGCCAGGCAGAGACGCCGCTACATTTCAAGTGGCATCTCAGTGAGAAATTCTGCACACCCCTGTCTCTGTGATGAAACTCGTGTAAGCGCCACGCTGAACTTGTGAGCCCTGTGATACCATGGACATGTTTTTTTTTTTTTTTTTTGCAAAATAGTTAAGAGAACACTTTCCCTGTAATTGGAAAGTTTTGAAACTTTGATTAAGTTAACCTTTATAACAGTTGTGCTCATCTCACCTTTTGCACTTGTGTTTTTTTTTATTAGTTTTAATTTAATTTTTACTTTGATCTTGTGCAAGAAGTGTTATTTTAGAAACTTTCAGCCTCACGTCTTAGTGAAGCGTTGGTATGCAGTCACATTAGAAGCTGTAAGACATATTTTCTCTTAACTGTCTACAAAACTACTTTTCTTCTTGTCACTTTGTTATTCCAGTGTAGAAATATTAGATTGTCGTCAACATTTCTTTTATGTTTACTCCTCAAAGCTGTCCTTGACATCTCAGCTCTATTCAGGTGTTTAGAGAGACGATTAAAAAGCTTCATTTCCTGTATTTCGAAACTTAAACAATTATAAGTATCCTGCAAATTAATCAGTGGTTTACACGGATTGATCATTACAATTTTGACCCAAATGAAAAGTCAGGGCATAACCAAAGTCATGTTGGATATTGTTTGATCGATCCAGTAGATTTCATCAAATTTCACAATAATAAAAAAAAACATGGCGTTGAGTGACCAAACGTATATGATTAATATATGTTTGGATAAAATAAGCGATTCAAACCTTTGTTGTTGTTTTGGTCTGACACATAGAAAGTGATTAAAATGATCATTAGTTTTTGTCTACATTTCAGACAGAGAAGACCGATCACACTGACGGGTCCAAACACTGCAAACAAGAAGCCAAATGTTTATTACATTCTGACCAAAGCTTTTACTTAAACTCTCACCATTAGACTACTTCTTTTTCCTTTAAGTGATTGTTTTTTGTTTGTTGTTTTAATTAATGGTAATTATAATTTTGGACGTCAGTCAAAACCCAGTGTTTTGTTTGCCAGTACACTGTCCATGTTTGCTGCTCTGACGTTTCTGCCACACAGTTCTGTCTGTTGTGTCCCGAATCAGGCTTGTTTCCTTTTGAAGTCTACATTTCATCAGTGAAGATATTCAGATTCATCATATTCATATTCCAAAGACTCCTTTAAATATATATGAGATCAAATTGTATTTACCAGTTGTTGTTTGTATCATAAAGTTACCATAAAGCGTGCTGGAGCTTTTATATACTACCTGTTGGTGGCAAACATGAAACATTCCAGCCAGTATTATTTCTTTCCTGTAAGGTTTAAGTGTCTCACTGGCAGAAGATCAGTGGGTTTAGTCCTCTGAAGGCTACATTTTCATTGGCTACTTATTTAAAGCAGGTGACCCTTTCACATGTACACATCTATAGTGTTGTGGCATAACAGCAAATGTATGGTGATTTAGACATTTTTTATTCCACGCTCACAAAGACTGTCAGTACACTGTATGAATAACTATATTCTGACCTTGTAGCAAAGCACAACGTCTCTGAAAGACCTCAGTTCTGAAACTGGCTACAGATTCTACAGATAATAGAATTAAATCTATTTTGTGAAGCAGATGAAATCTTCATATTTTCCCACACTTCTCCAACCTCTTTATGGTAAACCATAGACCTGAAATTGAACACAATATACGGTGTACACGTGATGTGAGTTTCCTAAAGGTAAGAGCGATCAAGGCAGGGATGAAGCAAAAATAACAACCGATATTCAAACAAAAACTCCATCAAAGTCATTTTAGAGGAAATTCGGTGTAGAATACGACACCTCTTGTTTTACAACTCAGCATTTTGTCTGTCCCATCATCAAAATGTTCCTGGATGATGGATATTTATCTAAAATCTACATGTCATTCGGTCTCATTTTTGTAGTTATCGGTAAAATATTTCCAGTCGCGCTCCCTTCTTCACCAATTACTGCTTAGACATTGTGTTTGTCTTCATTTCACTGCAGCGTTTTAACAGCACGCTGAATAATGTTCCGAGGACTTTGTTCTCTGCCAGTAAACAGTTCTGGGGGTTGTGTGTGTGTGCAGTGAATATTGCTTTATTATTAAATCACTCGTGTGAAATGCTGCTGAAACAATGGTGTCATCAAAAAAAAAAAAAAAAGCCTTCCCACTTGTGAAGTGCAGCAATGCCAGCATCTGTGCTGTCAGATAGTCATGGCTGCCAATAATATTTACTCTATGCATTCATATCCTCAGTGCATATTGTTTTAAAACCAAACAATATGAAAAGCTGATGAAGCTGCTGTCCTGAAAAAGTCCTTCTCAGTTCGCCACATTGACACTGCTGCCAGCAGTGTTTTCATCCTCCCATTGTTTCTCAGGGCTCTTCTCTACTTTAATCAAACACTGTGTCTTGGTTTGGGATTTTTAAAGCTCTTGTCACTGAGCAACATTAGCATGAGTTTTTTTCTTTTTCCCCCCTATTCATGTTTATCCCGCTGAGGCAGCAAATCTTGGCTTCTTTGATGGACCCCCCCACCCCCTCACGTTTTGATTCGCAATCCGCTAACACTCGTAAGACAAGCTTCAATACATGGCCTCTAAATATAGCTAATGCCTCTGCTAAAATAGTCTCCATTGAAATGCATTGTGGACATACAGTACGAGTAGTTTGTTAATCACAGTGTATTGTATACATCAGCTCCAATTCTTAAGATCGTGTAGCAATAAATCACAAAGCAGTCAGGCTCAATTCACGGCTGAATTTTTTCCTCCTGCTTTGAAGCTAAAAATAAACTTTACTATCTCATGAAAATGCAAAATGGAGGATGTTTGAACGGTAAGAATAGGATTATTTTACTAAAGCAATGGATTCTCTTTCCTTTTTTTTGTTCTTTTAACTTTTATTCTGCGCTTTTCCTTGGCATTGTAACGGCATTTTTTAAGGCTTGCATGTTTGCGTTTTCAATGAATCACAGCATAAAAAAACTAACAAAAACTAACCTCCCCCCAAAAAAAAGCAAGAGTCATGTTGGTATTGCCCAGCAAAAGGTCACATCAATATGTGTTATGCATGTTCAGCAGATCATTTAGTACATGTGTTCCGTATGTACGTCATCCTCTCTTTCCATTTATATATATTTCACTTTTGACGTAATGTCACTCACCCCATTTTGCCCTTTAGTATCCCTAAGCTTTGCCCTGGGCTTTTTCACTTGATGTCACTTTATCAAATAATAGTAATGAGAAATTTTTACATTATTTTCTGACTTTTTATAGGCTATATAATTGATTGACTGAATGAACGTCATCAAGATCAATAGAAACAACTGGAATACTAAAATAAAAAGGAATGGAACAAAAATTAAATAATAGGAACAAGTTTAACTAAAAACATTTATTTAATACAATGTAAAGCATTAAACAACTTGTAACACAATTGCTTTAGATGGTGAAAAACTACAAGATTGTTGTTAATATTTACTGATATACGGGCCAATTAAAGCATACGTTGATTTGATCAAATGAATCATTCTACAGTACATTAGTTTGTGCCCACAAAGGCAATTATGACTATGTGGTAGAAGCATGCCACATGTTTCAAATATATTCCTTATACAATTTCAGAAAACACAGTGTTGTTGACAAGGGAAGCGCATAAAGAGACAGGCGTGCGCTCAGACATTAGTGATAATCAAAGTCACGAATCTGAGAGGAAGCTGGAAGTGTGAAAATTTCAAAGAGCTAGAAGAAGACGGGGAAGCTCTCACGACAGACAGACAACTAGTTCAATACTTTACATACCAGCACTCCTTCAGAAAGTCACTCAAACTACGCAGTTCTCAGATTATGTAAGCAGAAGCTTGTTGCTGTTACGTTCATTTATTTATCTTTGCATATGGAATTTTTAATATACTTGTTCAGATATTTCTATAGCAAGAGATGAAAGATGTGTGTTCTCATGGAAACCCTGGGGACACAGTACATTTCTATTGTTCTGTAACAACACAATTTAAGTGTTAAAGAGTGTATTATGTGATTGGCTATACTGCTGTTGTACATGTCACATCAAAAAGAAAGTCACAATGAAACATTCTGAAAGTAAAGAAAACCAGGACAAAATGTTGGCCAGAAATAACAATATTATATGGAACACCAAGAGGTGCATAGAGCGTACTATATATCTCTGCTAGTTGACAGGCAGTGACAGTTTTATATTTAAACTAAGACTTGATGCAGGCTTGTGTTTGAAACAGGTGGCTGTAACCACAAAACACAGACGTAATGATACATTTAAATTAATGTATGACCATTAAACCAACCACACACACACTAAGACTGAGAAAGAGGCACAATATGATGAAGGCTTAGTGACGCAGTGATAAACTGATTGTAAAAAAAATATATAACAGAAAGCATTGAAAATACATTTAGCTTTGAAAGTCAAATGTTGATGTGACTGAGCTTTTAGCCCTTCAGTCTTAAAATGATTGTAACTACAGTTAGGCACGTCTAATAACACAGATTCATTACTGACTAAGTCTGTGTCAATATCCACATATGCCTCAATATTAATACAAGGGATGTTTTGCATTTAAACTTATTATATCAGTTTACTTCCATTGAGAATATTTAGAATATCCACTGTGGAAAAGGTTCACTGCAGAAGGCAAACATTGCAGGGTTTTTAGTAAATGGCTTAAGATATGAGGTACAATGAGTTTAAATTGCATTCCCACAATGACTTCTTACTGTACAGCAAACTTAAGAAACTACCGTGACAAAAAAAAATAAAAATGTTTTCAACCTTTTTGTTTAATGCATGATATCCTTAACTTCCTGCTTGGCTTCAATCACCATTAGCCTACATTTCAATAATTGATAGAAGTGAACTTTTATACTCTGATCTGTTTCCACACTGAATTCATCAGTGTGTTCAGCGTCCCTTTCCCTGCATCCCTGTGAGGTGAACCTGAGGACAAATTCCCCACCAATAGTCCAGAACATTTTTATTTTTTTTTTCATTGGAAGTGTATTTTTGTGTAAATCCAACAGCGGGTTCAACTTTCTTGAACCCAGACGGGGACTCTGGGACGGAGGCAGACAGCGAGCCTCAGCTGGCCTTTTACACCGACCCTAACCGCAGTCGCCGCCGGAGTCGAGGTATGAGAAACGGTAATGCCAACAGCGCGTGGGGCTCAGGGGGTAAGGAGGATTCGTACACCTACAGACAGTTTATCCCGCCGTCTGATGGTATTACCATCACCACAACGCATGACAAGTCTAACCTTTACACTGCATATAGCAGATGGATGATCCAGTGTTGTATGCGCTCATGATTTTGACCCCTATATATTCTATGCGTATAGAATGTGTGTAAATGCTGTGTACTGTATATGAATCGGTGTGTGTAGAATGTTCTGTCAGTGGTTGTGAGCATGCAACACTGATCTCAGTGCAACTGCATACAATCTGATACAAGCTGAGATCAGATGTTTTCAGTTCAAAATACTTTTATACTGATTGCATCTTGAGACATAAAGAACACCATAATTTGAAATAATATTGCACACAAATATTATTTCTAAGGAGGATGCTATGCAAATGCTGTCAAAGTGAAGTCGTGCAGCACGCTTTATCTGTCAGCATGCCATGTCCTTGTATCTGTGATGTACAGTAATGGGGTGCGGAAGAGAGGCAGGGGAAAAAAATAAAAAATAAAGAGACAATGCGCTCAAAATAATAGCTGCTGTCAGAAGGTGTTACAAGCCTTTACAACGCCTCCAAGCCAATTATTCCCCCGTCATGTGCACAGGTGTCACAAACACGGCGAAGCCTCCAGAAGTGCAGCCAACACCTTTAATTAGAGCGAGATTTAAGAATAGAATGAAGCAACACAACCCTAACTATGTTGTTTAGATCCAGAGGAAAGGATGACTCATGACGACTGACAAAAGTATTTCTTCAAGTCAGACAGCTGATGAGAGGAAGGATGAGAATATTGAAATATTTTATTTCATAGAGAAGCTAAATGTCCACAGGATAAGTTTTTGTAATAAAAAGAAAGCTGAAAATTTAAACCAGTTTAAAGTTTAAAAAGGATGTCAAAAGGTGAAATGTTGCCCACATCTAGTTTCTGGGTAAGTAACTTGATCAAATAAACCAGCTTTATATATAATACGATAGGTCGGCTGCTTTAGCTTTTATTTAAAGGATCGCCACAGGCAGTTTTTGAATGAGAAAGTTCTGCCAGAGTAATTTAAAAGTGACAATGTAATCTAGAGTTATTCTGGTAGTGAAAAAATAACCACTTTAAACAAAGCACGAGTGGCTATATTCAAGGTCACTGTGTGATTTGTGTGCATGTGTGTATATGTGTGTATGTTTATGGCTGGGAGGTCACGTTTAACACTTTATGCGTTGCCCTCTGGAGGTAAACAGATAAGAGAAGCATTCTGACTCTGTCAGGGAGGGAGAGCAGAGGAAAGAGGGAAGGTTGCAAAACAACCCGTGAACCGTTTTTACCCCCCACCATTTATAACTTTCAAAGGTAAATCTTATTTCTGTGACACGAGCCTCGTCTGAACCTCCCAAAGGCTTGCAGTTTTTAATCCTGAGGTCCTTTTCATTGGCGCTGAGCCTGATTTTTGGCTTGTTTGTAAAAGAACTGTGTCGGCAGTGTGTATATGTTTGTATGACTATGCGCATGTATGTTTAAGGTATAGAGGGGCTGTGGGGGAATTAAGTGCTGCCACTGCTTCATATATCTGTACCATTTGTTGTTCCCGCCTCCCCCCGTTCCCTCCCTGTGTGTGTTTGTTCCCAGCAGCAGGTTCCCCGCGGAGCCCCATCAATAAGACCACCCTGACTCTGATCAGTGTCATCAGCTGTGCGATCGGCCTGGTTTACTCCTCACACCTCGCCTGCAGCCTCTCGGTGCGAGTAATCCTACATGTGCCGGAGCACCTCATCGCTGACGGTAAGGCTTTACACCAGCTTCAGATTGTAAACAGAGACCCTCTGTGGGCATGCAAAGCCCCGGGAGGCTGAGCTGGCATTTGTCCATCCCTCTCTGGAGAGTTCAGGCCACTATATCTTTCAAACTGAATGCAGGCTTTTTGCAGTAGAGCTGCTGATTTGCTTTGCTCTCTCAAAGACGAAGGTAAATGCCAGGTCAGTCCCCCCCCCCCCACAGGGTTTCCCATGTGAGACCATACAACAGATGTGCCCTCAAAGCATCAGAGCACATTGAGGCCAGGTCGCAGTGACCACCCGCAGCAAACCCTCCATCACTCTTCTCCTTGTACTTTCTGATGTGTTGAACCACCTCACTAATGAATTTCAATGTAGCACCTGCAGAAGAAAAAAGCACCGCGGGGGCTTAGTGCTGGCTCCTGCTGGCTCATTGGCATTTTTCAGCTGTCACAGGAATGAGCTGGCAGTCCAGATATATTATAGACTGTGACTAGGCTCACTCATCTATCATCTGGAAGTCTGATTTGATTCGGAGCGCTGCTGCTTTCCGGTGGTATGCGCTGGCCTGCCAGTGAGATATTAAAATTCTAGGGAGGAGTCCAGGGAGGGAACTTTTAAAAGGAGAGATGAAAGATGGCGAATTCGCCTGTTGAATTACAAAACTGGGATCGATTTAGAATGTTTCCATAAATGTCTCCACAATCTCATCAGACTTGATTTGATGTCATGGTGAATCAGATGAAAATCTGGATTCTACCACTGGGGAAAGAAGCTATTAATGCCAACAGCTGCGCATGTGTCTGCCTTCAGATACGGTGAAGAAAAGCACAGTAATGTAGAGTCACACCTTTCTCGTTGGCTTTCACATCAGGGAAAGTAATCATGTGGAGATGTTTGTCTGGGGTAACAATGTCCTCTGCTATTCAAAATTCATAACAAAAGACACGACAAACTTTTCTTTTTGACTAACGTAGAGATAGTATAAAATAGAATAAAATCTCAAATATATATATTTTTTTTTACTGCCATCTGTCTGAGACGTGTCGAACTGTGTCCCGTGGCAACCACAGCATCCACACATCAATTCTGGTCAGAGACCTTTGTTGTATGACATCCTAGTTCCTGATCCAGGACACTCACATGATGCATCACAGCCACCAGTCAGAACCTGGACATTTCATTTACTTAGCATCTCATAACATTTTCAAAGTCTGTGGATGGTAGGAAATCATTTTGCTAAATTTTGGTCAGTAAAAAGTAACCAAAAATATAATTACTCTGACCAAGTATGGCCTCCTTCATTGAAATATTACAGTAATACTTTTGACTAAAACTGCAGTGTCCTTTATCTTCCTGCCACCAGTGGTGGCACTGAGCTCGCTGCCGAGCAGCATTCCAGTTATGGAAGCAATCATGGGTCATCTTTCATATTGCACGGTTTGTATTCACTTTGATTATTAGTGTTATTATTATTAGAGATTAGTAAATTTGTATTTTCAACATTTTCCTGTGACAAAATGTGACTAGAGACTATGGTCCATAGTGTGGTGGTTAACCATCTTCCTGTGTGTTCTGCCTGTATCATAAAGCCAACAATTATTATGAATAGTTCAGTTTGAGACTTATTGCTTTAATGTGTGTTTTTTAAGCTCTTTTACATTGATTTTTGGTTCAGCATTTCATATAAGAAAATGTACTCGTGAATAAAATATAACTATCTGGTGTAATATTGGTAAATCTTTGCATAACAGCTCTATTCAGACCTTGACTGAAGTGCTGCACAGTGGTGCTTAAATGGGCTATTAAGCGCGGCACCCACTCCACTGATTCCCACTCTGGAAGAGATTCATGCTTGAAGTGATGATGAATATCTGAATCAAGATGGCTCCAGTGTCACTTTGAGAAATAGATTTATTTTATTTTATTTTATTTGTTTATTTTTTTTGGGGGGGGGAAGAAGTAAGTTTGTAAATTATTTTTTTGTATATCCAAAAAGCGTTGATGTTCAAACAGAGATACTGCATTCCCAAAAATACATCATGGAAAAGAAACAAGTGATGCTGTGTATGTATCTCATTGCTTTATTGAGTTTGAAATTTTTTCCAAGCAATTTTATAACGCCTTACAATTAAGCGAACAAGATTCATGTGGCCATTTGCACTGTGCGCTCTAGTTTTAAAGGGATCGTCAAAGGGGATGGCGCTAACTAGGCCACACTGAGCCTGCCAAGAAGTCATTAAATATGCTTGGGTTAGCAAATGCCCAGTGCATCCCACGTTTGCAAATGGCCAGGGCTTTGGTCAATGAGTTGTGCTGCTAATTGACAGATATCACACAGTTCTCTCTCTTTTCTTTTAATACAATCATCTTTTACTGGCTCTGAATGGAAGGATTTCAGTAATTCATTCATACATTGCTTGTCATGTTTCTTCTTATCATAACAAAATTTTTCTCAACTGGTCAAATTTTGGTTCTAAATGTTCTAACTCATTAACAGACATACTCTTTTATATGCACTGAGCAAGATCATTCTTTTCCCACAAACAAATGTTGTCTGATAAAACCTACTTACAACTAATATGCATGTATTTGCAAAATACACAGTATTTAGGTATTTGGTGACATTGTTGACTTTGTTCTTTTGTAGGTAAAAGTGCAGAAAGCCTTGTGACAGCCTTACATACCTTTATCGTTAACCTTATAAGGCCATGTACAGTGGACAATTTAATCTGTGTTCGCCATCATCTTAAATGTAACTGAATTAAATGCATGCTGTATGCATAACACAATTTCCCACTGTGCCAAAGTGAAGGACAACGAAGGCGAGGGTTTCTCAGTAAACAAAGGCCCATCCAATTCCTCCACGAAGTGCATTAAACAACCCAAAACCAGAGCATACCGCTTCATTCTCTACACTTCTCTCAACATGTCAGGTGTTTATTTATAACATTATCTGACACTTTAAAAACACATATTTGTCTTAACACCTCACTGCTGCGTTTCTCCTCCTGCTGCATGTGTTTGACTGCAGGGCAACGCAGTGGAAGCCTCAGCTGGCTGCCTGAGGTTACTGATAATAATAAGCAACAAAGATGTTCATCTTCTCAATATAGGTTTAGCTTCATTAAAAGTGTTTCTCAGTTTGGATGTTTTCGTCTTTTCAGTTTTGTAGCCGTCAACGTTTGCCGTCTTCGCTGCAACTTTCTTAATGTTACATAATAACTCAACTTTCAAATATTTCACAGGTGATTGAGATGAGCATTTAAGGTTTTTGATCTGATGCTTTGGTGGTCAGGTTCATCTTGACGCCAAATAGATTCTCACCTGATATTTTATTTTAATCACATATTTTCTTCTCAAACAATTTAATTTTGGATGTTTTATTTAACTGAATTGAGTTTTTCTTGCCTCTAAAGAACAGTTCTGTCCATTTAGAGAACAGAAATATTCTTGTTTGTTGTCCTTAACTCAGATGAAGATATTTTCATAGAAAATTCCACATAATGTCCATGTCCCTTTTTTAAATTTATATTTGCCCCAGTCTAGAAAATATGCAGTTATTTGGGTTGGCTTTTCAAATGAAAGCTTATTTCAGCTTTTTTAAATAGCTGTCCTTTTTTTTTATCCCCCTTCATCTCTCTTTTCCCGCCTTTCATCCTCGTCCCCATCCTTTTCTAAACTCCCTCATTTCTTCTACACTGTGTTTCTTTCCCTCTTCCTCTCACCGTCTCCTCCCTCTTCAGGATCACGGTTCATTTTGCTGCAGGGTAGCCAGTTGGACGCCTCAGACTGGCTGAACCCGGCACAGATCTTGTTGTACTACCAGCAGAATGCCAGCGGGCCCTGGGTGAACGAGCTGTGTGGACGACGCCTCCTGGACCCCTGTGAGCACCAGTGTGACCCAGAGACAGGTGAGCCAAGAAACAGACAGAAGCAAGCAATCAATTCTATACCAGGATTGTTACCATGGAAACCGTATGCATTATTAGTTTGCAGGAGCAATCTTTTATCTCTCAGGCTTAACTGGCTTCCATCATCATCATCATCATCATCTCCATGGAGACAACAGTTGTGTTCTGATAAAACGTTGAGATACCTGGCTTACTATTATATGTTTTCAACTTAACCAGTAAACCTGTTAAACCTGTTACTATATATATAATTCATAGTGGTATTCAGTATCATAATGATGTGCTTTATTATTGATTGTTTTTTAATGATAGAGCTTTGTTTTGTTATCCTGTCATTGAAAATGGCTCGTACACTTGTCATGGTTGGACAAGGAAGGCTATTCGCCACTAAATGATTTCAGTCCTGGCCCGAGTGCCTCCAACCTGAACGTGCATCAAACTCTTGAGCAGTGGCTGCATGAAGAAGCCTTTTAAATTGTTTACAGGTGTGTCCATGACAATCCTCCTATAGGCTGTGGGGGCCTGAAATGGAAAATAGATTGCTTGGAGCACTTGACCTGGTTTTCCCCAGGAGAGCTGCATGTGGAGCTTATCAATTAGTTCACACGTCTCCACTGTCAACTCCATTTGTACTCAGTGAGTCTGTACATGCTGTATGCAACATCTAGTTTAAAGATCCCCTCCAGACATATTTTTATTTAAAAAATACTCTACACAAATTAATTATTGGTTTCAGTTGCCTCCAATATACAGGTATTTGTTTCGTTTCAAAGGTTTAAACACCAGACAGGAAATGTCTCCTACGTTACTAAGTTCATTCTCAGTGTATGTGCACCTGAGGTAAGATGCATACTAATCCATGATTGGCATGAAACTGGTTGTAATGTCACAAATCACGCTCACAGGTACACGCCTTCAAGTAAGAGAAACTTCCAACCTTCTGTAACACAACTCTGTAACAGTAAGCAAAACACATTTTTGAGTGTAGGGGGACTTTACACTAGATGAAAAGCTTGGGAGCAATTTGAAAGAAACTAACTTGAATAAATAAATGTATTTATTATAACAGATCCACTATCATGGAATTGCAAAGCAGTGTGTGTAAGGTATTTGTCTGGAGCTACCAGATGGGACACAAGGCTTTAAGGTTGAGATTTTCAGAAGGTTAATGAATAATTTGACAAATCTCACAAAATGTGAAGCTGCCTGTCAAAACTCCACCTGTAATTGCTTTGCCTGAATAGATGTGGAATTTGAAACCTCACGATCAAATTGTTTACTCTAGGACTAACAGGCTCTCAAGTATATGCCCTTTAAAAAAACAAAACAAAACTGTTTTAGTCATAAGAAAAAGTAAAAAATATGTCAATAATAAACAACTCATCTCAATGACATATTTGACATTTAACAGCAAACCAACCATAAATACCGTATTTCTCGGGCCATAAGGCGCTCCAGATTAATAGGCACAATAAGCGAAAACAAAACGTGTGTCGGATAAGTTGAACTTTATTCAACTAATTTACAATAACTCTGTTGTAGGTTAACACAAAAATACAAGTTTAAGTGGGCGATTTCCGCATCAAACATATCAAGATCCCTCTCAACATTGTATAGTTTTAACACAAAAGTACAAAACTGTTGTTCAGAGTTTAACAGTTGGGTGATTTTAGGATCCAGCAGCCCGGATCCCTCTCGTCATTATCTGGGTTGGTCTCTACTGTCACCGGGCTGTTCAGTGATGATTCCGGCATCTGCCAGGCTCCTGACTCGCGGAGTAATACGTTATTAGCCGTAATGTGTACAACATAAAATCGGTTCGAGGTTAGTAAACACAACCAAAGGTCATACATAAGGCACACTGGATTATAAGGCGCACTGTTGAATTTTGAGAATATTTTATGATTTTAGATGCCTTTTAGATGCGCCTTATAGTCCGAAAAATACGGTAGTATGTAGCTTATATTACCCTGCATTACATATTGATAAAGAAGAAATATCTCCCTAAAACTATATGAGGTAAAATAATGGGAGAGTATGTGGGCAGGTCAGGTCAATACATCTTTGTTGTACATAGCAGCTGGAGAAAAATGCTCAAGAACCCAAAAAATCAATGACATATGGTAGCTAAAGCATCCAAATTATAAAATTAAACTTATGTGGAGTTATTGTTCCCCTTTTGATGCATAATCAGCACCAAAAGTATGTAGATCATTGTTCCGATAGATGACTACTATGGAGGAGTTAAGAGGTGATCACTGCTGATGCTAGTTGTAAAGGAAATTTATTATTGATTATTCTGTTTTGGTATTTTACTTTTAGAGCTAAAATATAAGGCTGCAGCTACTGAACCGGTGCAGTAATTTACCGACTATGGACACATTCCGTGCCAGTAGTCCACAGGCTACAGGTTGCACAAGCAGCAGGAGAGAAATGTTCAAGACCACGAACTGGACATTTTTACTGCCATGTCAGGCATTTTAATGCTGTTAAATGGGTGACTATTGACACGCTACTGACCCAGAGGAATCACTCCCAAAATATAATGTAAAATGGCACAAGCGCTTTACTGAAGCCTGCTCCGTATGTCTGTATACCTCTGCTCATCCTCCAGCAGCAGCTGACTTAGCTCTGTTAGTTCACTAATCTCACATACCTCTGTGAATTCATATATTGGCGAAGGGAATACTAATGAAGCTAAAAAAATAATAATTTAATGTTAAATCATCACAAGCCGCTCTGATTCTTGATTTGTTTGGTTAAATTAATCAATTGAGACACATGCGCTTTATGTAATCAGAAATAAACACACTCCGTTCTACCTGTTGACAGAATGTTCACATGAGGATAAATGCCTACACCTGTGAGAGAACATATGTGTTATGGATATACTAATATAATAATTATACAATATATAAATATCTACTGTAGATAAACCAACACTGAGCTGAGCATGCCTCTTCCACATATCAAACGATTATATTAGATTTTTTTTTCTCGTGATATTTGTGTAACCTCACACTTGACATAATTAGTGCATAAATCAATTCAGATATCCTTAAATGTTTTCTACAACTACAGATGCTTTCTTTTATTAACTTGAGTTAATTATTATTTTTTTTAACAAGCTACAGAATTGAAAATTATTTAGGAACATTGTTTTAAAAGCCATAAATCTTATTGACCCTTATTTGAGACAGACAGCTGGCCAACCCTGTAGTTTATGTTTACTTTTACACACTTTTAGCTTCTGTTCTATTGCATATAGTTGTGTTTAGCACAAGGATTTCTTGTAAAGTAACATTACATAGACTGATGGATGATGCATGGATGGATAGATGGATGGGTGGAGTGTTGGAGGGAAGAGCATAAGCTTGATGTCATGTCTGAAACGACTGATAAATCACATTGTCGGCATGTCAATACGTTTTGGATTAAAATCATTTGTGACCCAGAAACTGGATGTTGGGAAAGTGCAGCACCAGCTTAGCACAATATGAGTGTGCTGTTTCATTTGATCTCTGCTGGGCTCTGTGTGATCATGGGACTCACAACTGCTTACTATTGATCTTTGCGCTTGTAAAATTGTATTTGTTGTAAAATTGCATGCAGAGACTGTCATTTGAATAGCTTAAGGAGACATTGATGTAAAACGCAGCTGGGATTTTAAATTCTAGCCTGTAATGTAATGACTAGCAACCGCTGACTGATGGCAGTGATACATGATGCATACTGGGTGAAAGCACCTTCAATTTATGGAGAATCAATTTGACCTCGTTGTTTTTGCAGAACATGTTTCTGAAATATGAACAACCAACAACTATGAAACCCAAACTTGAAAAATACGTAGGAGACACAACATTTGATATGAAATAGAGTCATATACTGTCTGTCTATTTAATACACAGACAGTATATTGCTGATAAGAGCAACACATTTAAAGGTTAATTATTACATGTGCGTCCACCATCTCCTTTGTCACACTTGAAATTAGGATGCAGCTACTGTATAATATGTTTTATTCACCCAGGGACCACATTCAAATTCCAAATGAGGACAACATTGTGCTCATAGAACAGAATTGTCGAACATTTTGTTGTTTAACAAGCTCTTTCTCACTCTATGCTAGTGAAATACATTTTGATCTTCCCTGCCTCCAAATTCACTTTGAAGAAAGTGGCACGCTGTAAAACAGAGTAATATAATACATCAACATGTTGGAAACAATTTAGCTCTTTATTTCTGCAAGTAAATCTCACAATAAATACTTGTAGGCATCTATTATTAATTGGATTCAGCATAGTGTAAATATTCTCAAACTTCATCTGTAATTTCCCAATTTTGGGATTAATAAAGTATATCTATCTATCTTATAGTTTAAGTGACTTTACTTCACTAATCATTCGGTAAATATTAGGGTACAGGTACAGAGATTTGCTGTCATACATTAGTGCTTGACATTTGTTTTTACCATTTTTGTTCGCAAACATTTTCAAAGTGAGTTGCTAAATATCACATGTTCTGCAAGCCGGTGGAGGCGATGACAGTTGAATTTTGCAGTCCTCTCACGTACAACAATAAATGTGTCTTGGAGAGAAAAAAAAGAAAAATACATATCAGAGGGTAAGAAACAGCAAAACTTTAAATGAGTTTCTTGATGAAATACATCAAACATAAGGCCTTACATAAGTCAATCACGTTGTTTGTTGAAAGTAATAATCAACCTCAGTTAATACATAAATATCTTTTGCAGCAGGTGCTCTAAGAGAAAGGACAAAATTCATTGTCTTGTTCCCCACAATTCATCAGCTTCACAACAACTGATCCGTGTCAATAGGATGTCATCTCAGTATCCAAAACAAAACTATTTATGATGGGACACAGCTGTGGTTAAAATCTGGATCGTTTTAGACACAAAAACAACTTGATGGGGAAACACAGAGCCAACCCCCCCCCCCCCTCTCGGGTCAAAGCGGGTGTCAATGTTTACAACGTTGATGAGAGGATGAAGCGGAACTATCCTCCAACAAAAAGATAGACCATCTCGTCTCTCAGTCAAGGTCTGGTCACAACTCTGGACTAATTTAAAATGTTGATTAGCTGAGCAGACTAGACTTCCCAGTAAATAATAACATCAAATATTCAGACAAGCCATAGTATAAATAGTATTTTATATTTTAAAACATAATTGTGATCACTGGAGTAATTACCAGGCAGCAAAGCCAAAGCTCAGTGTTGCATTTTATTATTTTCTACATTTAATTTTTTCTCCAATTTCTTGTTTTGTGTTAATGTAAATATTCACTAATTACTATTATTTGTTTATACCTAATTCTGTTCTGTAGGATCTACTTGTTCTTAGACAGATGGAGCAAACTGTTTGAAGGAGGGAGGGTTGTATTCCTGCAGGTTGAGCTACTCCAGGTTTATAAAAAATAATAATATTTTAAGCATTTATCTAAATTGATCAAATAATGAAATATGATTCATATTTCAACCAGCTCCTCATAAAAAAGGAAGAAACGTCTAAGTCTGCAGCCAAGTCACACAAGGTTCCAGCTTCACTATCTCAGGTAGACATAACACCTGTGCAACATCAGTCACGCTTTCTCCTGCACTGCACATCAAATCTGGTGAAATAGTGCTGCAAAAAGAAGAAATGCTGCAAAGAACATCTCTGTTAATGAATTTTAGTTCTACTTGGATTCATGAAAAGTCCCGAGTCAGTGCGTCACTCAGATCATGAGTGCAAGAAGAAGTCTCCCATTTAAAACGAAGGAAGTATCTTCCTTGTTTTGCATTCATTATTCACGAGCCTAACTCTCCCCTGGGAAACACAGAGCGACTTCTGAGACCTTTAAACGAATCAAAAATCTGGGCCAGTATGTCTCATGCCTGGCTTTCTTGGAATAATTCCAGACACACCCAAACCCACACTCAGCCCACTCCTTAAAATGATATACGGACTAGCAGCATTGCTTTAGTATTTGTATTGTATTTTTCATATGATCCCTTCGTAATGAAACCCTCATGCATGTGTGCTTGTGTGTGTGCTTGTGTGTGTGTGTGTGTGTGTGTGTGATTGTCAGCATGACAGTATGTACATGAGAATGAGCGGAAGTGTGTGTGGGCTGCAGGGAGATTACAGAGGTGCTATAGATATCTTAAATCCAATCCTCCTTTCTGCTGGAGGAGATACTGATGAAAACTGAGATGGGCTGCGACAATATCTATGCGACTCCTGTAAGACATTAAAAGAGACGGTGCCTCCCATCCCGCAGAGCCCTCAACCAGGGCGCTTTGGGTGCTGATGTTCACGGGCTCCTTTCACCACTTTCTTCCCGTCTGCTCTGTAGTGTGTGTGTGTGTGTGTGTGTGTGTGTGTGGGACTTCAATAAAACACAAAGAGACAATACTTTGCCTCTGGAGACACATGTTCCCCCATCATTACATACTGAGCTGATTAATGTGACTGCGTAATGGATCAATGTGTGAATATCTGCTTGATGAGCTAAATAATTTTGCAAACAAGTGAAGAAAAACATACTTCCCATGCTGGCGTCAATCTGCGCCTTTAATACAGTTTTCATAAAATGTGACAAAGATTAAGGTGGGATGTGATGGAAGCAAAGTGTGAACCTTAGAAAACTGGCTCAGCATCTGTAGATTGAGCAATTAGGGAACATTAACGCCTCTGCCGTGACCTCACAGTGCAATGAGGCGGTAATTGAAGCAAGATGAGGCGTTTAGCGTTGTTCAGCTATGCAACGATTCTGAAAACACTGAAAAACACAGCAGCTATACATATGTATATCAGGTATAACAGGTAATAGCAAAGGTCATGTGAAGAGGCAGTTTTGAATTCCTACGGCAACCTACTGAAAGTTCACAAACTTGTATGCCCTGGTCAGTCAGAAAAGGGAAAGCCTGACGTTAAATGTTGCTGCTACAGATAGATATAGTGAACATGATTAATTATTGATTAACAGTGCTTGTGTTTACCGTCTGTTGGGCTTGAACTCTTAGAACTGACCCCTCAACTCAACTCAGAGCTCTTAACAGTAATCTGCTATCAAATACAGGCCGAATCAAAAGCACACACTGCTCTAGTCTCGTCTTATCTTGTCATTTTTCTTCTGATTCAAGTAACATGACCAGGGAAAAGTGAATATGATTTGCTTTAGCCTGGCAGGTACTGACAGTCGACCTTTTCCATTAACAGTGTTGTATAAAAGCCCTGGGCCTGTGCCCTTCATTTCCCTCCTATTGAGCACGAGCAGAGCATGTTGTACATGTTACCCCTGAGTAACCCTCTAAACCAAAGGTGAAGCCCCATCAATCACACTGAGCAAAGTCAAGGCCGACATTTCTCCTGAGAGCTGACAGCAGAACAAAAAGCTGATGCTTCAGTGTTCTTTGCTAAAAGGCTTCACTTATCAGGCGGATGCCCGTGTAGAGCATCCGCATCACTCCACCAGTGATTTGCTCTAGTCCCATTTGTGGGATATTGGACCCTTTTGTCTTTTTTAGGTTATAGTTCCTCTTTCTTTAAATATATCAAGCATTCCCTCATATAATCCTAAACAGAAGGTTTAGAAACATGATCACAGTAACTCAACCAATAGGCATAGCAGATAAACAGTGTTGCATGTGATCCTATTCACGCTTACACCAAAATGTTGCCTGAGGCCTGTGTGATAAGTAGATTTTGAGAAAAGGCTTTCCCAAAAGTGCTGTTTTGGTAAATAATGTGTCTATTCATTAGACTAATCACTGATCTAATCACCTCACATTTATGTAAGAGATGCTATTCAGTCAATGGGACCCGGAATATAATTGTGAAAAACATTAATATAGACTGAGCTTATTCAATCGTGACATTTGGAGTAATGATTCAGCATTTACTTTTTGGATGTGTTCCATTGGATTTCAGGGAACATGAAGACTAGGCTAATTAAATGGACAACAGTACTTTGCAATGCAAAAACATGATGACAGCATCATGGAGCTGAACAATGGATCTCAACATTGACTGCATATATCACTTATTTTAGCAGTTAGGAAAGGAGAACATCAGTGTGCAACATAAGGAGACAGCTGCATTTAGATATGACAGTGAAGTGAATTTTGGGCTTGCTGCAGTGTTTTTTCAGTTCATGCCTTTTGGCCACAAGCAGCAACAAAACAAGCAGCAGCTCTGTTTGTGACAGCTCAGACAGACTGATTTCTAAACTTGCCAGATAATCCACTTTCTCTTATTTTTTTCCAAACTCTCTACTCTCTGCTCATGTCTCTGTTTTTTCTCTATACATTCATGAAGTCATGTAACACATAACTCAGGATACCTGCAGAGATGACACAGACTTCACGCTGTCCCTTGATGTTGCTTCGGCTTGTAAAGTGCAACTGATTTCATATTTCATATTTGCTTTGGAAAGCTTCTAAGATATGTGTAGAATGTTAGTCAAACAAAGTTCATAAATATGCTCTTAAACCTTTATGCAGACATTTCGTACCCAGTTATGTTTTACGCTTCAATTTAATTTCACTGAGATGATGATCTGATGATGATCTGATGATAAAACAACATAGTGTTGTTTTATCATAAAGTAGTTGTTTAAACAAAAGAACTACAAATTCCAGTCAGCCCAGTGCTGAAGCCTTTTTTTGAGTTGGAAAGCTGGCAGATAACCTGCTCGCTAGCACGTCATGCTAACTGTATAAAGTTTATTTATTTAAAAGACACTCCCAAGTCAAGGGGCACATTCACTCAAAAACTCAGTGTGGATTTAATTTTCTTTTTTACTAATTGTATAGATTCTAATTTTGGTCAGAACTTTAAAATTCATTCCTAAGGTGGAATAATAAGGTCTTTGTCTGCCAGTGTATTTTCTGTCAAAATATGTTAATCCTGTCAGAAAAACCATCCATTGGCATGATGCACAGCGAGGAGGACCATTAGTTTCATTAGCTGTCATTGGCTATTAGTTACTATTTTTAGAGAAGCTGCATTGTACTGTACTAAAAAAAGCCGATTAAAAGCACTCCTGCTGGAAAACGTTGTGAGCTTTGGCAGGGAAATGTGTAGGAAAATATGGCTGAAATAGCTGAAAAAAATTGTGACTACAGGATTACAAACAAGAGATGATTAAGAGTGCTCCAACTGCCTGAAGTGGATAATCTTAGGGATACCTCTCATGGAATAAAATTAAAAGAGACGAGCAAAGAGAATTCTCCAATGAATTAGAAAAGAGGCTTGACTATAATGAACTCATGATTGAATCACTGCTGTCTGTTTGCAGGAGAATGCCTTTGCCTCGACGGCTACATGAAGGACCCGGTCCACAAGCACCTCTGCATCCGCAGTGAGTGGGGGCCCAATCAGGGGTAAGTTGTGATAATCACCTCATCATGGTTTATGATTGCTCATTATCAGCCCAAGAAGAAATACTGGAAAATAATTTATAACAAGGGAATCGTCCTGCACATCAAACAATGCAATTAATTTACTTGGACAGATGAATCAAAAAGAAATGTGATGCTGCCAGCAACAATTAATATTCTGAATCAGACAAAACTGCAGGAGAAGCTAAGCGGCACAGATTTATAAGAAGCTTAGTAGTCCTATACATACATACAATACAATACAGAGTTACCGATGGTAGACAGTGCTCAACAGATTGTTATAGATTAATCAAAAAGAAAATTAGTACATACCTAAAAAACATCTGAAGAGTAAAATATCTGTTCCCGTCTATGGATCAAGCTCCAAAATCCTACAATTCCTATGATACAATAATAGCACCGTTTTATTAGACCCACCCTGTCTGATCAAAACTCCCCCCCAGGTTCTCTTGCTCCATACTCACCCTGATGACATCACTATGACACAATCAGGAGTTCATTTCTTGCAGACCTGACAGAGCTTCGTGACATATTGATCCGTCCAGTAGCCATCAAACCCATACTCATGGTACGACTGGTCAGGATGGTCAGCCATTGAATCAATAATCAATGACCTCCTGTACAGTAAAAGCTCAACTCACTTGGAGCCTGGCATTTTTTTTTTCTTTTGCCAGATGAGAAGGGATGTACTCTTAGTGAACCCTGCTTGGCTACTGTCGGTCCTCCTGCCCTTGTTTTAACCTGATAACTGATGATGATTTCTTGTCTGCTGGCAGATCTTATATTTGTGGCCCTCTCCCCGTTCTCTCAACAACTCTCTTTTTAGATCATACTACAGCTTTTGATACAGTTGATTTTAATTGAACGTCTTAAGCATTGGGTTGGCATATCAGGTACCTATCATTCTAATAGGAAATGACATGCGGCCATTGGTCCACTTCCTCATTTCTTCCTCATCAGCTTTCATTTTTATGCTGGCGACTCCCAGATCTAATGCTCATTTGACACACACAACTGGTCAAAATGCAATCCTATATTACATATATTAAAAACTGGCTCTGAAAACTTTCTTCAATGAAATTTGTGTAAATCAGAAGCCATTATCATTGATCCAGACTCCAGCAAACACTTCAGTTAGGTTCTCTATCCTGCATCAAAGTGCAGTGCAGAAATCTCGGTGTTATCTTTGATAACAAACTAGCAGAAGTTAATTATTCATTTATGTTTTCTGCAACTTCGATTTATCTATATATCTATATACTTATTTTTTTTACCTGCTAAGAATCTATAAACTGTCATCCATACTTCAATTACAACCCTTCTAGACTACCGTAACCAACGGCATTTTTGTCTCAGTCAGTACAACTTATTCAAACTAGTTCAAAAATGCTGCAGCAAGACTGCTCACAAAATCCGGTAGAAGAGTCCACATAATGCTTATTTTGGCATCTCTACACTGGTTGCCTGTATTGATCTCAAACTTTTAATGACATTGATATGATAATGATACTTTGAAAGCAGGCTTGGTGTTGGCTGCTGGTTATATCAATGTCTAACTAACCCCTTAAGACCGTGAACACAGCCCGAGATCCTCCAGCAGAGCTCTGGTAGTAATTCCTAATGACCTGCTTCATTCTTCTGTTTTTACTTTACTTCTTTTTACTGTGTTTTAGTCATTTCAGACCTCACTTGTCATTATTTCTTTAACAGTGATAATTTTAATGTTTTTTGTGTCCTTGTAAAGCCCTTTGTAACTTGTTTTTGAAGTGTACTATGTAAATAAAGGTGTTAATAATACAATTATTATTATTATAAAACTGATTTATGCATGAATTGATAGAGCTCCCCCAAAACAAAAACACTTAATGTAACAGACCTAAAAAGACAATATTTGCAGCACTGTCAATAAACCATGTGTCTATAAAGTTGGGGTTGAATCAAACATTCTCGTCCACTCATCTTTTTGGATGCAAGGTCACTACTTTTATATTATAATAACGACTCAGAGTGATGACTTAATATATTTTGGCTTTGAAAAATGCTGTTTCAGACTCCGTCCCAGCAAGTCTTATAAAGGCTTAATTGGGTTCACATCTGCTTGTTAAAAAGTCCTTGACATTTGGCTAACACCACTGCCACAGTGCCAACCAATGGGTGACCACTCAGGATGTACATCGGGGTGTTCTGGCTCCAGGAAGTACCACTCACATCAGAAATAACACTGTCACACATACCAAAAAATAACGTGAATTTTAACGTGTTATTGATTTCCTGTTTGTCAGCCTTTTCCTCCCAAATTTGACCACATTCAAACTGCAAGAACACGCATCGTATTTGAGTTGTTCTTGATAAGACCTGGACTATACTGTTTACTGAAGGTTGGACTCTTTTTAAGGTTAAACCTTTTGACACCCTGCTCTTTAAATTTAAAATGTTATTAATGTATCCTGCAAATCGTATGAATGAATTTATAACTGCTTTTGTAAACATGCATTAGCTTGAGTCTGTTAAGAGGATAATTATTCCCTTGTGACATTTAAATGTGACATTGTTCATCATGTTTATTTATACCATGAAGTGATTCAGATGACAAGTTACAAGTAATCATGTAATGAGATATGCTGAAGCGCAGATACAGTATGTCATCAGCAGTATCAGCAAAACTGACAAACGTAAATGGCCTAATGTGGAGTTTTAGTTTTACGACCGCTTTAAAACATTTTAGTGTTCAGTGAAGGTTAGCAATGAAGGGAAAAAAAATCAGCACATCTCTGTATCCTGTGCATGTTCAAAATGTGATTTATTTTTTTGCTCTACAAGTCTGAATTTTCCCCTGAGCCCACCCGACTGTGCACCTCTGTATCTCATTTCCCTGAAGCTCTGCCTGTGTCCCTGTCACTGTGTGACGGAGTGGGCATCCTGGGGTGACTTAAATGTTTAATGACCACAGCCTGTGGCATGGAAGCCGCTCCTCTCTTCCTCAATGTTCTTTTTGCTTACAGTAGTGCAGGAGTTTGCTCAGAATGACATCGGGCCCCTGTCACTTCTCCTCCTTACACTCTCACTCTGCAGACTGTTTAGTCCCCGATCTGCTACTCCCCATTAATCTCCATCATTCTCCCTCTTTCACTTCTGCCTCTTGGCATCTGTCTCGTCCCCTCGCCATTCCTCTTTTTTTTTCCGTCGCCTGCCTTCTCCGTCTCTCCCTCCTTCTCTGTGCGTCATTCTCCCGTTCCGTCTCATCCTGTCATCCTCTGGTAAATAGATATGAGCCAAAGTCACATTGTGTGCGAGAGAACACAGTTTACAATCAGCATGTTTACACACAACACACATCGTAATGCAGCGTGTGATTTGTGGGTCTCTGAAAGGCGGGATTGACGTGAAGTTAGACACTGAAACATGACTTGTGATTTTAGGGGGTTTAGATTAGGAGGACGGGTACACTGAAAAATTTAATGCTTCCTCTGCTTTGATTTTGAACCCACAGTTTTATTCATTTTTTTTGGTCTCTTCCTCTGATCTCTTCTTTCTTCATGATAGTCCCTGGCCTTACACCATCTTCCAGCGCGGTTTTGATCTTGTGATGGGAGAACAACCCTCTGATCGCATTTTCAGGTAAGACGAACTTCATAAGACTTTGTTTTATCCGACTACATTCTCAATGGCACTGCAACCTGCAAACTGCATGCTGCACAAAGTATTGTATTTGTCAAATAACTTATTATAATTCTGGTACACCAGCTTCGATTTAAGGGGCTGAACAGCTCTGGCTGCAGTAGCCTTCTGTAGCTGCGACCGTCAGTTTTAAAGGTGCTATAATGGATTGAGAGATTACACTTTCAACCTGGAAAAGCAGATGGACTTAATTTTCTCTCAGCTCAGATTCTTAGTGGGGTTTTTTTTTCTGATGTTCAGACTAAGAGTTTTTTTTTTCTGATGTTCAGTCTAAGAGCTTTTGTATAACTATGTCTGATAGGAGTAGGCGTGCAAGGCAGAGGAAAATATGTAGACTAACAACCAGTGCCTGCCTTTCTTTTATCAATATTGTGATGACATGGACACTTTCATTCTCTTCTGCAGTATCATAAAAACCATTTGCAGTTGTTTATATCCCCACTTTCAATATTGATTTTTTTGTGTGTGCTGTACACACAATCACACACATTCTTGTTGGCATATTATGTTAAAACCAATATATATCAACATATATGTATATTTTTTCTTTCTCAAAAATATCACAATACAAAACATCATATTATATTTGTTTGTTGACACTGGCAATTGTGGTATCAAGAATACAAGAAAAACACTAACTGATCCACTTTTATGTGCGAAAGATATAATAACAGTTGTATGTTTGGAAGTAAGTTGAAAATGGACATTTTAAAATTGTGAGGGCGGGTTCTAGCAGAATTTATAGGTGCACTTTTATATCGATGTTAATTCTGTGTTACCATTACATTTGTCTTCTCTACTATCTTCAGTGTGGTAGTGCACTTAGACCCAAGCACATTCATTCCTAGTGAAGATGTCTAAAGAATCTTTTTTTGGTCTTCGGGGAAGCACAACAAGTTTGATGAGAGCGGTGAGAGTGAACAAACAACAGCTGAGTTAGGTTTACAGTTAAGTGAGTGAATATTTGGGCTGTTATCTAAAGTGATAGCAACGGTTAGCTAAAATATCTGTTTAACACATTCGCTTTTTAAGAGTAGGCTATGTCATTATTGTTCTCCAGCTAGTCCCCTGCTCACAAGTGGCCAATAGAAGCAATATTAGTAATCAATAAGAATATAAAGAACACATTTTAAAAATGAAAAAATGAATGCCTCTTCTCTATGCTCACCAGATGCCATTTCACAAGCATACAGCAGAGCACTTGTCTGTGTCAGAGCTACCTCACAATGTTCTTGTTTCATTCCCTGACTTGAGAAATGGAAAATCGAATAGAGGATGTGCCACTGCCTTCATTAAAATCTCTTCCTTTGTTCCACTGCTTACAATAACAGGGGGACCCTCAGAGTTCATGTGCTTTGCTCTTGTGACTGTGTGCATTGTCTTCAAGTTGGGAACCATGCTAATATCTCTAGGATTAACTTTGAAACATTACTCTTGCTACTAGCGTGCTTTCTGCTAAAAAAAAAACCCCAAAACCCTTTCCTTTTTTATTCTCCCACCCAGTCATCCGTCCTAATTTAATGTTTCAGTCTCCAGCTTCTCCAAACAACCCTGTCGGCTCCAGACATCTGAAGAAGACCTTGAATATCAGTACGTGCTAGAAGAGCCGCGCTACCCTCGTCTCCTTTGCTTCAGCAGATAATTACCATTAAACACAGAGGCAAATGAGGCAATTAGAATCACAGTGGTATGGAGAAGTAAAAAGAAACAAAACAAATTTGAGGATGCATGCAAAATCCTCCCGTGTCAAAGGAGATAAACAGTGAGAGTCAGCATTCAAACGCACAGTGTTTGCCATTCGCACAGTATTCACACAGGATCCTCAAAGGACTGCAAACATGTTTTCCACCCAACTGTTCCCTCGCGGGAACTTTTAGTGTTTTCCACCTTCAGTTTCTCTTTGGGTGAACCAAATAAGTCATATAGCAGCATGCTAGTCCCTGGTTGTCCATTATAATGCGGTGCTCGTTAAGTGGCTGCTAATTTGTCCTGTGTTCACCCATATACATCATTGTGCATCACAGGGAATTTCTGTACTCCTGTTATACACAGTCCCGTAAGAGATGGCGAAAAGACATATGAGAAAGGTAGATACAACTTCCTGGAAAATAATGTGGAAATATTACCATTTAAATCGACTTGCTAGAAGCCAGTGTTTTACGGTAAATGGAAGAACAGTGGCACCTTGATCCATAGAAAACTTGACTTTGAAACAGGAGTAATTGGGTGGATGTAATTAAGTGTTCCAGTGGTTTAATCATTCTGTTCTTAAAGTGCACTTTCCTTATGCTTAGTTAGCATTTTATTAGATGCAAATTGTACAACTGTAAATGAGAAAATGTGTTCAGTCTGCACAAAAATGGTGGTTAACCATTTAATCAACAAGTCCCCCTCTTTTGTGCTACGAGTATGCATGCATAATTCATCGCCGCTAATAATCCATTTGATGTTAATCAGCGTGCGCTGTTTAACTTAAAGTTGAAAGTATTACATTTCATCTGCAGAGTGTTTAAAGATTTATGATATTCACTGTCTCACAAATAAAGAATTGTTTTAAAGCCCTTGTTCCAGACATCTGTTGTTTACAGATTTATAGCCCTGGCTTGTCTCGGGGGAAACTCCGATTGGCCCTTTTTTTTTTGTCAGGGTTTCTCATTTGGTATGCATTGCATCCATTAGCACACAGTGTCCTTCTGCTCAAGAAAGAGTTATGCAAAAAAGATAACTTTGCTGAAAGGTAAAATAAATAACCTCCAACCCACTTGATGCTATTATTCTGAGTCACTGATGCAGCGAAAACATTCATCTTTGAAATGTGTACCGTTTTGACGTGGCATGGCGGTTGTTTTTGCGCACCAGGAGGACGAGACCTTGATGGAGTGCTAACTTAAAGGGGAGCTCCATAAATTTGTTTGATTAGAATGTCATTTGTGGCTCTTCTGGCTTTCTACAGTCTGAGAAGATGACCCTGATGATGTCATTGAGGGTTATCTCTCTTGCCTTAGAGAGCAGTAAAAGTGCATCTTGGGACATGGAGTTTGAATGATTTTGGTGTTTACCAGGCAGGGAGGGTATAATGAAAGATGCTATGAGGTTTCGAGTGCAGGATCCAGGGATTTTAGAGCTTCATAGGGATTCTGAAGGGGCGCTATTCAATCTGAGAATCAGTTTGATCAATATTAGTGTTGTTGATTTCAGATCTAATCTTGGTCTTAGTCCCAAGATCAAAAATCTAAGCATGTTTTAGTCATATTTAGTAAGCTCCATTCTTATTTTAGTCAATGAAAACTCAAATGAGTTTCCACTGACTGAAACTTACTGCTTGCTTACTGAAACTAACCACATCTATATTCAGCAGCAGGATTATATGTTTTATCAATGATTATGTACTCAAATTCTATTTCAGTTTACTCTTTTTTTCCATATATGAAAGTTTGAAATGCTTCCAAGAATCCAAACTGCAATCACTGCCTACGTTGTGTCCAGTGTAAACATGACAGCATCCTGGTAGTTGGTGCCAAGGTTGGAGAGGGAGGGTTTCCACTCTCATGAATGTGCATGGCTAATTGCCACTGATGTCCCAGTTGGTGGTAATTATTTTCAACTTGTCGCCGTGACCACCGAAATTACAGGGAAACAACACAAGACTCATTTTTTACTGGTATCCTAGTTACTTGAATTATACACCTTATCAAAATATGTAAAAAAACAGATGAATGAATTAAGAGAAATGGTTTTGGCAAGTACATCTTGGCATTTTGTTTTTCCTTCCACTGACTTGTCCCTCTTTCAGAATGTTTTCCTGCCATTCTCTAACACTTGCAAAGCCAAAATCCTGAACTTGTCATACGCACCCTTCTTGTCTTCTGCAGATTCACATATACCTTAGGGGAAGGAATGTGGCTGCCGTTGAGTAAAAGCTTTGTCATCCCCCCTGCTGAGCTCGCCATCAACCCTTCAGCCAAGTGCAAGACCGATATGACAGTCATGGAGGACGCTGTGGACGTACGGTGAGAGATGACATTTACTGGTTCCATTTTCCCCCAGTGTCACTTTGCAGTGGTGACGTTTCTGATACTTGACAATAGAAGCTCCAGAAGGCTCCATAAGGCTGTAAAGAAAGCTGGGATTTTGCTGACCACTGCACCAAACTGTAGAACAGCCAGTATCACCACGAGTTTCAGTTTTATTGTTTCTGATGAAGCATCACAACACAAAAATAGATATTGGCGTTTTGATAAATATTCTCTAAGACCATCTTTTTCTTCTGTCATCACCCAGAATGGATTTGTTGACTCTCTGAATGTCTCACAGTTTTGTATTCTCACTTTATCAGCATTTTTTCTTTTCTTTTATTTACTACTGTTGCAGCAAATCTTAAGCAGGCCAGTGAGGTTGCTGCAGAGGCCTTAGCGCTCGTGATTCACATGGTAATAAAACTCTAAGATCCAAGACAAAATCAATTATGAAGAAGCAAAAACAACTATAACTATACACTAATCAGAATAAAGAATTACTTGCCAATTCAAAGCTTTAAAAACCTTATCGATTGTCAAACGGTTCACATCTCCTCTTTTTTCCTAACTGTTAACGGTAAGCACTGATACCCACTGATACTCGTAACCTTGGGGAGGACGAAGCTGTGCACTTTACAGTTTGCTTGGTGACCAGCAGCGATATGAATCACCTAGCGACTTAGCGTGAGCTAACGTTAGTTTAAAGAGAGGAGGTAGGCTGATGTAATTGGTTGTGAGAATTGTCTGTTAGTGTACACTGGAACATGCTTTGTCAACAACTTGGAGTACACAGCTGTGTCAGATCCTGCTCTAATTTGCCGACGGTTATTTGCCCCGTAAAAATGATGTCAAGAAAAATAAGTCTTGCTCAAATGAATATCCCCATCATTTTTTTTTTATCATTAGCATTGTAGGCACTCAGTTTTTTCCCCCTGTCATATCATTTTAAGCCCTCAGGCATCTGGAATATGGAGTAGTCCTACAACAAGAATGCATAAAAAATAGAATAAAATAAAATGCATTAGAAGAACAAGATTAAATGTGCTTTTCAGTGCCTGAGGCCTCCAGAAGACTGTCTGCACCTCTTTTCTCAAGCTAATTATCAACTGTAATGTGTAAGGTTTGTCATAGTGTGCTCAGGGGTGCGGTGACAATTCTAAGCTTGTGCAGTGTAGTTATTCATAATTCTTGTTGTGTCGAGTGTGTGATGTAATTTTGTACGTTTAACATTGCATTGGGGTTTTCTTGTTCCCACCACTAACATGTCATGTGGTAGCAGTTCAAAATGTTCACTTATCCAATGAAATATTTCAATATCTATTGGATGGATTAGCACAAAAAAAAAATATATATAAAAAGATTAAAAAGACATGCACAGTTCCCAGATGATGAATCTCGTGCCACAATTAAGTTAACATTTGCGATGTGTGTCTGGTGTATAATGGTATTTATGTAAAAAGAAAGTATATTCATGATTTATAGTTTCTTGCCCCTTCATCTCTGTTTACACTCCATCACCGGGTGTAATGATCAATAAAACCCATCGATCATTGTGACATTTATCTTATGATTAATTATTTATTTGCAGTTTATGCTGATTATCATAATCCAGTTAAATAGAGCAGAAACATTAAGACGATCAGTGCAGATGTCGGTATACCTGCTTAAGACACAAAATGACACATATAAATATATACTGTATAATTAATTGCATTGTGGAAATGGAAAGGGAAATGTCATTTTACTCTAAATGCCATGAGGAGCAACTAGCTACTAACATCACACTGTTTCACCACATGATGCCGTGACTCTCGTAATGGAACATGGACTGAAGATCAAGGCTTTTTCACCCATGGCTGACAGTTTGGATAAGAGTAAATGGATATAACATGATATTTTCCTGATCACAGTATTTACATAAATAGGAGGAGATTTAAAGGATGACCATGAAATAAAACTGAAAAACATGGACTTAAGCTCAGCTGGAGGATGAGAATTTGCCTGAAGAGCATGAATATCATTATGGAAAGGGCAGAATTTAATTTGATTAATTCGTATGTCACAGAGCTTATTTATTTCTTTAAAAAAAATATTGTAGCCATTTGACTTCTTACTATGCTGAACTTGTTCATTGAAATGAAGAGAAATTGTCTAGTGTCTGTGAAGTTATTCATCAAGTCGATCCGTCTGCATCTGCATCAGAACATAAAAAGGAAAGTGTGTGTGTGCTTGTCGCAGGGCAGAACTCAGCAGCTTATTGCTAATGACTTGAGAGAGTGAGAGATGTCTAAGAATGTGCATATCTGGGCCGTTGTATTAAATTCAGCTTCAATGGTCAAAGTGCCAAATGTCCAATTTCCTCCCAAAAATAAAAATAAAAATGATGGCATCAATTGTTTATGTTTTACATCCAGGTGACAAAGTTTTTTTTTTTTTTTTTACGTTGATAGTTCCCTGACCAGATCATTGAATAAACCTTTAGCCTGTATTTTTTTTAAGGCAGAGAAAGGGGGGTTAATATGTAATTATTTTAATCCCAACCTCTCACTTTAAATACTCATATATATAAATAATGCAGTATGTTTTGGACTACTACTATTACACATCATATTTTGGATTTGTGCACTTTTGGGCACAGTTTTGCAGTTGTCTTCTCCATGTTTACACATTTCAATTTCCCCTTCTTGTTAAACATTTTATTTTCATTTGGCAGCTTCCTTCAAGACGCCGTGTAAATAACTCATTTCCCTCTGATCCATGTTCTGCTCAACGCTCTCTTCAGCTTTCCCCAGGGGCCACAAGGAAACACTGCTAACACCTTCTTGAAGCTGCCGATTTACGCTGCTTTTGAGCTGCGTTCTCCCACGTTTGATAATCGTTTGTCACTGTTGTGCTCCCTGGCAGACAGATAAATAGCGATGCGCTATCATCTTCCCTGCATGATTAGTTGCCTTCATAGCAGTTACAATGACTGGATCAAGAAACAGCCTTGGGTTTTGTTTTCTTAACGTATTTATTTGTGCGTTTGTGGAATTGCCATGAGATTAAATTAAGACAATCTCACTAGTTATAAGATTGTGTATTATTCGGGCTTTTCATATTATTATATGTTTTTATATTTAAATTATAAGTTCTGAGACAAAATGCTCTAATGGGAAACTCAACATCCAATGCCTCCTTTGTGCCTGTGTTGTTTGAAAGTTAACTGAGTGGATATTATTACAGAACTGTTCTACTGAATGTCAAACCCATCAAAGCAGTCATCTGCTTATTAAATTAGAAATATCCTTATGTTAAAAATGTGTTATTATAATTATTATTACTGTTTTTCCATGTATTGTTGTTCCATGTAAGTAACTTCCATTTCTCTCTTTTAGAACTGAATACCTAACTAATGCAAGTAAATTGCAAGATATAACATGACATTTAAACCTTTGATGATATTTTCCAGTGACAGAATGGGTTGTATGAATGGTTCTTTCCACTGCATGTTCGGCCAAACATTTACTAGCTATCCATGTTAATGGTGCCCATAGCAAACAGCGTGTTATTATTTCCAGGTACTGCTTACTGGCCATTCATCTAAAGCGTGTCCTATATATAGGTTCTCAAATCCATTAATGTTATTTATTTATTTTTTCTTTACACTCTGAGTCATTTTGTGTTTGTAACATAGTGAAGAAAGCTTCTTTTGTTATTATTACTTTTACAATGTTCAGATAAATATGTCTTTTATGCAGGCGGTATAATTAACTGCATTTTACCATCTTAGATACATGTTTACTTAGATCTTTAGCAGTTGAATAATTTGCTTTGTGACAAAGCTAAAGGAAGCTGCTCATTCTAATGATGTCTGTGGACTCTGATGATAATTGTGCATTTCCAGGGAGGTCAGATAAACATTTTAATTGTCTGTCATATTGATCAGAAAAGTCTGTGTGGATGCAATGCTAAAGGCAATTATAGTTTAGGATGACAATTTACTAATTTGAGGATCATTAGAAGGCTCATACTTTTTTGATACTTTGAACCACATTCAACACATTGTATTTTAAATTTAACACTGTGTAAAATGGTATTAAAAGAAAACAAAAAAAATCACCTACATTACTTTGCAGCCAAAAGAAATGGTGCATCAAATCCATACAGCCACCTGAAACTGTAGCACAAAAAGAGAAGGCCACTCAAACATTCAGCTGCGGTCTAAAAAGACTCTTCACCTAAGTGAGAAAAATGTATGGCTTCGGCAATTACTGCAAAAGAAAAGATTGAAACGCTGCTAAACAAATTTAATAAAAGCAAAACCATGGCCCTTTCACTTAATCTGAGGTCAACTAAACCTTGTACTGAATTCTACGTAACATACATGAACCTACACAGACTCACATAACCTTAATATTAACAAAGGTTTGAATCACAAAACTATTTACAACCAATCTAAGTGTCTAAACCAAGAAAAACCACCCACAATTATAGCCCCAAAATAATCCGGACTGGGCCATGTCCATGAAAAACAAAAAGGTGGAACATAATTTAAAGCAAGTAAGAAATGTGAGTGACCGAATGTTAACCAAAATGTGTGCAATAAACGGCCATTACTTGACATGTCCCTGTGTTAGATCACATGCAGATGCAGTCGGGTGTTGGCTCAGTGCGGACGTCTGGTAACAACTGTTTTGTCCCTGAGCTTTTCTCTAAACCATTGGGACAATGTTTCATCTGCAACAAAATGTATTCACAGCTCATTCATGCAACCTCTTTAAATGTTGGACAACAAATGAAATTCTGCCGTCTCCCTCAGGATGAATGTATGATATTTAGCCCATTACTGGTAAGGATCTAACAGGAGAGGAAGCCCTTTAGTTATTTATTCCAACACACATTTTAGGATGTAATGAATGTTACAGTCTCTAAGAGTCTTAAGTGTTGTTTTATTTATGTTATTTTTGTTTTGTGTGGCTTTTAATGGTAAATTGTTTTGCACCCAATTTGTGTATGTGTCCTGACTGTAATTGCAGTTCCCAAATAATTCAGCCTTCACACTTGCTGTGGGTTTCATCATCTGCCGAGGCTCTGTTCAATGGCTAAATGACAACAGAGCAATGGACAATTATAACAGAAAAATTGGTTTGTGAGATAACACCAAGTTGACTGTGAAAGAGAAGGAAGCATACTCGTTTTCTCATCGGGAAACCAGGACTGTGGTGTTGGAAAAAAATATTTTTGTGAGAGGTCATCATTTTCTTTACCCAGGCAAGGTTCATGACAATGTTATTACAGAAGTGCATGTTTATCATCAGCAACACTATTCCTCTGCAGAAACGGCTCAGCGATTTAGATTCTGTGAGAAAACACTCTCTTCTTTGTTCTTTTATCACCACCAATCTCAAGTAATCCAATTCTAACCACTGTTGTCCATCTGCTGGACTATCTGCTTATTGACCTTGCATAAGGTTTATGTGGAACAAAAAGAAAATCATAGAAACACAAAGTGACTGCTCAGAGCAAGGTCAGTGCAATGGATTATCTCATGAGTCTGTCTGTACTGTGAAAAGCCATAGCTTTTCTCATTATTACACAGAATGAATTAAACATGCGGATGCTTGTAATTCATAACAATAAGTATCTTTTCATTGAGTTAAATAGAGAACAAGGTGTCACAGAATGTCTTATGAAGAACAATACTGAGGCACCGCTTTGACAGTGCCTCGTTTTTTATTTATTTTTTATTTCCCTGGAGGAATTGAAACATGATCTAAAGAAATGTGATATCTTAATCAATTTTAATGAGAGCAAATTGCCTATTGCTGACAGCGAGGCTTAACTAATTAAAATGCTGGATTTCAGTCACAATCATTATTTTATTTTCTCAAACTCGTCATTAAAATGTTGGTAATGACATTGACATTAACAGAGATTAACGGATGACATTGTTAAATGTAAATAAACTTGTGATCAAGAACAGAAAAAGCAATGTTCTACCTAAACAACTCCTTACCAGTGTCTGTATCAGTATTTCATTTCAGCACATGGTTTCAAGGTTTTAGCTGCATATGATATGAATTTACCCAGCAAGCCCCAATAAATAATGTGCAGATGCTCAAAACACAGACACACAGAGATGCATACAACTCAACAACTGTGTGTTTTGTTTTTTCTTTCTTTCTGTTTTTCCAGAGAGGAGTTGATGATCAGTTCGTCCTTTGACTCTTTGGAGGTGCTCCTGGACTCGTTTGGACCCGTCAGAGACTGCACCAAAGACAACGGAGGCTGCAGCCGCAACTTCCGCTGCATATCTGACCGAAAGCTGGACTCCACCGGATGCGTTGTGAGTCATCGTTCTTTTATAAAACTCTGGCTGGAAGCTGCCATACATTAGATACAGTAACAGAACACAACCTTTGCCTCAGATTTCTATACAAATCAATTTGCTTTGCAGGATATTATATAGTCTGTATACATCCCTTTATGACTGATACAATATGAGAGCACAACACTGAATGCCCTTACCCTCAGCACACGATTACTTCTGTAGAGACAAGCCTTAGGGATTTTTGATCTGATGCCTACTTATATGGCCTCTTCACTGCTGGTTCATATTCTGATGTATGAATTTCCTCTTGTGGGCATCAATGTTTACCCGTATAAATATTCATAAGCGTATCTGCAGGCCAAGATGACCCATATCAAGGACAACTCGCAGACCTGTACTCTGTAATGTGTCTGAATAGACAGTTTGTCTTCGCTCCTCGTCTCTCACATGCCTCTTACGCCGGCAACACATTTATTACCTCCAGGTGGTGCTTAGCAACCAGGATATGTAGCAGCCAGGTTTGTTTTCTTTTCCATCTGTTGGGGACTCTAGCAATGCCAGTCTTGTTATTTGCAGAATCTTAGTGCCTTCTGCTAGTGTTTTGCTTCTCCTAAATCCCCCTCCTCTATTGATAAGCTGTCAGCCCCCCACCCCTAACAATTTAATTTATTTTCCAGTACTTTGATGCACTTGAGTAGAGCCTTTTTGGTAGGCTGGGGAGATGCTATTTATGTAATGCGGTATGCTTAATCGTATCTCTTCTAATACATCTTGAAGAGAGGGGAACTTCTTGTGAGATGATTTTAATAGGAAAATATTTCATTTATAGATTACAGGGAAAATGCATCTGAACATTTAAGCAAGTATATATGTTGGTAGTATGGTAAACATTAATGTTGGTGGAGGTAGTAGACAAGCATGTAAAACCAGTGCTAAAGTGTTTATCACTCTTGCTCTTTCATCATCTGACTTCAATCACTAAGTCTGATACTTGAAGCTAAAATACAGTAAATATGCTTCATATATCTGAAAGGGGCATGGAAACTAAATAGCAGATTCTTTTTTTTTATTTATGGCACATTCAGTGTCCTGATATATATGTCTGCTACAGTATGATCTATGATACATTGAGGATATCTGCAGTGCCCTTTGTAGACGTCTTTTCACTAAACCTGACTGAAAATCATGCAAATCATCTAGGGATTCAAAGGTGACAAAATATAAAAAAGTATAAAGCAGGCTGAGTAGAAAAGGTGTTTCATAGGACACCTTACAAACTAAAATGTGACATTGAGCCTCTAACACAGTGTTTTTGCTTTTAAAAAATAATGTGTAGCTTTGTATATGCAGCTTGATTCTCTTAATCGGATTAAATGGTCCAAAGCTGATGTTGATGGGAGTGTCATTAGTTCTGCAGGTATTTGGTCATAAAATTATTGGCCAAAGTCAACATGTTTGACCTGCTTATGGCACTGCAATAGAAGTCAAGGAATCACTAACATCTTTAGAATTTAATACTAGTAATGTTAGCATTTGATACTCCACAGTGTGGTTGACGGGCCAACTGTGATTGACTCATCTCACTTGTTAGATGAGGTATTCTAGCAGGATATAAAGACTGCATAACCTGTTGAACAAACATTTTACAGAATTATGCCTGTCAAGAGGGACATTCAGCCCCCACCAGAGAGCTTTATACATTCAAGGACTCATTTTGCTGGTATGTTATTCACATGGTGCTGAAGTATGATCTTGAGCAGCTATAGCACAATGAAACACATTGAATATTAGCTGTACTTAGCTGATTTAATTAAGCTTTCAGGCATTTTAAAGGTTTAGCTGTGTCATTAATCTAAAAACAAATGCTCAGAAAATCAACTTGTTTATTTCCCGTGGGCTTGTAAATGTCACAATCCTGCTGTTTGGGAAGAGTAAATCTCCTGGTCAAGCAATTAGATTACACCACAAATATATCACAGCTGCCTGAAAGCACTGGCTATTCACTGGCTCTGATCACATCCTGCTGCTGGTCAGGTCACTGTAGTTCAGTCATGAATCTATCACAAATATCTTTTTAGTACGACTAGCAGATATGATTTGGACTCTGTGAATAATGTCTGCTATCTGAAATTGCTTTAGACACAGCATGAAAGGAGTCCACTAAGTTGCAACAACATTGCACAGGAATGTCAGAGAGTGAAATATCCATCCAATTTCCATCTTGTATAAAGAGATGACAGGGTGGAGAGTTCCAGCCTGGCCTTTGAAGTTTCATGGGCATTTGATTATGTTTTTCTTAGTTAAGACATTAATGTTTTCCCCCTTCTTCCCTCTTGTGGGAAAGCACAAGAAAAGTCTGGATATCTTGTAGTGATATTCTTCCTTTACAAATAATTACTGGAAGCTTTTAAACAGCAGCTTGTGTTCGCCAGCGTCTAGAAGGCGGATTCTTTATGTTGCAGTGTGTTGCAAATCCTTGCCAAAAGCATCACAAAAAAAATCCAATTCCTTCTCCCTGAAATTAGTCTCAAATGGATCCAAAAAGAAATAGCAAGTAAGTATTTCTTGCCGACGCTCTGAGGTGTCATGAGACTCTCCTTTTTTTTTTTTTTTATTCCATTAATTATTTATTGTCCTGTTATATTTTCATCCCTGTGAGCATGTTGAAGAGTACTCGGGTGTTTTTAAGAACCTTTTCATGTGTGCGAAGAGCAAAGTGAATGTCTGTACTTAGTTACAGTATTTATCCCTTAATGTGTCTGTTTGCCCATCATGTGCGAACGTTCACTATGCTGCACTATAAGTAACAATAAGAGAGGTTTATCCCAGGAACAGAAGTATGATTTCACACTTCTGTAGAGCCTCATTGAGAGGGAGGTGGTTAATATGTAATATAAGAACAAAAGAAGTGATTGTGAGAGCACCATGAGAGATTGTCAGAAACACTTTACAGAACACGTCTGCTGCTGCTGCCATCAAAAAGCATTTTATCTGGAATAAGTTACCAATTTCTCTGTCAAGTTGTGTTACTTGCAGACATGAGATATATGACAAATTCACGCAGTACCGCGACCAAACACGGTTGTCACTATTTAAGTAGAGACTCATACTGCTTGAACACGGGATAAAAACATACAACATATTAAATTACAACAACATATAATTAAAGTATTATTCTCTTTTTTATCGTGAAAACATGGCAGCAAGTAAATAAATAGTGGATAAAGGCTCTTTGCTGACTTTTGAAAAGAGCAACTCGCTTACAGTAACACACCTGTTAGCAAGGGAGGCAGCGTAGCCTCCACGAATGAATAGGACCACCTTAAATTTAGAATCTAATGTTAGTCTAGGGATGGGTGAAGCAAATGTTATTGTATCCTCTGCTTGGTTTTGTTAATTATCAGGCTTAACAGTCTGCCAGTTTGTAGTAAGCAATAATACGGGCCTCATACTTTATGAACGTTTCTAAAAACAAGTGATGATTTCAAACATTGCGAGCAGATATTTTGCTGGATTCAGTTTTGCATGAAAATCTCAGGCTCGAATAAGCAAGCGCTGAAAGTGCAGATATATTTAACTGTTGATTAAACTTCACGTTCATCAACTGCAAACAGGCTGGCGATGTTCGTTTTATGAGACATCTGTTATTGCAGTGACACATCAATCAAAACCATCTTCTTCTTACTGGTTAAAGTTACCAGATATATTGCAATGTATTCAGCAGTCGACAGTATTGCACAGGTAGAGTTGAACTGTGCCTTCAGTAAACGTTTTGAACTCTTCCAAGTAGCTCGTCTCCATTTCTTTTTTTAGGCTTGGTGATGTTATGTTAGCTCTCGTATATTTGCAGAAAAGGCCTGGAAGTCAGTCCCAGGTGCTGCTGCTGCTGCTGCCGCCGCCTTAGTAAATCAGACACTAATTACACACAGATTGCGAGCACAAATCAAATGAAAGAAGCAGCGTGAATTTTCTCTGCACTTTTATTTATGTAAACCTGGCTCTGAATATTCACAATTATCAAACACAAATGAGATGTAGATAAGAAGAAGCAAGGGAGTTAAGGAAGGATTTTGCATTTTTTTAATATATATTTTTTTTTATCACTGTTGCTTTGGCATTCTGTTCATATGTCATTATTATGCCATTTTTTTCTATATATAACTCATTGCAAGTGAGCAAAGCTGTTGATCTTCACCCGCACATACACACCTCCCGGTCCTGTCCATCACCACCCGGCAGCGCTCCCAGCTGCCGTTGTATATATTACTGTGTATTTTTGTAATTATCCTGACTGTCGACCTTATAAATGAGCCTCTCATCCATCTAATCATGGTGGTAAACAGGCCTGGCCCCAGAGCTCAGATTCCACCCTAATCAATTAACACCTTGTCTGAGTCTGTGCTGCCAGTAGCTGTCCTGTCTCCGTTTAATATCTTTCCTTGTGTGAGAGTCGACTGATGCTGGCAGTCTGCGCTGACCGGCCAGTTTCATCTCGCTGATATATTGCGCTCCTGGGGAGAGGCAGCGTGAGGCGCCCGTGGCAGTGAGAGCGTAATAATCACAGGATGATTGTGAGATTAATTAGCTTCGTCTTGTCACTTGTCTCCTCTGTAAAATGGTGGAAAACACGGATGTTGTTGACAGTTCTGATTGCCGCCAGGATGGAATGACGAGAATAGTTGGGCACCATCCAAACAGCTCATTGCAGTGTGAGTGTGTGCAGTGTGATATATAAACCGTCAGTACATAAGACATGTTGATGATCGGTGCTGTTTTAGTGTGCTTTCCAGCTGCTTGTCTCCTTTATAGCTGTGGAGAGAGAGTTATATGTACACGGGATAAACAATGATGGTTATGGATTGTTTGTAGTGACAGTACAATGTGTGTTTCATGTTATAATACATGACATCTAGACTTCTTCCTGGTGGGTCACTCTGACTTGACAAGGTTCCACTATGCTGAAAGTGTGTGTTTGCGTCTGTATCCGTCCGTGTATCGTAGTTTTGCCCCCATGAAGTATAAAGTGCAGAGAAGTGCTGGTGTGCTGTTTTCCCTGAGTCAAAACTTTTGAAGGTCGGAAAGTTGTAGTATGTGTTTTTGCTTTTGACAGCTGATGGAAAACACCTCGACTGATTGGTCAGACAAGGCCAAGTTCAGCATGCTGTCAAGTTTTTTCTTGTTTTTTTTAAAAATAGAATTTATTTTTATATTTCCCCTGAAGAAGCCTACTGTTTATTGTTCAGATTTATTCTGAGTCGTGCATTTTATTTTAACTTTAGGTTTTTATCTTTATCATCATCATATTTGTGTGTGGATTCTATTGGTGACTATAATAAATAAGGAGGCAGTACGCCAGTGAATTATATTTGGAGTCTCAGTTTATTGGTCAAGAAGTAGTGGCAGATAGCTAAGCATGAAAACCACAACATGTTACATTTACATGTTGCTTTTTATGCAGATTAAACACATGTTGGGTTTTAGAGGCGGTGGTGGTTTCTTTACCCAGTTTCCAGTATTTTGTACTAAGCTCACAAGATACTAGCTGAAGCATCTCATGTAATTTTATTAATTAAAGCATATTGTACAAAGCTAAATTGTGGTAATTTCCAACCTGTGTGTTGCTCTCTGACTGTGGGTCCTACTAACTGTGCAGTTGACAAAGCTGTCTCCTCAAGCCTTCCAAACAGACTAGGGAGTTTGGTTTGGTCAGTTGTTAAAATTGCAAAGAATGAAATGGCAATATACTCACTTTTCAAGTATCAAGTTATGTAATAATGTGTGAGTAGGACTGTTCTCTATATTGTACTCCATACATTTGAAAGAAAATGAGGACTTGTAAGACACAGTTTAAAAGAAAAGAAAAGTCAAAATGTATGCAACAAATGCTGAGATATTCTGACTTTTTGAAGGTAGCATAGCTTCAGCTAATGCACATTGACTCACTCACATAGTCTCCATGACTAGTAAACTTAAGTTGATGTGTGAAGTCTGTGGATTTTTCCTTAAATGAAACAACAGCAACACTGCTTTTCAATACTGGTACATCTTGATAAGTTTATGATTCAAAAGGTTATTAAACTGAACACGTCCCTTCAACAGCAATATCATTTTTTTAAAATGTTTTTCTTTAAAGTACTTCTGTTTCAATTGTTGTTGGTTACAGACAGCAATAAACCATAACAGATTCAATGAGCCTTGTTCATCAGCGAGCTTTGTACATTTGGCAATGACAGTTAAATCTAGATGTCATCTTTCATCAATGTTTCGACCATCAGCATGACACTCTGCATAATAACAACAGAATACACCAGCTACTGTTACATCTAATACCTCTGTGACCAGCCAGATGGTTTTTAATAACATTTCTGGACACTACCAGCCAGTATGCTGCTGGCTAAAGCAGTTCTTCTTACCACTTCGTATTAGCGCAGTTCCCCTTAGGCAGCAAAAAACAATCTTGACCGGGATCACATTTTGGGACACTAAGCAATGTTGAGTGGAGTCAATACCTGGCAGAGGGTATAGCAAGATCTCAGCCCTAAAGAGGAATAGGATCATTAGATTGTCACTACTGATGTTTTCTCTCCTCGGGTCATTGGATATATGTGAGAGTGTGTTTACACTCCAAAGGTTGATAAAAGCATCTAAAGAAGAGCAACTAAACTGTGGGTACATATGTTTTGGAAATGTGTTGAATAAAATGTGTTTTTAAAAAAAAAAAAAGTGATAGTATGACCAACACAATATTTTCATTATTCTCTTGTTTAGTTAGTTAGTTAGTTAGTTAGTTAGTTAGTTAGTTAGTCAGTTAGTTAGTTAGTTAGTTAGTTAGTTAGTTTGTTTGGAATGGAAATAACTGACTTGAGTGAAGACCTACACATCAGCATACCCACAGCCGTTGCCTGAATTGTGCAGTGAGCTGTGACATCAATTGCTCATTTATTAGTAGTATAGTCCAGAGATGTGATATGTATAAAGCAGCAACTTTCTTTAACTTTGACTATGTGTCTTCAGATCATCAAATAATCCTTCTGAAATGTCTGGTTCCTCATAAACTAAAGAACGTCTGCAAATGGCAGAATAAAAATGACACCATCTAATTATACAAAACCTCAAATCCAACCTAGATCAGGCACTTGCCACACATTCACATCTTTGTAAAACGACTATAATCTTTTGTTAGCCATTCTGCTTGTGGCAACGAGGGTACTTTTACATTAGCAAGTTTCTACCACTAACTGACCAAGAGAGAACATTCTCTGAAATTACAAATCTCACTCTTTTTTTTTATCCATAAAGTTAATGAAAAAGCTCCACTTCCTGAATACTTTGTGTGTAGCCGTTGACTACAGGTCAGCACACATTGTTAGATCAATAAAGTTTTAGATGAAAAGTCCCAGATGTAGTGATACTGACAGTAGTAGTACACTATCAGCTCCAGCAGTCAGTAAATTAAAAGACATTGGGTGAGAAAATACAGCATTTCTTTTTAAGGAAGGTCTTCGGATTCAGCGCGTCCGTTTGACCTCAGGCATGCTCCCGCTGAGCCTTTTGCACTTTGCTGTGAAGGAGGTGAACGGGGTTACTAAATGTCCACATTCTTCTGCACCAATCTTACTTACCATAACGCAGGAGAGCCGGATGAGCAACGAGTGCTCTGGGATAAGATGACCTTCGACCCACACTTCTTATCTCATCACACTTGCCTCTGAAAGTCTCTCAAGGCAAATTCATCTATTAGGAAACATGAAAGGAAAGTTGAAATGTTGGAATAATGTTTTAGGCTACAAAATGTGATCCCTCTAACAGAATAGATACGTCTCTCTGTGAACTTGAAACAGTCGCTCCTGTGGGCTTCACTCTCTCTCTCTTTGCAGTGCAGAAAAGCCTTTAATGTTTCAGGCAAATATATTATCCCAGTTCTCTATTTGATGTATCAGTCAATGCGCTTTTCCCAATAACAGGAGGATTCATTTTAGCATATAAGTTATACATGGCCTTAATATACATGGTTAGACAGGTTTCTTTTCCCAGGAGAAATCATGTAGGCACACTGCAGAATCCAGCAGTGTGTCCAGTTAAGCATAGTTTCATCATCAAGAAACAAAGACATGTTTCTACTCATTCTGATGAAAGTAAAATATGTTACAAATATCAGGCTCCTGCTCACTTGCCACTGCAAACCACTAAAGACTATCAGTATCTTTTAATTGTTTGTTGACGTTGACGGTAGCTTCACAGTAGGGGACAGACACTAGATAATGGACTAAACCATGTTTCAAAGCATGAAGGGCAAGGATGATTTGAAAATGTCCATAAAGACCTTCTGTACCTTCCTGACTAGAACCCTTTAAAGAATAATGAATACTTTTTCTAGTGAATGCCTTAGTTTGCTGTTTAAGTCCTTAATCAGTGTAGTTCTGCACTGATCTGCCTATCAGACAAATTTGGAAAGTACATAGCTTATCCAACTCCTCTCGCTGGGATTTGTTGCTGTTTGGCGATGGCACATTGCTGATTCCCTTAAGCCTCAAAAGCACAGCAGGAATTTATCTCCATTAAGAAACAGGATTAAGAGGCATGGTGGTTCAAGGGGGGGTTTCAGAGCTTCCTCTACAGTAGGACAGACAACACTCTCACTCACTGTCCAGTTATTAAATGGTCTGAAATAAATGGTGATTACTTTGCCTTCAAAGACCCTTTAGTTAGTGTCAGTAGACGGTCATTACCTAGTGAGCAGTTCATCATTTGGAGATGAAACATACCCTTCCCAGTTAGCTACAAATAAACCACACACAATACACCAGTATGATGTCATTTGTTTAATTGTGGCGCTTTACACAGGTTATAATAACTGGGACTCACTGATCAATACAGTCACAGTCTCAGTAATACCATTCTCATATCCTGTAGTAAAGGATAATTAATAAGTCAGCCCTGAGCCCACTTAATCTAACCTCTGGGCCTGCCAAAACTGCAGCAAACATCAACAAGCTACAGTGCTTGATGCATCTGTGGAAAGTGGCTACACTTTTCCCATCTTACCTTTTGAGAACGTTGTCAATTGGTTGAAGGTTTTATAATGCAAATGTCTGACAGAGTCCACATCTGAGACCTGCGGGTGTCTTTGCCAGTCGTTGAGACTGTGCACCTGAAAGCATTCAAAGCCTTTTGAATTGTTCTACACAACACTTTGCAGCAAAGCAACAACATAGAAGCTTGTCAGTCTGAAAAACACACAGATATGTGTCAGAGTCTAACCTTCTGCATCATGGAGCCCTCAGAGCATTTGAACTCTATATAATGTAGGACGGTGTGCAATGAAAGCAAGATTTAAAAGTTCACATTTCCCTTTACCTGGGATTAAATCACAACCCATAACAAGGTTCTTAACCTTTTCAACTATCTTAAATCACAAGTAAGAGCTAATTATCTTTTGCTCATAAATGTCATATGCATATCATATCATTTTAGACAGCAAGTTGGTCAGAAATGCCCAATTATTCTGTCTGAAAGCAAACTTTTAGGAAACACCTACGTTGACTTTTCTTGCACCTAAGCCTTTGAGGACTTTTGTTAAGAAGTGTTAATCTGGATTCTTTTCTTATTATGTCGGTCATGCTGAGTCATTAAAAGTATTCCACCTTTCATGAGCACAGTTTTGCAAACAAAACAACCAAGTTTTTAATCAGATAAAATTTGGAAGGATTTGGGGACTGTTAACTTGGGGAGCGGTTTTATACAGAGGATTATCAATGGTTTACCCAGGATTATAGACCAGATTTGTGGAAGATCTCAAGTGATAACAATCCACAGACAAAGATTCCGGCAGGCACATATTCCTAATGATTATTATACCACGGACAGCTGGAAAATGACCCGGAGTTATCGCTATTCCGGCATGTCAGAAGCCTATTATGGTAGTCAATAACTAGAGCTATCTGTGGTAAGCTACAGTGCAATGACCCATCAATACAAATTCCTCACAGCCTCTACCACATGTACTCACATGAAGAGATTCAATATTGCATTACAGGTAATAAATCATTTGTCACAATGGCCCCTCGCAGAGTGACAAAATCAACATCAGTTTATCACGGGAGCAAAGACCAGGGACTCATTCAACGTGGCCCCATTCTGTACTAGCATGACAACAAATAACTGGTCCGGAGCTCTAACTTATAAGGTAGATGCAGTACACAGATAGATATATCCTTTATCAACACTTGTACCACTTTGGTTTTAAAATAGTCCCAACTTTATATGTATAAATGATTCTGTAACAGTGCACTGTCCATCACAGTCCCGCTCCTTCACAATGTAGAAACAATCAATAACTTCTAACTGTATAGTCCTCCAACCAGAAATTGTACTTGTTACTGAACTTAGTCTATCAGCTGATAAAAGTTGAGAAAGCCCAGTATTGGACTGTGTTGTGCATTTCACAGGTGAACAGATGAGTTGTTTCTGAATGAGAATTCACAGCCCAGTCAGCAGTCTGTCACTATGTGTTTTTCAGAGTAACATTGGCAGAAAGCTGCTAAAACTCTCAAGGATGACACAGTTTTTTTTCCCCTTTTTTTTCTTCAAACCACATATAAAATCGTGTCGTAACTGCGTATACACAAGTTTGATTTAATTTTAGGCCGCCAGATTCAGCGGTGGATTTTCGCTGAGCATTTCCTTCCCTTCTATAGAAACCTGCTCTCTGGATATTCAAAACAAAGACATATCTACCATGTCTATGTTCAGCCTGTCCTCACTAACAACAGTATAGGTCGTCAATTCAGTCGCCAAAAATGACCTACAATTACATTTGAGTTTGAGTTATTAGATGACAGACGCCATCTAGTGGCCGAAGTAATTATGACCCAGGCAGTTCAGATGACGTCTATATGATGCGACAGATGTCCATATTAGGAGGTGGCAGGTTGGGTGGATGGCTCATTTCCAACCACGAGTCGGGACTGTTATTTTTAAAAAACGTAACATGACTGTCATGGTGTTTGCTGTTGCCATGTCAACGGAGGTCGTCTAACTTTTAAGGAAGTAGTAACTTTAATCCACACTGAGTTTTAAGTGATAATTTTAACCCAAACCGCTATCTTTCCCAAAACCTAACCGAGGTTCCTAAGCCTAACTAGACTCTAACCACAGCATTGTCACACCAAACACGATTCTTTTAAAAAAAAATAGATTGATAGATAGATTTCCCAATATGCCGATAGAAGCGGCATATTGGGAAACACTCATTGGTCGTTCTGGTGCATGTTGCAGTCAGCCTATGTGCAGGATGTGTTGCCTCACTTCTAAAACTTTGCAGCCGTTGCTGCCTGCGTCATTTGGGTTTGTTTGCCATCTGCTCCTGCCTCTTTGTTCCCTAATGTAAGCCAGTTTATTGATCACAATAAAGCATTTTCCTCTTTGTAGGAGTATTAACTGTATGTATTTATTTAGTGATCTGAAAACCAGTATGTGAAAACATCTTAGTTTAATAATTTAGATTTTAGTAGAGTGCTCCCATCCAACTCTGCCATCAATATGTACCTATTGTAGATGTGAGCTCAATAAATATACATTACTATTGACATGATTGAGGATGAATACGATGCTCTACCAGGCTCAGCAAACTGCAGACTGCACGTCAGCGTGATCCTGATGCAGTCAGACACATTCTTATACGAGTTCTTCATTTAGAGACACTTGCGTCAAGGAATTGACCATTAATAGCACTGCGTTGGCATATGAGGAGGCCTGTAATGGTGAGAAGTGGGTAGTTATAAAGGCAGCTGTGAGCGCTTGCATTGGTGCGTGTGAAGCAATGATTGTTTAACATGAATCAGATAATACAACTGATAGCACTAATCCTTGTGTATATATGAATGATCCAAGATGAACACTGGGCTTAATATTATTATTCCTGTCATGATCTCAGATAGTTAAATTCTAAAAACAAAATAACACTATATAGTTATACTATATTCCTCAAATCCGTTAACTAGACTGGAATTTACAAAAAGCATAATACATATTTTTTTTCTTGCCGTCTAATGAATACAGTAGACCTGAATAATAAAATAAAGAGTTGCTGATCCCTCAGCGCATAGAGGAAATCAACTGCCTTGTCGCTATTCTGAAGGTAGGGATACCTTGTTAAAATGCACTCTATCAAAGTTTCCTTTGAAGTAATAGCTGACAGAAAACTTAATGTGAATTTGATTTGGTCTGTGAAAAAGTGCGTGGGAAATACTGAGCGAGTTAGTCGAGTAGGTGTGACTGGGGTAAGGTCAGGCCTTGCAGTACTTCTATAAATTCACCACAACACACAGAGCATTTCAATTAAGAAGTTGTTCATTGCTCTGTTAAACTTCATTGCTCTTTTAAAAAAATAAAATTAATTTCTCAAACTTTATGACACCCATTGCTGTTTCACACATTACAGAAAGAAAGGAGTTCATTTCACTCATCAAATGTGAAGACAGTCCTCTCTGATTGTGTGGAAATAGTAATTTAAAGCCGCAGCATTGCTTCATCTCCCTCACCAGAGCACGGATGCTTTTAAAGGGGTTTCATTATAGATGACATTGGTTGTCTGCAATTTCATCACTGTTCTTGTCACTCCCTGAGCCATAGTAAATGATCAACTGGAAGTGTGATGAATAGGCTCTGTTCTTTCTAACGCACCCGAGATGAAAGTTTAAAAGTCCCGTTGTGAAAACATCATTGATTATGTTGTAAAGAATTTACCTACTGTGGCTGAATATTGAATGAGTTCAGCAGAGGCAGGATTTGTCAGGAAGCAATACGCAGCATTAAAATATCTCAATACCACCAGAATAGAACAAGTAATAATATCATTCTTAATGTTTGCAGACACCTTTATTTACCTTGTTTATTTCTTAGCCACACTAGTTATGGTAATGGCAGTTGATTCACCACTATAATGAGCACCGGCCAAGTCCAATTTTCACTTATCCGCTGAAATATCTCAACATCTACTGGTCACCTGACGATGAGTCCTAATGAGTTTGGTGACCTTTGCTCCAGCAGGTTAACGTTTTTGATTTTGAGTCAAATATCTCTACAACTATCATGTAGACATGAAATGAAATTTGTTACAGGCACTCACATTCTAGCACGATCATCAAGTCACAATTAAAATTTGTTGATTTGTTGTTTATGACCAAAATATATGCAAAACAAAATACATGCAAAACTTGCATCATTGCCATCAGTCTCCGCTTCTTTAAACTTAAATCATACCAATATTAGCATAGCCATTGTGAGCTTTCTCAAAGTTAGCATTTAGCGGAAAACACCACCATGCATAAGATCAGCCTTACAGAGCGGCTAGTGTGGCTGTAGACTTGTCATCATATTAAGTGTAAAAAAACCAAACAAGAAATGATGATATGTAACAAATAACGTATACATACACTAATAAAATCTTAAGCGAAATATGATAGTGGAAATGTGGATGTTCCTGTTCGTCTCTCTGTTTCCAACTTCTTATGTACTTAGTTTTACCAGTGATAATATCCTGTAGCGCTCTGTCGCAGCCTCATGCTGTTATGTAGGCTGATAATATGGGAATTCAACATTTTGCCATGTGCAGCTTTGCACACGAAGCTCAGTGTTCACACAGGCTGCACTAATGGGAACACAAATCTGACTGTTTGCATTCTGCGCCACAGATGTTATCAGGTCTGTTTACCTGTCCCATCTGGGATTAGTGTGAATGTGACAGCTTCTCTCTCTCTTTTTTTTTTAATCTATCCCTCCAGTACATAAAGGAACAATCAGTAATTGCTAAAATTAGTCATTTAACACGTACTCCTCCTCCTACAGTGCCCTCCAGGGTTGAGTCCTATGAAGGATGGGACCGGGTGCTACGACCACCACATCGGCATAGACTGTTCTGACGGTTTCAATGGAGGATGTGAGCAGCTGTGTCTCCAGCAGCTGGCCCCTCTAGAGGATGACCCGACACTCTACAACATCCAGATGTTCTGTGGGTAAGGAAGAACAGATTCCCTCGCTTATAGTTTTTAATTCCTGCAATTATTTTATTTCCACCCACCTGTACATTCAGTTGTTTAAACACTAACACATCCTTTAATACATATATGGTTTAGATAGTGCACATATAAGTATAGAGTAATTGGTGTTTGCTGAAGTAGTTATAGTTTCCATTTTTCCTTTCATATACGTGGATAGAAATCTTTTATTCATGCAGGTACTATATGAAATCTTCCCATTCTTAATGCAGTAGTTCAGGATCAATGCTTGCAGTTATTATGCATCTAAGGCAACCTAATATAACTTAAAGCTTTTAAATGGTTCCTCCAAGCTAGTGTGGCGAGTGACGCTTAAAGAATTTTCCATTAAAGTCAAGTTTTACCAGCATCTGGTGCTCGGTGTTTGGTAAATTCACTCGCTGCTCACGTCCTCAAGTGTGATTAAATGCAGAGCTCCATATACTGCGCAAGTAGATATTCTCTCTCTCTCTTTCTCTCTCTCTCTCTCTGTCTAAATTCCCCAGAAATTAATGAAAAATTTGCTTAGTTAGGGCAGAGCCAAGCCAAAGCTGGCCAACTTGAAGGAATATAAATGATGGGTAAGACAAAGCCAACAGAGTATTAGTCAGAAAGCACCATTAAAGGAGGTGGTAGAGTGAGAAAGAAATCTTTGAGGAAAGTTTTTGGAAGAGGTGGGTGAGTATAGATGGCATTATTTATTTATACCAGACATCTCCCTCATGAAAGATAATTCACAGTAAATCACTTACCCTGCAGTGTGGGCGACAAACTACAAGTTGTCCATAGATTAGGAGGAAGTGGAGGTGAATGGAGAAACTGCCAGACCAGGATTTTGTTGTCTGCTATTGGCTCTCTACAGATGCTGATGTACTAGGGTTATGGTTTCTGAAATACAGTCTCAATTAAGTTGTCCACTTTTCAATAGAATGAAGATTACACCATGATGACTGATTAAAAAAAATAGTATACCTGAATGAAAGTGTATTTTGTTTTCACTCTATTTTAATAGACTTACTTTCCCCAGGCCTTGAAAAGTATAAAATCCTGAGGGGAGCACTGAATACTTTTGGGCAGAAGCCTGAAAACACTGAGTACTGGCTGAAACTTTCAACTCACATTTTTAATCCAAAAAAATATCAGCAACGGGTTAGTTTGCCCCTGCACTACTTGATATTGTCTTCATGGAATGAAGAATACATGCAGGACAGATGGCTGTTACAAGGTTCATATTGCAGCATAGAGGAAATGTTTTAGTTTTCTACTTATGCAGGAGGCAAAACACATTATTTACTTCCTGCCTCCTGCTTCTCCAAGGTCATATCAAAAATTAATGTGTTGATTGTAAGCAGGTGAAATGCATAATTCAATAAAGGAACATTTTTAATAAAAGAAATGATACAAGTGTCTAAAAGCAGAATTATACATTTTTACATTTTCAGTAGGATGGTTACTCATGGAGACAAATGTTCATTGATTTCACGTTTGGGTTGTTTGGTAACTGTTGAAGCCAGTAACAACACAGTACAATAGGTGGTTTTTCAGGCCAAAACAAATATATAGATCTGCTAACTGGGCCAGATGTGTTAGTCCCATATCATTCTGATCATGAAAATATCAGGTTCTGTAAACATCAGTTTTCTAATTGATCTCAACAAGCTGGTGTTTCTTTTGTCATCTTTACATTAAACATCATGTGTAATGTAAATGATCATCAGATTTATATAAATACAAACTGCTGCATCACTTGATTCCCAACAACCGCATTTTGTTGTTGTCACTTGAGACAGTGCAGATATGGCTAATCCTCCTCTCAGCGTGACTGCCTGACGGATTATCTTTTCTCTCTTTAACCCCTAACTCCTTTTCCTTTTCTATTCTCTCCCCTTCATGTGGATTTGATACATTTCACCTGTATATAATAAACACCAATATGTCAAAATATTATCAGTATGAAACAAGCCTTATGAGGACTCTTACTGTTTAGATTCTAACTCACTTTTTTGTCTGGAGGATTTTGTGCAAATTGACCATAATTGATTCATCTGCTTTAACACTGTTGAGTTGTGCTCTGCATATTTTGAACCCTGCTATAATATAAGTATATGTTTACATTATCCATATTCATCACATAAGGAATAGAATTGAATCTAGAGCTTTAAAAGATAAGTCTGGTGATATTCTGTATTTTCACTATTGTTAACAAATTCTATGACAAGACCAAATCTAACAACAAATTGATCCTACTAACAATCTATGTATCAAAATCCTCATATCCTATCCCTCTGTGCCATAGAGCTCCACTGATGTCAAAGAAATATTAAAATCATTTCGTTGAGCCACACTGTTGAATTGGCAGATATATATATTTTTTATTACTATAAACAGGGGGCCCTCTCACTTCAAGAGTAATGCTTACAGTGCCCAAGAAATTACTCAGTCTTGTTAAAAAAAAATGAAACTAAATATTGGTAACTCCCCTGTACCCCAAAAAAAACCACCGAAGTAAAACCAACATTATAAAACTGCAAATAATGTTAATTATTACTCTTTGTATTCTGTATTTTTGATATATGAAGGTTTTATATTTGTACAACTGTCCTTGTGGCATAAAAAAATAGTTTTAAAATGTGTGATATCGTCCCAGTGTAAAGTCTATGTGCCAAGAGGGAACTCTTAGGCAGGGCCACCGAAGCACCGAACCTGGAAACCTGGAAACATCCATGGTTTTTACATATTTACGTATCTTCATCAGGAACCAGGTGTCTTAGGGGCTGAGTGCCAGTGAAAGGGTAGAAGTCAAGGTGTTGAGAGATGGACTAACATGGTGTTGGTTTTGGTGTTTTAATGTTGAAAATAACAAAAATATAGAATATCACCAGCCTTACTCTTTAATATTTCTGCAGTATCGATCCCACTATATTCATTCATTTTTCATTGTGTATCGCCAAAGTTAAAATTCAGTGTTTGAGCACTCGACTGGTCGGATCAGGAACCAAACCTAAAAAAACCAAAACATAATCAACATTAGGCTTAAAATGCTCTTGTTTGACTTCCTGCATGCTAATAAGTTTTTACTACCCTAAATAACTACAGTGGAAGGAGTAGGAGCAGAAAAAGAAGGCAATTAACAAACATAAAGGAGCAATAAGTAATTAAGTAACCTAATGTCACCGTTCTCAGGAAGGACGGAAGGATAGGAGGAAATGCTCTATATGAATCATTCATCAAGTTAATGACTCTTCACTCTAGGTGTATTGAAGACTACAAGCGGGGGCCTGATGGGAGGTCTTGCCTGCCGCTGTCTGAGGCCTGCACTGAGGGGATAGACTGTGGGGAAGCAACGGACATCCCTGCTAACCAGACTGTGTTCGGAGACCTTTTCTACGGATACAACAACCACACCAAAGAGAGCACCTCTGGACAGATCCTCAAGGCCACATTCAGGTAAACACACGCGCTGTTTGTGAAGTGGAACATGTGGGACATTGTTCTGCTATTTGTATCTCAGCAGGGAAACAGTTTGGCAGGGTGTGGGCACTTGGCTCCCACAGTGGTGATAATCATGATTGAGCTGTTTATTTCTCGGGCTTTAAAGTGCTTTGGATGAAATTATCTATGAAGTGGCAGATGTTTTATGTACAGTACATTACACATCAAACGTCAAAGTGGCATATGGATACAAACCTGTATCTGATTTTCTTATCTGAGTAAGGAAAAAGACATGTTCATGCAGGCAGAATGATATCGGCCAGATCACATCAAAGCGGCATCTTCCTCAGTTCAAGCAATACCACCGATGGCCACTAGATGCTCCAACTCAAATGATTCCCATTTACAAAGCTAGAAATACTAAAACAGACTCTTTTTTTTAACGAGTCATTGTGGTCTTAATCTTTAAATTCAGGCCCTGCAATAAGTGTGCTGGTGGTAATTTTGGATATTATTTCTCTGTTAATAAGAATTGATCTCTGCTGTGCGGGCATTGATTGACAGCTGTGATTGACAGTTAGCTCACCTGCTGCTCTCCTCAACTCATGGACTCACAGTGAGTCCGACTATTGTAACAATATTTCACTAAGTTTATTGTTATTTGATCATAACGCTTGCCCTCTTAGCCCAAGTATGCAGCTCTCAGTGTTTGCAGTAAGATAGCGTTAGCTTCCGGGTGTGAAAGGCAACACACTACACATGTCATTATTGAGGCAATATCAAGACTGCAGGGGATCAGTGGCGCTTTTCGTCTGAGCCTAAAAATAAGGAAACATGTATGCAGAGTACAAAATATGCAAATAAACACCATTCAGGTTCAACAATCAAACAGATGCAGATCACCAGTTCAGAGTCTGCAGCCCTAACAATACAACCAAATGCTCTTGTGCTTCAAATTACCTTCAAACAACATGGCTGCATGGAACAAATGTGGCTTCCCATCTGTTGTAGACCGTGATAACCTCAGGTCAGCAGCAATCGGTTAGAGGATCAAGAATCACATACATTTGTACGGGCAGTGGTTTTTGGCCACATCAAGGGTAGTGTTATTTCCAGATAACTTAACAAATATAAAATGACAAAAAAAAACAAAAAAAACACAAAACTGCTCTAATGCAGAGCTGCTGATCAGATTTATTTACCTTTCTAGTAGATAATTGCACTTTACATTATCCATATTCATCAAGAGAGTTAAGACAAATATATCACCATAGGGGAAGAAAAACAAGCAAGTAAGCAGAAGGCAACTGAAAAGTCGGTACACAAGCAACATTATATTCAGTCACGTATCTTCCATGGGGATTCCTGCTTTCTCATATTTAATTCTATCCCCATTCAGACAGATATAGAGCATTTTAATATACTGAACGTCCCTGTTGAACACTACTGTTATTGTTTTTAGAGGTGTGAGCAACCTTTCCGACTTTCGTAGGTATGAATATGGTTTAAATCACACAGCGGTAAAATAGAAACAGTTGTAGTGCATACATAATCAGGAAGTAGATGTGTCTCCACAGGTTGTGGAGTATCACAGATTGAATCAATATATTTAAAGGTTACTTCATGATGGAGCAAGGATTTTCTGCTGGATTTTCTGTCAATTCCCACCTAATAAAAAGGTAATAGTGATAGTAAACCTTGCCACTGTCAGGGATTGTCCTCTAATCTCAGGTAAATGCTCTGGGGAGATGGAAATATTGAAAGACACTCCCATCACCTATGCAGGGTGGATATTAAGCCACACAGGGCTAAAGAGATGCCTTTTCCCTTTTGTGATTTGTATGAGCTTTGCTCCAGATAGTAGAGTACTTTGAAGGTGGTTAATTATCACTGTCTGCATGCTGCAATCATTTCCACTGAACTCAGGAAGCCAGAAGGTCAGCAAAGTCGTCTGCAGCTGAGGAATTTAATTTGGGCCGTGCATGGATTCTTCCGCCCGGAGGCAACTCACTCACTTAGGGATCCACCACTGGAGTCGTACAGAGAGAGGGAGGGAAGAGTAAAGCAGGAAAGTTAATATCATCAAGAATCTAAATCTCAAATGCTCCGATCTCATTTGAAAGTGCTTGTGAATGGAGAGCGTGGTCTGAGGCCGTCTTTGAAGAGCACCAAATGTTTTCTGTGAAGCTGAGATGGTGGAAGAGGATAGGGCAGACTCTTATGGTGAGGCATGGTTAATGCAAGGTCTAATTATACGAGATGGAAGCAAATAAATTAAATCTGACCAGGAACCAGTTTGCTGAAATTGAACCTAATTGAACCAGACGAACATTTGAATGTAAAATGAACAAAAGTTACGGGAAGGGAGGATTGCAATTGAACACCTAAAATCTGTTAAGAGGCTCGAGGTCAGTGGAGCTCCTTATTTTTAAAAGCTAAAAGACTAATAAAGCTGTAGAAAGTGTTTGGTATGTGTGATGTGTTGCCAGTCTCTGATAATGATGATGATGTAGCTGGTAAATCTGTATCAAGTAAGACTAAATGTCCAAGTGTTGGACAGCATTATGCTGCTGGTCTGTAGCAAAGAGATGCTCCAGCAACGTAAGGTTCATATTGCAATGCTGTATATTAAAGATGAATAAGATTAGGAAGAACTCCAGTATGCTGCAATAATAGAAAATGTTACATGTTTAACGCAGGTATTGTTGAAGGGGCACAGCACTGATTTTATATGTTATTTACCCCTCATCCTGACAGCATTACACAGCCTGTGAGGACAGCTGCATCATGTCTTCTGCGGTGCCTCAAGTCTGATAAAATCACTGTTATATACATGGAGAGAAAAGGTCTGTCTGAAGACATTCATTTGTTTCTGACACTGAGAAAGACAGTACAATTCCCCCAAGCTACTGCATCTCTAAATCATCTTTTTATTCAAATCACACACACGTAGGCTATTCTATGTGATCTCATTTTGATAACTAATGTCATTTTGTTTTTACTTCCATTCACTGATCCTCCACTGAAATAGTTTGGAGCTTCTCACTTTGAAAGCCTCTGGACTAGGAAGTACACATTTTGAACAGGAAGTCTACGTGACAAACGGCATGTAGCAGGCCAGACGTTAGCAGAGGAAAAAAAAAACCATGAAGCTGAAGCTTGAGTGAACTTTAGAGATGATCTGATTGCAGACAAAGCCAGTGGAAAAAGAGTGAAAATGTTTTAACTTTAGCTTTAACTTTAAGATTTGCGTGCCACGGCTTTATATAAATCTGTTATTATAAATGTACGGAGACAAGAGCTTAAAGAGGAGATGGGAAGGAATTAACTGAGTTCATTCAGAGGCACATCTGAACACTCCCACAGACACACTGTCTGTGGTCCAGCTGTCTAATTTGCACAATGAAAGAAAAGTCTTTGCTTTCTCTCTGATCACACCTTTAAAACGGTTTTTAAGATGTGCAGAGAATTTGGGTATTTTGCTAAACTGGAATTGGATCCAAAATGGAGGCAGCTGTCAGACCTCAAACTAATTGTAAATGTAGGGTCTGGTGTTTTTTGGAAATTGACCCTTAAGCTAGGGACTAAAAGTCTTGATATCTGGTTTTCTGCTGCATGGATTCTGACCATTTAAAAATCTGTCTAGTGCGAGTTCCATCAGCATAATTGGTGGGGTACTCTTCAAAGACTGTCTGTTTTCCCTCTAAATGAAATGCTGAGGGGTAGATGGGTTGACTCAAATGTAACTCTTCTTTCAAGGAATCTCTGAAGCTTTGTGACACTGGACTCAGTGTCCGAATCTCTTCATCACACTCTCTCCCTCCACTCCAACTAGACAGTAACACTGAGGACCAAGGAGTGTGCAGTTAACTTGACACTGTGTTAAATGACCCCTAGTCTGAGAAGCTTTCAAAATAAAATTCTGTTATATCTCACAGCCACTTGAGGCTGGAAAAGTGCAGTCGGATGTGCAGCATATTAATATTGCTGTATGTCAGTAGTACTAAATAATATGCAAGTGAAAGAGGCCCGCTGTCCTCCCATATCCTTATTAGATGGACCATTTGCCCTTGAGAGAAAGGCAGGCAGAGAGGGAGGGACATTAAGGAAACCTTTTTGTGAAGTTCACTGGCACTTCTTCAGAAGCTCCTACCCCACTGCTCTGGAGTGGCACAAAGCATCTGTCTCCATCACTCAGTGACGATGGAATGAAGTCGTCCAATTTTGATATTGTTTAATCATGAGTGGAGTTTTTGAAAAATGGGGGGGAAGCACCAAGGCAAGTCGCAACACACCACAGAGGAAAGAGGAAATTATGCATCTCTTTTGAATTAGCATTTAGATTTTTCTTTCTTCAAAACACATGCCGCAATCTATTCTTGTCTTTCCCTCAGTCAAACATACACTTGTTCTTTGCTTCTGTATTTATTCCCCTCACCTTTCTAACTCCCACAGAAAATCGAAAATATTGTAAACAATCCCTCCAAGTCAAAGTTTTCTCTGCTAATCTTTTATTTATCTGGGGAAAAAGGCCTGCATGGGTGGAAAAAAATGGATTTGCTCGGTGGCCCCTGCAAGGTTTTTCTATTTTGTCTGGAGCAACAACAGAAAGAAAGGGAATAAAAGAGAAGCAGCAAATAGTGCGAGCAGGTGCCCAGTGGCGTAACACACACACACACACACACACACACACGGAGAGAAAATAGCCACAGCAATTAGGCACGAACACAAATGCATTCCAACACACAAATACACACAGGTGCATGTCTACTGTAGGTGTGTAGACTCCCTGTCTACTGGACAGCCAAGCCCTTTCAAGTATATCTCTTGAGAACATCATCTCACACACACACACACACACACACACACACACACAGAGCTGGTTTGATTCTCTCAACCCAGCACGGCTCCCTCACGGTTCATCTTTCAAGCTGGCCAGCCCTGAAATGCTTCTCATGTTCTTTGGAAAGGGAAGTACACGCTGCCCTCTCCAGGAAGCTTCCTCTCCTGCTTCCAAAAAAAGGTGTATTTTTATGTGTTTTTTTTTATTTCCTTGTGTCCATGAGTCCATTTTTTTTATTACAAATCCATGTCAGGAGTGCCAGGTGCCGTGATCTGATCTGATCTGGGTTCATACTGCAGAGTTCTGTGACACAGGGTCTCTGCCTTCCTGTCTCTGTGGGTGTCAGTGGGCTTCAGTAATGAGATGTTTAAAAGCTAACCTTCTCCTGATTACTTCCAACACTGTCCTCCCTCTCCTCCCACCGTCCTCTCTTTTCCTCTGTCACACGACAAGCTCAGAGCAGCTTTTAATGAATATTTTAGTGCCCTTTGTTCTCATTCTGATGGCTGCTTGGGATCAATGATTAGGACCATGCTCCCACCTGACAAATCCCACCCAAACTACCTTTTGTGGGCATTTTCTCCTTTTTTTTGTGGTTCAGAGACTCCCACCACCTCAGTTTATGTACAATACCACATCCCCAAAATCCCCCCTCAAGAGGAATACCTTCACTGAATCAGTTAATTCAAATATGAAATGTGTTATAGGCCATCTGATGGAGAGGGAGGGGTAGGGGGAGGTTGCTGGTGGACACTGATTGGGTCTTTTTGAAAACTGAGTTTATTCACATTTTGCATTTCAGGTGGGAGCTGTCGTGAGACACCACATATAGGAAACAAATGTTTTTGACAAAAGTTTCTCGAACTTGAAGACAGATTTCAGTCTAAGACAATTAATTATGACATACTTGCAGTGTCAGATGGATGTTAGATAGACATGTCACCATTTAACTACGATGAAAATTGTCAGACATGAATGTAGCAAATGGAACTTCCCAAATTCCACTAAGCATGCATCAGAGGAAAAATAAAAAATAGCCACAACTGTAGCAAATGAACTGTTTCCACTACAGGTTGGTGATGTATACATATATATAACAAAGCGAGTGGTGAAATTGCATATTCCACTCCATAAGATCAAAACATATAAAGATGTATCATTCCTAGTTTAGTGCCTTACCACACATTCACATTAGTAGATGAGCTGTGTTTCACAGTAACAACAATGTTTTCTTAACAACAATGTTTTCTTTCTGATCATATTACACCCCCGGCCACGTCGTGACCACACAAACACATTCCAATAGTGATACTTGACGCAACTGCTTCAGCTTCAGTTTCTACTCCAGCCAGTGGCTTCTGTTGGTCTCGCGCTGTGACTTTCCCATAGGTATCTGTTTGCAATTTGTAAATATTTGTATCCTTTTCTTATTTTCACAGCTCAGGCCCCGAACACAACATAAATCAAATGATGCATAATGTATAATGCCGTACAGTGGCGTATGTATTAAACAGAAAACCACTGTGAACCACAAGGACCTCTCTTGCCTTCTTAATGGCTGCTGCTGTTGTGCATATTTTAAAGATGTTAGGCTTTTATTATAGAAAACAGCACTTGTCTTAAAAAAGGGCTGCAACTGAGAAGCACATCCATTTCATCTAATTGAGTTGCTCTACATCATATTTCCTCATTTAATAACTGGTGTCAGATATGGTTACTGGTGGGAAATACTCGCAACATAAAGGAGAAGGGTTCAGGAGGAAAATAAACAGCTGTAAATGAGTAATTCATCCAGAGATCCTAGCTTCTGACGGGAAATGCTTTGCTTATCTCATCCCATGTGTGCATCCTGTGGTACAGAACCTCACAGAGCAGCCATGTTGGTAAATTATGTGCAGGTTACTAAAGAGATCATTTCAGTTTACTGCCAACTGAGTCTTATGTTGATAGCTCAGGTTGTCCTGTCCGTAATTACGTACGCTGAGGGGTGCTGCAGAGTAGTAGAGAAACTTTCTTTATATCTACAAGGTCCATTTACCTATTATCATTATTATTTATGTTTGTTTGAAGGTTAATGTTTTCTACCATCCACAATGTAATGCAACAATCATCCATAGTAATAACTATACATCAATAACTAATAAGAAAATCATGGTTTACCTTTAACAGAAGATTGCAAAGGTGGCATTGGTTTCCACCGTGTTCTGTACAAAGGTTTTCATCAAAGGCTCATGATGGATGTGCAGCAAAAGCACGTGTGTCAGTCTGTCATGTGTCACGGTGCTCCTTAACCACGTTTTTAGCCAGAGAAGAATGGAGAATGACCTCTCAGAGGAGGCGACAAACAAAGGCAGGCAAAGACCCCGACTCCCACACTATGACCTGGCAGCATTGTCATGTCTGAAGAATTCATTAAATTCACACATTGTGACCATTTCATTTATTTTCTGACAGGCAACTCATCATATGCTGTTAAGCAAACAAACAAATGTAGTTATGGTAAAATAGCCAACTATTCACAAACTATGTTCCACTCTTTGACAGAAAATATTCGTAATAACGATGCACTCACCAAGTTAATTGCTGAGATGTGGGAATGTGGTGGCTTTGCTTAAAAGAAAATGTCAGATGATCAGACAGGTTATAAAGTGGCAAAAGAAAACAAACACAGATGAATGCAGATTGAAGTGACAGTTTTTAATGAAATCATTTCCTGCTGCAGATATTAATGTCCAAGGTTACATTTATCACAGGACTAAACACATGTTCTCATCCGCTTTGGTCCCAAGACACCTGAATGACTTATGTTACTGATTTATTGAAGTCATTTTGTTGTGGAACTTTGTTGTGAACCTGAGTGGACAAAATGAGTGAGTTCAACCAGGAGTCACTCCTGGTAACAGACAAATACAGACATCATCTCTCCCACTGAAGATGAGTCATGTAGCAGCCGAACAGTCAGCTTAATGAAATATGACGTGCTTAATGTGAGACTTTGTCTTTTCAATTCATACGAGTCCTGCATATTCATAACTTTGTATTGATTTTCGCTTAATGATCTGCCAGAAAGCATTGCTTTACAATCAGCCTTGTTTTTAGAAACATACATAAACATGTATTTGTGCATCTTTGACGTACTCTGCCGCTGCAGCCTTCAACTCTCTTTACTTCATTCTTTTGTGACCTGTCCACCTTTGTCTGTCATCACTGCTGCTTTTAATAAAGGCTGTCATCGCATATGATTCATATTTTTGGTAGAAACAAGTGACTTTATTACTAATTTAAGAAAAGCTATATGTCGATCCGTACAGTCGCTATTGATGTGTGTCTGCGCTTGTGCATAGGGCAGAAATCAATACCTAATTGCTTCTGAAAATCCAAAAGGATGACACAACTGAGGGAATTTGGATGAGTGTAACATTTGATGTATTTTCATCGTCTCTCTCTTTCTTCACACCAGGCAGAAGAACTTTGCCCGAGGCATCGAGCAGCAGCTCCCAGACGGCATGGTGGTGGCGTCGGTGCCAACAGAGGCTCAGTGCCACGAGGAGCTGTCGGACCCCATGCCCGACCCAGAATACCTCACAGGTCAGAAACCATATTTCATAGTTTACACGACTGGTTCTCAGCTGCACCATTCATCACCTGCCTTGTCTGATATTTTCATTTCTCTAAAAGAAAAAGTCAACTTCTCAGGGCTTGAAAAACCACAGTGGAATGCTGTTTGGATAGCCCTAGGTTTCTGTATATAAATTCTGACAATTTACTCATTCACTATGTATGGGCACTCTGCCACTTTGATACCTATCCTGGGACCCGGTTTGGGCCGGGACCAAATGATACAGCCTTCTTGGCAGACAAAAATGTCAATAATGGACCCCAGATTACCTTCAATGACAACATTTCTCGAGATCTGCGTAGAGAAATCCTGACGTCCAATATGGATGTAATTCCAGTGTATACAGGGTCTAAATGGGCCCCGAGTAGACTTGTATTGCTCCGGATCCCACAGCTGTGTGTTAACATGATATGGTTAATATTTTTTTGTTACCTAGCAACACGAGGAAGCTCAAAATCCTCGTCTCACCGTGCAATTTAATAATGAACGTGAAGGGAAAAATAGGTAGAACATTAGCAAAATCATTTTTCATCGGGAGGGAAATGTGTGGGGGAGAGGGCGGGTGAGGAGGTTGGGGGTTGTACCACCGCTGTCAGCATTCATTAGTCGGTGGCATCAGAAGCCAACTCGCTGTTCTCTTCATTACCCGTGCAGCACATGCCAGCGATGTTTCAACAGCACATAGCTGTCCAGCATGAAACAGCTGCCATTAACACAGAAACGGGGAGAAGAAGGAGAAAAGAAAAAAAAGAAAAATCATTGGCGCTATAAATCAAGCGATTCCAGAAGGCCAAAGATTTGTATCCGTCCATCTGGATGCCTCATTATCTTCTGACCCATCTTCTGACTTAAAATAAATGAACCGCTCCAATTTGACTGAAACGTAGGATAATATTTCCACTCTTACATTTCAGTCTGGCATTCAAGTGGTAGAACATGGAGAAACATTAAGGGCAGACACCTGCAATGGAGTGGATATCCTCTCCTCTGTCTGCATAACTAATAACCTGTTTTCTTCATGTTTGGAATGCAGTTGAGAGTACTACATGAGAGTATGGAGGGTATAAAATTAAAAACTATATTTCAGCATATTTCCTGGAAGTGCTCCATTTATGCACCCTGCTGGCTAAGCTTACTCCGGGCACCTGTGTAACTGCCTCTAAATTGCCTTGCAGTAGAAAAGCAGCAGATAGCATGATGGATTTATCGCACGTTGTTGGTATAACAGCAGAGATACAAGGCCAGTCACGGCAGCAATTCAAAACCACATCATCTGAGGTTACGTCCACGGTGACGGACAATCAAATAACAACAGAGCGGCGTTGGTTCCTACTGCCGTTTATTGGAAACTACGGACGATATTAAAACTCTAATCTAAATTGATCTTCTGTTGTCACGTTCCTGAGCCGCTGTCCCTCGTTTTTGTCCTCCCCTCTGCCTGCACAGCTCAAACCTTTTTATCCCCGCATCGCCCCTGGGCTCACAGTGCACACGGCCCAGAACAGAGCGTAACACAGCAGCACTCTGCCTCTCTTGTCTCTGTGTTGGGCCTTTGCTGCAGCAGCCTTGGGCTTTATTGAAGAGTAATATCACAAATGGAGATATCGGTTCAAAGCATCCAGCAGGGTTCCACAGAAGCACACAGTGGGACACAGTGGTGCAGTTCTCCAACCCAAATGAACCAATGCCTGATACTAGAAGGAAAGTGCAATATGGTGATCCGAGGGAAAGACGTGAAAATCCATCATCACTTCTGGACTTGCCCTGTTTCCCCCATCAAGCTTCTATGCGTGCAGACTCTGAATTGAGAGTTTCTTTCATCTGTCAAAAGTTGACTCTCCGATTTTAAATGAATTAAGCTTAACAGCACTTTGTTAGTACTCAAAAAACTACAGCTCCCATGAATTTTCCAGCCTGGCAGTGCTCACTTAAACATTATCCAGCAATGTTCTCCTCTAGTGTTATCTTTCTCACTTTTCAGCTGTCAAATCAAAAACATTTCCTCATAGCTCTGGTGACACTTTTAGTTGCTTTCTTGCCAAAAGATAGAGAAGACTGATAGCCCTTCTCATGTCTGTAAACTAAATATTAAGTTAGAGCCAGCAGAGAAGTGAAGACTGGAAGATATTAAATTTTCAGTTTTTCTTCTGAGCTTCTTGTCAAGCAAGACAACAACAGCTGCTGTTTTTGCCTAAGGTCAAGAATGAATATTCGACGTGTCATTTGTAGATTTTCAACCACCGCCCACATTCTTTATATGTTTGATTTCCCCTCATCTGTCAGTTATCTTATTATATCTATAAGCAAACATCATACGCCAATACAATACAAAAAGAACCCATTAAAAGAAAATCATTCATGGTAATCCATTGAATTAAATTAAAAATCTGTTGCAAAGTAATACGTTTGACCCAAACACAACAAATACGGCAAGTATATGGTCAATATAAAGTGTGAGTGAACATCAGGACACAAGAGCTGGGTGGTGTGAGGAAGGAAGGCATTCACCTCAAGCTCTTTCACATTTAAGATATTTCTCAATACACCACCTTGTCAGAAATGATGCTAGTATCATATAAATGCCTCATGAAAGCTGACAAGCATTCACTCAGTGTCCATAAATGCACCCAGCAGTGCTTAAGGCATAACAAATGTGTTACGTAGTTGAGTTCATATTCTGGCCATCAGCTTATTTTTGTAAATAAAATAACTCTTTACAATATAATGCAATTCTTAACAATAACCTTGGAATACATACCACTGTACCCGTCGTGTTCTGGTCAGCTGTTTTCCAGACATTACATAACCTTTCAGTGGCCTTGTTTGTTCCTTAAACCTACTTTATGATGCCTTAAAACTTGTTTAAGAATTGTGATTTCATTTAAACCTTGAAACTTAAATTAAAATCAATATTTTTTTAAATTATATAATTTAATTAATTATGTGTATACTGTATCAACATCGTGCTAAAATTACCTTAAATTTTTCAGACGTGTGCAGACATAGACAGGTGGAACATTAAGGCATGTAGGTCTCCAGGAGCAGGTTAGGGAAGCATTATTTTAGATGTATATCTTTTGTTCATTTAAAGATAAATGATTTCTGATTTCTGTTAACCTTGACAAGCAACCAATACTAATTGCAACAATGTGTTGTTGTAACAGCAGTACAGTACAGTACTGGGCACCTTAAATGGGAAACAAGTTTCTTTTTTTTTTCTTTCTTTTTTTTCAAAAACAGTTTTTGCCTGAAAGTTTTTGAAAACCAAAAACTTCCCAGCTGGCTCTGTAATCATTGAGTCATTGGTACTGATCAACAGTCTTATCAGCCCCCTACCTGGATATATTATAGTCATTATGTTCTACAGGGCAGTCATATTCTTACTTATTGGCCCTTTTAAACAGATGGCCCGTCATACGCTCATTGAATTTGTTCTTATAAACCTTTGCTACCTCTCAGCTGTATGGCAGCAAGCTCTGTGAAGACACAGGAAAAACTTGTTTCAGCTTAGAAATCTTGGCTGAGAAAGTGGTGACACTATCCATGAGAAGTCACCTGGGGCATCTTCTCACCTTATTGCACCTGTTCTCTTGGCCTCCACATTTCCACTGAGTGCACAAACACAAGCGCCCAACGCAGCGCTCTCCATCCCCAGCTAGCTGGCTCACCGCCACTTCCTATCGTCTCCTGGCAGAGCGTCAGCATTACCGCTGCGCCTGCAGTTAATTGCAAAACCTCGGGTAATTGTCCGTGGGGTAGACAGACGTGTGGAGACGGTTGCGGCAAGTGGAACGGCTGTTGAGCCACAATGAACGCACGCCACACCTCCGTCCCTCGCTGATTCGTCCAGGCTCGGTTGGTGTGGTCAGTGTATTTGTCACGATGTCAGCGCTGCTTGTTCGAGCCCTCTCCGGCCCTCGCAGGGGTGAAATCATTCATCTTCCTATTCATCTCCGGGCTTGGAAGCCATTCATCATGAGGCCAGAGACCTCCATCAATTATTCCAATGGGAGAAAGAGTGAGGAAAGGGGAGCTTTTGAAAGGCAAATACATCTTGATTTAATTGGAAAGCAAGTATGCTCAAGGCTGCTAAGCAGATTTCCCCTAAGATGGAGCTTGAGAGATAACTGATCAGAACAGAAGAGATAGACAAAGAAAAATGAAGGAGAAAAAGAGACAATGGACAGGGAAAAAAAATGGAGAGAAAGACAATGAAATTTAGATGAAAGGCAGGAAGCAAAGAACAAAAACCTTTTTTAAAAGAGGATCCAAGAAATGAATGAAGAACATCTTTATTTCTCTGCAGGTTCCAGTCAGGGGGCGAGCAGCAGGGGGGTGAAAAGGGCAGCAGGGGAGCGTTGCCTGTTCTCATACTCCGCTAGCAGCCATATAATGACACCGCCAGTGCTATCCACATATCTGCAACACACATCTGTGTCTGTGCCTCCAGATGTATGTAACACAACAGAGGACGCCACAGGTGAAATAGTCGTCCCTGCCAATCCTGTCGTCTGTCATCATAGCCAAGGATTTATGCTTATAGCTGTACATAATAGCTGACACGAGAGTTCAGATGCTCAGTGGAAACGTTTCAAAACAGACAGAAATGGAGGATTTTTTTTAATGTTATATACTTTTTGGTAAAAGTGATACACAATCCAAGGTCAGATTAACCGCTGCAACTCCGCTGGTGCCCCAGACCCTGAGGGTCCCAGGTTATTGGTTTGGCAATTCTTATGTGGTAATTAGATTTGGTTTGATAAAATACACCACTGCAAGCTCCTTAAGGTGGTTCTGGCATTTTTACTTAATCTTGAGTCCTGGCCTGTGTCAACATGTAGTTTTAATAAAAATGTGCTGAAAATGTTCAAAAAATACTGATACACACGCTGAAATCATTTCACAAGTTTTATATTGAAATCCACAAATCAAATTAGCGGCACTATGTACCTTTTGTATAGATAAACATTTAGATAATAACATAGCTAATACACCATGTGGCCAAGAGAGATAACTGCACTGATGATAATCCAAATTTGCAACAGTAATACCAGGGCCCCATAGCTAATTTGTGCCCCTGCACACCTGCACGCAGCATTATAAAGAGCCCTGTGTGCCTAGTATTAGCCTTCACATTGAACAATTCACACACTGCAGTTTGATTCCAACACAGGAAGTTGCCTAATCCTAACCATACCAAGCTGAATATTATCGCAGCACATTTTTATTCTTTATTCTGTATTTCTTGAGGACAGTGCACAACTAGCACTGCTAAACATTATTTTGTGTTTTTTCTAAGTCTTTGCACAGCGTGTCAGGCACTTACTTTGTTCGTCTGGTTGTTTTGAAATCTTGTTCAGCACCATCATCCTGTTTTTATGTAGTTTTACACACACACACACACACACACACACTACCTTCTATTTGATTAAAATTCAGTTGCTTGAAGTAAGAAAAGGGAGCTCTTTTTATTGAAAAGATTTGTCCTCTTGCTCTTCTACCGATTATATCCCAGGAACATCTTGCTACTGCATCCCTTTTCCCTCTAGTTTTCCTGTAGTTTTCGGTGTCTGTGTGTGTGAGAAAGTTTTCATGATTTTCTATCATGTTTCCCCCAGTGAAATCTTGCCAAGAAAGTTTGTAAATCTAATCTCTGATCATCTCTCACACTGTGCTCCAGGGTTTGAATATATATGGGCCCCCAGAAACACACTTGAGCTGAAATGTATGAAATCACACTTGGATGAACTTCAAACTTTTTCTATTAGTATTTGACTTGACATTTATGCTGAAAGGTTAAGACACAAAGTTAAATGCCAATTGTTTCAAACTTAGCTCCTATCCATTAATAATACATGGCTATTGGTCCAGATTGCAGTTTAGGGTAATAAATATCATTGCAATCAGCACATTTTAATATGTAGAGCCTTGATTAGAATTGAATTGATCACTCAGTCCTCTGGAAGTGAGCCTGTTTGTTTATTGTTCTTATCTTAGCCGGAGCTGGCCAAGTTTTCTTCATCAAGGTCACCCTTAGTGTTGCTGTATTCACCTCATCTTGTCATATTCAACCTGGCCCCCCCTCGAGTTCTGCCCGCGGTTCCTCTGCACATTCCCCACGCTGCGAGCCTTTAGATATGTCAGCACAGAGTTGGCACATAATCTATATTTTATAAGGCCTTGATATAATTGGTGGCAGTGAGGGAAGGTCATGCCTACGGGGCCCCTCGTGTTTCCCCCAGGGATTTTCTAGATGAAATCCTCAAACAAGAGCCCTCTGGTCAAGTGCTACAGATTGGACATCGCGATGAGGCAGAAGTTACGGTGTCACTGTTTTAAGGGGAGTGGAGATGCACAGTGTGCAATTATTCAGCATGTATTTACTTTGAATAACATGCGGGGGCTATAAATTATTCAGCACTGAGACACATTCTGGAGTGAATTGTTGAGCGCGACAGCAGTCGTGTCTCATAGAGATGATCTGGTGCCAGAACTGTAAAAATAACTGGTGAGAAACATTTTTACATGTGAAAAGTTTTTAGGAAGTAAAAAATAATGTAAATGTATGTTTTATGCACAGAAGGCCTCCAAATGACACGTTTAAAGGATTTCCATATCATTTGTCTGGTGAAATAATTGGTAAGCAGCACAGATATATATACTGTTTATTTTTGTTGTGTTTTGAATGCTGCATCAACAACGTGCTAAATGCAAAAGTTCTCACCAGTAAATCAATGAAACTTCTTTTTATTATTTCTATAATCCCGCAGGGTTACGTTGAATGACCCTGCTTCATTCAGTTTTTCCTCTCTCTGTTTCTTCCTCTTCTTTCTTGATACCATTTTACACTGAACTCATATTTTACCCCATTATCTTTGCAAATGAGAGATTTCTTTGAATAATGGCATCAATAGGCTAAAATCAGCCATTTATATGCAGCAATATTCAATTTGAAGCTCTAACTCATTAACATCGTTACTGTTATATATTAATTAAACTTTTAACAGTGCTGATGCTACATGAATAAATGTTCATTTTGACATTGACAATGAAAAAATCAATATAAACACAGCCTGAAAACAGTTCTGCTTGTAATTAAGTTCAACTTCCAAATGTATTGTCCCACTAGTCGAGTGTTGATGCAGCAAGCATAGAAACACTCAGTACACTACCATCAGCCAAACATACAATATGAAAGACCAATTCCAATATACAGTACTGAGACATCAATATACTGCTGAAATATGGCCACAATTCTTCTGTTAACTTAAATCGTTGGCTAGTTGCTGCTTTACATGTTTAAATGTTGTTGTTGCAGATATGTTTTTATTAATCACTATATGGAGAAATATTAAACTGCTGATGAACTTCTGGCTGTATTATTGGAGTTTGAGCTAATCAAAGCATGTCTTTTGGAAAGCATGGGTTTTGAGTTAAGAGAGATATTCATACGTAAACAAAAAAAAAAGAGGAATTATCTTCAGTGGCGCCTTCAGAACGTATTTAGATGAAGGATACACAATGAAATACCTCTATGATCTTTTGCAGAGCAGGTATATTTATCAGCAGCTCAGAGGTTGGTGAAGGGCATCTACAGCCCATCATTTCAGCAGCGTTGACATCAGGCCCCCTCCGTCTCTCCCCTGTCTGCCCCTGGGAGAAAGAATAAACAGTTAATGCTGACATAGCAGCTTCTATACCTTTTGTCTTGTTCTTCGGTGCGATCAACGTGTCTCACGTACATGTACACGCGCACACACGTTTCATTTCACGCACAGGCTAAATCACTACAAAAGTGTGACTGCGCTGTGCTTTGACCCATTGATGTTACTGCACTTTAGCTGCACGTCTCCACCATGAGAGTCACGACCACCTAACACATCCTGTCACATCACTTTCTGTCCCGGACGACTTTTCTGCTTCGTCAGTCTGAACGGGTCTCTTTCCTTAAGTGCTTCTCTGTCTGACAGTATGTTCAGTATGTTTCATATGTTGACATAGCACCCAAAGGCCATCATGGAATGCATAAAACAAGTAAAAGGAGGAGGGGGGGGGGTATGTTTTTCTACGTAACAAAGTTGCATAACTAACTAACACTCATCAAAGTGCTGAAGAATTCGTGGTTTTACAAAGACATTTTTGCAGTGTTTTCCTGCTTTGTACATGGTCAATTGATTAATCACTTTCATAATTTAATAGTTCTTGGCCCCTTTCAACCAAAACGTTCCAAGAAGCCGCAGGAACTAAAGTACAACTAAATGCTTCTTATTTTAGTTTGATACTTGGGTTAAATATAAAAGAAAGATCATCTTTTTGTTAAATATTGAAAAAGTAAAAATGTACTTCCTCTGTTGACTTTTTTCAATATTTAACCAAAGTAACAGTCTGTGCCTGAACTCACCCAAATGCTGCCCAATCAGAAGCATAAAAACTTTCATGCATGTTGAAGTTTCTAGTCAGTAACATGTAGTATGAACATGACTTTGCATATAAAAACATATCTTCATTATGCTGATAATAAACCTCATACTGAGGGCACATTAATAGCATATAAAAGCAACTTCTAGGAGACGAGGTTGATTTTGCACATCCTGTTTGTATTCTACCACATCTACTCTCCAAAGTAGCATCATTCTGCATAATGTGGTTATTGTTTTCTTGTTCTCTTTTGTTTCTAATCTTTCTCTTTCTCTTTTTAGTCAGGAAGCTGACGGCATAATGTTTCTTCTGACATCTGTTGTCCCAGTGGTTTCTACTTGAACCCGGTGCTGCCTGCTGTCAGAACCAAAAGTTCAGAACTGTAAACTCTACTAGTTCTTAAGCCATGAGAACGTACCACCACCTGAATAGGGATTTAGAGACATCAGGTTTTCTTCAGTTGAAATACGGGTATAGCTGCATTACAATTACCGTCTTCTGACCTGCATGCTAAACACAGTATTTACAGGAAGTATTATTTTAATGTTTTACAATATTGTTCTTTTAATGCGATCAACAGTTTCAAACTTTTATGCTGTATTTAAATGGTGATTTCACAATTGTACGACAGGTTCATTATTATAAAACATAATTCGTTTTTCTAAATGTTACTTTAATTTAGATTTATAGTTTGCTGTGTAAATACATGCACTGTTGCTTCAGCCATTCCACTTTTCAACCATAAACTCATACAAACATATAAGATAACATTTGATGCTCAATTAAAATTCCATTTTGAATGCAGACCCTCAGCAGCTATCACGATTTAAAAGGAGCTTTTAATTTATTCCTCAACACTGATTAATTGCGTGGACTTGCTCCAGCCTTTCCCAGTGTTAAACGTCAGTAAATTAGCTGACAACATTGGATGGGATAATTAATACAGCTGGGGGTAACAGCATGTCACCATAGGGGGGAGCTCAGGCTGGGGGTTCCCAGTGACACAGGCCAGCCTGCCTTGTAGCCACCTGCAGTCATTGCGAAGCAGGTGGCTTGTTTTAGACCTAATGAGACTCGTGGTTTGAGTCAGAATGTTCCTCGCTTTTTTTAATATTTAAAAAAGAATTGGGCTGCAGTGCCACAGCAGGACAATGCCGGGCGGATAAATGACCTCTGCGATCCACTGTGGAGCAAACCTCGCCATCAAAGGTTACGGAGTGATGTTAGCTTTTCGAGGTAGTTGAAGGGCATCCAGAACCCATCACTTACACCGGTTCTGTCTTTATCCGCCTCCACACATGCAGCATAGAACCTCCTTTCTTTGCCTGAACATTATTTAGTCACATCAGGTTTTTATTGAATTTGTCTGCTGTTTATTATTATTATCATTTCTTTAAATAATAAGTCATCTTTTGATTATTCATTTTATTGTTTTGACACAAATGCAGCTTAGCGCAGTTCAAACAGATCACTGCTCGCATCAGCTGTTCCTTTCATGCTTCATAATCGCTGGCGCTTTCACAGTTGTTTGGCTACTAGCGGACAAGTCCACGCAGTTGCACAGCGTGGCCATTATAACCTGACACTTCTCCCTATTACTCTGCTGATATAGCCATACCAACGGAGTCTGCTGCTGCAGCTCCCTCCACCACCAATCATTGTCTCTAAAAATAATACTGCGCATCGTTATGTTGAAAACATGATGACACGTTCCTACTTAAACTGGTCAGCACTATGTTTTCCATCTGGCTGAGACCTTTAATAATTAAAAAAAAGTATGAGACAGCAATATAGCAGATAATATAAATAAACACCACACCCCTTCCATTCATATTCGACTGCATGCAGCTCGTTTTACAGAGTAAAAGCATAACCTTATATGAACAAAGTAGGAACTTGGATATTGTCTTTGCAGTTACTTGGACCTGTAGAATTAGATTCAGCAACACGGCTAACTGTTTGACATTTAATTTTTCTGCTCATTTGGTAGGTTTGCAGGTGCAAGCATCACTTTTAAACCCCGGTTACACTTTAAACGGTTTCGGGCTCATAAAATGCATCAGCGCTTTCAGCTCAGCTGCGTTTCGGCTGGGTTCAGTTTCAATTCTGTGTCCACAATCGAGATTCATTTCTTTTCTTTAGTCATCACTTACCAGTAAGATGTCTGTATTTTTAGATTTTAATTATGCATAGAAGAGGGTGTGAACGAAAGCAAACTGTGTTGTCAGCTGTCTGTTTCACACATGTATCAGATCATGGTTTATTCATAATAAGGGAAAAGTGTATGGACTGTGTTTAAAACCAGCAGAATGGGGCTTTTGAGGCAGGCAGAGTGGCAGTGATTCATAGTTCAACCCAGAGTCCCTCTCTCCCCAAGTCCCTCATAATTAAAGTCGAAGCATATGGCCTTGTGACCGCGCAAGCTCAGAGGTATCTGCTGAACTTTTTTGGCATCTTATTTGGAGTCGGTGGCTCCCGCAGCCTTCCTTCAGCACAGCGGAAATGAAAAGCATGTCACCTTGAGTTGTCACAAGCCACATCTGCCAGCCTCATTACCAAGTGTTTTAGGCTCTATGATACTGTATGTGTCAGCATGGTTTGATACATGTTGGATAGATTTGTGAAAACATACAGTAGCTTCATGGACAACACCACACCTGCAATACTCCATTGCCACAGTTGTTACTTACATTTCCAAAAGTTTCCAAACTACAAATTATGAGGTAAATTCAAACTAAAACAATAAAAGCTCATAATGGTCAAACTACAAATCCACCTCAAACTTTCTAAAATGAGCAGATTAGATTGGTTAGTTGTTGTTGTTAGCTGTGCTGGTATTTGTCATAAACCAAAGTATTGGACAAATTATCACCAAAGCCATTCCTGAGAGGTCAAGAACACCCGTACCACTTTATGGCAATCCAAACAATAGTGGTTGAGACGTTAAAGTGTCCTCCGACTGGTAGCTCTGGATACAAAGAGGATCAGGGGGATCACTATCTGGATCAATCACCTGGTGACCTTGTATGTCATGCCAATTCATTCAGTACATGTGGAGATATTTCACTGGATAATTGAAAACTTTGACCTGCTGGTGGTGCTAGAGGAAAGGTCACTGGGGGTCATTCTCTGGGGATTACAAATGTCTGTAGAAAACTTCATGGTACTCTGGTTTTGAACATGCTATAATGTTACTTCAGAGGCCACCAAAAATATTTTCTGGTTAAGCATGGTCCATAGGAACAGTAATGTTGGGATTAGTGTAAGCATTTTATGGAGACTACCTGGCTGAAAGGAGATGAGCACAAGTGGTGAAAGGCTGTACGGTGATAGTTCTTCACAGTAATCTTCCTTTGCTTTGAAAAGCATTTGGTCTAGGCTCTAACCTAACCATCCCCTGAGTGTCTACTCATCGTTTCCGAGGGCCAACATATTTTTTCCATCCTTTTTTCTTTTTTTCTTTTTTTTTTCTTATCAGAATTGTCTGGGGCAAGAAATCAGTGCTGTGCTGTATTACATTTAGTTTCCCATTAGATTATAGAATGGGTCTGGTGGATAATTCCCAGTGTTCCTCCTCACTTTCTGTACTTCCTCCTCACTCACTCACTCTTCCCCCTCTCTTTACCACTAAATCATTCATTCCCAAACCTATCCGAGAATGAAATGGAGCACAGGCCAGACTAGTTAATGGGGTTCTATGAGCCATAAGATTACTTTCCTACCTGAGCTCATTCCTATGAATCTTCCTTAGAGAAGCGACTAAAATAACAAACCTCTTCCAGTCACAAGGCAAAGTTCCCGGAGTACTGTTGGGTGTTTAGACAGGATGTGCTCTCAATGTCAAGCATCAGAAAGTTCTGCACTGGTTTTGATATTCCTTGTCCTGCTTCCCGATGAGACAGAGTCACAAATGTTAACAAGAGAACTCAATTTGCATCCCCTCAGCAGTCTAATTAGAGTTGGAGCAAAAGCAGCCTGAGATTTTCTCTCCTTCTTTCTCAATAAAAGTCACAAGTTATATTGAGTTTTTTTTTGCTGACATATTTTTTCACTATTGGTTCCAATCCAAAATCTCTACTATTCAACTTAGATTTATTTAAAATATAAATCTAGACAGAAACATTCAAGTGTATCATTGAAGCTTTCTGCTTGCTTGTTGTAACCATGTATTTCTATATTTTCTTTACTTTTAATTTACAATGTTGCAATGAGCCTTCACCAAACAACTGCTGTGTTATCAGATATTACAGAATGTTATGGTTGGTATTAGTAGTTTAACTGCAACTCCACCCAGTATTTTACATCCTACCTTAGGCTGCATGTTCACGTCCTCATAATGAAACGAGCACACTGGTTTTCCTGCTGTAAAGGTGTTTTTCTTACTGCACAGTAGCAGCAGTAGACGCGCAGCTACCACTAACTAATAAGAAGTACTCAGGTCTTGTAAGACCTTTAGAAAACTTTTTTTTGATAAAGTGTAGCTCAAGAATAATTTGGGCCCTGATTTTTAATTTACTACCAGTCCACCTTGAAGTTCTTGAAGTGATCCAAGACTTGGCAGCTGGTCTATTGGTTATGTTTCTGCTTTCTACAGATGCCAGTTTTTGCTGTCCTAATTAGCTTTCTTTCTGTTCAGAAAACCTTGACATGAAAATACAGCCCCTGCTTCACAGTTCTCCTAAAAGTCACTCAGCTTTTTCTTTCTGTTTTTTGCCTCTGCTTTTTGCGTGATCTCAGGTCTTAATGGCTGCTCGCGCTCTGGCTCTCCGTTCTGTGACAATACAGTCATAAAAAAAATAACTAACTAATTCATTCTCTGCTGTCTTGTATAACATGCAGTTGTGTGTCCTTCATGAGTTTTAAGTTTAATATTTCCATTAGTCATACAGTTAACCGCATTCACTCCACCATTAGTACATCTGTGACCATCGTAGGCCATTAATCAAATTCTACAGCTGAAAGAGGGTTTTGCAAAACTATCTTCTTTTTTTTCACACATGATAAAACTAACATCTCTCAGCTTCCATTCAGTTGCAGCTATAGCGCAGAAGAATATAAACAGGATTGATTTTCAAAGGGCGCTATTCATGTCATTCTCATTGAAGATAGAGAGCAGTGCATTTATTTCTCTGCAATATAAATAGCTGGGAAATACTGTATAATATACATTGAGCCAGACAACAGAGCAGTAAATCTACCCTGAAGCAGTTTTGCAGCTTGATAGATCACAGAGCCGTTTTTAAGTTATAGATGAAAGAATCTTTTAAAAAACAAGAAGGGTGACACAGCCGGATAGACTCATCGGTTGTTAATGAGCGGCAGAAAATGAATTCAAATCACAAAAGTAGCTATTCCCAAATTTAAAAATGTTTCATTAAATAGTCAAAAAAATCATTCTGAAATGTGTTGAAGGAACAATCTGTTATAACCGGACAGATTGGTGCTCCACTAATTCAAAACGCAGGGTTCCACGAAAGCTTAGGACAAGAGCACGAAACACAAACTAATATATCATCAGTGGTGTTAACCAGCAGTTTCCCTCAAGCTGCTGAGCTGCAAATAAAATTGTTATTTAACCATCAAATCATTGTCAGAAAAAGCAAACAAAGATGCAAGTTAATGACAGCAGCTGTGCTGTGCGATCATCTTTACTGACATTTAAAATGAGTGATGACAGAAAAGGTTGCCGTAGAGACACAAAGCACATCTGTAAGAGCTGCAAATGTGTATTTATGTGCATATAAACACAAAAAAAGGTGAAACAGTAATGTTTGCAGACACAGGAAATGTTTTTGTTTTCAATTACTAACATTTAAATAAAATGTGCCTTTTTTTTACATCAGTATTCAAACTTTTAAATCTTATATGTGAATTTACACTACATTTAAAATAACTGCCTCAGCTGCACGATTCACACACAGAGTTTAAGTCCGGAATTTCAAATTGTTGCACTGCTTTACTGGAAAAAGTAATAATATTCCTGCATCATATTACAACTTATTACTACATTTAAAACTGCTAATAACTAAATTGTTAAAACTAAGTAAAATCATTTTTGATTCAGTTCCATGGTCGTTTTTGTAGTTTTGGATTCCATTATATTATGGGGGAATGGAGCACGTATAATTATTATTATTATATTCAGTAATTAACAACAACAGCCAGTATTTCCATCTGGGATGGAGTGAAGTAAAACTACAGAAAAATGCATGAAGTACACCGTCTAAAGTATCTCATCTCAGTCAAAATGTTGTAGTAGTCAGAGCTGTGGAGGAGTAGTTTGCTCCACCACCTTTTTTTTGTTTTTGTTTTTTGAAAAAGGGAATCAGCTGTAGTACACAATACGCCCATGATCAAACAGCTTCTGTGGAAGGATTTGGCTCCAACTGCATGAGAGACTGTGAACTTGGGATGTTTGCAAAGTGAAGTTCAGTCAAATTAATCATTCTGTCAGACAATGAGAGCACAGCACCCCAGGGCTAAAAGGGAGACAAGGCCTTTCAGCAAGAAGAAGAATACGCTGCGCTACTGTATATGTTTTGGGCTTGTTATTCATTTTCAGTAAGTGAAGGGGGGAGGTTATGCAGCGATGTGCTCTCGCTCTCTTGGTGCTGGAGAATATATCTATCGTTCCGGGGAGCCATTTCCCATAAGAGGGGATAAATGGATGTAGCTGAAGGTGAGGACAATGCAGGAACATCACATTTAGAGGCTTATTCATCAAGTTCATAGGTGGTGTCAGGTCTCTGCCAAATGTTACATTTTCCCAGCACCCTTGTAAAGGAACTGTAACTGGCCTTGCATGCATCCCAACACTCATCATACTTCATATCCAGTTTGTAACTGCATGTTAATGTTCAAGTAGCTGCAGTTATTTCTCAGTTTTAATTCAGTTTTTTTATGGTATTCGTCCTACTTTGTTCCATTCATTTGGAATTCCATCTAAACCTCGTCTTTTGAGTCAGGTTAGTTTTTCAGCTAAAGACCACTCGATCACAACTCTGCAGACCATAATAGGCTACCTGTAGAGTTGTTGAACTTTTTATGTCAGTCCTTATTTAGCAACACCAGTTTACTGACAACACCGAGTGCTAACGTTGGATACCAAATTGTTCTAAGAAGCCAAGTATTGCAACCAAGTAACATTAAATTTACTGACATATTGTGACGGAAGTCTGACTCAGTGCGAGTCTCAGAGCTGGGGAGAGCAGCAGGTGAGCCAGCTGTCAATCACAACTGTCAATCAACACACACACACACACACACACAGCGGACATCAAAGCTATTTTAAGTCTTCAAATCTTATTAACAGAGCAATCATTTTCACAATGACCACCAGCACATTTATTACAGGGCGTGCATTTAGACCATAATGATTTATTGATTTCTAGAGCAAAGTTAAAATTGGTATTGCACTGTAACGCTGTGTCTACACAGGAAGCAGCAGCAGCGACTGCTCTGTTTATGTGTCTAGACTGGAGGCCTTTGGTTGCTCAGTTTAACGTAGGTTTAGAAGCACTGATAGCCCAATACTCAATGACTGTGTTATGTTATGGAAAATGCAGGAATATAGACTTGAAGCATAAAAAGGCATGGCGTAAGGTACTGCTGCTTGGTTAAAAAACAGAAACGCAGAATCACACCGTTGGAGTGACGACTAGTAAGTTCTATAAATATTATATGTGTAAATGACGACTTAGAATTTCTATGCATATCTGGGTTATGTAGATGAGTGAGAATAGAGAGGTACTAACGTCTTTTACAATAAACACAGAATGTGTCCTGAAAATCCATCTCTAGATATTATTATTTTCCAACCATGCATTGCTGTCCAGCTGTGCTGCTACTGCAGTGAGAAGGAAAAATGGACTTTAGGCTGCCTTTTGCTCACCAGGTGCAAAATACTGTGCAAGCATCAAAGCTCTATCCCTGTCATTTTATGAATAAAGCCTGTAAGACACATTTACATAACTGTGACCTATGTTTGAATGCCAAAAAGCCATTACCATGTCTGCAAAATGTACCTGCCGCATATAGTACATGTATAATTGTAGAGCACGGCTTTTGTTTCACAGTGTGTTAAGTGTATAATTTTACAGTATATGCATACATTTAGCTGATCTAAAAGCAGTTCCTGTTTTGTCATTACTTAAATGTCGCATCAGAGAGAAACATTTGTCTGAATATGTAACAGCAGTATGTTGTATTTAAATAACCTCTGTGCACATGTCATTACACTCTACAGCACGAGGACCTTTGTAATATTGATATGTTTATTCAATGGCTTACATAATTTAGATGTTTAGATGAATGAATTCTGATTTGTATGTATTTGGAAGGAACATTCATTCCTGAATATGTATCACAGGTTCTTCATATGTTGGTATCTGTGTGTCACATGCACAAACCGCTGCCCCATGCATGAAGTTGACATTGTTTCCCTCTTTTTTTTCCCTCTTGTGTCTCAATTGATCACATGTCTGCTATTTCCCCTCCCTCTTGTCTCTTCCGTTCCCTTCCTCCATGCTTACAGTTTACGGGATACGTGTCTCCCGTCACAAGCATTATCCAGATACCTTGCTCGTGAACACGGTGGGACCAGTCATAGTGATGTATGGCTGTAATCCCACAGCTGCAGCATGACATGCTGTCAGTTGCCATGGGAGACGAGATGATTTATATTCTGCAGCCCTGGTTATGGCTCAGTATAAGTGATGTTAATGTTAAAGGCCTGATCCTGGATTGTTATGCAGCGATGAGGTGGTCCTGCCACTGATTGGAACAAATGAAGACAGACAATTTAATAGCTCTACTTTCATAATAGTTGATGTTAAAAGTACTGTTGCTATTTAATTTATATGTTCATATGTTGTGTTTTATCTGCTGCAGATAAGACAACAGGTCATTTGGTCAGGAGCACAAGACGCATGCATGATGTTTGATAGACTGTGCAGTGCATCAACATGAAAAAAAAAAGAAAAGAAAATTGATACATGGGTGACTTCTTCTGGCAGTGGAGATGGGCAATATTGATTTCAGCAGGGGGAAGGATTGGTAAATGAGACAAAATCAATAGAAATAATACAGTGGCTATAGTAACAGTATTGCATTTAGCTACACTGAAGTAGTGTTTTTGTTAAATCTTGTTAATAACTTGTGTCTGGGTGAAAAATAATAATTGAATTCCACATTTGATAATCGCATGTACTGAACTGTAATTAGTCATTTGCTTAGCCAGCAGTAAGGCGGGTTTCATAACATGTCTGTTGAGTCTGAATCCACCAATCCAAAACATGTTTGATCCTTGTCAAACGTATTTATATGATGATTATATAAGAAACAAAAACCTACAACTCAAAGATTAAATTGAGATCGGCACCTTTTGTGAGATGAGTGACAGCATAATTATTGTTTATATGCTGTAGATACAACCTGCAAATGAGATGAAGAGCACGTATGTTAAATATGTATCAGACACCTTGTAATAACAGGTGCGATGTCTACGTTTACACACCTTGTTTTTCACATATGCTCTGAATTCTTATGATCTCGTTCCCTGCATGATGTATTTGATTCATGCAGAGGACGTTTTCATTCATATTGTAAGTGACAGAATGAACCTTGTGGAGAATAGTTAAAATTATGATGAGGCTCTAAAGGTCAAGTACGCCACTTTCATTACTTGACATGATAAACAGCAGAGAGGTAAATGAGTGTAAGTGATTATTTGATTATATTTTCCTTAAATTGAAAAGTTGGAGGTATCGTTAGTATGCCACTGATATGAAAATACTTATGTTTAATATGAATGTGTTGTTGATTGTTGGCCTCTGCTTTCATGTAATGCTGAAGACTTGAGCCTGCCTTCTGCTGTGTTGCTGTTTCTGAATAGATTTCCCGTTAATGTTGCTGTTTCCCGTGTGATTCTGGGGAGGGTGAGCTGCAGTTTGGGCTCCACTTTGATCTGACGCCGGAGACTTTGCATGCTTCTCTCTGCTGTTTTCAAATATAATATTAATACTTATTAAATATTCTTCCTGATTCTTCAGGTAAAGTAAACAAGAATGAGATGTAGGGCCGTTCTTTGATCTCGTGCTGAATATGATTGAATATGACAATCTCCTATCCACTATAGAGGAGTACATATCATATTAATATTACAGTTTTCCTGTATTGTACAGGTGTGGCGTTGAACTATCCAGAGCCACACTTTTCTCTAGCATCCATATGCATCAGTGTGTTTTATTTGTGTGTGTGTGTGTGTGTGTGTGTGTGTGTTCTTGCAGGCATGGTGAACTACAGCGAGGTGTCTGGCTACCCCCTCGTTCAGCATTGGAGTCTTCGCTCTGTGTTGTACCACGTCAAACTCAATCAGTGGGTCCTCTCTCAAGGTAAATCAATTTGCACTTGTGGCAATTAATTATACAGCATTTGTTATTACTGGTTGTTTATTTATGCTGGAGGAGACTATGCTCAGGTCTATGGTGACATAACGGCACTGTTGGCTATTAATTATTTATCACATTGTAATTAATATGACACATCAAGGTTAGTGGATAATCATAACAGCTGCAGTTCTTTGTTTCATTTTCATTTTTGATCAGCTATGTGATTAACAGGCAGACTGCCGTCTTTTGATCAGACTGGGATGCATTCTCTTCTTCTTCTGCTTAAGGATACTGTGCTGACATTGTTACTTATCCTCCAATGTCGAACCTCTTTAGATATACTGCACATCATCATGCTGTTGAAAAAAATATGCTGTAACCAAATGAATTAATCTCACAAAAACACACACGTCTAAATCATCAGTCTTCAACATAATAAAGACTCCTCCACATCACCACAGGGCGCTTTGCTGGCAATTTTGTAATGTAGTGCTAAAAGGTTCAAATTGGGTCCATTATATCAAATTAAAGTCTGCTGAAACAGTCAATTAAGGGCTATTTGCGGTGCTGCTGTTCAGCGGTGGTGCTCTGAAAGACAAGTGAATGGGTTAGGGTCAAGTGTCCTTTAATCACAAATTAGCAAAATGTCACTTCAAAAGGGCACAAACTAAAAGAAAAAAAAGCTGCTCCACAAGCACAACCCAACAAGGGCCTACTGATGATTGTGTCTACAACCTCACTGCCTGTGTTAATTGTACAATAAGTCATAAAATGGTATTTGAAGCACATCTGGAGAGCTTGTGGTGAATGAAGTATTCAAACACAGTGATGGAAAACAAGTATAAACTGTTTTTCCCTCCACAATAAGAAGTTCAACAGTACACATAAAACGGTGGCCTTTCCAGGGAGCGATCAAACCCCCGGTGCTGGAGTTAGGTTAGTGCCACGCGCCCAGAACAAACGAAAACACAGTCGTAACCGCAAGCGCCTAAAGAAATGGACGTTTTCTGTACTGAAGAGGAAGTCGAACGACCTTCAGCAGACGTTAAAGGTTTTATGTTGGCAGGGAGGAGATGTGTAGAAATGGCAGAGTGTGACGGGTATTCACAGTGTTCATGGACATATAAGGACATATAAGTGCACTGCCATTATTAGGGTGTGTGTGTTAAATAGTAAATGTATATGTGGGCCACTGTGGCGTTTCACATGTTCTTGAGATGTACATGTTTAGAAAAATCTTTAATTTTACATAGTAGAATTGGCCAGATTAAAACTCTGCTTGAGCAACAGGTAATCGTAGCTGAAATACTCTCTCACATCATCAACATCATCATCACCATCATCATCAGTGTTTTTGGTTAAATATATACAGGATCCATTCCATGGATAAAAAGCAAATGTCACATGAGACTGATGGAAATGGAGGGCAACTTACAGAAATATGTATTTCATTTCATTTTCCTTGTCTTTTTCCTCTGTCTTTGTGATAGCCTGTCATATATCACAAAGCTCTGTATCCATAGCAAGACCAAAGCATTCTGACAGCGCCTGTCATGGAAACTTCACAGAATAAGATAACTGTGGATAGGTATTTAGTCAAGCAATACTTCTTCTGAAGGCTGCTCCTGGCTGCTGACACGTCAGGGATTAGACAGAATATTTTCTGACAGATTCCTCAGTAGTAAATGTGTTATTCTATGAAAATATAGCTGCCTTTTTTCTTTTTATTTGCCTCACTACATAACTTTAGCTGTTCTGGCAGTGTTTCAGGTTAAACAGGGTAACACTTGTTAAAATATAGCATTCAGTCATTCTGCCTGGCTGCAGGGAGAGTGTCATTTAATAATTTGGATTTTTGTCATGCTTTAAGTGCATGCATTATTCATATATCCATCATAAATAGTTCCCATTCTGATAAGCGCAGCCACCCTACTGTAAATACAGCCATGACACCTCTAATGCATTTCCAATGGCGCTGCTGTGGTTTCAAAGTGGCTGCCGCGTCTGCTGAGGATACAGTTTCTATTTTCTCTTCACTCAGAAGCGACTCGGCAGCCTCTCCTTCTCTCTACTCCCATTTCCCACTTTAGCTCATCATATTTCAACAGCCACCGGAGGGGTGAGGCTACTGATTTTTACATCTGATAGCAAAGCCCCCATCGCTCATCCACACTGAGCTCTCTGCCTCTCACTTCAGTGGCCCCCTAATTTAATTTTAGAGAAGAAGTAAGAGCGGGCGGAGCACGAGTGCTGAGGTATTAATACTGCTTCTCCTGGAAATGATAAAACGATAAACTACTATTGCACGTTTGCTTTCCAATATTTGCTGAGAGAGAGAATCCCAGTGAGCACATGGTCATTTTGTTACACTGTATTCAATGTATCCAACGTGTTTATCGTATGTTTGGCTAAAACTGAAACAGTATTAGTTATTAGACATGTTCTTTTGCTTGTTTTTAATGAAATGTGCTGTTACCGTACCCAGAAAATCCACAGGTATCATGTCCTTTTATCCACCATTGTGGGAAAAAAACAACAACCGTCACTTCAGCCGAGGTCTCTCCCTCCTGAGGCAGATTTTGAAATTAGCTATAAACAGTATCTTTCACCCTGAGGTGTTTGCTGCCACTTGCAGGTTGAAATAAAGAGGGAAACAGTTATCTTCTAAACATCTATGCCGTGCTGATGTTTCCCTGCAGTACAGCAGTGGATGCTGTTGTCATATACAGGAAATCTGGTGACTTTTCACTGATAAAAACCCAGCAGGTTGGTGAAGCTTAAAATACTTTATTTTTTTACAATAAACAACGTACGAGGCTAATTCAAGGCTGACGTCTTATACATTATACAATACATTCCATATACACTCACAAATTATATATTTGAATGAATTATTACTAGAAGGAAGTAGTGATCATAGCAGTAATTCATCAGATGCAACATGTCCAACTTCTGTACGTTCCAGGATGGTCCAGGAGGCTCAGGCTCCCTGTTAGTTTATAGTCCACGTACTCACTTGTTCTGGAGCTTTCAACCTCATCACATGTTAGCACATTGACTGAGCTCAGGTTATATGATATTTCTTAATACGTCTAAAAATGACTTGACATTTTGATTCTCATTTTTGTAAACGACAGCTGACAGAACAATTTCAGCAATGGTCACTTACATGTATGCTCCGGAGCTTTCTGTCATACCACACAGTCTGCTGATGAGGACCGGGTGATACTGGCCAAAAGCTCCAAAACAAGTGAGCACATGGACCTTTAAGTTGAAATAGTTTGGGGTTTTTTTTAACTGTTTTTGTATGAAAATGGAATTAAACTATTTGCTAAACCTCATTATCAATTTAAATAATGAAGACTTTAATTACCTGCTTCATCTCACAATAAGTCCCTTCATAAATTTGTGTTAACTTTTACATCAGAACTGCAGTATGTAAAACCTACCATGTACTTATCAGTGAATGGAAGCCAGACAGTAGAACAAAGACAAATGCTGACAAGAAAATAAGGACAGCATTGTGGTACAAAGGAGCAAGTTACAGACATGAAAGTTCTCACATTCTGTTTGAATCTCTGGGTGTCCAAAGCTTCAAGAAAAATGTACTGTATTTTGTGCCCGAGTCTCCCAAGAGGCATTATTAATTCATCCACAGCAAATTTTAAACTTCATCAGGTATTCTGATACCGATCCATCATCAAGTATTCAACATTTCTAAGGCACCTTAAGTCTACTACGCACAACTTGTTTTGACATCGACATGATTTCATTTTCACTGTGCATAAGTCTGGTGAGATCATTATTTTGCTTTTTATCATGAGGGTCCATGCTTGTTCATGTCCATGTGTGGATAATCAGCCCTCTTTGCTTGAAAGGGCCCATGAATAGTAAATAGCTGACTCGGATGTCCACTAAATCCGTTTAAGACACTTAGTGCCAGATGCCTGACAGAATCTGCTGCTTCACCAACTGTAATTTGGAATACATATGTGCAGTTAATAAAGTAAAAGACACCAGGATTAAAAGGGATCACAGAGTTAGACACCAGCACTCTACAAAGGTTTGTTGCTCCTAGAAATCACACTCATAACATGTCATTGTCAGACTTATACTACTTTAATTATTCAAAAAGATATATGGACATAAGATTCATTGCTTTTATGAAAAAAAGGAATGCAAACCGGAATATTGTCATTTACGGTAATTCAAACTCCAAAACAGAATTTTATGCTGTGTTCATAGTCTGGTCTCTTGGAATCCAACAATTTTAAAACACTAAAAAGTAAATGTATGTTTTTGCTGTACTTTAAAATGTGTATTTTGCTAAATCTTGCAAATCCTTTGCTTGTTGAGCCGTTAGCATCAAATTAGCATTAACAAATATGTTGACAACATGTTCACGTCCCAAATATGATAAAATTATATCCTATATTATTATGTAATCTAGTGCTACAACTTCTAAAGCTGTACACTTTTGTCTGACAACCACATAAACCACATTTAGGCATCATGTTATTTGTTAACTTAAAATCCATGTTGCCAGCCAATAAAATTATAAGCAGCTGAAGTTGGGAAATGCCAGAGTGCTTTTATGGTATTCCTGTGATGTGATTTTATTAAAGATCCAGCCGGAGAGAGGTGGAGCAGTTACATGAGTAGCACTAGAATACAATACACAGTAAATACAGTGTATGGCAGGCAAACAATGGGAGTATTTACAATGAGATTAGAGCAATTTACAAGAGGTTGTAATAGGAATTCAATTTAGTTAATGTCGGGACAGCATCTGTAGTTTGTCTGGGAAGACTCTACAGCTTTGTGTGCCTTAGAAAGTAAAACAAAGAATACACTTACACCTCTTGAAAACATGGAATTTCACAATGTCTTCATGATCCCAAACTCTCCTTTATATTCTTCTGTCTGCCCAAGAATCTGATTCAGGTTTTTGTTTCAACTGAAAACATTTACCAGCTGTTTTTCTCCCCCTCCCCTCCACCCTGCCAGCATTCAGTTCAGCCATTCATTCTCTGGATGGGGCGACACAGCGGAGCGACTTTGTCTCCATCCTCAGGGAGTTTGGGAACCACTATGTGCAGGAGGCAGTGTACGGCTTCCAGGAGTCCTGTACCATCTGGTACCCCAACAAACAGGTCCAGAGACAGCTGTGGCTAGAGTACCAGGACATCAGCAAAGGTAGGACACACACACACAGCCCACAGCCTCACACACACACACACACAGCCCACAGCCTCACACACACACACACACACACACACAGCCCACAGCCTCACACACACACACACACACGATGCACATGATGAACAAAAAAAGTAGACAGTATCAAAGGTAAGAGGACCACGTGACTGTGGGATGTAAAGGAATGTGAGTTTAATTCCTACTGCTATTTATACGTTCATTGATTGTACACATTCATAAGATGTCACTCCCACAAATTATATAATAGTGTGTACATTGGTGTGTGTGTGTGTGTGTGTGTGTGTGTGTGTGTGTGTGTGGGAACCATAAACCATGCAAACAAACAAGTTTCATCACAAGCAAGAGTTTGAACCTCGATCCTGTTTGGTACTGATTGACAGGGAACATGTAGTGTTTCGGTATCCGTACCACGACATACGGGGTATTATATCAGAATTAAGAATGTAAACAAAACAAAGCCCTGCTTTCTACTTGATACTGCTACTCCACTACAGTACAGAGGGAGATATTGGACTGTTGACTCCTCTACATTTGTGTGGCAGCTGTAGTTACTGGTTAACTTGCAGATAAGATAGGATAGATATGAAAATGAAAGCTGCTTAATAATATAACACCGGAGCATTTTACTGCATAACAACTTCTATTACTTTCCAAACATTGTTTCTTGTCGTACATTGTATTGCTAATATTTGTAAGTTTTATTTGAGTGAGGTTTGAATTCAGGAATTCTACGTGTAGTACTATTAATACTGCATGTATATATATTTTTATCACACTGTCTTATTTCTACTTAACTAACAAATGTGAATAAGTCTTGGCCAGTGGGTATAATATTCTTAGTAGCCAAGCAGATGATACTTGTTTAATCTGTTTCCATATTAAAGATCCTGTACACATTCATGTGTAGCAGCACTTGTGATAAATGTAACTTGGTAAAACGCATCCATGCAGATGACAACTAGCTGCTTTCCTTCTGCTTCTTCTTCATTTAAAAAGATCAAATGATTTCGGCATGTTGCATCTGCTCTCTGTCTCCGCTGTACATGTGTCGCACATTCCAAACGTTGTAATGTTTGAGTACTACACTGAAGTGGAGCGTGTGTGCTGGAGATCAAAGCGTGGCTTTGCAGTAAAACCAGCATTGTTCTATCTCGAGCGATTGCAGTAAAGTATAAGCACTATCCAGAAGCACTTGTATTTGCTTAAATGAACAATCAAAGAATCAATGACTTTACTTTTTGTTTTGTTACATAAAATCCCAGCATATGTCAGCCATCCATCTTTTTATTAACTGTGCTTGTTGTCTAAGTAAGCCGGAGCAGAAATAAGTCATATCCCGTCTTCTCTCCCCGCCATTGCCCCTCAGTGCCTCCAAACTGTCTGCAGTGGTTTCCTTTGTGTGCCTCGGCCACTTTTCTTCCTTTCCCTTACTTCAAGGACACCCCTGCTGTGTTGCTGGCACATGGCATCAGATGCGTGACTTTTTCCACCCTCATGAGAAGTCCGTTGCTCTTCATTTTCACCCTCTTCTAACACGACAGTTCCAGACGCTGCTAAACGATTCAACACGATTACTGACAAAATGCTATGCCCCTTCATGTCCTCTTTTTCCTTTCAAACTGTGACTTTAAGTTTTCTTTTTTTTCTCCAAGTTCATCCTAAATTAAGCAACCTGCACTTTGCAACAACTTGCAGACCTCAATATTACATTCAGTACCAGTCAAAAGCTTGGATACACCTTCTCATTGAAGTGAATGGGAAAGACACTGTATCAGTCTATAGAAGTACTGTATGGTATATACATTGTTTTGTGTTAATTGTAATGAGTTTGGCACTGAAATGCACCACGAGTATAGTTTTATCAGGACACATTTAGCAGAATTATACACGTATAACATAATAAATCACGAACTGTTTCTAAAATGTAATTAAAAATGAGGTTTTACAGTTTTCTACAATTTCTGAACTGAAATTAACTGGTACACAGCCAAATCATTAATTCCTCTTTGTGCTTTTAGTCAGTGCACAGGAGCTGAGCTAAATGTGCAAAAAAATGAAGCAATACACCATGCACCAACAGTTAGGAATTCTTTAGAGGACTTTAATTAATTTTCATACATAAACAATATATTTGTTTAAAACTATTTTCCACAATTGATTTGTCTTTTGGTGATTATTGTTGACCAAGCTCTGGATATAAACAGACGGCTATATAGTGTATATTGTAATCCTATATTCATGTTATGTGTCATTATGTTGAAGTAACAATCGAAACATCAGATTTAATCCACCTAGAACTGAAAATCTGATTGTCCAGAATGTGTATTTTTCAGAGAGCATCATGGTAACATCGGTATGTGAAGATCTGAAATGATTCAATCTAAGTGGGTAACTGTTTTAATCTGGCGCAGGACCATCCGTTTCAAGGAAAGAAATAGATTTCATTGGCAAAAGCTTGAAATCAGAGTCATCTTTCTTAATCTCTTCCCGGCGTCTCGGAAACATCCTGGCCTTTTGGAGGGAGTAATGAGCTCACAGGAGAGTTTGATGATCCATGTCCTCACCCTTTGCTCCAAATACAAGATCTGCCTGACTGCAGCCTCCTTCCATATTCAGTGAGAAGCCGGCTGATCATTTTAGCTAGCAGCAGTTTTAAGGCTTGTTCGGGTGTATGGTTAATAAGTATTTATGAAATAGAAAAAGATTAAAGAATAAAAGATGAGTTGTGTTTTTCCAGTAACTCACAGGAAACTTTAGACTGCATCAGTGAAGAAAACAGAGGAAAACCTTGATCACATATCACATAACGCTGTGCGGGCTGCTTAAGAATATAGCAGAAAAAAAAAGATTTGTGAATTCTCATAAACACAATGCAATTGCACTGTAACCCAAAACAACCGCTATTTCAGTGTACAATTTCACTTTAATATAAAATCAATAAAAAAGCGTCCCAGGAACTTTGATATTGTGTGGCAACTGTGCATGGACTGTAAATTATAACTCCGGAGCTCAATAGGTGAAAGAGGCACATAAGACTCTACGGTCTGTGAAGTTAATTGAAGACGTACACCAGTTGTTTCCTAATGACCCAGGAACTTGAAAACAACACATGCACAGTGCCTGACTATCATTGCTGTACCCGTCATGTTTGTGGACATCGCTCATTGCTCATTAACTGTGTGCGTTTGGCCATGATACCTTGTCTCAGTGATTAATAGCTTCCTTACCTTAGTTTCCTTCCCTGCTCTGGGTTCTGATATGAGTTTTCTATTGTCAGACACATGACCTCAATTACCACAGCAGAGATCAGACACCGACAGCGAGAAAGCCACTGCTGCAGCAGGGGAGAAGCATTTGATCGGAAAGTTTACGACTTATAATACTACTGATTGGAGCCTGCTGTAGTTAACATGTGAAAACAATATGGTTGTGCTGCCCGTATGAGCAGGATTTGGTTTATGTCGGTCGTTTATTTGTAATATGCTGTTGATAGAAGTATAAACCAATGTGGTGCAACCACAATTCAGATATTTAAAGCTGCAGAAATGTGACAACTAGCTGTTGTTAAGGTCTGCTTAGGTTTACGCACAAAAAGCACCTGTTTTAGGTTTAAAATGATCACTTTGTTAAGGTGTAGGTTAAAGTTACTACATCCTTAAAGTTAGACGAGCTGTGTCGTCATGGCCACAATGCCACAATAACAACTGTTGCAACATAATAACCATAACCATAACCATTAAAACGTCCTGACAACAGACACAAACATCCTTCCCTCTCATTGAGGAAAATTGGCAACTTGTACAGACGTCATGTGAACTGCTCCACTGTTCTGGTCACAAGAAGTACTTGATTTGATTAAGTATTCAATACTTTGTTAAAGAGTGAACGTTATAATATAGAATAATAACAGTAATAAGAATAATAATAAGAATAGTTCACTGAATGGTTTGTACCATATGAAAATGATTTGAATATGATGCTATGGCCTTCACAGTCAACGGGTCTCATCACAAATGAACAGATGCTGATGGTGGTGGAGCATTGAAGCTTGATTTTACAGAATGTGCTTCTAAATCTTTTGAAATTGAGTCTCCATCTTCTCAAGGTTATATGTTTCCATACTTGAGAGGAAATCTCAACAATGTTGTTAAATACTGTGTGGACTACTCAAAAATATAAAAAATCTGTTTTAAGAACTGCCCTCCAAGCTTCTTTAAAAAATAAATAAAATAAAATAAAATAAAATCTTAAAATGAGGACAGTACTGCAGCCATCCCAAAAATGCCTTGACAAAACACACAGCCTGGCCGTGAATATGATTAGTTAGCGTGCCTCGTCTCGAGCTCACTTAGTGACCTGTCACACAGAAAATCTGTGAAGACCAGCTTGCTTCAAAACAGCTTGAAAATAATTAGACACTTCGGAGTTCTGTCAAAACACTCCAACAGCAATTAAAATTTGAATATGCTTCAGAAACACAGCTGACATTATAGAGCTTGTTAGATTGTTAAATGTCAGATCAAATTGAAAATCCCATACACAGATGGAATTTGCAGACAAAAGCAAAGGTGTGTCTGCAGTAAACAGACAGCAAACAGTGTCAATCAGGCTCAAAGATCCTCCTGTTCTTCTCTCTCCGTCCCGGCCCGGCCTCTTTTACTTTCTCTCTCAATTAATTCATCGCGACCTCCTTCCTCAACCTCACCGCCCTACCCCGTCGAGTCAGGTGTCAGCTCTTTACCAACCTCCAGTGCAGTGCGGCGTGCTGGTATGTGTGTAAGTGTGATCACCCTGCCAGCAGTCAGGTAAAAATAGGTGCCTTATTTATTCTATTAGGGCCTGTCATTTTAACAAAGAAGCAGCAGAGAAAGTCACGCTCAGGGGCGAGAGAGTGGAGCGGAGGAGGAGGAGGAGGAGGAGGGGAGGAAGAGTGAGGAAGACATGGGAGAAATTAATCGGAACTGGCCATGACCTCTGCAACCTCTCTACACCAGCACGCACACACACACACACACACACATCAGATTAGCACCACCTGCCCTGTCAGGTTACCAGTTGGGAATTACCCAACACAAACCGCCCATACCAGACATGCCTCTTTCTTACATATATATATAATATATATAATATATATATTATATATATATGTGTGTGTGTGTGTGTGTGTGTGTGTGTGTGTGTGTGTGTGTGTGTGTGTGTGTGTGTGTGTGTGTGTGTGTGTTTGTGTGTGTATATGTATACAAACACGCGAGCTTTATATTTATGTATATTTGCAGTGGTAACTTGTGAAAATGAATGACTTGTTAACAAAAAAGTATTTCTTTTATTATTTTTCTATCATTAAATGACCAGTTAAAGATGATTTGCAGATGATAATTTAATAAGACTGATGTGTGTTAAGATAACTTAATACTTCTCCTATTTATTAATATTATTTATCATATTTATATCAAGATGTTTGCTATACATTAAAAAATTATATAGACCATATGATTGGTGTCCAGTGAAAACCACATGTCTCAAAGTATCTCTTAAATCAGTCACTGAAAACTTCAGAGATCTCGCTTCTACCAACTTAATGATTGGAATGACTTCAGGCTGATCGCTTGAATGTTGCTGGTCTGCGTGGTTCATTATGTAGAACTCCTTATGTATTGAACACTGCAGAGCGTGTTATTTTAGGGTAGTAAGAGATTCACACTGTTGGTCGTGTGATGAATTTTGTTTATTGCCCAGTTCTACAGTCAAAGCCCAAAAAAAACATTCATAAATGCCACACATAGAATGATTGTGTATTCCCCCCCAGCATGGTTGCCCATAAGCATTAGTAACTATTTTCCATAGAAAAACAGCAGAGTAAAATAGTATATATGGAGGAATGTTTGTCATTCAGCAGCATTTATTCTCTGTACAGCTTCAGAAGGAGGGTTTTGTCTGCTTAAGAAGTGAGTCATTAGTGTAGGCTTCTGGGGTGAAATAAGCTGTAAGGTTGAGTGTTTTCTCACTACTTCTTGGCTGAAATCAAAATAGAGATGCGATATGGAACATAAGAATGCTGGTTATTCATATTGCTGTGTTTCTGTTTCATATGGTCTGTATGGAGTGTCTTTGACTCCTCAACATCACAAACATTTTGTCATTTACATGTCATTTATTACATTTTATGATCTAATATTTATTTTAATTCCATTTACTTGATTCCATTTTTGACTATTTTCCTCCAACACGCCAAAGACACACCACCTGCTGCTTTCCTGTAAGATCATGTACTACTATATTTCCATAATATAATATAGAAATGTCTGTAGATGTTTTGCAGGATGGTCTGAACAGGACCCTCTTCAACCTCACCATAAAATAAATGCTGAAGCTTTCAACAAAATAATTTAAAGGTGTTATTTAGCTTCAAAACTTCAAAATCATACAGAAATGTATATTTGAGCGTTGATGAGTATAAATGAATGAACTGCTGTTTGTTTGTGGTTCCATAGGTCGTTTGCTCATGATGCTGCTTTGGCAGCTGTAATTCTAGACGCAACCATCTGGATTCATAGTTGATCCTTATTAATCAAAACTACACAGACGGGTCCTGATCTTCATCCTGCAGTATCATTCAGCCTTCTCATTTTTTCTTGACTTACTGATTACTACATGACTGCACATACAGTATCCATATATCGTTTTTTTGTGGTTCATCTTAAAATATTTGGATAAAACATATCAGGCATTTTGAAAATCACAGACATTTAAATAGCTGCATCAGGATTTTGAAGATCTTGTTTTATTTATTTATTTATTTTATTGATCAGAATATTTTAAAACCTCTGTAAATGTGGATGGATGTCTGTTTATATGAGATAGATGTTGAAAGCCACTACAGACCAGTTGAAAGGAAATGGGCTTTTATACATAGATTACTGCTCTACAAACTCAACAAAGGTTCTTGACATTCTTAGTAAAACATGTGGTTTTCATTGTGTTGTGTACTCTTATCTCCTCTAACAAGATAGTTATGTATACAATGTACTACTTCTTAACAACTAATCTGATATATGGCCTGGAACCAAACCAAATCAAAGTTTAGGCTCAAACTTTTAACATCTGGTTTTTGTTTTGCTATTGAGAGCTTCTGCTCCATATCTTTTTTGCCTCTTTTTTTCTCTCCTGACAAACCTACTGTAGTTGTAAGAGACAGGTGGGGTTAAGGAGTCCTCCTGAAGTGCAGCCTTCAGGGGGGGAAAAAACTAGCAGTGTGGGGAGGGCAGAGAGGAAGGTGAAAGAGCTGAGTAAAAGATTTGAGTTATTAGACAAGAGATGAGCAGGAATTGGATAAGGAAAGCACAGACATCCCAAAAATGAAGGGTTTGAAATCAGTGGGACAATGTGAAGAAAATAGAAAAGGGGAGAGGAAGGAAATGGAAAAGAAAAAAGAGATAAGGAGGCAGAGGAGGTGAGAGGAGCAGATTATAACGAGTAAAGAATGGGCCTGACAGGGAGAAGAAACAGGAGAGATGCTGTGGAGAGGAGGGAAAATCTGAGGAGCTGTGGGAGGAGGTGTTGGGAGGAGATGTCATCTGTCTCTCTGAGGAGGAGGCTGGGTGATAAATGTCTTCTGCTTGTTCAGTTACCAGACAATTACAGACAGACGTGTAGCAGATTGTCTGCGAACTCTAAAAAAGTGTCTTTTCTGCAAGTGTGTGTGTGTGTGTGTGTATGTGTGTGTGTGTGTGTGTGTGTGTGCAGTTTAAAACAGCTCAGCCCGCATGTGTGTGAAGCTGTTATCTTCTGCATTTGTTTATGCATGCATGTATCAAGCGCAAGTGTGTGTTTGTCCTTTTGTGAGCGTTTGTAAATGTGTGTGTGTGTGTGTGTGTGTGTGTGTGTGTGTGTGTGTGTGTGTGTGTGTGTGTGTGTAAGAGAGAGAGAGCTACTGCAGCAGAAGGATAGAAGAGAGTCTCATCCAACTTGTCACATCTAACGAAGTGGAACTGCTCCAGCAGCTAAAGTTAAAGTTAAGAAACAGATTGTCCGGCCGCCTCGTCAGCACAATCACAGACCAGCTCGCCTCACCAGAACCAGCAGAGCAAAGGCAGGTGTATCACTTTACATGCAACATGATTACAGAAGTCTCATTACCACAGGATTATGTGAATATAAAGAAAGACGAGGAAACACGTCACCGCTACTGAGATACTTAGAGATGATGTACCGGTGCTTCTTTATATACACTAACAGTTGAAATGCGACCCTGGGGCAGGAAATCTGAATTAACTTGCTATCTGGTTACATGAACTGGTGTAGTTAAGAAATGGCACACGGAGTTTTAGCCAATTGCTAACAGCTATGTTTCAGTGTGGAGTGTGTGAAGAAACATGCAAGTCGCAGTTCAGAAGACCCTCAAATGCAAATGATCTCTTTAATCTGGGTCACACTTTAGGTACCAAGTTTACTTGCTGCCAGACGTTGACAGAAAATATTGCAACAGCCTTTTATACGACTAATGCTTCCGTTTGAAAGATTTAACTGCCGCTGTGTACAAATTACATGTGTTTTATGCGTGTGTGTGCAAGTTAGGATAGCTAAGCAATACTAATAAATTGTGTAATTTAGCATGTTCAATCATCAAATAAAAGATAAAGAGAAGGCAAATTAAACTAGGTTCCTCAAATAGCTATAACATTCTTGTTTTTTTGTCATAATGATGTGTTGCTGTACTGTGTCATATTACTGGATACAGAAGTCATAATTACACAATGACATTTCCTTTTTTTTGTACTGGTGATCAGTGTTGATAAATTCAAGTAAACTGGGCAGCAGTACAGTCTCTACGAATACAAGTTGATAATAAAAATTGCTGTTTATGATGGCAATGTTTTTTAAAACTTTAACATGGCAAGAAAGGCATGATTTCTGAAGTATATATATGAGTGTATGTACATGAAGGCACATAAATAGCATACGCATAAATATACATAATTATGTTTTGTTCTTTGTCTCCCGCCTCAGGCATCAGATGACAGAAAAACTTTCCCTTTTAAAGATAAATTATATAACAGTATTTAACGCATATATTTATTACATCAAAAACACTATTTCTCTCCTCGTTTTTCAACCGAATATTTGATTCTTACAGGTTTTTTTTAGATTCAACATTTTTAGAGAACCATCAAAAAACAACTGATGCTTTGAGTTACGCTGACGACCACAAATCTCAAATCTCTCATCAGGGTCTCGTGAAATTTTTCATTCTACTAGTGGTGTGAAATCCACACAATGCAGATAAGATATTCACAGGCATGTACAGTGCACCGGACAGGCATGAATAGTTACCCCAGATGCTCCCGTGTTCATTCAGAATCATGCTTGTCCATTCATACACACACACACAGGCAGAAAAGAATGGCAGGCCCTCCTTAAATTCCTACAAGACAGCTGGGAGTCATTTTCCTTGCTCAGCAAAACAACCTTTTTTTTATCTCATCAAAAGTGGAAGCTGACAAGATATCCTAGAGAATGACTCGTCTGTCTGAGTCAGCTTAGTGTTTGAACACTTGGGGCATTTTAAGTTTTAAAGGAAAGGATGGCTTCTGTAGGGAGTTGCTTGCTGCCACCATTCAGTATTTTAGGGCTCAGAAATGTTCATTTAATCCAATTTATTTAAGATTTAATGTTGTGTTATATACTGTATTTGGTAGATTTTATTTTGCCTTGCAGTACCATGCAGTTATATGTGCACTGCATATCTAACCATAGACCATAACCATAAATACAGTAAAAGTGGTATAATGGTACACAGACTTTACAGGTACATTTTCACTTTAATTTATACATATGTATATATATACACACATGTTTCTGACCCTGATAAAGTTAAATTTATATTAACTGATATGTTTTAATTTGATAGATCCTTCTTAAATGTTGCACATGAGACAGTCCTGATGTGAAAAATGATCTTGTAACGATGAACACAAAGTTTTCAGAACAACTCCAGTAGAACAAATATCGACATAACCATTTTTAAAAGTCAACATGGCAAACGTGGTTAATTTACACATTTATTTGAGTTATATTTGTGGTCTCCTGATGAGTGTCCAGTATTCACTCTCACTTTCGCTCTATTTTATCTATTTCTGAGAAAAATGGCTCTTTAGCTTCTTGCTAACTTTTGATGCTGGGCAGGTATTGCAGGGCGTAAAACCAAAACACTGATGCATATATTGATTTTTTTTTTTATATTTGATCCGACATTCCTGAGTCTTAAATCCAGCTTTCTGAAAGCTGTTAATTCCCTGCAGAGACACAGCAGCAGTATTGTTAATCTGACCTTTTGTGCTTCATGTTGGTGGTTTATATGCACTTCAATTTTCAATAAAAGCCAGTGAATTAGTATTGTTTTTGCAGTGTAAGAACACCCACACGCATGCACTTTGTTTTCTTCAACTCAAGTAAATTACCTGATGAGACAAAGCTCATCATCCCTACACCTTCATGTCTTATCTGGAATACACAACTCATTGACGTACAGGCGACAAGCCAGTTGTAATTCATTATGTGTTGTAGCCCTCTTTGTATTATCTACTTTTCTCCACAGAAATTTTATTCCACACTCAGACAGTCAAGGTCGACTCACAGATGAAATTCAAACATTTTATTTTCCTTGGTGGGAACCTGTGGAGGAGTGATGGAGGAGTGACGGGGCTGGTATCGTCATTGCTCTCTTATTATTCTTTCTCTCTTCTTATTATTCTTGGCTTTGCCAGAAAAGGAGCATTTTGACCAGTTTCTTTCATTTCCTTTCCTTTCCTTTCCTTTCCTTTCCTTTCCTTTCCTTTCCTTTCCTTTCCTTTCCTTTCCTTTCCTTTCCTTTCCTTTCCTTTCCTTTCCTTTCCTTTCCTTTCTTTTTCTTCTTCTGAAGTCCTGCCTGGAGGGAATTCTCTGTTAAATTGTCGTATTCTTGCATTCTTCACACTCCTGCATTTTTCTATCATCTTTTTTGTGCCTGCACCTATATTTTTCTCTCTTTTTGTTTGTCATGACAGATAAGACAGCTGAGAGAACGTTTTCTGTTCAGACCTGGGTACTTTGGTGACATATTTGATCGATTTCCTATGAATGATGTGATTTAAGAAAATATACATATTACTATAAGTCTAATCTATAATACATAACGCACATTGAATGGGCTTTTGAGAACTGTTATGTTTCAGTTTAATCTAGCTGGCGTACAGGGCTGGTTTAAATTGATTTTGGATGGATGTAAGATGACATCAGCTTCATATGAATGCACCATACATCTAAATACTGTAGTAATATGCAGGTCATCGTATATTCATGCCTTACCTCTGGTTTCTTCGTCAGTGATCAGTCTCTGGCTCTCGCTCACTTAGTACAAGCAGATTTCACTGTGTGATATTCATTACTATGACTACAATTAGGAAAAAAATACATAGAACACAAGACAGAAACTCAAAATGTACGCAGGCTTTTTCAGTTAGTTCAGGCTGTTGAGAGCTAAGCTAGGAATTATGTAAGATCACCATCAATGTATCAATTACAATAATAAAGCTGTGAGATCTCAGTCTGTACGCATGAGCACAGCCCTTAAAAGAAGTCTCAGTATTCAAAATGTAATATACACTTTGATGACACAGAGTGTTCAGTCAACCTTATGACTGGCCAGAGGCATAGCTTTAGTCTATAGCTATAAGTGGTCAGTTAGCTGCAGCGTTCCCCTCTCCCACTGAGCCTGAGGTTTGGCTGCTTCTCATATTAAAGCGTGCATCACGTCTCATCTGCTGGTCAAAAACCTCCACATCCACTACAGGCACTACAGAATATATAGTTATAAATGACACTTTATTAAAACGTTTTGTTTAGTAAGGCACTGTTTGTGTATTACATATTATATTATGATTAATGATTGTAAATTAGCATACCCACTCAGCTGAAACCTCCACCCTGAGGTCTAACACGCAGCCAATTAATTATGTGTGTAATATGCTGACAGGATGTCTACAGTATATAATGCATATACTAACAGTGAATTACAACATCCCAGCATGTCTCTGATTCGCAGTAGTTTAATAGTCTTTCTTTAACAACTATATGGTCGACCTTCTTCACTAGCTGTTACTAGTGACTGTCTGTTGGTGGGCAGAGTGGGTTTATCAGAGCTTGTTGAAAACATGCAAACAAATCAAACAGTAACTGTCCCTATAAAAGAGGCTAAATTCTCTATGGGTTATTTACCATGACATTATAACATTTCATCACTGAAAGATGAAAATCTCTTTGTATCCTAGTGAAGCCAGGTCATTAGACTTTCCAATGACTAAATGCTTTCAAGTTAACGCTGAGGGAGTGACGGTAACCTTGACGGAGAGTCGTTCATTGTCGCAGCGCCTGTTGTCGCATACACGTAACACACACACACACACACACACACACACACAGATGCTTCTTCTGAGCTGTGCTGCTGCCGTGCCGACAGAAAACTAAATAAAGCAGAAAGGTTTGAAATGCAGCCTCATACTGATGCAGATAATGAAATGTCAATAAGACCGCGAGAGAGGAACACACACACACACACACACACACAATATCACTCGTCTGTCTGTCCGTCCGTCTCACATTTTAATCTTAGTTGTTTAGGTATGCGTACATATACAAGAATAAAACATCCAGAGTGTCTTAAATATTAAAACATTGCTGTGTAGACTTATAGCAGTCCTGAGTAAAAGCATTTGTCTGTTGCTCCACTCCCCCACGTCCAACCCCACAGCACCACCCCGTCCTATCAGTCAACCTAATTTCCTTGACCATCCGCGTCCTCCATGACAATCCAGTGTGTTGACACTGATGAGCGAACAGGCCATTTGTCCTGTACAACACGGCCCTTCTGCTGCTCTGAGCTCCAAACTATTTATAAACCCATCCCTTTCTGCTCTCTTCCTTTAGTGAGCACAGGAAAAAACTAATTTGTGGTTTGTACCATTTTACTGGCTGAATTCCAACCTGAATCACAGTTTGAGTTTGCATCTTTATGAGTTTATAATTGTGGCTTTGCTGTTGTAGCACCGTTGTTATTGTACAGTAGACATTTCCTATAAATAGCATTCATTGCACAGTGCATGTGTACATGCTGGCAACATGCAAGAGTTTGTTGGACCCAGCGTTCTCTACCTTTCATTAACTAGGGATTAGGCTAACCCTTTCTGTGTGTACTATGTTGGGTAGTATGCTCATTCAGTTAGTATAGGGTGTGTGTGTGTGTATGTGAGCTTTGAAAGCATTTTCTCAACTTAGAGTCTAGCTGGCCTATGATTTAATGAGGACGTGTGACAGAAATATCTTCCCCATAGAGAGACAGAAAGCAAGAAGGGAAGCGTGAGGGAGAAAAAGAGAGATATCAAGGACAGTTGGAGAAATCTGTAAAGTCAGCTGGGACGTCTTAGTGGTAAATCCATCACTGTCCCCAGTGTCTTCACAAATGTCTAAAAGCAGCAGCGTTGGCTTTGTAATCTGCTGCCTGACTTGACTCCATATTAATTTGCAATCAAGGCACATTACTGAGCTGTGCGTGTTTTGAAGTTGCAAATTCTGTCTTTCTGAGTGTGTGTGTGTGTGTGTGTGTAGTGTGTGTGCGTGTATAATTAAACCTTGGTAATAGCATTGCCTCTTTTAGTTCTCACTGCAATGATGATCACATATCAAAAGCGAAGTGGAGGGAGTAGTTGTGTGTAGGCTTGTAGTGGGAAGCATCTCATCACGTTACCAGCAGCAGAAACGCAGCGTTAGCTCGTCGTTACGTCAGAGGAACTTACAGCGTATGGCGAATATGTGTATTAAACAGGATTTACAGATAAAGAGCATTTTCCCTTTTTTATTAGAGACACTTTTTAACACACTTGTTTACAGTCTCAATAATAAACACAATAGAATAGTAGAATTATCATCTCTTTCTGACAGTGTCAACAAAAACTGAAAATGTCTAAGCTTTATAAAAGTAGAATTTATGGCAGAGCTGTTGTATTGGATTGCATTAGATTGCACAGGTGTACCTACTGAAGTGCTCGGTGACTGTGTACTATGGCGGGATGTTTTTTGTTCTTTTTTATATATAAAACTTGAGGAAGAATAGTAGTAAGGAAATACAGGACAAGAAGTAAAACAGTTCAGTTAGCTCTGAAATATCAAACATGCACAAAACACTGAAAACACAGAGCTGATACTGGAAGTGGATTTGACAAAGCAAGCAGGCAGATAGCTGTGAGTAAAGCCCTTCACTTCAAACAAAAGATAAAGTGTACTGTAAACAATTGAAAAGAGTGTAGATTGAATGTATGCGGAGGATACGACAACGTTGACCTGTACACAACACTCAAAAACATTAGTTGTGAGATAAAAATGTATGAATATAATAAAAAGCCAACAAAGGAGAAAATGACATGAAACGTTTGAAGTGTGTACAGTCACCTGTCAGGTGACACTTTCCTTTTCTAAATATACATAAAACATGAACACTAAAACCTGACCTTGTGGAATAAAACTAGATCAACAAAAGACGTTATACAGTGAGTGAAATCCCTTCACATTATAATATACACATAAATGTCAACAGATGGAACACATCAGAGAATAAGAAGACTTTCCAAACTCTTTGATATTAAGATTCCCCGGACAGATAAACAAGCACTGGATAGATGTCCATCTGATTATTTATTATTGAACAGGAGGATTGAAATGTCTCATCAGAACAGTTACGCAGTGTAATGTATTCAGCGGTAATATAATATATGCATATATAGGTATATTTGACAGTGTCAGACACAGAGGATGAATTGATCATAAATGTGTACACTGACTCACTGAGTCATGTATGAGAATGACCTGCTGTTCAACACATTCTCCACTTGATGCGTTGAACCCGGCAGTGATTGGACAGAAGACGCTGACAACATGGCAGCTGGAATTAATCAGACTCTGTTCCACATCCTGCATGTAGATTTGGAGGCACTGCTTGGCAGGAGAAGCTCCTTTCGCTCTGGTTCGAATGCTGCGGACTGAGAGTGTGCAAACGTGAGCGTAAAAGCGTGTTTGAACAAGGCGGTTAACAAGTGGATCCGTTTCAGTGATTAACACGTGCTGAGAAGCATCTAGTTTAGTACCAACTATAATACAAATAGAGGTGGGAAAAAAACCTCCTTTGTGAACCATATGCTTCGACAGAAACTCTTTAAAGCTGATTCATCAGCTGTCACACTCTAAATGTATTACACCATCGTTTCACAGTCTTTTCAACCCATTTTGCATAATATAATTAGATTTCTGCAATCCTTTTCATAATCAGCACACTTGCTGTGTTGCATAGTTGAAAACATTGCCAAGTCAGTCCTCTGTGCATCCGTTCCCGCCATCCAGCCCTGTGCTTACTCTCCAGTCTGTCATTTTATTTCATTCGAGTTGGTTTTACCCTTTAGGTGTCTGCCTTCCATTCTGATGCTTTTCAGAGTCAGCCTCAGATGTGGTGCCAGCGTTGGAAGTCATTCTCAGGGTGAAAGCTTGGCCTTTTGATAAACTGTGAAAATCATGCAACGATATCGATCAAAGATGGCTTCTGAAGTACAGTTACAGCATCCCAGACACATTCTGAGCCTACAGACATGTCTGTCATTTCTGAGTATCAGTATGTACACGTAATCACATAAATAACAGGAAGAGAATGTGAAGAGAGCCGTCGATTGATATTCTGTTGGCTTCACTGAGGTTCATGTAATTTCTGAGGGTCAGCTTTGTGTGGAGAATCCTCTGCTTGTAGACACGGAGGCAAATATGTGCAGGTACAGTAAAGCTGTGGTGGGGAAGAGAAAACTGAATTAGCTTGTTATCTATAGAAATCTTAATGAAAGCAGACAAAGGATAAAATCTCTGGATTATTTTATTTTATTTATTTATTTTCAAAACACAAAACTGCCCGTATGGTCTTATAATTTGAACATGAACGTGTGATGCACATTGCTGCCCTCATAAACAATCTTCCTATATGTGTGTCTTTTTTATGTCATTTAATCTCTTAGGTTACATCATTTTTACACTCATGTCTAAATGTGCTTCATAGAGTGTAACCGTTGCTTGCCTTAGTAAATATTGTGCAACGTTATTTAATGAGTATTTAAATTTGCAGAGCAAGCGGTTCCATGAATGCAATTCCTATCAACGTCAGCTTTGTGTGTGTGTGTGTGTGTGGCGCTAAGTAGCAACTGTTAGCATGCTAAGACACTTAACTAAGACGGTGAACACAGCAGATATTACCTGCATGACATCGTCAGGTTAACATTGTCAGTGTGGGCATGTTGGCATGATAACTGCTACTACTCTCACATTCACCTCACCACATCCACCTTATATCTCCCAATCTTCCAATTCAATTTTGTCGACAGCCTCACAGAGCTGCTAACGTGACTATAGTCTTCGTGTCGTAGCTACATTTTTATTTCTGATTTTAAAATCAAACGTCTTTGCTGAAATGCTCCTTGATTTTTTTTTTTGTTCTGTTTTCACATAATTCACCTGTCAGACAGTCCAAGTAGCAGATTGCAAAATGACACGTTGCCTTTGTAAAGCACACGTTAAGAGCAGATGCACAGATTGGCCTCGGATCTCCACTTCTCCCTCTGCTTCATTAACAGTGAAACATTTGGTCCATACACTTCTCCCTAACTCTTATAAGACTATTTCCATGTTTATTCATAACTCTGCAAGACATGTACACCCACACACTGATAAAGCCAATTACTGCACTGGAGGACTTAATTTCATCCCACATATCAAATTGAAAAGATGCAGGGGTGTGTTCACGGTGGTTCTGCTTACTGGTCAACAGCTTCACACTTTGACTGACATTAACACTCCCAACAGCCGCTGAATAGATTGAAAGTTGTGTTGAACTGTTAAAACTTTTGCTTTGTTCCAGGGGCCCCTGCTAATTTAACTGACAAATAAACCTTTTTGCCCACGTGTTAAGTAAGTTCGGGACTGCAGATTGGCCCTTTTAAGTATTTTAATTAGCGCTCATATAGTGAAGGCTTCACGCTCCAGTAGCGTTTTTGTCACTGAAGATTGAGATGGTCACGGATGAAAAACTGCTGAAGTTATAGAACGTAGCATAATGGATGACTCGCATGGAAATACGATGAGATAGTCGATTATGATGGTGTGTTTGTCTGCAGCTGTGTGTGTGTGTGTGTGTGCTTGTGCGTGCGTGTGTGTGGTACATTGAGCTGGTTCCGGTGATCCGCAAATGAAGAGTGATGACAATACTGCTCAGGAGGTTTGATCTGTGTGTGTGTGTGTGTGTGTGTGGGCGTGTGTGTGTGCGTGTGTGCGTGCGTGTGTGTGCGTGTGTGTCTGTGTGTGTGTGTGTCTGTCTGTGTCTGTGTGTGTGTGTTTATGTGTGTGTGTGTCTCTCTGTGTGTCTGTGTCTGCCTGTGTGTGTGTGTGTGTGTGTGTGTGTGTGTGTGTGTGTGCGTGCGTGTGTGTCTGTGTGTGTGTGTGTGTGTGTGTGTGTGTGCTTGCCTTCAGCCATTTTCTTCTCTATGTCTTCAAATTAAATGTGTGTGTGTGTGAGGGAGGGGTCGGGGGCTTTAGGTAAACTTGGCTTGAGTCTAATTGTTCTGTTCCTTTGTTCCTTTTTGCCGTTGCTGCAAGTCAATAGTTTCCTTTTTCCACAAAATCAGAGACAAAAACTTTCTTCCTCCTGCATTGCTGAATAAAATGGAAGAATTAGCTTTCTTTCTACCCAAGGGTGTGTGTGAGTGTGTAATGGGAAAGAAGCATCAGAGCTTAAAACTCACCACATAGCTGGAGCATGCCTAAATGTGCGTGTGTCTGCATGACTGTTGGAAGATTTCACATGTCCCATGTTTCACAGCACACACACACACACGTTGGCTCACATACATCCAGTTTTATCCCCTCCCATGCTGTGCTGTAAAATAAGCTGAGGATGAGAATATCAGGTGTGTGCTTGAATGTGCAGCACCAGATGGAACTGAAGAGGTAAAGCTTTATGTTCAACACGCACATACTACAGAAATATTCATAAAGTAAACTCACTGCATGTTTCTGTCCAATTATTGTGTAGGGAAGCAAAACCTATCCCAGGAAAAGTATATGAAGATGTTCTGTATTATCAACAGAGAATCTGCAACCAGCATTTTCATATCATTCCCATTGTAGGAAACATTTTTGATATTCATAGTTTCTTTATCTTGCAGTAACAAAACAGATGATGATACTGTTCAGGAACTAATGAACAACCAAGATGAGTCAGAGTTGAATCATCTCTGTGTCCAATAGCAGTTAAATTGATTCTGGGTTTTTTTGCCCAGAAACTTGTGAGGAAAAAATAAGTTTATAATAGAATATCTCACACACTGTTACTGTGAGTAATGAGAGCAAGAGTTTGTTACGCTTCGTGTTTTAATGCTTTGTGGATCTATACTCTGAGCGTACGTGTTGGGCTGCCAGCTGTAATTAAGGTTTGATAGAGGAGACAGACTGATCTGATGATTTCACAGAATGGATCGATCTGTCATATGCAGTTTATTTTCAGATGTCAGTGATTCACAGGTGCATACTGTTTCTAACAAATCATTTTTATTTCACTAATTAAACCCTGTGTTGACACAGTTATGTGAAGCTTGGCCAGTGTTCTGTTGACATTTATTAACATGTGTCATTGTCACTGTATATAGTTTGTCTCAGTACGTCATGTGCTTCTATATATATATATATTTTTAATAGGTAGCTTTACACATGGACACATATAAGCAGCTACAACTACAGCTGCTGTTTTATAATGAGGTTAAATGTCCCATGTGTCAACTTCTTTATCGATATGAGCTTCACAGGTCCCAAACCTTTACTACTTACTACTACAGCATGTTTATAGCCGATCAAGATAAATAATATAGTAGACTTCACTGGTATAGGCAGGCCACTGGAAAAAGATTCTACAAACTGGGTGTTGTTACACTTGAGTTTCATCTCTGTGCTTGTTGTTGTTGAGTCATGACAAATCTTTCATCACCATATGAGTGCCACTGTTTGCACCTTTTTTTTTCTGAAGTGATGTAAGCTGTGAAATTTGCGAAAGAACCGAAGGAAGAAATTACATGAATTTATTTAGTGCTTCATATAAAGAGTGAGGGGGAAAAAATAATAACGCTGGCAAACCATAATGACAAAAACACAGCAAACTGTGCTCCAACCAGCACAAAATCATTTTTCTCCATTCTCTCTTATCAGTTCTCTGTGGAGGGAAGCTAATTTAGCCGGCATGTGGAAGCAAAACATCTTGATTAACATATCTTAGCAAACTCAAAGTCCTGTGCTGAAGGCTTGTTTTCTAGGTAAAGTGTATACATAATTCTGTTAGTTCATCTTTACCACACATAAGCATGCAAGCAGAAAAAAAAAAGCCCAAAACTCCCCGGTGTGATCCAGCAAGCGTGATGATAAAATCTGTTTGACTACACTTATATTTCATCATTGATTTTTGCTTCCTGCAGCAGCGCCAGCATTGCCATTGAGATGCTGCGCTCCTATACAGTAACTCCCACCCATATTTCTTTTTCATTAAAACAAACATCCCGCTAACTCGGCCTTGATTTCCATTTCACCGAGTTACGTCTGTGTGATTAAGATATGGAGCACTTAGTTGTTCATGGGCTTTTCAATTAGAATCCAACCTAAAACCACCAGCACTAATCCTCACCACATGGCAGCGTGGAAGATAAAAAAACGGCTTTCACACATATACACACATACGCGTGGGGTAAATGAACTTTCACTTTCAAATGTAAATCTAGGCAGCAATTAATTTGTTGATCAAGAACCATTCATCTTAAATAATTTCTGGTTAGGTTAGATGCGTCGACCGGAGTGCTGCTGCGGTGTCTGGATGCTGCAGGAAAAAATCAACTTTAGCTGAATTGATTGTGAATCAAAGACGGACGCTCCCACCGTCACCTCTGTCACTATGGCTCACACAGCAAAGTACCCTCCTTTCCTCCAGCGCAAGTGGTGTCACGCTACTAAATTGCCCCCTACAGGCCAAAAGTACCACTGCATGTTCAGTAAAAAGAAGGTGTGAGTCCCAGCAGTTTGACTGGATGAACTGTAACACAGCCCACGGGGGCCAAACCAAATCAGTTTCAATGGTATTATGAATATTAATCACTACAGCAGCCTGGAACCTCACTATACCCTCCCTCCCTCCCTCCTTTTGTTTGCTAACTGAGCTGTATCAGTCCTCCTAGTTTATTCTCATGTCTAATTATCCCTGCAGAATGCAATAAGAGCGGCAGACTCTCTATTCTATTCTTTTCTTTAATTACATCTGAAGATGAGGGAAGGGGGCGGGGGTGGCAGACACTCATCTAAAGAAGAGGGCTTTTGACTTTCCAAGACTTTCATTTTCCATGCAGCACACAGGCTGAATCAAGCACAGGCTGACTTCTTCCTTTTTTTCTGAATCCATAATATTGGATAATGAATATTGTCAGTGTCTTGCAGAAATCTCACATGTCTAAAATTATACTCGTGGCTTTTAAGGACATGAGGATACATTTCTAACTAAATGCTTCTGTCTGGCCTTTACATGCATACAGCGTAAAGAAAAAACCCACTCGTTTATTTATACAGCGTTTTATTTGTTAAATAGAGTGATTTCTGGCTGCCTACATTTGACAGGCGCAGTAGAGGAATGACATGAGAAACAGAACCAATGACATGTAACAGAGTGAGCTGGCCCGACTCAAACTTGTGACATTGCTGATACATGGTCATGGTCTTAAAACCCTAAAACACCAGTACACCCCCAACAAGTAGGTGGAAAAAAAAAATTGTAGTTGATATATTGGTGCTGATTGCAAAGTTAAGATAAAAGTGCACATGAGAACTTAAAATATTTCACTGTGTCACCCAGGGGGGCTTATGGAGGCAGAGTGAAAGGGAACATGTGGGATTTCCTGCAATAATATTTTAATAGATAAACAAGCATATTATACCCAGTTTTATTTTTTTATATGTTTTCCTAATTTTGAATCTCTAATGCTCCGTGTGCTGAAGTTGTCGTCACTGCTTCCTCTCTCTCCTTGTCTGTGTGTGTCCAGCCAACACTTTGAAATGTTTCTAATCTGGACTTCTGAGCCTGTTTCCTGTTCCATTATCTTTATATCCGCACCAGCCCTTTCAATAAGTGTGTGGCATCTCCACCATGGGTCACTCATACTGTCAGTTTCTGTTAGACCAGCGAAGCTCTTTGGGGTGAACCTTCATCAACCCAACTGGTTCTCTGCTCTTTTCTTCCCTGCTGCTTTTTTCTCTTTTACTGTTCAAATGAAATAAAAAGTAGAAGTACTAGCACATGAATTGTGTCTTTAGAGAAAGCATTACCAAAGGCACTGATGGATTCAACCTTATAAAAAGCTTCTTCTGGGTGTAAGATCCTGGCCCTGACACCATGGCATCTAAGCATTGATTAAAGTGTAGTCAAGCTCAGGCCACTAAAACCTCTTTGTTGGGTGAGTGGTCATGGTTGAATAATAGAACTGGCAACTAGTAACAAACTGGGCAAGAACCTGCTATCAGATAAATATAATTTGTAGAGCCACCAGTCAATAGATGTTGCTGGAGCAGCAACAAGAGCATGTTCCCTCACTGGCTTCCCAGCAGCAACCACTGCCAACTGTGGTATATGCTTGTAGTGCTTCCATACACTAAATATAGTAGCAAAGACTTGCTTGATCCATATGAAGACTGTTTATGAATCTATATCTCATATATTCTCTCCCTTCAAAGCCAGTGCAAAAGTAAAGGCCGTCATGTTTTGTGACACAAATCACGGACTTTAGCTTCTCTCGTGTGTTTCACAGCTGTCAACTTCCATTTTACATTGTGCATAATGTGGTTCTCATTTTCCCAAATGATCTCAGGAGACTGTTGCTGCTCACTACCTTATAAATCTGCAGCTGACAGATTCAGAACGGAACTTGACCACATGCTGCGTAGCAAAAAGCGTCTGCTTCAAGACGAGATCTGATGCAACGATTTCCTCACTGAGCAAACACAAACTGATAGGTGTGAAACACACACGCTCGCACGTCGTGGTTTTTTGTAAAGGGACGCACTTTGATCACAGAAACTGAACGTTCGTGTCATAGTCCACAAAGGACAGACTTTGTCTTTCAGAAGCTGAGTGCAGAGGCTCAAACAAAACAAAATAGGAAAATGAAACAAAAGAAAAGAAAGTCTCTCGGTTGTTTCATTTGCTACAAAAAAGTCAATATTTCTGTCAGGATTTGTTCTTAATAAAGGCTGTAGCATGAGAGTGCGTAGCCAATGCCAGTTCTCACTGCATGGGATATGATTTAAGATACACTTTGAGGTTTTGAGTGGGTCACTTTTTTCAGATTTTTACTTAAGAGTGACTGAACTGCAGCAGCTTGAGGCTGTTTGAGCCACATAATCCGGTGAACCAAAATGCCATAGACTTACATAAACCAACACTGAAATATTGAGTATATATATATACAGTGTGTTTATTCTAATTCTCTGTGAAATCATTTCTATTTTGCTCCTGTTTTGAAGAGGTAAGACTGTATCACAAATACACAGTGTCATAATTTCATAAAATGAATTCATCTGGTGAACAATAAAAAAACAACCATACAGTATGTTTTTAGCAGCTCGGCATCAAGGAATCTGCCCCGTGAGTGGTGTTTTGTTTGTGGGATGGTAATCTGGCAATAATCGGCAGAAGAGAGACGAGAAGCTGTATGAACAGAGAGCTGCAGTTGGCCAGAATCAAACTCTTACACAAAGGATTCTTGTTTCCCCAAAGGAGTTGCTGAAGATAATTTGATATAACAAGCCAGAGTCAGTAATAAAAAAAAGATGATGATTTCGTTCAAAATTGCGCTGTGGTGCATCATGTTTCTGTTTTTTCTTTCTTTCTTTCTTTCTTTTTTTTGTCTTACACACACCAACCTTCAGCGTGAGCAACCGCTGTCAACTATGACAAATAGGCCTGCTTTTATTTACTGTGATTAACGAAGCACCTGCATTGATGGAATGAAACTTCAACTTTTACACATTGATTTTTGTATTCCTTTGAAACTGAATTGAGCATGAGGGACTTTTATTTTTTAGTTTTAAATGAAACAAAAAAAAAAGGTTTACATGACTTTTCCAGATACCACAATGCAATAGGTGGAAAAACAACAGGCATGGCAACATACACACGAGGCACACAATGTGAAGACAAGAGAGGAATCTGGAAGAAATAGAAATGAAAGTAGTTCCATGTTGAACGTAACAAGAGACCAAATGTTCACAAACACTGAATCCATTCAGCAAACGTACAGATGATGAAATAAACTTCCTACTGAATTTGCACCAGAGATAATTTAACAATGCGGACGAGCTCTTTAGCAATACATGTGCAGCTAGCATTAAGATCAGCGTCACAGCAACTCCCTGAAGATGCACACACACAGCAGAGATTGCACCTGCCTCCAGAGACGTGGGTCTATATCACTGCACTGATTTGTTTGACAGTGGGACGCTGGCTGTTTGGAATTTCTGAGGGTTTCTGTGCAACATCAACAACTGAAGCATACATATTTCATGCTTTTCCTTCCTCCCTATCTGAATTACAATGAGTGCTGGAGGTCCACAGGGTTCAGTTACCCTATAAAGATTAAACCTCTCCATGTATACATGGACCTCACAGGAGTGAAGGGATCATCCAAAGCAACACAAGCTGGCTTCTCTGGTTCTTCCTGTACAGTCAAAGCTGTCACAGCCAGCCAACAGATGCTGTATTTGTGCAGGTTGTAACCGAACCATTGTGTAGGAATATACGACTAGTGATGTGACAAGACTGGAGTACAGGAGTCTTTTTCTGTCATCTCTTGATTTGTTTCTTCCTTCATATAGTCTTTACTTTACCTTTTTCAATTACTATCATCATAATAGCCACAATGCATGAAGACCTCAGTGCTTAATACCCACTAAAGGCCATCAGGATGTGTTATTGAAACATGGTGTTATTGAATTATATTGTACGGGGATGTCTATATTTCGGATCAATCGACGTTTTCCAAATGGCTTCTACCGGATGAAATTAGGGCTGCAGACTGTGACAGTCAGCACAACTGAGTCACACCAGTTGGTCACGCAACAGAAACGCCTTGATCTGAATCCCAGTCTACACAGTCTGGTTGACCAAGCATGTGGCCAGTAGCTAATTATATAAATATGAAGGCATTATTTCTACCAAAAACGCTCCGAAACCAGCTGTTTCCCAAGTTGGAAACACAACTAAACCAATCTGTTGCCTGATAATAATGTTGACAGGATAGACGTCAGTCATTACTGATTGCAACAAGAACACAGACTGTATAATGAGCTAAAACTTTAATTCAAGCTACTATTAAAAGGCTTTCGGAACCGTGTTGACACAAGTCATTTAGCATGTTGATGACCAATTCTATGACATTTATTTCCGAACACTACCAGTCTGGGACATCTTATGGTCCGTGCTTGTTTTGAATATTTCCATGTAAGTACAGTATTAAAGGCGAGCTTTAGCATTGCAGCAAGAGTTCCCATACTTACCTCAGTCTCTCTTCCCTTGCATCAGTCTTGCTTCTTTTTCTCCTTCTATCTTCTTTCCTCTATAGCCACGAACAATTATATACATACGTTGCAAATATTCTGTTTTAACTCTAGTTTTTACAACATACATATAGTAGGTTTTTTACAATTTGCATCAACCATCTCATTCTACGCTCTTTTTTTGATCCACTTGTGTACTTCTTTCTAACCTTTGCTTTTATGTATCCAAGTGTTCCCAATCAGTGACCTCTCGGTAGTACACACTGATAAGATGTATTATGCATGATGTTCACAGTATAGCCCTGCTGTTTATTTTTTATTCCTGAAGTCATTTATTTATTTACATTGTGAAGTTTCATAGCACATCTCTGCATCTGTGCCCTTTGCACTTTTCCCAAGAACCCAGAATGAAAACTGTAGAGTGAGCATGCTATGTTGTATATGTTGGTGAGTGGGCTGCACGCCGTGTGCTGGTTGGTTGTATATATACGAGACGAGAAGATGACCAGTTGAAAGGTCACTTTGTTGAATTCTTCTAGCCTGTAAAACAGATACAATAAGACATAATACGCCGATGTTACCATGTTTTAATGTGGAACATTTAGACATTCTTTTAGCAGTGAAGGACTCAGTTTTATTAAAAATAAAAGGTTGTGTTTAAAAGCACGCTCACGAGTCTCGAGTAGGCGTGTGTTGGACTTTAAAGCTGTGATTGCTGTCAGCCTATTCACCCAGAATCAGCCTGTGAGAAAAAAAACTGTCTGAAAAACTTAACAGCAGGTTGCTTCGGGTAAGTTGACACTGTTTATTACTATAAATATATATATATATATATATATATATATATATATATATAGTTATAATAAGAGTAAACTTTCCAAAAAACACCTGTTCTTCAAAAGAAGCAGAGATGATTTATGTCTTGGTCTTATAATAATAATAATTCTCAATATTTTGCTCTAGTTTTTACTGGATTGAGAACTATCTTCAATCGAGAATGAATGTTTTTCAAAGAATAAACGGCAACAAGGATTTATAGATGGAAATCTCATCCAAACACAAGGTCGTACATTAAACTCTTGGATTATCTAATCATGGTCATCTACCACATACCTCCTATTACGTCGTGTGATTAACTGCCTTCTCACACTAATGTGCCAGCTTCTGAATCAGATCACAGCTACAGAGCCACAGATTGGACAATCGCTGGAAGATGGGAATGTTAATGAACTGTACTCTAGCCAGCCTTGTTACCTACCTGCTCTCTTGATGAGGGGAATGAAAATTAGATCATGAAGGGAAACGGAGAACTGTAGAAATGAAGATAACACCACCCGAGCAGCGGCATACAACTTCAGGTGTGGTTTTGCCAACTCTTGCTTGGTGTGTGTGGCTTTCTTGGCACCATGTATGGAGACGGGATCATACTTAATTCAGCTCCTGAGCGAGATAATCCTCCTGCTTTCTTTTCACATGTGCTTACATCAAACTGCATCTTGGTAGCTCCTTGACATCCCAAGCATTTTTTTCCTCTCTATTTTTGGTAAAACACACAAGGCTGGGGACCATATTTTAAGAATCCAGACCAGACCGCTCCCATATTAACCTTCATTTCTGTCTTTGTTCTTTCCTGGCACAGCGTAATACTAAACTATGTGCTTTGTGATACAATTTGCATGAATACACAGAGTATGGAGCTGTGTAATGACCTATGAAAATGCTGTAGGCAACACAGTCTGCAATGGGGTATGCAGGAAGTCGAAGGGCATTCAGCGTTGAATAATTAAGCTGAATTATCATGTATGTAAATGAGCAGGGGTTAATATTTAATGTATCGCCATTTTGATACATGGAATAAGACTAATGCATGTAACTACGGACATATAAGGATCTTAGCAAGGTCAATAAGTATACAAATACCCTTCTGATCCACTGTGTTTCTTTAAATATCGCAGTATAACAATAAATATCTTGATCAGAATATAAATATTGAAAAGACCATCCCCATTTTGCAGCTTCTGGTTTCAGAAGAAGTTACTTTTCAAATTGAATAAAGCCTCTGGTAATAGACCTGCCTGAACCTGAGATACATTTGCCTTGGTGTCCAGTCCATCAATCATGCTTGTTTTTGGATGTGACATGTAATAGGCGTTCTGTTATTATAGTGTTTCACTCACATGCAGTATGTGTACTCTCATATAAAGCTCCTGGAAGCATTTGGAACGATTTTCCTTGACTTTTTCTCATCTTCTCACATTTCTTGATGCAGTTAATCTTCTGTCACTTTGTAGATTTTGTGAATGTTCGTTGGTTGTGTAATCTACAAACCATCTTTACGTCTCATTGAAGACGGACAGTGTTTAGTGTGGTTGAATCGGTAGAGGAAGTGATCTGTGTCCGGTCGCAAACGAACTCTGCAGCAGTTTGTTTTTGTGGTTTGAATATGATCGGACCTCGATCTGACTCAATTACAAGATATGTGACATTTTGATTCACATGAATGTTTTCTGTGTAAAACAAAGAAACCAAAGAGAAAACGCAACGCGTTTACCGACCCGTCCACTTATTCAGATCAGTGCAAGGTTTAAAAACATCCTTTCTAGTCTAGCAGCATTAAAACTGCACCGTAACACTTAGCATTGCAATCCTCTCCTTACAATGCTTCTTCATTCCACACTCATGAACCCAAATGAGACGCTTTGACATTTGAACAGTTTTGCTCTAAGCAGCCTATTGGAACAGTGACGACAGTAATACTAATCATATAATGACATTAATACCATCATTTTTACCACTATGATCCAATTACTATACCATCCCTCCCTACTATTCTTTACTTATCTCTGTTTCTACTCTTCTCTACCTCTGGTCTTTTTGTCCAGTCAGTTTACATCCGTGTCCAATCCATGTACCTCCATTTACAGCCATTCAACTAACAGCCTTACAATAAGTGGTCAAGCAAACATTATCTCTTACTCATCATCCTAAATAGATGCTTTCAAATTACCCTCAAATCCTAAAAAATCTGCAACTTTTCTCTTCACATTCTGGGTAACTACAGCTGGTGGCCATCATTACCACCTCATAAGGAAACCATTGGGCTCCGTCTCACTGCAAGCTTATTAGAACACTTCCACAGGTTAGGCCATTAAATTCTGTCGTTAATCCCATGCTGCTCATTCCCTCCCATCCCATTTCTTTTTCTCATCCTATCAATCCTTCCCTCCAACCTTTTCTTTACACATCTCCATACATTTGCATGTCCTACTCACTCTGACCCTATATCGAGCCGTAAGAATCCGTTTCTACTGTGGAGCTCCCACAGAGCTCTTCTTTCTATTCACAACCCGGGGCCGTCGATTCCCTCCAAGGCTTTAATCTCTTATTCCCCTCTTTCTCCAACCTGCATCCTTCCTTCATTCATTTATTCCCTTCTCCCTCGCTCCCTCTCTTCTGTCCATATTTGCATATCCCAGGTGTGTTAGCTCAGCCGATCGCTGTGTTCTTTTTCCTTGATATGTCCACTTATTTTTTAATTCATGTCTAATTGTTAATGTTTCAAGAAAGCATCCATCCTACAACTGCCTTTCCTTCTTCCCTTCCTTCCATCCCCTGGAGTTATTTTAACCTCCCTCTTGTCCTCTGTCTTTGTTGACCGCTTTGTGAATTCCTTCACTCTTTCATTTCCTTCCTTTCTCTCCTCCTGTATACATTCTCCATATGTTGCCATTTCCCAAGTGACCATATCTCAGGGCCTTTGGAGCCTGGTAGAGATGATTAGATGTTCAGCAGTACCTACTCACAGTGGGAAGGAAAACTATCCCACACCACTGATTCACACCAAAGGCATTGCTCCTCGACCTTCTTACCTTCCTCCCTTTCTTCATTCCACCTAAACTCCCACCTCCGCTACACACTCCCGGTACTCCCACCTGCTCCTGCCTGCGAGTGATATATACCACAGGCATGAGAAAGTGTGTGAGAAAGGTAGAGGATCATGTCTACTGTCACTTGTCTGTAAATGCATGTTCACACTGGTTCACCAAAGATTGTGTGAGGCAGAGAAGAGGAGAGGAGACGCAATGGGGGACAAATAGAGGGAGACAAAAAGCATTGGTGTAGAGAGGGGTAAGAATGAGGGAAGAGCACAAGAAGATGGGAATTAAGACAACAAAGGAACGACGGGGAAGTAAAGAAAAGGGAAGAAAGTGAAATATGGAATGAGGAGAGGAAAGAGCAGGGGTGACTAAAGGAGAGGAAAGAAAAGGAAAGATCAGGAGAAGAAAGGAATAGAAATAAAAGGAGAGGAGAGAATTGAAAGGGAATGATTAGGAACGGAATAGAAAGAAAAGAAATGAAAAGATTAGGAGAGGAAATTAAATGTAAGGAAAGAAACAGAAAGAAAAGGAAATTAATAGAATGAAAGGAAAGGAGTGGAGAGGAAAGTAAATGAAAGATTAGGAAAGTAAAAGGATAAAAAGGAAAGGAACAGAGAGAAAAGAAAGGAGAAACTGGAAGAAGAGAGGAAACAAACTGTAAGGAAAGAAATGAATCTCGCAAAAGATGAGTAGAGGAGTTTAGAAGAGGGAGCAGTGGGTCTGAAACCATAAGTAGGCCAGTTGAAATTTCAGAGAAATTGATTAGCATTCAAACAGACACAGTAGGCTGCGGGGGGTGGATGAATATTTATCAGAAAATGTTTTTCAATGGCTGGCACATAGACGCACCTAAAGGCTGTGGAAAGAGAGAGAGAGGGGAGAAGAGACAGAGACGGAAACAGCAGGACAGACAAAGAGGCTGGGACTGAGAGACAGACTGAAGGGTAGAGCTTCCAGTCAACACATCCACAGACTCTACTCTGATACCATCACACCACCAGCTGAATACAGACGTAGGCTGCACAGACCGTCTCACAGCGCTGTGTGTGTGTGTGTGTGTGTGCGTGTGCGTGTGTGTGTGTGTGTGTGTGCGTGTGTATTACTTTCACCTTGCCCAGGGATGTTTTGTTGTATTTTTCCTCAGCGGTATCCCTCGGGTGTGTCCTTGCATTAATTAGCAAGATTCAGCTGCACGTAGTTAGATGGCTTGAACCAGGGCACAGCAGCACATAAACCAGTCCCCCCATCTCTGCTCTATATATTTATATATTATATATATATATATTATTCTCCAATAAGCCCAAAAAAATAATTTCGTAAAATTGTTATCTTGGCTTTGAACCTCCACAGTTCCCAGCAGCTGCTTTAAATTTTAAATATTTCTTAATAGACATTCCATAGTAAGATCAACCTTATTTGTTTTGACATTTTATACTTTAAAAACAGTAAATAACATGACATTTATGGGCTCAAAAATGTCCACACTATGTAATATTCATCTGGGTTTTATTTGTCCTGAAACTAAGTAAATCCATTCAATTTAGTGACTTTTTGAACGCAGCATGTTTGTTGTACAAATTATTTCAGTCTCAGGGTGAATAATGTGAAAGTCAAAGATGCAAAAATGTCAAATTATTGTTTACTTCTTAAAATGAATAATGAGACAAATAAGAAAAACACTACTCACATGCACACTCCAGTGCACAGACAAAGCTCAGTGCACATTACATTCTCTCTCTTTTTTTTTTTTTTTTTTTGCTTCTTTGCTCTGTTTTTACTTTCTGTGGGCAATTGATAGTAAAATGTATTTTTGTTTTGACATATCAGAAGAAATGACCTGAAAACATGTTGATTGTGATTTCTGGGTTTTGGGGGAATTGCATACCAATTAATTTCCTTTTGACAGTACTAGAGAGACAAAAAAAAAGCTGTGCTAGCTGCTGAAGTGCTAATGGATGTGACGCAGGCAGACTGCAGTTTAGCACTCGTGACCTGTGAGTGATGCTGAGAGACCTGTAAAAAATATAGATGCAAAAGAAGTAGAAGTGGAGGACATACTGTGAGAATATATCTTCTAATTGTAAAATCTATATCACTAACACCTGCTTATAACCGTGTTGTGTTGTGACACTGCATTCCTACATTCATCGTGTCTATTTTCAACCTTACACTAACCCGTCTGACTCAAGTTTCTGCTGATATCTATCTATCCAGTTACCATCTGCTGGAAGCTTATTTCAGCATATTTACTTTCTTCCTGGCGGTGGATGTATGTGCTGCCCGTGTGGATGAAGACCCATCGCTCTAACACTGTTTTACTGTCTTCCATCGTATGCCTTTATATCACAAAGTCATTGTCTGCGACACGTGTTATTTTACTTCCTGCTCCCAGCATCTATCACGTACTCCGCTGCAGTAGCGCCTGCGTGAGTGTAGGAGTTGTGTCTACATGCAGTAGCAACTTACCATACAGGCTTTAAGAGTCAGCTAAAAGCTTTAACCTGACGCGATAGCCTTTTGTTTAATTAAGCCATATGACTGAGTATACGTGCTTTTTTCTACATGTTACACTAACGCATCCGTCACTGAGGAATTTAGATGCAAGGTTTTACAGGCCCTGCCACGCTAGTATGGACTACCTAGGATTCCTCTGATGGTTTATGGATTCATTCTTTCAGGTACTGTACACTATAGGCTGCATGCCAATCCTCAAAGCAACTCAGAAGCTTAAATAAATGATGTTGTCCAGGCTTTTACTGTTCGGAGACTCGATACAGAAGCAGTCTTTACAGTCTGTCCTCTCATGATGTGACACTATCATATATTAAACCTGTTGTTTTTAACATCCAGCATTATCAGACTAGATGGCTTTGTCCTTTCAAATCATTATCATTGAGAGGAGGAAACATTGGTTCCCTCGTCATATGCAATTGGCTCTCAGATTAAATGAGCTTTCATCAGTGCTTCCACACACCCCTCCCCCTTGCCTTTGTCAGTGTGCGCCTCTCCATCAGATCAACTTCCTTATGAAGTCATCTGGTAATGAGGCGAATCACATTAGATGAATGGATAGGCTGACTAATTGCATAAAGCCTGTTAATTGGATGCATATTGTCATGGCTAACTGTTATAGCATCATAACGTCACGGCGCTGATGAGGGTGGCGCTGCTCTGAGGTTGTATATGTGGGCTAACATGGGAGCAGATAGAAATGACAAATATGTCAGGGAGGAACTTACAGACCCTATGTTGCGCTCGCTCACGCTCATTCTCTATCACTCCGGCTCTGTTTTCTCCCATCAGCCTCCGATAATCATTTTTAATTCCAGAGCCGGAAGCTTTCCTGCCCGCCACTTCCCCCTCCCCGCCCACCTGGGGGCATTTCATCAGCCGTTTCTGCTTAATTACCTCAAAGATTCTGTCAATCTAGTATAATTATAAGTCAATTCTCAACACTCTGTCTCAGAAGGGCGGGCTCTGAGTTGAACCGTTAAAATCCAGCTTACCTCGATGACCTCTGGAACTCCCCTGTATAATAAGACAGATGTTACAGTTGTCCTCAGAAGGAAATCCTACCCCAAGACATTTACATTTGCTCTTCTTGTGACCCTGAATGCCAAATTTAGTATCCATTAACATGAATAAATAGGCACTGCTAACAATTCTCCAGCTCGTTCCCTTACACTGCAACTGGAAGTATGCTATGCTAAATATAAGTAGTCATTGTACAGTTGCAGTTCAGCGGTAGCAGTTTGTTACTGAATAAATTTGCTTACACACAGCTGTATCTTAGCTGTGTTTGTCAGTAAAAAATAAAGATAAAGAGATGTTATATACTTGGAAAATGAAAAAATAAGGCCGGCATTATTATTCTTCATGTTTCCTATTGTCAACAAATACAATGAAAAAAATGATTTTTTTTTAAAAATACTTATCCAATGCGTGTACAAAATGTCATGTCCATCTGTCCAATAGTTGAGATATTTCAGTTTGGACCAATTTAGTGAAGAGCGACTGACTGATGGATTTTCATTGCCATGCCTCAGTGTTTTCCTAAAACAGCAAACATCACTCCAACACACGGATAATACTGTATTTTCCTGAGGGCTACAATGACAACAAAATAGTATGTCTGGCTGGAACATATAACATATTAAGAAGAAAAGAAAAATACGTGTGTGTATATATATATATATATATAATGTGTGCGTGCGTGTATCTATGCACGCACAGCACAGCAGCCTAATGGATATAGTGTAATTGCCATACCGAATCCCTGTTAAATTTCACAAACTTACTTTTAATCCTGATAAGTTAATTTAAATGGTATATGATGCTACAAATAAACCACTTCCTGTTAATGGTAACGCATGTTATTACTGATACTGGATTGTAAGTTGTCACCAAAAACTGGATAATTCCAGTCTTGGTAGTGTTTTTCTTCGTATCTGTCAGCATCACATATGAGCAGATGGTAAAGGTTTGAACCTTGAAGACTCTCATGGAAAAAGAAAACTTCTCAAAATGAATCTCTTGTGAGTTAGACATTGGTAGGATGTTGTCCCGTTTTACAATAGCGAGCTGCACACTTTTATCCCTCAAGGTGAAATAGCACAAATAAGTAGAGTGCAGTTTCAGTACAGTACTCATGTCTGATCCTGTGTGTGTGTGTGTGTGTGTGTTCGTACCAGATTGGGAATGAACAGACTGTCCTCCTAAGAAAGAAAAAGGCAGGATCAGTCATCGGTCTTGTTTTACTTCAGCAATACAATATCTGCTCGTAGCGGCTGCACTAACTTTCTTATGGTTATGTTTAGACACTCACAGCACAGGTTAGGGAGAAATAGAGGTAATAGAGAAAAAGTCCAGTCCCCAGCATCAGAGCACTTTATACCTCAACCCGATACCTCGTGCGGTATATAAGTGTAGCACTTCTTCAACTCAAACTAATGTTGCATGTGAACATAATTCAGCCAGCGATTATGTTTCTTAAACAGTAACTAAACACCTTCTGAAAGTCTTTGTCTTTGCGGACATCTGGTGGTTGAGCTTCTCAGCCGACTGCAGTGAACAGCAGGACATGACATGTTGCGTATGATAGGTGTGAACCGGACAGGGTAGCAATACACTGATTTCCAGCCACATGTTAAGTTACTCTAAAGACAGACATGATTGGATATCAATCATATCATATCAATGTAAAAACAAAAAACTTTGTAATGCTGCCACCAAACATCTGCACAAATTAAGATAATTACTCGATCACAGAGTGCATCTGCAGGAAAGTGGATCTGAGCTGACATGATCATACGAAACCCAGTCTCTCTAATAACTATACTGGATGTCAGCATAGGTGCCAGCAGCCCCAAATTCCAAAAATGAATTTGATCATCAAGGACTGCACCAGGTATGTGAACACTTTTCTGAAGTCAACATAGAGCTGGTTAGAGCCGTCTGCCCTTATGAATAACTCACATCTCCAAAATGGAGCTGACAGTAAAAGACACAGCAGAGTACACTTAATACGGACATGAGAGACTTCTGTTTGTGTAGGATTTGTGATTCCTGTTTTGTTGGAGGGATAACAGATGCCTCCCAGTGAAAGGGATGAGTTTTTTTACTCATTACCACAGAGACACAGAACAACGTGTGAGCGAGATTCAAATTAGAAAGAGGAAAAAGACGAGATTTCTGCTCGTATGCATCTCTATTAGTGGTCATTAGCAAAAATACTGACATATTTTCAAATTTCAGAAAATAGTGGAGAAATCACACGGAGCAACACCTTGCAAAACATCGACCATTTGATTTATTTACACACACACACACACACACACTGTTGGGGGGATTAATTTGTTAGAAACAGCGTGATTCTCAGAGGGAGACACAAACAAACACAAACAGACCTGATTAGCACATTATGATTAATGATTTTGACAGCTTATTTTGAAACTCACATAGAAACCATCAGTCTGCGTATGTGCATGTGTCTTTGTACTGTTTGTGCTCATGCATACGTTGATCAAAACGGCTCTATGATCATATTCACGTTTACATTGTCGTGAGTGAGCTGCAATCAAAAATCTGTCAGGGGAGCAGCAAAAGAGGACGTTTTGATCAGCACTGATGTATATTTGCACATGATTGTGCACATATGCCATACATAGTGTGGCCTTATGATGAAACAAACTTTTACAGGTTTGTAGACTGTTCAACTTGTACTAGCAGCAATATGAATAGCATTAAAAGTAATAATAGAAGTATTGATTTCAGTGCCTCTAATGGTAGCAGAAGTAGTACGAGTCAGAGCAATAATGGCAAACAACTTGTAGCTGAACTTGTGCCTTGTTGACATTTTCTACCTTAAAATGCACGGCGAGCTGTCACAGGGAGCACAAGAGGTGATCACTTTCAAAAGGAGCTGCACCCGGTGATTTTGTAGCAGAGCAGAGCACTTTCAGAAGTTGAGAGAATGCTTTAACTTTTCAGAAAGGTGCAGAGTGACATGGACAACTTATTTCTCAGCTGACTCATCATGATGAAAGATTTCTAGCTGCTACAGCACAGACCCAAGAATTACAGGAGAGATTGTTGGTGGTCTTTGTTCATCACGGCCAGTAATTGTTAAATAATATCATGTTTGTTGCAAGCCGTAGTGTTAGTGATGAGATGAGACACAGCAAGAGCTGAGTGGACTGCTCTCATAGAGACGAGGTGCATGTCATGTAATGCTATGTGTAAAAGCACCTCATGCAACATGAAGAATATGCTCTATTCATCATGCTTGGGTGTTAACAAGTCATGTTATTTTGTGTTTTCTTGGTAGTTTATATGCACACAACAATGCCACTGCTGCATAATTAATGTATAATGGATCCATGTATCTAAAGAACTGAAAGGGAAGGACAATGATGAGTTTAAGTGCAGGCTTAATATTAAGATGCAACAGACAAACATTTATGCACATATAAAGTATGTATATATATATATAAACCTTCAGCTCCACTCCACTGACCTCTGCACTAGTGGGTTGCTCGTTCTAAACTTGACTTGCTTGGAGTATTTCACATGAAGTTTTGAGACTTTGACCATGTTTAACAAAGATACCTCGTCATTGTTTTGTAAAGCGCTACGAGCTGCGTCTTTGCATGAAAGGTGCTATTATGCAGGAATAATGAACCATACGTCCAACCATAGTCTGTGTCAGGGTTAGTATTAATGCTTGAAAATTATATCTGGTTTCTGGGTGGGTCAGGAGAATAGGCTTCATTGTGCTGTGGTAATGCCACAGATATGAAAATATTTCCTTATTTATATTACATGCAGCACTATGTGCATGTAATATGCTGCGTGCAAACAAATGCAAGGTGATTAAAAGTCTTATTAAAATAAATATAATACTGTCTGCTGAACAGACGCTCACACTGTTTCAAATCCTTCCTAACCAGCTGTACAGTGGTCTCTGTAGGTATTAAATATTGATCATAATGGTGCATGCATGAATACAGTATGCTTATCACTACGAGGGATGTTTGGAGATTTTGGAAGCAGGGGATATATGAATCTAGGATAATAATAATAATCATTTATTAATTAATATACTTTCAGAACATGTCTTCTAGATAGTAACAGCTCAGCAGCTCCAGTCCAATCATTTCAGTTTAAAAGGGGATACAGATAATGGTTAATGGTCACTTGATCACAGCACTACATAATAAGATCACCTGCTCGTTCCATCTACTGGCTCTTTCTAAAAGACTCATTAAATGAATCTCAAGGTGGAAGCTTTGATATCGTCCTTATCATTTCAGTCTTAGAGAGACGTACATGAGCAGGCAGGGAAAGGTTAATTAGGACATATATATGTTCAGGCATAACACAACCTAGAGCTGGCCTGAAAAATGAAAAGGAACTCGATGGGCCTCATTCATCCAGAAGAAATGTCTCCCTAAAACTCACCTTACATTCATTTCATTCCATCCACCTCATGTGGACGTCCAGCATTCATGTTTTCTTATTTGAGATTTGTTGTTATGTAGCACCCTCCAATGCAGCATCTACATCACCTGAAGGCAGTGTTCGTGTTCATTATCTATCATTTTATTATGTATTGTTGAATATATGTTTATTCATGTTAACTATTATTGTGGGTTCTATCTATCCTACTTTACAAGCATCCTACCTTAAAGGAGTAGAAACATCAGTGTGTTGGTGTCTGATGAGGCTTTAAACCAGACTTCTCTTACATATACCTGTAGAGACACACACCTGCACCACACTGACACAACTCCTTGGTTTTTCTCCGTGTTGTTTTGTGCTGTGGTACTATTGTCCATCTGATCACATCCTACTTGTGTCTATACTTATGAAGGAGCTTCCTTTCATTTCTTTTGATATTACAGTCAGTGACCATTTTGCAGTGAACACTTTAAATCACCGCAGTCATGTCTTTTGACATCTGGAGTATTGCATGCCAAGTAAGTATTCTCAGTATTGAGTCAGGTATGATTGAATTCATCAACTCAGTGGGATACTGTGTGTGTGCGTGTGTGTGTGTGTGCGTGCGTGCGTGAGCATGCTCACTTGTCATTCTCTCTTTCTTTCATGTTTCTTTGATGTTTGAATAAAAAGGGTCCCAGCCTTGAGCATCCCTGTCCCACTGCTGCATTCATGTGCACTTCCACAGTGTGATGATATTGACTCTAGGAAGTTCTTTTCCCCTCTAGATTATGAGGGAAGCAGGTTTACTGTGTATGTATGTGAGTGTGGTTTTGGGTTTTTGGCAGTTAATGGGATTAATTGTGATTGTGTCTTTGCGGACTGTCATACACATTCATACATTACAAACACATACATTTAATTACATGGAGCATTGAAGCTCTCTGTCTCTCACACACACATATGCTCTGAGTGGGGCTAACATGAGGATGGAAACCTGCTATGAACACACATAATTTATTAGCAGGTATCTAATCACAGACTCAAATGAGTTCCAATGGACCCAATTAAGATGAGTGATGAAGATCATCCCAGACAATAAGACAGCACGAGGGAGTTTGATTAGATAGATAAATAGATAGATAGATAGATAGATAGATAGATAGATAGATAGATATCACATATTTGATCAGAAACAGAACAGCTCTTGGCTTTTGTTGTTGTCTGTGTGGAACATCACACAGGGCTGTGTACAAGAGAGAGATGTGAAACACTCATGTTTTTGTCTTCCCTCTCATGCTTTCTGTGTTTTCATATCGGCACGTCAGACAGTGCACAGAATGAGTCGCACTGTGTTTTGTTCCGTTGAAGTTCTGGCACCGCCTATGCTGTTTGTCCTTTTAGTGTAGAATCAGAGGAAATGTGTTGAATGATTTTCTTCCGGATCGGCGTACATGCATTCCTTCAGCTCTGAACGCACATTGACCCAGAGGATTAGCAGGAAGTCTCCTTTTCAGGCATCACACAACTTCACCTTTATTAGTCTTTCATGTCATAAAGCGAACTATCTGTTTTCCCTTTTTACGACTCAAGAGTGTGCAGGCACGAATGCACACAAGTGTGTTCATAATTATCAGCCGAACATTGCAACACAACTTCAGCTCACGCAATGTCAGCTGCTTTCCCAACGGACTAGCAGCATGTGAAGCATTCCTGCCGTTGATATTTTACAAGTCATCTAAGGATAAAATGAGGAGAAAAGGCACCATAGTATCTAGTAAGCAATGAAGTTATTTCCTTGCAAGCATCTACACCTGGAGTCAGGAGAGCGTTATGCACACACCAGCCCAGCAGGGAGCTCAGCTCCCTCCTCTCCCTTCACTTCCACCCACACCACAGTAAATTGAGGGATGCTGTAATCAGCGGTGTGACTTGCTTGGTAAGTGACGGCATCGATCGTCTGGGATTGAAGAGTCAGTCTTAATACCAGCTGGTTTCAGGAGTGGAGTAGTGTCGAGGCACGGGACGTCGAGGAGGCAGGAGGGGCTTTTATAACGAGGATGGATGGACAAGGCGGGTGGAGGGAAAACTGGTCTCCACTCTCATTTGGAAACGACCGCTTCAATCAAAAGACGCCACGGTTTAGAGACTTGTGATTTCACTGTTAAATCCCCGGCCGAGGTTAGAATTAAGGTTGGAAAAGTGTTGTACATTTACAATGGAATTGCATTCAAAGGTGTGTTTTGCCCTTGGGGGAGTCGCCTAGTTTTCCACTTGTGGGGTTATAAAATGTTTTTTAAAAAAAAATGTAATGCATTGCCTTGTTTTAGAGACAAATTAAGATTAAGTATCTTGAGACACTAATTTTATTTTTAAAATGTCTTCACTTGACATTTTAGAAATAAACATTGGGCCTCATGCATGAGTGTGTTTCAGTGAGTTTATATCACCTGTTCATGAGTAGGTGTGCATTCATTAGATCCTATCATTAGCATAATCAACGCCCGTGAAAGTGCCATATAAGGGTTCATGTTCTGCTCAGTTTATAGAGGCGAGTTTCATTCACAAAAATGTCACCAAAGAGTAAAAAGAAGAATCACACTGCAGAGCTTCAAGTCCTGTTTTCAGAAAATGGCATTTCTTTGAAGTGAAAGTTAGATGCCTCAAAACATCTTTCTAAAGCACAGCATGATGGGAGGCGGTCAAGGGATGTGACAGTCACTAAGAATATTATAGTCTACAGGTGACGTTACACTGCTGCAACAGATGATGATACTGGACGGAGATCTGCAGAGACACAGAGGCAGCTGTCACAGTGAGAAGTTTCCCTGTCAGTCCCGTGTCAACGACTGACTGGACCTCGACCTCGCAGCCCTCTTCCTACTGCACAGTCAGATCAAAGACGATCTTTCCTTCAGTGGGAAACATGACTGCGCCGGGTCTTGAGGCGGTACAGAAACTGGATCCTCTTGTTCGTGTTTACTCTTGACCTCTGTGTTTGTGTTGAATTCAGAAGACTTGGCTTTGGTTTTAGTGGCTAATGTCAGCTTTGCTCCTTCCCTGATGAACATCATAACAGGTGGCGGCCTGAGTGTCAGCTAGCACGTTGTCATGACACCACCTGTATCTCCCCTCTGGGTCGGAGCGGTCTTGCACCCTGTCATATATGTGTGCCATGGTGCCCTTTTGCCCACAGAGCCTGCAGCTTCACTGGTGTTAGACGAGTGTCATAGACAGCCTTCAGCGAGAAGAAGATGCGGAAAGTTAGATTAGAAAATAACTTGCGTTCCAAATTGATGAGTACCACAAATGTAGGTGCTTCTGGTAATAATCATCCATAATGGTTTTTAACCATTGGGACAGCACAGAAGACACACACTATATGTCCAAAAGTATATGGACACATAAACATAACACTCATACATAATTATTGACCAAAAAGCATGTATACTCGGTTGCCAAGCTAAAACTAATGCAGCCCATCACAGCCACCCTGCAATAAATCTTTATCAAAGTTCTAATGTTCTTGTCATAGAGAAATTGATTTAACTTTATTATTGTTGCCGTTGAATTAAAATGTGATATACTGGGAAGATGTCTAATATTTAGTCTGCCCTAAATGATATAAATGAGGTGCACAAAATATTAAAAACACCTTTCAGTATGAATGCATTACAATTCAGGATTTATTGCAGGGTTGTTGTGTCAGACCGTATTAGTTTTAGCAATTAGATGTACTGTACCTAATAAAATGGGGCCCAATCGCGTATTTAACATCTCAGTGGGTAGAAAGATAGAGGAGTGTCTATTCGTGCATCTGCATGCACGCTTGTTTGTCTGTCTAAGATGCGTAGGCTGCCGAGGTGCGTTGAGCCATTTCACACTCCAGAAGTCTCCTGGGGTTCAGGGAAGAAAAACATCCCCTCCCACACACCTCCAGTACAAACAGACAAATACAAGCCTGTGATCTTATCACAAATGCCATGACAATCAGGGATTTAGTCGTGTGAAAGATGTGTCAGACGCACAGCATAAGATAAGAAATCAAGTTGTTTCTTTGTCTAGTTTTCCCGTCAACACACACACATGAAAAGTAAAGATCCTACAGTAACGACTTTAAACAATTACCTTACCTAAATAAATCAACCTTCCCTTAATCTGTTCATGTCTGCGTTTGTTGAACTCCTCCTCATGGACGTACCCTTCGTTCCTAATTCCCTGGTTTGAGAACAACTGGCTACCTTTAGGATACCTTGATGCACTCCCAACATGTGTGTTTAAACGTATTAAGTCAGGAGCTAATTTCATCCATTAAAATCTAACTTCTTCAAAACAGTAAAAGAGTGAGCCCGAAACTCCAAAGAGAGTCAAATAAAATCTTTGAGAAGTGCCTTCTTCAGCTTCCCATCTGAGACAAAGCTTCAGCCTGAAAATAGCTACCCGTCATGCGCAGCAGGAATGCTTTTATATCACTTGGCTAATTTGTTTGTTTCCTCTAGCAAGGTGGAAAAGAGTTCAGGAAGACTTTCATACCCGAATGCCTAAATTAGGAGAGATCCATTTTATTTATAGAGCTTTGTTTAGTGTAACCGTTAGATGTGCTCGGTGTGATTGGACTTAATTAGAATGCAGGTGCTTGTGTTGGAGGTGCATGGGTTGCGTCTCAGGTTGTGATGTGGAACGGCAGCTGTGATGTATTTGTGTCACCGTATTGCGCGCTCACCGTTGTACCGTCTGTGAGCAATATACACTTTTAGAAACAAGAAGTGTATTTTTCACTGGTCGACGTGAGACTTTATCAAGGTGTGTGGTTAAAATCCATTTCCAGATTATATGAAAACCCTTTCACTCTGCAGACATTGCTAGAGGCCAAAGATAAATCCGAGTGGAGAAGAAAGCTTCAGCACTCTCGCCTCGACGCGAGCTTATTTATGAAGCAAGCCGCGGCTTAACAAGTCAGTCTATCCTAATCAATTCTGCATTCTGTGGAGCTGTAGGTAGCTGATAAAAAGAAAGTACAGTTTGGTTGAATATACCACTGCTTCCATTAATCTTACTGTTTTAGCTGTGAATTTATTCTCCCGTGCTTTCCATGCGCGAATTAGTTACAATATTTTTCTACACTGATTCATTATTTTGTGGCTATTCTATACGTGAGTCTAACAGAGCATTCAAGTAATACCCCAGTAAGACTCTACTGTGATCAAACATACTTAATAATAATAAAAATAAGCACGTAGTCTTAAATGTGTTTGCTCAAATAAAGTGTGTTAAAAGGGTTCCTGTCTTGCAACACACGGGAGGCCTCCAGATCATGGCTTTTGTTTTTAACAGGCCTCTGTTGAAACGTTTATCTGTCACAGGATTTCACATTTCTGGAAAGTTATCACGGCGGCAACAGTTTCATCCTAACCCCTCCATCACCACGATAGCAAGTTAAACAGTAAGAAATACAGCATGACAAAGGAACATGTTGCTCGCAGCGATTTCACTGGCCGCCGCAGTGCCTTGTTAGAGAACACTGAACAGCTGCATTGTGTTGCAGCAAAAAGTTAAGTCTGATACAACTTTTTTTTTTTTTTAGCTGGGTGACCTTGCATGTTTTTATGCGTCACATGAACGAGAGGGCAGCGTTTTCGTTCATGTCAGTATGAGCGCGGCCCGCGTTCACCCTACAGTCTCACAGCTGCGTTGACCCAGACTGATGCAGGCGTGTTATGAATATTCTTCAGCTTTGACTAATGCAGTAGCTCCTGTGACAGACAACTCTTCTCCTATGCATGGAGAGCCTCTGGACAGGAGACTGAGTCACTGGTATATGAACAAATATTCAGTATCTACAACAAAGTGGTACCCAGTGATAAATGAATGTGTATGAAGGTAATAACTCAATACTGATCACAGTCATGTATTTTCTATAGGAATATTTGAAAATGTACTTCTAAATGTACAAACACCTGATGGTCCTGTTCACAGCTATGACCTTATTTATTTATTATAAGTATAGAAATATCAGCATACTCGAACAAATGTCTCGCTCATTCCATGGTACATAATTTCAAATGACTTCCTCATCAGAATGACCAAAATATAGAAACTCACAAACGTACGATTGAGCTAATAAATAAAGATTATCTTGAGACGTTCCTGGTGTGTGCTGGGATGACTTTGCTTTTAAAGAATATTTAGATTACTGTGAAATCTCTAACCTATGGTCTAAGATATGGTTATGGGATTATACAGGGACTAAAAGGATAAAGACGTGAACTAGCGCTCCAGAATTTCCATTTTTCTTTTAGGATTTAATACTCCCTGATAGTGTTTCCTGTGCCACATTTTTATGATGTCTTTTATAATTTTTCTTTTAGAAAAGTATGCATTTATGTTAAAGCCTAAGTTACTTTTTCCATAAATGTACAGTTTAGTTTAGGTTCCACCATATGAGGAACGCTGATTTATATTCACGAGCCTGAGGAGCTGTTAGCCAGCAAAAATGCAAAAGTAGAGGCCAAAATTACTGTAGTCTGTACAGAGATGTTAACAACTATGCAGCCTGATAGCTGAAATCATATTGAACACACACACACACACACACACACACACACACACACACTCTGTACTGTAATGGAAAAAGTGATTAGCACACTTAAACAGCATGAGAGACACCCGGAGCCTTTGGGTGAATTGTTCCGCCATAATTTCTTTGTTAATTGCTTCTCTTGGGAGGCGTGAGAGTAAAGGAAGCCCCGGGGTAACTAAGTCTGCCACACTCACACACTGGCCTGCTTTTGGGGGACACTCTCCTCCCCTCCCTCGCTCTCTTCATATTGCTCTCCACCTCCCTCCGCCTGTTAACGTGTGGCTTCCTCCTCATTTATTTGTTCCGGTATGGAAACCTGCCTGTGAATGCTATTCGACCATTTACTCTCCTATTCTCACCTTCCCTCTCAGCCATGCATCACCTCTGTTTTCACACTTTTTTTTCCCCCTAACCTTCTTGTCTTTCAAATGCCCTCCTCTCTCATTTCTACACCACAGTGATTTTTCACTTCCTCCCCTCTCTGTCTCTGTCTCTCTGGACGCACTTTCTTCCTCCTCCCAGTCTTTTTTACTGTAGTTCTTCATCCCACACTGACAGCGATGTGTACATTAAAGCACGGCCACATGTTCGCATCGCTGATTTATGGCACTTGGCAGATAAAGTAAGTTTAGGCACGTGAGACATCATGAAAGGAATGATGCTGCAAGGTGGCAGGCTTCATTTCTAACCTGAAGGGAAAAGAAGGATTAAAACACAGAGAGCATTTTCTTTATCTGATCTCACTTTCATGTCTCCTCTAACAATTTAAAGGTAAATCAATTGCAATAAGCTCAATGTGTAGCAATAATGTATCATTCTTGAGTTACTGACGTGTCTCTGCCCTTTACCCAAACCTTTAAAATGCATGATTGGGATTTTGACATGTGACTCAGGCTGAGCTTGTGAAGGAGGATATTTAGCGAACAGAAGTATTGACTGGTGGGGAAAACCTCTCACCACTTTCCTGACTCCTCTGCTGTTACGTGTTCATCCCGTATAGTCACAGGAGTATTTGTAAGCTCTGACCTTTGTCCTTGTTAATTTTATTTAGAATTATTTATTATGCACTCATTATAAGTCACTCTGGTTAAGGGCATTATCTAAATGACTTTAATGTGATTCAGTAAATTTGATTCGGTCATTTAAAAAGAAAGGAAGAAACGTATGCAGTCACCCACACATGCTGCTCTGGTTACATAGCTATATTGTTATATATTTTGCTTCTAGCTGCATTATTTTTATTTATTTATTTTTTAGTAATTTTGCATTTACTGAGAATAAAACAGTGATTTATGTTGGAGACATCCTCACCAGATCACAGAAACGTAATGCTTTTTAAATGCCTGAAATATCCTACATTAACGTTGAGCTGTCAAGGACCTCTTTTATGAATTATGATTGTTGTCTGTCAGAAGGAAAGGCAGAAGCAGCATTATGTTGCTATACAGCATCAAAACCTTCAGGGTAGATGGACGGGTCAGAGGATACGGACGAGGGAAGACAACATTGTTTTTCTTTCATTAAGAAGCAACTTGACATCCCATCGTAGCTTGAGCATACCCCATCATGAATTTAGAAAACGCAGACACACATCCCTGCTCGGTTTAAATTACTGTCTTCACATACAGCAGAGACAGTAGAGATGTTTTTCACAGGTTTCTGGTTAGTAGAGGGCAGAATTATTGGATTTTTCACTGGGAAAAAGCCTTTTTACTCCCTTTCCTGTACCACAAGTAGTTTTTGTGCTTTAACCAAACCCAATCTTAAAAACAGACATTCATATGAATTATGTGTTTTTAATGTTCATGCGTATATATGTAAGTCACTGACAGATTATGTCATCCTACCAACGGGCAACCAGAAAAGCTTGTGAACAATTCTCAATGTCTAAACACAGATTTTGTCAGTAAGACTTGTGAATGACAAATGGGTCTCTTCATGAACTGTCTGGCCGGTCAGTGAGAGAGCTGACCTACTGGAAGACATGCAGGTGTCAGAAGACACTTTCCAGCCGCTAATACTGTTTGGACAGATCAGTGGGTGTGAGTCAGGATAAGATGCTGTTAGGGTTTCACCCACAGGCTCTCCCGCCTTATAGTCTCCCTATAGGTTTGCAGTCTTTGAAGTGCAGGATTTCCAAATGGCTGTAAATGTACTGAGGGAAATGACACATTTTTTACTGTGACTGTACTGACTATGCACCACTTCATCTGGATCAGAGTTATGTGGATTCCACTCGGTCTTATTCTAAAGCTTTCTAAAGTCCCTCAGCTTCCATAATCCACTCGTACAGGTCCGCGCTGTACGTCATTTCAAGGGCTGACACTGCAGGATGTCGGGGAACAATTGTATTCCTTCTTTAGAAATTAGGTCTAGAGCAGAAGGTCTGCACTTTAAATGCTCTAATAGACACAGAAGTTACAGAATGGACTATAAATTGGAAATTAGAGAAGTGCTACAATTACCTTCCTTTTAGAAATATACTGGCACACCTTTAAGTGAGGCAATTACCCTCCAATGGCTCTATCCAGTGCCAGAAAATGGTGGCTTTAATGGTGAGCTCCCACCTGTGAATAAGTGTGAATAGAGGGGCCGCTGAAACACAGCAAGGGTGCTTCGTAAAACTTCCCCAGAGCAGATGAATGGTTAAATCAGAGCATTTTCCTGAGCATCCTGTCCTCTGAAAATCTGTTGAGCATTGAGTACATGAGTGGGTGGCACAGGGATCATTTTTGACACTTCAAAAGGTCTGGAACAAAAAAGCGTGAACCGCAGGGTTGAAGGAGACCGGCTCGCTCCCACTGATGGAAATGGCCGGGAAAAATTTGTCAGAACTATTAGCGCTGACATTTGCAAAGAAGGCCTGCATGCTAAATGACAGGGTTGCTGTGGCGATAACCTCCCATGTTCTCTTCTATCTATCTAAGTAAATTGTAATACGTTCAAATCAGGGACCTTTTAATTATGCAGTTATGTACACAGGAAATAGGTGACCTTTGGTGAGCATTAACTGTTGTTTAGTTAGATGGCAGTGACCTTTATTGGCTACAGAGGGAGAGATGTGTGAGAGTGAAAGGACACAAACACGTTTAATACTTTTATTTAATAAAGGTTTTTTACAAAATGGCTGAGGGAAAACAAATCACTCAAACTGCATGTATGCACAACCAGTACAAACATAAAAGCAAGCAAACACCCAAAGCAAAAGCATTTGCATATATTAACTCTAACTGTATGTGTGATTTAATATATACAGTATATAATAACACTTAACCGTAGCAGTAACATTGAAGTGTAAATATAGCAGCAGGCCAGCAGCACACAGCGTTAACAATGGCTACTTGTAATTTACCAGCTAACAATATGCGTTTCCTAAATTCTGAAAATAATATCAGAAAAGCAGTTATTATGTCTGTTCCTGTCAGTGAACTGAGATCTGCTGATATTTAGGAACGCTGTGAACAGCTAAAGGAGGGTTACGCCCAGTTTGAAGGAGAAAAAGTAAAATGATAATAATAATGGTAAAATTAAAAAACATTGTTCATGTTTGACAGCCGTGTCGTCCCACTTCATCTGGTAATAATAGTAATTTTACAAACCAATGTTTTACATCTTTTTTTTGTAATCTTATACAATATTTTTCTGCCCTCCCAGACTTCGCTGTAACAATACTGCAGTGATCTCAGTAATTTACAGTGTTGTTGGTGGGTAGACTGTTAGAGTTATTATGGAAATGACAGCCACCATTTAATCAGCTGGACTTGTCCTTGAAGCACAACGACAACATTCGATGTGAGAGTTGACTTTCTCCCACCTGAATAGTCACATCAGCATCTCCCTTTTCTAAACATAATTACCTTCCATCTATTTCAGTACAGTCCCAAAATATACATACATGACCACAGATGGAAATGTACACTGCGTGACCCTGCTAAGATTTCTTTTACCTGATCCTGATCAGTGCCAGCCAATGAGCATGCAAGAATTAATGATGAAATAATCTTTTAATAACTGTACAAAGGAATAGGTTTCATATATTCACAACAACTAAGTCAGAATTGTTTACAAAGAGTTTAGACTCTCTGAACTGCCGCAGCTCTCTGGCTGACTGCACTTCGGTGCTTGGTGCCCTCCCTGCATGACCCACATAACAACGCTGTGAGCACCCTCCTGGTTAACCTTTGAGGCTGATGATCTCTCACACACCCAGAGTCTTATCTCTGAGCCCCAGAGGTCCAGTTTGTTCCAGACCTCCACTGAGATGTCATTACTGTGGGCACAAACTATAACACATACACTTAGCTAAATCACTCAGAGGTTACAGTTTGTAGCAAACCTGAATCGACACCTCGCTGCAGGTGTGTTTAATGACCCGTTTGCCAGGTGCGTTTAAAATATGACACCCCAGCAAGCATCAGAACTACCTGCAAGAATCTCTTTAATATCTCTCATATGATTGTTTCAAAACATAAAATAATTTATAATTATTGATATTTGGTAATGAAGGTTATTTCTTTTTTTTAACGCAAACCATGCTACACCTACCCAAACCTTAACCAGTGGTGTCGCATCATAAAACATATTTAATTTTCAGCTACTGTGTTGCTAATGTCGTCCTGCTGTTAGGGGGATCAGATGAGAAAATACGTGTGTTGTTCTGCAGGTTACTTACAAATGACATATTTTGCCATTTAATTTGAAGGACTTGTTGTTTTTAGTCTTGAGGTCGCCAGCAAAAGTCCCCCTAAAGGTCTCTAAAGGAAAAAAAAGGCTGTCGGTGAACTTGAAGCTGCATTTTAGACCTTTCCAGTCTGTTCACTTTATGTCAGGAAAATCACTGCATGCCTCAGAGAAGCAGACCTCATGTTTCACTAGTTGTTAGGTTGCTTTGCTGTTGGTTGACTTCACTTGCATGCTTTCAGTGAATGACAGTCGTAACTACTTTTGATTTGAAAACTTGATACATGATACAATACTTTTGCATTTTCTTCGTGTTGTTAATTTACCTGAGCTCACATACTGTAATATGTATATATTTTCATGAGCAGCAATTTAAGTCTTAAAAGTGAGTCAATTTTTTTTGCAATTGTAATGTAATTACACTTTAACCAGTACTCGTATGTCATGAGGCTTTTAACGGCTTGATCCCACTGGGCACCGCCATGTTGCTGATAGCGCTCACTTTAGTCAATGCTTGTAACCCACTGTGTTTTAGAAGGGTCCCAGAAGTGTCTCTCCACTCTTCTCTGCCATAAATATGCACCTTGTCTATTTTAAACAGAAGCCAACAGACTTACCCGTAGTAGAAACACAAAAAGTCAAGGAAAAACGACCAAGTCAACCAAATCACAGCAGCTCAGGTCCGCTGCTACTGCAGTAATTACGGTAGCTTTTGCCTTTTGCCTACCGTAATTACTGAAGCAGCAGAACAACTGAATTTGAAGCTGTCTTGACACTCTGCTTCTGAAACTCTTCCTGTGGGGTCTGAAGCGACGCAGCCATGTCCAGGAGTAGAGGAGGGTCAATATGTCCTGTGGGCTACACGCCAGCACTGCTACTTCCGGCTCACCAGCACACTATGCTGTGACTCCCTGTGGACAGCAAACAACTGTTAAACGACCCAGAATGCATTTCATCACTTCACACCCAACCTTGCCAGGCAGCAAGAGAAATAATGCCGTCTCGACACCTTGACACATGCAACCCTGGTCGCATGTGATATTCAGCTTTCATCTGAAGTCCTTGACACGCACGCACATGCACGCGCGCGCACACACACACACACACACACACACACACACACACATGACTTCTGATGCAAAGATGTGTAATCAAAAAATCATCAGCCTATATAAATGCATGCATGCATACAAAAACATGTTGGAACATATAGACTTTTCTCTTTTTTTCTGTCTTTTTCACTCTCTCTTTCTCTCTCTCTCACACACACACACACACACACTCACTCAAAGAAATCCATTTCTCATCCTCAAATATACTCAAAGGCACACACACACACTCATGCGCTCAGTCCCATGGGGACTGTAGAGTAAATCAGTGAGTGGAGTTTTAGTGAGTGATGGTGACAGGATAGACAGGATAGATAGATGATGAGAAGGAGAAGAAGATGAAAACCGAAAATGGATTTCAGAAGTCCAAGCATGTACACTACCTTCTGGTTTCTGCCGTGTGTATGTTAGTGTGCATGTGTGCATGTGTGTGTGTGTCTCAGATCTATATTGTCTATCTAATCTGACAATAGTAGGGGAACTGCTGGCATGATCAGACCGTATGGTGCATAAAGATGCTGAATGAAGTGTCAGTCAACACGCACACGTGTACACAAACATTACGAGATACAGAATATACAATATGAAGCATACACACACACGCATAGGAATGCTTTGATTGTTTCTCTTTACTTTGTAACTTCTATCCCTGCCTCAAACACACACACACACACACACACACTTCTTCTTTTTCTCTGAAGCGTGTCTGTCAACCAGCATAACTCTTCTCTTTCCAACCTGAACCAGGATGACAGCCGCATCATTACTACTATAGGAGGTGTGTGTGTGTGTGTGTGTGTGTGTGTGTGTGTGTGTCTGTGTGTGTGTGTCTGTGTGTGTCCGTGTGTGTAGTCATTACTATGCCAGCGTCCATCTGCTCCACCTTGACAAAGTGAAGTTTTCGACCAACTCCAACAGATGTATTATAGATCTGTTTCGTCGAGGCTTTCATTTCTGCACAAAAGTGTGTGTGTGTATAAGACAGAGAGACAGAGAGAGAGAGAGAGAGAGAGAGAGAGAGAGAGAGCATGATTGTGGAGGAAGAGGAATAGATTAAAAAAAAGATAGAACAGAGAGGAAGAAAAGGGAAGCTGTAGCAGAGAAGTAAAGTCTCTGTAAAGTAAAGAGTATAGATGTAAAGAAATATAGACAAAGTAATGATAGACAACAACAGAAGTGTACTTTAACAGAATGTAGAAAGAAAGAATGGCTGAATTGGTACAGTATGCATCTGGATGGACATACAACCCTACAGACGAGCAGGAGTCGTGCTGTTGACTGGACAGACTGACACGCCAGTTGAAGGACTTCTGACGACAGTCAGGGATTTTTGTCTGTCTGATAAATAGCAAAACTGAAGAGCCGATTCTATGAACACTGGAAAGACCAGACTGTTCTGAGCAGAGATATTTGGATCCACCAATAATACATAGTTTTTACTTTCTAACCTCACCAGACATTCAAATCAGTTTATAACAAACATTTATGGAGAAGCTTCTATTCAAGTCAAACTGGCAGAAACTCATCATAACTGAGACTTAAAAAATGTTATCGTGCATGTGGCTCACATTTCAGTTAAATCTGCACACATGTTCAAGTGGACACACACTGCACATACTACAGCAACAGAGCAGAGAGTACAGAAGCTCTGGCTTGGGTCAGAACTTCATTCATTCGTAATGAACTGCGTGCATTCCCTATTTGCAGTGACAGCTGCAATACATTTAGGAAGAAGCATACACTGAGTGTATACAAAGCATACATTGAAATGTGTAGAACTGGGTGGATGTGTTATTTGCCGTTATCCCAGTCTTCATGCCAGGTACCAGAATATATCAATTTATTTAAAATCTACGTTGTTATGCTGGCTCTGCATCGGCTAAGTAGATGGAGAGCTGCAAATGTTGTAGTGTGTTGAAGCTGACAGCTTTTTGTACATGTCTGTATGCAGTGATATTTCACAGTTGCAGCCACCTGCTACCACTTCATGTTTTTTGCATGTTCCATATACATCAGCTGCCAGTCTTAGTACATGACAAATTAGTTCTTGCTCTTCTTTAGCTTCATGCTATGTTTTTAAGTGACTAAAATACCATTATATTTTAGTAGTTGTAGTGTTTCATGGTATACCAAAATGTTGGTACTTTTTCAATACTTTTTCTTGTTAGAAACATATTATCGGTATTAGAATTTCCCAACGTTTAATACTTGTAGGTCAAATCTGGTTTAAGTGATGGAGAAGATGAAAATGTATAAGGTAGCAATAAGTCAGGCACTTGTATGGTCTAGCGTTATGCAGCGTGTCAGTAGCATAGCTTATCAATATCAGGTCCACCCTACTGTGTCATAAATAGCATGACAAGCATATTATAAAACGTGAGCTCCAAAACAACAGATATATTAAGCTACAGTTATTTGGGCATCTCAATTTGGTACTTTCTAAAACAACTAAGTAGCATAGGGCGCACTATGAGCACATAACATAATGTCCATGGCTAAAGAAATGTGATTGTTTTTCTGGAGTAAAGTGGAAAATGCCTGTTGGTAGAATCATGGTTTGGGCAGGTCTATAATACATAATTTAAAATAAACATTTATTTACATTTGACTCAATAAATATAGCCATAGATTAGCAATTTGCCCTGATATCTATAAAATTTAAATGAACGTAATTTCATCTTAATATATTTTGCACGCTCTGTGGCTTTCATGGTTTTGACACAGTGAATTCAAAAGTGTGATCAACCCTTGTGGACATTCTGTTTTTGGTCTATTCAGTATCAAATCAGTATTGTTTCAGTTTCCATCGAGTATCATCGTACTAAACTTGGTATTCGGTATTGAAGTCAAAAGTTTGGTATTGTGAAAACATTAACTAGTCGTATTTAAAAAGAAATAGAATCAAGCTTGTTTTCTTGATTGGAGTAGAGCTACCTGCCTTCATCGTTCTTGTTACGTTCTTGACTTTTTCTCTGTTAAAACAGGTTGTAGGACTCTATCATAGACAGAAGTGATGAGATGGAGACTCTTGCAGTGTATATCTTGTCTTTTACAGTATCATTTGTCACTTCTCTTGGTAAACAAGTGCCCAGATTAGACATTGGAATGAGATATTCTCTGTGGATGTCCCCTTTTTGTTTACATGACCACAATTGCATCCAGTGGCTTGTGTTATATAAATGAAGAAGTTAAAGATTCAGCGCTGAAACTAAATAACTTGTTAAGGTGGATATTGTGACAGACAGTTTCATGGGTTGTCAGTGAGCACCGGGTCAGTGTCCAATTTCCTGACATGGAGCAGGTAAATACAGACAGGGCATCATGTCTCTGGACCTGCCTGCTCGCTCTATATCTGTTCCTTCATCACCCACATCAGTCTGTTTCCTTTCATTTGTCCTGGCTCTCTCTTTCCCATCATCATGGCACATCTAAATGGCTTGACTCTCCATCTCTTGGCCCCTCTCACCTCTCTCTTTTACAATTTTTTGCCCTCCGCCTTCGCTTCATCCATCTCTCTTTGGTAATGCATCTAAACTGGCTTTTCTCTGCCTCCCTCTGCCCTATCCATCTGTCCAGACTAGTGTGTCTAAAAGGCTTGGGGTGGTGTGCTGTGCCAAGCCCAGTGCACAGATTTGGATAACCGCTGTCTGGAGATATGTCTGAGATAACAGTTATAGTCACTCACTCCTGGCCTGGCTGCCAACTATGTGTGTGTATGTGTGTGAAAGATAAGCCCAGAGCCTCTTGCTCCTGTCCCATCCAACAGTGGTTTACAGCTGATAGCGACAGCAAGGAAATTTCATGCATCGCAACAGTGGACACCTTGAAAACTAGATATATTGCAGAGGGCGACACATATGGAATTTGCTAAAGGTTTGACAGGTAGTCTCAGGAAATATGGAAAATGAATACAGATGACAGTGTGTGTGTGTGTGATGAAACAGGAAGACGTGTAGATGCTACACAAACTACCTAATATCGAGTTTAATCCCGTTTTTAGCAGACTCTGCCAGGGTTCAACAGCCTTCCACAGGGACGTTAGCCCGTGTTTATTCAGGTGCTTTTCCAGCCATTCCAGCCAGCCTGGTTTTTAGTGCATCTCAATTTGGAGTAGCTCTCTTCTATCTCATATCACAGATGCTTAGTTGGATTCACATCATGTGACTGGAGAGGCCACAGGAATAAGCCGATTCGACTGTCATGTCAATGGAAGCGTTTGCGGGGGTCTCCAGCCATGTGGAAGGAAGCAGTGCCAGCTTTCACGAAGCGATCCAACTGAGTCACCATGATGTTTGCTGTAGTGTTTTTTTTACTCAAGAGGCTCTAATGATGGATGCAGTTCTCCTCAAGTACACAGGTGAATGTCTAGTCAGGCGTTTCGGAGCATGCATGCTCGATAAACCTCTCCCAGATGCCGAGGTCCTCTTGTCAAGTTCACGCTTGGCAGCTGCCCATTACAACCCCAGCTACTACTGATGGACACCGAGCGGCTCCACTGGGGACGGTTGGGATTAAAGACCATGCTGATGGGCAGCAGAGAGTCTTGTGGCGTCACTAAGCACTTTGACTGTCAATCCTTTGTTGGTGCTGAAGTACATCTCACTTGGCTGTTCCGGTCGTTCCCACAAGTGTTTTTACAGGACTGAATGTGTTTACTCGCATTTTTTCTTTTTTTCTTTTCTTTTTTTTTTTTGAGGATGTGAGTATCGGTTATTAAAATGTGAGACAGTGTACCAGTTAACCTCTGCCAGCGTAGGGTTGATTAATAATTCTGTTAGAATTAAAAAAACACAAGTATAAAAGGATGTTTTTGGCCTCAAACGCTCTTTCCCACACATCTTTTCTCACACAGTTACAGTAGTTGCGCAGTTTCAATGTATTAATGCATAACCTACATATACCATATGAATGTGATATGAAACATTTGCCTCCTATGCCTTCAGTGTAGCTGTTATTTTTATTTATATACATTTATTTTCTCTACATACATTTAATGCTTTGTGCTTCTTTGTCATTGTTTGCTTACTGTCAGTCACCCATATGGATGCGCCTCTAAAACTGTCCGAACAGGTCCAATTTGTGGCTGGATGTGTCGTATTCCTGTCCCGTCATACTGGACAGGAAGCATACCAGACTACTCTGGCTCACAAGGCAATTTAAAAATGTTCTTCTGGAAACTAGATATTAGAGAAAACCAAAACAGCTGAAAAACTGAGCTTTGCATAATTCAAATTATTGAACTATAGCCGATCAATTATGTTGTTTAACTGAACAGTGAACTGACGTTACTGAGCTCAGTTAATCGCTTGGCACTACACACTGAAGAGGTGTATTGGTAAAGTGGCAGAGCTATGTTCAGTAACAGGGCTGTTGAGACAGATTATTGTCCTCTCCTCTGCACCAGCGAAGCATCTTCATTAACCAGGTCAAATCCACCATTAAACTGGATAAATAGGAAACAAACATGATCTTGTTATCTCTGACAGGCGTGCGTTCGGTCTGTCTGTAGCTAACTTCACATACTACTGGACCCATCAGCCTAATATCTTTGTGCACATGTATGACTGCATGCTGAAGGACCTCTTGTGATCGCAGTGATTCACAATTGTTGAAAAGAACAGTTGTTTGAGACAGGAGAGGGAGGCAGGGAAGGGTTTTATTCTGTGTACTACTGTTTAAATTAAGAAGTTTGGATTTATCGTCCTGTGTATTGTTACCTCGGGCAAATCCAGGATGCTCGGTTACAACACCATTACACTGTTCTATGAATCCTAAAGAAAACTGAGACTTCATGCCCCCAGACACACCTGAGGCACATTTCTACTCTACTAAGTGGGCATCAAGTTCAACAGTGCTAACAAGAGCTATGTGCGTTTGTCTGCTTCTGTGCTTTTGTATCACTGTCCAACTTTATTGTTGTGGAATATTGCTTCAGGATAGAATTCAAATCAGTTAGAAAGGCTTGTTATGAGTAGTTTAACTTCTGTTTTCTTCTGTCTCCGTCCCCCACTGCACACCACAATGATACAGCTGCCATCAGGCATACTAAAATATCTGGTTCAGTTCTGGCTTACAGTACCTTCAGCTTGGTAATACACAGTGAAAACAACTGGTACAGTTTGTGAGTGGGAAGCCAGTGAGGGATTATGCCCTTGTTACTTTATTTTTATTTTTTTTATAGGATGCCTGCACAGAAAGGAGTTTATATCTGAATCATACAAACCTTATTTCATTTAAAACAAGTGAAGCAGTAAGTAATCTGAAGTTAGAATATTTCAACCTTTTTCAAAAATGTTCTATCAGGAAGAAATGTTGAATGAAAGAAAACGTTACAAAAAATGAAACTTAATTCAAGACAAATTTTGGATTAAGTCGGTTACACAAGAAACAACATTTCATATGCTGAGTTCACTGTCAGTATAAAGTTTAAAAGCAGAATACAAGCTCACATAGAAGGAGTACCATCTTTAAGCAGCGTGTCACCATGCGTCACTGTCAAATGGAAACACACCACCAAATCAAACATGTCCCCCCTAAACTCAGCATTTAGGTGGATGAAGGTTAATACGATCCTTTAATATGAGTAAATTAAAGCATGGAGAAGGAAAGACGCTTTTTATCAACCAAAATATAGTCAAATGTCATTATTTCAACCATAATTATAATAATTATTCTTAAAAAACATGATAACATCATGTCATTTGTTTTTAATTATAAAGTAAATTAGATGATATGTATTTTTTGTTTTTTAATGTCTTAAAAGCTGTTGACAACTTAATGGTTAACACCCTCTCTGTGTGATAGTTGATAATGATGTGTCCTGCAGAGACGAGGCTGAATTAATTCACAGGCTGGACACTCCCGAACAAGTCTACAATTAGACTTTTAATGTGACCATTTTGGGTTCAAATGTGTGTGTGCATGTGTTCACGTAAGAATATTCCACATATATCTGCATTAAAATAGCCTCAGCTCTGGCCAGAAACAGATCATTTAATTATAGTCTCAGTCAAATATGTTCTGTGAACAGAATGTATCTTTACTATATCACAGATGTTGCCCATCACTACAGGTGTGCTGTAAGAGACGCTCCAATTTAGTATGACACCTCCAGGCTGAGATGAGTCAAGCTCCAAAATGCTGGATCCTACACTTAGCATTTTAGCATTTTAGCAAACTTCACACCTGCAATATATAAGATGGACTCTGTGTTAACAGATCTAAGCCTCAAACCCGAGACAGTTTAAAAAAAAAAAAAAAAAGCCCTGGTGATCATGTGATCATCAGAAGACATTGTACAACAACTGTTTTAGTGTGTGATGTACGCCAAGGTTGCACTTGACTGAAATCGTGTCAGTTGAAGCTCTTTGAAAGTTTGTAGAAGACAGAAAATCAAACAATCACCTGTAGACTTCATTAAAATCAAGTTGATCATTATTGCAGTTGATATGATTAGTTTTTCATTTCATATTTTTACATGATACTACCTGAAGGATTTTAGGGATTTCTCTTTGGCTGTGCCTGTATACATGTGATCATTTTACACCTGCACTTTAACCTAATACAGTATGAGCAAGTATTGTATTTTTCACACCCAGCAAAGAACTTTTTGAAACTTAAGTTGGCTCTGAAGCTCATTCTTAATTTATTGTTTAAGTTATATATATACTGGACCTGGCTTCGGTTCTTTTTAGTATGAAGTTCTTTTTTTTTTTTGCTACTATCTCTCCACTACAGCTCAATACATAAAACACACTGGTGACACTAAAAGAGAAAGAGACTGTACCTTACACTCCAGCTGAACTTTAGAACCCGGTAAATATGAAACTCTGCTTCTTTGGCACCGTTCATCTGGTATGATCAGATTTGATTGACGGTGACCTGGCAACATAAGCAGTAACACATCCAATCAACAATCACATTTCTTTTACTGAGCCCCGCCCACTTTAAACTAAGAGAGCACAGACAAAAACAAAAAATACAAAACTATTATATTATTATTGTTGTGTGTGTGTGTCGGACACCCTGTAGCCACACTAAATCTCCATGAGGACTCAAAACAAACCTCCATTCTTCACACTCCTATATTTCAACTATACAAGTACAGTGTCCTGGTGTGTGTGCGTGTGCATGTGCGTGTGCGTGTGTGTGTGTGTGTGTGCGTGCGTGTATTTCGTTTTGGCATTTGTATGCAGAGCACTGCAGTTGTGTTTACTTGCAAAATATTTGAGAGGCGTCACCTGAGCTTTCTAAACTGTTTGCTTCTTGTTGCAGCCGCTGTTCATGCTGTTTGACAAAATGCCAGAACACAGAGGAATCGGCAGGATGTTCACAGTGACCAAGAGTCAAAGACTGAAGCCAGATATGCTCCCCTAAAAATAAAAATAAGTAACCATGCAATGAGGAACAGACTTTTCACCTAAAGAGAGCCACTAATTATTTTGTCATAATGACTTAATGATCATTGAGGACATGATGGCTATTCTTTTGCTCTTATTGTAAGTCGTTGTGGATATTCTGCTGCACTTTGTGCTTTAAATATTTCCTCAGATGCTTTTAGAAGGTGCAGACCATTGAATTTCATGGAAAACTGAATCATTTTCACACTTCTAAATATGATTATGTCCCATCGTTTAATGCTGTGGGATTACAAACAAGCGCAGGTCTCACTGTTGGGAACACTCATTGCTTTCCATTGCAATCAGTGAGAAAGAGGCAGGAAGATATGTTCCTGACCGGCCTGTCGTGAGCTGTACAGCATGGATCAGCTGACTGTTGCATGTGGCTGCCAATTTTTCCTTTCCCAAGAAAGTGTTGAGATACCTTTTGTGTATTTTGTTTACTGAGAAAGGGGATCAATAGCTCGTAAGGGAGTCCAAACCAAACCGATCCTGAAAGGATTGTGTATTGAATTATCTTTTCAAAAACCCTCTGAGTTCTGCTGCGTACAGTTTTAGAGTTTGAAAGTTTGCTGCCTTGCGGGGCATAAAACTCTTCGACTTCTCGTCACCCAAGGGTTTGTTTAATAGAGACAATAGAAGGAAGACAAATTTATTTTCGTTTCTTTACAGTATTGATATTCATAACAATCTTTGATCTTTTATTGTTTTAGTTTAGGTTTATTTTATTATATATATAAAAAAAAAAAAACGTCAGACTTCAACAGAGCAAATCAAATCAATGTGTATCCTGTCACTATTTGCATACAGCTTGAAAGAACAATAACAACAAAAATGTTACCACCTCAATTTTTCATTTCAACAGCCTCTAACTCATTATCATGTGTGCGCTCTGTAATTGCATTTGTTTGAAACACTTTCCAAGACTCAATTAATTTAAAATGCATTGTTTTCCTCATTATTCACCACACTGGCTCAGTTTTCTTTCCTGGAATACATCTACATATTGTCTTCTGCTCGTGGACTGACTGTGTTGAAGTTCCATATTAGGACTGACAGTGAATGGCTACATATGACAGTAACACTTGGGTTATGCAGGGATCCTCAGCCTGTTAGGAAGCATTCATGCTGTATGGTTTGTCAACAGTGGAGTAAAAATACTTTAGTTTTCAGTTTGATGGCTAGAGGAAGTTCATAACAAGTCCTCATATTCTAACTCCAAGTCAAACTCCTCCAGAATATTTATAGACACGCAGGAACCAAACCCATTTCACACATTAACTCAACATAATGCCTATAAACATAAAGACTGACCAACAAATCCAGACCACTGTCACCAGACCACTGGGGTCCCGGGTCAATGTGTGTCAGCTGGTTTGATGATTTGATTAATTGCATATTTGCTTCCTGTGGTTGATCATTAAGGGGCCTCACCAAAACACATCATGTATTTTGTGGAGTATCCCTGAGGTCTAGCAAAAGATTGAATGCATTTCCCTCCTACATTTGCAAATCCTTTTTACCTCAAACTCAGCTATGCTCTTGTCATGTGAAAACATCAAACTGACTCCAGTCTTGGTGATTTTTATTGTGATTTCGTGCCCATTTGTAGGTTGAACTCATTTTCAAAATTGAAACTGAATTATGTTGGAAAAACTAAGCTAAAAGCAAGGTAGCGCAGCTGTGGATGCAGATTGTTAGAAGTAATACGACCCATAATTCAAAGAAACAACCTGTGAATGCTACAGTATTCTATATTACATTAATAGATTATTATTACCAATGCATCAACATGTAAGTAGAACGATGCGTCATATTTTGGAACTCATCATACGTTTTGTAAGTGACAATTCAAACTAAAAAGCAACTGATAACGAAACCTGCAAACTCAATGTCACAGAGGCTCTGGAGGCAAAATACGGCACAAACAGTAGGAGTAGGAGCAGGATTTCACTTCTTCTTCTTCTTCTTCTTTCTCATTCTTTACTTGAAATGCCATTTTCTTAAACACATCTGTGCATGTTCGACCCAGAATCTGATACAAAATAGAGTGGACAACGCAAAGGCCACATGGGCAAACCTTAGCAACAACCTTAGCAACCAAGACTACAGACCAGGCATGAGCGACGAGCCAACGTTGAAGCAGGTTGAAGCCCTGCTGGGTGTCTCATTTTGATTACTTCTGTTAGTAGTAGCGTGTTGTCCTCGTTGTGCATGATGTACTTAGTCCCGTAGTGCGTGTATTTCGACAGGGTAGTTCGTTTCACACTTAGTGGAAATGACGATCACATTTGTCCACGTTTTCTTCTTCTCTTCTTTGTAATGGTGAATTGGTTCATTGCTGTCAAGTGAAAACCTATGTAAACTACACTACCGGTCAAAAGTTTTAGAACACCCTAATTTTTCCAGTTATTTATTGCAATTCAAGTTGTACAAGCCCAATAAATAGCTTGAAATGGTACAAAGGTAAGTACTGAACAGCCAGAGGTTAAAAAAAGAGGTTTGGTTACCCAAAACTGAAAAATAATGTACATTTCAGAATTATACAGAAATGCCTATTTCAGGGAAGACAAAGTGGGTTAACAATTTAAAGCTGTTCTGCAGCAATGAAGGTTAGATCAGGTTTGAAAGCTGGTGCTACTAATTCCTACAGGTGTTCCAACTTTTCTTGATTACTTATAACCCCTCTGTCTGCATAAAAGCAGTGTTGGAACACACTGTGGTACCAGACCCTCATGAGCATCAGGTGAACTGCAGAAAGTAGTGTGTTGCTACAAAAATGGCGAGAAAAAGGCAATTATCAATGGACCAGAGACAGACCATCATAACACTTAAAAATGTAGGTCTTTCCTACAGAGAAATTGCAAAGAAAGTCAAGGTGTCAGTGAGTACGGTTTTCTTCACCATCAAAAGGCACTCAGAAACTGGGGGAAACTCTGACAGGAAGCGGTCTGGCAGACCCAAAGCCACAACTGAATCAGAGGACAAGTTCCTGAGAGTTAACAGCTTGCGTGATAGGCGACTCACAGGACAATAGCTTCAAGCACAGCTTAATAGTGGTCGTAGTAAGCAAGTCTCAGTTTCAACTGTGAAGAGAAGACTTCGAGCTGCAGGTTTAACAGGACAAGTTGCAGCAAGAAAGCCATTGCTAAGACGTCAGAATAAGACAAAAAGGCTCTCCTGGGCCATGAAACACCGCCATTGGACTACTGAAGACTGGAAGAAGGTTTTATGGACTGATGAATCAAAATTTCAAATCTTCGGTTCATCATGCAGGATCTTTGTACGCCGTCGAGCAGGTGAGAGGATGGTTCCACAGTGTGTCACATCAACTGTCAAACATGGAGGAGGAAGTGTGATGGTCTGGGGCTGTTTTGCTGGATCCAGGGACGGTGACTTGTACAGAGTGAGCGGCACCCTGAACCAAAATGGCTACCACAGCATTCTGCAGCGCCATGCAATACCCTCTGGTATGCGCCTAGTTGGTCAGAGTTTTATCCTACAGCAAGATAATGACCCAAAACACAAATCCAAGCTATGCCAAAACTACCTCAAGAAAAAAAAAACAGATGTTAAGCTTGAAAACATGGAGTGGCCAGCACAGTCTCCAGACCTAAACCCTATAGAGCTGGTTTGGGATAAAATGGACAGAAGAGTTAAAGCCAAGCAACCTACAAGTGCCACACATTTATGGGAACTTTTGCAACAGACTTGGGAAGAACTTTCTGAAGAATATTTGATTTCTATTGTAGAAAGAATGCCACGAGTGTGTTCCGCTGGTATATCTGCCAAAGGTGGCTACTTTGATGAGTCTAAAGTTTAGAATACATTTTGATTTATAAATTGATTCAATAATGTCTTCAAAACTCAAATTGCTTATTTGTTCTATCCTTTCATTTCAGAGTGCAATGACACAATAAACTGAATCATTTTTAGTAAAAAAACTTGAAAAAGTGTGGTGTTCTAAAACTTTTGACCGGTAGTGTATATGTGGTGATTTCTGTTGAACATCCATGAAGCACACAGTATAACACGGATGTTTCTCTTTAAAGACGTTTGATAATTGATTTGATTAAACTATGCACTTATTGACATGGACTCCTTAACATCCACCTTCCTGTCAATGAAGTTTGTTATTTCCTATCACTCACTGTATTCTCCCAACACACACAAATACTGTGTGTGTGTGTGTATGTTTTCTGTGAAGAAAACATGTATATTATTGTTTCTATACAAAATTTCATATGATGACAGATGGAAATAAGACAATTAGAGGTTTGCAGGATAATGTGTGACAAAGGTCTCCCAGCATTGCGGATATAAATCAACGTTATAGCTGTTGCTACCGCTCAGTCGTCTCCTAATGAAGCCACCAGTCCCCACTAACAAGCTTAACAAATGTCTCAGATATCAGGCAGTAATTGCAGGGAGATTATTCTCTCTGCCTAATTACTGATATTTCCTGCTGCACGGATTGGACCTGCAGCACACAGGGAGGGTGGAGGAAGGGGTTATTATATTCCATTTGCTGGGACAGCTCCTGCAGTAAGGCTGCGCTCTCTGAAATGTCTTTCATAGGTTATTTATAACCACTGGAAATTAGAAGAGCGAGAGAGAGAGAGAGACCCAATGAGTTGAACAGAGAGAGAGAGAGAGACCTAATGAGTTAAACAGCGAGAGAGAGAGAGAGAGGAAGCAGAATGAATAGAGCAACAGCACATTACTGTGTGTGTGTGTGTGTGTGTGTGTGTGTGTGTGTGTGTGTGTGTGTGTGTGTGTGTGTGTGTGTGTGAGAGAGAGAGAGGGGCAACTTAGCCTCTGTTCCCCCCTGAACCTCTCAAACTCTCCTCCACTAATCACTTTCTCACCACTGTATGCTCGCGTCTACTCTCCATCCATCATTAATTACACTTGAATTGGGGGCTACTTGTATTTTGTTGTGTTCTGCCTCAACCAATCAATAGCGAGTGACATATCTGTCCTACCAACATCATTTTCAGCCAACAACAATTTAACAGTTGTGTTGCTGTTTAAGTCAACTCGGAACAACTTGTGCAGCAGCATCAGTTTCACAATTTGCAATGTTTTAATGATTGGTTGTTTTCAACTTTTTTTCCTTGTATCGTGACTTAATCTCACAACTACGGGACATTTTCTGATAATTAAAACATACAAGGTCATTGAATGCAGTCATGTGTTCATTCCTTTCACTCGTATTCTTTCATGTCAGCGATCGCTCTCAGCTGGAATTGAAACATCCTAAATCTGTGTCGATGATATGTCCAATCTTTTCATCTATGCTGTTTTTCAGTAGCCTTGAACCCTTGTGTGATGCGCATATAATCACACTCCTTGTACTCAGAGATTCAGTGGTAATTATTCTCTATAGTAGTTCTTAGGTGTTTGAAGCCGCAATAGGAAATCAAAGCCAAGGTGCCAGAGAAATGGCACTCAACCAGTATGGATCAATGGCTAAACTGGCATAACCAACCGTGATTGATTTACTGAAGTATACTCGCACAACATGAGTAATTAAACATAACAGTATGAGCAGGAACAAACCAAGCAACAACAACAAAAAATGTACAAACTGTGATCAAGTATACATTATAGGTGCATACCTATAAATTACATCTGGCATTAGGATTAGATGCAGCGTTTGCGTATATATATAACTATAACAATCGATGTGACAACAGCTTTGCACAAATTAACAGTGATGGACAGCGAATCCATGAGTCTAAATTTGTACAATATGTGAGGCGACAGGCGCTGTCGGAGGATAATTACAGTAGAAGTGGGCTCCCGGGGGAGCTCTCATTCTACATACACAGGGAGAGATCCTATGTTAACCCTATAGCTCGTCAACAGCCTTTAGCAAGACTCTGCTTTTGAAAAGTGATTGAAACAGACCCTAGATAAAAGTGATTCTGCTCCCTCGCTTGCAGTGAACTCAACGCAGGTTTTCTCTGTGTAAGCCACTAGATGGAGATGATGCACTTGATAATTCAAAAGTTTGTTTTTTTGTGTCTTGACTCATCGCAGGTTATTGCCACTCATTTTAATTGTTAATTTATTGTTTGACATTCGTGCTGGCTTTGTCTTGAGCTACATATAGAGAGAGATTAATAGAGGTTGATATGCAGATGATTTATTTATTTTTTTAAGCGTGGCGCCACGGTGCAGAAGTTTCAGATGCCTTTCACAACTTTTATTCTCCGTTTTCAATTGCTTCCTTAGCTTGTGTGGATGAAGCAAGAGTTTAGCGGTCGGAGCAGTGTTAGACCCTGCTGTGAAGGTCAGCTCCGTGTCCGATAAAAGTAGCGCGAACAAAACTTTCTCTCCCTCGTCCTCTGTAATCTCTCTGTGAAGAAAATGCCAGCTGCCAGTCTCATTTGGAGAGATAAGGGCCCAAGCCCCAAATGCACCCGGCCACCCACAGGAGAATAACAGCCAGAGAATATATATATGTAGATGATAATAAAAAAAATGAAGGAAAACTTTCAAACACTGAGCTGGCGGATCCCAGAGAAACTGGAGCCAGGTATAAACCATTTTATTATATTGTGTGTGCGTGTGTGTGAATGTGTGTGTACGCTCAGGCTGGCTGTCGAGTCTTCAGTGTAACTCCCAGTTGGCAGGGTAAAATGGATGGCCTCTGCTATAGATTTTTGGCAGACAAGTCCCCCTACAACGATCTTATATCTTATTACCAACAGCCTCAGATGCTCAAATTGATCTTTATCGGTGTGAAAAACCCAAATCCCCATGGCATCGTCGACCTTTATGGTCCTTACCTTTCATTGGTGAATTTTTTCTCTCCCATGAGTGTCGGTGTGAGTGTTTGTGTGTTTCAATGCAGGTGCAGGGGAAAGCCTAAAAATAAAAAAATAAAAAGAAAGAAAAAAACCCAACAAGCCTGATAGAGAGTAATTCCTGGAGCAGTGACTGTAGTAAGCATGTCCAAGGTGATCGACCCCAGGTTGTACTCAGATAGGATGGGAAGAAGATTTATTTATTTAATTTTTAAATAAATCAAAAATCAAGCCAACAATCTTAAATCTCATCAGCCTCAGATGCTCTTGTGTTGTTTTTTTTTGGCCGCAGATTTGGCCACAGATTATCATCCTTTTTATTTGCTATGGCACGTGTCAGCTAACAGTTGCCTCTTTACACATCCAGCAGATGCAAAGAAACATGAGCATCCCATCGGAGTCGTGTTTCTGTCCACCCGATGACTTTGTATATCTGCCATTTGCTGCAGCTGGAAATAAGGTTGCTGAAAGTTTGCAGGTGCAGAGAACCAAAACAAAACAATAAAAGAGACTGAGATCCGGTAACTCTCTGAGGGTTTCAGGGATTCAGAGTTTACATATGCCACCTTTGGATTATTTGTGGGCTAATGCTGCTTTAAACTGACATGTCCATATATAATTCTATTCTTCTGCTTCAAGTCTCAGCTCTTTTTAAGCCATCATCTCCTCCCTCATGAGCTACTTTGGCTCCCACTTCTATTGTCTCTCCTCTCTTATCTTGACACCTTCTTCAGAACCATAATACACCTCCGAAGTTTAAGTGAAATCATCCCTTTCACAGAGCCTGCAAAGATCAGCCACTTGAAATAAGTGACCATCATAGATGTAGGCACTGTGGCATACTGTCATAAGTGTGTGTTCTGTTCTGCTGTATATGCTCCACTTCACCACTCAGAGCATTAGAGACATAATTTTCAACTGCATATGTATTAATTCTTCCTGTAATCAATGGGACCATCGCCATGACGATGACGTGGTGGTATAAAAACAGATGCTGATTTCTACATCATTCAGAAAATAATTTGTGACCGTTAAAAGCTTAGACATCACGGCACAATGTTGCGCGTGTCAAACGAACACAGATCTAATATTCATGTCGTGTTGCGGTCCTTTTCATTCTTTGGATGCACTGCTGCATGAAATCAGATCCGCATTTATTCGTGACATAATAGCAGCAGCTGTATTTGAGTCATTTGAATACTGCAGCATCTATTTGGATGCCTCATCAGTGTTCTGATGTACTGTGGTCTTTCACACCACCTCAAACTCTATTATAACATTCATTTTCATAACAATAGCTCCACGACCTTTCATGTGCTCTCAATTTGTTAATTAAAAGTGGGAGGTAATTAAAATCTGTGCTCATCGTTTATTCATAATAAGAACTTTTAATACTTCATTGTTTTCTTGCACCATGTGATGTGTTTTACTTAGTAAATATATTCATTTGTATCAGAATGTTTTAGGTATGCGCTGTGTGTCACACTTATTTCCTTCCCCGGTTCTTCCATTGACCATATTTATGTGTAATTATTATGTATGCATTTATCTTTGTTGGGCAGTAGTTTCTGACACCTGTCTTTTTCAAACTATGAAAAATGTATTGTTCCTGTACGAACACCAAGCACATTACTTTATTGATCCCCAGAGAGGAAACGGTGCAGGAAAACAAGAAAACAAGGCAAAATAAGAAGTCAAGTAAATGGAATTCAGTCTATATACATTATAAACACTACAATACTTTATACATGACCTGACTTGTGAATTGTAAAAATCAGTTTTGTGTGCAATCAATGGAGCCCAGAGCTCTGGAGGATGCAGGAGTGTGTGAGGGGAGGATGGTGGGCCTTCACAGCTGTTTTATTCTGGTGTCACAGTTCTTGTTGTACAGTCTGAAGCACTCCGTCTGTCCCTCTTTGGTGGTATTAGTCTGTGACTGAATGAGCTGCCCATTTGCGACAGTTCACCATGGAGCAGGTGAGAGGGGTTGTCAAGCATGGTATGATCCTGTCCCTCCTCCTCCTCCTCCTCCTCCTCCTCCCCCTCCCCCTCCCCCTCCCCCCCCCCCCCCCCCCCCCCCTCCTCCTCCTCCTCCTCCCCCTCCTCCTCTCTGCCACTGCCTCCAGTCTGTCCAGTTTCAGCCCAACCACAGATTAGGCCTCCCTTATCAATTCATGATGTTTGCTGGTATCAAAAGCCTCGATGCCTCCTCCGCACACAACTGCGCTCGCTACCACAGACTGGTAAAACATCCTCACTAGCTTGTAGCACACATTAAAAGGAGCGCAGCCTCCTGAGGGAGACCGGTCTACATGAAAGCATGTATTGTATTAATCACTTTGAAGTTTTTACTCCAGTTGACCTCCCTGTAAAGGCGAAAAGGCTCATTTGTTTGTGAGTTCCAAGAGCATTTCTAATGATGACTGGGATAAAAGAATAACTCAAGCAGATACAAAGATATCTCCCTATATAGGATATATAAAAGTGCATGCAAAATATACATTTCTGAATTAAATATCCTGACATTAAGCCTAAACTTCCTGCTGTGTGTAAAAAAGAAAAGTCGATCAGTGAAGGAGGAGTCCAGTAACACATCATCAGGCTGGTAAGGTCTCAAACAGCGCTACTTCACTGATGCAAACCTGGCCTTTTCTAGTCATGCTTCATGTTATTTCTCAACCACCAGCTGTTTCTAACTCTGTTACACCTTATTCAGTCGTCTCTTTCTCTCCCAGCGACAAAACACTTTCTCCGGGCTTCATTAAAGCCTCATGTCATATAGGGGTGCAACAGAAACAGACTGGAGACCACCGTCCGCTAAGAAACACTTTGCTACACTACATTACTCTGGTCTTTAGTACCACGCAGGCTCACTCATAGCCGGCAACAATTCACAGATCTGTGAGAGAGGAGAAAAAAGAGCCCGTGGTGTAATGTTTGACTGTGAAGCGTGCAGGAGGAAGCAGTGGTAAATCGCTCCTGGCTAAGATCTCTTAACATACCCACCACGTTGTAGGTTGAAACGCACTAGAGACAGAGAAATAAGAAGGAAACAACTAAACATCAGAGACAGCGGTTACATTTACATGCACACGATATGGTGGAAGACTAATTTCCATCACAGTTATGGCCTTTTGTCTTGTTTTTTTTAGGAAAAAATTATGCTTGCAGTGTGCGTTCCTTCACTTTCAGACATCATTGCAGCCTAATGTCTTAAGAGTTTCTGTTGTGGTCATCATACACCTGCTGGTGTGTGCTTCCCTTTCCTGTTGGCTTTCCCTAACCCTAACCTGTAATAATCTTTACCAAACCTCAACAAAATCATCTATTCACTTAATTATGACTATCACTTCAGCCATATGTAGTATTCATGTTGTAGAAAATGGTTTTAAAATTGAAGAATCTTTTTACTGAGTGTAATTTAGACTTTTGAAGAAGTGTTTCCTCTGATACGGTTGATCCATGAACCAAGATTTATTTATTTTTTTTTTTTTGTTTTTGGCTTGTCACTCTTGTACACTGAAAGATGCCAGTTCCTGTGTCGGGTGGAACTGACAGCTTTTGTCACTGACAGTTCCAGGCTGCTATAATAACATTAATTAGCAGGTCTATTGCAAATTGAGCAGTGAGCAGTCAACATGTCGACTGGATATTGGAACGTTCCACGTACGCTGGTCCTGTTTCATGTAACGGCTCATAAACATTTAGTAATCTGATACTTCATATTTAAGGAGACCTTTCCAGAAAATCAGTTAAAAACTCCAGTAACGTGTATTTAAGAAAAAAGAGAAAGCAGTTTCAGTATGTGAAATGTAAAGAAAGTGAAGCATGTGCAATGAACACACACTGACAGACAGACAGCATTACTCGGCTCTTCAACCTCCATGAAGGAGATGTCACTAATGGGTCTGTCAGACTGCGGTCAGCAGCCCTAATCAGCACTTAGACAAACAGCATCTGCTCTCAGCCCGCCGAGCGCCACACACTGCTTTAAGCATAAAGCTTCCATCAAGGCTTACTGAGCCTTGTCAGACACTGCTGCAGAGAACTTTCTGTGTGTGTGTGTGTGTGTGTGTGTGTGTGTGTGTGTGTGTGTGTGTGCGTGTGCGTGTGCGTGTGCGTGTTGGTTATGTAGGTGGTTTGGATGGAGCAGATTGAATGTCTTTACCCAGTTAGTTTGACTGTGAAAGCCTGCAAAGTTAAACGTAACGCTGCAGATGTATCGTCACACTAAAGCGATAAAGTTGAACATTAGGAAGTTGTGTAGTTTCTTTACTGTGATGAAAGTCCAGATATTTTTCTATCTTCTTTATACATTGATTAATGCCTAAGAACAGGAAATACATTTTTCTCATTTACTCTCAAAATGTCTCATTTAACACATTTATTTGAAAAAGAAATCATTTTCATCAGCCTGTATCTTCTTTGTAATGATATGTGAACATTTTAGAGCAGTATTCAATGTTTTGTACATTGCAATTAAGTGTAAATGCAGTTGGGAGGAAACATCATGGGCAAAAAGCGGTACAGTCTGATGTTCCTACAAAGGTCAGCATCTACTTTTCCTGTAATGACGGAATCACAGTGTCCTCCTCTCAGAAGCGTTCCTTACTTTGACTACAGCTTCAGCTGGTGCAGCACTGAGCTCAGGAGATCATTTAGCATATCTGGCCTGCAGCACACTGGCCCTCCTCAATCAGCACCATTCACACATGAAGCCTCTGCCAACTGCATCTATGTGAGCAACCTTGATGGTTGGTACTGAAAGCACCCAACAGCTAAACAAAGTATATTGCACTGCAGCATGCCCTGCAGCTCAATAATGTCTTTGTCTGGACATTAAAATGTGTATTTGTCTTTTCTGGCATATTTTATTCATTTTAAAGGGGAAAATTAGCACCACGTCAAGTTAAAGACCATTAAGTTAAATAATCAGCTTTGAGGGTTTTTTTGTTTTATTATTTTTTATTTTATTTTGTGAGTTATTATTTTAACTGCAGTTTGATGCAAAATCTCCATTCTTCACTGGTAAACACATTAGTAATTACTGCAAAATGATCAATCAAATGACTGTAATCTGTTTCTGTTTTCCATTTTTCCCCCTTGACTGAGTCCTTAATGTGTGAAGTTAGTGATAAATCCCAGATCAATGAGCTGTTACAACAGTAAATTAGGGATTTGTAAATTGATCCGACAGGGAAGTGGGATTTTTCCCTGTGGCTGAGGTGCAGGTCAACTGAAGGCTCGAGTGTGTTGACGCCTCAGCAGTCAAACCCAGGCCTTCAGGTGAATGATGACCTCTCTAATCACCAATGCTTCTTTTTTTAAAATAGTGCTTTTAACACAGTTTATTGTTGCGTCGTGAGGTAACTTTAATTGGAAAGTTCCAGATGGCTGCATGCGTACATGCATTACATAAATATATATGATATATTCAGCTTCCAGGGTGTTGTGAGCTGGTCCTGATTGTCGTGTTGAAGTGGATGATTGCGCTGGTGACATCCATTCACATGGGAGTTCAAGTGTTGTTACACTGCAGTGTACACACCTGCTAATGCCTATCTACATCCCCCCTACACACACACACACACACACACACACACACACACACATACACACAGTGACAAATGAACGCCTTCCCTTTGCCTCGCCTTTTTGCTCATATCCTCCACGCAGAAGTAATCACGTCAAATCTCAATGTGGCTTTGCAGCTGAGGGGAAGACTTTTTCTTTACAATTTGCTTTAGCTGGATACGGGCGAGCATCGACCCTGCCGCCATGAATTATCAGGTACGAGCCAGGGATGGTGTAGCTTCACACACACACAGCCAGAGCAAAACCGAGCACACATATATACGATCTGCCTGTCGCACAGATTTGTTTAAGCGCTTTGATGTATTCTATTTCGCAGGTTTGGAGTTTGGAATGTATCATGCAGGCAGATGCGCAGCATACCCGGAGTATTGTTTATCTGCGTCTCATTCAGTTTCCTCTTTGCTGCCTCTAATTCTGTTTATCATTTTATTTCCCTCTACGTACAATAGGCGTGATCGCTCCAAAACTCCCCCTTTTTAATGCAGTTTTCCATCTCACTGCTTTCCCATTTACTAAGCTGCTGCCTGCTTTAATTTCAGACACTCACATCTGCAGGAGCTCATGATTACATTCCATAACCATATAATGTTCATCTCGGGCAAGCACATTTAAAAGGTTAGGTATGATTTGCCCTGCCTCTTGTCTGCTGAACAGTGAGGCATATACATTGAACTTACTGCCATGTCACTGATGCACTAGCGTCATCTAGTGGCTGAAAGCAGGTACTTCTGAGTAAAAGATCCTGTAATTCCACACAGGACGTAGAGATGGATTCACGCTGGGAGAAGCAGGAGCTACGGAGGAGTCACGTCAGGCGTTTAGTTTAAACGCCTCCGTTGAAAATGAGGCTGATGGTGTCAGGGGCTAAAATCATGGCGCTTTGATCACACAGATGAATGATGATTTAATGAGTCATCTTTTCACAAAGAGGTTTGATGAAAGGCGTTATAATGGAGAGGAAGCACAGGGCGGCAAGAGACAGGAAATGGAGGCTTTCACTCAAATACCCTGTAATATATTAACGGAAAAAAGCATTTGAAGATGACACGCTTATGTATCTCTTTCTCTCTCCATGTCTCTCTGACTCTTTTCTCTCCCATAACATTTATTGACTTGAAAGTATATTTTTGTAAACAGGAGGACTGACTTGAGTCAGTCAGTGGCAGATGTACAGGAGTTATCTTTCATTGGCGAGTGTGGGAGGAAGGGGTGGATGGAGAGGTATTATATAAATCTGAATAGCTCTGAGCTCCATCTGCTGTGTACTATAGAGATGATGAGTCACTCCGCTTTGGTACAGCATGGGTCAAAGAAGCCCCAAATCCCAGCTTCATACCCACACACACACACACACACACACACAGAGAGAGACAACACACACACACCTGGATCAGCATATACCAATACTTGCTCATGCTGAGATTTTCCCATCATGCATTAGTCCTGTGTTTACAATTTGTGAAGCCTATTAGGTATTCAGCTGGTATCAAAGACTTCTTTGTAGGCCATGTCCAATAACTATTATTACATACATATACATACACTGTCTAAACCTATGCGCTGAGGCTAAAGCATTTACTTACCTATAAATCTAATGAACATTAACTTCTGATTCCAGTGAAAAAATCATCCTGAAACTGCATTAGTTGATGTCTACTACTCCAGGAGATTAAAACCAAAAGAAAAGCCGACATCTTTGATATAACATGCCTTATAAAGTTGCTATGGCTAAAGTGCCTACCGTTGCATATTTAGAGCACAATTAGCATGAATTTAGTCTCTACAGTTCTGTAAATATGTACCTAATCACAAATATCGTTTCTTTTAGGTTTTGGTTTGGTGTTCACCAACTCATACAATAGAGACTTGTTACCTGCTAACCTTACATCTCTCTACTAGCTAATATAGCGGCAGAAGGAGAAAGTTAGCTAGCTGCTAACTTTATCAGTGTGTGTTAGCCTACTGGCCAGGTCATGTACATGTGGGTTTTTTCACCTTATGAGCTTATGCCTAGGCTTATAGAGTTAGTTCATCACTATGTTTGGCACTTTACTCATTACACATAATTAGTTTAAGCAGTTGTATGTTAAAAAAAATTCATAGCTTTAGATAGATAGATAGATAGATAGATACTTATCCCAAAAACTATGTAAACCTTAAGTTAGCTTCAATGCTAACAACATCGAACCACAATTTAACTCCACTTGAAAGCACGGACTGACTAAAATCACTTCAAAAATCCCTTCAAAAACTGAAATATGTTGATGCAAACATAACAGTAACACACAGGCCCACTAAACTGCTATATGATTCACCCCCTGTGGTCAGAAATAGATCAAATGTGGTAGCATCTTGCAAAAACTTGATCCAAAAGTATATTACTGAAAAGACAGCGGGGTGGAGGATACTGAAAACCAAGCTTCTTTTTCTGTATTTTGTCTCGTCATCACTTTCCTTTGTGAGACGTCTGATGCTGTCAAACGTGGATTACATTTAATGAGCTTTGTGCGTGCGTGCGTGAATATATATCTGTATGTGTGCACGTTTTCCTGGAGATTTATTTTTCCAAAGCAATATACCGCTAGTCATATGCTCCCCCAAAAAGCAGACGTGTGTGTGTATATGTGTAAAAGATGACAGCAATTTAGATGCTTAGATAAGTATGTGAATGCACCTTCGAGACTTTAAGAGAGTTTAAGACTGACAGAAGAAAAGACGAAGGGAATGAGAAAGTGAGCAACGGAGACTTCCAAAAAGGTAGTGAGAATACAAACACTGCAAAAGTGTCACGAAATGTGAGAGAAGAGAGAGATTGGTTTTCTTGTTTTCGCTGGGAAGATGCAGAGCAGGGATATTATACTAGAGCTTTCTTCCCTCACACCTATCACACATGTATTTGCATTGCGAAAAAAAAAAAAGGCGTGCTTGTGCCTTTTTAGTGATAAGAGAGGAAGTGAGACAGTCGCAGAGAATCACAAAGAGGCTGTAAAAGAAGACAAAGAAAGGTAGAGAACAACACGCTAAGCTTCAAAGAAGAGCATAGAGTTGGCTTGTTCTCTTTTGTGTGCCATAAAAATACACTGTGGATATTAGATAATAAGATAATATACCATCGTATTTCACAGCTGCAATCCATAAATATGTGAATTGAATCTTCAAACCTTCAATTTGTATAGCTCATGTGTTCTTTTTCTCCTGTTAATTTGATTCATATACTGCATGTTGTGATGGATTTTTATTTTTATTTCTTATTTTTTTGTGCTGCTGAAGTCTTGATGAATGGCCACTATTTATGCGTGGGAAAAATGAAAGTGAATGAGTGCTAATGTGATTATTATTGTGGTTGCGAGTGCAAGGTGGTAGTCTGATCTGATCTAAATCAGAGCCTTGGTTGGATGAAACAACCTGCGCAGTCAGACAGGAGTGTCGTAGAGCTGAGCCAAAGTGGAAGAAGGACAAAATGTCTTTTCAGATGTCTTTACTGAGGGATTGCTGGCATCATTACCAGTACGCTGTGAAAGAGGCAAAAAGAAAATACTTCTCTGATATTGTTCTATCTGTTTGTGTGTTGTTTAAAATGATCAACTCGGCCCTGAACTCACCACAGACTGGAATTGAGGCCTCTCCTGCTGTGTGCGAGACCTTTCTTCGTTACTTCATTGATAAAGCCACTAACACCAGAGCACTGATTTCACCTCCTGCTTCTGACCCTTCGGTGTCCGTCCCCTGCTCCGCTGTGTTGGACATGTTTGAGCCTGTGACCCTGTCCTTTGCGCAGGAGATTGTGGGTCACTTGAAGCCCTCATGTTCTTCACATGATCCTGTCACGACTTTTTAAGGTCATTTTTCAGACCATTGGCCCATCTTCTCCCCAATATTTTCTCTTTACCTGCTCCCACTCGGTTCCATTCTCAGGAAACATGGTATCTCTTTTCATTGCTATGCAGATGCCAGATCTATGTCCCCCTCAAAAAATCTAATTGATACCCTGGTAACCCGATGCTAGAGTGCTTACTGGGCGGCTTTGAATTTTCTAAATTTTAATGAAAAAAAGACTGGGGTCATGGTTTTGGTGACACCTCTGGGATTCTCCTCTTAACATGTGAATGGAAAAAAAATCATTCGTCTAAGGGCCATACGGACTAATGTTTGAAGCAAGCTTAACTTAAATTTTGCTGAGCATCATCCACTATCTTAAGTTTGCTAGCATTGGTAAACAGCTGCTAGAAGCTACTGTCATACCAAATCAATAAAGCTCGTGCAGCAAAACCTCTACTGGGTACTGAACTGAGCTACAGTATGTGTGTATTATATTATTAATGACTTTAACTTCTCCTATATAAGAGAACACATTTATGATTTAAATATTTTCAAACACTTTGACCGGACAAAGATCCAACTTGGATTATAACTATTCTGTTTGAATACATTTTATGGCTTGAAGTCAGTGTGCAGACACTGCTTTTTTATTCTAGGCAAAGCCCTTTCTTTTTAGTCATTTTAAGTTATACCGCCCTGCTTTAGGTGTATACTATATCTATACATATCTGTACAGTATCTATATTATATACTTTAACCCTTAACCCTAAACTGTAAATGTGAAGTAGAGAGGACTCTGTGTGATGATGTTCTGTCATCAGGAGTCCTCGGGCAGGGCTGCTCGTCCATTTTAATATTCCCCCGCGGTTCCAGCTGACACTGAACGCTGCAGAACTAAACCAAAACTAAACTGAACTAATCATTGCCAATCTACTCTGCCCTAAAAGGCACCCAGCTGTCCTAATGTAACTGCCACATTTAATTTCCATCTGCCAGGAGGTGGCAAGTGAAGATAGAATGATGAGAGTTGATCAGTGGGAAGTAAGCCAGTTTGACAAGGATAGATTTGAGTTTGGCTGGTTGGGAGTGCAAGGACATTTCCATCTGTGGATGCGCTTGTGTATACTCGCTTACACAACGGGCTTCTGCATTTCAGTTCTCTCAAACTATTGGATTTTTTTTTTCTCTCTGTTTCCCATTGATTTACATCTATCTGTCCGTCCATTCACACACACTATAAACGAAATCCTGATCTTCCTCTTTATTGCCTTTGATTAGTCAGGTCTGCAGGGTGCCTCTACCACACACACACACACACACACACACACACACAAACCAAAGGTGGTCAGACTTTGACGTCGTTCTCCCCTGATGTGATTGGCCCCTCGATCAGACCTCATTTACCTACGCACCCTCTGATTGGTAAGGGCTTATCTGTCGATTGGTCTCAGTGACCTGATCACTAGATCTCCAAGCTGCATGCTAACATTGTCAAGGACACACACATTTAAGATGCCTGCACAGAGAGACGCATCCAGCATGAGAAATACAAGTGAGCAATATTACTGGACCTGGAGTGATTCGATTTTGTGGGATGTATACAGAGATGTACACCTTTACACACACACACATGCAGCTATTCATTTGGCTTCTCTCTCTCTGTCTCAGCAGCAGTCAAATGGAGACCACTGGTTTGTGTTGCTCTTTTGTTGACTCTGTTACAGTGTTTTGGACAGAAAGAAGGTAGTTATGTTTTGGTATCTTTTGGAGGTGGTTATGATCAGTGCTTTCTTTGTTAGGTTTAACCAGGCTGTTTTTCTAATATTAAAGCCAGCATGTATAGGGTTTGAACATGTATGACTCTACTGCCCCCCAGTGGTGGAATAAAAAAAGACACCTTCAGAGAGAGTAAATTTGGCACATAGTGAACTTGAAGTGCTTTCACTTAGTACGTACTGATGATTTAAGTCAGTGGTTCCGAACCTTTTTCCTTAAGGGGCTCCTATGTTACCAACACTGAGGATCCCCATCAGGGTGACATTCTTAAGAACTTTCTATGTTCTATGTATGTAATATTATTTTTTAAATTTGTAACTGTCATGCATAGCTATTTGGCTTCTTTGTGACACATCCAGTGTTCTTAGATACATAAACCAAACAAATATGTTGATGCACAAGCACATCCTCACAGGAGAACACTGTGACAGGCAGACAGACGTGCTGATGCTCTCTAACTGGCTTTTGTGTTTGACTGCTTAGTAGTTTTGTTAGGTTATTGTCTAAGCCAGACAGAAACAAATTACTGTTTGTCTGAAATTCTGAAGTGGAAGAAATGGCATGAAGTACTGCAAGTGTTTGGTCATAGAAATTGTGGGTTTTTGTGAAATTGGAGGTATGAGAGATAGAGTTTGTTTTGAAGTATTAAACGTGAGGATTTGTGTGTTTATTCTAATTTACATGGATAAATTAAGCTTAAATTTAGATGACTCTTCATCTTGCAAGCCATACAGCTTAAAGTACGTTGATACTAAAAGGAAATTCGGTAATATGATCTAGATAGTTTGTCTAGTTCAAAGTATATAACACCTCAAAAGTACACAGTAATGCACAATATGTATTAGCATTAATACATTATAAGGAAGAATTGGCTTTGCAGTCATAATTTTGCAAATGTGCTGGTCCCTGAGCATATGAACTCATAAACCCGAGATGTATTCCATCAAAGGCAGTTTGCACAACAAGCCTATTCCCTAATTGGTGCTTGAGCTTTTAAATTGCCTGTGTTTGCTCACAGCCAAGCAGCCTCCCAAAATAGTCATCTGAAAAATTTGCCCTTTTTAAAAAGAAAAATAGTGCTGAAGTTGTGCATTAAGCATGTTTCCCTCTTTCGCTTTCCTTCCAAGTGGAAATTCCACTCTGTCTGAGACAAAATAACATTTCATGGAGAATAATCGATTCACATATTTACATACTACAAAAGTGAATCTCAACAGACAATTTTTCAGGAATCTGGTGCATACAAAACTCTATTTCTACTCTATTTCTATTTCTAATTTCTAACATTTTCCAAAAATAAAAACAAGATAGTGGGGGTGGAAACATGGTGCATTTCGGATCAACGGTGTTACCTAGAAAACACATGCAGTGACTTCCAAACTACCATATAATACCATACCATACCATACCATACCATACCATCTAACTAAAAATATAGAACATGATACGAGGAACTGAAAACATCTTCCTTTAAATCTATAAGCAAGAAAATTTTAGCTTGAGGCAAGACGTTTGTTAGGCCACTCTTACCGTCTCCCAGTCAGGTTTGTGCCCCACCACTTGTCACCCATCTTGATGAGCTGTCTACCGTCTAATGGTAAATAGCCTGGGGCTGAAGAAACAGGCATCCATCATGCTGTTGCATCATTTCAGGAAAAAAAAATCCTACTTCCGATTCTTTTCTTCTGATTAAATTATTCAAGACTGCCGACCCAAGAAAAATAACAGAATCAGACGTTTCCACAAGTGCCCTAAAATAACATATGTTTACATACAAGTGACAACGGCAGTAGTAATTATGATGGGAGCAGAGCAGGAAAACAGATGTCATTGTTATACAGCAGCAAGGTCCACATAGGGTGGATGGATGGGTCAACAAAACATCAGAGATTTGTTTCCTGTTTCTAACCACAAGCCAACATTTACTTCTTTCAAACCATGCCTGTGATCATACTCTAATGTCAACCATGTGATTATTATAGTAACCATGGTGATGAGGTGCTTTTTAACCCAAACCATGAGCTTCCCCTAAACCTCACTAAGGTTGAATTCCTGCACACCTTTAGCACTTAGTTAATTAGAGACACAATGTTTTTGTGAGCCATCAGATGCCTGCCAAAGCTCCAGTAAAAGTGCGTAGTGTTTTCTCATGCACCTGTCTGTTGTGCATTAAATAACACTTACTGTGAATACAAATGTAACAAAAATGAATAACTAAGCTAATTACGAAGTGCTTTTCCCATACTTGAAAGAAGAACTTCATGAGGAAGCCAGTGTTACTGTGTGAACCAAATATTAATAATAATCCGGCTCGTGTATTCCGCCTGTGATGTTGAAAAGCATTAAAAAAGTCTCCAAAATGGAGATGTGGGAACGTGTGAACACATTAATGCTTTGTAGTTTTGCCACGTAGCTGCAGAGGGAAGAAATATTGTCTCAGTTCAGCTTTTTTATTCCCTCAGTCCCTCGTCTCATTACGAGGATCACGTGACCTCGCCACCTATATGTGTACTTTATGAGTTTCAGTAATAACATGAATAAATAAAAGCATTTAGCATTGTTATTTTTTAATAGTCAGCCAACTTACCGATCTACCGTATTCTCTCTACAGGTAACTCGCCTTCAGAGGAGTCAGAGGAGCGTGACAAGGAGCCCAGGACGCTCACCTATCCCGCATACATCGCCAGTCTGCTGGACACGGGTGCCAAGCGCATGGCGGCCGGCGTCCGCATGGACTGCTCCAGCCAGGGCCAGTGCCCCCGCCCCTGCCACCTCTGCCACATGAGCCCGAGGGCAGCTCTAGGGCGGCAGCAGTCCGAACCCGTCCTGCTCCAGATCACCAAGGCAGCGCCCATCTATGAATTGGTGTCCAACAATGAGACATACCAGGTGTGTTTTTTTTGTGTTTGTCCTCAAGGTACTTATAGTAACTAACTCTCTGGAACTGTCTAGTGTCTGAAAGCACTGACCTCTTCTTTTCTGTTACACCCTCAAAATTAGTGAATGCATCTTCTCTAATCTTCCTGAACTGGATTATCTCACTCACCTTTCCAGTGAATGATTAAAGGGAACACTTGTTGTCCAATGTCCTTGTTATCCTTTGTTCAGTAAAATCTAAGCTCTACTTTGATGTGAAGAAAGTACCCTTTTCCACCATTGTCTCATCTAAGATAGCTTAATGTGTAAGGACAGCAACTACTAATCCAATAAGAAAATGAATCCAGGCGTGTGTATGAGTGTGTGATCATTACACCACAGCCAGTCTACACTCTGAACTGTCCATCAGGCCTGAAAACCTCATTATGAAAGATGTCTTTTCCTCTTGGAGTATCATGCCTTACTCAGATGGCAGCATGCTGTGAGATAATCTGCTGCACTGACTACATCAACACTGTAGGTCGATACTGCTTGTACTCCTCCAGCAGGAGTAAAGGTGGATGCAATGCTATCCTGCCCCCCTTTTCTTTTGTTTTTTGACTCAAACGCTGCTAACTGTGGAGATATTGTTAATCTCATTTTCCAGATCAGTGTCGTATATCTAAACATTCATCTGAATTATTATTATTTTTTAAATAATTCTTTATGGGCTCATTTGAATTATGAATAAAAAAAGTTTATTGCCTCCAGCAAGAAAGAGTTTGAGTCACACTCCAAACCCCACTATGAATTAAAGGTGCCCCTGGAAAGACCATTACTCATGTAAAACATGTATTCCTATGTATCACCTGTCTCCTGGAGTGAAACACTATATTTGGTTTTAAGAATACAACGCAAATGCACTCAATACCAAGCAAATCAAAGGAGATCACCTCAAGGAATGAATTTTAATATCCACATAATGTCGTAAAAGATACAATGTAAGACAATGTAAAAATGATATGAGAATATAATCATGTTCCCATACGTTCCAAAATGATATGTTCTTTGAATTCGCCCTTCAGTGGTTTCTCTCTGTGTCTCTCTGTCTTCATAGGCTCTTCAGGAGGCGATGATGAGCATGCTGTGGTGTTCAGGGAAGGGAGACGTTATCGATGACTGGTGCCGGTGTGATTCCAGTGCTTTTGGCACAGATGGACTGCCCACCTGCGCCCCGCTTCCTCAACCTATGTTAGTAACTTAGAATAATATTACCTTCTTAAATCATATTACTCTTAGATGGGCTGTGGTAAATACCATCCATCATTTTACTGACAGGGCTCTATCTCCTGCTGCAGTGCTCTCATGTAATATGCCATCAGGTTCCATGCAACCGAACATTACAGCGGGTATTGATTTATCTCTCCTGTCCGGTTGGGCTATGCTAATCAATGAAATGAGCTACTGTATTGATTGGTTGCCAAGAAAAACTTTGTACTCATGGGTCTTGACGCTATACAGCTGCAGTCGGCCCAAGTTAGACATTAGAGGATAAACGGCTATATTTCCTGTTGACAGGAGTGTTTGTGAACATAGCAGAACGTGTTTTCATTGGGTTGCTGTTTTGTGGAACACGGGCTATAATGTCAGCAGCTGTCAATTACAGTAATGAGAACGGTTTGCTGACAATATTTTTCTCTCAGTGGTGTGATTTTTGCATCTCCGTCACTCTGTTGCCAGGCTGAGGCTGTCGTACACCTACGAGCCCAGCAGCTCATTGGTCATCATGGAGTGGAACCACACCGAGTCACCAATCGGCGTTCGGATCGTTGATTACCTCATCAGCCAGGAGAAGGTGACAGAGAGGACCGACCACTCCAAAGTTGAGACAGGTACGTCCAGCCAGACCTTCCCACATCAAGAGTTTGGCCATTGATAATAAACACGGCTCAACAGTTGGAAAATTGTGAAATAGGTAAATGTTGCCAGATAACCAGCGATGCCAATTTTCACGCTAAAACATGTAGTTCCAGAAAGTAAAGTATGAGTTTCAAAGATATATATATATATTCTGGACAAAGCTTTACCATTCACCTGCTGGCACTCACAGAGTGGATTAGTATTATTCAGTTCTTCCAACCGGGCCCAAAACACAGTTCACCCCCTGTGTTTTCAATAGTCACTGAACCAACAAGAGGGACTGTTGATGTTTTGGATGTGTCCCACTCTGAGATGGGTAATGAGTAAGTCAATTGGCCCCGGTTTGTATGGGCAGCTGTTGTGTTCATTACTTGTATTGGCTCAAACCATAAACCTGCCAATTTGTCAGCACCATGTGACCACAACAAGCCTAATTTGTTTTATCTCGCCTAGCACCCGGTAGGAGTCCTGGTCCAAAGGGGAAAAAAAGGGGTTTCTTCAAATTGTATGTCTGCAGTTGACACCAAGCAGTTACTACATAGTCTCAACTCCCTGTTGTATATTGCTGTTGTCATAGAAACAGCTTGGAACATGTTGGTCGGTGTCATCTGTAGTTTGGGGAAAGTTTTACTTCAAACAAATCTAAAAAGGCAATAAATAAACTGAAAACATTAAGTGGTCAGTATAATTTAAACAATTTTACAGGCTTGGATTATTTTATGTGAAGAGATGCAGTACATTGCCCAGGTTTACACGATTCTAGTTGTAGTTATTAAGACCTCCACAAGATGGTGTGCAGCAGTAACAATATTAGAGCTATGGACTATTCATGTATAGCATTTAGTCTGTTGATTAGACTTTACCCTTTGCTTATAAACACAAGATTTTATTTCACAGAATTATTTTGCATGCTCATTGTATTTAAATGATCACTGCTATAATTGTTGACTTAATTTGCACAGAATATTAATCTGACAGTGTGGTTTACAATATATCCACAAATATAATCAGAATCAACACAAAAGTGTCTTTCCAGTAAAAGTTTTGAGGGGTTTTTTTTCTTCACTGTTCAGTCCATATGGATTCAGTGATTTCCTTATTAAGGTCTCCCTCATGTTTTCACTAACAGGAGGGAATCATATGAGCAGTTACAGGTGCAGCATGAGTGTGTGTAGCCCTTTCATCCATAACAGAGAGCACTTCTTGTTTTGCTGGACCTATATGAGTAGAAGCTGGCAAAAAGGGCCAGTTTATTTTAGAAGTAATGAGCTGATCCATAATGGAGACTATTACAGTTCCCTGTGAGAACCAAAGTTTGTTGTAGCTTAATGGAAGAATAAACTGTACTAGTCGGAGCACCGAGGATCATTAATCAATGCAGTGAATTCAGAGGGGAGAGGAAAGCAGGATAGTGATATGATAGTGAATATGAGCTATAGGTTCAGCAGTAATAGATTGTCTTAACTGTGAGGGATTTGATTTTCTACTCAAGAAAAGTTGGCCTATGAGTTAACATTAATAAGTTATTTATGTATGTCAGTATTTCAAAGCTTCAGCTGGAGACTCAAAAAACATTTTTGAAAAGTTCATTTCATTTGCAAAAACAGATACCTCCGTTTTTTATTAATTTTCATAAATCATGCTTTTCTTATGGTGCGCTCCAGGTAATATCAATCAAACTGTTGCAAAAGCAAATAACTCCGCTCCTTTCATGTTTCACAGTCAAACAATGCCATATAATGGATATAAATGTCTTGTAAGCGCAATATTTAACATTCTTTAACATAAAACAACTTTGTTAAGTCCTGAAAATTACAACAAAAACAGCCCATTAATGAGCAATATTACACTTTTACAAGATCTTATAAAATCCCAGACAGGCTACAAAACTCCTGAGCATGAATGTGCCAATGTTTTAACCTGCAGAGTGTTATTAAAGACCTCGGCTATCCTTCCGCAGTGGTGACCAGACACGCTCACTGCAGAGCTGACTCAGAGCCTACAGTTTGCCACAGCTTTTTGTCCACAATTAACTCTTCGGAAACTGGCAGTGAACTGTTTTCAGTAGTCCGTTTAGTATTCAGTGTGACTCCATATGCAGTGCTGCTCATTGTTACTCAGTATTCAGTGTTCAGTGTATAACTGAACTTTACTTCTTTTCACACCCTGAAGGAGATGCAGCACAGGCTCGTCCAAATTATCCATCAGGATAAACTCACTTTCAGACAGCACATATCCGGTTAAACCGCGGGCTTCCTGCCACTATGCAAAAATGAAGCCAAAATATCGCGTGTTTGGAAGCTGCCATCTTGCTTATGTGATGTCAGGGGCGGAACACGTCCCCTCAGATATTTTGGCTGACTTTCAGGGAGCAGTGATGTCATCCGTCTTTATAGCACAGTCTATATGAAGTAGAGCAGGTAGACTGCAAAAGAAAAAAAAAAAACCCTTATTTCTGAGCATTACTTGTAACTCGTTACTACCCATCCCTGGCTGAACATAGTCGCTTACATATTGTGTCACCTGACCTGAATACTGTGCACTGATTCGCTGAACAGATTTGAACAGGACCAAAATATGCAATGTCAATTTTACTGTGTCAATTCTACATTATACATTAAAGAAGGAGATGGTCGTCCCTCCCCCTCCTCCCGTCTCACATGTCGAGCAGTACGATGTATCTTTGAATGATCAGTGATGTTAAAGCATATGAGCATGATGAATGATGATAACAGGACATTCTGTGCTTCAAACTATTTTAAAAGATTCTGCCAAGGCGCAGCTGTCTTTTGCCTGTTCAGGCTGTGGAGATGTGTGTTTCTGGAACATCACTGAATAAAACTCTGATTTTATTTCATTGCCGGAAGGACAAAGCGAGAAAGAGAATACAATCATTTATTTAGGAGCTTAACAGTGTGCAGACCTCACAGTTTTTGTTTTCTTTGTCTCGTATCTGTATTTGCCTGGATGTGCTCACACAAAGCAGTCATGAGTAGAGACACCAACTATGGCTCTCATTAAGCAGAATTGGAATTGTGTGTTTCGACCGTTTTTTACATTTCACAGACGAATCTGAAGTATGCACTGTGGATTAGCCCATAAACAAGCGTGATGCAACTGTGGCAAAGGTATGGCTGGAGCCTTTTTATGCTACTACTGTAAGCTCAAAGATACGTGGTGCCCCCGTCCACACAGACTGTCTGTCACCTGCAGCCAGGCTCCAAATCTCAATGAAAGCCTATTAATGCCCATATAATGTAAAGCATATTATTTTTGTCTTCACATTCTTTTGGCTGTGTAGTGTATATTAATGTTGCCTTCATAACATCAGCCATAATATGGATACAACAGAGTTGTAATTGATTATAGGTAGGAACCCTCAGTTCTACAATCTCACTTTTACACAGCATTTGTCTATAGTTTCTAAGACGTTGTAGGAGCTGTAATTCACAATTATTCTTTACTTATTTATGTTTAAATCAATTAATTTTTTCTGTGAAATGCAATAAAAAGTGAAAAACACTCATATCTTCCCAGAGCACAAGGTGGAGTATTGAAGGATATAAAATCTGTCTGATTTAACACTAATTATTACTATACTGTCTACATGAGCCACCATCAGGTCCCCATCATGTCTGCTGATGCTGAACTTTATTAGTGCATATCCAGTATTTGTCAAAACATTACAATTAAATGAGCACAGAGACATTTTAACCTGCAGCTTTAGCAGCTCCTGGACATTCGGGGCTGCGGGGCATTTGCTCACGTTGTTAAGTCATTAATCCATTGTCACAGTCCCTTCATTTGTCTTTTATTTCTTTCCAATGAGAATGGCGTGCTAATGTACAGCGACTCTAGGAGGACAGCTGTAACTTAAATGCATTTGATGATGATGATGACAATGAAATATCACTTCAATGACAAATGTGACCTTTTAGTCTTGTTTTGGAATTTGGAATATAAATTCTTCCTCTGTGCCCTTTGAAGAAATGGTCTGTGTCATCTTCTCTATTACCTCTGTGCTCCATAGCCTAACAAGACAAACGTTTGTCCCATCCCTTAATCTGTGCTGTCAGAGTGACGAACAGAGACGATGAAAACGGTGGATGCTTTCTGTGGGGAAACATTTTGGTGCTGTACTGGCATGATATAGTGTTTACTTAGACCTAAAGTTCAAACAAACTTCTTATCGCCCCACAAAGTCAATCTTTCAGCCATCAGAATAGTGCTTTGGTACAACATCAAAGTTTAGGATTTTTTGGAAAGCGTTAATCATGATCAGACATGTACAGATGAAGTAATTACTGCTAAAATAACCTGCTGATGTCTCTTTGTTGTTCTTTTTTGTTATCAGTTAGTGGTTGTATCCAGTTGTAACTTTCATGGAACGTTTTCATGGAAATTAGCATCGGTAGCAGGCAGGAAGCACAAGCTGCGGCACAGGAAAATTCCACTCATGACTGGATTGTTACTTTCCTGTTTACTGATTCTGTTGCAGTGAGTAAATAAGACAACGTATCTTCATTAAACTAATGGAGATGTCTTTCTTACACAAAGGAAATGCCTTTAATATCCCTTCAGTTCCTCTTGCTCCACATAAGAGTCATTCCATGAGATTTTCCAGTCACTTCCATAGTTAATCACTCGCTCCATCTCAGCCCTTAAAGGATGGCGTAGATATTATTCTACAGTATGTTCATCATTGTAATCACTGACTTCAAAAAGAAGTCACAGACACAACACAGGTATAATCTATCACTGTAAAACTGATGCGGTGGATGAATTTATCAGACGAAAGCTCAGTTGTGTTCAGGTCTCTGCCATGAGAAACGCATGACTGCACGCTTACAAAATGCTGCATTTACAACTGGGAGTAAAGATATATTTTATGTACAATATGGTCCTCAAATCTCACACCACTTTCTTTCCTTCATTCAGAAAGTGGTCTGAGACTTTTGGACCCTGTTGTATATTGTGGAATTTAACGTCTGCATCAGGATGTTTGCTTTTACTAATCTTCATCTGTAAAATTTAGAAAGTAAATTCACTAAAAAAAAATCCAAATATTAGTCAGAACCAATTGGTCTTTTGAGTTGAGTATCTCCTTTCACTTAAAGGATTCGGCTGGCGATCTCTCAACAAATCTCATGTGCAGATCCAAACCAACATTAAACTCATCCTATTTACAAGTGTTGTGTGTGTATCCAAAGCCTGATATATCATGTTCCGCTGTTCTCCAAACAACTATGATGCTACACATCACAACCTCTTGACCTTCTACTGACGTTCTTTGAGAAAAGTCATAGATGTAGTTGTAGATGTAGCTTGTAGTGTGTAACAGAACAGCCTTCCCATGTGTGTGTGTGTGTGCAGTGACATTTGTCATACAAGGATCTGCTCTCCAGGGATTGAAAATGTGATTGTTAGTCTTAAGAGCTGTTCGTAAAACAAACTAATGTGCCAGACCTCTTGGTCATGAAGGAATATGTCACCCAGTGCAACAGTACGGCCCGCTCATGTGTTATAATAGTTTTTGGACAACAAAGGAATATGATATATCAGGCTTTGGATACACACACACAATGTTTTTAAGTCGTATGAGTTCATTGTTGGTTTGTGACCTGCACATGAGATTTGTTGACAATAACACAAATATAGAAAATTGCCAGCCTTATCTTTACTCTAAACATCTCAGAGCAGTTTTCCCCCCCAACAAAAAAAGATCCACTTAAGACATAAAACAGTGTTGGACTCAGTCATTCTCTGCTCATTTTCAGTGCTGGAGTATGCCCCGAGGGTTTTCTCTGATGAAGTAAATAATCATTTGTGAGAGATCAGCACAAAAGACAAAGACCTGTACCTTTTTTGTTACAGCACATTGATGTTGGCGGTGAGTCAAAGTCCAGCCTGCTCTGCAAGTAAGACCTTCACATTAGTTCAGGCCTGTTTGAAGTGCAGAGCAGCTGTTTTGACTTTGTGGACTCTGGATTTGTTGTTATGTTGTTGGTTTCAGCGAAGACAGTTTCTTCATTTTCTTCATTTTGGAAGAAGTTGAAATACATCAAAGCTTTTGTGTTTTTGACTCTTAGACATTAGGGAACTGCAGAGCATGCTAACGTGTTGCCATTGTATTGAAGTAAATAAATATATGATTCTTTATCCATCCCAAAAAATGATGTTCTAATCGTATATGGTGATATGAGACCATGTAAAATGACAACAGTTTAAAGACTTTATATATGGATTCATGTTTTAGGCACACATGGCCGAAGCCTTCAAGCTGTTTCTTTGATATTCTTTGGCATACAGGTACCAGTTTGATGTTTGATATTTACAGATGTCTTGATGACAGGAAAGATTAGTGCAGCTTTAAAGTCAAAAATATGTTTCTCATCTTGTTCCTACAGAACGCTTGGATGTTTGAGCTCAAAAGCTGTTTTCACATTCATCTGCTTCAAGTGTAATATATATATATATATATATATATATATTGTAATTTTTATTTTTTTAACAATAACGATTTTTAACTTTTTTTTCATTTTTTTTTATTAGCATTGGCCGCAAACAATCCAGTATCGGTTTGGGCTCTAAATGGAAGCATGCTATTTACACTATGGAAACCTGAAGTGCACATACACAGGGAAAGAACTTTTCATCTCATGTCCAGCAGTTAAACTTTCAGAATTAAAATTATTTATATATTCATGAATTCTAGATTTAATGTGGGTGCGAAGGAGGATTGCCATTTTAAGGATTTCAAATAATACGACACACAATATTGTTCCAAGCGGAGTATTTTAGGTGCCTAGAGGTGATCTTTAAGGTTGTAATGTTTCTACTTACCGTAATTCCACTGGCAGTTAGCTTTGTAATATACAGTCCAAAAGCCAGCCGGAAGCAGTACCAGTGCAGACCGACTCAACTCAAAAAAGACACAATAGTATAGCTGCATGCAAAAAGAGTCCATCCTCTCACAGGCTTTGGATGATATGATGTGACCCTATTTATGCAAATAGGAGTTTGCTGTGGGCTATGCAAGCTTTTCCACCCACTTTAAACGACACATTCAACCTCAAGAGCAAAACACAAAACGTGAGCGCTGCATCCAGAGAAAGCCAGATACACCGTGCAGATAACATATAGGTCATAGAATCACACAGTTTACTGAGATCACATTCCATAACTTCTGGGTGTTGAAGTTGTTAAAACTTTTTACAGCTCCCTCTCGCTGCCACTTGGACTCTACGATGTGTGAAATTGCCCGGCGCAGCTCTAATTACACTGAGTGAAAGTTATCCAGCTATGGTTGCTGTGGCTCAGCTGCATTTTCATTACAAAATAGAAAAACACACACACACGCAACACACACAATGGGTTCGATCGAAGCTTCCACACCTACGATGACAGTGAGTGCCAACCTCATCTTTAGCAGATGACTGAAAGCACACCCTGAAGTGAACACGAAGGTAAAGGTGGCTCAGCATGGATGTTCTGTTGAGTTACAGGAGAGGGACCAGAAGGGGAGAAAATAACCACCCAGGAGAGAAGAGGGGCGAGGGAAAGAGAGAACCAAACGGAAAGACAGGAGCAGGGTTGAACAGGATGAAAAGATCTGGAAGGCCGCCTTGTGCGCTGTGGTTTTGATTTCAGCTGTCAGTCTTCTGTCATGCTTGAACAATCAGTATCACATGAGCTGATGTTCAATTCTCCACAGAGCTCCCCTTGGCTGCCTGTCCTCTCTATTTTCCTTCACCACTACCTCATCTGTCCTCTCATCTTCTGTTCCTCCTCTCCCATCACTTTGCTCCCCCTAAATTCTTATCTCCTCTTTATTAATTTCTTTCTGACCATCTCCTCTTGCTTTTTTTTCTCTCGTTTGCCCCTTCTCTGGCCTCCTCTCTCTTTTCTTTTTTACTACATGTTCCTTCTTCACTACATTCCACTTGTTTTCCTTTTCCCCGGTCTTGTTATCATCCTCTTGTCTTCAGTTTTCCCCCATTGGCATAAAGAAAGGGTAAACCACAGGTCACAGGATACACGATCAGTCAAGTCCTATGTATACCGTATGGTGTTAAGTAGGCCCCTCATTACTGTAACTGTTGTGTAACTGTGTTACACAACAGTTTCTCATTGCAAATGAATACGTGGGACTCGCAACTCAGTGGATACAGGCTGTAGTTTTATACAATTACAGGTTATGATGGATGTGTTGCATCTTTGCACCATCTTTAATGATACTTTAACAGGCGTTGATGCAACTGTGTAACGTGGTAATATAGATCAAATGGAATCCCTGTTCCAGATAAGCAACAGGGGACATCCATCAACAAGAATGTATTCTACTATTGTGCATACACAGTACATATCATTGGAAGATAGTTTACCAAATAAATGGTTTAATAGCTTACTGTAGGTTCGCTGTAATAAATTTAACTTGTCACTTAAATAAACACTATCAACATTCTTAAATTTTATACTACAAATGAATCTGCTGTTTCAATGTATTAATCATTGTTGTTTTTACAGTATCTGTCCCATTTCTCGACCCAGTTTTCAAAATTTGATATCTACCTTTTTCTCTTTAAACACAGACAGTAAAAGAAGCACGCTGTAATAAAATTGGAAGCAAATGTGGGATTTTGAAAAATGCGATGAATGAGGAGATAGTGGTTGGACGACATCCAGAGATTTCTGTTTTTATCATTTATTTCCCCTTTCCATTTTGTCCCCTTATGTCTGTGTATCTTTTCCTACTGCTCTGCCACCCACAACAGCCGTCGCTACACCTCCTAACTACATGTTCAATTTTAAATAATACAATTCTATAAAAGGTGTAATCTTCTCATCAAGTCTCAACCGATTGTTTGCACTGGGATTTGCACGTTAACCGAGTATAAATCATTTGTTTCACACTTGTGTTACTGCTCTCAGAAACTGTTTGATGCTACTTCAATATCTTAATATTATTTCTTCCCTGAATTTAATCCCCAAATGGGCTGCATGATAAATTCCAGAAGGACAGCGAAAACAGAGCATCCATTTACGGGAAAAGATCTGAACAGACACTGCTGATCATCTGTGGAAGAAACACAAAGATACAAAAAAAACAAAAAAACAGAGTAAATATCTGCCCTTTACTTTCTCTCAAGGCTCATGAGAAACAGATGTTGGAATATCCCCTTGTTTTCTACGAAACATCTGTTGTTTATACATAGTATATAGGTATTGACAGCTGCACAGTTGCATTTGTGTATTTTTTGTCATGTTTGTGCTTATGTAATGTAAGATGAGTCTCCAATACATACAATACATACAGCTGATGACTATAGCATCCAGATCTAGAGCTGACAACAGCTTGTTTGTGCAGTAATCTCTCCCCTAACAAGCTTCAGGCACACAAGGTGAGATCATAGCATGCACATCAAACGCACACACACACACACACACACACACACACACACATATGCGCACGGTCTCTAACAGATGTGTGGAAGCTTCATGAATAGGAAGTCTGCTTTAAGTCAGGGCACCACTCGGCTAGACCAGTCTCGCTGTGAAAACAAACATCCCCAAGGCTGTGAGCAATCTAGTGACGTAACAGCTTTGATCACCCAGCGAAGGCGAGGTTTGCTCAAGGGTCAGTGGAACACGGAATCCAATCAATAAACACATTACTCACCTATCTACATTACACATACAGATAGCTTAGCTAACCGGAACACGTGTGCTTCACCCCAAACCTAAACCAGACTGAGCTTCTTCTTATCACCAGTCACTTCCTCTGAGCCGCCACTGCTTGACCCTCTCCCACCTGCTTTCTCTTTACTGCAGTCAACGCTTGAGCAATCAGAAGTCAGTCCCTTCAAACTATTATTATTAAGTGTAATTTCCACACACAGTTGAACTTTTTAACCCCAGCATCCATTCCTGGGTACACTTTGTTTGTCAGCAGCCCAGAGGTCCATTTACCTAATCGCATTCCAGGTCCACCTGGTGAACCCTGAGGCATCCTCAGTCTAGACGAGATATGTAATCCGTCAAGCACCTTGTTGGTCTGCCCTCAGATTTCTGCGTAGTAAGATGCATCCAGAATACCTCCACTGGGAGTCATCTGTGGTGCATCCTGAGCAGATGCCGGAACCACCTCAACTGGTTCCTTCTGATGCAAAACTACTCCTCGCTCCTGCCTTAATGTATGTGTCTCACCCTCTTCCCTAAGGGTAACCCAGACATCCTGCGAAGGAAATTGATATTTTTATGCTTGCATCTTCACTCATTCAGTCCCAACCAGACAGGCTGTGATCGTAAAAGGACATACAGCAGCACTTTCAGGATCAATTTGCAATCAATCTACAACGTATGCAGATCTCTGGACATTGCAGCAATCTGCTATCCAATCACCTGCCAGCGTCTTACCCTCATCTGTGACCCCATGATTGGAAAGTGTTTACCTGCTAGCAGCAACCATTGTCATTTCAAGTTCATTTTACAGAGCTGACTTTGAGGTGCTGACTCCTCCAAACTTACCCGAGAATGCAGGAAGGTCTCTCCAGAGGTAAGAGTTGAGGTACAAGGGCCTCAGCCAGATGTTTTCAGTTCGCACTGAGTTTTATCAGGTTTAACAGTTTCCACCATCATCGGATCCAATGTACCAGAAGTGGTCATCAGTTGACAGCTGCGTGCGTTTGTGCGTACTCGAATGTTCAAGATACACGGCTGCAGATCTGAAGTTATGACTGTAAAGTTAAGCATTCATCTTTGGCGTATGCTTGTGAAATACCTCACGGTTGAACATGGTGTCAGTTAGTCCATGTCTATCACATTCAATAACAAAATACCAGTTGGTTTTAAGACACTGCAGGTTTATGCAGCCAACATGAGCATTGATGTCTCCCCATAAAGTCACAAGTTGGAGCCATCTCCAGGACCTCACCCAGAGATTCCAAGAAGGCTGTGTTCCCTGGACTCATCAAGTATTGAGTGTCAGAGCTGTATTTCTGCATCAAGCATTGCTGGAGGTGATCCTGTCATACTCAGTGACTGTGAGAACACCCAGTGGTTGTCACAATGGGCCAACCCATAAATGGAGAGGTTTAGGTTCTTATCAAGGAGTCCAGAACTGCTGTTGATACAGGTGTGCTCAACAATATGAAGTCAGAAGTGTACATCTATCAGTTAGTATAGCAGTCCCTTCAAACACTGTTTAGTTTAGATCAAACTTTTTTTTTTTTTACTTTTACATTTCGCTAACTTACATTTCACGTCAATATGGCCTGACTGTAAAATACAAAAATACAATAAAACGACAAATAAAGCATTTATTTCTAGATTAGGATTCCTTGAGTGTTTATTGTTGCCAAATTATCCACAGGGGTCTCTTCCTCTCCAAAACAAACAAACCTGATAATTAAAACCAGTAGAAACACTGAATAAAGCAGTTTCATGTTAAAAAGCAGTGTTTCTCTAATGTTCCTCAGCAGACACAGGACGTCTGGAGGGGCTGCGAGTTGAGCTGTTTGCTCAGCTTGTTTCTCTCACTGTGTCTGTCTGTCTGTCTGTCTGTCTGTCTGTCTGTCTGTCTGTCCTCATTACCTGTCCTGCCTACTTTAATTGTGTAGACTCCACTCAGTTGGATGCAAGGCACCTTATATCAATGGGGAGAAGGAGAAGCAACATTGCTGTATTCTTCCCCAAAGAATGAATGTCTTATTAAGATAACTCAGTCATTGTATGTCATTGCTACAAATACTGTTGATTTAATGTGGCTCCTCATTTAATCTTCCTAAAGATCTCTCTTTTGTATTTATCTTGCTTTCTTGATTCCCTAATTTAGTTTTTTAAACAGTACAAAAAATATTTTAAAAAAAAGAAGTTTGATTTAATGATTGGTAAAGATCATGGCTAAACTACTAAACATAATGCTGAAGGAGGCCATGGAGCCTTATCATAGTGATTAACGATTCAAGACTTTTCTAAATGGCCTTTAACTGTATAATTGTGTTTGAATAGGAACTCAGTGTCTTCCTGAGGTGGAAGAAACAACACCTCATCTTTATGGAATTCTTTCCCGCCGCTGTCTCACTTTGTCTGCTGGGCATCCGGATGAAGGGATGACCTAATACATACAGAGACACATACGTACATACACTCCTTTTTTCTATTAATTTAATCTTCTGGTCATTGACAATGTTAGGCTATCCAGATTGACATTTTCCTCGGGGTTTGAGTTAGGCTTAAAATCCCAGAGCATGAGGACAGACTGTTGATGGGACATGTTTAATGTAGAATCTCGTAATCAAGATAGGTCTGTACTAAAAGACGTCATTAGATACAGCAGGAATATGAGCTCGCAGTGTCAGTAGCACAAATCATCTTTTATTCTTATCCATTTTATTTGTGCCATATTATTTTATCATATCCATCAACTGTGTAACTTCTGATTCCAGCTTTGAACTGCCAAATGCAAAGGGTTACTTTGGCTGAAACGTCCACTGGAAAGCTGATAGGCCTCTTTGGGCATCATCATGAAGAAGATAAATGTACCATATGTCAGAGGATACACTGCACTGGTAAATCAGTCTCTCTGGCATGCGCTTGTGGAATTAATGAAAAACACTAATGGAATTCTGGCAGCACTGTCTGATTCATCTCAACGCCTGCTTTTATCATTCTCCATGTGGATTTGTTCTTCTTCTTGTAAATACCATACTTAATAGTCTCTGTTGCCTTGTGGCAAACACCTCTACAGTACATGCAAATGGACAGCAGAGTGCACTGTGCTTGTATGCTTGAATTCACCCTTTGTCTTCTTTGCTACAGTATGAATGAATTGGAGCAATAGAATCCTTATTGCAGAGTTACGGTCACTATGACAACCTAAACCGATTCAGAACCCAAACATGAATTCAGACTGAAAGCTGCTTGAATATAAATTCATATAATTATGTCTGTTCTATGCCAGTTGTTTCATATGCTGGACAATAAAGGGGCATAATATTAACATAATAAACAATAATGTGAAACTTTTTTTTTTTAGCTACAGCAGCAACATGGATCAAGAGATAGCAATGTTTTTCAGTCCAATCACTCCACCACATTGGTCCAGAGTAAAACATTTCTGTACAGATAATCATTGTCCTCACATGATGTTGACATATATTGACATAAATCAATATGATCCATTGACTTTTCATCTAGTTCCATTATAAGATCAAACCTTTAATTTGCCCAATATTTTGGACTTAATACCTTGACAAGAAATAACATTCCCATCAGCCTCAGCTGCACTTTGTGTTTTGTTCTAATTATCAAATACTTGAATGCTAACTTACTAAACCAAGATATGGAACATGGATTTCTGCTGTCGACATATTAGCGTTGTTGTTGTTGTTGTTTTTTGTTTTGTTTTTTACAAATGGAGGACCAGTTTCCTGCAGCATTCACGTGTGTCATCTGCTTTGACACATGTCAGGTGTTGTAGAGTTTGTAGCCAATGTGAACAGTGAACAGTCAGTAATCGATTAAATGAAGCAAAAAGGACGAACTTCTTAAAATTCAGAGAAGGCCATTGCACTGTTGAAACATGATGACCTCAATTTGACTACAAATAAAAACCCACCTTCCTCCACAGCCTTCCTCCACAACTCTTAAAGAGCAACGCAATCATCTGTACAACGGAATATGACAGTTTGCACTGTCAAGTTCAGCCGGGAAAGACCTTGTTGGATTAACAATGAAATGATCTTTAGAGAAGGAATGGATCTACTGACTAAGAAGGCAGATAATTCATCATTTTGAGATACTGTTGCATGCTGATAGTTGACTACAGCATAGACACTTTTAGCTAATCAGCAAGTAGTAAAGCTATATGTTGTGTGCTGGTGGACAGGCCTTGCCATATTCTGCTTTGGTCTACTGCCGTTGTCAGATCACTTGCGTGAGCTTTGTCCTTGTAGGAGAAATAATATTAGCATTAACAAAAACAGAACCTCAGGTCTAGTTCAGGTCTCCACTTCAGCAGGGAGAGTGGCTTTAATCAGGTCAGGTCTGGAAGGTGTGGGTACAGGCCTGAACTCTAATATGATACAACTTTGATTTAGAAAGAGATGCAATATGTCTGTGCTGATTTACACACAAAACAATGCCGAATCAATGCAGCTCAAACATAAGAAGCATCTTCCACTGAACACAGTGAGCATGGAGGAGTAGATATTTACATCCAGTGGTCCTGGAGGATCTGGAGTCCCAATCAATAGTGATGAAGTTAGGAAAGAAAGGGCTGTTAAAAGAAAAGGAAGGATGCATAAATAAAACATTATATACGAGGGATGAACATAATTCATACAGGGAGAAAACTGAAGTCTGAAGTCTGAGTGAAAGATTTAGTCCACAAGTTCAACTATCGGACATCTGCGTGCTCAAAGTCATTTCTATTAGGATTGTGCCTCACTAAGCATGCAAGGAATAAATACAGTTGGAACAAGTCGGTGTTAACTGACACATTTGTCAAAGCACATCGGTTTGCGTGACAAGAACAACTGATAACTCAACTCCTGAAGCACTTCAGAGGGAAGAGTCCAATTGAGACAAATTGAGAAGGGAAAGAAAGTAAGTAAATGGAGAGAGAAGCCAGAATCTCACAAACTGCATTGAGAGCTCTGATATGTACGTGTTTTTGTGTCTGTATTTGTTAACAAGGGCTAACATGCATGCATCGTTAAACGCTGCTGGTGTGTTATTGACTGTATCTGCCTTCATCCAAGGTGTTTTATTGTTTTATTGACATATTTGGCAAAAATGTACGGTTGGCGTGTGAAGCGCTCTCACGGCAACTGCTATCAATTTCGGTCAGGCGCACAAATTATAAAACAATTTATCGCCTCTCTGAAGATGTAATGTTCAATGAATTATACTACTGTGACGCAAATGGCAGCTCTGCAGCGCACATATCAAACAGATACTGGGAGAAAGCGCACGCAGATTTGAATGCCGTTCCTTCTTCTTTCACGCAAGGCCGCATTTTGGAGAAAAATAAATAAAAAATAATATGAGGCCCTCAGGCCCTCCCACCCACCTCGTCCTCATCTTAATTATCATCCTCTATCTCCCTCCTATTCATCAGTTACCTCTTCATATCCAATGGGGTAGCAATCTTTTCCGTGTGGCCAATCATCATGGTCTGGTAGTGGTTGTGACCAGAGTTGAAGTGCCAAGAAACCACAGTGGAGGGTTTGTCGGTGATCCGTTGTTTGCCTTATATTCAATGGAAAGGTAGACAACCAAGTCCAGATGGTATTTTTTAAGATTTTAGCTGCCAATTGTGTATGTATGTGTGTGTGTGTGTGTGTGTGTGTGTGTGTGTGTGTGTAGCTGCCAATTACAGCTAGTTACAAGGAAGCTGTCTGCTTTAACTGAAGTTGATGAATTCCCAGGCAGCCCATAGTGAAACATATTATAGGAAGGAGAAAGGAAAACATTTAAACCCAGGTTTTTACGTTTATAGGCATCATTTTTGTGTGTGTGTGTGTGTGTGTGTGTGTGTGTGTGTGTGTGTGTGTGTGTGTGTGTGTGTGTGTGTGTGTGTGTGTGTGTGTGTGTGTGTGTGTGTGTGTGTGTGCGCAGTGGTGCAGCACTGTAAACTTCCCATTTGCTCACTCCCTTTCTGTACCCCGCTCTTCGCTCTTGTTTTCCTCCCGCTCCTCTCAGTTCATCAGGTTCATGATATTCTTCTCTATATCTGATTTCTGTGATAGTACATGACAGCCTTCACTGTAAGACAGGCGACTGTAGTAGCAGTTTTTTAAAGTGTTTGGGGTAAGGCTAACTGCTTCCACGCCTCCAGTACTCACATGCTGTATAAATCACACAGCCCATCGTGGCGTGTCTCAAACTGCCGATTGATAACTTTGCAGTCTGTTCAAAGTAACAATCGTGAAGACATTTTATTCTCTTTGGCAGCACCATATGGCAATAAACACTAATCACAGGTGTGTTTTGGACCTCACTCCCAGAGATCTCTGCGCGACATCATGAAAAAACAGTGCGTCCCTTCACAGGACCAACCGGACTATAGTTAATTATAGTTAGACCCTTCTCGATCACTGACTGCACCGCTTGTGATTTGAATGCAGGGCAGGAACCATCACTATCACCCAGTTCCTAATAATCGTGATACTGCAAATGCAAGGCCTTTTGTCATTGGCTCAATCACCATTGCCTTACCTCGATCGGTGACAGGTAGTGACTTAACAGACATTTATTTAGATAAAGATAACTTTAGACTACTGTTGTATAAACATATACTGTCTACCATCTTGCTTTAACTCTCGAGTGAGAAGAAAGGATCAATAGCATTCACCTACCAACAGGTATCCTACCTACTCCCAGGTTAAACAAATCAACTGTGGACAGGGCCAAGCCAGATGTTTCTTTATGTTAAACTAGGCTAAACATGTCCTGATTCCAGCTCTGTGCTTAACACACAGAGACTGGTATCAATCTGATTCTTATCCCGCTCTCAGAAAGCAAGCAAACAAGCATATTTCACATGATGCTGTACATGTGACACACAACGTGTCATTACGCAAGCGGCGTGGCCTCTTCACAGAATGCCTGGCATTATAAAGCATATACTGAATCTAAAAAAAAACGGACGCTTGTGAGTTCAGCATACTTATCATTAAAGTTGTACCTCTTTGTTTCCATGTAGGACTATCTGTTGTCAGATACACTTGAAGATTCCACAGTAAAAACATTATCATCTTTAAAGCACCTGTATTTTCCATTAAGAAGCAGAAAAAAAAAACCCAGCAGTGGATTGGCTGGAAGGGTCAACACATGTATGCACACACACATGCACACCGAGGGTCCGGGCCTGCACAACTGAACTGACGACAGCAGGCACGACTTCAAAAGGTGAGACATCCCATAACTCACATCAGTCTCCTGGCAATCATTGATTTTTCCAACCAATCAGACTTTAAGAATGCTGAGGGTAAACAATTCCAGCTGAATGACAAACTTCTCTGAGTGTACCGCCCGACTCCCCCACCCCCTCTCAAACCAGGTCTCCACAATATGTGTCCACATTATTGCTGCGTATTGTAGGACGAGATTTTCCGCTGTAAAAGGGCTCACTTTTATTTGACCAAATATCAAAAGACGATTTGTCTTACCTTTGGTCATGTTCGGTATCTTTGCGCTCAGTGGTGGTAAAGCACTCAGTGACCGTGTTTCCACCAAATTGTCAAAACGAAATTTTTACATGAACTTGTTGCATTTCCATCAACTGGTTTGGAACAGATAAACTAGGCTGCAAAGCGTAGTTTCGTCAGAAGGTGGCGGTATAGGCTACGTTGTACATATTAAACACAGTAGAAGTAACAAAACCAGCCGCGGCCATCTACGAAAACGAAAAACAAAGTGTTTAACACGTAACTATTAATATTATTAAGCCTTTTTGCTATTTTTTAATATACGTCATATATATGTCGTGATGACACGTCCAAAGCCAAAAAAATAATTTCCTTTATCAAATATTTCATATAATATTTCTTCATTTTGAATCCTGCATTGTTTCCCCTGCCTTTGATAGCTCATTGCTGCATTTCTTGGCACATTTCCCGCCACCTGTGGATCAGTGGAATAGTGCGCAACAAAACAGGGACCCAAAAGCCTTCTAGTAGCTCCATAGTGCTACTAGAAGGCGAAACAGTCCACAGGGTACCTTTAATCACTGCTCCACATAAAACCCTTAAAATGTGAAATTCTAGTCTGACTCTAACATGTGTGTAAATGGAATGAATGTTTTACCGATTACCGCGAGGTTCATGGGTAGACAGCCTGCACACAAACAAGTGCATCCGCGCCTATAGCCATACATCCCAAACAATCAATTTCAATATCGTACTTTTACTATCACATTCACAGTATCTCAAGTGGTTGTCTAAGATCCTCGATGCCCACCCAGGAGTAATCAGACCAGCATTTCCTGCCTCAGGCAGATTTACTGATTTTGCTAAATAGACAGATTTACAACACTTCCCAACTGAACCTTTAACAGTCTACCAATGTCATCTTAGGATAAGCTGGTTGGCTTGTGCTGTAGAAATGAAATGCAGGATCATGTTCCTCAGATGGTGGGGAGTACAGACTGTTACACCATCTGAGAGAGAATACATTTCAATATGTTTTAAAAACTCTGAGCTACTCAAAATCTGCTCATTCTTTCTCGCCAATAGCTCAGTTGTCACTTCCAAGATGGGATAAATCATTTAACCTTCATTATGCTTTTTTTTAATTCAAAGGTGTCATCCAGCCGCTGTTTCTGGACGCACAACCTGTGATCTGTTCAATGTACAAAATAAGTATTTCTCTTAGCAAATGACCTCACCGAACACTGAGCAGAGGAGGCTTTAGAGAAGTTGATTGACAATTGTGTTGGAACCCTCATGTTGCAATGAGAAGTGAATTTTCTTTATGTACTGGAGCTCAGAGTAAATCAAGGAGATGTTGCTCTGCTTCAGCATCCTCCTGCTGGCAGAGTAACCCTCTGAAGGGGCAACCTGGACAGAGAGTTATGACGATGAAATGGCTCTGCAGTCAAGCCGGCGGATGAAGTAATCAGGTGACAATCAGTGCTATGTACAAATCCAAAAGGTTCGAATTCTTCACATAGTGTTTTCTTAGCAACTTTCAAGATCGTCATAACAGCCACAAGCTCGCCAAGTCAGCAGCCGTCAAGGGTGAAGTATTGCTCTGATTTATTTCCAGAATCATTTTTTTAACTGTCCGTCAACAATCAACGCGCTAGAGAAACATTTCGTATCTATGTGTTCTCTCATTCCCCTGGTGTGGATTCATGTCCATAAATGCCATGGCAGCACACAGTGTTACACACTCTCCTTTTTACTGAGATATTTGTTATAGTCGAATTAGGTGCACTTTCTGTTCCTTTGGCCAGCAGGCCACCCACATCAAGCATTCCTCTCATTATGACAGTGCGCTACGGGGTTCTTCAAACTGTTTTTAATGGGCTGCTCACTGCTGTTCTGCTGCTTCGGATGGTTTACAGAGGTGACTGGCGGGATAGAAGGGATTGATAGCAAAGATTGGACAGATTGTATGGCAGCACTCGAACCCGTAGAATAATGTTACGTGTCTCAGTTCACGACAGGTATTTTCAGACACGCACGTCGGTGCTGTGTTCCGCTTTGTTTTAATAAGCTCATGACTTGTTAAAGGGGTCATGACTGAAACGGCCTCCTCCTTCCACTTCACAACTTCTCAACATGTGAGAAAGGCGGTTTGGGAGTACGAGCAAACAAGGATGTGAGAATATGAGTATGTGAGAATGGATCACCCTTCTGTACTTGGCTAACAATTTTCTAATCACAGTCCATTTGATTCTGCCAAAGGCAAAAGTACATGCCTTGACATCAGGGATTGAGATGAGGCCAAGCATCCAATATGGTTCAAGAGAGCAATATAACAGACTTTCCAGTGGGATTTTCAGATGTGTATTTCCTGTTTATCACATCTCAGGTCTTATTTCGTAGTTTTGGGGCATACATTTTATAAAAATATGATAGTTGGTAATAAACCATAATTTCACTTTCTTAGCAGCGTGACAGTCAGGTTGGATGGATGGCTGAGCTTACAGCGTCTGTCTGCAGACCTCATCTCCAAACATTAAAGAAGAATTAAATATCTTGGGAAAATGCACTTGTTTGCAGAGAGTTGCATAAGAAGGTCACTCTAATGTCTTGCCATTAAATGTCGAGCTACAGCCAGGAGACAGTTAGCTCATTTTAGGATTCATAGTGAAACCGTGATAAAACAGCTAGCCTATATGTATATATTTGTTTAATATGTGCTGAATCAAAGGTCATTTTTGCCTTTCAAACCAAATTAGATTCGATTGTGTTATCTGAGTAGCGCCTGGTAGCCTCAAGCAGAGGTGAGGAGTGGGCTACTGAGGTCTCCCTCTGGAGCCACAAAACACTTCAATAGACATCCGTAGGCTACTATTATAGAAGCAATAGAGATTATCAAGTATTAGACCAGCTCAGTGTTCAAACATGTACCACAGCGGTCATGACGGGGACTTACAGTAAAAGCATAAGACGAGCGATTACTTGGCGTGACAGAGAGGCGAGTGCAGGAAATTGTTTGCCTCCTTCTGTCTTGTGTTTTTCATGCTGTCTACTGTAGCAGAAAGGGAAAACACATAGCTCTCATGCTGTTTTCTCTTATTTCTCCTGCCACAAAAATATTGAATTTGTGCCGGTTTAAAAAAAAAAAAAAAGTCACATTCTATAACACTGGACTGTGTTTATTAGACTCTTTAAATATGTTTTTGTTATCCTCATAAAGACACTGCGGTATGAGACAGTTGTGGTAAACACGGCCGGTCTGTAAGTGGTTAATACATCCACAAATCTGAACCGAAGCACTAATGTTGGGATGCTTAGACATAACATAACTGTATATGAAGATTGATGCTGATGAATTTCCCATTTAGCGCTCAGCGTGTTCAGATATAGAGAGAATAACTCAACATATTTCCAAACTGTGTTCTCCAGTGAGGTTTCAGACACTGTTTCCTTTTTATACGCCTCCTTACACGCTAGACAGATATTCCAGCCGGCTTTGCAATTAATATGCTAAGTGGTGCAAAGCCCCACAATGTCACTTTTCATTTACATCTCCAGAACTGTTTATATCTTTCACTCGCGTGTCAGTCTCTACGCTGGGTAAACACCTCGCTCTGACAGCTGCCACACACATCCTCGTTCCCTCCATGACTCCATGGCACTTGGCCGACTGTTTACCAGCTGGTGACACAGGCCAGGGTTTACATGAAAGACATAGGTGACCACCTGAGAGCACCCATCACTAACACATACAGGTATTTACACACACACACACACACACAGGGGTAAAGCTCTCATGGAAGAAAGGCACAGGTGACCACCCTAGGTCGTCCATCGCTTCACACACATCAACAAACACACACACATATTGTATAAATACACGCAGACAGGCAGTGCTTGTGTAGAGGAGGGTCACAGATGACCACCTCAGAGCATCCATCACTTCACACACCTTTACACACACATACACACACATACACAGACTCGGCTTTTTCAAGCAGAGGGTTTTTCCCCTTTACAGTGAAACACACACATCCCGGTGGCCAAATGCCCTTTTGACGTACGCAGTGCCAGCTGGGAAAACATAGCTAGCTGCATGTGTCACCACCAGGCCTGAAGAGGAGGGGGGAGGAGGGGAGGGGGGGTCACTGGGTTGCTTCTCTCACATGTGAGGCTCAGTTGATCAGGTGTTATACCTGTTCAGCCTACTGCCGTTTTTTGGTATCATTTTGATATCATTTTTTATAAATATATATTTGATTTCATTTCAATTTATTTATTTTACAAACTTTTTTTTATAGGTGGATAATGCTGGAAGTAAAAAAAAAAAACAATTACACAAACGTGTTTCAGTCCACCTCGTTTTTATTGTGGTTTTTTAAGGTTGTACCTCTGATTTAAAGCGTGTGACGGTTTTATTACCCTGTAGATGACGTCAAGACTTTTTTTTCTTTTTTTTTTTTTTTAAGGTTGTTGCACACAGGGGTTATGCAAAAGGGGGGGGGGGGGGGTGTAAAGCTGCAGTAGAGGTCAGAGAAAAGCCATAGCTAGAAGGTTTAGCATGAAAAGTGAGGTGGACAATGAATGAGTAAAGCAGCAAACATCCAGGCTGTGAATGGACTGCATGTGTAGACCTGTATCAGTGTAACACATAACACGCCGCCTGTCATGCCTTCACAACGAAGACCTAAACCATGTATCTGAACATGGCTGTATCCAATAACTCGATGTGTAAACTCTATTGATACCTGAACATTTGATCAATTAAAAAAAAAAAAAAAAGATTAGTAATGATCGACTGTCTGATAGATAAAGATATAAAGAGAGAGAATTTGTTTTGACCAAGTAAACTTTGATCACTTTTTATCAGCAGTAGTGGAGAACTGTTGTTGCTGTGCTGTACAGGTATATGTTGTACTTACCGTGTGTGTCCAAATGACAGCTAGAGAGTTTTGAATTATGACATTTCATGCAACATTTCCTCTAACTGTACATGAACCATTTTGATGATGATATTGTTGGTAGAATTATGCAGTTTCAACAAAAGTGTCTCTTTTGTCTGTGTCTCAGAAACACTTCTAAGCTTCGTGGATGACATCTTGTCCGGGGCCAGGTCTCCGTGTGTGATGTTAGGGGACATCCCCAACCTCCTGTCCTCCTCCATCAGTATGATCATTCGCTGCCTGGAGCCTGACACCACCTACATGTAAGTTACTCGCTTATTGTCTCATCATGTCTAAACTAAACTAAACTAAACAAACTCATACTAACTAAATGGGCTCAGTCTTCAGATATCAGTCCATACTACATACTGATTCGCAGCCGGTTTTGAGGAAGTTGTGTGTGTTTCTCAAGAACAGTATTAGAAATAAAAAAAATAAAAAAAAAGGTCAACAAGCATAATTAAAACACTTTTGAGTAGTGTGCTGCACAACTGAAATAGAGGAGTTCCTCACAGCTGGAACAGATCAGCGTGAGTGTGAGTGTGGTTACACAGCTCCAGAAAGATCATAGAAAACAAACAAAAAATTATCTCTGGAAAAACATTTGGCTCACGTTTAATGGGTAATGTCATTCCAAATTCTCAGTTTTATTGGTATCTCACTCTGCAGAAATTTCCTGTAAGTATAAAATGGTAAAGTATGTTGATTTCTGTGCCAATCGAAAAAAAAACAGCATATAGTGTATATAGTATATACAATTAGTATTATTTTATATGCCAGGAACAGCATGTGCTGACATATGTTGGCTGTAGCTAGCAGCGTATAATGTTTCACACAGGAGGCAGGCAGGGAAATAGTGAATCAGCTCATGAGAAGTGTCTTCCATATACAATGCATATATATATATATATATATATATATACATGCCATCTGCAGCTAGCTAGCACCCTACACACTGGAGGACGTGTTATAAGAACTGGATACCAGACTCCAAGATGGTAACAATTCATTTGCATGAAAATTGCTTGACAGCGTGTCAGCCAAAAAAGTGTTTGTGATTCCTGCTTTGCTTCCGTGTCAAGCGGCTACTTTATCAAAACGGTGCAGCTGGTATATCTGTTGACAAGACAGCCAAACAAAGCCATGCCGTTTTAATAAAGAGCGAATACATAATGCCAGCTACGTTGCATTTCCTCTGGCTGTTGAATTAAAGTGTTGTCGAATGGTGTTTATATGCAGCAGAAGGATGTTCCGTCGGCTCGGACACAGCTGCTATAACATGATTGTTGCTGAATGTAGATGCATTGAGTGAATATTTCTCATTTCTTTGAATTAAAGCCGCTTTGTGATTTATGTTACATTATTATTTATGTCATCAGTGGCACGTATCACAGTGTTTTTTATAGTCCCACTAGGGGGCGCCATCCCTCCCTCACCAGGTGACTTTAATGTGTCTTGACACACTATAAACTTTGCTCGTCACGTGAGCAAAAACACTTCAGTTTGTGTTTACCCCACAATCTACAAACCTCCAGTTACTGTAGACTAATTAAATGTTCCTGCTGATTGATTTTGCAGTATTTGCTTCTAGTGAGCCAGAGAAGGCCAGCAGGTCAGACGCAGGTTAAGTCAGACGTCCGCGACCACATGTCATTATGGTCCTCAGGGAAACACTGAGTTCATTCCAAAGTGAGGTTTTTCATGTATTCATGTACGGATCACTGACTGATTGAGGTTGTAGCTGAGGTAAGTTTCTGATCTGATATTAAAGGTTAGCAAGGAGGATTATAATCTGGGTCATTTGTTATAATTTGGATCGTCTTAGGATAAGATCACTCCCCACAAAGATAGCAGATAAAGCAGTGTATGTTTGGAACAGTGTGGGTCTATCAGCAGACAGTTGTTAATGCTTATAGTAAGAAGATGATTTATTCCATATTACATTTAAATTGTAGGAGTAGTGGCTGAGGTTTTCTGTGTATGCGCATACACACACACACACACCAGATGCTCTGTACACATGCTGACACTTATCTCACAGTCAGACAGCCTGCCAGGAAGGAAGCTACAGGCCCATCTCAGACAGGAAGAGAGGAAGAGCAAGATGTAGAGGAAGAAACCAAGAAGAAGGGTAGAAAAGAGATCCGAAGAAGCAAGAGGCAAAGTTCGGGGTAGAGAGAAGAAAAGGAAGAAAGAGTGAGAAAAAGATCAAGAGCTAGGAATGGAGTGAGTAAGAACAAAACAAAGAAAAAAGAAGAAGAAGAAGAAAGGGTACGATGCCCGAGGATGAAACCAATTCAAACTGTTTTGGGCTGAGTGAGCAGCTACACATGCACTTTTAATCTGAGCATCAGCGGGGCTCCTGCTCTCTCTATCCTGTCTGGCAGCTCGTTTGTCTCTCTGAGCTGAGGCCTCGTCTCTCCCTGCAGGCATCTGCACACCACTATACAGAAAAAAAACCAATATATTGTGTGGTGAGAGGTGATGTAGACGCTATTATGTAAGCATGACACAGAGAAAGCTGCATCAAACGTTCAGTCTCTGTAGACATAGAAAAGGTTTAAATGTGTTTCTGTTATTACTTAAGTCAGCAGTCAGTGTCCTCATAATTCATTTCTTGAGATTTTTATCTGCAACATGTATAAAAACTTGTTTTTTTCTGTTTTTCTTCTGTTTTTGTTTTTTTTTTGCGGCTGCTCCATTCTTTGATTCTGCTAGTTAGATGGAGTTTGTGATTCGGCCACTAGGTGGAGATATTAATTCAGGGAAACGACGGCTTATTAGCCCTGTGAAGACGTGTTTATTGTCAATCTGGCACCGGTGGAAGTTCTGTATTGATAATACAGGCTCTCATCTCCAAGGGGAGTCATCTAATCGAGTTACCAGCTGCAGGAAATGCATCTGAGAGATTGTTGGTGCTGCTGATATGATGTTGGTACAGCAGGTCGCTCGAGACCCAAATGACTGGGTTAAGTTTTGCAGAACATTCCTGATTGAGTGAGAGAAACTGTTTTCTCAATTAAGAATATTAGTATAATCGTGTGTGTGTGTGTGTGTCTGTGTGTGTGTGTGTGTGTGTGTGTGTGCATGTGTGTGTGTGTTTAGGTTCCGGCTGTGGGCAGTAGACAACACAGGGCGGCGCTCCAGCCCAAGTGAGGTCACCATCAAAACTCCATGTCCAACTGTGGATGACGTCAAAGCACAAGGTGAGGAGAGAGACACAGGCTGAAGGCAGAAAGGTGAATCATCCTTCAGGGCTGATCACAGCTGGCTTACAGAGAAGACTTTCACTTTCCAGCAATGCTCACATGCTGGAGGTGATAGTGACACATCGTGTCACATTTCATGCAAAGGCTTTGTGTTCTTGGTTAAACAGATTAAAGAGTTAATATAGTCAGTCAGAGATGATGTCTTAAAGGGAAAATAAAATGTGTGAGGTTCACCTTCTTAATGTTCCAGTAACCAAATATAATGCAACCACGGCTGATTTGCAGAACAAACATCTTTGACCTCAGAAAACAAAGTTCATGGTGCGAATCCAAAGAGTCACGTACAGAAAGCTCTTGTCTCTGGATCAGGACGGGTATTGGACACTGTAGCCTGCAGTTTGTTTGAAGATGTTGACGATAAAACATGTTAATCCACATGGTTAAAAAATTCAGCCTGCTGCTGATTTGTATCAGCCATTGCAGAAATGCTCCAGCCAGTGAAGTGTGATACCGCTGGGCTTATGCTGTTGATTTGAATGCCTGGAAATGAATGGTGTGAAATACAATACTTCCAGTGTACTGGCTCTGTGTTGAACAGACTTTATTGGCATTATCATGCAGAGCAGGTGGATAACTCCCTAACCTGACAAGCCATGAAAAGCTTCCCATTTAAAAAAAAAAAATCCACTTTATATTTTAGAGGGATATATTAATGATTTATTAATTTTAGAATGTTATCGATACCAAGATATGCATATAAAATGACATCTGTTTTATTAATCTAAAATGCAAAGTGCTGCTGCAGTAAAAAAAAAAAAAAAAAGGAAAGAAAAGGAAAGGAAAGGGCATCGCATGTCTACTCATGCAGACTCCATAGATTCTGCTGTACTGGAAAAGTTCTCTAACCAAAGGAAGTAGTACATCAAACCTGAACAGTGTCTCCAAAACAGAAGTGATGTAGTACTCAGAGAGCTGAGTTAGACCTTCCTGCCTCATCTCTTGAGGATCACTTGGTATCAAATATCACCAGCCCACCAGTTTGGTAAACACTAGTAAGCTGTTTGCCGATTACTCTTTACTGGTCATTGAAGTTCATTTTTCATTCACAGCTGCCATGAGACTGCATGAAAGTTTGATTGTTTTTGCCCTTCCAGAAATTGCCGATAAGATCTATAACCTGTTCAACGGCTACACGAGTGGGAAGGAGCAGCAGACGGCCTACAACACTCTGATGGACCTGGGTGCTCCCACGCTGCACCGGGTGCTGTACCACTACAACCAGCGCTACGAGAGCTTCGGAGAATTCACCTGGAGGTGTGAGGATGAGCTCGGACCCAGGTACAGTCATCATTTGACCCCTTTTTTTCTGGTCAGATTTGTGATACAAATCAGTGTTCTCAAATCAGTGTAAAAAAAAAAAAAAATAGAGATATTTTTTATGGAAAAGGATTGTCCAAATTAGAGGTATCTATTTGTTTCAATACTAACTGTGGAAGAAAAATGAAATAACAGCGAGGCTATCAAACGTTTGAAATTCAGTAGTTCAGAAGTGCCCACGTCTACGTGATACTGTAAATATGCATTCCTTCAAGCAAATTGATCATCAACTTGAACTTGATGGCCAATTTATTAAAAGACTCAACAGTATACAAAGCCCTGTAGGTCTGTCCTGAGTCTGACTGTTACAGAATACCAAACGGCTGAGCCATTTTAATAACGTGTAGACTGTGTTCACTGTAATCAGGCTCTGAAATTGCATATGTGTGTGTGTGTGTGTGCGTGTGTGTGTGTGTGTGTGTGTGCGTGAGTGTGTGTGTATGCACCTACTCGATTCATGAATTGCCTTCCCACCAACAAAGCGCAGTCTGTCGTACTGACATGCTATTGACATTGACGTCTTTGAACAATAACAGTTCATCCTGGCTGCAAGATTGAAGAAAAGTGGCAACCACACAGAGTCTGGCTTGGATCAGAGTTTCAAGAGAGGTTTTCAAATATGAAATATTCACCAGCGATTTCAAATATGTTCGAAAACACAGATCCTCATTTAACTGTATACATCAAAAAATTACACACATGACAGATTTGGACTGGACTAAAATTACAGTTGTGCTCAATATGTGTGTGTGCGTGCGTGCGTGTGTGTGTGTGTGTGTGTGTGTGTGTGTGTCCAAAGCGTAATATATCTTATTCCATATACTTCCATTATGTTGAAAAACTATAACATATCAATGATCCACATAGTTGCACATGTTTTTTTCACTACAGTGAACACAGCTACTGTGGTTCACTTTGACTCGCATGCACCATCCTGCTGCCAGAAATACTCACTAGTGCTCTAAATGTATATTCATCCACAGCTGAAAATAGTGCCCAGTATATGCACTAGTTACTCCTGTTGGAGTGACGTGTCCAGCTGCTTTAGGAAATTATTCTGCATAATTTTTAAATGAAAGTATAGAGCCTAAACGAAGGTAATCCTACCTAACCAGAACGTTTCCTTCAAAAAGCCTAAACGAAGGTAGTCCTACCTAACCAGAGCGTTTCCTTCCTTCCTAAACGAAGGTAATCCTACCTAACCAGAGCGTTTCCTTCATAAAGCCTAAACGAAGGTAATCCTACCTAACCAGAGCGTTTCCTTCATAAAGCCTAAACGAAGGTAATCCTACCTAACCAGAGCGTTTCCTTCATAAAGCCTAAACGAAGGTAATCCTACCTAACCAGAGCGTTTCCTTCATAAAGCCTAAACGAAGGTAATCCTACCTAACCAGAGCGTTTCCTTCATAAAGCGTTTCCTTCATAAAGCCTAAACGAAGGTAATCCTACCTAACCAGAGCGTTTCCTTCATAAAGCCTAAACGAAGGTAATCCTACCTAACCAGAGCGTTTCCTTCATAAAGCCTAAACGAAGGTAATCCTACCTAACCAGAGCGTTTCCTTCATAAAGCCTAAACGAAGGTAGTCCTACCTAACCAGAGCGTTTCCTTCATAAAGCCTAAACGAAGGTAATCCTACCTAACCAGAGCGTTTCCTTCATAAAGCCTAAACGAAGGTAATCCTACCTAACCAGAGCGTTTCCTTTATGAAGCCTAAACGAAGGTAATCCTACCTAACCAGAGCGTTTCCTTCATAAAGCCTAAACGAAGGTAATCCTACCTAACCAGAGCGTTTCCTTCATAAAGCCTAAACGAAGGTAATCCTACCTAACCAGAGCGTTTTCTTCATAAAGCCTAAACGAAGGTAATCCTACCTAACCAGAGCGTTTCCTTCATGAAGCCTAAACGAAGGTAATCCTACCTAACCAGAGCGTTTCCTTCATAAAGCCTAAACGAAGGTAATCCTACCTAACCAGAGCGTTTTCTTCATAAAGCCTAAACGAAGGTAATCCTACCTAACCAGAGCGTTTTCTTCATAAAGCCTAAACGAAGGTAATCCTACCTAACCAGAGCGTTTTCTTCATAAAGCCTAAACGAAGGTAATCCTACCTAACCAGAGCGTTTCCTTCATAAAGCCTAAACGAAGGTAATCCTACCTAACCAGAGCGTTTCCTTCATAAAGCCTAAACGAAGGTAATCCTACCTAACCAGAGCGTTTCCTTCATGAAGCCTAAACGAAGGTAATCCTACCGAACCAGAGCGTTTCCTTCATGAAGCCTAAACGAAGGTAATCCTACCTAACCAGAGCGTTTCCTTCATGAAGCCTAAACGAAGGTAATCCTACCTAACCAGAGCGTTTCCTTCATAAAGCCTAAACGAAGGTAATCCTACCTAACCAGAGCGTTTCCTTCATGAAGCCTAAACGAAGGTAATCCTACCTAACCAGAGCGTTTCCTTCATAAAGCCTAAACGAAGGTAATCCTACCTAACCAGAGCGTTTCCTTCATAAAGCCTAAACTAAGGTAATCCTACCTAACCAGAGCGTTTCCTTCATAAAGCCTAAACGAAGGTAATCCTACCTAACCAGAGCGTTTCCTTCATAAAGCCTAAACGAAGGTAATCCTACCTAACCAGAGCGTTTCCTTCATAAAGCCTAAACGAAGGTAATCCTACCTAACCAGAGCGTTTCCTTCATAAAGCCTAAACGAAGGAAATCCTACCTAACCAGAGCGTTTCCTTCATAAAGCCTAAACGAAGGTAATCCTACCTAACCAGAGCGTTTCCTTCATGAAGCCTTAAACGAAGGTAATCCTACCTAACCAGAGCGTTTCCTTCATAAAGCCTAAACGAAGGTAATCCTACCTAACCAGAGCGTTTCCTTCATAAAGCCTAAACGAAGGTAATCCTACCTAACCAGAGCGTTTCCTTCATAAAGCCTAAACGAAGGTAATCCTACCTAACCAGAGCGTTTCCTTCATGAAGCCTAGACGAAGGTAATCCTACCTAACCAGAGCGTTTCCTTCATGAAGCCTAAACGAAGGTAATCCTACCTAACCAGAGCGTTTCCTTCATAAAGCCTAAACGAAGGTAATCCTACCTAACCAGAGAGTTTCCTTTGCATGCTTTTTTTTTTTTTTTTCGTTCCCAGCACAATTACAAACACATCCTACAATGGTCCACACAGCCAAATCTGCATTTTATCAACCCATTCAAAGCTCCGCGGTGTCCGACCTTTGTTTTGTCTCTCAAAGGTGGGCAGATGTTCCCCTGCCAGCGTGTTGTCTTTGATTGTAGGCGGTTGTTTGTGTGAATTAGAATTACGGGGAAATTCATTCAAACTCACTTGGAAGTGAACCTCTGTGACATCACCACAGCCTTTTCTTTTAGTAACACGCAACCAGGGAGGGCCCCCAGATTTCCCCCCAAACTACGGATAAGTACCAATAATGTAAAACTGTAGCTCAGTCTTGTATACACAGAGCCATAAAATATAGTTATAAACAGCAGTCTGTGGTACATGCTTTCACTTTGGCAGGTGAAACTGATTAGCCGAGGCTCCCTTAATTCTCTCCGTTTCTCTCTCCGTCTGTGGGTTCCCCCACCCTAAATGAAAGGTTGTTTTTAATGGGGTCCATGCTGGAAAGAGTTGATGTAATTGAGGGGGTTGCTTCTGAAGTGTTCCATTAAAATACACGTAGATTAACAGCCCCTCAGTTCTGTTAAAGGGAGGGGTGATTAATGTTAATAAAAGGCATCTCAGAGCTGGGAAACCAGTAGAGAAGTGCATTCAAGGTGAGGCCTGCGAGAGGGGAAGGATGTATAAACATTTTGTTTAGCCAAGTCATCAGAAGAACATTAGGCTTTGCTATGTATCTGGTACGGTGTGAGGAAAGAGCCTCTTTACTGAACCTGAGGCAGGACTCTCTATTGTTAGCAGGCAGCGGAGTTAACGGCCCTACAGCTCCACCGCTGCGTGTCTGAGTGTGCTGACAACTTCCCCGCAGCGTCAGGATGCTTGTTTCTCTGAAATCTGGGAAAACAAACACAGCAGATAAATGGTCGTACTGATGCCAGGCCAGAAATACAGCCGATAACATTTTTATTAGAACCAAAATAACGGGAATGCAGAGTTTCTGATTTTCCAAGTATCCAGTGTTGATGTTGGCCCAGTCTTGCAAAAAGCACCTAAGATCATCTTGATCATTGACATTCAGTTGAACACAGGCTGACCAGAACAATGGAGGGAAATTACAATGTGATCTAGATTTGTCTTGCATGAATCAACATTATGGTCATATTACTCATAAAGATTATATTTCTGTTTTGATCCCAAGTATCAATCAAATTCCTTGCACATTATTCTAAGCTAGTATAAAGTCTTCCAGAGCACTCGGGCTGGCATCAGTTCCTCTTGCTCCTACTTGTATTCCTCTTAGCCTTGTTGTTGTTGTCTTCCCCATTTGTTGTTGTTGTTGTTGTTATTCTTCGTCCCATGTAAAAGTTCAGCATCTGGATCTCAGAATCCACAGCAGCCAAACAGTCCAGGTAGATGTGGATCCTCAACTACGCACACACACACACACACCTGCTCTGGTCAGTACTACTTCAGTGCCAGATCTAATGCAAATTTAGATTCAGTGCAAACAGGTGAACACAGATGAATGTATGTGAATTTATGCACCAACATCTTCTTTTAGTTTGCTTTTGTTCATCATTCGGTCAAATAATCGTCAAGCTATCATCAGATAGTAGCTGTAAAGCTGGATTTATACTTGACACAAGAGGTGAACTGACCTACAGTAGGTTGTTTTGTTGGCTTTCTCATAGGAGGAATGGTGGGAAACACGGCTTCACTAAATGTGTGTCAGTGAAAGGAGAAACTATGTTTGTTTTTACAACATGCAACATGTTTTATTCACGCTATTGATTCAATCGACCAGCATAAAAAAACTGTAAGGAGAAAAAAAAAAAAGACCAATCCCAGCTCATCCTGTCTACATCTGGTGTCTCCGTAGATGCTGTAGCCCTAAAGTGTCGTTAAATTCTGAAGGATCCAGCCCGTCAGATGTGGCGCAGCTTTTAGCACATACGTATGGTGAAATCCTTTAACGCAAGAAGTAGAAATTCCAGATAAAACTGGCATAAAAAAATAACAAATTATTGCTGGAGCCGGTCCCCCGGACAGGTCGCCAGTCAATCAGACAAGCATTCACACACACATTTATATCATTGGTCTGTGGGAGGGAACCCAGAGGAAACCCACACAGATCACAAGTAGAACATGCAGACACCACACAGAACGGTTCCAGCCGGTCAGCAGAACCTTCTTGCTGTTAGGGTGACAGTTCTCACCACTGCAGCACCCAGCCGCCCTGCTTTTGGTTTTGACACAGCTGCGCATCAACTTCTACTGAAACAGGATGTTTGGAGTAAATTAACATGATCTCCGTATTGTTCATCAACCATCGATGTGATTGGCTGCCGATAGTGATTGATCCCAGCCCCTTCCCTTTGTGACATAGACCACATCCAGCAGTGCGGAAACCTGATTCAGGTTGATTTTACTGAATTAGCTTTGTTTGCTTTAACAGCACTTAAATAACATTTACATATTTACATATCTACATCTATATTTACATGTTTACATCTATATTTACATATCTACATCTATATTTACATCTATATTTACATGTCTACATCTATATTTACATGTTTACATGTATATTTACATATCTACATATCTACATCTATATTTACATCTATATTTACATGTCTACATCTATATTTACATATCTACATCTATATTTACATGTTTACATCTATATTTACATATCTACATATCTACATCTATATTTACATGTCTACATCTATATTTACATCTATATTTACATGTCTACATCTATATTTACATGTTTACATCTATATTTACATGTCTACATCTATATTTACATATCTACATCTATATTTACATGTTTACATCTATATTTACATATCTACATATCTACATCTATATTTACATGTCTACATCTATATTTACATCTATATTTACATGTCTACATCTATATTTACATGTCTACATCTATATTTACATGTTTACATGTATATTTACATATCTACATCTATATTTACATATCTACATCTATATTTACATATCTACATCTATATTTACATATCTACATCTATATTTACATGTTTACATCTATATTTACATGTCTACATCTATATTTACATCTATATTTACATGTCTACATCTATATTTACATATCTACATCTATATTTACATGTCTACATCTATATTTACATATCTACATATCTACCTCTGTATTTACATATCTCTAACAGCAATATTTTTCCCAACACTAGACAGTCCTTGTTTTCCAGAACTGCCTCTTTTACTACCTTTTGTCTGTGGCTTGTTCTTAAATCACCTTAAGAGAGAATATACAACACAGATCTGTGGTTCCCACTGACAGTAAACAGCAGAGCAGACAGACACCCCTCTAGCACACACACACACACACCACATACTGTACATGTAGAGACCACAGACACAATACTTTACTGATGCATACACACACACAGAGTCTCATCTTCCCGAATCAGCTCAACGTGTTATGAGGAGAGTTTCCTTGTCATAAACAATGAGGACTGAATAAACTTGATTTTCATTAGCTAGTCAAAATACAGATAATAAGAACTGTGCTCAGGCTCTGACTCAATGTAAACTCGTATCAGCCAAGTAAGCAATATCTGGAAAGAAATGAATGAGCAAATGTAGCTGTATCTTTCTTGTGGCAGCAGATATTCAGATCTGCTGTTTTTAGAAACGTATCAAATCACACTGACGGGACCGTTTGGCATCCTCCGAAGAACTTTTTTTTTTTTTTACGCAGCATCGCGTGACGTTTAAACTAAAACCATAAACTCACCGAACGGCTGTCTCTCCAAAGCTTGACACTTCTTCTCCCCGAGGGCCAGACCTTGTCATCACCAGGGGAGTACCCATTATTTAAGCCACGCCGCTTGGCTGTTGATTTAGAAACGCTAGATGTTTTTGGCTGAGCTGAGAGAAAATCCTCCTTCCTCGCCATTTCAGTCCCGACCGTGTCCTTGGTTGGACTCCGTGCCCTTTGAGGAACTGCAAAATATTCCGTTTTTTTTTTTTTTTAGATTTTCTTTCTGTTTTTTACTTGACAGTCTCTCTAATCAGAAGAGCGCTTGCGATAATAAGTGTTGTTATGGTTGGAATTACTCTCAGGAAATCATAATCATAATCACAACAGACTGTTTACTTTGCTGTCTGACTTTTTTATAGATGAGGAAAAGATAAAAATACACGCAGTGAAAGCAGAAGCCCAACAGTGATTTATTGCTTTCTGTGATACTGAATAGTGAAGAAACACATATAAATATTTACATACTGTGATATCAATTTCCAGTAAAAGTATCCCACAGTACCAGAGTTATGAGTTTATTTAACAATTAAAAGTACCTGATCCGCCCTCACCAGGAGACGTCCAGGGCGCTACTGTTTTCTGGTTGTGGACGGGGGCGTGTGGCATCAGCTCCAGGAGAGAGGTGTGGGGAGGGCTCAGGAGAGCAGCGCCAGGTGAGAGTAATTAACACACCGGTTTCCAACTGGCTAATCACTCTCACCTATTTCTTAACAGTAGCGTGCTGGAGTGGGGAGAGGAGCATGACCGGTAAAGCACGGCCACGGACACACGGGAAAAGTCACACGGACAAAGACACACGGCAGACGGCAGCAAGAAGCCTGCGATCGGCTGCCGTGTGGTGATTTGTATGTATTAAATAAAGCGTTTAGATTGTGAACAAGCTGTGGTCCGTCTACTCTGTGCTGAAAGAACCCACGAGACAGTGAGAAGCTGTCACATTTTGGCGCCCAATGTGGGGCCGTTCTGGCCCAGCAGGTGCTCTGCGGTACTACCTGCTGGGGCGCCCATTCACCCTCTGCTCGGACCACGCTCCCCTCCAGTGGCTCCACCGCATGAAGGATGCCAACGCCCGGATCACACGGTGGTATCTGGCGTTGCAGCCATTTAAGTTCACTGTGGTCCATAGGCCGGGGGCACAGATGGCTGTGGCCGACTTCCTGTCCCGGCCCCTTGGGGAGGCGGGGGGGGGAGTGGGTTAGGCCGGACGGCTCCCCGGCCTAAGTCGGGTGGTGGAGGCATGTGGACGGGGGCGTGTGGCATCAGCTCCAGGAGAGAGGTGTGGGGAGGGCTCAGGAGAGCAGCGCCAGGTGAGAGTAATTAACACACCGGTTTCCAACTGGCTAATCACTCTCACCTATTTCTTAACAGTAGCGTGCTGGAGTGGGGAGAGGAGCATGACCGGTAAAGCACGGCCACGGACACACGGGAAAAGTCACACGGACAAAGACACACGGCAGACGGCAGCAAGAAGCCTGCGATCGGCTGCCGTGTGGTGATTTGTATGTATTAAATAAAGCGTTTAGATTGTGAACAAGCTGTGGTCCGTCTACTCTGTGCTGAAAGAACCCACGAGACAGTGAGAAGCTGTCACACTGGTCATATGCAGTAATACTGGAATTGTAACAGTGTTTTTAGTAGTTGATAATGAAGCTATGCAGTTTTTATCAAATTGGAATATTCAACTTTTTATTCTTGATGCTGTGCTAGAATGGCAAATATGCTCTCTGACGCTGGAAGAAAAGATGAAAATTCTGCCTCTGATCTGGAAATGATCTTAATATACTAGTTATTTTCCTTTTTAGCCACACTAGCATAGCACAGATCTGCGGATTGCAGCGTCTGTCTGTCAGGCAGTGGTTCTGTCAGCCGCTCTGGTCTCGTCTGAAATATGAATTGCCGTCAAGTTTTGTAAAAAGATCCATGTTTCCCCGCAGCGATGGATCCTGCTGACTTCCAGCGCAACCGTTGGGTTGACATTTTTGGATGTTAGTAAAATGTCTCAGGGAATATTGAACTCCGTGAAATGTTGCGGAAAGGTAGTCACGTCCTCCTCAGGATGAGCGATGAGCCTCACCTCCTGTTATCAGAGTCATTGGAACATTTATCTACTGAAATATTCACTGACAACCTATTTTATCATATTGTGTTGCAACAAATGAGCGGACTCTCTATAACGCTTTAATCATAAGAGAAATATGTGGTTTTCTTTGTTTCTGAGGTGAGACAGAGGTGAAGCGCAGGAGAAAGGCACATACGGCTTCTCTTTGAGTCTGTCCAGGTTAACGTATGTATAACTGGGTCTAAGTATCCTCAGGTCTGTTGGGCTCCGGCCTGGTTTTTGGTAAATATTGTGCATATTAGGTGCATTTTGCACAGGTCCTAAATGAAAGACCTGCAACACGAGTGCATCGTTTAAAGTAAAAATGCGTCTGCTCCTTCTGTTGGGTTGTCTTAGCTGGTGTCTTATAGACTGGGAGTGTTTATGCGAATCAATCAATCCACTCAGTCAATTAAAGGAACGTTGAATTTTAATATTTTCAAAGTAAATATAAGCATTTTTGCACAGTCGAAACCACACAGACGCTGCGAGTGAGACTTTTTTTTTTTTTTAAAGGGGCTCTCGTGTATCTTGAAGACCATTTTCCACTTCTTTACATGCACCAGTATTTATGGTGACAACTGTTGCTATTTGGAACCTGTGAAATGTGCCTTCCTGAGAAACCAAAGCATAACAAACCACATTTTTTTTTCTTCTTTATTCTAAGCAAATAAATATCCCGATTTCCTGGAACCGCTGAAATCTGCGGCAAAATATTGGGAACATAAAGAGGTTTCAGAAAAATGATATGAATGACAGTATGGCAGCACACTACCAACACATGGGTTCTTGTCTGCAGACAGGCTGTCCGAGAAGACTTGACATCATTAAAAATGATTCTTTCCTTCTCTGCAGCTTCCAGGGTAGAAAACATAACTGGAGCGGTTGGAGTTGCTGTTTTGGCACTTTGGAAATGTCCTGCTGAGCATCAATATGTACATACAACCTTCAGAATATCCCCTGATTCCAAAAAAAATGTGATAACATATGCAATGTACTTATTAACCAGGCAACTAGAAGGAGGATGTTTCTGCTCACGTGTCTCTATATGTAGAAATGGTTTGCAAATTAGAGAGGAATGCCAAGAATAACACAGAACTTTTTTTTTTTGCCTCTTTGAACGCAATGATGGCCTATTGTGGCGTACATAATACGCCAGAAATAACAGGAACATTCAGGAGGAGGAAGCGTGGTGATGTGCTATATGTTTACAGAACAGCAGTTGATTTGGAGCGAGTCTGAAGACAGGCCACACAGTGTCTGTATTATTACAGCGTGCTTAGCCAAGATCGAAACACCAAAGAATTACAACTTATCAACAAAAATCCAAACTGAAAGGAGGCCGTCGCTTTGAAAAGGGTAAATGAATGACACAAGGATGTCAAGTTCACCACAGATACTGCAACGCTTTGGGTTTTATTCGGACCATAGTCCTGATCCACAATGAACTGCAAACGAGTCTGGACAGGACGGGTCACACTTCCAACGTTATGAGGGATGCTGTTCGGGTGTTTAGTATGTGACAAACATGGCAGGCTGTGTGCGCTGGAGATTTGTTTGTGTTCGCTCCAGGTCGATGACAAGACACTTAACTTGTGAACATTAGCACAGATGCAGCCAGATGTTCTCAAACTTAAAGTTGGGCTCCACTCAAAAATGCTTTTCCTTCTTTTTGTTTTAACTCCTCTTGGATGTCGATCTCGTCTCCGTGCACCGTGCTGCATCTGCAGGGTTTGTTTTCACATTCGCTGCTTTCACCTTAAATCTAAATTCAACACGGACAGAAATTGTGACACCGCAACCAGTTTAGAGCCAATCGTGGTCCAGTATACAACTTACAAAAATGTGATACTATAGTATTTACATATGCATAGATTCTGGGTTGTATGAGGGAGGAGGAGGAGTTTTAGGGATGTCTTATAACATGTGGAGAGTTAATAAAGACAATAGAGATAAATGATAGAAAAAAGTTGCTTCTCATAATTGAGACAACAATCCTCTCAGAAGGTCCATTTAGTACCTGCTCTGGAGGTTTTGATCATATCACGTGTTCTTCATCAGCAGATGGAGTTTGTCCAGTTTCCATGAAAGTGTAAATGTTCACACGTCCTTATTTTTCCCCAAAGCACTTTAAAGGCTCCCCCTGTGTGCTTAAAGGAGAGCTAATGTTCAACGTTGGTTCTTGCCTTTGGAAGCAGCAGTTATTGAGAAACGGATGAATTCCGTTCAGTCGATTCTTCAAAAACAATGAACTCCCTCACCAGCTGTCATCGTTACCTGCCGCACCAGCGTCATCTTTGTTACCGTCTCTTTCACCTCCATTTCACCTCCTCCATCATCATTTTCATGAATCATCATCACGTCACCATCATCATCATCAGATCTGCTTTATGACGACCAGGTGAGTGTCTATCATGATTAGTAGAACACTGCGGTTTGCTTCCACTGAACTGAAATACGTTGAAGGAGTGCGACGTGCATAGAAACGCTAATCTAGACGGTTAAAGCGACGGATACATAGAGACAAATGTTCGTTCTGTCAGTATGGTCATTCATTTCCTTTGGTGCACATTGAATGTGTAGCGTGGGTGCTCTGATGTGTCATCAGTTCATCAGTATAATGTGTTGCGGCTCTGGTGACTTTGGTGCAGCCAGCAGACTTGTGGCTTGGCAGGATCGGGGGTCTCTGCACTGTAGAAGTGCTGGTTTGGCTGAAGGATGAGGAGAAACTGTGTGTGGAATGAACAAAATTTCCTCCCGCTGTCATTTTCTGACTTTAGACAAACACTGACAGGGTTTCTCTACGAGGGCCAAACGGGCTGCATCAGGCTTAATGGTTATTTATTGCACTCGGTGTCCCTATGAGATATATTTATGTGAACTCTGTGCATCATGTTACTAATGGAGATGATTTTTCAGCTGGGCTGGTTTGTTCAAGCATTTCACAGAAATCAAGCGATCTCTCTCCTCTGCCTCTCTACGGTATCACGGCCGTCCATTAGCTTGCTCTCCTCCGCAGCGCCAGCTCTTTACTTGCCACAGCCATTCATTTATTCATTCATTCACTTTTCCACTGTTTTACTTTCATCATTCCCACCCAGGCCTTCAGCAGCCTCTGTGTGTGCTTTGGGTCAAAGTCGGAATTTGTCAGTAACAGTGCACCTTACCCTTCAGACAGGAAGCAGTTGTGGATGGGTCGGTTTTAGGTTCTGTCATACAATGATGTCACTCTAAAACAACAGCAGAGCGGCGCTGTGATTAATGGGCTGTAGACAGTCTAATGTATCTGAAGCCTGATGTGCATCAACAGTGAGATTCCACTTTTCTTCAGATGCTTGGCAACAAGCATTTCCCACAGTTCACTGCATTTCACAGTTGCTGGCCGGCTGCCTGATTTCTATGTTATCAACAGCTCTCTCAGTGCTTCCTGAAGAACCTGTGCGGAGGGTTGGGTAGCCTTAGGGGAGACGTGCTTCTGGTTTGAGGCAACACACATGCGCGCCGCACTATAAGCACAGGCAGATACTTTTCCTGAAGCGTAGCGATATTTTTTCCTCTTCTCCTGCTCAACTTTGATATTTGGATGAACAGAAACACACTTTAATCGTGTGTGTATTGTTTGTATCAACAGGAAGGCCGGCCTCATCCTGTCCCAGCTGGAGGAACTGTCGCCGTGGTGTAAGGGTCTTCTTCAGGAGGCAAAGATCGGCCTTCGCAGGATGTCCCTCAAGTTCCTGTCCTGCCGTTACACCGACACCAAGGCCTTCGGGCTGAACTGGGCCAACATGGGTCAGGACGTCCACAAGGCCTGTGATGAGCAGACGCTCGCTGTCATGTATAATGACTATGGCGAGCCCAAGGAGCTGTAAAGGAGCTCTAAAGCTGGTTTCAGTTTGGATGCACACAGGAATATAAAGATTTGTCAAACTCAGCAAAGAAACAAATAAAAAAGCAGGTTTCATATTTATTTCTGTAGGATATGTGCATTTAAAGTGTGATAAACAAACATTTTTACTTTTTATTATGTCCATAAATTTCACCATTCCAAAGGAAACCATGAGAATACAATTTTACTCCTCCGGTCCAGTAAGCTAATTATATTTTAAAATAAAGTCCATTGAGATGAGCTGATTTCTCAGTGCAGACTCCTGATGTTACGAAACACCTTCTAAAGTGGAGCCTCACTGCTTTACTCATCTTTACTGTGCTTTTCCTGACCTATACACTAATAAAGTCCCAAAGCCAATAATAACATGCTTCACGGTTAAAGCATTTCTTCACTCCGTGTCTTTCATCCGATTTAATCGGTCTTGTCAGTTTTGTTTCATGAAACTGAAATGACGAAAACAAAAATAGATCAGAACCCAGCGAGAGCCCTCGAGGCTCAAGGATTCTTCGCTATTTCCTGTTTTTATTTTTGTCGAATGAGACGTGGCATGAAAAAAGAAAAAATGTCACAATGAAAGTAAATATACAGGAAAAAAACATATTTTACATTCAATGCACATGTTTTAATGGAACTAAATGTAAAAAACAAAAACTGAATTTCACTTTGTCTTCTTGTCCTGTTTGTTGCACTTTGTTAAACCTTACGTTGCATAAATCTGATCTTTTACTATAGTGTCGTGTAGACATTAAGCCTGATATCATGTAGCTTCTTCATATTCGATATTAAAAGATCAGATCCAGGACATAAAGGGTTTCGCTTCAGCTCTTTTGTGCCTGTAAATCATATCTTTCTGATGGTGAACACGGTTGATGTCAAACAAACAGGCCTAAACACCGGATAATGATAGCGACACTGGTCGTGACTGTAGGCTGATACTGTTACTTCTTAGATTTGACTTGTTTACATGTGAAGTGAACCGTGCAGAAGATGCTGATTACAACAGCTGTTAAATATTCCACTGGTTGACAGTTTCATGTCAGACACATTTATCATGAATAGAAACACACATCGTGCATCGCTACAGCTGTAAAGTGTTTTGGTATCGGCTACTTTATTGTGCACAGTTGCTTATATTGAATATCAGCTGTCATTTAACTGTCTTTTTTATTTTCATATTTTGTGTCATTTTAAACAGATTGAACACATAAACAAGGCCAGTATTTTACAAACTGTAAAATATATATAATATAAGAGAGTTGAGGTAGCATGTAAAGCTAAAGAGATTGAGATGTTATTAGAACAATGTAGATAGAAGATGGTCTGCTGGAGGTTGTTATAGTAGTATAGATGAATGAACGCTGTACATAGCATCATGATAACGTTTTAGTGATATAACCTGCTGAATGTAGTATCAATAGTTATAAAGGAGGCTTACTGAATATAACAGCAGTCACAGAGGGATCCAACTGAACTCCGGTTTAATATCTCTACATATTGAATCAAACCTGCCAAAACTATCTGGAAGTATTTTTGCTTTCATTATTATTATTATTATCACATCATTCAAAATCTATCCAATGAAAGCTGTTCAAAGTGACAGTTCTGTATTGAAAGTGCATATTAACGGTGTCTTAATGTTTTTGACTGCTTCTCCGTATATGTTTAAACTCCATGCAATAATGTATCTTTAGAGGGATCCTCCTGATATTCACTTCAACTAATACAGTGTGTTTTACTTGACTTGATTTGTCATGTTATTAAATGTTATTTTATTACTGTGCAGTGGCCATGTTGGAGATTGATGTCAAAGAAATACAAATGTATATTAGTTGTTGATTTTTAACAGATCCCATATGTGAATACTAAACTGGAATGCTTGTAGAGTTTTGTATAGGCAGCAAAAGTATTTCATAAATGCATCACATTATAGCACAGTACAGTGTTTTCCTCCTGTATATACATGTACAACTGGTGATATTTTACAACATGTATGTGTGCTTTGGTAGATACAATATTGTCTTGTAATATCTGCTGTGTAGCTTCGTCTTTGCAGTCGGATTAATCCACTAAAACCGGTTCTAATGTAAAGAGAAGGTTTCACTTACTAAAGATGCTTTGAAATTGGATTATTATTTGTTAATGATTGGGTGATTAATAGGCTAAAATATAATATTGTAGTAAAACGGCAAAATAATTGTTTGGATTTGAACATGAAATGAATAAAGCAACAACAATTAGGGAAACCATCTAATATCTGCATGATATATTGTCTATACTGTATGTGGTATCATGAACTCAACTTTTTCACTTTGATCTTTGCTACTTCAGAACAATAAAGAATATATTATGAAACATGGCTGTATGAATATTCTTTCAATGCTGACCAGAATCTATTGGAGCTTAATACATGAGTATATTTATTTGTGTGTAAGTTATTTGTACTTTTGAATAACTTGTAGAAATTATTTAGTGTTGACTGTTGTTGTTGTTGATGCTAAATTTGGGGAACTGAACGTTTAAACCTGTTCAGGAAAATGTCGATACTTTCGGCATTCCTGTCCATAGCGATATATATATATTTGCATACATGTCTACATAGAAAGCAGCTGTGAGAGGTGTCATCCAGTAAAATGCAGCCTGTCAGTTTACTGCTTGGCTGAATCTGTTGCCCTCATCCATGACAAAGCGTTAAATCTGCAGGTCTGCAGATTTCTGACCGCAGACCGATTTGGAAAAGACTCCCTAATAATTTAGTACGAGTTCAGAAGGTAAACGTTTGTGGGTAACAGAGTTATCCTGATATTTTCTGACTGCATGATATGAAGTTTGACTGGTAGCGGAGACATGTGTTTACTTGCTCTATGTTCTCAAACCATGCATGTAAGCACATTACATTTTATTCAAACACCAAAACATTTGTACATGCACAAAACTCACAGAAGAACCAACATGAATCAATTAAATCATCAGAAAGACATAATAGGGGTCGATATAAAGGTGCTATTTATTTCATACAGAGTATAAAGTACTGTAAAATATCACAATGAACATGATTACACTTTTATAGATACAATATTTGAATGGGCTACTTTGTCATTTCTGGCTAATGGATGTATATGCAAGCAGAAATCTGTGTTGAGCTGATAAAATAAAGCTGGGCGTCCCAAAAGTCTTGTTTGTTTGCATGAAGCTCAGTGCACATGCTGTACGGCACAGATAAATGATCATGTTATTACTGGACTTGTGATATAAATAGTGTTGACTGTGACTCATATGTGATCTAGTAGATGTTAGGTGATCTAAATATATTAGTCTATACATGTTAGTCTTTACAGATACGTATCCTTCTACGTTCCTAACAGATAATCTGTACGAAAGAACTGTTTGGTAGAAGGATCTGATGCACACTGATGAAGATTTGAACAACTGAAAGTATTTCAGAGGACAAACCCGCCTTTCAAAATGAGTATATGGTACGGGCCTCAGTATGATATGAATATGCTACTTTGAAAATGCTATTGGATGCTAATATTTTTCTATCTAACTGGATGCTACAGTACACATAATTAGTAGCGATAACCCTTACCGTCAGGACTGTGCATGTGCTCAACAGTTTTTCACAATAGTGATTCAATCCGATTATGACAACTTGATCTGTACACGAGTGGATCAGCTGAACTGAAATATCTGAACTAGCTACGATCTATTTTGTAAGATTATTTTCTGCTCCTACCCAATTCCAGCAGTGAAGACACATAACATTATACCCACTAGATGTTATTAAGCTGGACTGAAGTTTGGACACAAATCAAATATATAAACCAGAGTGACTCGTGCTGCTTTTTTATAAACAATATCGCTTTTGATTAAATAAAAATGGTCTTTCACTGTATGGTCTGACTTCAGTTGCATTCTTCGCATTACAAAATGTTAAAAATCAGATTTTTTTTTGCTTTTTTGTTGTGGTGTATAGTCTGTGGTTTAAATCTGTTTAACACAAGTTCAGCTTCTTTCATCCCTCCATCGTAATTACATTCCTCCTCCAGCTCCTCCTCCAGCTCCTCCTCCTCCCTGCGTAGCTTTGCTCTTATTCTCCTCAGCGTCCGGATCACGGCAAGTGCACTCATCCTGATTGCAGTCCGCCCCAAACTGAATGACCTGTCAGTAAACAAGCACAACATTCAGCGCTCTAGATCTGTCCATCTGTGGCTGGATTCAAACAAAAACACAAGATGTGACTTTTCAGGCCCGTCTGGTGCAGATGTCATTTTTAATGGATGATTAAACAAAACAAACATTCCATTTGGTTTGGTTCCCCGTTTAAGACTGTCTTGATAAAAATCCTGCTTATACATTTGACTGGAAGTAAGTGGAATAAAAACATAAAAAGAGAAGTATGAAAGTAAATATTACATCAGGACTTTTAAGTATAGGCAGAGAAAAATGCACAAGGTAAGGAGGCCTCCCAGATGGGTTGTTACCTTTCAACTGTAGCAAAGAGCACGTCTTTGAATGGCAAAAACAGACAATAAAAAGTAAATGTGCTTGAACTGATCTTGCAGCTAGTGGACAGTTTTGTCCCCTCTCCTACATTCTGTTTGTGCTGAAAGGTAAGTACTGCTTAGTAACCCGAGCGTGGTCTTAGTAGACTTGTTGTATTTCCTCACAGTTTCAAAGAGAGCTCCAACGACCCCCCGGAGGCCGATAAAGCGCATGATGTCAAATGGTTCAACGTGGCCTTTGAACGGCAAGAAACCTTGAGGGTCTTCAGGGGGAAGGAGGGAGGAACGCACCGCCGTGGAGGTGAACGGATGAACACATGTTAAGAATCAACAACAAGAGGCTGCCAGCTCTTGTCTAGGAAGCGAGCCATCACCACAGGTTGCAAAATAAACTCTGGTGCCCCGCGAAGCAGTCTGTTGCAAGAAATGTAAACATTTGCTCCTGGAGAGAAGGAGTGAGAGGAAGATTGAGAGAAAGAAAGGGAGAAAGGAGAGTGGGAGGTGAGGAAAGAAAATAAGGATGACGGCAAGCAAGGCGAGAATGAGAGTGGGAGGTAGCAGCTTGTCGGCCTTCACTGCTGATTGCTCTCAGTTTTGGATTGAGATGAGGTTGATGGCAGGGTAATAGTTTCACTGAACAAGCTGCAGAAGGACCGGCATCAATTAAAATGCCAGCAGTTCAGTTTAAGATGAATTGGCGTGGCCATGAAATGTTTCCTTAACAGCTTCATCTTGATTCATTGATGGAGGTGTAGAACAAGCCAAGCAATTCTCCACCTTTGATGCCTTCTAACAACCTTTGGAATGAGAGAAAGGACTTTGCTTTGCTTTCCCTTCATCCACAGAAACAAAAGCCAAGTCTTCTGGCTGCGCTGAGTGTTTGGATTAGTTGACTCCCCGCTGTTTACTGCAACATATTCATGAACAGAATTCATGTGATGAGAAAAGGTTTCAAATTGATGAATGTAACCTTCCATGCAACCAGAACCAAATGGTGTTCAGTTCATGTGAAAAAAACCATGTCTTCTTTGTCTTCCTTCTGTTCGCTCTGCTGCTTTTACTACTTTGGCCCCTTGTCGGGCTAAAACACAGACGCAAGTTAACAAATCAAAGGAAGATTGTGTGCTTCCATAGATGGTGTGGCAGCTCAGATCTTTTACTTCTGGAACTTTTCCCTGTTGGCCAGTGACTGAATCCCACCTGAATCATCTCTTGTGTATCCCTCCTCTCTTGTCATTGCGGCAACTACCCCTGTAAATAAAACCAATACTGCCTGCACTCCATAAAAAGGAGGCAGCTGGCCTCTGAGGACTGATCCAGACACAAATAGATATGAATACGATTCAAATATTTGATGTAGTTCAAATGGGGGTGACTTCTCCTGCCAGATCCTGAAACAATCTGTGCTACCAGCAGAATAAGGTAAATCACCTCATTGTTGTCTGTGTGTTTAAATCTTATGTGTACGTACCGAAACTGTAGAAAATTGACAAAAAATATCCCAACTCAAGTTTTTTTTGTTTTTTTTTGGCAGGAAAAAAAATATGTGATCGGGTTCATGCTGTGTTAAAAACCTGTAATTTCCTACACCTGCATAAGTGGACCCACATAAGTGGACCCAACTATAAACAAACTTACCATCCAGCACTCTTCATAACCCCCCCCCCCCCCCCCATGCTGCTCAACCCCCTGCTGACTGCTTCGCTCTGTTGGAGCCGCGGCAGCAGTAAGGATGCTGATTCTTACAGCGGCTTAGTTCACTTCCTCAGAGCGACCCCCGCTCGCTGAGCTGGTGTTTTACAGTGGCCGAATGAACCGCAGACCATCAGACACCTCGCTGCTCCCACCCATATACCCCCCTTCCCCTTCCCCCTGTAAAAGAGCAGTTAGTGGCAGTCTGGCAGCTCATTTATTATGACGGCAGCTACAGACTCGCTGAACTCCGTCTCCATTTAGGAAGGAGCTGCCAGTGAGTCATAGTGTGCTGCGGACATGGAGGAGACAGCGGAGGCTCGGCCAACTGTAGGCCTTAGGAATTAATAAGCAGGGCCCCCTGACTGGGTGTCATGAATATGTGGCTGTACAGTAGCCAAATAGGGTATAGTGGGAGGGGGTGAGCTACCCCTCAGACGTCCACACTGGAGAGAACGTTCTCATGAAAGCGCATTAAAATAGGAAGAAAAAGACGTGTTTATGTAGAAGTAGTTGAAGGAACGAGCGTCCTGGTTTCTACCACTGGGCCAACGCGGCGTCCTCATTATTATTTATACCTCTTTCCCACCTAATATATACAGCAATCATTAGTAGTAATCACATTAGTGTAATGTGATACATTTGATCTTGTAGCAAGCACGAACTAAGCTATCACCAGGGAGAGTATGTTAGGATGGATAAACACAAAGATATCCAACATATTCTTCAAGCTGATTAGGCCTCTATTAGACTTCTAATAATCAAATTATAGGTCTAAGTCACACAGAAGAGCTGCACTGCAAAAACGCTTCTTATCTGCACTAAAGACGCTTTAAATGAAGTGTTTTCTGGGACCACCAACAAAGTAGCACAGTGGGATTTGTATTCCCGTCTGCTAAAACTGTTATAATGTAATAGAAAAGAATCTCATCAGGTATACTGCGTTGATATCCAAGAGTATTCTGACATCCTGAGCCCAGACTCGTTACTTGCAGTAGAGAAATGATCTAATAAGAGAGGTGAGAAAGCATATAGCAGCATGGGGTGGTGAAAACCTGCTTATTTACCATTTGAGTGGAAAAGCTGGAGGGCACAAGTCTCCTCTGTTGTGTTTTAAGTACAGATGAGGGAGACTAAATAGGCGCAGTCATTAACGAGAGAGAGGAAAGTAGCAGGGATCTGTTTTTGTTTGTTTAGTGGAAGTCTCCTGCGTGGCAGCGCAGCACTTGTGCCAAAAGAGACGGATTTCTACTACTGTAAACAGGAAGAATCTGGCTTTGGATCCAGCTTCAGCTCCATCTTGATTGCAAGATGCGAACTCTGCCACTGTCCTAACAGCGTGGACAGGGCATTGTAAGATATATGATATCTATTAAAAGAATACCCTGGAGAAATATACTTCATTACTAAAAACTAAAACACAAGCCAAATTTGGATAAAATGAAAAAATCAATCTTCATCTTCCTGTGTAAATATGGCAGACAGGAGGTTGTAGCAGTGGAAACATCTGTTTGTGTACCTTTCTGGTGGAGAGAGTGGACGGGCAGCAGTCTCCTCCGTCATACTGGCAGTAGGCCCGGTTGTTGATGGTGTCACACCAGCCATCCCCTCCAAAAGGCTAGACACAAGTCACAAACAAGAAAAGGTCTTAATTTATTATGGTTCGACGAAGTTGTCTTCCAACACAACATAGAAGGCCAAACAAAGAAATGTAATCCACATCTTCCCAGAAAACAGATTTTCAAAAGTGGCAAAACATTGTCATACAATGAAGTTGTTTGGAACAAATGTCCATGAAACAAATCAAAATAAACTTTGGTGCAGCATGATCCAAGTCCAGTCCAAGTTGTGCCAGAGAGTCAGCTGCATGCTTGTTGTTTGCTCTGACAACGGTTACACAAGCGATGAGAGAGGTCCACTTGTGTCCATTGAACAAGCTGGAGTCTTTAAATCAGTGCATAAGCAGGCCTGGTACTTTATTCAGCAAAGGTATAACATGTACTGTGATTTCATGTTATTACACCAAAACTTCCCCGAAAACTACAGATACTCATTTTGAACTTTATGCAACATCAGCTGCTGACATCAGCATTATTTTTTAAAACTAAAAAAGATATGAATGATGATAATGTTTTATTACTAGATGTATGATTTTTTTTTACATATCTTGCTGGTTGCTGTGGAAACCAGACTTTGCTGCAGATGTTTATTCAGTCTATGCACACAGGAGTAAACAAGTTCAGTCAATAGGAAGCTGATATAGTAGGAGGCATACTCCCTCTGCTACTAAATGTCTTATTAGCATAGCTTGGCTGCTTTTTAGAGATAGCGAGTAAGCATTAAACTGGTCACATGTTAACGAATTTGTTTGAAGAGAAAACTGCAGAAATCTTTGCGCAAAATCATTAGCTTCATAAAACATTTGCAGGATTTGTTTGAATATTTTCCACGTGTTGTTATTGGACACAAAGGGGGCAACCAGGATGTTTGGCTACCCTAACTCTAACCTTCATGAGGTGTTGGCCGAACACAGTGAAACATTACAGAAAGAATGCAGTCTGATAAACCTGACTGTGACTATGACTGTGTAGCCTGTTTGCTATGGTGGATTTGCGTAGTTTAAAGCCTGAGCTGGATTACGGCACAAGGGATTGAAACATCATATTGAGTGTACTGATAAACAACGGCATACCTGAGACCTGCTCCACAACTAGAAACGGCTTTCGCTTTTTGGAGTCTTTGTGAAGACATGGAGTAAAAATTGTTTCTTTTGGCATTGCAGGATAAATAATATGGAAAGTGATACAGAAAACCGTTTAATGTAATTAAAATGCAAGCAGCGTTTATTTTTCATCCCGTTTAGCTGTCTTTTAATTAAATTAGAATAGATAGAGTGGGCCGATACACAGGCAAATGTCGTTTAATGACTGTCAGGTATGTTTCATGTTACTTAGAATACCTGTTCATGACACTTCATCAAAGTGTTTTTGCAATGATTTGGCCAGTTCTTCTGGAGAAACTCTGGAGTGGCACGCAAATTTGAGGAATTCAACTTACATAAAATCTCTAACTTGTCATGATGAAAGCCTTTTTAATGTTTCCGACTAACCCTTGAGGGCTTCCCTGAAGTGCCAACAATATGAAAATAAGTCCTGAGTGCCAAAGATACTTTGGCTTTCTCCAGTGGGCTGATGGAGTCATTTCAAAGACTCAGGGTTCTACCTAAAATGCGCTGGGGGAGAGAGCAGCTGCTGAGAAGATTTCTGCAGTTTTCTCTTCACTTCAAAGAACTCCCTACTTGACGAATCCCCTTGCCTTTCCCAACTAAACTGCTGTGGCATTAATAAATCTATTTAATTGTTCTGTTTCTGAGTAAATACTTTACCAGCAATTGCCTCACCCAACTCACTAGTATGTTAATCTTTGAGTTACCTTTCATGTCTAAGGTAATCATGCACAATACAGACATGCTATGCCTGATGTCATGTTTTATTTGGAATTTAATGAGATTTATAGCTGAGCTTTATTGTGGGTTTTATCTTTATTTTATGTACATCTATTATAGCAGCTAGGAACTGCTGGAATGAGTAGACACCCCACTTTGCCCACATGAGGTTAATTTTGAGGTCATGGCTCATGTTGAGGTTAATTAGTATTTACATTGCTTCCAGGCAGCATATATTTTACAGAAATACACAGAATCATGTAGAGCATTAAACCAGCAAGAGTTGGCTGCACACCTTAGTCCCCTATGGGTAATTAAATGTCAACTGGTTTGTGTATTACCTTTATACTAAAGAGACAGAGATGTACAAAGCAGCAGCAGCAGCAAACCACACACCTTGCTAACATACTGTAAATATTCCACCTCTTAGCATTGGCTATTAAAAATGGGAGTATGTGCTGCCAAGCTCTTCATCAGAACATTGTAAAATACAGATATGAATTGTAGTGAACACTCATCTGTCAAGCAATATATTTTTTTTGTACTTCTCTTGTCCATGTGACTGTGAAGTGTTTTTCCATTTGATACAGTTCGTGGAGTTTAAGGGAGGTGTGTGTGTGTGTGTGCGTGTGTGTGTGTCTGTCTGTGTTGACGGTGGATGTACTTTGGGGGGTTGTAAAACACAGTCGGCCATAGTGTGTCAGATATTATAGGATATGAGGCATAGGACTTGAACCATTGGCTATATTTACATGCTCAGAATAAAAAGGTTAAAATATACTGTGGTTAACACGTCTTCATGTACCCCAACAGAATAGAAGTATGTATTACTTTTTTGATCCATGATTGGCATATTTAAAGTGTATTATAGACTAACGTTAACGAGGCACGGTAATGTGACACTGCCTCTTTAAGAATTTTTTATTCAGGTTTCTCACTTACATACGTTTTAGAAATCATTGTTATTGCCAAAATCTATGAATAAACAGATGACTTAAGTGCACATAAACACATGACTAAAGTTCAGTGCCTGCATTTCTAACTGTCACTCACTGCCAGCTGACTGCAAAGTTTTGCTGCTGGGGGACTGAGCTTGAAATGATATGTCACCAGGTCAGCTGTAAAACCCCTTCTACACTTAAGTGTGATTTGCAGAACTATTTGTCCTTGTGTTAGGTAGGAGCTATTTGCTTTCCGCCAATGATTTATTGAAAGACTTATATTGACTATATTATTAATATTATTTATAACCAAGGTTACAGATGGCATCCTATAACATATCTGTCCATGCAGCAGGTTATGGTAAAAGAAGAAGCAGGCATTGTGCGGGTTGGAGGTGACAGGCGCTCATTGAAATTTCCCTAAACTGTGCTGTTTCATAACTATATGGAAATTTGAAATTACTGGCTCTAAGCCTGTGAATATTCTCATTCATCCAGGTCATGGTTCGAAATCGAATGCAACTGGACTTGGTTATTTGTCTTTCAAATACAAATAACTATAATTTCCTTGAGATTACTGGCTCTAAGTCGTCAGAGCCCTCGTGGCAGCAATGATTGCTGCAGAAAACACCCCCAGGGTGAGAACAGTCTGGCCATTTTCAAAATGCTCTTGGAGAAAGGATAGCATGTCCTGCAGAGAGCAGGAACGTGGGTTGATGGTTCTGGACCTGGTCTAGTCCTAAAACAGCTGTAAATGAACTCCATACACCTTTCCAGGAGAAAGTCAGAGAAGATCTGGTACATTGTCCAAACAGTTGCCTCCCGAGTAAGTCCCTGTGGAGATATTCCAGGCACTTCCAACTGGAAGACTCAAGGGGGAAACCCCAGGGAAGACCCAGAACATGCTGGAGAGATCATATTTGCAGACAAGCTTGTGAACACAGCTGGATTCCCCCAGAACACCTGGAAGATGTGGCTAGGGCAATGCAAATTTGGCTTGCTCTGTTTAGTCTGTTACCACTGCAAACTGGACCTGAGAAAGGATGGATGGATAAGCGGGGAAAATATTTTAAAAATAGGTCGAGTAATTTGTGGTGTCAGGAAACAACAGTCGTACTAAGGAACATAGGGCCTTATTTTCATGCTGGCAAAACAAGCAGCGCAAGCAGGGCTATGACAGTGTGGTATTTTCCTGAGCTTGGCATTAGCTTTGCTCATCTGTGGTGTAATTAATGCAGTGCACAGATGGGAGGTTCATTCAAATTAGATCAAACAAAGATAAGACATACCTTCCTGTTCTAATTGTCCACTCCCCTAAGGGATATTTTTCTTGTGCTCAGTGAAGCGGGTTGTTGGTATCGTGGTGGAAACTTTGACAATACAGACATCTCAGAACTATGTCTGTTTCTGTCTGTCTAGCATCTTCTTGCAGTATTTGTTGTCCACAGTGGCTTGATACTATATGAAAAGCTTCTACTTCAGTTCTTTAAATCCCTGAAGCATCTGAAGGCAACATCACAGATATGTTGATACAGCTGCAGCTTCTTATGTCAAAAGTGCCACAACAAAACGCAGACTGTTCATTAAATCACATACAAAATGACAAAATAACCACACCTACCTCTACACTAATTACTGGGGATTCTTTTTTATTTTTTGGCATCTTATGTTTAGTGCCTTCACTGTGATTGGCTCAGCTGTTTCAGAGCTATAAAGCAGGACTGCCCTCCCATTTATAGTCACCTCTGCACATACATTAACCTAAATAGCAGGTGCACTTACACAACCGAACTTTCAGTGCACCCAAGACCTACCATTTTGTGCTTGTTGCTGCACTTGTGTGATTAAAGTAGGGCCCGTAGACTTAACTAAAAAACTTTCTTGCTACAGATGAGAAAAAAAAAATCCTTTGCTAGGAGAATATGTGTGCAATCAGACAGTCATATCTAAGTTCATCAGAATTTATTGTCAATTTACCAAAAAGTTATTTATTATACCTCTGTCCAACTGTTAGGGATTGTCTGTCCTCTGAACTAACAACCTCTACTTTTCTGGCTGCCTTCAGTCTATGGGGATTAATTATTTTAATTTGTTTGGTTGTGTTTGTCTTCAGTTATACAGCTAACAACATGTGTCTCGGAATACATTTAAAGAAACACAAATGCCTTTTGCTATGTTGTAACGTGTACGGTAAAATGGCAGAGAGCGATGAAAAGATGAACGTCTTAGCTTTAATATAGACTTGCATTATAAAACAGGTTTTTAAACACCACGAGAGGTCCTTAAGCATACAGTCATAAATGTGAACAAAATATCAACCTGAGGGGTCCAGTAGTATGCAAGATTATCTGCAGATACACAAGTGGACACACACACACACACACACGACCAAACACATGATCCTCTCCAGGCTTACAACTGGCAGAGATAATGATGAAGGGGATTAGCACAGCCTCCATCAGACCAGTTTAAATAAATAGATTATACTTTGCCCAAATGCCTCACATTAGGTGATGCATGAGTCGATGCATTTAATTTGCCTTCAGTTGCACACTATTATCACATTCTTTGTCCTTATTGCTCCAGCAAACATTTTAAGCATGCTCAGAAATGACACTTCTAGAAAGACACAACAGGTAGTCTGTCAGTGATGTAACAGTCTGCTAAGGCTAAGAAGTAGATAAAAACATTACAGAACACAGTCTCGGCCTGGCCGTTGTACAGGGGCTGCTGTGCTGATGCCTCAGCTGACATTCACACTAATTGTCAAACTGGCTTAAAGAAAGATTGTAAAGAGTGTAAGTAAGAGAAAGAAAAAGGAAGCTTTGGCATCTGGATGAGATCTTGCATGGAGCATATGCAGCACATGTGGTCTGGTATAATTTACAGTGTTGTCATGGAGGAGCGGGTTATAAGCAACTGTTTTGCCTAGCAACATTCACGGGAAGGTGGAAGGGGAAAATGTAGTGCTGGCAGGTATGAAGAATATTTTAATACCGTGAGACATCAACAGTTTATGTGTTCCATCAGTAGTTCCAGTCTTTTCTGGACCCAACGGAAAAATGCCAAATAAAAACTATCTGGCTTTATGATTTTCGATGATTTAATGTCACTGCGAAAATATCACTGTGCAGAGATGGACATTAAATTGTAGATTAAACAAATTTACATTTACGATCTGCGGGGCACACGATATAAGGAACGGAACGTAAGTAAAAGTCTAAAGTTGATATAGTGACCCCTAGAGGATGCAATGTTAATTACACTCCACAAACAAACAAAAAAGAGTTGAACGAAACAAACTATTTGTTTCAGTAGTGGTGATCAGAGTAGTAGGGAGTTTATCCTCCTAACTGGAGGGAAGACCACAGGGTCATCAAAATCTGAGGAATTTTTACCCTCAGATTTTAGCTTGACTGTGCTCAGGAAATTCCATGGCCCATTAGTTTTAATATTTCTTGTGTACAAATGGAAATGTTAGCCTGATGGTGAAATGAAAGTTCATTCTTGACCTTGGAAACAGTAGATTCACAAAATAATCATAACTCAATGTCAACATAATTTTGTGGTCTTTATCAATGGATGAAGTTTGTTCAGTTGTCATGGAGATGTCTCACTTCTTCAAAGAGTATCTGTCTCCTACATCTACAACTACCTGTCATCACATGACCAGTTCCATACTTGATGTGATGCACCATTTCCATAGCAACTGAGAAAACTTCATACACTGATGAAGACAATGAGATGTAGTTGAACAAAATCTAATAAGTGGACTGTAGTTAAAGTACTGCAGTAACAGTACATAAGTATAGTGATCTTGATGTAGTTAAAGTACTGCAGTTACAGTACATAAGTATAGTGATCTTGATGTAGTTAAAGTACTGCAGTAACATTACATAAATATTGTGATCTTGATGTAGTTAAAGTACTGCAGTAACAGTACATAAGTATTGTGATCTTGATGTAGTTAAAGTACTGCAGTAACAGTACATAAGTATTGTGATCTTGATGTAGTAAAGTACTGCAGTAACAGTACATAAGTATAGTGATCTTGATATAGTTAAAGTACTGCAGTAACAGTACATAAGTATTGTGATCTTGATGTAGTAAAGTACTGCAGTAACAGTACATAAGTATAGTGATCTTGATGTAGTTAAAGTACTGCAGTAACAGTACATAAGTATAGTGATCTTGATGTAGTTAAAGTACTGCAGTAACAGTACATAAGTATAGTGATCTTGATATAGTTAAAGTACTGCAGTAACAGTACATAAGTATTGTGATCTTGATGTAGTTAAAGTACTGCAGTAACAGTACATAAGTATAGTGATCTTGATGTAGTTAAAGTACTGCAGTAACAGTACATAAGTAAAGTGATGTTGATGTAGTTAAAGTACTGCAGTAACAGTACATAAGTATAGTGATCTTGATGTAGTTAAAGTACTGCAGTAACAGTACATAAGTAAAGTGATGTTGATGTAGTTAAAGTACTGCAGTAACAGTACATAAGTATAGTGATCTTGATGTAGTTAAAGTACTGCAGTAACAGTACATAAGTATTGTGATCTTGATGTAGTTAAAGTACTGCAGTAACAGTACATAAGTATTGTGATCTTGATGTAGTTAAAGTACTGCAGTAACAGTACATAAGTATTGTGATCTTGATGTAGTTAAAGTACTGCAGTAACAGTACATAAGTATTGTGATCTTGATATAGTTAAAGTACTGCAGTAACAGTACATAAGTATTGTGATCTTGATGTAGTTAAAGTACTGCAGTAACAGTACATAAGTATAGTGATCTTGATGTAGTTAAAGTACTGCAGTAACAGTACATAAGTATAGTGATCTTGATGTAGTTAAAGTACTGCAGTAAAAGTACATAAGTATAGTGATCTTGATGTAGTTAAAGTACTGCAGTAACAGTACATAAGTATAGTGATCTTGATGTAGTTAAAGTACTGCAGTAACAGTACATAAGTATAGTGATCTTGATGTAGTTAAAGTACTGCAGTAAAAGTACATAAGTATAGTGATCTTGATGTAGTTAAAGTACTGCAGTAACAGTACATAAGTATTGTGATCTTGATGTAGTTAAAGTACTGCAGTAACAGTACATAAGTATTGTGATCTTGATGTAGTTAAAGTACTGCAGTAACAGTACATAAGTATTGTGATCTTGATATAGTTAAAGTACTGCAGTAACAGTACATAAGTATTGTGATCTTGATGTAGTTAAAGTACTGCAGTAACAGTACATAAGTATAGTGATCTTGATGTAGTTAAAGTACTGCAGTAACAGTACATAAGTATAGTGATCTTGATGTAGTTAAAGTACTGCAGTAAAAGTACATAAGTATAGTGATCTTGATGTAGTTAAAGTACTGCAGTAACAGTACATAAGTATAGTGATCTTGATGTAGTTAAAGTACTGCAGTAACAGTACATAAGTATAGTGATCTTGATGTAGTTAAAGTACTGCAGTAAAAGTACATAAGTATAGTGATCTTGATGTAGTTAAAGTACTGCAGTAACAGTACATAAGTATAGTGATGTTGATGTAGGTAAAGTACTGCAGTGACAGTAGTGTTTTGGTCCCTCTGACTGACATGTTATTTTAGTGTCAGTGTTAGAGCAGCATGTTACTGTTGGAGCTGCTGAAGGAGGAGCTAGTTTCAACTGCTTTATATATCGTTAGCTAGTTTAGTCCAGTGGTTCCCAACCTAGGGGTCGGGCCCCTCCAAAGGGTCACCAGATAAATCTGAGGATTCATGAGATGATTAATGGGAGAGGAAAGAAGAAAACACAAAGTTCTGATACACAAATCTGTTTTCAGTTTTTGGACTTGCTACAGTGGCCCCTACACACTGCTTTTTGTAAGGCATCAAAGGCCAAAAGGATTGGAAACCACTGGTTTCAAAAGAGTTTGTTATATTATCCATTGTGTACCAATAAATGTAGTGAAGTAGAAAGTGCAATATTTCTCTCTGAAATGTAGTGCAGTGGGAGTATAAAGTAGTATCAAATGGAAATATTCAAACTACAAGTACCTAAAAATTGAGCTCAACTATAGTACTTCAGTATATGTACTTAGTTACTTTCCAACACGTACCAAAGTATTGGTATTGGGGAAATTATGTGACCTGACTTGACAACAATGCATTGTGAATATTTACACCACACGGCAGAGCAATCTGGACCAACTGAAGCACATGATCATCCTATAAGTGTATTTATAGTTCTGTGTTAAGGGGTGACAGCATAGCGATGAAGCATGTGTACATACAGTAGCTGCTGTAGCTATGATATAAGCTACGCCATAGCTAATGTTCAAGTCAATAATGTAACAAATCAGGGGCTGTAACAGCTACAGAGATATCATGTAAGGACTGCAAGAACAGGTTTTCAATGCAGTTAGAGAATCTCCTTTTCAGCAACACACATCGTCTAAAGCACCTCCACTGCAAACCTGCTCACTGTGACCGACGCTCTCTTACAGAAAATGAAAGAACATAAACACCCGACTGCACAGCAGAAGTTTTCCATTTGAAAATGGGACACGGAGAAATCATATTTGGATGTAACTCTAGTTTTGTCCGTATGTGTAAGTATGTGTATAAACCACAGTCACTACATCACAGTAAAGTAAATAAAATAATGTAAACACAGATAATGTGGGGAATCTAAGCGCAATACTGCCTGATGTTGTATCAATATATCTACTGCTGGGAGAAGCATAAACCCAGCTTTAGTCTATATCCAGGTCTGGATTTACTATTTTTGTCTTTCATAGTTCATACTGAGTGCACATGATTTAGTTTTCATTCTAAGAAGTGCATCAGACTAAGATGACGTTGAGAAAGGTCCATCACTTTTATTTTAAACCTGTAACCAACAAAAAAGATTCATATTTGGCTTGAATTGACTTGCTACCACTTTATATGCTATATGTTCTGTCTCAGTAAAGAATGTATAGGTATATACGTATTACCATACATATATGGCACTGAACTAAAAGTAAACTATCACTTAGTAATAATGAGACAATGACAACCTCTCGTTTTTTGTTGGGGTTTTTTTTTGCCTGGCAAATACAAGAACATTCATCAGACATTTGACTTTTTTACCTTTTTACCCTCCCCTTTGTAAAACAGCATGAGAGTTCATGTACCCATTAAGTAGTCTGTTTTTAAACTAGGCAAAAAGATTTAAAGGCCTTGTGTCAGCCTGAATAATTAATCTAAATCTAACATAACCCAGTGATTAATTAATTTTCCTTTATCAGATAAACCATTAGCCTTGGCAGACATAACAACATTTGGTAATGTCAGGATCCCTGGGGGAAAAAAAGCTATTTGGACATATTTGAAAAGGATTCTTTTTAAGTTTGAAGTGTGAAAATATCAATTTCTGCCTGAGATTTGTCATCATGAAATGTCAAGCACATTGCACACTGGCTCTAGTATCTTGAGTAGTGATGACAACAGGGATACAGCGTGTTTTGCTTGATGTTTAATATTATTGGGAAAGTCTGGCTAAGGCAGTAAATTTAATGTGGTTATGCCAAGAAATGGTGTAATTGTTTTAAGAATTAAGTATTCCCTGTCTTGATGTTAATAAAATATATTTGATAATAACAGGGTAAAAGCCAAACTGAGATCCTTCTGACCTTGAGGCTCTGAAAGAACACATACGCACATACTAGACATGTTATGTAAGAAGCAGTTAAGCAAGAGGTATCAAACACCATGTTAACAAAGTGCCCTCAGAGTGAATGTGACTGTATGTCTCATGGAAGCCGCCAGGTGTATAGTTCAAAACAGGACGTGCATTGCAGCCATGACCATATTATTGTTTGGATTCTTCTTTTTTTTCTGTGACATATAGAAGGGAAAAATCTTAACATGTCAATTATGATGATATTAGTGGTGGGCCGGTAACGGCATTAACGCGCTACGATAATGTGAGACTCTTATCGAGCGATATAAAAAAATACCGCTGTTAATCTATTATCAAAATTGGGTTTGGAGCTGGGTCCTATAATAAGCAAACTGATGACTTTCAACGTGATATTTTAGCACGGATGTATAAATACCGCCTGAACGCAAAGCGTCCCTTTGCTATAAGCAGTCAGTGATGCATTTTGGCTCCTGTTCTAATGCATCCCCTGGTTTAAGAAACCCGTTCTCAAAGACTTACTTTTGGTCAGTACTTAGGTATTTTGCATTCTGAACAAGACATTTTTAAGATTTGAGTGAGATTAATCTATATTAAAAAAAATCTATGCTCACCACTAATTATGACTAAAATAGACATTTAATCATTTAACAGTTTCAAAAAGCTCAGGGGGGTTTGGATGGAACTATATTTTCCTGCTGTGTTGGCCTCTACGCATGGATAAAAAAAAAAAAAAGGCTGCACACACTACTGTATTTGATGCAGGATCTGCTTGGCTGTCTTGGAGCTTACCTCACATGACTGGATGCAATGGATATGTTGAGGGTCGGGGTACCACTTCATCATCCCTGTGCAGACTATACTCTGGAAAACAAAGCACATGAGGACAAACATTGAGCAATGCAGCCACAAGAAATGGATACACCATTGTGTTTTGTAGCCAAAGTGGGACTAGACTGTAGGAAATAGTAGTCATAATAAATCTAGGTTGGAATATAATAATATATTGTAATATAATAAGACAAGAATGACAATTCAATCACAACCTTAAAGCCAACATGGATGAGAAATCTTTAAAATGCTGAGAATTTATTAATGTTTCTTAAATACTTCCAAGAGAAAACTTCATCCAGTGAGGAAGATCATGTGATATGATCAAAAGCTCCACAACAGCTACTACTATACCTTGTGGTGATGAGCCATGGCAATATGCCTGTTGGATCATAAAATACATGTGTACAAAATTGACATTCCGCTCTGATGGTGGTGTAGAAAATGGTTAGTGCAATGGTATTCTGAAGAAATATGGTAGAAATATGGTAAAAATACACTAGAGCAAAGGTCAGGGCGGGTCACCGAGAAATGACGAATTCTCTGGGAACCATGAATATCCACAGCGAAGTTTGTAGAAATCTGATTATTATTACAAAGTACAAACTTTGACTTGAACGTGACATAAGAGTAAAGGTCACAGTATGTCCACAATGTAAAGGTTTCAGCATGAAAATATATCACTGGAGCACCCTAATGTGCATTTAGCGACAAATCAGTATATTACATTCCTTATAATGTCGACTGATTCAGATATTGTTACCTTTTTGCTGATGTAGCATTTAGTCTCCCTAAAAATGTTTACATTTTGCACTTATTCTGATAACCGATCATACATATACATCATTCTTTGTAGATATATGCGGTACATCCGTGTATTATTGGTTCGTTATGCATGAAAAACTTGTGATGGAAGAAAAAAAAAGAGTTTTATTCAACTTATATTTGCGGTGAGATTGTGGAGTCCTGTAATTTATTTGACCCCAACTGTTTACAAGGTGGATAGTGAATAGCTGATTGACTAACAAATATGGACGGAGAAATTGGATCCTCTCCTGTGATTTCCTGAGCAGCCTGACGCAGCGAAGGAGACCTGATTCTGAAGTATTTGAGATAACACAATGCCTCGAAATCACAAGGCAGTGTCAGAGATATGGTGTAAGTTACCAGGCCTCCATCCAACTATTTGACCTTGGCCAGGGTAGATTTACTGGCTGGCTGTCTGATCACCCAAAAGTAATGCGAAATGTAAAGCGTTTCCTGAGATATGATGTTGGGTAACATGACCCACCTTTAAAACAAAAACAACAGCGCTCTATCACCAATATCTGACATTCCTGGTGTGAGAGATGTGTGTGATTTCCTAAAAGGCTTGACGTCAACTGCAACCTTTACTCTTGCTATCTGCCTGTGATTTCCAGTAATATAAAAACACTTGAATGATAATGAACACACACTGGGAGGATTCTGTTGTGTGATGGTGTGTGATGTGATTAGCTGGTGCTGCTGGGATTTAAAAATGCGTTTCTAGAAACCAAAAGGTTACTGCCTTGCCAATGATCCAGTCAAAAATCTGTTATGAAACACATTTACGCAAATTATGACAAAATCGAAAATTGAGTAATTTTTTTGGGCTTTTAGTTTCTGAAGCAGATTGGAACCATTTTTTTATTTGAAAGCAAAGTCATTTTTGTGTTTTCGATCACTGCAAAATATTTTAAAAAGTGTTTTGGTTTCATATTGACTTTTAAAAATCTTAAATCTTAAACTTGGAAAAAAATCAAATAATTTCACTGCAACTTTCTGTAGTCTGTAGAGACAATGTGGTCTATAACGTCAATAGACTGAAGAAAACCATCTTGAAGTCCAGAAAAATAATAAATAGCTGGAATTATCCCACACCACTGAATGATTTATGGTACATTTGTTGAAGACTCTGAATAAATGGCTTTCTAAATTGCTATATTTTTTTCTCTAATGTACCACAAGATGTGTTAAGGGGGCATAAATATGTAGGAATGCCTTGCATTGCAACTAATAACCATGTAGTTAATTCCAGTCAAAGCTATATGAAAAGTCATCCTATCATGCCAACCACACACTACTAGCTCTAACACACAAACCTTTGACAAGTATTTTTTAGTATTCAAAATCAGCACTTTACAATGAGGCTCACAGGGAACCACAAAGTGAGGTTTAGTAAGAGTGTTTGTATACATGAGTAAATCCACTGTTTGTATGTCAGTTGTTTTACAAATTAGGTGTCTTTGTCTAAAACTGTAACTGATCTTAGCATTGAGTTTATCCATAAAAGTGAGACAGTCTGGAGCAGTAGCTCAGTTTACTCCATGCTGTTGTTCAGACAACCAGATGTTTGGATACATTATTCATTCTGATGGTGTTTTTGTGTAAAAATCTCAGCACTGTTTGTCAATGGATCAGCTTTCATGGCGCCCCAGATTGGTCGCAGGCGAACAAAACCAACTGTTTTGCAAAACCTGCCAAGAGTTTAAAATGGTAGCAAACTCACAATCCCTGGCTTAGTTGCTTATTTAAACCAATCAAGTTATCTCATTTCTAACCACATCATGCAACATGAAACAACTTAGAAACAGGCGCAGCCTGTTCTGCAGGAAACAGCATTTGGGCCATGATGAGATAGACATATTTTAAAGGAAACACCTGCGAAGAACTCCACACTGATTTTACATGTCAAAATGATTTTATTGGTCACAGGGAGTCCTACTCAGCCAGTGAAAACAGTTATATAGTGTTTGTCTAAGAAAATGACTTAAGTGACATCATCAGGTTTGATGAAAGCCTGGCAGCGTTTTTTAAGCTTAAACCGTACTAAGGGTTAAAGGTCATGATATCTCATCCTCTGCAGCTTCAATTTTGACCATTCATTTATTATCCCATTAATACCATACTGGCATGAAAAAAGTGTGGCTGTCTGGGAGGCAGTAGATGAATCTAAACACCTATTCTTTTTGAAGAATGCAAAACATCAGTATGAACCTTTAAATCAGAATGGGACAGGTTTCATATTAGGTTTCACGGACTGATAGCACTGATCGTGCTGAGTAAAAAGCCACAGGTATGTTGGTATGTCAACAGTCAGTAGAAAAAAGTGTTTTGATTAAGAGAGCAGAAGATTTGTGTCTTCTGTCCATGTCTGTGGATGTGTAGCAACATTACTGTAACTGTAATAGAAAACATCCCTTATGTTGGCTGATGTTTTAATAACAATACATGTACATTCATTATTTGAAGAATACATGTTTAAGAAAATATATGATTAGGTATTTAATAAGTAATGGTACAGTACAGAACAGAAGCGAGCTGACCTTAAGTAAACTCTAGTAGAATAAATAAAAAGTAACCTGACTCCTCCTCAGGCTTCTCACCTGGACTTTGATGGGCAGCATCCAGTGCTGTAAAGAGTCGGCTGTAGTGCCATTGGGCAGAACCACTGTGTCACGCAGATCCATGTCCAGAGCCACAATGCATGTTGGGTAGCAAACTGCACCTGCAAGGAAGGGGTAAAAAAAAAAATCATATATATATATATTCACCCGTGGCTCTGACTTTTGGCAAGCATCACTGTGCAGTAAGAGTGATACAAGAGTACAGTAAAGTATATCTGTAAGTTAAAGATCATCACCTCATTACCGTACAATATTTGTATAATTCAACAACAGCTTGATAAATTCTAACTATCAGTTTAAAAACAGTTTGTCTGCCTGCCTGTGTGATGTCATGATTTACTTCATAGCTCAACAATGCCAACAGTTAATGTTCAACAAATATTTGCTAGAGCATGCACTGGTGATTTCATTTAACACCGGGCACTCAAAATGCGTCAATGCCTTTTTTAGTACAATAATAAGCAGAATTGGTATTTCCTCTATATTGGGTCAGTACTGTAAGATTTTTCTCCTCTATTTATACATTACAGAGCACTCAGAGAACAATTATCTCTGCCAATCCCTGAAAATTGTTTTTTAAAAAGAAAAAGTGGCGTTATTGGCCAATTACTCTTAACATATGGTAGATGTACCCCAATTTACCCTCTCACACCTAATGCATAGCCCTTATCTTGTCACAGAGTTGTTACAAATTTCAAACAATATTTTGTACACTTGAATATCAACTAAATTCTCTATACTGTGCACTGACTCAAAATCCAAGTCAAAGACAGCGATTATACAGTGAAGGATGTATGAGGGAAACATAAATGTTCATGTCGAGAAGTGTGCACCCAGTCTAACTACTTGTTTGAGAGAGTATTTAATTGATTACACTCTTATCTGTAAAAGAAAGTGACTCTCACCAACATCCAGCCTCGGATCACAGCTGTACTCGACAGAGTTGAGCTCAATAGGAGCAGAACAGGATCCTTTGAGCCTAGAACACATGGTGAACTGTGCTGTCCATTCACCATCCTTAGTGCAGCGAATTGCATTCTGCAAATAAACACACACACACACACACACACACACACACACACACAAGTTAATTATGGTCATCAAGGAACTATGTACAGTTTAAACTAATTTAATTTTTTTTATTTCACTTTAATTGCAGCCATTATTTGATAGTCAATTATTGTTGAGCAGTTACATGAATAAACATGACACTCCTGACACAGACAGCTATTTACAATGAGTAAATTGTGATCATTCATGAATGAATTAATCAGTAACTTACTTTCTGGATGTAAATGACACATGTAAAAAAAAAACACTTTAAATGCTTTTGTCTCATAACCTGTAATGCATTCTACATGTAACCTTGATTGAAAAAAAGATGCTGTCCAGAAATATTATATTGTACAGCTGGTATTGTCCAACCATGTTATTGTCCACGCTTGGGAAAGTTCTTGGAAGTGCACCTATAGCTGTTTTCTTCACACATTGTCAAGAGCAAGTCAAGAGCAATAACACAACAGTAACGCTGCAGCATATACTGTAAATGGCAGGGTGATTGCAGCTACAACCACTGCTGCATACAGTCTGCGTAACAGCTGTTCTGAGCTGAATGACTCAAATCAACTCTTGACGGTCACGTGACTGTGTTACTAATTATGTCAACAAAAATACTTCTATATGATATGGGGGATAAATAGACATTGTTTAAAATCTTACATTTTCTGTTGCGTCAGGGCACTGCAGGGTACAGAGACTGTCATAGTACAGGCCATTGGTGCAGGTATACATGCCCTGGAATACGTCAGGTAGTGCTTTGCAGGATATCGGCTCACAGCCAGTTTCCTCCCACTGTCCCCCCGGCAGACACTCCAACTTGAAGTACTTCCTAGAGACAGCAGGAACAAAACATTATTTCTATGTCTAAGGGACACCAACAGGCTTTTTTAGGAGTTAAAGTGCATTTAAGGTTTGGTTTGTGTTTATAATATATATATATATATATTACAACAACACTCCCTCCAGAACCACACTCATATACACAGCATACTCTATAGCCCTGCTCAAGTTCTCTTTTCTCCTATTTTACTTTTACTGTTTCAATAACAAAAAAACATAGTGAGTGCAGATGACTGCCCACTCTACAGTAAAAGATCTCCTGTGTGGGGTATGTAGTGTGTAAATACAACAGTATGTGTTATAACATACATTTACGTGGGTACATGTGTCAAAGGTAGGAGTACTTTAATAGCTGCTGCTGTTTACTTTCACATGTTGGACCAATAAAGCATCAGGGGTTATTAAAATGTTTACACATTTGTTTGAGAAAGTGTGACTCATAAAGATACCCAGCTGCAAACGGATCTCTATATAAAACAGTTTTTCATCTACTGGGTTGGAAATTTACTATAATACAAAACTATAAATGTATATTTTACTGGCCTTGCGATGGGAAAACTCTGCTTCTAAGATTTTTGATACGGTGCAATTTAATTATAATGCACATTACAATCAAGAAAACAAAGCATTACTACTATTAGCATCACTACTATTCATTATATATATAGTAGTAATGTAATATTTTTCTACATGAACCAAAACTAAAACAGACTGTAATGTGTGAAGAGAGATAGCTGACTTCATCTAAAGCAAGTATAACCTCACTCACAGGAAACCCTCATCTCATTAACAACATGTGTTCAGTAATGAGCAGTTGCCCAATGAATACAATTGGCAAAGTCATGACGAGGCCCAGTTAGCAGTGGTACAAATTTTATTGGACCCTAATGTGAGCTTGTTACAAAATTGAATATAGTTTTGCAGATGATGGACTGAAAAATGCCTCTTTAAACTGCACCCATTGATATTTAAAGCTTTGCCCTGGGAGGTTTGGGTACACATGTGATGCATTTTTATACTGTTGCATAAGATATGTAAATCTAAGTTCCTAATTTTATTAAGCAGTGCGTAATGCGAGTCTTGTAAAATAAAGGAAAAGAAGGAATTTCCTCCATTACGCAGGGAGGCATAGATGATAAAACACTGCATTAACTTTGGTCTTTTGTGTACACAGACTTCCTAGTATTAAAAGGCATTGCACAACCCACAATACATGATTATAGTGAATTGTTGCAGTTTTTTAGGTCCTTGTTGAACATAGAAATGTTACATGTCTGAAATAATTAATATCTTGATAATTTAGGGTGTGTAATTGCAGGAAATGAAATATAAATACTGTTTTTCAGTACGTAAATGTTTCATGTTTATGCCCCACAAACCCTTGCAACAGTATTCTCTGTCACTGAGCTGCCAAAGGTCCCAAAACACTTACCTTCTTGTCTTCTTTTTGAGGCTACCTATTACATAGAAGCCTGGGTTACATTTGTAACGGCAGACAGAGCCAACATCATGCCCTGAGGCCAAACAGTCCGCTGTTAGCAGCTTAGCAGTGGGAATGTTTAGAACCTCTGGGCACTCTATCTTGCAATAGGCCTCTGGGAAAGACCACAACCCGTCCTCCAAACACACCAACCTGTCACTGTCACCTGAGGAGAGGAGAGGAGAGGAGAGGAGAGGAGAGGAGAGGAGAGGAGAGGAGAGGAGAGGAGAGGAGAGGAGAGGAGAGGAGAGGAGAGGAGAGGAGAGGAGAGGAGAGGAGAGGAGAGGAGAGAAGAGGAGAGGAGAGGAGAGGAGAGGAGAGGGTTGCATGACATCCACTTTTCTTATCCACGTTTTGTTTCATGGCTCCAGCTTATGCAGTTTTGTGAAGGAGACTATGGCTTATATGCCTATGTCTGTATGACCCCACATGAGTGTTGGTATGTGTGGAGAATCATAACACCCTAAACCGTTCACAATTTTATTGGGTCTATAAAATGTAATAAATCTTTAACATGGCATGACATTATTTTATAAGATATTTAAACATTGTGCCAGTGTTGTGACAATCAAAATCCATTGCAGCTGTACTGTTGTGTAATGAATATATATTATTGTAAACTGTGCTTTTGCTTCTGAGTGATGCATGAGGGCCTTCAACCATATTTCACTAAACCATGAAATCTGTCAATCTGTGTTTAGATCATGAATACATGGATCTTACTGCTAACTGTACAATGACATGCAAGTTCACTGTTGTTTTCCGACCACAAATACAAGTTTGTGGACAACATCACGCTTGTTCCTTCTAATCACTCAAAGAAGCATCGCCTACATTGCGTAACTTGAATTACTAAAGAGGAGTAATGCTTTTTTTACTTTTGCCTAAATTTGTGTTTGTGTTTTATGTGTGTGTGTGTGTGTGTGTGTGTTACTCGTAATTATGGGTGCCACAGGCAATGATGCAAGCAGTGTTTTTAAAAACATTGTGTGTGCATGTGTGCCATATAGATGTTTCTATCAATATTCCTCCTGACTAACAATGACTAACATTTTAAAGGCCATACAACTGAATAGCATAAGCACTATGAGGAGCAAGCCTCATTGAGTGAAGACATGGTTGTGATTTAGTAAATGGCATTTCCACTGTGATTTTATTGCAGCACAGCACAGTAGATTAGTTCCTCTTGGCTGAGTTGTTTTTTCAGTTAATTTGTTTTAAACAAACACTGACTGTAATCATATCAGGATGCACACTGTGAAAAACAGGCCTCCAGTTTTAAAAAATAACTGTGTAAAGTTTAATGTTTATTTTATGCAAGTAGGGATAGATTCACTTTGCAGTCCACATTGAAAGCCTCTAGAGGAGGTGGGTAACTAAGTGGATGACCCTAAAATGTATTGGTTTAATTATGGCATCAATTATTCCATACTGTGAATAACTGTGAGAAACTCAAAAAGTAGTGCCTCAAATAAAAATGGAAAATTGCTGTTAAAACCAATATAGTTGCAGTATGACGGAGTTGTGTTTCACTTCCTGTTGGCTTGCAATTGGTTTTACATTCACTTGTGTTTTACAGGCAAATATTGCTGTATTTTGTATAATTGGGTGTATGATAATTTTGAGGCAAAAAGTCCATGGTAAATAGTTCCATGGTTAGTCTAACACTGGCGCTACGATATGGGACCAAATATTTTACATTCAGTTGTTTGTTCATGATCCATTGAACAAACAACTTACCTTGTAGTATGGCTGGTGATCCACAGGTAAAGGAACACTGTTTGCCAAAGGTGGTTCCCCAGGGGCAGCTGAATATGGCATGGTAGACATGAGACTGATCAGGCGGGCCGCAGTCTACAGGCTGACAGCTAACTACACGATCCCATGATCCATGGAAACACTCCAGTGCTGTCTGCCTCTAAAAGAATAGAGTGACAGAGGAAGAGAGAGTTTAAGGGCGGGTAAGGGGGATTATCCTTTATGATAATGAAAGGATACAGTGTGAGCCATCGTGTGAGTCTCCTCACATGAGTTACTTATTATGTGTACAATTCCCAAATTAAAAAATGACAGAAAATGACTTTTTGTCAACAATCCACAAAAGCATGGCATAATAACAAATTAAAAACCTGTTGTTTTCAATAAAGATTTGAATAAAAATGAGGGGGGGGGGACTGGCCAACAAACCGTGTAAACATACTTGTAAAGTCAGAAAAACACACTGGCTGTCTTTTGAAATGTCTTACTGATGATAATTAGAATCATCAAAGGTATCAATCAACTGTTATTCATAGTTTACTATTTCAAAAACCACAAACAGCAAAAACAAATTATAATACTAATTTATAAAATATGAAAACTGCAATTCCTAAATAAGCTGTCCAATAAGGCTGTTTTAATCCTTTGTAGAGGCTTGTTCAGTAGTGATTTGCTCCCTCTTGCATATCTTATTCTATATTTGTCCCTATGGTTCCAAAAATGTTTTTTATTTATTTAGCTCTGTGAAACTGAGCACATGGGACATCAATTGTGGAAGTTTTTGGAGGCAAAATAAGGATGCAACCACAAACAATGAGTGAGTAAAAGAAAACAAAATATTACAAATAGTCAAACAAATTAGTATTAGCATAGTAGTAGATCTAGTACTGCACTAGAAATGATTAAAACGAAATACTACAAGCCTCATGTCTGCCATTGTCTTTCTCTTACGTGCAGCACACACTGAAGTGAGTCTGCTGTGTACACTTTGAATCTGTTAGATTAAATATGAATGTATGCATAACAGGATTGTATATATCATAGTAGGAGTCGATTGTATCAATGGTATCTACATGAAAGGACATGTGTGTGATGTTTTTTCAACAATGCAACACATAATGATCATTCACCTGGTGGGGTGGGATTCTCCGGCCGTGGTGGACAGTGATACTGAAACCACGATGACACTGAACAGAGCAGTGAGAGGACTCCCCTCCTCCTGTACACCTACAGAGACACACTAACATATAGATTCTGCTGCTTCTTGTTTCAGCTGTTTTCAGCTAGTTTTTCATTTATTACATACCTGACAGAGGCGTGCTCTAACTGGGGAGGACTGCAGCTGTCCATCTGACACGGCTGCCGCAAACAGCTATTGCATGGATGCAGGGAGGGAAGCAAAGAGAGGGATGAGAGGCAGAGAAAGCTACTTTGAATTCGTAAACTGAGCTAGGTTAGTTAATTCAATTACATAAAAGGTTTTGGGAGGCTTTCATTTTGGTAATTTATTTCCTTACACAGTCCCTTACATAAAAACGCCAAGACTGAACATGTATCATTCTTACTTGCATGTAGTACTGAAGCCAATATTCTAAAAGGTTTGCTGTTATGTTTTAACAACAAATGTGTCAAACTCCCAAAGACTTAATATATATTTACTTCATATATAACTTCTTTATTATGGGATGTGTGCATATGTGTAGTGCTACAACTACCTATGATGCCCTTTTCATGTACTGTATAAATGGCTTGCATGCATGCAGTGTGTGTGTATATGTGTGTGTGTGTGTGTGGTAAGTAGGTAGTTGTGGGAGAGCCCACCCTCTGATGCGCACCCGGTCAGGGCGAAGGTGCTGAAGTGGCAGGAGGTCCTGAGGGCGATGCCCCCTATTGCCACAGTGGGAGAGGTGAAGAGGAGGATGACGGAGGCAGTGAGGAAGAAGGGTCGAGAGAGGTCATGAGTCACGTTCACCACCAACGGGTTCCGATGGCATGAGAGGTCATGTGTGCCTTGGGAGATGGAAGTGTGTAAAACTTGCTTCATTGGGTGCTTTGTAGTTTTAATCACAGAGATCTTACAAACTTTGTTTTAAACATACAAATACATACAAATGACTATGAGTTCAAAGTACCTAGTGAGTGGTTCTTGCCATTAGTGTCAGAGAGGAGGATGGTGGCTTTCCTCTGGAACTGCTCCACGGACCACAGCCCATCTGAAGCTAGATACACCATCACAGAGGCTGCCACTCCAGGATGGACAAATCCCACCTGGAACAGTAAAAGTGGCTGCAATAAAGATCTGATACTATTAAAAGACAAGTTGAGCACTAAAAAGGTACTGTTATCTTAGTTAATTTCCAGTATACAGCCACCAATGTGCATTCTTGCAATATACCTTCATTGTACATGATTTGATTCCATCGGTAGACAAAACACAAAAAACAACAACAGAAGACTGCTAGAGTGAAAAAAGGTTTGATTGTGTTCTTGTGTAGTTCCTTGTGGAAGTAAAAGGCGGCTCATAAAACCATGTGTTATTGTAGTATCACATGTCAGTCTGCAGTACTTTCCGGGAGTCAGCAGTGATAAAAAATTGGACATTACATATTAGGAAAAGAGGAATTTCACAAAAACAGGTCCCTCAATGGTTGGCCATTGTACAATAGAGTGCCGCTGACCATATGAGGAGCAGGAGGTGGGTGCTTGTGCATTGTGCTAGGAGAGAGGTATAGACTAGTAAAAGTTTAGCATCATGAATCCATCATACTTATTGTCATACACACTAGTACTAGTAGAGAAACATACAAGGCTACGAACTGGCCAAGTACGCAAGTGTTTAAAATCAAATATTGCCATTGGCGCGTAATCTCGATCATTACAACAAATTTGTGAAGAACAAAAACAAAACAGGCACCGACGGAAAAAAAAAACTGTCAGCAGCCTCCTCTCCAGCCCTTTGATCAAGCCAAAAACTATAACTGTGACCACCCCACGGCCAAAGGCATCACTCAGAAACTCTATAAGTCTGTACAAACATATGTAGCCTACTAATCTAGGCTAATTTATCCAACAGCGTGAAAAAGAGTACACCGACAATTTATTTTCTTTCACTTGGCTTTAATTGCTTTTATAGTTTTGCACTTTTCATATGATCCCGGTGGACAGAGATTACATGTATTTCCTTTGCAACTTGTGAAATGGGTGAGATTTGCCCTGGTTGTGGCTATTACCACGATTGTGTCAGGAAGTGAAAATTGAAGTAGTTCTCTTATTTTGCGCAGTGAATCTGCATTAATATGTGTAATGTAACAGTAGGCATAACAATATGTTAATTCAACTACAGAAGAGATTTGATGTTGGAAAGTGGAAAACATGGGTATGTATCAGCAAAATGAATTGGAAAATATGATATTGGGCAAAAAATCGGCAATATATAATTATATTATATTGTGCATCAATATTTTATTAATGGGGTTAAATGAACAGAATCCTGCATAACTGCTGTGTTTCCCATCTGACCCTGGCCTCTGCTCTCTGTGACAGAACTGCAGTGTTTCACAGCCACCTGTCAAGCCTACAGACTGTGAGTGTTTCACACTCAAAGATAGATTTAGGTAAGAATGTCGCTGTATAGGAATCTTAAAGACCTTTCAGAAAATGAGAAGGGCCTTCCAAATGAAGAAGTAGACCTGAGACAGATGCCTTTTGACGCATATGTAATGATGGCTCAGGAAAGCTTTTCAGGTAGAGCGAGACTTAAGGTGACGGAGGCCCTTCAGAGACATAGAGAACACTTCAAGGACAAAGAGGTGTTTCGGGGAGAGCTGGCAGATACAGGTGTCATAATGAAGGCTTTTCAGACAGTGAAAGAGTCTTAAGGGATAAGGCGGCCTTCCAGAGACAGGTTGCCGAGATGTGCCTGATAAAGAGGGCGTGAATAAAAGAAGCAGGGGATGGAAAGATGAGTCATTCGACAAAAAAATGTGGAAATGATGAGACACAGAGAGAAAAAAATGAATGAGTATGTGCGAGGAAGGAAAGAGGCGAGCTCATGGCTGTAAAGGATCCTATAATCTAGAGCATGACGGACAAGGTTGTGAAGCTATCAGTCAAATCAACAGCTAGCCTACGCTTAGTCTGGACCCGCAGAGTTGATTGCGGTAACTGTGGCTGTGGAAAGATTAAATAATACAAAACTACTAAATATGAGAACCAGACACATGTCTGGAGTGGAGAGCCAGGTCCAGATACAGTGCAGTATACAAAGCAGGACATCTATGTGAAGCACTGTTGGCTGGAGAATGTTGGAGCTACAAAGATAAACAAGGCAATCTAGGCTTGTGAATCATTTCAGAAGCAGCAGCTATTATAATTTACTATCACCAATGGGTTTGACAGCAAATATAAATGTTATTAATTTCAAACATTGCTTTTTAATCACAAATAAACAGTTAATGATATGTCAAGTCTGAGAATCATTTTAATGATTAACAACGTAGCAGGTAATTCATCTTTTTTGTAGCTATTCTTCATAATATTTATAAATTGTGTATTCATGATGACTAAGTGATCTATGTATGATTACAAAATTATTATTATTCCTTCAAATACCAGTATTTTAATAACCTATGAACATTTTAAATGTTTAATTATGAATGATGAGTTAATTATGCAACGCTTGGTCTTAGTAAACTGGTCATGATCATGATTGAGTGATTTCTATTATTAGTAGCCTTGCAGTCAAAAACAAAAGCACAAATGTAAATAAAGAATAAGTAGAGGGTTAGTCATGATTTTGTAATCATTAGACCATTAGTACGAAAAAAAAATCCACAGTTGACCTTAAAAATTAGTAATTATAGTCACCAATGCATTGTATGAATCATGCAATTGTTAGAAAGTAAGGAATGTGTGTGTGTGGGAGTGAGCCAGCAGTCTGTCTGCAAGGCCCTTCAATCTCAATTTAAAAAGTATTGGAAAGTTTTGAAAGCTGTTGAAAACAGAGTAGCCACCCACAGTCATTCAGTGGAGCAGAAAACATACACGCACACACATAAATACCTTCAGCCAAAATGAATGTTCCAGGTCATTATTTGTGTCATGGCGGGCCGTGCAGGGGAACCAGGCGTCGGTGGGAGGTCTATCGCTCACCTCCAGGAGCTGGTACCGGCAAAGCTTCACAGAGAAGAAATAACACAATGTTTATTATGCAATGAATAATAATAATAATAATACTTATCTACACTCTGTGGTCAAATATTCTTTAATGTAAAAATATGTGAGGGATATATGTTCCCAATACAAACAGATTACAGGAAATAAGTGGACGGTAAGATTGTTGTCAGGGATTAAAGATGCACATGGATGCTTTCCATGTTCTGTTCTCATCTTCTCATCTCTCATGTCTCTTCTGCATGAGTGTGAATTTACATCTTTAAAGTGCCCCTCACCTCAAACATGTGTTTTGCTCACTGTTACATATTCTGCTGAAGGATCTGTTTAAATCTCAGTTTGAGACGTGTTTGTACGAGTATGAGTTGTGACATCACAACTAGTTTGGAAGCAGTTTTTTTTCATCCATAATATTCACAGTAAATCTAACTGATTGGTAAACCAACATTTGTGTACCTTTTAATGTGATAAAAACTTTCCATCCTATATATTAGTTATTACATGATTTAATTATTAGTATTGTCACACATTATACTTTTTGTATAATTTCATAAATTCTTTTGGACTACTTTGTGCCTTGAAAAGAGCCCACATTCTCTTGTACTGAAGCAGGCCCTGCTGACTTCATTCAAGATTTGATTTGTTTTGTTTATTGCGCCTTTCCTCATACAGCTAGTGTAGCGTGAAGAATGCCAAAGGTTTGCCAGTTCTGAGAGGCTGGAACCAGTGTGTCAGACACCAACAATCCTCCCTTGATAAAAGTGGCTTAAATCATGTTCCTTGCCCTGCTGAGCAGAACTTGCTTAACCCTGCATCTTTTTTTGTTTCTGCTTCATTTGTACGTGACCTACTGTTAAGGGAAGTGAGAATGACGTGAGCACACTTGTGACATAATTTGGCATATCAACAATGATGGATCTGAAAGGCCTTGTGTGACGGCATTTTATGGGAGATGTCAGCTGGATAATGATTGATGTATCTTGTACTATAGTAGTAAAAAGAAGTAAGGGAGTTATGCATTTTTTTTTTTTCAAAATTGCTGTGCTGTCATAGAAGGTTGTGCCAAAAACTTATTTGTGTGCTCAACCGCATTCTAAGTCATCCGTCTCTCAGACCAGAAATGCTTTTATTTTAACCAATGATGCACTGCCTCATTACAGGCTTGCACTCCAGTCATGCCTTGTAAGTCACTGCAACCTGAAAAGTTATGTTACCCTTTGTGGATGTGGCCCTTTTTTCATTTTTGTCTTGAGTGTGTATAAATACAAGGCTCTACTAAATCAAAACACTGTTGGTAAGCAGCACTCCTAGTTTAAGTTTTAGATGTAGGTTGTAATGATGGTTAGAGGAACTTAATACATATGCAAACCATTAGAATTTGGGTTTTTGTTACTTTGTACACACCTGACTCTGATGTGATTTTTTTGGACTGAGCCAGAGATGTACAGTTTCTAGTTTTCAACATTTGATTTTCATCACCAGCAAACTTATTAGCACCATATTCCTGAAATGGATGTTTCACTTTAATAGCAAGTCAGGACCATGATTTGAACAGAACCTAGTACAGTAGTATGATGGCTTAGCATCAGGGAGAGTCTTTCTGTCTCTTGATTCATGAACACGTCCGCCTGTAGTTTATCGTAATCTGGAAGTCTCTATGTGCCCTGTAGTTCATACTTCATACCTTGGTAAGTGATGGCTCGCCGGTGGCAGCGTGGGCAGGGCAGTGGCTGGGGTCCTGGTGAGAAGCTGTAGCAGTGGATGCCCACTGGTCTGTGTAGCCAACAGGTGTGAAATAACCACAGTCCTGAACACTGGAGCCCCGCTCAAACTCCTCACACACACCGTCACCGTCAAAAACATAACACTGACTGGGTTCACCTTTTTGAAGATGGAGAAGAGAAGGAGAAAGGAGGATTAATGAAAGAATATAAAGCCTGGTTTCTTATTCTGGCAGGGTGAACACTGATTCCCCATTGTTGGGGAACGACTCCCATCCAAACCGCTTTGTCAAAGAACCAAATCTGAGCAAATCTAGCAAATCCATTCTGTATTTTCGTTGGACACTTTTAATGTTAGCCCCGTCAACTCAACCATATCAGACTCTGTGCTGTCAACAGACAGTAAATTATGATAAGAAATAAACTTTGACTTCAATTAATTACTGAGGATCACAACAATTTTGTAATGTTAATAGGCAGGAAGGGAACTTAATATGTGCCTTGGCCAGTTAGTTTGATCCCACAAGCACTTCATGGGTATCTATAAGTCATCAGGTGACAGCAGCTTCATTATGTGATACAAAGAACTGTCAAAGCAATGCTCAAAACTTGTTCCAAGTCTAGTAGAAAGAAAACACAGTGACAGACAGGAAAGTATTCATTTCGCTATAAGTGGATCTTTTTTTTGTTGTAAATCTATTTAACTCAGCTTTTATCAACTTTCAAGACTTAAATTACATTAAAAAATTAACTGTCAGGGGTAATAAAAACCAATTGAATGCAACATTTATTATTATTTTATGGCATTTTGTCATTATTGTACAGCTGACAGCTGTACATCATACCTACATTAAAACATGTCCGCCAGTTTGCCAACTTTAAGCCTGTCAATTGTAAAGTAAAGGGGATGAAGTTAATTCAGTTGTCATAATGGCATGTAAAAAGTCAAATGTTTTGGGGTTTTTTCCACATTTCCATGAATGTGAGCATGAAACTTCTCAGTCTGACTTTTAGAATAAGGTCAAATATGCTTTAGGTAAAAGGTAAAATAATACTTTGTAAAAACACCTTAATAATTGCAGTAAAACCTAATAAAATAAGTATTTCGTCAGTACATTATTACCCAATAGCTTATTGTAATGTCCTGTTTGGCCAGCTGGTCAGGCAGTCTAAACCTGGGTAAAGCGTATAGGAAACAAACTAGACTAACATACTTCCTGTTACACAGCTGCACGTGAGCTACAAGCAGTGATTGTGTGAGCAATGGAATAAGAGTACTGATAATAATGTGCTACAGTCTGTCACAAAAAGAGTGGGAAGCATAAGATGAACAGCAGCTTGTAATTTAGCAGCTATTCATAAAAAGAGCAGAAAACGTCAGACACTACAGAAGATTGGCCTCATTAACATCTGGGCAGCTGCAGAAGTTAGACAGACAGAGCCGTGTCAGAGAGTCAGTGCTACACAATTGGCTTCAATTAGTCAACAGGAAAACATGTTTGTGATGAAAATCTAATTAGGCCTCGACAGTTCAATGCCATATTGTCATGCTGAGTTCATTTGGCAATATTAGACCGAGTGACCTCACCATACACTACACCCATGCTTTGACAACACCTGTGATAATGATTAAGTCTTTTTAATTCCAAGTCTTGTATTTATCAAGCTTCACAAAAGAGGACTGATTGACAATCTTCGCTTTGGCTATTAAGGCCATCTGTTTTTTATTCAAGGTCTGCATGCTGTAACCATATTGTGCAACTGAACCTTTATTTAATCAGGCAGTGTAAAAATTAAATTAGAAATCTGTAAAAACTATTAAAAACAACAACCTGAAAGGAGCTTTTGTCAACGACCTTATCCAATGGAGCGTGTCCCAAGTCTGTTTGTGACAACAGGACTATAAAAGTAAGTAGTGTGGTAACTGAACTATGCAGAACTGCAAAACTATGGTAAATTATATAAAAACAACAAAACATAGCAAGAAGAACAAGCAAGCCACTTTGGCATAGTGGGAGTTAACTGGGTCAAGCAAATGTGGCAAGAAAACCCAAACAAATATTCTGTCTATGACTAAGATGTACAACTGAATAATTGGTTTTAAGTGTTGCAATTTGTAAAAACCTGTTTTTGCCAAATTGTTTTCCTTCCTAGTCATGATGTGTTTTATTGTAAAACAAGACATGTAATAGTTTCAGTCACGGCATGGCTGGTGGGAGACAAGGTGGGTCTCTGCTTGTTTCCCCTTGACAAATAAATGGACTGGACGACGGAAATTTTGGACCTGTAACAAGCTCTCGTAACACAAACCCTTACACCACATATTGAATGGCTACCATCCAGCTGCTAGTGGAAACAATACACAACCTAAAAAGGAAGCAGCTAACAAACGTACTCAGCTGACTTGGCACATCATCTCAGCAATATTAGGGTATATTTCTAAAAAAAAAAATCAAAAGGTTGGATATGGTAAAAGCCGTGCTTATTCAACGTAGCTTTTGTCGGCTGAGCAAGGCTTGGGCACACATTCTGTAATATGGAAGATGAATCTGAAGGCTGTGGAGAAACACCACATACCACAACAGTAAGAGTCGATTTCCCATGTCATGGTGTTTAATAACTGCTCTCATCCAGCCCAAGTCTTTCAATGACAAACAGACATTTGGACAGGTTATATTCTGTGCGTGTCTGTGTGTGCGTGTACCAGTACACATGAAACCACTGATGTGACATTATAAAATCATGCATGTAGATATGATTCATGTTTTCAATGGTCTCTGTCTGACTTTACCACGCTGCACTTTATGAATGTGTTTACCTTAATACAAAGGTCAAAAACACATGTTGAGAGAGGCAAAGGCTTCAGACTTGCTTACAAATGTAAACTCCTTTCCAATACTGTGGAATCACAAACTATGGGGGCTGCTTTGTTTGTCTTTGGCCATGGTATGATGCATGTGTTTGGTACTTTTTTAACTGCCTGGCCCAGAGTTAGCTCAGAAATATTTGTCCATGGTCTCAGGGGAAAAACAATATTTGAGATTCATGTTAAAGGGATTTCTTTGATACTTTGCAAAAGTTTTACGTAAGAATCAAGACATGGCAGTTACTGTTATCTTGTACTCATGATCAGTCATGGCAAACCTACAAGAGCCCCAGTCCAGCATTACTACTACTGTATATAGAACTTTAAATTCATTTATAAGTTAAATCACAAACATAACATAAAACAGAATCTGCAGGTCAGAGTTTAAAAGTTTAAGAGCCTTAACAGGTGAATCTTTTTTCAGTCAACTGACTCTTGAACACCCACCAAGTTGTTGTCTGCCAACCACATGACTCACTCAGCCACAAATTAACTGTTTCTTAATGTTTCTCATCTTACCATAAATCTTTGATTGTTTATTCGAAGAACAAATCATGCGTTCTTGCTACAACCTCACCAAAGTTAATCTAGCTTAAACCCTAACCACAGTTGTTCTTTCCTAAGTCTAAGCTTCATGTTGTGTTAAAAAAAATTGTTGCCAAAAACAGACAAAAAAATAATGAAACCCCCCTCTTGCATGATTTGATTTTGGCGGTCACAACTACAAGGTGGCCTCCAATCATTTAAGTATGGGGTCGCTGTGCAACAATTGTCAGAAGCAAAGGTTTTTACAGCTGATTGCGATCTCTCTCAATAAGGGAGTGCTGGCTGTCTATTGCTGAAGTGATTTGATAATAAAAAACATATTACTTACTTTAGATAGAGCATATCAGATGAAATGAAAAATGGCAACAACATCTAAAACACAACTGATTTTGTGTGCTGATTTTTCCAATCCAGAAAACTCAGCAGAAATCACTAGATTTATCAATATTCTGAAGCTTTGATTGATTGCTTTGCATTCCAAAGGCCAAAACTTATTTTGGATTTAAGGAAACATGCTTGACATGTGTTTTGAGACTAAAGAGTGTACCTCACTGCTCACTGTGTTTTTCTGCTGTTTCTTTGCCAGCCTAATGCCAAAACGTTTCAGATTTGTAAACAAGGCTTGTGACTTCGCAAACCAAAAACCTCGCTTTTACCCTCCTGCTCATCTGTTTTCTCTTATGTTCTGTGATGTTACAATGATGGCTGGTGGAATCAATTCAAGCCTGAAGCTTTTATGTCTTGTGAATTAAATTTGATTGTTTTCATTTTATTTCTCCTTAAGGCTACTGCATGCACAAATGAGAAATGTCTGAATATTTTGTGACAGCTCTTTTACACCAAATGTTTATGTGGTGTTCATGTTTCACATGAGAGAGAGAGGGCAGAGTTGATGCGTTTGATGTATGACCATAAAATAGTACTGTCATTGCACTGGCTGTTACATTGTGTGTAAACCTAAGATGGACCACAGAACGGTTTCTTAGGACTCACTCACCATTACAGTTGAAGCCTATCTCCTTGTGACACTTCTTAGAGCATCCATCACCGTCCAGCAGATTACTGTCATCACACTCTTCTGTCCTAAAGCGAGAGGACCATGGTCATTTTTATTTTCCATCGCCACCTCTATGTCAACAAGTGACCATCATCATGAGTCATATAGATACATCTGTTTAAGTACACAGACCCCTGTATGAGTCCATCCCCACAGCAGGACTGTCCATGGGTGTAGAGGAGAGGTGGGGAGTGATGGCTGAGAAAACCGCCTGCCTCCACCTGGATCGTATACTGGTACTTTTCTCCCTGCCTTACGGAGCTGGAGAGGAGAGGAGAGGAGAGGAGAGGAGAGGAGAGGAGAGGAGAGGAGAGGAGAGGAGAGGAGAGGAGATTCTTTCGTGAGTGCTTGAAATTGTAAAATGTTTTGGCATAATAAAAGTATTACGTAGAATGTTATGTTCTTCAGAGGAGCAGTAAGCAAGAGTTTATAATCATATAACCTTTACAGGCTTGTTGATCGATACCAATGAGTCATCTGATACAAAACTACAAAAATATTGCGGTTATTGGTGCATGTGGTGCATGACATAATGTTTTTGCAAATGTGCAAAAGTGCTATGATTGTTCCGCCAATAAATACATTCTTCATTTATCCTGATGGATTCTGCTCATGGGATTGGAGCAACAAAAGTGGGACTTGTACTCACTGTGGCTTCTAACTGTAACCTTGTGGTGTCCAGTGACCTTAAAGCCACCACAGCAGGAAGTGTATGTGCAACGATACCTTGGCTCCAGTGTCGGAACTATTGATCTGTTTTGGTGTGCTGTGTCTATAAAAAGAGCCTCCTCTCTGTTTTCCCAGCACAGATCTACTGCTTCTGTGTCTACATTAAGCAGGAGAAGCACATAGCATTACTCAGTATCTCAGGTGTCTCAGAGAAGGAAATTAAGATTTTGAAAATCTCCCCACTTTCCTATTTATCTGCACTATATCTATATTTGGCTGTATCCCCCTCACTTCCGACCTCGTGCCACAGCTCCCTCTGGTACCTCTCATTGGTGAGGTTTAGGTCATGTTTTTCCCCTTTGCTTCTCTTTCTGAACTATATTTAATCTAAAACTTCTACACTAATAGTTTTATTGTGTTTTGTCACCATGCTAACATGCTCATAATGACAATCCTAACATGATATTTAGTAGATATAGCGTTTACCGTGTTGTTCTTTCTCTAAATCATTGATTTTGTCTTTCCCTCTCTGTACTCAGAGCTTGTACTGACCATGGTGTAGGTTCAGCAGGAGGAAATCACTTAGCACCAACTCCAAGCAGTCACTGGTGTTTATGGCTTCTGCTGCTCACATTTGGTTTATATTCAAAAAAGAAAAGAGAAAAAAAAAAGGTTTCTGCTTCCTTTCCTCACTTCTGCTGTGCTTCCGTCTCCTTCTGTCCCTTCTTACCTTTTCTCTCTTCTCGCGTCTCCTTCCCTCACCTGTCTTTCACTTTAAATCCCTTTTCTTCTCCCACTCCTCTCTCTTGTGTCTCTCTGCTTATCTTTTCTAATTCTCTGTTTGTCTGTCCTCTAACTTCATATTCATCTTCTTCCCTTCATTATTCAGCACTCTCTTGTTTCCTCTCCCTTCTCTTCCAAACTCATTGCTCTCAAACACTCATTCTATTCTCCTCATATCAACCCCACACTCTGCCCTCTACAGTCCCACATAACTCAATCCCCACTGGTTCTTTCAATAAATTTGCACTTAGACACGGCTTGTGTAACACAGGAGACATGTTCCCTGAAAAATAAACTGTTTTTGAAGCTATGTCCACCTAACATCTACTTGCTCTGTAAAACAGCAACTCAGGAATTCACAGCCTCAAATAATATGTCCATCATGTGACACTGCTGTCATATCATGGCAGGTTCTTATCAGTTTTTGTGCAAAAGTTGTATCAGAAAAGCATGAGAGCAGGAAATGGTAATCATTTGGATACCCAACAATACAGGACAGAATGCAATCTGATTCAACTTAGTCCTGAGGATTTTGATTGAGTATATGGTTGTTGAAACAGATTTGGATCAGTAGCCACAGCTTGGCGTCCCCTATACTGGAAACATTTGTGTTCTGAACTTGTGAAAGACAGATAACCAGAAATTAACAGATCTGAGGATTTGCACAGAGGTGGAATAGGATGAGGTATTTATCCATAGTCAGTGTGTGACCTACAGAAGATGGGGGTCAGTACGCATCTGGTTTGGAGAAACAGACAGGAGTACCGGTACAGAAGCTAAAATTAGGGCTAAAATTAAATAAATTCACCAGTTGGGGTCACTATTACAATATTGAGGTAGTTACAGCAAGCATTACTGTAAAGTTACCTAAAGCTGACCATTGTCTTCTTCATGTGGATACTTTTTTTTAAAAATGAAGGAACAACAAGCGTCTGGCGACATTTACCTGTCAGTGAAGGTCTGCTGTGTCTGTGGTGAAGGAGATGTGCTGGTGAAGGGCGGCTGCCGGTGAATCCGATACAGCAGAGGTTGGCAGCCGGAGCACAGAGGGCTGCCAGGGCCTGAAGACAACATGGCGGCATCAATCTCCATCTTCTCATCGAAGGTGCACAGCTTTATGGCGGCGATGGCGGCGTTGTTGGTGTCGAGGCGCACAGTGAGTGGCATGTCACAGAAGACGTGCTGGGGTCCGAGGTTAATGATTTCCCCCACGTCTGTTATCAGCTCTATGTTGGCTATGACCGGGTTGTCTGAGGCAGGGAAAGAGATATATTGGATATATAGACGTTTGTATGTATATGTAGTGCTGTATGTATTATATATATCAACTTAACACAAAACTGAAAACAAAAGTCCTATACATTTATTCAAAGACAACTGCCACATGACCGGCTTACTTATGATCACAGTTGATTATCAAAACTTAACAATAAGAAACTGCTTTAAAAATATTTTGGTTAGAGAAAAAGAAAAAGAAAATGAAAGATTCAGAACTGCAAGCGTCTGCTGCAGTCACCTACTTATCTCTGTCTACAACTGAAAGTATTAACATTTTTGGGCATCAGGGCACTGGCTACATCAATTTCTGAAACTTGTTTTCAAAACAAGGCTTTCTGGTACAGAGATTCTACATGACTTAGTGTCTGTGTATGGCTTAGTAACCCTCACCAGACACTGTTTACGCTTCCAGTCTCTCAGCTTTAACCACAAACTGACTTTTTTTTTTTTTTAGAGGATCCCAACCGCTCTCTTGCAGTCCTGCTGCAAAAATGTAACACATCCCCTGCTGCTTTCATTAAATATAATAGGCATAATCAATAACAAATTTCACATTTAGGCACATATTTTATAGTACACGGAATTGTAATTGGTTAAATCAGCCACTTAGTCTGTTTTACGATGATGGATCAAGTGTTTCTCCTCAGATTTCTTTTCGCAGCTGGAGATAAATATTTCTTTGTCTGGAAGCTGATGCATCTCAGTGGTGAACTGAAATTTTATAGTTAAAGTTCTGATAAACTGATGAGGTTCATGATATCGTGAAGCGGCTCATTATTTTTGCTTTTCCTCTGTTTTTCCACCGCTCGCTCCAAATCATGTAATTTACACTTCTGTTTTTTAAAGTGCAGATATTATTAATGTGGAGTGAGACCTACTGGTAGAAATGTAGGTGACCCAGATGGTTAGTGCGTGTGGGACAATGGGGTAGAGAAATCTCAGTGTGAGGGTGCAGCCTTCTGTTTCCGGACATGGTGATGTCACGTTGGTGTCATAAAGGCTGAGCTCAGGACTCCACGCCTGGAGACTGGGATCACACGGCAGCTCCACGTCAGGTGGGCCTGGCGTTCAATAAAACAGACAGACAGACATGTATTTATCATTAATACATTAATAATTAATGTATTGTGAGGGCTCTCCTTCAAATCAGATATCAATATGAACCCTTCATTGGTTAAACACACCTCTCACTGGATTTACCTTTGCTTCTGAACCTACAGTGAAAGTCTGACACAGTTCATGAGCTATTGGCTTAGTGCGAAACACTGTCTGTCATTTGCACCCTGCGTGCGTGCGTGTGTGTGTGTGTGTGCGTGCGCATGCCTTCCCATATATGGGAACCAGGCTGTTAAACTGAACAGATCAAATGCCAACAAAGATATAGAAAGAATAGCATGTATGAAACGTATCATTATTCAGCACATTTGTCAAAATGTTCATGGCATGGTTTGTTTTACTTTGAACTATTCATGACCCTAATCAGTCTCTTACTGTGAAGGATGGAATCCTGAACCTATGAATACACAGTGTTCAGCCAAAGTAAAGCATGATGCTTTTGTCTGTCAAAATGTCTCAATATTTGAATATGATGACAGTTGTGGGGTGGTTCTCTTATGTTTGCCAAGTAGATGCCACTGTTGTTCAAACCACATCCACACAGTCCCGATGAAGCAGATTAACTGAGTTTTAGTCATAATAAATGTAATTAAATGAAGTGTATTTTTGTGGTGTCCTGCTTTCCCCCTTCAACGTGTCTTGTAGTAACAACCAGAAAACTCATAAGTCTCATAAGAAACAAGAGATGGCAGAATTTTCCACATCAGAAAGTTCTGGTCTCCTACTTAAAACATGGCCCGCATTCAAAAACACAGTAGTAACACCATTTCACCTGGTTAATGAGTTGTTAATTGTTTCAGTGTTAATGATTAGCACAATGGAATCACATTATGCTAGTGTTATAATCAGCTGTCCCGGGTAAAATGAGGTGTTACATATTTAACACCAACTATAATCATCCATGAGTGGAAACACTGTGGATTGCCAAACGGTCAGTAAGACAAACAATACCAGGTAAATGATGTCAAGACTGGCAAGAACTACTGTATACGCTGTAAATTCTGTAGGCTGTTGCCATTTCGTAGTTTTCTACATTCCCACAGCTATTTAAAGGGATTTCCTAAAAAAAACAATGTATAGACTCATATAAAAGCATTACTTAAGATGCACTAGGAGACAGTGGCAGATCCTGTCCTCTGCCTGTATTTTCTCATTTTGCTGTGTTGAGAACATTTCTGTGCTACGACCTTTGGGCAGTGGGTGTATAGCCCCCCCGCCAATAACAGTGTGCAGGGTGTGAGGTTAGGACTCGTAGGTCACCAAAGATTTTTTTAAGGCAGCTAAGATAATATTAAGTGTGCTCACTTTCACAATAACTGTATGGTATGGTAGTTCCACAACTAGAACAACTAGCAGAAAGAACTGCTGGACAGAGTTGTGCACACAGTTTCAAAAATAATTGGCTGTGAACTCCACACCATTTCTGAACTATACCACATCCGCATTCAGCAGAAAGGTTTCAAAATTTTAAAACACTGCTCTGAACCGCCAAATCCTCTATTTAATCATCTCTCTAGTATTAACACTAGAACGTCTCCCTTCCAACATAGTATTTACCCTGAAGCAACCTGCATCCTAAATGCTTCACAGGCACATGCACTTTAACTCATCACTTTAAGGGCATGGGCCATATGTATCTATATATATCTATCTATATATATATATATATATATATATATATATATATATATATATATATATAAATCTCTGATACGCTCTGCTCTCTGTCTCTGTCAGGGATGTATAAAAGAGCTGTGGGTCTGTGTGTCTGCTTGACCAAGTGCTGGGCTGAACAACACACATGCGGAGCAGAGAGGTCACAGTGACCAGGACGTAACACCTTCTCACAGGGTTATGTGAAGCAGTGTACGGAGAAGAGGGTGTTTTTATTTGTACTTTAGAACGCTGTGAAACAGTCAGAGAATTGTATTTATTACAATTCATGGCTTTGTTTTCGCCAGCAGTGCTCGCTCTCTTCATTCACTCTCGAGCTCACTCGACCACTGCTTCTCTCTCTCACTCGCTGAGACGGGGAGGAGGAGCCAATTTTGAATGCTGTGTGTTTACAGACACCAACCAACTAATTCTGCATGGTATCATGCATTTAAGCACGACAGTATGTTGATAAAAATCTTCAATATTAGATTAAAACTTTTGTCTAATGTACTAACAATGAACTGAGAAAATACCAATTTTGAAGTATCTCTCATACTGAAAGAATTGGAATTGTTGCCTACGTGGAGCAGGTGGAATTCATTGCAGAGTTGGTATGCTTTATATAAACAGCGTATAGGACATACAGTAAGATCAATGTACAAGCCGACACAAGTCTCATGGCTGCACTGAAATATGGACTAAGTCTGGTAAGAAACCCATTCATCAAATTTTCTTAAGTTGATCCTTGTAAATGAAAACCCTACGATCCGCGTTCCAAACCCACTATTTGTTATTTAAATCTGCACTAGTAATAACTGGTATTTTTTATAGTAACAATGAATGAAAGGATTGTATATAATATGAAAGAAGTCACTCATATTGATGAATCCACAGAGAATGACCACCCAACTTTTTAACTCCAGGCAACTCTACAGAGTGCTTTAGTCTGTTTTGGGTTATTGTTTTAGTTTTCCTACCCACAACTCCACTCTCATCAGCCTCATTTCCTGGTTGACACAAACACAATTTCAATAGGATTAAGATGTGTCTGCTGGTATGCAACTGTCTGCTAACAAATTTGGCATAACAAATTCAGAAGCTGATAATATGTTAACGTTGTGTTATCTTACACATATGTGGTCTTAAGTGCACTAATAATGATGTACAAATGTGTAATTACCAATGGATAATTGTTTACATAGTATAGTTTTAGTATAGTATAGTACTAATACTTTGTATCAATGTAAGTGTGGCATTTGTATATATTTATGAAAAAGCTTGTCAAGACACACAAGGGAATACTCATAGATATTTATCTAAGTAAAGTAGCACTCAGTCTAAATCAACTATCCCTAGCTTGTCTTAGTACTTATTTTTTCTGCAAACTCCTTCTGCTCTTACTTTGCTTGTGTTATCATTAATGCTTTTGTTATGTTTAATATTAATATATAATATAATGTTATTTTAGAGTATTACTTTGGCTGCAACCACAACTCATTTGTCTCCATTTTTTCAGATTTTCATTTAAGCCTGTGCAGGAATAGACTTTGCTACTTTTCATCCCCTCTCTCTACTCTGTTATTCATGACAAACTGCAATAATCAATGTGATGCACCTTTAAAAGCCTACTTTAAATGTCCTCATTTTGAATTAAAACCCACTTGATGCAGCACATAAAGCAATGTAATCCCCCTCAACAGGAGAATAAGCTCTGGTGCATTCCCTTAGCCTGAAAGCTGACTCAAAACCGTCAAGTCTGTGGCAAAAGACAATATTTACGGTAGATGTAAACTGACATTTTGCTAGTTCTAGCCAACAGTGTTTTGCCATTAAACTTATGTTTTATGCTGCCAGATTTGTCCAATTTCCTCATTGCCTTTCCTTGCTGAAGGCGATATTGCCCTTCTCCGCTGGCTGACAGCGACCCTGTGCATCATGGTATTTAGAAGTGGGAATGAGTGAAAAGGGAGCCAGGGAAGCCAGCAGACTGGCTGTCTCCTCAGCTATGTGCATACCACTGTTTAGAGTAAGACTGTAATTGACTCTTTATCATCATTATAATCCCGCAGTGAAAGAAAGGGAACCGTAATCCCCCCCACCCCCCACCCGCGCCCCCTCCGCTTGTTTTCAAAGTATAAATTCCAGCAGAGGATTTCCACATATTTGGGTAGAGTTTCCACGGAAGAGATGGAAAGTGGTATTATGTTAGTGTGTTCATTCGTTCTTTTTTTCTGTATTTCTCCTTCTTTACTTTTGTCCTTTTTTTTCTTGCTTCCTTAATTTCTTGTTTGCTTCTCTGTGTTCCTGTTTTTCCTCTTTCTTGTTTTTTTCTCCTCACCCTACATGTCATGTCAAAGGAAATTATGATTGGAATAACAAGGACCATGTGCTTACATGAAGCGTAATGTTTCAAAGTACAGTGCTACAGGATACGCTTTTTTGGCTTTTTTGTTTATGACAGAGGTTTAGTGTTTGAACAGCACCCAAACATTACCCAGAGTAGACGCTTTGCCTAATAATCCTTGTTCTCGCTTTGGCTAAAACAAGACAGAGACAGAGAGAGGTCTGTAGCTGAGGGCAATTATCATTTAATGATTTTCTGCTTTTTCCTCTTCCAGGAGCCATTAGTCTTGCACGCACCTGAAATTTACAGGGAAGAGACGTGAATGTGTGTGTTTGTGTGTGTGTGTTTGGTGAGGAGGGGGTTGATCTGCTCTGTGGAAACAAGAGACAGAAGTCGAACTCAAGGACACAAACGCAAATCTGAAACCGCCATGTTCTTTCCCGTCAATAATCATTGACAGAGAAGGACGTATCAGGGAAAGAACTCAACTACAACAGTCTACTGTACATTTTAGTAAGGAATATTAATTAAAACATCAAATTGCTTTCCCACTACTACTGTTTTTTTTGGTTGGCTGTCATTTATTTGGATAAATTCAAATAGTAGTAGTACTCTCATCTTCCAGAAGAACAACATGTCATCACCACCTCTGTGCTCCCGACTGTAAAGAATCTTATTCATGTGTTATATTGTTTACACTGACTAGAAGAGAGGTGCAATAAATAGTACCGTAAGTATAACACATTCTGTTTGTATGTTGTAACAAGTGCAAGTATAAGTAGTATACAGTATAAATATCCATCCTCTTTTTTTTAACATACACATATACAAACACACACACACACACACAGACACACACAATTACTTGACTGACCAACTGCCTCCTCAGGTGTCCAGTAGCCTGACGTGTCACAGATGCGAGGTGAGGTAGCCTCGTTGGCGTACTGGTGGAAAACACCGTCTTTCTCACACTCTCCACAGCTGACACCAGGCACGTGGAAGGAGGAGCTAGAAGATATATAAGAGAAAACAGAGCTGCTGTTCATGAAGTAGCGCAGAACTTGGCTGTTACTGGCTTTTAGCCGTCACAACAATGTCAGTTTTAATACCAGAACAACAGTAATGTTGGACCAATCTTGTTTTGTTTTGTATTCTACGTGGACAAAACAAGAAAAAAATGAATGTTTGATGACTTGTGGAGAGGTTATTGGAGGCTGCATTTCAAAGGTTCCAAATCAGGTTGAGAAATCAGCGTGCCGTGCATGTCTTGCTTATGAGCATAAAGTGCATCAATCACAGTGAAAAGCACTCATCGGACCAGGAGAAGAAGATATTTTTCCCAATGATATGGGTTTAATGAAGTTTAAAACATAATGGAATGCCATAGTTGTGCAGTATTTACCACACTTTGCCCAAAAATAGACAGACAAAACTGAATTTGGTGTATTTCTTAAAAAGATAAATAATTACCATTTTAACCTCTGTGACCGTACCTTTGATAGAGTGGTCCCCTCATAGGTGGCAGCCAATAGATAGAGACAGAATCTGGGCTCTGCTCGGTCACTATGGGGGCCAGAGGGATGGGGGTAGGTTGACGTTCCATCAGCCAGTTCTGGTAAACCAAGTCAAGGTAACAGTGCATCCGGGCCACTTGGTTGGGAGTGAAATGGTTGGTGCAGTTGTCATCTGATGTGATGCAATTAAATAGAACAAAGTTAATCATCATGGATCATGTAGAAATTCTAGCCTTCATCTAACTGCTCTGCTGATCACGTGGTTGGAAATATTTAGGTTCATTGCAGACATCTGAAGAGGGAGGAGGGAAGATAACACCGTGTGAACAGTAATATCCATAATTAACCTTCTTGAGAAACTTAAACAGGTTACATTCAGGATTTTATAGTTAATTAATTATCTTTTACAAAAATAATCATAGAGTTTTGCTCTGATGACACACAGACAAACAGAAGATTATGGACATAGACATTATTGATTTTGTTAATTACAATTAAGCAAAGAAAAGAATGTTTATACCTGTGTAACTCATGTAATTGTTATAAGGTGTGTCCTGGTACATGATGACCCCACAAGTATCATTAACGGCTCCTGGATCGTGACAGACTTTGGATTTGGGGGTCGGGGCAGTGTCAGCACACAGATCCCCTGTCTCCATGGAAGGGGTGGTCTCCTGCAAGCACACAAGACAGCACTACTACCAAATGAAGACAGAGGAATGAAAAGCTCTATACAGGTAGGTACTCTACAGACAGCAGATGAAGATGTTTTTGCTTAACGTGTATTTCATCTTGAGGAATTGAAAGTGATTCGTGAGAAGCATGTTGCAAGCATAGACATAATGCTTACCACATAAAGTAACATTTATGATAAGAAGAAATATAACACAGAACAATAAACAAGAAAGTAAATGTGGTACAGCTGGTACCTGGTATAATATATAATAAGTCACATTAACTATCATCAAGAGGAGAAGATGGAACAGTCCTACCTGACACGGATCATCACAGGAGTCCCGCTCGCTCACCCCCTTGAACACATGGTACAGTCCAAAGATGTGGCCCATCTCATGGATCATTGTGTTGTGGTGACCGATTGTGCCAAAGTATGAGGGGTTCAGCACCATCCCGCCTGAGGACAAAAGATAGAATTTTTTAGTATGGTTCTATTATATTATCACTACCTATATATGTGTGTCTTTGATAAGTCAGTCGGAAGTAAATATATTTCAAGTGACTGAAAAGTGAGACTAGATACACAAGATAGCACAGTGTCACTTTTTATTCCACAACTTTGACAGGATGTAATAACATGGAAAAACTGCCCCTTCAACAGCTGAACCTTTTTATTGCCTCTTAAGACAATAAATCCCCACCAGGTTCTGCATCTAAAACCATCTGAAACCATGTTCAGATCTCAGATCTCTTTTTTTTGTTGTTGTTGTTGTTTTTTGCAAAGCTTTCAGGAGCATCCAACAAAAGAAGTGATCGCAAAAAATGCGGGACTGTTAAAGTCAGTCCAGATTCTGACTACCACCTACTTTATGTGTCTATTTAACTTCATTGTTGCTCTCTGCTGCCACAGCAAGCTGTCGCTTCTTAAAGAGAAACAGACCACCATAGTAAAAAGACTAAGCACTGTGACACTTAAAAATTAATTTGGAATGAAGTAAAACTTTAGTACTTTAAACCAAAAACAGGAAAAAGGCTAAGGTGGCTGCGGGTGGATAGGAGTCCTTTTTGCCTGCCTTTGCCTTATTTTCCATGAACATTATAAAGCGACATAATACTAAACTTTGTCATTCAATAAGTTGCTGATATTGCTTGATAACTGCTAGCCTACATGAGTTGCTGTTTCAAGATGCAGCAGAATGTTCAACATGTAAGTGATTTGATGGTATTGGATGTATTATAATTACTATTGTCACAGGTGTTAACACAGTGTGCTTGATGGTAGGTAGGCAGGCTGGATTCAGACAGAGACAATGATGCATAGTGAGAGACTAGAGGAAAGACCAGGCCTCCTATAGGACCACGAATGGTTAACTTGGCAGAATGCAAGAAAATATTAGAAAAATACAATAATTGTGCTTCTATAAGCATATTGAATGATCTTTCTGTGATATTTCCTTTTGCTTACATCTTGATTGCATTTATTGACCTTGAATTTGGTTTAAAGGGGTTAGGTTTTCGGTCTCCTTAACAAATATGGTAGAAAGTAAAGCAGAAAGGGTTTTGAGGAGGGTTTTGACAGCAATTTTGCTGCTGCGCTTCCTTAAATGGAAAAATAATGATGTCAAAAATGTTTTTTGCAGGCTTTTTACTATAGAAAAATGACAAATATAATTACAAATCTAAAACCAAAAAATTAAAAATAAAAATAAACAAATAATATGGTATCCCAATGATGGCCTTGGGGCTATGATGAATTCTTACAAAAATGTCTTTTAAGCGCAGATACAGGTTTTCTGCAGCATACTAATTGCAGAATCAAGAACAGACATGATAGTTTATTTTATTGGTTTTCTAATTAGAAACAGTGTGTTCAGGGGTGAAGACACTGAACAATGAAGACATTACAAACGAATATGCTAAACAAGATGGCCTCCGGACACGTCTTGTCATCTAGTAACCTGGTTTTTTTTAACAGGGACAGATGCTGAGCAACTGAAACAAATATAATGTAAGACATAGACGTAGGAAAACAGAATCAATACAATTAGTTCTAAATTCAGTGGTGGTGTGAGCAAACACCCCTACATCTGTACTTTAAACAAATATGGTTTGGCAAAGACTTCATTTGTTTTCCTTTTCCATCAACGTAGTCAGAAAGCTGTTACATTTTAAATGGAGATATTCGGATAGAACTCCAATTTAAAATCCAGAAATGAGGGAAAGATCTGTTAAACATAATGATGCATCAAACTCAATGGCCAACGGCGAAATGCAGGTGCAAATATCAACTTTTTTTTTTGGTTATTTAACAGTGCATTTGTTTTGGCATTTCTTAAAACTAAATGTCTTTTGTAGACAGCTGAAATGAATTTGTGCGAGCTAATTTGATGTGGGCATATCACCTGTGTTCTGCAGGCTCACTTTATTTCAAGTGAATCAACAAGTCAGCAGTTTTTATTACTTAACTATGAATTTAGACTATTAAATTAGCTTAGTGCAAATCATTTAATTGTCGTCACTAGTTTGTGTGGGGTGCATAACTAGAGAAAACATCAGTATTCACTTGTTTACTTTCTTTCTATTCATTTTACTTTATTAGAGTAAAGGAAAGTCACTGACATTTTTCTTGAGAACACCAGTCAGACAGTTTCTAGCCTCATCATCTCCTTCCTGACTAACAGGAGTGGAAACAGACGAGGGATATATTGACTTCTCTCTACTACGTGCCCCTCCACACACCACTGATGTACTGAGCTCTGTGTCTAAAGGTATGTTACCCCACATGTCTCCTTCTCACTACTTTGTACTAGCACAAGAAGAAGAAAGTTCATGAATAAAAAAAAATAAAATATATAATAAATAAAAAGAGACAAAGAAACAAGATTAAAGAAAGAATAAAATAAGAATGACAAACATGGAGAAGGAAAAGAGAGGAAAAGAAAACTATTTAAAAGACAAAAGACCAAAGAAGAAATAAGGGCAGAAGCAAGAAATGAGGAGAGACCTACATTAGTTTAATGCAATTGAACTTACCTTGATGGGTAAGAGCCTCCTTTGCCCATGGCCAGGTCGCAGCTCCCGCCAGCTCTTCACGCACCGAGTTGCTCGCAAAGAAAACGTTGAGTGTATCAGTGCCACTCAGTTTTAGCTCCTCCTTTAGCTCTTTCACACTCATATAGGCCCTGCAAAGATGGAAGAAGAGAAAACATTAGAAAGCTAAATTCATCATCTTCAGCTTTAGTTAAGTTGTACATAGTTCCAGCAGAGCGTTACCTTTTACCTTTAATAATAATTAAGGATTTCATATGCAAATAATGTTTTTGGTAAACACCCCTGAAACTGAGCTGAAAAGCTGAAATATGTTCAGTCGTGGTAAGAAACTAGTCTGTTATCTCAAAGTTGGCAAAGTCAAAACATGTAGCAGTTGAACAGATGAAAGAATATGTGGTTGTTCACCTAAAATTGTTTTCTTTTTTTTTTAAATTAAACCTGTGTACATTACACCAGCTTACCTATATATTCAGTAAAACTATTCAGTTCACTTCAGTAAAAAAGATTTGTAGTCATAAAACATAGTCTATGCTAAAGGGCTGTGATGTCGATATTCTTATCACTAAAACAGAACTAAACAACGAGGTAATCTAAAGGTCTCTAAACACAGTGCATTGGAGAGAAAACAATAAAAAATGTACTGTCTTACCGAAACTTGGACGTGTTAGCTTGGTGTATTTGGTGATTTAGCCTAGCTTAGCACAGAAAACAGCTAGCTTCCGCCAAAAGTTTAAAAAGGACAAATAGGCTTTCGGACAGCTTCAAAAATGTCTTATTCACACATTGTATCTTTCAGCTAGCAAGCTAGTGACGAATAATTTCACAAATTACAGCTTTTCTTCAGAATTAGCTTGGTAAGGTTAGCTAGAAAAGTGCCCAAAGCCAGCAGCCAATTAGGACTTCTGAGAATGAGGTATGCAGTCATGGGCCCACCTGCTGTCAGTAAACTCAAACCACAATGAGTGTAAACCGCTTTGTCTAGTTTTCTTCTGACCACAGATGCTAACGTCCTTCACGCAGGTGTTTTCACTTATGCTTAATTAGCGCTGCGTGGGCATTTACAGCCCTACGTTTGGCATCTCTCTGGTTAATTATGTAGAACTTAACCTAAAAAGGGTTTAAGCTGTAAATTTGGTCAACTTTAATCTCAATATTTACAACAACTTAACACCAATATTTCATCTAAGTATATGCAGTTTATGACCTAAAATCATTCAACCCGAGCAGGAGTCTAATCAGCCAAAGTGAGCGTTAGCTAGCGTGTTTGTGCTCAGTCCAACCTAGGCTAGACACGTTTTGGACCATTCTATATATCATCTAAGATATTTCCCCAAATGCTATTGCTATTTTAACCAAACACTCGAAAACCTAATGGATTCTGCACAATATGAATGCAATTAGGTCTTGTGAGAGTGGTAGTAAGGACTTGTACACACACAGTTTGATTCAATCCATCAACATCTGTCTTTGGCACATCTGTAACCTCCAAATCATAATTGTTTGAATTGGTTAGGGTACTTCAAACCACTGACCCCCACAGCCCACATCTTTCTCTCTCTTTCTTCCTCTCTCTAACTGTGATAAATAGGGCTGGAGGCACTATGATGTGTGAAGCTCATTTTGTTTTCTCTTTGCCGCGGAGATGTCACATGTCATTTTTCTCCTTTGCTTTCATAGCTGGAAAGCTTTTGCACCAATCACTGTTACGACCTACTGGGTCTGAGAGCCTTGCAGTGAGGTCTATTAGTTCAGGCTATTAGTGGAGCCTTGTGTGGTTTTCTGGAGCATTACAACTGCTTGATAAAAAAAAACAAAAAAAAACAATCTGGCTGCGTATGGAACTGTGTGTATGCATTTCTTTGCATTCGCTTTATATGCGGGGTAATGAATAAATATGAACACCGAGATGTTTTCCACTGGTGCATCAGTATAGCGTTAGGTCAAATCAGTTCATATTTAAAGAAATACATTTTCTTATATGCATGAATCATACAGAATTGTGTTTGTGAATTCTTGTTTTCTTTCATCTCACACGTGCAAAGCTTTGGATTTAGGTGGTGTGTTGGTTTTTTTTGTGTTGTTTTTTTTTGATGATTATAACATAATAGTTTATTATTTTATGTTGTATTTCCTAAGCACAGAGGGTTCCACAGGACTGATCAACTTCAGCTGTGCGGTTAACTTTATTGAAATTACTAAGCCATATTTAAATTTTTACCTCAATCACTTCAAGTGTATTTGGATGGTGTGTTTTATGTTGGATGAAGGTAAGTTTTTTGCATTTGATCAAGCTCAGCTGTAGAGGCAAACCTTATTATTATTATTGCTTAACCATGCTTCAATCTTAAAAGGCTTTAAAAGTGCTCTGTTTTTTCATTGAGATACAATTTATATAGTTGGTCATTAAGAATACTCTCAAGGTTTGGCGCAGTGCTGCTTACATTGTTCCAACAGCCTGGGGGTTAGACAGGTGAGCTTGTCACTGCTGTGTAAAATCTTACTTTTCTGCTGGCAAGAGTATGGATGAAAAAAGAATAAAATAATCCCCATCGTCCCATACACTACCTGCCATATTAATGTTACACTACTAACATTAAGTGAAGCACTTCACCTTTTAATTGGTCCGAAAGGTTGCTCAGCAACCCAGAGCCCTGCATGTGTGCAATCCTCCGCCTAATGCAATCCTTCCCTGAGTGCATGTGTTGTTCTGTAAATATGAATGTGTTTTCCCAGGCACCTTGCCTGCCTAAATAAGGTTTAAGATTTAAGATGCTTCAGGGAAACCCTGCTCTCACTACATTACTGAAGCTAAGTTCAGCCGAGGCTGTGTTCAGTATCCATCATTCAAGGCTATGCAATTGCAAGTGACAGAAAGTTGACCACTAAAGAGTTGACTCCTCTCTTCATGGACTCAGAAGATGTCTCAATGGAAATCTAAAGCCAAAAATAATAATAAATGGCTTTACATGACTGAGCTAAAAAACCCTGGTTATGAATATTAAAAAAAAAAAAAAAACATTTGTGGGCAAGTCAAACACTGCGAATCAACAGCAGAGTCAGCACTCGAAACTTTAAAACTAAAACTGTAGATGCGTGTCCATTTAAAATATTATTGTTGACAAGTCAGTTACTTTGAACTCGAAAGAATCAGAATATCACACCAACAGCCAAAGATTGTAATATATTATATACTTTACTGTGCACTTCTGCCTTTGTACAATGTCACATTTTGAACTAAAGTAAATACAAAGTATCCACAACTCAAACATTTGCTCCTCAGGTCTTGATAAATGCGGTGCTAGGAGAAGATACAAGCAAACAAAGTCCCTTTTTACTGTGTGAGTGCTTTGCTGCAGGAGCATACTTTTGAGAACCAGTCACCCACAGTGAACCCTCAGCAGTCGTGTTTGCGTGCAAAAGCAATGTTTTAAATTTGGACAGGTATGCTGTGGCGGGGGTCAAAGCCTCAGCTGCATTTAACCATTAGTTAAACCCCTCCCCTGAACAGCAATTATCCAATCATATCTTAGCAACTGTAACTAGGCGTGGCAGGCCTGTTGAGCTTTGGCTTAATGTTTCCAATAACATTTTGTTTGCCTTTGCAAAATGCAAAACACAAGAACAAAAAATGTAAGTAATGGATTAGTGTGTTTCTCTGCTCTTATGTAAGATCCAATCATTAGCGTGTCTGACTAACTAGTTGTAACCTAAGCCAGTATTACCTCCAAGGCCAAGGAACGTACTCACATTTTACTGTGCAATATTACCCTGTTAGAATGAAATAGGAGTCTGATCTTATATTTTTTCTTATAATACTAGGACTAATTAGCTCTACACTACCGCTGGAAATAGCATTATAACAGCACAACCCATGGAGCTTGTGTTAGTTTAATTAGTGAGTAGGTTCCCGCTGATAAAATGTGGTAGTGACAGTTGTTCAAGGCTGCTTTTCTTTATCCCTTCTGTCTGGATTCAAGTCATCTGTTTCAAAAGACTTTGGAGCGGTAAATCTGCTGTTATTCATGTAAACTGTGCTGCGCTATAAAATATGGGCTGTCCGAGAACTTAGCAACAGTAACTAATGGGGACACTACGCTCACTGGAGTATGAAGCATAAAGCAGGCATCGGGCTAAAGACATCAATGGATCGACTGTGAGGCAGGATTGTCTCAACTATCTCATTCAGACTTAGAGCAATGCTCGCTGTTCTAGGAAACACTGCAGTAATGCTTTGCTATTAGTGAATAAAAGATGACCACAATAAAACCTGATCAGAATAAAATCTGATGTGAAATAACCACGTCATGCGCGAGATTCACATGCACATAAAGCGTCAAACAAGGTTGGAACAGGTTGGGTTGTTCTGTCAGGGGAGTTGCCTGGAGCTCTTTGCGCACAAGCGCACTGTCCAGGATTTGCTGACCAAAAAATGTTAGCAAATCTTGGACATGTGTCTCAGCATAAATGGACATGATGTCCCTCAACTCCCCATCACTCCCTCTCCAACCTTGCCTCTCTCTCCGTCTTTCCTACTCACTTTTCTTTATTGCGATGCCAGAATCTGCAATGTACCTGGCCATTGCTCGAGAACTGGCTCTCCGCAACAAATTTGTGTCGTGACAGCAGCTGGCTTTAAAAACCTCTGGCCCTGTACTGGCCAGCAGCAGCTGCACACGTATAGGGTCCCACAATATGAATACCTGGCCAAGACCTCAGGAGCTGTAGAGAGGGGATGGGGGTTATCAAAAACCCAGATCCCAAACATAAAACTGGTTCAGTGTTTTACAGATGCCAGCGAAATGTCATCTTCACATTATTTCTCTCTATGCCTGTAAAAGATGCAAGTTGGGATCCAGGGACACAGGAACGCATGCACTCAAACACACAAGCATTTTCAACAAGCTGGGGTCAGGACCTTTCCAGAAGACCTACACTACTGTTAGGCTGCTGGGCCCAGTTTTTATGACACTGTGGTCTCCCATGTATTGGCTGCTCATGTTGTCTTAAGTGGAGGGTCAGGAGCTTATAGACAGGAAGTCTGGCAAGAGTCACTGCAAGTTACATCACTGCGTAGAAGCACACACTGTGACTTTAGAGTTTAGCTTTCAAAATCAGACTAGAGGAGACCTTATTTATGAAAGCTAAAAAAAAAAAAAAGAAAAAAGAAAAAAGAAAATCTGAACAAAACCAGATCAAATCCAGAGCCATGATTTATAAAAGCATGCTCACATCAAAATCAACACATCCCATTGATCTCTCCAATTCTCTGTCATATATCAAGCCGATTCCCATTACTACCCAAAGGTAGAGTGCAATGGAAACATTTTCATTTAGTTCTTTGGAATATTATTTGCAATAACCATCAAATTACATCTCGAATAAATCAAAGAGCATTTTATATAATTGAGGCCAAAGGACCAGACCTCTTAATAACAGAGCCGAGTGCTGACTGCTGTCCAATGTTTTCCATTAGTGTCCATCTCCTCTCTGCAGGGTAGTGCGCTCAAGCTGAGAAAGGGAACATTTGACCACACATGCAAGCCAACTATTCTTTTTTTTTTTTTTTAATTTTACCTAACTTTCACCTGTGTCTTCAAGGTAGAGTCAACCAAGCACTATGTTCTTTTGCGGAAACAGCCTGTTTCACATTCATACAGTTGCACAAATTGCACACATGGTAGCTGCATAGTACAAACACAGGCTCCTAGACTTGGCCATCGGGAGCTGTCTAGTTCAACTTCTCTTCTTCTGTTGGCCAACAGTTTGAGGGCACCCTGAGGACATACGCACATTTCCAGGTCCATATTTTTATTCTGGGGCTCTACTGGTATATCTATGCATGATTTACAGTACAAAAAGATCAACAGTCCTTATTTATCTTACACCGGCTCTTTATGCTGCCCTTCAGTTCAGCCTCTGTCTGAAAAAAAAGACTATTTTAGCTCCTGTCTCTTTAAGGCCCCTCCTGATGAGTCCACTGTCTTCTGATTGGTTCGCTCCTGGAAGCTGCCTCAATCTATATATCTATCTATCTATCTATCTATCTATCTATCTATCTATCTATCTATCTATCTATCTATCTATCTATCTATCTACCTACGCTACCGTAATATTTAATGGAAAATGAGTTGACTATGGAAGACATTATTTGATTATGATTATGATGACCACAGGGGAATGTCATAAATTAGAAGTGTTGCTACATGTGGCATTGCAACTCCCTGATACTCCAAACAAAGATGGCATAATTCTGCTTGCTACAGTTACAGTCCACATAACCCAACAGTCACATACATCAATCACCCATCAACTATAACACATTTGTAGGCATACACGAAGCTCTCTCTGTTCGTTAATCAAATGACTGTAGACATAAACTGTTATGGTCAATCATTTCAAACTTTTAAAACAACAGATTAATTCTACCCATTTTCTGCTTTTTCTTACCTTTTAAGGCGCGTGGCATTGGTGTGGGAGGAGCATTTCACCAACACACGAAGGGCCTGGAGACTACACATTTATAGCAAGCTGGAGCATGTAGTAATAAAGTTGTATTGTAGGAAATGTAGGATCCAGCAATTATGAACCTGAAGTCATACTAGGGATTAAACGTCAGGACATTTTGGCCTCTGCTGTATACTGTGTACAAAATCTACAAAGAAAAAAAAAATTTAATGATCTGAATTACTTGACTCTTTTTCCAAATGAAGATATACATTTTTGGTTTAGTTACAAGGTCAGGATTTGTTTAATGGCATTAGAAGTTGTAATAACAAACCCTGTATATTGGTAAAGAGCGGTCCATTTCACTAAAGTATAAATGGGGGTAGGGGGGGGGGTCTATTTTTCTGGTTTAAAAAACATGAATCCATCCATGTGTTAAGTTGTCACACTCTATCAACTCCAGACATCAAGTGCTAAATTTATCGTTTTAAAAAAATAGCTCCAGTTCCCATGTTCTGTTTCCCAGTGGCACAGTGTAAAGCTTGTGGTTACAGTTTGGATTAAGGATCAGGTCTTTAAGAACTTGGGCCGACGACCTCATGGCGAGACTTCATGCAAGCTATTTGGAACTCTGCATGAGTCTGTCTGTCAGACCAAATGGAAGGCAGCGGGCTGCCGCTCACGTTGTTTAGTAAAAATAAGTGTGTACTTTGGCCTCTTAACCCACCATCCCCACTTCACAGAGCTCTCTCTAAAACCACTGGGGAAAGTGAGAGTACCAATTTGTACATGTTGCATGTTGAGCTGTTCATAGCGCAGCCCTTTAGAAGCACTGCAGCGTGCTAAGACAGATATTCACCTCACGGGGAGTCTTATTAGTAGCCATGTATGCCCAGAGACTCCTTGCCTCTGGAAAAACAAGTTCTCTTCACTGGCTGAAAACATAACCCCCCCCCCAGTGCCCGTGTTTCTCCTACAATGTAGTCTTTTACAGTTTCCTGCTGTCTTAATATAAATTGGTATATAAGTTATTGATGGACTAAATAAATGACCAGCAACAACCTCCTTCTGAAGTAGAATAATAATTCAAATCTGGAAAGATTTCCAGCACTAAAGTTATCAGTACATTGTTGTACTGATAACTTTAGACTATAGAGTTTCTTCTCTCTAACAGAAATATTGTTTTGATCCACTGATTATTTCCAGTCCCTTCCATTATGCCATTTCTGGACGGCAGTAAAATCACTGAAACTCAACACTTCCTCTTCCTATATATGAATTTAAAACCAGTATTTCTTATTAGATACTCAGCACAGAGTGGTGATTATATGACATTTGTCTATTAACCTCACCTGTCAGGTGATTCAGGATCAAAGCAGGTCTTGAGGACATCCGTGACATCCGGGTCACAGCAGTCTCCATCATCGTAGTCGTAGTGTATACTGTTGCACTCCATATTACAAACCCCATCCTGTCTCTTCCAGTTATAGCAGGGCCCCAGTCGGAGGCAGTCCCCTCCATCATGGCCCGTCCTTGGGTGGTCACACTCGGGATCGCATTGGCGGTTCCCAATCTTTCCAATTCGACAGTTGCTGAGAATAAACCGCTGTCGCAGGCTAGAGTTTCTGACGGTGTATATGCTCATATCTAAGGTGATGTTGTAAGGATGAAAGGCCTCAGTCAGGGCCTGGTGCTGGAGCTGGATCTGGTCTTGCGACACGGTTGGGTTTCCTCCATCATCATTAGAGAGGTTGACGATCCTGTAGCGAATGCGCTTTGGGGCACGGAGCTGCCAGTTGTTGTTGTAGCCAAAGATGATATCCGTGTTGTCACAGGGTGTCAGGCCACAGGGTGGAGGCAGGAACGCGGAGACAAGCTCTTGTTCAGGGACAGGAGTGGTGATGATGGTTGGATGGAGGCCAACTTTGTGTGGAGTCCACAACTGTTTCACCTAAAAAAATCAATTCACTTTAATATTATTTCCAGTCAATTTCAAAACATATCGATTCAATGGGTAATGCTGATGGAGATTGAAATAAAATCTACCAAAACTTCATAATATGATGACTGCTGTTGAAATGAAATGTTAATTTCTGAAAAAAGACTGAGCAGAAAGAGACTGCGTAGAAACTGAATTACATTAGTGAAGTCAGCCCACATCGCCAGGACAGGCTGGCTCTTATCAGTTTGGAGTGGTCTCTTCAACAGCTCCTTGTGAGAGCGGGCGTAGCCCCACAAGACCACACCCCCGATATAGCCCCGAAAGCTGTCTCCATGCTCTGATTGGTTACTGCCGAGGAAGAGGGTTCTGCAGGTCTTCATGAAAGGGCTGTAGAGATTACCCAACTGGAGACTGCTTTCCCCCACCTGGGAGGAAAATCAGAGGAGAAAGGACAACCAAGAATAGTTGAGGGACAGAAAGAAATTAGATTCAATTTTAAAAATATTAATCTTCTAATCCAAAGAATTCTTCATTTTTTATGGAGGATAATCATAATGTACTTTAACTTGAGATTTGGATGAATGACTTTTATATATAAATGGGGTATGTTAACAGTGCAGTATTGTTATATTTACTTTAATTGATAAAAATACTTTGTCCATCACTACCACTAAGTATTACAACTGTCAATGTTGTAGCAAGTTGATGCCACTTGAGAAAGATTTCTTTCTGGATGTCAACATTAACCGGGTGTCCTCTGTCAAAAGCCAATGTCACGTTAGTGTTGAAGAAAAGAGTGGTGTGGGAGTATTTCAGTGATCAGTTGAAAGTGTCAGCTTGCACCAAATCCACACACCTTAGCTCCATCAACATACAGGGTCATGTTGTGACCGTTGTAAGTGGCCATTAGGTGAGTCCAGACATTGGCTTGGTACCGCTGGTGGCTATAGACAGTGGTGGATTTTACAGCTCGGTCTGTACGAAGCGTGAAGTAGAACCGTGCGTCTTTGGTGCCTGCAGAATCCACAGAGCGAATGCCTACCGACCAGCCCTTCTCACTTAATATATGGGAGCAGTTGTCAAATACACCTATTGCACAGGGGAAAGGGGGTTAAAGTAAGATTTTAAAAAAAAACATATTATTATTATAATATTTCAGTATATTTAGTCATTGCCCTCAAGAAAATGAAAAAAAAAATACACAAACAAGTAATCTTTTCAAGCGATTACAGTCTGTCTGTGGAGACAGGAGGACTGACAGAAGGAGAGGTATAGAGAGGCTGAGACACACTCATAGACAGCGGGAGAGAACAGAGAGGGGAAGGAGGACGGAGGTATTTCACTCAGCCAAGGCAAAGCCCTGATGTTTCCATCTGCTGTTGCAACAGACACACACAGATCCACATCTGCTCCCCAGATGTCAAACACTGGGACAGCAAAGGGTCAGGGAACCCCTTCACCCTCCTCAACACTGTATGTGTGTGTGTGTGTGTGTGTGTGTGTGTGTGTGTGTGTGTGTGTGTGTGTGTGTGTGTGTGTGTGTGTGTGTAGGTATATATACGCCTACATGCATTTGTGTGCGTGAGTGTGTGAAGTGGGCAATTATAGCAAAATATCCCCAAGGAATAGAGCCAGTTTCATGGGTGTGCATTTCATTCAGTTAAAGAAAGCAGCAGTGCCAAGTGAATTAGATTATACTGTACATCACATACTGTACAACCGCATAAAACATCAGTATCAATATATATATATATACATATATAGGATATGTGGGTGTGTAACATATATATGTAACACATGACATGCTAAAGGTGTTATATTCAAATGAGGCTAAAGGTTTCAGGTGATGATAAAAAAAAATGCACACATTATTTTAAGGCCACCAATCATCTCCTTTCCCGTTTGTTTACTGTAATTGTAACATTAGCTCTGTTGTTTTAACTGCATGCATTTTTATCTGGTCTATCAGCATATTAAGCTGTATGGCAAACAGCATATACGTTTGACAGGCATGCAGCAACATTAGCGTTCATTTGGAGTTGGTTTTCCTAACAACATTAGAGCACATCGAATATTTATTCTGCTCTGAGCTCTGTTTTGGTCTCCACCAGCTGCTAAATGTTCCGTTAGATTCAGTATCTACTTACTAATATAATATATAATGGCCAATATAACGGCCATTATCAGGCAATGGCATCAGAAACACATTAGTATCGGCACATATTTCGCCAATATGCATAAAATGAAGAACAGTTTAGTAAATGTAGAGCCAGTGTCATCATTACATTGTTTGCTGATCATCATACTCCGGTCTCTACTGTTTACAGCATTCTGCGACGCGGCGCCATGACGACAAGGGTGAAATGATTCATCAGATCATCGCTGACCATTAGAAGTCGAACTAATGTCAATGTCATGTCTAGCAGAAACAATAGGAGTTTGTTTTTCACTGTCTTTTTCAGAATTCCTTCAGGACAGTACAAAGAGAAAAGGCCCATGCCACAAAATGCCGCCCTCACATAAGGAAGCAATGAGGGGGGAAAAAGTTGAGTAATGGAGTGTGGATCTTTGATCAGAATAAATGTGAGCGGACGTAGTTTGTGGTCTCCCTCACTATCTAGACAGCTGCGGTGCTGCTCCATAGCACTTTTATCCTCCTCAATTTATTTGATGTATGTGCTGTTATGTGAAATGTGCAGCTCTTCAAATGTAACATTCTTGATTGTTGTTGGAAAACAACAGTGACCTTTATATGAATAAGGCCTGGTGAAATGAGGTTTTTTCATGAGATCGACGTGCCTGCAGTCGCCAAATCAGAATCAATGGAAAGCCACAGGCAAACTATAGAGGAGCAAGCCTGAGTGAAATGCACCCTGGGAATTTTCGCGGTTTGCGTAAACACTTTCTTATGTAGAGTCTGTGTCGGAAATGAAAACACCAAAACATATAATATATATAATATACGTCTCCTGTATGTACCACCTGGCTCCTGGTTTAATGGCCATTTGACCTTGATTATCATTAATAATACAACGGCTGTCTTCTTCAACGTGTAACCATTATGGTGGCCAATGTGATCAACCATTATCATTATCGCCATCACTACTGGCCACCCCTCCGTCATCATAATAACCACATTTATCACCATTGCAATATGAGAATCCAATCACATCGCCGATATAATCACATTATCTTTGTCAGTAACATTATCCACTCAGTATTATTATCCTATTACAGTCATTACAGTCATCATAATTGTTAGTGTTGTCATCAGCGGTTTAACCACAAGAACTACTGAGGTCAAGAGGATGTGCTGGGACAGTTTGGGGGGTTTTTTTGCCTTTAATTTGATGATTTTAATTGAACATGTGTTGCTGTTTGCAGCGGTCATTTATGAGTAGAACATAGAAATGGACATGGACAAAAAAATGGATTTTATTGCAGAAACGAATGTGTTTTTGAGAAACAAGCCTTCATCAAAGCACCATGAGAGTGGCGTCCTAATTCTTTTATAGAGATAAGCAATCATTCAGAGCACCCTGGTGGACTAGTCGTTAAGGCACATGCCATGTAACTGTAATGTCCGCAGTTTGATTCCTGGCTGGGGACATTTGCTGCATGTCACACCTCTCTCGCAACATGCCAAAACTATATATGTGTGTGTGTGTGTGTGTGTGTTTACGTCTTCACAGTGGTTGACAATTGTTCCAACTGACAATTATCAGTGTCACAAAGGATCATTTTGATCATCCATTAATCTGCTAAATGTTTCGATTTATTCTTTAGTCCATAAAATGACAGAAAAGAGTCAAACTTATTGTTTTGTCTGACCAAATGGCAAAACCCCAGAGATGTTAATAATGATTGTTATTAATTAATAATCAAAATGGGTGGCAATTTCTTGGTGATATTTTAATCAATTAACCGTTTGATGTTATCATGTATTCCTGATTTATTTTTATTTTTTTCATCACTGTCACAATGCCTGAATTAGAAACTAAGCTTAAGAGTAAACAGTGTCACCTTGTCATTAACACTAGCCTCCTGAGAACAGGAGAGGTACTGGCTAATTCAGGCTATACCCAATGACACAGGCATCATAAGGCACATGTAACACCTACCTAAACAAAGTGGGAGAGAACAAGCAACAAGCAGAGTGAGTGTGACAACAAACAGGTTGGAGCCACAAAGGAAATTTCAGAGTGATGCTGAATAGGCAGACAGTTGAACCAACTTGTAAGAAAGTTATAAATTGAAATGTGTGATTGGATAACATATTTTAAAGGTATTCCCCTCATGCTGTCCCTGAGCAAGGCATCTATCCCAAACTTAGTGTGTGGCCTGTGACAGTGATTAAGACTCTCAGGTGGAAATGGGCTTTGTGATCAGTTTTCACCCACCTGCTATGACCGCCGGGTTGCTCTGCCCTCCTTCAGGCTTCACCCACAGCTCCAGGCTGAACATGGCCCTCGGCAGCTCTACTCTTGCAGCCGGCTTCAACCTTAGCTGCTCCCGGCGCCCGCTGAAGTACAGGGCTGTCATCCAAGAAGGGGGCACACTTGGCACGGGGCTCCCCCATGGAGATAAGCTGCCGACGGGCAGGCTCGCGAGCGGATCCGCCTCTTCCACCTCCCCGGAGTAGTCACCGTTACTGTCCTCCGGGGCCCCAGTCGAAGACTGCTGGTCTCCATCTCGCTGTTGCAGTCTGTAGAGAACCTGGAGCCCCGTGGAATCTGTTGAGCTGTCGGGGAAAACTTTCCCCCAGCTGGAGTTGCTCTCCTCCTCGTAAGTCGACGTCCTGTAGAGGCTGCGTGCGAACCTGGAGCGGGAGCCGCGTGAGGACTGCGCGTGGCCAGAGGAAGAGACGCTTTGCCCCGCGTCTTTAAGGAAAGACGTCCCGGGCTGTTGCGTGGCGTCTTCGTTGGTATAAGTTGTGTCTCTCCCGTCAGTGCGTTCCTCATAGACCCGTCCAGACAACCCATCGTATCCGTCCCTCGCTCCCACCGGGACATCTTTTGTGTGACCCCAGCTTCCCTTCTTCTCTCCCGCCGGTGCGATCCGGTGCACCCCGGTGTCAAACTTGCACCCTCCTGCACAAACCGCAGGAGCGCTCTTAACAGTGTACAGCTCTCTCCGGCTCGTGTGCGTCCTCGAACGGACCACTGGAGGGCGGTGTTGGGACGGGGAGAGGGAGCGGGGCTGCCGCCGGGACCTCCACACGCCGGAGACAGTGCAGGGTTCACCTGCTAGCCTGGAGAGCTCACTGTCTGCCCGCCGGGCCATGGTGCGTTTGTACCGGCTAAGTGCATCTGAGCGAACCGGGTTGAGCAGCCACGTGTTAGTGATGAGGACGAAGGTGATAGCCAGTAGTCTGATCAACAACATTTTTTCTCAGGTTAAGGAAAGTATTTGGCGCGGGTTTTGTTGTTAAGGATAAAGAAAAAAAAAGAAAAGATATTAGCTCTTAAACAGTCTGTCTGGTTCCCAAGTCAACAGTAAGATATCTCACCCCAGACTGTGGTTATTAGATTTATTTGCTCGCATGTCCCCAGAAATAAAGAAGCAGCTGGTTAAGTTGCCTGTTTAGGAATTTTAAAAATGAACTTATTTGGCAAACAAATTAGGAGAGTAATCAACTATAAACTATCAGTGCAATTCCAAAGAAGAAGAAGAAAATGTCACGTTCAAAGTTTCTCACATGGACTTATTGCATATTGAGGTTCTTGGTATTTGTTTGGTATTAATCTTGAACAAGGTAGAGTCACAGGAAACATTCAGATCTCCGGCTAAATGAAAGTGAACGCTCTGCTTGGCGCAGCTGCAGTGGCTCTGCACTCTCCTGCACTTTGCGCGGATCTTTCAGAGGCGACGCTTTGCCACCTTTCCATCCATGTTCACTGCAAAATAACTTCGTCACTTCTGTTTACTTGCAGGTGGGGAGAAAAAAAACGTCCAGCTATTTCTGTATGCGTTTCAGGAAGCTCATGAGGTAAAGATTTATTTTATTTATTTATTATTATTATTATTATTTTGAAGCGTCACCAGGTTGATTTAAAATCTGAAATCACCAGACACAGAAATATTTTTTTTTTATTTCTGAGGAAAACGCAAATGTAATTTCCTTTGTTTTAATAGAACTCCTGACTTTATTTGCATAAATAAGACAGAGTTCCCTCCATATTTGCACACACCTCCTGCTTCTTCTTCTTCTTCTTTGTGTTGTTGTTGGCTTTTTTTTACCTGACCATTGCGGTATCATTTAGTGCGTCCTGTTCCAAAATATGTCTGCAAGGTGAATCAGAGTAATAATGATTAAAACAAACAAAAGAAAAGAAAAAAAAAAAGAAAGTCACTCCAGAGGCAAAATGAAGTACAGTGCAAAGTGCCGGCCCTAAAATAGCTACCCTACTTGTTTAGGAAAAGCTTTCCTGTAATGTCTGAGAGAGGACAAAAATATTAGTCCATCAAACCCCCATCACGGTTCAGCGTCCGCGCGTCTGCTCCTCTTGGTTTTGTTGTGCGTCTGTGTGCGCTTCACAGAGTGTGACTTGCTGCTCCTCTGCACCGGTCCATGCATGCAGTAGTAGTAATATCCTCCTTCATTCACTCCTCCGTGTCTCTCTCTCTCCCTCTTTGGCTCTCTCTCTCTCTCTCTGTCTCTGTCTCTCTCTCTCTCTATCTCTCTCTCTCTCTCTCATTCTCCTGAGTCCAAAGGTTTTGGTTTTTTTTGTTGTTTTTTTTTATATCAAGGAGCCCCTGCCCGCCCTGACATCACCGGTAGGGGAAGTGTGCTGGAGGTGGTGGAGAATGAGGGAGGGAGGGAGGAGGGGGGACGTCCTACCCTTGCCTCACGTTTGTGTTTTACAAGGGAAATCCTCTTCTCCCCCCTCTCTCACTCTCTCTCTCTCTACTGCCTAGTGCATCCCTCTGATGCAGAGGGGAGACAGGAAAAGGGCTGTAAACTTTATTTATGTATTTATTATTCTTGTCCTGGCCTCATCCATCCATCCATCCATCCATCCATCCATCCATCCACCCATCCATCCATCCATCCATCCATCCATCTTCACTGGAAAAAGTATTCAAGTATTCATAAGTAATTTACTTAAGTATAAGTAGTGTGAAAACACTCTGTTTTAAATAAAAAATCCAGCATTTAAAATTGTATCAAAGAAGTGGTGGGTAATTAATAACATTTACTCATGTAGCAAAATAGTGAGTAATATAAATATCAATTTAAAAAAAGTAAACATTATGCAGAAAATAGCTTCTGTGAGTGTTAAATTATTTTTATTCAGTATATTCTATTATACTACTGGATTATTTGTGCTGATGCAATAACGTATAAGCAGCATTTTACTGTTTGTTGACCACGGTGAGGATCCTTACTTTATTTACTGTGATGTATTTCATGTGTACGAGACAAACATTGTGGAATATGTGACATTACATGGATATCCTCAAGTACTAATACCTCATAATGTAAGCGCGGTACTTGTGTAAATGTACTACTAACCCTGGCAGTGGATGAATGGTGGTTGGTGGAGGTGGTTGAGCCGGGGTGGTGGAAGGGCATGTGTTCCTGCTGCACTAACATAAGTGTGTTTGATCTCTCCCTCTCTCTCTCACACACACTCTCTCTCCAAAGTGAAGAAGGTGAGGTTCGAGTAACCCCCCTTCCTCCCCCCTTACCTCCCTCTTTCTCTTTCCTCTCTTCTTTTTTCCTCTCTCTCCCTACCTCCCTTCTATCTATCTATCTATCTATCTATCTATCTATCTATCTATCTATCTATCTATCTATCTATCTATCTATCTATCTATCTATCTATCTATCTATCTATCCATCTATCCATCTATACTCACTCTCTGGTTCCCTTCAATGGTACATCTGCCTCACACATGAAAAGGGTTTCTGCAAGCTTTTTATCATCCAAATATGCTACCTGCTTTGTACTGAAACTCTTGTGTTGGTGTGGGCCGAGCCAGGGCTGAAAGAACAGGGAGAGAAAGCATTGGGGTGAAAGGGAGGAATGAAAGCGGGGGGGGGGGGTATAAGAAGAAATATTATACAATAATAGTAAAACTGAGAGTTACCAAAAAAAAAGGAAGAAGAAATCAATTATCATTATATAACATATTATTGAATCCGAGATGTGTTTCTTTAAGATATTAAAGGGATATTGTGATGCTGTTTTTCCCCATTAAAGTGTGTCTGCGGTTCCATACATTCTGGGGTCAATGTAGCAGCCACATCCTTCAAATTCTGACTGAACAGAATGACACTACGGCAAGATTTTTTCCTTTCGTTCCTGCTTAGCCAGCAGAGGGGACTCCTCAGAGCACGATGTAAGCGAATCTTCCTTCAGTGAGATCCCACACAGAGTTTTGCACTAATTCCAGTATTATCCAGTTGTTTTTTGTGTCGTAAACATGAATGTTTTAAATGTTGCGGAGTGTCCTGATCTTTTGTTGCCTGCTGCCAAACTGTGTGTATCTGCAGCTTACGCTATCATATATGTTTGAATATTAAGGCACATGAAAGATATCTTGGGGGGAAAAAAATGGAAAAATAGCTTTTGGCAACGTGTGCCGGCCCTCCTAACTCAAAAGACAGGTGTACTTACTGAGATGTTTCCAGACACTGCAAACAAAATCTATACTAATTTTCAACATGCTATAAAACTTTATAGCCATTATATACTGTTGGCTGTTTGTAGACTTTTGTGTTTGACCGCTGGAGGATTTTAAAGCCTTCATCCCTTTTTTCTAGGAATTGTGTTTACAATTATGCTGACAAATGACCTCAGTAAAGACTATATCCATTCAAATGTGCGTTTGTTCTTTTATTTATGTATTTATCCACCACCTCTTAAAAAAAAAAAACATTGGCTACTATACGGGCAGCTGTTGCTGTTCCACACCTTCTGAAATGTCACCCCTTTCCTCTCCCACAGACCCCACTATTTTTTGTCAGGCTCAATTTGCAAACAGGGCCCTGGCTCAAGGCTGGGGAGATGGAGATGGAGGAGGAGGCTGCTGGCAGCTATGTCAGGGGCCCCCCGAAGGGGCGAAAAAACGGCTCCTAAAGAGTGAGAGGCAGGAATTCCACAACCCCAGCCTGTCTGACTGAGGGATCTGCTTGCTAAACATTCAGCTTTTTTCTGCTGGCAAAGTGCCCTTTGAAAATCCAACAGTAACTGTGTTGGAAAAAAAAAGAAACAAGAGAAATAGGAGGGGTGGGTTTTAGAAAAAAGCAACAAAAAAGGGAGGGGAAGGGAGGATGAAGGAGAAGAGGCAGAAGAGGAAGAGAGCGGTAGAGGGGTGTGCAGTGTGTGTGTGTGTGTGTGTGTGTGTGAGTCTGAATGGGCGTGCTCCACCGGGGCCTCACCCCCCACTGTAAGGAACCTCCACAGATTATCCTTCATCTGAGTTTGTCAGTCTTGACCCCACCAACCCTGAGGCCCGCTCTGTGTCTCCCCTCTCTCTCTCTCTCTCTTTCACAAACACACACACACACACACACACACACACACGTGCGCGCGCGCGTTGGGTTTCCATCTCTTCAGGGGACATTACATTGACTTATATTCCTGGAGATTTATCCTAACCTTAACCATAACCACCACATGCCTAAGCCGAACCTTAACAAAGCCCTAAACCTACCTTAACTTTAAACCAAATCTCTACCCTGAAATTAATGATTCACGTTCACACACACACATACACACAACCTGGTCCCTCGTGCAGAGAGGGACCCAAAAGAAAAAAAAATCCAGGGTGATGTGCAGGACAAATGAGGAGGGAAAGAAAGAAGAAAAGAGAAGGACAAAAATAGGCTTTTCACCACCACTGGTATTAAAACTGGAGGGGGGCTGAGGGGGACAAATGCAACATGATGTATATGCACGTACGTTACTGCAGGTGTTTTGCTCAAAAGGTTCTTATTCAGAGTCAATTGTTGGACGTTTGGAGCATTTAGGAGATTCAAATTGCCGGCAAAAACTGACACTGGAAGTCTGACGTTATGTGCAAGCAGATTTTTTATTGTTTGATCTGTTTTTATAATGTTTCATCATGTTTGCCTCTCGCTTTTGTTTGTTATTATATATATAAAATGCAATTGGCCTCGGTATCGCATAATTGCATATTATTAGCACACTGACTGACTTTTTCATACCCTTTTTCCAGTCGCACAGTAAATGAAGCCCATCTTTCCCCAGCTTTCAGAGAATTTACTCTTACTCTTCAGTAATTTTCCTCTTGCTAAAAAAAACCTGATTTCGCGTCCTAACTGTGCTCCATAATGGTACATATAAACTCCTTCCACAAACAAAAACATTGGGAAAGTCCATGTTGTGCGTGCCTACACGGAGGACCCCTTATTTGCTCACGTGGAGGTAAAAATGGAAAAGCAAGTAGCGGGCTGGATAAACTGTGAGCGTGAATACGTTAGTGCTCCTTAGGTTTTATTTGCAAAGCTGCAGGTGGATGCCTGATGACAAGACACTGTTTTTCTTGGCTCGGTTTGCTGGCTGCACTTTGGAGATGTGACCTACCTACCTTGTTTTTGATGTAAAGGCAATATCATAACAATCTGTGTGTCTATGATGGACGGGATTAATAATAACACTCCTAATTTTTTTGAGAGGACTAATCATTTTTAATGTGATATTTCTGTTACATGGAATTTTAATGTTTATTATGGTATTTCTGATGATTTCCCTAATGTGAGATTCCCCAGAAGTATACAGATTTAGGAGTTTTATCATGGCTGTTTCTGTGTATCTGTGGGAAAAGATCCTTTTTCTTTTTCTGAGCTTTTAACAGTATCAGATGTAGATGGGGGTTCAAAGCTCAGAGGTCCGTTTATAGCTATATCAAAATAATAACTGCAATATAATGGATTCCAGCACAACACCAAAAACTACAGCCTGCTGCCATAAACATATTATTATTCAAATGTCTCAGTTTCACAAAGGTAGCTTTCATTAGCCTACAGGATTACTTTAGAAAGCGGATTAAATCACAATATTTAGGAGCTCCTATTCTTCTGGTATGAAATAATACATTTTGGGTAGAAACATCTGCAAACTGTTATGGTGATTTAGAGCAGTTGTTTGTTTGTTTTTTTATAAAAGAGATAAAATAATTCACAAAAAAAATAAAGCAAATAGTGGAAAGCTTGAAAAAAAAGTCTATTGTCTATTCTATCATCGACCTCTTAGATTAATCCAGCGTCCCTTTGTAGGGACCCCGAACTCAGAGTTGGGAACCCCTGCTTTTGAATAACATGATAAAAGCCACAGTGACTGCTGTGTCGGTATTTAGCGCATTTGAACTCCTCCTCGCTGGAGGGCGGTGTTTTAAAGCCGGGCGGACACTGTGTACCTGGATAATCGAGGAAACTCGAGAGAGCTTTCAATCGTATCTAACAGTTGCTAGCCGGCTAATCTTCTGGGCAACGCAGTTGTGATTTGATTTTTTTTTATTTGTCCGTTTCAGTTTTTCCCCTCTATATTCCAGTAGTTTTAAAAACAGCCCGTCAGTGCCAGAAACGAGGCACACCCAAACGGACGACTTTAAATACGCTTAATGTCTGGACACTCTTGCTTTTTACCAGGATGCTAGCACTTAAGCAAGTCAGCTAGCCAGATAGCCAGCTAGCTACTATAGCCAAATAGCAGCGCTGTCCGGATGCTTTGCACAGCAACATAGCGGATTTTGGGAAGCTTCTAGTCGGTGTTGTATGATGTCAAATAACCGGCCACAGCAGAGCGGAGCGACTCCAGTGCCCAGCACCAGTAGTAGCGGCAGCACAGGAGGCACCGGGAACACGACCGGTGGCGGTGGGAGCAGCTCCGTCACAAGTAACGGTAACAATGCTGGAAATGTTGTGCCCTCCCGGACTCTGGCAGCGGCCGGTGAGGGGGGCCTGTCGTCGACCCGGAGTGGATTCGCCTCGCTGAGCAGACCCTCTACGTCCTCAGGGAGCAGGAAGAAATCCCTCCACCAAGCCCCCCTCTATAACGGCCTCTTAAATTCATACGAAGATAAAAGCAACGACTTTGTGTGGTTAGTTTTTTTTCCTCTGTAAAAGTGTTCATTACGCCAGACGTTGCTGTGAAATAACCGTCTCGTCCTTGTCGCAAAATGTTTGGCACTCATTTGTGTTTTGTGTTTTAACTTTTTCAGTCCCATTTGCTTCGAAATGATAGAAGAGGCACACATGACCAAGTGTGGGCACAGTTTTTGGTAAGTGTTATTTTAGTTGTAGTTGTTTACACAGCAAATAATCTGAAGCCTGTTTGAGAGAAATGACACACCCGTTGAGCTGTTTTTAAAGGTTTGTTACACCTGTTTTTTTACTTTTAAGATGGTCCCCAACAACTTCCTCAAAAGGCAAACATATAAAATGTGTAGATACTAGATGGATCAATAGGAGCTATATGTGTTTTTACTTTTTAGCAGTTGTTTTAAAACTTTTTTTTTAATAGAGGCACCAATACACCTCAGACCCATCTAGTCTTTACATCATATAACTTTTTATCTTTAATATTTGAATATTTGTGTCTGTCGATGCAAAATTTACCACGCGTGGTCAGATGAGTGTGCGTTAAACAGTTTTACACATTCTGAAATAATTCAAACCGAAATACTGTAACAGAAAGATGAAACATGTTTTTTTCCAAGTGTTAACACTAAATACACAAAAAGCAATATGAGAATATATAAGTCGCGCTCCTCTGCGCTTGATATCAGCATTTTAGCGCCGGTCAGCCTTAACTTAATAGCTGTTATCTGTTTCCTACTGCTATTTAACTTATTCTCCTGTTGTCCCTCCTGCAGCTTCCGGTGTATCCGCCAGAGTCTGGACGACAGCAACAGATGTCCCAAGTGTAACTATATCATCGATAATGTGGATCAGCTTTACCCAAACTTTCTTGGTAGGTGTTTTTAAAAGGTTGAAGTGGGGTTTCTATGCACTATAAGCTGTTTCTGTTTTAATTTGCATGTCTTGTCCTCAAGATGAAATGATAATGGATGAAAATAATGAAAAAAAACCAACATGTTTTGACAGTGCTGGTCCCACAAATGTATTATATAATTGCATATTAGTTGCCTTGCCCCGTGCACATCCACTGTACAATGGTACATAATGGTTTTCCAATCAAACACTTTGAATTGTTAGAGGAAGAGGACAATTTTGTATAAATATTTGATTAAAAATGGAAATGAGGTTCTTGTGTAATCATGACTTAATACTTGTTGGTGAAGAATATTTGATCAGACCCTGCTGAAATCCCATACTAAGGTTGCAGAAAGAGGTTTCAAGCATTAACTGCTTTCTAAATGAAGTTTTTTTTTAAGCTTATAAAAGGCTGAGCTGTGGATTTAAAAGTAAATAAAAGTTTAGAAATCCAGAAAACAAGAACATATGATATACGTAAACGAGTGATGTTTACGTATAGACGGCTCAGTTTATGTTTTCACATCCTGAACAGGTCAGATTACTGTAAACTGCAATAAAAGCAGCCTATATGTCTTTTTTGGAAAAGGAAGGGGTTTTTTTCCTTTTTACCCACAGTGGATCATGACTCAACTAAACAGTTGTTTTTTCTTAGTGTTTTTGCTCCTCCTGCTTAAGTCACAGTCTGGTCTTGTGTATGTCATTTACTTATTGATCCTCCCCATCACCTACCCCACCCTATCTCACTATTTTCCAGTGAATGAACTGATCCTTAAACAGAAACAAAGGTCAGAGGAGAAGAGACTAAAATTAGACCATCCTGTAAGTCTATAACTCACTGTTTCTTTTCATTCTCACGTTATTTGGAAACGTTAGTTACTTGTAAGTAATGTGTGTGTGTATGTGTGTGTGTGCTACCCTGCAGAACGGGTCCAGGTGGCAGGTCTTCCAGGATGTGTTGAGTCCTGACCAAGAGAACCTGGACCTGGCAAATGTCAATTTGATGCTAGAGCTGCTGGTTCAGAAGAAGAAGCAGCTGGAGGCGGTAAGTAAAGGTCCAAAGGTCGATCGAACATGCATCTCATTCTCTTTTCTTGCATTTTGGCTGTTAAGGCTTGCATTGCGTTGGGCAATATTCTAACACAATATTAGTATCAGTATCAAGGTAAAATGAGTCACAGATGACTCAACCTGTTGTTCCATGTTAAAGGTGAACAACACAGAGTCACTTACCAAATCCAAGATTCACACGTAGACTAAACGGGGCAAAGAGAATTTGACTATATGATTATATGACATATGATTGATACATGCAGTACCTTGTTTTTCTGCCAAGAGATGCTTCCGACTGTGTTTGAAAGAGTCAGTAAGGAGTGAATGGTGTTATTCTGAAATACACACATACAGCGTGTGGCTTTATTCCACTGATGATTATTATGTACATGCAGCAAAACCTTAAGCTCTTACAACAATCTGTGTGATACACTGATGGGGAAAGAGAAGTAGACGGTATGTTCCACAGGGTGCCGCAAGTCACCTTTAGCTTTCTCTCTGACAAAAACACACACGCGCATGCAGTGTCTCTTTGAGAGTCATTAACAGATACACACGAGTACTAGACTGAAACCATTTCGTAGATATATCAGTATGTGTGCGCGTTTGTAGACGGCTGTTCTTGACCCATTTCTCCATCATAGCTGTTCATCAAACCAGCAACACTAGCCTGCTTGTCTCTCTTCATAGAAAGCAGTGGCGTAACTACAGATTATACAGACATGCAAACGGTAATGAAATGATCTCTCAGTTCAGCAGTATTCAGATTATACCAGACTTAAACTGCTCACGTTAAACACGAACTCCTTCCCGTAATCAAAACGTGACTCCAAGTGGATATACAAGAAACACAAGCTCGTCTAGCGCTTTAGTTTTGGAAAGCAGTCAGGCTAGAAATAAGGTGTTTATTAGGGAAACATTCACGGTGTTCCACTGGATGTTTAAACCACAGTTTATAGGTGGTAGTCTTATTTTTCATCCTCAGCGCAGTGGCTCAGTTGCTCAGTTTTCTTATTGTAACAGAAATGACTCTGACAATCAATGTTTTCTGGACTGCCAATAGATGTCTTTGCTGCCGCCAATATTGTATTTATGCAAAGAAGCCGAGACAAGTTTCTGATTGACCACGCTGATCTTCAGCAATGACACCGCCTGCTCCTCTGGTTTCCTGTCATTCCTCTGAGAGTCATGTGTTTTGGGAATGTGGTGATTTTTGATTTAGATGAATATAGTATGAAATATGAGGTTTGGTCACTCTTTCCAGCTTTCTGGTGGAATAGTTCATCTGTCTCATTGATTGAATTTAGCAGCTGCTTTTAATTTATACATAAAAAAAAAAAATAGAACATTTCCGGATCTATTTTTGTTAGCACATGTTCTCATTTTCCTCTGAACCTGAACATTTCTCTTTTTTTTCAGAATCTTTTTCCCCTCAGTTATTTAACTTATTTCGATCAAATGTCAGCTATCAATTGTAGATATTTTTTTAAACAATAAGTGTGACAGATAGATAGAATCAGCATTTTAGGTGTTTTTCAACCGATTATTGGAAATATTAGATGATATTACTCTTATACAAATGTCACAGAAACAAACTTCTAATAGCTTCAGAAACATGTTGGTTAGTAATGAACAACTGATGGCCGGTTCTGATCCTGCATTTTGAATTTTTGTGGTGGGCTTTCATCAAGGATTGTGGGATTGTGCCCTCAAGCTACTTGAAGGAAATATCTGAAGTAGTTGTTGTATCTTAAGTCTACTTTCTCTGGTGTTTCTATTAGTTTAGACCGTAGAAAGAGATCACCAAATATGAACATTAGTCCGTAAGTTTGACTCCCTGCCGTCGGTTCATTTAGTTATGCCAGGCATTTGAAGCATGAGAAACTTCTGGCCACAGTTGTCAACATTCATTTCCTAACACCCATAAACCTTTGGGTTTGGGATTGTGTTGCTGTAGTTGAGTCGAATGGCATGCAATGATCTGTGGCGGATTTTGCATGAAAGAGGAGTGAGGTGAGCGTTCGCAGGTGTCGTTGTTGTTTTTCATCTGCCCACATATGTGCAAGTTTCATTAAATGACTCAAAAGTTCACGCCCTTTTCTGCACAACAATGTTTTTAGTTTGAGTGGAAGTACAGTCGATGAAGAGATCTTTTCATCTTATAAGTAAATATAATCTGTGGTTTAACTGTAGTCGTGTGAGATCATGTATCATGTCTTTCTCTCCACTAGGAATCCCAAGCAGCTCAGAGACAGATTCTCATGGAGTTTCTCAAAGAAGCCAGGAGAAACAAGAGAGAGGTACTGCTGTTTTATAGAATATCAAAATATTCCATACAGAGCTGCTTCTATTGAAGACAATTCAAAAAAAAAAAAAAAAAAGATGGATGTGCAGGATTATTTATCTGTTCTGGCTCTGTCAACAGCAACTGGAGCAACTACAGAAAGAGCTCAACTTTCTTGAGGAAGACATCAAGCGCGTTGAGGTAAAGTAACTCGGGAGTTATTAATCGCTCACTCGCATAGTATGAAGATGTTTCCTTTTGAAAAGGCAGAGGAGCAGTGCACGTGATTACGACCCTGTATTATATTGTAAAAGGATCAAACTGAAATAACTTTTCGTCTAAGATAGTTTGTGTTTGTGTTTTTTTTTTCTCCCCTAGGAAATGAGTGGGCTGTACTCTCCAATGATGGAGGCAGAGTGTACGGTGCCTAATGTCGAGGCTCCCTCACCAGCACCCAGGTACAACTGACACCTAACAAAAGATCTCTATCATACATAACCCTACAAACGTCATCTAGCTTCTTTTTTTTTTTTTTTTTTTTACAAAAATAGAAACTAATTTCCATGCGTTTACTGACTGAAATGTTTTGCTCATCTAGAACAACTGCATTATACTGTATGTTTAAGAACATACATGTGCTCCTTCCTGTACACTGGCTGTACCTTTATGCTTCCATTTTCATGTTTATTTATGCATCAGTAGCCATATCAGTATTTATTATTATTATTATTATTATTATTATTACTGAAGCTGGTCCCAGTAGTACTAAATTAGTCGACTATCTGATGTCAGTATGCATTATTTAAATATCCACTCGTAGATCCATATCATATAATGTCCTTAGAATGGGATTTGACCGTGTGTGTAACTGTATGTGTGTTTGTGTACTTGTTTGTTGTGTAGCTGTAGTAGTATTATGGAGCCGCCAGACTATAGCCAGCCTCCGGGATTTGGTGGAACAGCCCAGGTCAGTCAGATAAACACAGCTGCTCTTTTTATTCATTTGTAATCTTGTTTTAAATTCATTCCTGATATTTTCTTGTTTGATTTAAGGTTTTTTTTGTTTTGTTTTTTAAACTCCAATGCATATGCATTATAATGTAGATGCAGCCCACTGACCTATGAAATGAAAAAAAAAAAAACTATCATTAAAGGCAGAATGTAGGCATATACGCAATTACAGTGTCATTAATACAATAAATTACTTCTTTACTAAATTACTAGTCTTTACAGTGTAAATGTTAGTATGAGTTTAGCACTGAGTTTACTGCTGGACTAATGGAAACTTAACTTTACTCTGAAACAGGGAAAAAGACAGACGTGGTACAACAGCACTCTGGCGTCAAGGAGGAAACGGCTGACGGCTCATTTTGACGATCTGGAGCAGTGCTACTTCTCCAACAAAATGTCACGCATCACAGGTAGCAATCCTGCAACAAAAGCTATCAATGTCCTCCCTTTTGTGGTGGTTGACAGTACAACAGCAACCAGACTACAAACATCTGTAGTCGCATAAACATCTGTTGTTCTGCTGCAGTCTTCTAGTATTATTTCTTAGACTGACGGCCACAGACTTCACTGCTCACTTGACGCTCAGTTGGGTGTTTCTGATGAGGAGTCTCGGCTCTTAGCATTGGGCGAATGCACCATTATTCTGTATTGTGTTGCAAAGCAAGCTGGCTGGTTTTCAGAGAAATCAGACATGGTTAGCACACAGTACAAAATGATCTTTGTGTTTGGTTGCTTTGTCACTGTGGTAAGAATTTATTGACGTTAAATATGCAAAAACTCGTTCAAAATTCAGCACGCTTATGTTTCATGACGTTCATGACATCCAGTTAGCTCATTGCTAACCAGTATTTACAGAACATGTCTGGTGTTTTTAGATGAAGGCAGGAACTTGAACCAGCTGGATGACTTCATGGAGTGTCTCTCAAAGTTCACCCGCTACAACTCTGTGCGGCCGCTGGCCACTCTTTCCTACGCCAGTGACCTCTACAACGGCTCCAGTATTGTCTCCAGGTACAACAAGGCAAAGATTTTTCTTATACACTTTAATTGCTTGGTGTGTAAAGAACAAGATTGTGATGTGTTCAGTTGCATGGTGAAATAATGGAAAGCATGTTCTTCTTGTGCGACTTGCGACTGACAAAACGGGTCAGAATTCATGTTTTCTTAAATATACATACTGCTTTAAACAAGTGAATCTGTTTTGTCATTAAACTATAGATTCTAATTATATTAAGTTTTATTAAGGTTTTAACCTAATTGTTTCTCCTATATATGCTTAAAAATAGTCCAGTGGTAGTTTTGCATATATTTGACTTTGTTTACTTTTCATATCACAAAAATGCCGATCCGTCGACTCGCCGTCAATGACTTTATTCTCACCTGTGTTTCAGTATCGAGTTTGACCGTGACTGTGACTACTTTGCAATCGCTGGTGTGACCAAGAAAATCAAGGTGTTTGAGTATGGCACCGTGATCCAGGATGCAGTGGACATCCACTACCCTGTCAATGAAATGACCTGCAATTCCAAAATCAGGTAAAAAGCCAAAAAGGAAATGGAAAAAATGAGCTAATGACACTTAGAATAGGAGAACTGGTGAAGTTAGATGTTTTAATGAACGTGTGATCCCAACCTTGTTCACTGTAGCTGTATCAGCTGGAGCAGCTATCACAAGAACCTTCTGGCCAGCAGTGACTATGAGGGTACCGTCATCCTGTGGGATGGATTCACCGGCCAAAGGTCCAAAGTCTACCAGGTATGACACCCAGGTCCCAGAGCATTGTTAATATTGGTAAACTTCACATTTGACCAAATGAATTGCTCGCTTTAAGCTATCCATTTCATCCACGATGTTGTCACGATGACCTTTTTAGGATTTCTGTTTCTTTCTTTTCAGGAGCACGAAAAAAGGTGTTGGAGCGTTGACTTCAACCTCATGGATCCCAAGCTCTTAGCCTCCGGTTCTGATGATGCTAAAGGTAACTGAGTCTGTTATCACACAGTTTATGTTCCCACTTTCCAGCTTATTAGACTCACCACGAAATGTTCTCATGTTGTTGTTTTTTGTTTTGTTTTTTAGTGAAGTTATGGTCAACCAATCTTGATAACTCAGTGGCCAGCATCGAGGCCAAGGCCAACGTCTGCTGTGTTAAGTTCAGTCCAACCTCCAGGTATCATCTGGCCTTCGGCTGTGCAGGTAGGATGAGGATTGGTTTTCGGGCCATGAGTGTGAGATTAATATTATTATGTTTTTATGTCTTCTTTGTCAAACCAACTGTATCATCAGATATCAATTCAACAGTACATGGGTTGCAGAATAATAACAGTGTGACCTGCCATGTAATATTATTGTTGTGCTCCGATGGGGTATAAAACACCTCACACCACCACACTTTCTCCTCGTAGACCACTAAATTTCTTCCGTGGTCACACAGACTCCGGTGGTCCAGACAAGGTTCTGAAATCTTCATTTATTGTTTTCCCAAAGGACATATAAGAATTAGAAATATTTAGTTGTACACAGAAACAATCCTTCAAATAACGAACATTGGATTCCAGTGGTGAATTGGCCTGACTTATTTACCCAGTTCCCTGTCTCTGAGGTCCAAATCCACTAAGCCTGGAAAAGGAAACTCCTTGACCTTTTTTAGAGTTGTTGGTTTACTGTCAGTAAAACTAAAAGCCAGCAGCACATAACTTGTCAACAAGGACGTTGCGCCACCGTATCCCTGCAGCCAACTGACATGACTCGCCATTGGGAGCAGTTATGAAGGAAACCTGACCAAGCAACCTCACATACAAACACCCCCCCCAACCACTTCCATCTGATAATAAGCAACTTCTTCTTTTTACTCACAGACCATTGTGTCCACTACTATGATCTCCGCAACACTAAGCAGCCAATCATGGTGTTCAAAGGCCACAGGAAAGCCGTGTCCTACGCCAAGTTTGTCAACGGAGAGGAAATAGTTTCTGCGTAAGTCAACTAAGTTTATTGGGGGTTTTTTTCCCTTTTGATTTATTCTACATATATTTTGATGTCATTTCATATTTAGAATCCTGATTTTTATCATTAACTGTATGCTTATAAAATTGTCCCTAGCAGCTGTTTACATGAGTTGGCAAAGATACATGTGCTGGTTTTCTACACACAATATCCCATAATGACGACATGAAAAAAGTTGTATGTTTTTGTTTTTTTTCGCTTTTGGGATGTGAAGCCACAAGCTTGGCACACTTTGGGCCAGTTTGGCCCGTTCCTCTTTACAGAACCTCTCCAGCTCCATCAGGTTGGATGGCGAGCGTCTGTGCCATTTTCAGATCCCTCCAGAGATGTTCAATGGGATTCAAGTCTTGGGTCACAGCAGTCTGAGGTCAAGAGCTCTGGAGCAGGTTTTCTTCCAGGATGTCCCTGTACGTTGCTGCATTCATCTTTCCCTCAATCCTGACTAGTCTCCCAGTTCCTGCTGCTGAAAAACATCCTCCAAATCTCTAAACATAACGCTTGGCATTCATGCCAAAGACTTCCATCTTGCATCAGGCCAGAGAGTTTTGTTTCTCATGAGTTTTTCAGGTGCCTTTTGTCACACAATTCCAGGAGGGCAGCCATGTGTCTTTTACTAAGGAGAGGCTTCCGTCTGGCTGCTCTACCATACAGCTCTGATTGGTGGAGAGCTGCAGTAATGGAGCTGGAGTTCTGTCAGAGTGACCATCAGATTATTGGTCACCTCACTAAGTAAATCCCTTCTCCTTACAGATGATGGAGGCCACTGTGCTCATTGAAACCTTTAAAACAGCAGAAATGTTTCTGTACCTTCCCCAGATCTGTGCCTCAACACAATTCCTTCGACTTCATGCCTGTTTTGTGGTCTGACATGCACTGTTAACTATGGGACCTTATATAGACAGGTCAAGTGGAAACAGAAAGCACCTGAGGTTGATTCTTAGCATGATGACAAAGGCTGCGAATACTTAATGCTCAAACAAACATTTGTAAAGTTGTCATTATGGGCTATTATGTGTAGAATTTTTGAGGGGGGAAAGAAATAAATTGAATCCATTTTGTAATAAGGCTGTAACATAATAAAATGTGTAAAAAGTGAACCACTGTAAATACTTCCTGTATGCACTGTAAATAGCTGACACGCCGTTCTAACTGAATATATTTTATATGACAGGTCAACAGACAGTCAGCTGAAGCTGTGGAACGTCAACAAACCTCACTGTCTGCGCTCCTTCAAGGGTCACATCAATGAGAAGAACTTTGTTGGCCTGGCTTCCAACGGAGACTATGTTGCCTGTGGTGAGCGTTTACTTTGAATAAACCCACAGTATATCAGCCACGTTAATGAAAATGAATCTGTAATGCAGCATTTCCTTGATATTTGCTCGGCCATGCGGGAGCAAATACCACCAATCCAAGACGATGTTTTCTTATTCATCACCTGTTTTACGCGTGTGCGTTTGTGTGTATACAGGCAGTGAGAACAATTCCCTGTACCTGTACTACAAAGGACTTTCCAAGACGCTTTTAACATTCAAGTTTGACACAGTCAAGAGTGTCCTGGACAAGGACAAAAAGGAAGACGACACCAACGAGTTTGTCAGCGCTGTCTGCTGGAGGGCCCTGCCTGATGGAGTAAGTTCATCTCATTGTTTTACTGACTGGTTAGGAATTGCTCTCTGTTCTTAGGAAAGAGATGTCAGAATGATGCACACCATCTGTTATGTTAAAAATGTGTTTAAACCATGAAAAAGACAAAATCCCTTCACTCTAAGTGATATTGTGATTTGTAGAAACTAGATAGTAGTTTTACGCTCACTCGGTTAGTTCAAGATAATTATTATTACACATTATTCTAATGTTGTCCTTTTATTAACAAAACTTTTTTCTTTTTTTTTTTAGGAGTCAAATGTACTGATTGCTGCAAATAGTCAAGGAACAATCAAGGTTTGTGTTTTGACACTTACAAAAACATGCTAATAACCCTCTGTTGCATCAGGTGCCAGACTTTTATTATCATAAACTACAAGTCCAGGCATCCTGTCTAGTGATGGAAAAGTATTTAAATGAAACAAGAAATATTTGTCAGATGAATTAATAAAAATAACTGTCATTTGCATGTCTATGGTATTGTTACTCTGCAAAGTGTCTTACAGATTGCCGTACAATCACTTAAATATTCTCTGAAATAATCGGTTCATCTTTTTGTCTTCAGATAGTCAAAACATTTCCCGGAGTGACATCTTAAAATGTCTTGTTTTGTGTTACCAATTCATATTTAGTTGAAAACTTAAGAAAAGTCACAAATCCCCACATTTGACATTTGGCTTTAAAAAAATGACAATTAATGAATTGGCAAAACGAGACCGATTTGGTTTCGATCAATCAGGCAACTAATACTTTGAGCTGTAATACAACAACAGTCTGTGTTTTTCTGCACGTCAGCTTTAATCGTGTTCTTCTGTGGAGGCACATCCGTAATACAAATGTAATACCTCAGAGAGCTATTGGCGGTCCTACACAGAGCGTAGTTCCAATGGAAACAGTCATTTTTGGATGGGCTACATAGGCTACAGAACACAGTAAAGCAGATTTTCCAGCTTTGTGTCTTCACTGAGTCTGTATTTTATTTTTTTTTAATATCCTTCCAGGTAGCATCAACATGTTTTTTTTCTCTCCGTGCAGGTACTTGAGCTCGTCTGAAGGGCCCACCGGATCTTCATTGTGCAATGAGAACAACGACTATCAGCCTCTCTTTGCTTGGTCGAGGATCAATCGGATGCAGGGGAGAGGCCGCGCTGCCTGCTGAACTGGGGATGCCTGACACCTGGGGGAGCTGAATAAACAGAACCTGTCTTATTTTAATGAGCTACAAATTTTCGGATGGCAGAAAGACTTTGGAACAGTACATCAGCATAGAAGGAGACGATGTGCTGTCATTTTACAGCAAGACTGAGGACCTTGGCTGGGCACAAAATGGAACAAGAGACTTCAGGAGGCATTTTTGTTTCTTTTCAGTAAAGGTATATCGGCTACAATAGAACGCCTCATTATGGTTTTAGGTCAAATGAAATCGTTTTTAATTAAGCTGTTGCTCCTAATGGTACGATCCAGCCAAAAGCTACTAGTGTGATGTATTTCCCTTTTTAAAAGGCCAAAGCACAAGACAAAAATGACATCCAAAGGTGATGTCTTCACATAAAGCTTTTAACAACCTCCCTCCCCTCATTGTTTGTCGATCTTGTTTTCCCCTCTTTGTGTAGTTTGTGGTTTGTTTGTTTTTGTTTTTTGTTTTTTTTGTTTTCCAAATTGGGAGATACCAGTTTTAATAAATATGACTTGAATTCATTCTGTCAAGCGTATCGTCAGTTTATTTGAGTGTAGAAAGCGAGGTAGCGTATGGAAATTGAGGAAGACGAATGAATTATGGAAATGTCAAACTCTTCTCTGTGTTCGTATTTCTGTGAGATTTCACATGTTTGTCATTGATCTGCAATGCCACATTGAACTGGATTATCTTTTTATGCCTGGTTCAAAGAGAACCTCACCTTTCGCTCTATTAAAGTAGCAATGGAATTACTCTTAACATGCCTTAGGTTTAAAAAAAACATCTGAGCGGCGTTGTGACTTTGAGGCGGACTGCTGAGTGCGTTTCTGTGGAGTGGTGATCCATTTTGACTTGGACACTGAGAGAGAGGATTCGATGAACACCGCCTCCCTATTTTATGACAACTGAGTGAGCGAGGTGTTTTGTATTTGTACAACTGAATAAATTATTTCGAAACTATTTTGTCATATTTTATATTTTTGGCATTTTTCAAGCATTCTCTCAACTGAACCTATGTGTGTGAGTGATGTGTTTACTGCTGTTGTTGCTAATGGCTTCCATATGTGGTGTTTGAACCTTGTTTCAGGATCAGATGCCCTTCTGTATTAGTTTAAAAAACAGATAAAGAACCGCTAAATGGTGTCTTTACCCCGCAGCTGTTAACCTGCATGTGTGAAACATGCTACTCAGAATATTCCATATGGTCTTCTCTAATGTACTGATGAATGGGGAAAACAAACGATTAGTGGTTGGCTGATTACATCTCAGAAGCACAACAGTTGGTCTCATCTTGTGAGCTCAGATCACCAAACACCTTACTACTAAGAATCAAATATCTCCCAATATAGTATGCAGACATTTTGACTTACACAGGAGTTACTGATAACATTAGATCATGTGTGATTCTGAAACTCGAGCACTTATCATAGATTATATTTGTAGTAAGGAGCAACAACAAACAGATCGTGTTGTTATTTTTCCAGTCTATAATACACAGTGTTACTTAGTATGGATTAAGCATATGGTACAGTTGTCTCGCCACTGGATCAACTGCTACATATCTGCTCAAAGACTGTGGATCAAACACTCGAGTCAATTTTTCAAGCTGCGTATACTAAAAGAATGTTGTCTTTGGCAGGTAATGTAACGTCTGACCCTTCTCATATTTTATTTGAAGAATATCAGCTTTTGCCATCAAAAAGAAGATTTAGGGTCCCACAGGCTAGAATGAACAGACTGCAGAACTATTTTCTTTCTTTAAGTCTGTCAAACTGCTAAATCAAGAGTTTGGGCTCTAAGTAGTGGATTGTAGTAAGTAAGTAATGAATATTAAAATGTTGCGTTTTTTGTTATTTATATGAAACGGTGTACATCTTTTCGGGGTGCAAGCATGCATTTTCAGAAGAATTTTCTGGATAATAAAGTGGAATCAAGATCAAATGTATTTCATGCTGTTCCTGCTGTAAAAAAAGGGCCAACTGCCCGACCCTAAAAACACAAATAGATGAGTGAGGGAGACAATAATCAGAGAACCAGATGGATGCATCACCAGACGTCCTAATGAAGGCCCTATCTTGTCATCATTTGGCACGAGAAGGTTTATATCAACTTTTGTATTTGAGTAATTCTAAGTCATTGAAAAATAGAGACAAGTTGTATCCAATAACTGAAGTATGGGAAATACTTAATATTATTATTATTAATAATATTGTGAACAGAAACGGTTGTTATGATCTCTATATGAGCTGGGTTATTCTCTCCCTTCTCTTATTGAAAATGATCCACTCATTTAAAAGGCGAGTGATACCAAGTGAATTTAAGTCAATATGATGAGAACACCTAGTGTATGTATATAAATCACAATCACACTATTTGTGTCCTGTTTACACAGAAACAGAAACGTTCAGATGACCTGTATATAGTCATACAGTTGTGTGTCAACATACTACTACAATAAAGATAATTCCGATTCTGACTATTAAATGACAATTATAGAATAGAATAAACTGTGTTGTCTAACTGAGGCAAGAAGATTTGTCCACCCCTTAAAAAATGGATTTTCAATGAGGACAGAGAAACATTTTTGAGTGGAAAGGAACTTTAAAAATGAAATATTGTGGCCGCTTTATTAATTTAATTGTCCACATTCTTAACTTGTTTGTGTGTTTATTTTCGGGCGGGGTTAGGGTTAGGGAAGGAAAAGGGAACTTAGAGGAAACGAAAACAAAACAAATGGAACGAGCGTTGTCCATGTAGCGGCGGAATGTTTTAGGGGACGGACCACGGACAACTAGCTAGTAGCGGGCCGTTGGAAACAAAACCGGACTCCGCTTAAAGCAAGTTGTCACAATACCCAGTTAAACCTGGTCTGTAGTCAGTGTGTACAAACGTCTCCTTTCAGTTTGACCTGTGTGGTAGTGCGGTGCAGAGGCTGTGAGTTCTGCGGTCAAGATGGGAGTGCCGAAGTTTTACCGCTGGATCTCGGAGCGCTATCCGTGTCTGAGTGAAGTTGTGAAGGAACATCAGGTAGGAAAGCGGAGATGTTTTAGCTCAGCTAGCAGCCGGCTATCGGTGAGCTAAGCGTAGCGGGCCGTGAAGTTGTATTTCACGTAGCTTAGCTAACTAACAGGACAGCTCTCTTAATGCCACACAAACACCTTTTGACTCCATTACTTAATAACTCACAAACAACGACGGAACGGAATTTTAACAGCAACTAGCTAATTAATATTTTGGCCCTCTTCATGTACACATTATTACAGGTCGGAGTGAATATAACTTAGCGAATGTGTTTACCAGCCAGTAGTTTTGTCTTTTGTTAGGAAAGAACATTCTGAGCAACAATAAACTTGACTCATTCAGCTTACTGGCGTTAACTAACGTTAACTTTACACTAACAAGAGCTGAATGGAGGCTTCCGCTAGTGATTTTAGTCAACCTCAAATTGGTTACTTTGTTATTAGGGAACTTCAGAAGAGCTGAAATAGACCTTTGGTGACCTAGTTTTGCTGCGTAGTGAGGAATATTGTATTTCACAGTTTGAGCAGGGGTTTCATCAGCTGGACATTTATCAGTGTCAGTCTTGTTGCGTAAGACACGTCAGATATGTGTGTAAAGAAGACTTTTCAACGTTATCAGCATCGTGCTGGACAACGGTGGACGTTAAAAAGCTGTTTGTATAGTCCTCCCTGATACTTAAAGTCACTCCACAGTAACGGGAGCAAAATACAACAGAGTAGAGCTGCAGTGATTATGTCAAGTAATCAATCAGTTGGAACTGTTTTGATAATCAAGTAATCATTTGTAAAAAAAAATTAAAATAAAATAAAAATGGCCAAATCTCCTGATTCCAGCTTCTCAATGTGAATATTTTCTGGTGTCTTTAGTCTTCTGTGATAATAATTATATTTGGGTTGTGGGATGATGGATTGAAGGATGTGGAGACAAAGTAACGACAAGACACATTATTTCCTGACATTTGAATGACCAAATAACTGATTGATTTATAAAATAATTGACAGATTAATAAGTAACGAAGATAATCATTAGCTGCAGCTTTACAAGAGACAAAACCAAGACGTCGATTTTTATGTGAGAGTTTACGGGTTCTTTGTCTGAATCAATCTGGATGAACTCACTGGAGTGTGTTTGTTGATTGACAACAACAATGAGCTAAAGCCCCGAATCTGTCATGTCAAGAATACCCCACACACAGTCACACACTTATTTGATGTATATTATACAATGTATTATACACAGTCATTGCATTTTTTTTGTGTGTTTGTTTGTTTGTTTCCAGATTCCAGAATTTGACAATCTCTATCTGGACATGAACGGGATCATCCACCAGTGTTCCCACCCAAATGACGAGGATGTTCACTTTCGCATCTCTGAGGAAAAGATTTTCGCTGACATCTTCCACTACCTGGAGGTGCTCTTCAGGATCATCAAGCCGCGCAAGGTCTTCTTCATGGCTGTGGATGGCGTGGCGCCGAGAGCAAAGATGAACCAGCAGAGAGGACGGAGATTCAGGTAGAGAGAGGGATGCAGAATGGAAGAGACGAGTACAGGTTTTCCCTCCGCTTGTCGTCACTCTTTCTGGTATCGTTATAAAAGGGTGAACACAGCCTTCTGCAAATAACCACATGATTACCATAGTCTTATCATTACTTATTATGGGATACATTTACCTTATAGTAATTATTAGGAGCAACCTCTTGCCTCCTCATCCTTAAATGCTACTCTTCTCAATCTCATAGATTGTTAAATATGGAATTTTATGAGCATGCCTGCACCATGGTGTTGATGAAGTGTAAACAATGCTGTATTCTCTTTTTGTTTTCTTGGGTGATGTATAAACTGCTTATGCTTGTGTATAAGAATGAGCCCCAAACACACCTGGAATAAGCGCCCTCTGCTTTAGTAAAGAATGAAGAAAAAAAAAACAGCAGGTAGAGTAACAGCTTAAGACTGACCCTCTATCTATGTGTGTAGGTCCGCCAAAGAAGCAGAGGAAAAGATAAAGAAAGCTCTGGATAAAGGAGAGGTGCTTCCCACAGAGGCTCGCTTCGACTCCAACTGTATCACTCCTGGTAGGGATGCTCTAAAGCTTTATACAGAATGGACCTCGCATATTAAAACTCATAAAATGAACTACAGTGGAATGTGTAAAGCGGATACCTACTGCTATACTTGAAATCATACATGTTTGAAGGTCTTTTGGTCACTCCACCAGTAATGTGGACTCTTGGAAGATTAGCCGATGTGCTAAAACGGATCCAAATTCAAATCAAATCAGTTTCTATCCATTTAACAATGGCAGCTTACTATACTAAAACAGATGACACTAACCGATGTGTAATCCCATCTCTTAGTAGTTTCTGACTTCCCTAACCTGTGTGTAGCACTCTGAGGCCATTCAATCCTACTGTAAAACTGTAAATTTACTGGTTCATTTTTGTAAAAACTTGCAAACTGAACTATTGCATTGATTTATTTTTTTTGCTTTAGTGGTTTTACAAGTATTAGTCATCTTTCGTATGTCTGTGAATCAACACATGGATTCATTTCTGTTAATAAGAAATTGAGTTTAACATATTAGATGTAAATGATGCATATCTTTCTTCTAGGAACTGACTTTATGGCGAGACTCCAGGAGCAGCTCAAGTATTTTGTGCACAACAAGCTCTCCACTGACGGCCTGTGGCAGAATGTCAGAGTCTACCTGTCTGGTCATGAGGTGTGTGTTTGAGTTTGTGTACAGCTGACTGTGCAAAAAAAAAAATGCTTAGGAAGTCAATGCTGATCATACTGAGTGTGTGTGTGTGTGTGTGTGTGTGTGTGTGTGTGTCTGTTCTCTTATAGACACCAGGAGAGGGAGAACATAAGATCATGGAGTTTATTCGCTCTGAGAACTCTAAGCCGGGCCACGACTCTAACACCCGACATTGCCTATACGGCCTGGATGCTGACCTGGTAGGATTTGTGTACGCGTGGTTTAAGCTGAAACTTGTACATTATTGCTGAAACCTTCTTTGGTTTTGTCCTCTGTGTCGTAGATCATGTTGGGTTTGACCAGCCACGAGCCAAATTTCTCCCTGCTCAGAGAAGAGGTTCGCTTCGGAGGAAAGAAATCCCAGAAGAGGTTCTCTTCTCCTCCTTTCTTATTTTATCTTTTCGCCAGCGTTATTTACATGTTCTGTCCAAATGTTCTTTTTTCTTTTCTGAACTCTGCTCTTTTCTTCTGTTTTAGGATAACAGCTCCAGAGGAGACAACTTTCCACTTGCTTCACTTGTCTCTGATGAGGGAGTACATTGACTATGAGTTCTCTGAGATCAGGGTGAGACAGAGGCACTCGCACACATAAATATGTAATATGGTATAAACAATATAGTTGGTAGAATCATGTAAAAGTCCAGATTATTAATGTAACAAAAAAATCATTTCCGTACAGGGGAAATGTTGGTGTACATTTTGGTGTCTTGTTAAATACCACAGTACTACATGCAGGCTGCATTCTGATCGTGTTTATGGGTGTTTTTCAGAATCATATCGGTTCTGATTATGACTTGGAGCGAATAATAGACGACTGGATTCTCATGGGCTTCCTCGTGGGAAACGATTTCATCCCGCACCTTCCTCATCTTCACATCAACCATGATGCTTTGCCATTGCTGTATAAGACCTACATCAGCGTTCTGCCCAGCCTGGGGGGTGAGAGACACACAGACATAAAAAAACAACAAAAAACAGGATTACATGATGCTTATCTTGAATGAAAGTTTGAATTGAATGTTATATGTAAATGTCAAACTAAATGCTGAGATTCTCATGGTCTGAGTATGGACTCAGTTTTAAGCATCTAGTTTGTTTTACACCCAGGTTATCTGAATGAGAATGGCCACCTCAATCTCAGAAATTTTGAGAAATACCTGGAGAAACTTTCTGAGGTGAGTTTACTGTCAGTCCTCCATTAACATTGTCATTTTTTTTAAAATACATAACATAATTAATAAGAAAATATGCTACTGTTAGTATTGAAGATGATAATGTATCTTAATATTTATTTGGCGATTATTCTGATATTTAAAGCTCAGATTTAAACAGATTTATCACCAAAGAGTGTATGAATAGTTGATGATCTGTGATTTTAGGATTTACTTTAAGATTTAATTTGTCAAATCATGTTTGTCATTTTTTTTTGCAGTGGTGCTGTTGTGTTTTGCTATAGCAATTAGATATTTGTTATTCAAGTGAGTCTGCAACATAAAGTCTTCAGTGATTTACTAGGACTTTTATGTATTCTGACAAGCTATCATTAGGATTTTTTTTTCTTATTAATAACTATTAACTCCTCTTCAGTTTGACCGGGAACATTTTAGTGACGTGTTTGTGGACTTGAAGTGGTTTGAGAGTAAAGTCGGTAACAAGTATCTGAATGAGGCGGCAGGACTGGCAGCAGAGAAGGAAGCTGCCAACAAAGACGCCAACAAGGTAGGGCTGCAGTAAGATGAACCTCACACTCACTCCATCTTTTTATGTTCTGCTATAGATTCAGTCCTGTATGACTCAATACAATAACAATAATTTGTCTCGTGTGTGTGTGTGTGTGTGTGTAGGATTCTGCTCTCTGCCTGGCATCACTATCCTCATCAGACAGAGGGATGGGAGGAGGAAAAGGAGCAGCAGCAGAAGATGAGGAAGAAGAGGATGATATTTTTGAAACGGAGTTCAGGCAGTACAAGCGCACGTACTACATGACCAAGATGGGCGTGGATGTTGTGTCTGAGTGAGTGTGGAGGCACAAACATGAATTCCCCCTACATCCATTTGTCATTTACAAGTGACCCTAAATCTGTTTTTATTCTTACATTTGCAGTGAGTTTCTAGCCCAGCAGGCCAAATGTTATGTGGAAGGTATCCAGTGGATTCTCCACTACTATTACCACGGTGTTCAATCCTGGAGCTGGTGAGAACTTCTCTTTCTTATCTCTTTTCATTACGGCTGCCTCAGGAAGTCAGATAATGTAAATATATATATATATATATATATATATAGCTTTAATGAATGCTGCAGTTTTCCTTTCCTTTCCTTTGCCCTGCTCTTAAATTATGCTTCTCTCCAGGTACTACCCCTACCACTACGCTCCCTTCCTGTCTGACATCAGGAATATATCTGGGTTAAAGTTGACCTTTGACCTTGGAAAACCCTTCATGCCCTTCCAGCAGCTGTTGGCAGTCCTGCCTGCTGCCAGCATGGCGCTGCTGCCTGAGAGTTACAGGGTAACACAACACATACACACAAATCCAAGCACACACTCTCATGTGTACATGTGGAGGCAACACATATTTCATACATTCGTCAACATGTAGAAAACAATTTTAAAAAGTGATAACTGTCTAGGATCATGCACGACTTGCATGTGAAATAATAAAAATGCTAATATCTTGTTTTTGATGTTTCAGCACCTGATGACCAGTGAAAATTCACCCATTATTGAGTACTACCCTCTTGACTTTAAAACCGACCTCAATGGCAAGCAGCAGGAGTGGGAGGCTGTGGTGCTCATTCCCTTCATAGATGAGGTAGACGCATACACACACACACACACACACACACACACACTGGTGGAGGAATAATGATTCAAAAGGGCACAGTTCAAAAAAGACTTTAACCTTATAAATCTATGTGCATATGTGGTATTTTAACAGAGGTGTTTGCTAGCAGCCATGGAGCCCTACAATCATAAGATGACTAAACAAGAGAAGGACAGGAATTGTCACACAGAGTGTGCGGTCTACACATACGACAATGAAATGGACTTCACATACAACTCCACCGTGCCTCACCTGTTCCCTGACATCGTCCACTGCCATGCCAGGTAGATACACACACACACGCACACACACTCACACTCCTACAGCCCTGATAATGATTCAACTTGTCTTTTTTTCAATCTGCTAGTCCAGGTTGGATCCAAAAAGTACCTTTTTCTAACTGATGCCACATTTTCATTCAGTACAGCCAAAGAAATTCAATTCAGGCGGGACACTTAAGTGATTGTGTCATGTGTGTATGTCACTGCAGTCTAATAGACTTATGTTTGGTTGTTAAAGGAAAGCATACATTCCCATGGATGCCTGGCAAGTGCCGTTGGACCATGTCAGCAGGCGTGTGAATCGCTCAGCTTTGTACTTCTGTGGCTTCCCCACCCTGCAACACATCAGACACAAGGTAAGCGTGTGTGTGTGTGTGTGTGTGTGTGTGTAATTTTAAACATTTAAAAAGTTTTCAATAGCAATACAGGATCTGGTGCTTTACCTTTTATACACCATACACACATGGGTGCACCACTGATTTTAAGACAAAACGTTGTTGCTATTTTATATATATAATAAACAGAAAACAATACAAATATATTTATTGCTCTTTCTCTCCTCCCCCCCCCCCCCCCCCCCCCCCTCCCCACACTCATTGATGGCCTCACTCGCTCTTAGTTCAATAAGAAGAAGAGTGGGGTGGTCGTGTTCCAGCAGAGCAGCAGAGGGGAGAACATGATCCTGGACATCCTCCCCAGCAAGGAAGGAGAGGTGGTGAGCTTTTGTTTGTGTTTATTGGTTTGATGAAGACAGATGTATAATGGAACTAATAGAAATTCTCACTAGTCCTGTATACCGTATGTTTCTCTTACTCTGACATTTCTGCCTTTCTGCTCACACTTACCGTCTGCCAATTTTCTCTCTTTGTTTTGTTTTGGTTTTTTTACCACTGGCACCTTCAGGTATGTGACGATGTCGCCGAGCAAGTGCTAGGGAGGTCCGTGTTCGTCAACTGGCCGCATCTAGAGGAAGCTCGCATCATCGCAGTTTCGGACGGAGACACAAAGTGAGGATTAGTACCGAACCTTTGCCCAGAACGATGTATTGAATGTGTTGTTGATGTGAAACTAAATGTTAGTATTGTTGCACTGTTCTGTAGTCACGGTCACGGTTTTTGCACACTCTGTATAAATTCTGATCAATGTATACAAAAATTATTGTCATCTTTCATGTGATTCCCAATGATTTTATCTCAAAAAGATTTTTTTTTTCGATACTACCACCGGGGGGCGCAACATTTTTACACATAGTGGAAAGTGTAGCGTGTATGAACCTGAATCTGCTGTTCTGAGTCAAAGCTGTAACTGTGCTTTGCAGGTTTTATCTAGAGGAACCGCCAGGTGTCCAAAGAATCTATGACAGGCCCTCCACTCCTCCTCCCACCAAAGTCACCCGCCTGTCAGACAAGGAGCAGAAGGACTGGGTGAAAGATGTCCAGGGACTCACTGAATAGTAAGGCTCAAGTATTAAATGAAAATTTTTTTTTTTTTAAATAAACAGGATACTTACATTAGGAAAGATTATTGTAACATTGCACAGCAGAAGGCTTTACTTTCTTAGCATTATTCATTTTTCTTAATATTACGATTGCCTTCCAAAATGTATTTTTCATTTTTCACAGTTTCTTGAAGAGGAAAGGCATCATAGTGAATGAGACGATGGTGGTTTTGTACGGCCAGATGCTGACGGGAAGGAAATACGTCCCCAAAGCCAACGGGGTGGTGGAGCTAGAGAAACAGTGGGCCAAACAGGTCCTTCCTTTCGCCTACCAGACTGTGGTTAAGGTACATGCATACGTATACAGGAATGCAACATGAAGGCAGTGTGTGTTGAAACTGAAAAACACTCTGGCTTAGTTTTGGGTTGCAGTATCACTTGGTCCCAGGATTTAAGATAAACTGTAGTGTTTCCCATCAGGATCATGAGGCTGCAGAGGAACCTGCCTGAGATGAGGAGTGCAGATGAGCTAAATGCTTCTAAACTGAATAAACTTTGCAAACAACATGTGTTATGGTGTTAATCTGAGCTAATATTTATTGAAGTGAGCAGAGTAGAATCTATCTATGTGATATTAAAGTCATAATTCTGGTGCTGTGACACCGCTGATACAGTTTTCACCGAGACATTGAATCTTATTTTGGCAACTGGTAATCCTTTTATCACTTTTCTCCGCTCCATTGATTTTTGACAGGACATCAAGGCCTTTTACTCGTCCATGACCTGCTTTAAGAGCTTAGACGAGCTCTTTCCTCCAGCGACCACTGTCTTCATGGTGGGGAACCCCTACTACGGTGCAATGGGAGAGGTACGTTATCAGTTCTCTGCTTTTCGAGTTCTCAGACTTTAGGATCTAAATTCCTAATCTGCTTTTCAAATGTTCTGAACAGGTGCAAGATTCCAGCGACGTAATTAAAGATGGCCGGGTGCGTGTCGTCTTCAACGTGCCACACGAGCCACAGCTGGAGTCCTTAATCCAGAACCAGCATGTAAGACACACACACACACACACACTCGTCTGAATTGAGAAGTGATTTTTTTTGTGTTTCATGCTTGTATGTCTGTGTGTATTTTGTAGAAATACTGTGTGAAGTACAGTCCCGGATATGTTCTCGCGTCTCGCCTCGGCACCACCAGCTACCTGGTCTCCCGCTTCTCAGGAAGCATCTTCATTGGCAGAGGATCTAAGAGGAAGTGAGTGTTTAGTCATCTTATTTTTTTTTTTTGCAGCGTATTTAAAGTTTTTGTTTGTTCCCGCTTCCTTTTTTCTCTGTACCAAATGTTATCTGCTTCACTGCTTCCAGTCCCTGTGGCGAGCAGAGAGCTAACGTTGGCCTGAACCTGAAGTTCAACAAAAAGAATGAAGAGGTTCCTGGATACACCAAGAGAACTGAGAAGGAGTGGCTCTACTCTGCTGCTGTGGAGGAACTGCTAGCTGAATACCTGGAAAGGTGAGAACAATAATAATTAAAAAGAAAAAACGTTTGTATTTAGCATGTTCATGAAAAATGTTGCTAATTTTTAATGTTTTAATGTTCCTCATAGATATTCTGAGGTATTCAACACAGTGTCCAGAAACAGTCATGATGATGTTTTCTATGAAGATGACATCTGGCCTGCAGAGGACCAGAACGGGTATAAAACACACACACACACACACACACACACTAATGCATGCTTTGTATGATAGACATCATCTCTTGTTACTTTGGAGACACAATCTAATTACACAATTTGTGAGAGAAACCGAAACATCTGTTCACCTTGTTAGATGAGAAAGTGAAGGACTGTGGCATCTGTTGCACATTATCCAAAGAGTTTACTGCTGAACTCAATGTTCACACGCACCTAAAAGTTCTTACCCTCCCTTTGACTTCCAAAAAGGTCTGCAACCCAAAAACATCACAGATGAAGAGCTTATTTTAGCTGCACTTATTCAATGTTATTTTTTTGATCATTGTTTTTTTAGTTTTTAAAAAATTAAATTGACTTGATGTACATCTCCGCAGGGCAGAGAAGGTGTCGGAAATCACCTCGTGGCTGAAAAGCCACCCAGTCAGCTCCATCAGCAGGGCGTCATGTGACCTTCAGGTGCTGGACTCTGCTATCGTGGAGCGGATCGAGGAGGCAGTGGAGAAGTCCAAGGTGACTCTGATACACACACACACACACACACAGCTTGTAAAAATGTGTCTGCTTCTGTTGTACTCGTGTGTACGCACTGCCCCCCATCATACACACACCTGTGTCCTTACAATATGTTCCTTCTCTCAGGTGAAGAAGAGCACCAAAAAAGTCCGTGTGACTGTCAAGCCTCACCTCCTCTTCAGGGTAAGTACATGTCACCAGCATGTCTGTGTGTGGGTGTGTGTGTTCTATCTTTTCTCCTCTTGAGACTGTCATCAGATGTTCTGTATCGAGGCTTCTTATGAGGTTTCTTGGAAATGTAAAAAGAAGAATGAAAGGATAAAGTGTGTTTAGCAGATTATATCAGGTCTCTGTTTGGAAAGTATTAAAAGCGTGTGTATACATGTCTGTGTTTGTGTGTAGCCCTTGGAGCAGCAGCAGGGTGTGGTCCCAGACCCTGATGCAGAGTATCGCCTGTTTGACAGAGTCATCAACGTCAGAGAGAGCTTCACCGTCCCGCTGGGACTCAGAGGAACTGTTATCGGCATTAAAGGAGGTGAGGACACACACTTTCATGCTCTCATTTCTTTATATAGTTTAAAAGCTTCTACCAAACCAACAGTTTTCAGGTGCATGATGTGCAGTAAAAGAGAATATTGTGTGTGTCTTCAGCTGATCGCGAGGCAGAGGTTCTCTATGAGGTGCTTTTTGATGAGGAATTTGCTGGAGGTCTCAACATCAGGTAATTAATACTGTAGAACACTAATGTGATGTTTCACTAATTCTGCATTCAGGAAAAATTGACAACAGAAAATACAACACCGTATATAACAAAGCACTGTGAATACAAAACAGCTGTTGGCTAATCGGCTAAAGATAAACAGCCGCTCAGAATTCCCATCAGGCACGTGACAGTGGCGCTGCGTGTCTGTGTGCGTCCTCTCAGGTGTACGTCACTCCGCGGTTACCGCCTCCCTCCCTGCGCTCTCATTAACCTCTCCCACGGTGCCCGAGTGGATCACACGTCCCACAAACTCACCGCCATCGTCAAACCTCAGCCCGCCGCGGCCGGTAACTTCAACTCACAACGCCAGCTGACCGGCCTCAACCACTCCCCGCGTTCACCGTTCATACCCACACAAGTAAGACGCAACGCGGCTACACTTGTTTGTTTCGTTTTTGTTTTGTTTTTGTTTTTCCTGATATGCAAACCTGTTTGTATCTGTAGCATAACAACAAACACAATGCAGTGAAAGCAGCGTCCCAAGGCAACAGGAACTCTCCTTCTAAAGCTTCCATCCAGAAACAACAGGCCAAGGTGAAGCATATGTGTTTGTATTCATCCTCCCTCTCATTTCTATTCCTTTCAAATACACTGTATATATTCCAACAAGCAGAGCGTGTGTATTAAATGACAGTTTAAGTGAAACAACACCGCGTTCTACTCACAACCCGTGCTTTCTGCTTTCTGTCCTCTCCTCCCACCAGGGTAAAGAGGAGTACAGTAACGTGTGGCAGTCTCTGCAGAACTCGGGTCCTCCTCACCAACCTCCTGCTCACTGGCAAAATAATGTAATTATGTTTGGATGTTTTTAATAAAGGAGAAAACGGCCAAAATACGCGTTTCCAGATTCACATCTTTTAAGATATGTGTACTAATGTAGTATTTGTTCGTACTTTACAGGCCTCGGCTGGTGGCATCAGACTGTTGAAGAAAAACGAAGACGCCCACTCCCTGTTCCCCACGCAGAACGCAGCCAATAAGGTAAACACGCTTGTAATCTCCTCTTTTCTTTCTTTAATCTCTTATGATAATTAATGCCGTAAAGGGCATGTACAAACTTTTAAGGTTGGCAGTGGTCAGAATCACGTCCGGACATGTTAAATCGTTCAGTAGCTGATTTCTCATGCCCGCTCTGTTGTCTCCTCTCATATTTCTCTCAGGCCAACACTGAGTTTGAGGACCTGATAGCCAGTCTCAAGATATCCAAGGGAAGCCAGCAGACCCCACATCCTGCTGCGCCTGCACAAGCACCCGCCAGCCAATCAGATGGGCCATTGTCTCCACAGTCCTTTGCCATGGTGAGTATCAAAGGCACCAAATTTTCCCAAAATACATGGTGACTGATAACAGTGTTTGTCCCACGTGTGTAAGTAATGTAAATAATTATCCAGAGAAAGATCATTGATCATGTTTTTGTCTCGGATAATTGAATTGAGATTGCGTTTGCTGTTGTAGAAGGGAACCCTGATGCTAAAGGAGATGCTGAAGATTGACAGCGCTGGATCAGGAAGTCCCTCCTCCCAGGAGACGGCTAACTCCGCCTCCTCCGGAGACCACCAGCAGCAGAACAGGAGACGATCATCCAAAAAACTTGGTAACTGACCACTGATCACGACATTACAGAAACATTCTCTAAAACCGCGTCAAGTAGCTAAAATTAACAGTTTGAGAAATTTCAGTCCAGAAATAAAGAGATGAGTAAAATAACTAGTATCAAGAAAACGGTTGAATAGACTTCTAGACTCACAAACACAAGTTTCTGCATCCTCTCCAGCGGCAAACATGAACGTCCCCCACGGAGACGCAGCAGTGCTAGCTTCTCCTGCGCCCCCCGGCGCGGCCAACCTCCCCAACACCGCGCTGGGCAGTAAAGTGTCAGAGCTGGTGTGTGTGTGCGCGGGGTTGGGCATAGCACCACCTGAGTTCAGCTACATACGGAACAGACAGGTAACACTGCCTACAGTATGTTTATCTAACAAGGCTTCTGCTCTGTGTCACGTTCTACCACATTTTACACACCTTTGCTTCTATATGCTGCAAATATGATCTTTCCTTTTCTAAATGTTGTCGTCTGTGTGTGTGTGTGTGTGTGTGTGTGTGTGTGTTTCCGTGTGTGTGTGTAGGGTCTGGTGGTGTGTCAGGTGAAACTGTCCAGCGGGTTGATGGTTCATGGCCCACAGTGTCAGTCAGAAAATGACGCCAAGGAGAAAGCTGCCTTCTTTGCCTTACAAAGACTGGTACAACAAACACACACACACACATATTTGTGTTGACGTGTGAACGTGTGCGTGACAGGAGCGTGTAGAGCGTTTTAGTGACGGCTGCGGTTGGTAGGCTCTTGATAAATAATAAATCACGACTGCTAAATGTTCTGTAGAAGCAGCATGTGATGCATTTATTTGTGTCAAAAATGCAGAAAATTGCAGAAAATGAAAATGTTGACAGGATTTGATTTATCTGTATTTTCATATCAGGGATGTAATTTGCATGATGGGTCATTCTTGATGGTGTCTATTATATCAGAACACAGACTGAGAATAGAACATTTTTATGCTATTATTTTTATTATCTAGCTCTCTTTTAATTACTAACTGTTGCAAAGTCGTCATTTTAAAGAAAGTTAAAGATGAGAGAGTTTCCTTTTCAGTCTAAATATGAGAAGATAAAGAAGGTTAAACAGATTGTTCTTGATGACATCAGGCTGCTTTTAATATCTGGTAAACTGAATACTGCCGTTCAACCTTTTCTGTCTGTGTTTATCTGTAGAACTCTGTGGGGTCCGGCTTCCCCCTCCCACCCGCTCTGTACCCCGGAATGGGCCAGATACGACCTCCACCCATCAGAGGCATGAACCCTGTCTTCAACCAATCAGGTCAGTTCGATGCATACGCGGCTGTGATAGAGGGCTACACCTGCTCTTAACTACTACAGATACTGCAGCTCTGTTTTCTTTCCGTCTTAACCTCGTCTGTCTGTTCTCGCGTGTTTGTTTTTAGTTTGACTGTCGTCTCTTCTGTCTCATGAGCAGTGAGACTTGCTTGATATAAAGGGTCGTATATAAATGAATGAACCGCAGCTTTTCAATGAGCGGGTTTCTCATCAGTGTATCTTTTCTGCAGCTGGCTTGCTGTTGCCTCCTCAGGGTTACCCTGGTCCTCTGTGGGGAATGACTCTGCCTCCCCACCACCAGAGCCAACCGTTCTACGGAGCGCCAGGGACCTTCCCTGGTGCTGCCGGCCCCCAGCCTGCAACATCACTGCCCATCGGCTCACACAACCAGTTCATCCCGTTACAGGTCAGCACACAAACACACACACACACACACATATATTTTAAATCTTATAAAGTTACGCTACAGTAACCAGGCTTTTCTTTTATCTGTGAACATCGGCAGGTGACTAAGAAGCGGGTCTCGGCCAACAAGAAGAACCAAGAATCTCGCGAGTTCTATAGCGCCGCCCATACGGTCGCCAGGAACCAATCACAGAAAGCCCAAAACCAGCTTTCTGGCCAATCAGAACAGCCGCACCAACACGCCGCTAACAATGAGCCTTCTTCGTCCAGTCCCAGACCAGCAGATGCCACATCTGGGACTCCTCCGCGCCAAAACCCCCCGTCGACAGGCCACACCCCCAGCTCCGCCTCCAAGAGGAAGCACAGGAAGCTGGCTGTCAACTTTAAAGCGGCTAAAGTCTCTGAGTGATGATGATGGTGATGATGATGGTTGTGTGTGTGTGTGTGTGATACATGCTGCTGTATCAACGTCTAACTCATCTCTGATCATAACCTCGTCATTGTGAAACATTTCAGTGCAGAAAACGGCTTCAGTCGGGCTGAGGGCTCAGAGCAACATTGGATTTTTTTTTATTTTTATTATTATTATTTTTTACTAAAAGTTAAATTTTTCGACGTTTGCTATATTTGTGCAGCATTTTCGTTCTTGTTTTGTTTCCCTGTAGCTCAACAACAGGGCAACAAACAGGAGTGTTCAGCTGATTGGACGTGATGTAAACAAACCTCCCGGTCAGCCAGATGGATTCGTTGCTCAAAGACGGCCTGCAGCACAATATTATCAGTATCTGCAATGTAGGAACAAAGCAACCAATCAGAATCCCACATTAAATAACAATAACCACGGTGCAACATTTTGGGAAGAAACGCTACGATCCACGTTAACCGTCTTAAATCGGTTTGAGTTAGCCTGACGCTCGTTTTTATTTGCAGTGTGACGTTCAGTAAACGTCCCCACGCTGCGTGTTTGAAGGTCTAGTGAAGCCAAACACTGCCTATAGAAAGTGCATCGTCTTAAGGAAATACGCATTTTAGTGAAAATTCCATGGAAAAACAATAACTGCTCACCAGCGCCAGCATGCTGAAAACATGAGGGGTGGGTTATTTACAAAAATAACTCCACTAAACTTGTATTGTCTGAGTATTATGTGAATTATTTCAAACAAGGCTTTTTGTGTATTAATACAAACTATGAAATCTGCCTCAAATCAGATTTTCTTTTTCTTTTTTTTCAAGTTTTTACTAGCTCTGCCTCTACACGTCTTTCAAATGTTGCCTTCTGTATGTGCAGCTGAGGGACAGCAGTAGTTTCCACATGGACTGTAGGTGAATGACTGAGAACACGAGTAGCTGCTGGTCACCGTGTAGATGGAGCCTGACTTGAACCTGGATCTTTGGTGTCGGGAACATGTAGCCACGATAGAAGCCCTTCATCAACCGCCTGCTTTCCTCTGAACGGTCACACAGACTTGATTTACACGCACGTACTGTATTTTAGAAGACTGGTTTGCATGTAAACAGTGTTTGTTTGTGTTTTAGGTGGGTGTGTTGGTGTATTATTAATAATGATGGTGGCCTGTTAAGGCTACACTGATCAGAAGATGAAGCAGTGGCTCAGCACTGTTAATGTGGCCAACACTGATGTTGTAATGTTTTGTGATTAGTTTTTTTTTCTTCCCCTCATCAAGTTTCGCTTCATTTTATACTTCTTTTTTTTTTTTAATTGGTGAAAAGGTTTCGGGGTTTAATCTCAACACACTTGCAGAGCTGCTTCACACCAGCACGTAACCCAGAGTCCACCTGCAGTAACAGTCGCCTTTAATTCCTCACTTTTATTTTTATAGACTGGACCTTGTGAATAAGTCGGTTTTTTATTTTAATTTTAATGTTACGATAAATGTGTAGAATCTGTCGGCCTGTGTTGAATTCTGCTGGAGTTCAGAAACACTTTTCTACACTGCCAGAGAGTTCCAAAAGCATCACATGAGGCTGAAAAAAAAGAGAAGGATTTACCCTTTATTTTTGGTTTGTTCTCCTCTGTAGTTTTCCCCTTGATGTATAGTTTTAAGATTTAAAAAAAAAATCTTGTAAATATACAGAAGCTCATTTGACTTAAGTAGAATTTTGGAAAAGAAAACCGCCAATTTGGATTTTATTAATTGCAGAGATTCTTCGCTGATAAAAGTGACCAACGTCAACAGTTTCAAGTTAATGACGACAGTTGTGTTTATCTGTATCATGTTAACGTGTGTGTGTGTGTGAGAAATGAATCAGTTGCAGTCAGTCACGTATGGAGGCGCCTTGTTGTCCGTTTTTGTCTCTGTGTAAATGCAACCAATGAGCATCATGTATTTAATGCAAGACGAGATGGATGATGATGATTTACTTTATGGCACAGATGCATGCATTTTAAAGTATTCATATTCATATTTTCTATAAGTGCCCACTCAGTCAAACATAGTAAGTCTCTATGATGCTTTCGAGAGGATTCCAGCAGATTTTGGTTGTCGTTTTCCTAAAGCTGTGTGGCTATTTTAAATCCTGGCCTTTATTATTATCATTATTATTATTATTAATATTATAATACACCTTTATACAGCTGTACTTATTTACCCAATCACACATGCGTAGAAAATCTGTCCATTTTAAAGATTTCTTTTCCTGTACCAGCTATGGATTTTATCGGTAAACTTTTTATAGACTGTCTTGGGGTCTTTTCTAAACTATCAGAATAATAATATTGTTTCAGTGATGTTTGTGGTGAAGCTACAGTGAAGGAAGCAGCTGTAGCAACAAGTGATGTGTATTTACTTTGTCCTTGCTGTGAGGGACACCAGCCTACAGGACGTCTTCAATGGGGTTGTTTTTAAGGCTGATATCCTTACGCCAAACCCTGGGACTCAATCTATAAGGCTCTGGTGCAATAAGGGGAGGTTTTAAAAGGAAATGTGGAAATTGAAGCACACCTGTTGTTTGTTTGTAATTTTTTTTTTTTTTTTTTTGCATATTAAAAGAAGTAGCAAATTCTCAATATGAAGAGATAATGACATGCTGTTTTGATTCAGGAATGTGCTGTACATATACATGGATTAAATTGACTTTTTTTGTTAAAACATGGCTGCTTCTTTCTGATATAAGGACATATTTTTCTGATTTTTTTAAATTCAATTGTTTTTTTGTGTTTTTTTTTAAGCTAAGAGCTGCTGTTTAAAAACAACTCGTGTTCACATGTATGTAGGTTTGGTTTTTGGTTGCTGAAATAATTCCCTCTTCATCCTGGAATGAATCCACTGACCTCTTTGACTGGAAGGATTAGAATGACCGATAACTCTCAACGCACATGTTGCACGTGAGTATTAATATTATTAAAACCGAATGTTAATCATCTGTATGCCGCTTGAATCATTCTTGTGGCACATTTCCTCAGAGTTTTTATTAAGGAGCTTCAACTAACTTTTGGATAGCAAACAGCATGTCTTCAGACATCAGAGATGACTTCCCTACTGTTGAGGCATCACTTTGATTAATGATCCTTAAAAAAATATCAGATCTGAAGCTACAAAACACTTTGTAGTTCAACACTCTGCCACACTGTACTGTAGCTGTTTGCTTCTGGTTTCTATCAGGTGTTGATGAATGTAAATAAAACCAAAGGGAAGCAGCACTTTACAAAAACAAAATAAGACATTTATTCAGTGAGCACCAGTCGGTCAGTATAAGCCTTCTTTTTCCTCAGAAGCTCAAGTTTTGTTTGAACAGAAGCATCATAATCAGACATCAGGAAATCTAACACTTTAAACAGATTGTGTCGAGCATGTTTACGGGCACGACACAGGAACTACATCTCAATCAGTACTTGGTGGGAGAAACTCTTCAGTCATTTAGTGCGCATCGTACAATCTACCTCTACAGAGTAAAAAACAAAAACATTTGGACAATAACAACACATACATATATGTACACATGTTCCAACTTCATCAAAATTTGAAAGTGAACTCACTAGATTTTCCAACTATGTCCTGCTACAGTATAAATTAATCACACATTGATTTCAACTCTAATGCTAACACTAAAGCACAGATGTTAATGTTCAGATCACTTTACTGCAAGCAGTGCGACTTCAGTTTAGCAGAAAAAAAAAAATATCCTGAAATACACTTTGATCCATACAGACAGTTTGTGATAAATGAAACACAATGTTAACAAACCTGGTTTTCAGCAGCGGGCGCCATTCTGAGACTTCAATATTACCCACATACTCTCTCCTATATTTGACGTTACTTAAGTTTCTTTTTTCTTTTCAATATCTGTAGATTTGATCGTTTGATAGGACGAGGACATTATAACATGTTTTTGGGAAAATCAAGTCAGTGGGGAGGAGGATGGTCACGTACGTGCTATTTACATTTGAAAGATTCCAGGAACAACTGGACATTAGAGGATAAGAGTCACTTAAAATAGTCTGACAGATGAAATACTTCAGTGTGTGTGTGTGTGTGTGTTGTATATACAGTAACTATGTTTTCCATATGGTTCACATTGTACTCATACTTATGAGTCTGAGTAATGTTCTGTAATGTTCTTTTTTAAGGATCCCATGAAAAGACCAAAACCAACAACAGATCCTACTAACAAATACTGTGTGTGTGTGTGTGTATCACAGCCTGATTGATCTTATTGCATCTTATTCAAGCTCCATGTTGGTGCCCAGTGCTCAGCTGCTTTAGGAATAACTGAGCCTTAATATTGGTAATTTGTTTTACAAGATTTATATTTTCATTAGCAATCAATGGGCATGACAGTTGGTTTGAGTCTTTTCATGGGATTTGTTGACAACCACAAAAATGCTGAATACTGCATCCTTACCCTGTAAAGAGAAATCATAATTCTAAGTGACTCGCACCTGATTATTTTATTTCTTTCATAATCTGAAACCTGAGTAAATGTACCCGGCCTCTTATTAAGAACCATCTTGGGTCTAAACTACAACACTGTCGTGGCATGTTAGAGTTTGCAAATGGAACATGTTCCAGTAATGTGATCTATTGGTTTGCCTTCATTTTCATACAGTATGAAACAAACGTTTTTGTCAAAATGATGTTACTGTTATGAGGCAATGCATTGTGAAATTACATAAACTCCATTACCATGCAACAGTAACAACACTGACAAAAAACACTACATTGTGTTTTTAGACTGTAGGGAGATGAATGGAAACCAATGACGTGCATTTGAAAATAGTCAGCAAAAATCTAAAAGTCTGTAGCACTGTGCCTTTATTCAGATCAGTTTGTGTCAGTGCAACCTGTCCCGTGTGACGACAAGCTGTAAACTATAAGACTGTTACACGTGTGCTCAATATAAAGACTTGAAATCTAAACTTGGACGGATGTGAAGTAAAGATGAAACTGAACAAAGTGAAAAGAACTCAAGTGTGTGTGTGTGTGTGTGTGTGTGTGTTTCCTCTGACTCCTCAGGTCCTCCTTTGATATGTGTTCCCAATGTATGTGTTCTCTATACACAGCACTATGTAGTGGTTGGAGCAGGAGCGAGTGTGTTGTCCTAACAGGCGTCCTGTCTGCAGCAGCGCAGCCTGACCCGTCACCGCCATGTCTCCCGTCCTCCACGCCTCGCAGTAGTTAGTGGTCAAACGGATTCCTACGGTACTGGAGCCGTGCCATACCAGCTTCTCCGGCCTGGTGAAGACACACACACACACACACAATGTATCTGTATTCTATTTGTATATGAGGGCATTGATGATCACTTTATCAGTTTGACAGATTCTCACATCAAGGTTTTAACCATTTATTGCTACTGTGACTCATCAGTTTGGACACAAATACTTTTCTGTCCTACACACACACTCACCATGCTGAGTCAGTCATCACGTCACGTCCGTCGAAAGAGTAGATGGACGTGGACGGGTCAAACGTGCCTCCATTCCCAGAGAAGATGGACATCCAGCTACTGAACAACACCTCACCCTGAGAGGAGAGAGGTGAGAGGAGAGGAGAGGATTAAGTTGACAATGAATGTCAACAGTTAACCCATCATTCATCAGGTCTTCCAGGATGTCCTCCTCACCCTGAGATTAACCACAGGCATGTCAGTGCGGTCCACCTTCCTCACGATGGTGGCCAGGTCCTGGAGGTGTGAGGACAGGAAGGCTCTGTATGTGGCTGTTAGTCCCACAGCACGAGCCTGCTGGTAGCACTGGAAGTCTGCCCCGCGGATGCCTCGCATATCTCCTTTCAGCGGGGCGTTCAGAGCTACGAGATGGAGCTACGACAGAGAACACGGAGATGATACGGGAAACTTAGTTCTGGGTAACTGGGTGTGGTACAGAGAATATGATGTGTGTGTGTGTGTGTTTATTACACTCACTCCAGGAACAGCGTCAAAGGTCTGTGGCAGCACGTTATAGCTGGGCTGATATCCTCTACTGCCCTCCTGCAGCTCCTGCACAACAAATACATCAGTTAGTGTCTGTGTGTCTGCGTGTGCGTGTGAGTGAGTGAGTGAGTGAGTGTGTGTGTGAGTGTGTGAGTGAGTGCGTGCATGAACCTGGCTGTGGCTCCTGTGTGGTCGGCTCCATTCTCCAGGCCGGCTGAGGGACCCTCCTGAGGGTGATGGTCCTTGCTGGATCAACTCCCCAAGCTGGAATAAGGTTACACATTCACATAATGACAAATCCATCAAATCACATGTAATCATCCCTGTTTGTAGTCAAGAAGAATGTTAACATGTTTGATAATCACAGGGACTGGATAAAATGTAAGTCTACGTGTCAAGCCGAACACACACATGCAATACACACCTGAACCTTGCGCCATCCGTTCTGTGCCCTGATGTACAGCTCTCCTCCTCTTTCAGACACGTACGCCAAGGTTCCCTCTGCAGCGCGCTGAGTCTCTCTGGTCAGAGCGCCGCTCGTCTTATAGGTGACCACCTGAACACACACCGCAGCATCAGTGCTGTGTCTTAATGATGCTTACTCATTGTCGACTGTAACTTTATACATTTATTTCCAATAGAGTTACATGAGATCAGAGTAACTTACTGGGTTGGCATATCCTGGAGAACCCGGGGGCCCAGCAGGACCAGGAGGGCCAGGTACACTGACAGCTAATGACAACACACAAAGACAATAACAGTCAAGTTTTATTTAAGCAAGCTGAGCGAAATGACTTCTCAATGTCTCCCTTACACACACACACACACACACACACATACTTGATTCGTGTGCAGATGGAGGGCCAGGGGGTCCAGCAGGGCCGGGGGACCCTCGGGGACCAGGACGTCCGAACCCAGAGGGTCCAGGCTGGCCAGGAGAACCAACAGGACCTGGAGGACCCACAATGGACTCACCTTTTGGACCCTACAGGAACACATACAGTAAGTAATTAATGCTCTTACAATGAATCATTTCAAATGAATTTCGATTAGTAATTGTATTTCAAAAACTCCAATTCAGGAGCGAGACTGAAAAAAAACCCAGTATAGTCAGGATGTAGTTTATGAAAATCACAACTCACCACAAGTCCCGACCTCCCTGGCAGCCCCGGAGGACCAGACGGGCCCGAGTCACCCTTTTCACCCTTTGGACCTCTGGATCCTTGATTACCTTTAGCACCCTGAGAGAGCCGCACAAACAAGACAAACATACAGAAGATCAACCACAGCGCCAAGAAAGTAGGTTTAGAAGTGTTAAGATGCTGGCTAACCTATTGGGAAACTATACACTGTACCATATTTGTCTGACATAGCCTGTCCCATAAGCAGTTAGCAAGTAAAGAAGGCTTAATAAAGTCATACAGTGCAACCAGTAGTAGCAGTAGTAGTGCAACAGTGGGTGTGATTTATCTTAAAAAAAGCATGCTTCCAAAGTAGTGACCAAAATTAAAACTGGAGATAATTAAAGCAGCATTTAGAGATTTATGACCACTTGGGGGCAGCAGAATCAATATATCACGACAAAGTTGTTGTTGTTGTTGTTGTTGCAAACAGCCTATTAGGTGTCTAGTTGTAAATAGGTGCAGGTGTTTAGAATGACCCAAAACAATGAGCTGAAAGACACTTTAGAAAACGCTGGTGTGATGGTTTGTTGTTATGAATGAGGTGTCATATTTGGTGCAGCTTTGACATGACATGAATCCTCGCATCCTGGATGATGTGTTAATAGAAACAGCAAAGTATTTTATTTCAGATGCTGCCGGTCAGTGTTTTAAACTGAACTGATGGACGTGCCTCACATCCTCTGGCCTTGTTGGCACGATATGTACAGTGTATGACACGTATGTACTCACCACAACTCCATCTGGAAAGCCGGGCGCTAAGAAGAAAGATGAAACAACATAAATGACACACAGTGACTGCTGTCGTTTACCGTCGTTAAGCAAATCAGTTTAAATCAAACGGGGACCCAGGTGTTAGGTGAGAGGCAACCAATGGCAGCTAATTGGATATATTCGTTGTTGAGGTCTTACCAGGTGTACCTGGCTCTCCAGGTGTTCCCACATCTCCTTTGTCTCCTTTAGCTCCAACTGAATATCCCCCTGTTCCTGACTCCTACACACACACACACACAAACAGAAAAAAATTAACATAACACACACACACCACCACATTTGTGACCACCACATGCGCACAAACTGAACTCCTCCACAACCAGTCAGCATACAGTACATATACAGACTGTTGAGCACAAAAGTTGAATTAATTGTTAAAAAGTCAAACATTTGGTATATTATTAAAAAAAACAAAAAAAACAGATGACGTTCGTTAAAAACCACACTGCAACAAAACAGCTGTTAAAAACAAGGGATACATGCTGTAGACGGCAGCACAACAACCCTCTCTCCACTCTACATTACCTGTTCATGGAATCATAGTGAGTTTAAACTGTTGTGTCTTTTGTGTTGCTTCGATGTGTTTTACAGTCAGTTACCCTTGTTACCATATACCATGACTACTTCATTAGTAGTAGCGTAAACTGGTTGCAATATTCTGTCTAAACACAAAGAAATATAGATGGATCTCCACATTCGTATCAACATTAGCACAACCAGATAATTCATTTTCTTTTATCTATCTATATAATATAATATGATTATACCTGCTAAAGATACACATTATCCTGAAGGGACACATGGAGTAACATTCCTCAACACGCTCCATGCAGCAAGGAGAAGGTTCAGAGACTCTAATTCAGATACGTTTACGGAGGAGGCGTCACCACATCCAAAGACTCAGTAGTGAAATTAGAATAAACGGGCATCAGATTCCAATCTGATTGCATCCAACCAGCTTCTATAATCCTGTAATGTTTAGTCCCTTATTTGATTTGATTGTAATTCAGCCACGCAGAAACTGTGGAATCACCTGAGGCTACGGGAGACACTTCACACAGTTTGAATAACAGATCCCACACACCCAACACCACTAAAGGAACCTCATCTATCTACTGCATGAAATACAGACCAGAGATTAATTTACTTTCCTTTCAATGCAATCAATAAAGGAAGGAGATTTTGTTTCTTTTTCAGAAATAATTGAGAATAGATTTTTTGTAGTTCCTGTTTTGTTTGATTAAATTGAAAAGTGATACAGCGCCAACTCTGGTGCACAAACAGTAGAGGAATGAGGATCCTTCTCCCTGTTCACCCAGATTCTCCCCGAGATGATGAGGAGGGTAAAGACAGACGAGACAAGCAGGATTCAGACTCAGACCCCCTTTAACAACCGGCATTAACATTCCTGACTGATCAGACTGAATATGCAGATGAAATCTAGGTGTAAGTGCACCCTAGAAAAACTGAAGTTCTGTACAATGAATGCTAACACCTGGTGAAAGAAGGTCAGAGACACAGACATGTAGTTGTTTTGTTTTTTTAAAGAGGAGAAGGCCAGGAGAGGAGAGGGTGGGGAGAGGAAGAGGAGGAAAAGAGGAGGAGGTAGGAGGTGCTGTTTGTAGCCCAGACCAGAGAGCTGCCATGCTGCTACACCCACACACCAACAGAACCACCAGATGGTCCCATTTCAAGCTGAAACAGCCCAATCAGATGGTCCGACTCAAACTTACTCGTCCCTTTTTGCAGTGCGGTCTGGGTCGCACCGGAAACACTGTCTTTAAGATTCAGAGAAGAGCAGCGCAGTCAGACTAAATGATTCAAGTCAATGAATGATCACTTGAAAATGAGCTTTACACACATGGATATAAAAACATCATTCAATAATAGTGGCAATCCTTACATTGAAACTTATTTTATTTTCTATTATCCTCTGGGGAGAGGTGGCGGTTGATAATACCACAACATGTTCTAATTCCACACAATAGAGGCTTTACATATCTATAATTGATGCTCAGTGATGTGAAAGCCATAAACGTTTTGGTATTACAGGTAATAAATGAAAATCTCTGGAAGTGCATTTTAATGGACTTATTCATGAACTCTGTTTTAAGGTGGGCAGACATTGTGTGTTTATTCATCATCGTCATCTTCTTCACCACCTGAAAATGAAAAATCAGAGAAATTGACAAAAAATAAATAAATCCACAGATTAATACTTACTCCATTCAGTCCGAGAATTCTTCCTGGGAGTCCAGGTGCACCTGGAGAACCCGGAGGACCCGGAGGTCCCTGAGAATAAGAGACAGAGACTCATATAGAGAAAGAGAATATACAGTGTCATGCACATTAAAGGCACATGCCCAGTGTGTAGTAGTGTATAGTAGTGTATAGTAGTGTATAGTGCCCCATGATAATCAAGACAGAGCAGAATATACCTACATACGTGTGTTTCAGAGTCACAAAAACTGAACTGAAGTATACGTGAATATACCTGTGATTTACATATTTAAATACATTAATGCAATACATGCTGATTGCTCGCCTAACGAACAAGAAATGAACTGTTTTTCATTTTCCTCTTACCGGTAGACCAACAGCATCTCCTTTCTCTCCTTTCCTGCCCGTCATACCAGGTCGTCCCTGCCGCAAGAAAAAATGAAAAACACAACTATTTGTACTCGCCACATCCTTAATTAGAGAAGTGTGTTCCTTCAAAACAAGTAAAGCAAATGAACAGATCAAATTAGAAATTAAGTGAATGTCTTTTATTTGTCTTGGCACTGACAAATAAAAAAAGAAATACGTGATACTCACCGGGCGACCGGGGAAGCCATATTCTCCTTTTAGTCCAGTAGGTCCTATTGGGCCCTGAAATAAACAAACACACATTGATGTACTATTACAGATCAACACAATGTGGGACTTATAGATTTGTGTATAGCCTTTTCTCTAACACAGGAATACATTATTACATTATATAATGTTTGTGAATATCATTGTTCTATTTATTATGAACTCACCATAAGTCCAGCAGGTCCAGGGAATCCACGGTCACCCTGTAAAAAGACATGTGGAGATTTACATTATCTACAGACCTGCATTTACAGTAACTTCAACCACTGCAGTATGACTAAGCATCAGTTAGTTTGTACGGTGCTAGAGTCACATGAGCGGTGAACGGTTACTTGTCTGATACCTTGATGCCTTTGGGCCCCTGAGGGCCTCTCGGTGCTGATAAGAGTGATCCATCAGCAGCGATGGTCACCCCTGGCTCTCCTTTCTCTCCCTGTTAGCACACAGAAATGAAAATGAAACCTCTCCAACTTTAATGTTTTAACTCTGATTAGTAACATATTCCACAGCGTATAGATTTAACATTTTTAAATGTGTGATATTTCCCTGCATGTCACTGTTACATGTTAAGGCTGCTTCAATATAAAATGTTTATAGAGGTTACATGCAGCTCGATTTTCTCACCTTTAACCCTGCTGGTCCCTGGATACCTGAAGGGCCCATGTCTCCCTTTGGTCCTCTGGGGCCCTGGGGAGAGAGGAAAGGATTGTAAGGCAGAGCTGGAAGTTTTAGTTGAGGCAAATGATAGCATTTCAAAAGAAAGGTCACGAGTCTTTGTAAATTTGAGGATTATTGTGATTTTCACGGGTCCTGGATTCACTGAGGACTCCACCGTCTATAACTGAAACATTGTTGTACTTTACCTACCCTGTTTAGCCCAGTGACAGCAAAAGCAAAATTAGAAAAAAAAACTGTTACATTCCTTTCAAATAATCATTGCATCTTTGTTTTATTTGTTTGTTACGCATGCTCAGGTTAATGTGGTATTGCAAAATGCTCTTACAGGAAATCCAGCTCTGCCAGGCAAGCCTTCAGGGCCCTGCAACACACAGGCAAACACACACACACACACATTCATACACACACATGCTTGTGAATACATGTGCAACCGTACAAGCAAAAGCAGCAGGGCTGGGTTAATGATCTTTTCTGACAAAGCCAAAATCCACTTGCTCATACACAACATCATCAATAAACAAAACTGCAGCCAGTTCGCTACATTGTCGGTTAAACTTCAGTAAACGGCTCCTTGTATTGTAGTTCAAAGTTGAATATAGCGGACGTAACTTTCTGCACTGTACACAGGTGTGAGTAGCGGTTAAACATTCATCACCTTCCTTCTATCCTTGTCACTTGCATTTTAACTTTGCATTAATAGCTCACTGCTACGCACCATAGGTCCTGGTGGTCCCCTGATCTGTGAGAAGTTGAAGATGCCATCTGTAACATTGAGGAGCACCTGGAGATAGAACACAAATTCAGGTACTATTAGCATATTTTTCATATTTTGAAATGTGTAAAATTCATTAAGGAGGTCTTGGAAATGGTTGTGGCACCTCAGTACAGCAATAAAATCAGAGCTATGACATCTGGTTTTAAAAAAAATAAAAAATTATATATATATATATATATATAAAATAAAAAAGAAATGGCCAGTAAATTTGAAGAATGTTATTAAATGTCATTGTGAAGTAGCGCATACGTCTTGCAGATTAATGACGGGTCCAGGAGGTCCAGGAGGTCCAGGAAGTCCAGGTGGTCCTGGGATACTGAGTCCATCAACACCACGATCACCCTGCAGGACATAAAATACATCTAAATAAAGGAGCAGTCAACATTATCAAAATGTATGAAAATCATACTCTTGTTCAACTCTACCTTAGTTCCTTGACTGCCTTTTTCTCCTTTGATTCCCTGTTTATAGAGTAAAATAGAAACAAACAATCAATCAATAAATCAATGGTGAAGGGTGATTTGAATAAACGGTTATAAATTAGCATCACCCTGAAACAGGGAAAATCTTACTAACACTTTAGTGTAGCCAGATTAGCGCTGTAGCTTATATTTGTTCAAACATTCCTCATTGAAAAAACAAATGAATATGAATAATTCACTGATATACAGTTTTACATTTTTACATACATAGCTTATTTCTATATTTTTAACCTGGTGTAAACTACTAAGCTACTAAACTACTAGCTACCAACCTAGCCTCTGGGGATTAGCAAAGCAGCTAGCTATTAGCGAACTATTAGCATTCTAGCTAATTTAAAAAAGTTGTAGGTGACTATTATTTGATTATCAATTCAGCACATAGAGGAAGTGATAATTTGAACTCACTGACACCACCACCCCACCCCCCACCAATGCTTTGACCTCATTTGGTGGAGGCTAGATGTTTACCTGTAGTTTTTGTGCTAAGCTAACACCACACCCACAACATCTCAATAAACAGTCTGGAATAGGAGGGTATGAGCCATTCAGTGACTACAGATACAGAGAGTAAAGAAATAATAAACTAAACTAAATTGTTTTATCTAGCTAACTTCTGGTACAAAGCTCTGATATTACCTTAGGATTTGTAATATTAATATATATAATTACAGAATTTGAGATTTCTTTGTGTATATACCTGCTAGTTACTTACCCTTGCACCTGGTAGTCCAGCAGGACCCTGAAGACCCTCTGATCCTGGGTTCCCTGGATCACCCTGCAAACACACACAGACAACTGATCCACAAGTTGTACGGACAGTTGCTTTCACTGCTGTATGTTTAACTAGAGTTGCATACGTAAGACATATCACATTTCTTGGTAACATTTAAATCTATATAGCCTACCAGATTACAGGACTTAATTTAATACATTATGAGAAATGCTTTTCATAGCCACCATCTCTCACTTCATATCTGTACTTTAACGTCTACTGACAAGTAAACAAGAGTGAAGATCATACACTGTATGACTGTGACGTTTATAAATCTTACCTTGACCCCTGTAGCACCTGTGGCTCCATCCTCACCCTACAGAAGACATGACAGAGATCTTCAACCAATCAGCAACCAGGAACAATAAAGAAGTAAAGTATATATACAAGGACACAGTCCTCACAGAGGCACCATACATACATTATCATCAGCTGTTAAAAACAGAATACTAGCTAACATCTGCAGGCATTATGCATGCATTTACCAAATACAAATAAATAGATCACCTTAAGGCCCGGTGGGCCTGGTAGACCAGGGGAACCCTAGAAAAAACAAAAAGAAAATCGAATCAATCTGTATACGAAGCAGTAAATACATAAAAACACACAGAAACATGTACACTCTCACACTGACCTGTGGGCCTCTGACTCCAGCTCTAATGAGCATGTCACTCTTGCCAGATCCCTCCATATCCTGAAAACAACAGTCAGATGTTACACATCAAATTGAAACCTTGGCAACATGGTGAGGGTGATGTAACTGAATGAAATGGGGTCACCTCTACAAAGAATTTGGTTCCTGGAACTCCAGGGGGCCCGGGGAGTCCAGGTGGACCTGCAGGGCCTCTCTGTCCCTGTGGACCTCTGGGCCCTTGCGGCCCTTGAGACCCTACTGTGCCCATAGAGCCACATTCACCCTGCAGAGATAAAGAATAACAGAAAACTCTTGTTACCTGCTTCGCTAACATTACGTTGCCCTTATTCTAAACTTAACAAACAACCAGAAATGTGTGGATTTTGGAGTAGAAAATAGAAATATACACTAATACACTGTGTGCAGTAGATTTTTGCAATACTGATGATGATTATTCGCATAAATTACCTTTGGTCCAGGTGACCCAGGTAACCCTTGATCACCCTAAAGATGTAATGAAGGAAGAAAGAAAGAGGGATTACTTCTGGAGTAAACACTTCATGGAACCTACGTATTTATATTTGGAAAATGAGAAAATTGAATATCAGTATGACTGTGGTTGCCCATATGTCAAAAACAAAGTGTAAGAATATTTTTTTCTTGATTACAGAACCATCTGCCTCTGTACTGAATCCCAGCAAACAAAAAGGGGATGGTGTATGTGTGTATACATGGGACACTGTGATACTGATCCCACCTTCTCTCCTGGTGAACCTGGAACCCCATCTTTCCCCGCTGAACCCTAAACAAACAAATACACACAGACACAAGCAGTGATTAATAGCTAGTGTGATAAGTCACAGAAAGAATGGTAGTATGGAAATATAGAAAATGTGAAGCTAAGCTGTCTGTTGACCCTTTAGCCATTCCAACAAGGGGCCAATGCCAAATCCAAAGGTGACGGTCAGTTTAAAGGAATATCCAACTTCCTTGTCAAAGTGATGAGATCATACGTGCCAACACTGTTCTGTGCCAACTGGCTTCAGTGCTTCATGCCAACACTTCAGCATAGACGGTATCGAGCGATGGACCTTACTGTCAGAGAAATTGAACTGTTTTTTTTTTTTATCACAGTTTCCAACTTCCACACAAGATTGGGCTGCATTTGATCTGTTCTGTCTTTGAGCTTAAATGTAACATGAAGCAGTGACGTCAGCAACCGACAGGTGAAGCGCTGATGATTTCGTAGTTTTTCTTTATGACAACAGGAAAGTTGACACGCGATTATTAAAACATTCAGTGTATTCCTTTAACCAAGCAGCACTGGATCAAAGTACAGCAATGTTTCCGTACCATTTATTTAGTACGGACTGACAACACAGTGTACCAGAGGCCTCACAGGTTTTCAGTAAAGCACTAAATTCCAAGGCAGACTAATGTTTGGCTCAATACATTAAATCAATTAAGTGAAAATGCTGGAAAATATTGATGTTCGTTGATTGGCTTGCCGGTCCATCCAGCATTTTAATCTGTCAATCAACTGTAGTGAAGACATTCATGATCCCCAGAGGATGAATGAATGAATACTGCCCAACACTTCAGGACCGTGAGGCATCCTCTGCAGCATGTTGGAAGCAACATCCTGCTGCTGTAATCATTAGTACGTATGCCTTGAAACTTTGCATTGACTGAGAACGGCAGCAACACAACAATGAAAAAATAAATCGGTTACAAAAGGCAGATTTGTTCTTTAACCATGTTGGATGACAGAAGCACAAATTGCAGCTCAGATGAGGTTATAACAGCACGTTTGTTTTCAGTTACCTTCAGTTCAGTCAGTGAACAGTGAAGTGACACTTTGCTGAAATATTTGCTTTGCTGCAAATATTGAAAGTAACTAAAACTGACCAAATATTGAGCAGGTTATATGTAAAGCAGTGATATAGTATATAAACACACACACACACTCATACGCAGAGCACATCATCCAGTGTGACATGGTTGGAGATAATGTACAGTCATTAGCCTGAGCACTGGAGCAGTGAGCTAAAGCTCTTCATCACAGATGTCACTGTTTTAACACAGAGAAAGTGTCATTTATTTAAATACTTGTGATGCTGCTTCAGTACACTGTCTTTTGACTGTAATTCTGCCTTTTTATCGTTTGCTGGATTACCGAGCAAACCAGGACAATATACCTCGCCTGATACCCGAGCAGACCCGAGGTCGAACCCTGACCCGGAGGCTAAACTGGACTCAGAACTGAACCCAGAGCTGAACCCAGAGCCGAGGCCAGAGTACAACTCCGAGCTCAAACCTGAACCTTCAGACCCAGAACCACTAAACCAATCCTCAAACATCTGGAACAGAGACGAGGAGGAGGAGGAGGAGGAGGAGGAAAGTAGACAACAAGAGGAGGAGGGGACAGAATGATTGGGGGGAGATGAAGGAAAGAAAGAAAATAAATAGAGGAACAGAGCTAGGATAAAAAATGAAAACAGGCTGGTCATTGGCTGAGACACACATGAATATTGATCAGTACAGTATAGTTTGAGGAGAAATGATCATTTAAGGTAAACATATAAGATCTTACATAAGCGACTAAAAGGTGGAAAAGAAGAGAGGCAGACAATACTCCGTGACAATAAATGCAGAAATACAGGATTAACATGTCAATAAAGCAGTTGAAAAGTACACATACAATTCTTACGTTACAACATTTTTACAGCACTTAAACTTTTTAATGCCAAATTTAACAAAAACAGCTCTTATCTGTGATATGTGATTTCCAATAAAAATTAAAACAGATAGTTTGACTTAGTCCCAGCCTAGTCTAGCTAGCATGAACTGATGAAGCCTCTTGGATGAGAGGTGAAACGTCTTCAAAGACAAATAACCAAGTCCAGTTGCTTTCGATTTAATTTCCTTGAGATATCAAGTAGTCAGTGTAACTTTTTGTCTCACAATTATCATTTTTATGCACAAAAGAAACAGCATTAGGCACTAAAACTAAAACTTACTGGTATTCCTGGTTTGCCTTGGAGCCCGTCTTTTCCAGGGATACCAGGTGGTCCAGCGTGGCCAGGAAATTGGCCTGCATCAGAGGATGAGACGATGGGTCCGGGAGGACCAGGAGGTCCTGGAGGCCCTGGTGGACCAGGAGCACCCTGCAGGAAAGAGAGTTTCCACTTTGTCTGTCAGATCAACCATCACACTATTTCATCTACTTACATCAGAGGTCTGTTTCTTACCCTGATGAGTTCAGTGTCACTGTCCAGGTCTTCAAACCCAGAACCCAGGGCGTCCGCTCCGTACTAGAACACAGAACACACACACACACACACACACACACACACACACACAAACTTACACACTGAGATGATTGCGGTTCCACTCAAATCAAGCTTCAAACCCCATAGGCTTGACTCTGATCTTTAATTACTGTTGATTGCATCACAGAAAACAGGATGATTTCATGAATGGATGTTATATTTACAACAAAAACAAAAGTACTAGATACTCACAGGTACACTGCGTGATCTGGGGGGTCCAGGAGGCCCAGGGAGGCCAGGGGGGCCTGGTAAACCAGTTCCTTGTTCTCCCTGTATTGACAGATGGCAAGAGGAAGAAAAGAGGACAAGTACATTTGACATTTGATATAACATTAAAAGTAAAATTGAGTTTGAATAGAGAGTGTAACTATTGTAAAATGTTAGTGTTAGCAACATGTGCGTGTGTTGGCTGTACCTTCTCTCCTTTGGATCCAGCTTCTCCATCCAAACCAGGATATCCCTGCGTTCCTCTCTGACCCTGCAGTAAAAAAACATGGTTCAGTTATTACAAACGATAGAAAGCAATGAAGACATGAGAAGAAATGAAACGAGAAATAACTTACTGGATCTCCTTTATCACCTTTGCTTCCCTAAAAAAGAGAGTGTGGAAGTATTTCAGTGAATGTTAAGCAAAAGATCTGTGTAGGATTTCGGATTACTGCTTATTTTTCTTGAACTTGAAGATGTGAAACACACACCTGCTGTCCATCTCTTCCTGGTTGTCCCGGATATCCAGGGGTCCCTGGTGGTCCTTGTGGCCCTCTTCGTCCGGGCTGACCTTGCCCAGGTGAGAGGGTGGGGCCTGGGAGTCCGGGTGGGCCAGGATGGCCTCTGGGTCCAGGATCCCCTCGCTCTCCTTTTAACCCGTACCTGACATGAGCCTGGAAATATGAGGGTAAGACTCTTATATCATTGATGTGCTGTGTTTATATGCAGTAATGAAATTGTTGCTGTGTAGTATATTTAAAAGATTTCATATAATGTTTTCACTGACATTGACAACAAAGTGCGAACTTACGTCTCCCGATCTCTCCCCTGGCTCTTCTGTCCGGTGTGGCCCTGTAAACAACATATGATGTCATCAACAGGTTTGACCAATCAGATTCCTCTGAGGTCACACTGATAACGACACTTGGCAAGGCTGGCTGACTGGATCCACACAAACACATTGTAAGTATTTCCATGCAGTGAAGGCTGTGAAGAGATGATTTTTTTTATTATGGAGACATGAAGGGGCCAAATTAATAAAACATACATTTACAATCTGCAAGATTAATCTCCATTTTTTTGCTACGTCCTATTACACGTTGCACATATAACACATTGTTTTTCCCATCTGGGCGTATCAGAGTGCATAATGTCTTTAATTTAAACAGTATGAAACTCTTTATTTAACATATTTATTGTCCATTTGCTGAGCAAAATTACTCTTGTCCAACAATGCCCCGTTACACACAGTTATGAGTTATATATTAACATATATTAACCATACTATAATCTGTTTGCAAACACTGTACATGTCTTGCTCAAGTACGCATCATATCCCACAAAATGTATCGCAAACAAGTCACTCCTTCTCCTTTTAGACCCCTGCTGGCCATAGCTAACTAAAACATCCAAACAACTACTATATTTTTTAATAGAGGGTCAGTTTTGTCGATTAAAGATAACTTTTTACTATAACCACGAAACATACCAGATATAGATACCACAGCCAAGCAGGAACACTTATAAATCAGTCATCATGACCCCTGAGAACTTGTTACTGTAAATTCATTCTGACCTCTTGTCATCATTTCTTCACTGGCCTCCGTTGGCGTCTGCTGACCTGAATACTCGTCAAGCTCCACCTCTGGAGCCTCAGTGGGCGGCGCTCTGACCGGAACGCTGTCCTCCTCCTACAGGAGATAGGAAAGACCAGTGTGGAAAGGTAAGAAGATCACCAGAAAACTACTATGGTTTGTCTTGTGCAGGCCACACATCCACGAGAAGTAGTTCAATCAGGACATTTGTTTTCCCTGGTATATTTTTATTGCCAAAGATGTTAAACAATAAATAATGAGATTACTAAAAATAATTTGGATTCATCTGAAGGTCTACAGACTAGTCAAGAAAGTGTCCACCATGACTTTTAATGTCCGGTAAGTGTTATTCAGCTTCTGATGGACAGTTTTCTTTGAAGCTTCAAAGTCAGTGTTGATTATGGGATGTTTGGGGTCAGACTGACTTCCTGATTGTGGGAGGATGAAAGATGGTACCGGAACAGAGAGGAAAAACACTCACGCTACAGTAAGAGCGGCTTCTATTTATCAGAAACGAGGGTGTGCATCATACACAGCAGCAGCAGCAGACATAACAAACACACACACACACACACACACACACACGAATACCACAACACACTGAGCGTGTGAGTCGGCTTCTTTCTCAGAGCCAGCATCTTTTTTACACTGCATTTAGGGGCACTTGTGTCTTTTGCAGGAAGCATCCTGAAGCCAACCTACCTGAGCTGTGCCATATTTTCTCTCCTGCCTGCTCTTCATCATTTCCTCCTCTGTCTCTCTGTCGTCCAGAGCATCGTCTCCGCTGGCGTATCCCGAGGCCTTCATCAAACATCAAATCATGTGTGAATATGAGAAAACAAGCTTGTGGCAAAAAAGATGTAGTGTTCCACTTTTACCAGTTACTGATACCATCAGAAAGGAAAGAATGAATAAAAGAAAAGAAAAAAAGGAAAATTCCACTGCAAACATTCAAGTAAATTCTGTGTTTCTACCTTGAAATCCAGTTGCATGCTGGATGACATTGACATTAATTACATACTCACTATGACACACAGCTCCGCAAAATAAGCAAAACACTGCTCAAGTGCCCTAATTTGGTCAGTCAGTGTAAGTGTGTGAATGCTGCATCAATATTTACTCGTCCTTAATAGTATATTTATTGCTCAGCACTTTAAGAGGGACAATCTTCACTAGGGGGCGCTACTGATGTGTCCATTATTATGTACAGCATTTTCTTACATAAGGATCGTCGTCTTCGCACTGTTCCTCGGCTGCTCTGGGATCATCTTTTATCACCAGCTGCTGAATGGATCCCTGGAGGGAGAGAGAGAGAGAGAGAGAGACCGAGAGAGAGAGAGACCGAGAGAGAGAGAGAGAGAGAGAGAGAGAGAGAGACAGAGAGAGACAGAGAGAGAGAGACAAAGACAGAGAGAGAGAGACAGAGAGACAGAGAGAGAGAGAGAGAGAGAGACAGAGAGAGACAGAGAGAGACAGAGAGAGACAGAGAGAGAGACTGTTAATGTGCTCTTAAATGTATTAAAAGTCATATTCACACTTTAACAGTTACCTGGTAATGATGACTCAGCTTGGCAGACCTGGACTACACTGTAATGTTGCCAGTTACTCTCAGGATATAAATGAGTCGGGTTATTTCACCTCATGTAAACCGATAATTCAAATGTTAGTGAACCACACTGACACCCACACAGCTTCCCCATATTTCAGATGTTTCTGAATAATGATTTATTTTCTCCTCTTACACAGCAGTCAGTTCTAAACTGAAACAAGCCGAAATTTTGAAATTGCAACATTTTTCCAAAGGCAATTCTGAAGAGATCAACGTGATATTCAATAACATCTTGACATCATTACATCACATTACTAAATAATTTCAGTGTCTCAAAATTGTAAGATTTGTACTGAGAAAGTTCAAATAGCTGAAGAAAAGTTGTTTCTATTAACTCGCGTGTGTGTGTGTGTGTGTGTGTGTGTCTCTCTCTCTTCATAAACAGAGAACCAACGTACACACAATGAAGTACAGTCCACTTGCTGATATCGCCATAGAGACCAGATTTCCAAAGACCCACACCAACGTGCACGACACTCACACTCACAGCATGGTAGCAACAGATCTTTTGAGGGGAACATAGAGAGAACTGTCCATTCCTTTGGCCAAAACTCATTTATTATTATTCATTTATAACATTTACAACATTGGCACACAAACACATGCTGATTAAAAAGGGCCCCATGCTGTGACTGCTCTCCTTTGAAGGACAAGACAGTACACACAAGGACACACACACACACACACACACACACGGAGTGACCCACATATTTTATCTGGACACGACTGCTGCTGAACTTGCACATATTCTGTCGTCATGCTTCAGATAACCCGTTCACAAAGTCAAGCTACACTGCACAAAAGCAGAATGAAGCGAGCATGACTGCGTCCTCTCGCCATGGCAACAGCAAGTGATCTGCATTTAGCTTTGTGAGCATTGTGGAGCTGGAAATGGACTGACAGCAGATCCTGTAGTAATTTCAGTCTCTACAGTATGTTGTCACTCCTATTGAAGGAGGCACAACATTGATAGTCTACGAGACCTTTTGATTGACATTTCACACATATTTCACTAACATGTCTGCATATTGTCTTCTGTTATGTTATTACATTCACATCTTATTGGGGTAAGTGAGAAGATTATGATTATGATTGATCCTTCCTGATTGATTTCCCGATTCCGCTGACGTTTGTTTCTGATGCTCGCATGCTGTTTTCTGCCATATATTTCTGACATTATTTCAGTACTTATTTAAGTATGAATGAATGAATTGATGAATTTGAAGTCATTTTTTTGTTCTCCACAGATAGAGGGCTACAACATCCAACAAAGGTCTCCAGCCACAATCGAACCATTGACATTGCAGGTATGTGGTACACAGAGCATATCCCATATTTACTACACCAGCCATGACAGCGCAGTCAACACAGTCAGCAGGAGTCAGGCCCTTGATATGAACACATCTTAGCTTTGTTGATATGTCTGACTTCCTCATCTGCTATCATCCTCTCCTCCCCATCCCTCCCTTTTCTTTCCTCCCCTCTTCCTTCCTCTCTGTCTCTGATAACACAAAGTTATCAGCCAAGTTTGTGCAAAAAGACTGCTGTGTCCTTCAGGATGTAGTGCTAGAGGTGGTCATGATATTTTAACCCTGTATAGACCCCATTATATCCAGATCGTGCTGGTTAAGGGATAAACATTGGAAAGCAAATTTAGAAGATAATGTCAGCTTACTCATTAAATTATATAATGCAATCAGATTTAAATTGAAATTGAGATGTTGGATGATGGAACAAAGACCGACTACACACTGATACTGACACATGTAACAATTCTTCATTCTTTTTTTTTTTGTTCCTTTTGCTCTAACTCCTTATCGAGATACAAACATACCCACAGACACGGCAACACACGGACTTTTATCACTTACCACAAACTTGTCGAGGCCCGTGCTTCCTGCATTTGCAACGAAAATGCCCGAGTTGCGTGAGAAAGAGAGTCTTTCTGGTCTTCGACGGAAGGTGGTCCTCTCGGCTTCGCCGCAGTCCATGTAGAGACGCACCTCTTCATGCTCCACCGCCACCTGACGGGTCAATACTCCCATTAAATATAGTGGTTTTTTATCATAAATTGTTTCTCATTGTCATTAGCATACACCCTCTATTCACCACAAGGGGGAAAACTTCCAGAAATATGGCATTTTTTTCCTCAAAGGTCAGAGGTCAGAGGTCAATGTGTTTCAGTGATGAGGATGCTTGGGTCGCAAGCTGTCTCTCTATGTCTAATTACATTTAAATGTAAAAAAGGCTACAAATGAATGTGGAAACAATGTTTTGATATCAATAATCTTCCTAATCAACTGCAAATAATATATACTGAAGAAATAAAAAATGTATTGTGCCAGGTAGATGCAGTATACTGCTTACCGTGAATCGTGTCCACTGGTCGGTCATGTCTGGGACGCTGAAGGCGGCAGCTTTGTGGCTGTGGGAGGTCTGCTCGCTGTCAGTGTAATACAGTAAGATGCTCTGGAGGCCCTCACGGACTGGAGTGAGGGCCAAACCGAGCTCCACCACCATCTGTTGGGCATCTGTGATTGCAAAAAGCACACCGCCTCGCTGGCTGGACGGACGCACCTGAAGCAGAAGACACTGGAGGTCACTAGAGGCTTATTGAGAGGCACTGAAGTTCCCGTGATGAAACAATTATTCATTTATATTTATTATTATTTATTTATCAACCACCAGTCATTCCAATCAGTTTGTAGGACATCATGTTACTTTTTTGATTGCTAATTATTGCTCATATAGGCTGAGGAAAGAGAAAATGAGAAGAAGGACAAAAGGGACCCGGACATAAAGTCTTGTTTTATTGTTCCACAAGGTGGCGCCATTATGCAGCCATACCTGAGCATGAAGTTGTTCAGCATTCAAATTAAACTCCTGTAAATGTACTTTTTTTCCGAACATGACAACATTTAAACCACATGATGACTGCTTGAAGTTTTAAAGCCACAGACTGGTTGCAGGTTAAACTCTTGTGTTAGTGTGTAGTGTTACCGTGGCAATGATGGCAAAGTCCCTGTAGAAAGACCCTGGCACGAATGTTTTAGTGAGCCGGCCGATGTTGGCTTCAGGCCCAAAGTTGTAAGCTGGAAGACCTTCATAGCCAGGAGTGAAGGAGACCGAAGGAGGGAGGGGGACGCCGATTACCTCGGTCAGGTCCAGGTGACCTCCGGAGCCTCGCTCTGACGGAGACGAACACAACGGAGAAAAGGTGCAAATTGAAACAGAGGGACAAATAGATAGAGGCGAATACTTTCAGTTCCATTAACCAAAATCACTGTCATACAGTCGGTGGCAGGTTCTAACTGTGTAATACATTTGACTGGTAAATGAGAAAAAACAGATGTTATTATTATTATTGTTATTGTTACTATTAACTATAATATAACACACGTCTGACCTCCATCTTCCCTAATGTCTGCACCACGTGTGGATCATCTTGACATGGCTTTAATTCGACTTGATTTGATCCTGACTCATCCTACGCTTGGCTGCTCTGCCTCGCACCAACATAATCCTCAGAAACAGATAAGCACGCACAATGTGAGGCAATTAAGAGTGTGCGCGTGCGTGAAGAGACGGCTTCACATTCCCTTGACCCCCACCTCCACACCCACCCCCCACCCCCCTCGACTTTGGAGCCTGTCTCCCGTCGCGACAAACTCTCACCTCAGCATTCCAGTCATGCTCACCCCTGCTGCGTATGTATGCGTATGTCATACACACACACACACACACACACACACACAACTAAAGATGCATCTGCACACACATCAAACACAAACCTCGCCCATGTGAACACACACACAAACCCCATGACGGGATCATACCGGCCAACATTTGGGGGTCTCTAATTCATCAGTCTGTCCAACTGGAAACATGCTTGATTAGAGGGTTTAGTGTGTGTGTGAGTGTATGTGGGTGTGCTTCACATTTATTGTTACAAACACAGGTGGTGAGGTGGGCATTCAAGATGTGCAAACAAAATGTTCTCACACACACACACATACACTAAAGTCACCGCACCTCCAGTCCAGATGTGCAGTCATTAGTGCTCTGTAATGACTGAGAGGAGACTCACACTGCAACCAGCATGCTGTCCAGAGCTTTATTCTTCATCCCTGCGCTTTGAGAACATTTGAAATCTTCCTATGGTAATCTCGGCAAGAGGCCGGCTTGGAAGCGGGAACCTTTGTGGTGATTACCAGTCATTTCCAGATTCTGAAGCAGCATTTGACGATAGTGCCCCCTAATTAATCGAATAATTGTAGTGGACATTTTTACTTTTCCATGGAAATATATTGCAGTACAATGCCTCGTACATGGACAATACTTCACCACTGGTTTAGAGACACACACACACACACACACACACACACACACACACACACACACACAAACACAAAGAATGTGTAGCAAAGGACAAATCCCTTTCTAATGACATCATGTGATATGGATTCAAGAGTAGATACTTTTAAATCCATATTGGTTAATACAAATATCTAACACAAAACATATACCTATGATATATTTTTTTATGAATTAACCCACTGATTAAGTTCTATTGTGACCAGCTTCAGATACTCAGTCAGTAAATCATCTGAGTTACTCAGGTGTTCATAGAGTCAACCAATCAAATAGGACTTCAGTTACTAAGTCAGTTGCATTGATTTCTTTAGTCTGCCAGTCTGCCAATCATCTAATCATCGCACACATTTTTGCACTCTAACCCCCTCCTCATGAACCTAATCCTCGTCATGTTGGCCACATGGATGCTTGATCAGCTTGTGGAGACTTATAAAACCAATATTAACAACCCCCCACCCCACCGCTGCCACGGATAACCTTTTAAACCCACCTTGACCCCGCCATACAACACAAAGGCTTCCCGCTGCTTGGACCACCCTCCCTAGATTTGTAAGACTCAGATTTGGTGCAGTGAACAGGTACAGGACAAAACAAAACTTAAGATACGAGATGCAATTTAGAGATTAAAATCTTGGGACAGAAAAACACTGATGCTGAAAAGGCATACAGTAGATATTCTGAATTGAAATCAATAATATGGATTAAGCTGCAAAAACTCAGAATCCTACACTTCCCATTATGCAACAGTGACAGTGTACTTTTTCTCTGTGCCTGCTACAAACCATGTCTGTATTATATTATATTATTATGTATTATAAGTGTTTATAAGTGTTTTCATGTCTCATGATGAGGTTGATGTTTAAATCAGAGGAGTTCTCCACTAATCACTTTTTACTATCATCTCACATGTATTCAAATTAAACAGCAAGAGAAGGGAACAGGACTATAAGTCAGAGACCACTTGTCTGTTTGCATCTTTAATACTAAATATGGATCAATATTAATAATTGCAATTTCTCTGAACTAGACATGAGAGAACATGAGAGAGTTTGGGTTGCAAATCCCTCAAATGTTCTTTGCACCTCCTCCCTTCACCTACCCTGTAACACTCACCACTCTTCCAGTATTTCAGTTGCCTGTATTGAGACCTGACGCTGCTTCTTCCACCTGTGTTCTCATCCGGAGGTGGGGTCCCAGGTGCTGGAGTGCTGTGGCCAGAAACTGACACTGTGGTGCTGAGCGTCTCTGTTTGAGTGCTACTCTCTGGAGATTTCCCTGTTTCCTTTCCCACCCACTCTGTTGTCTTCGGGATGTCAGAAGGGTCCAGTGAGGTGATGGATGGAGAGGTGATGGAGGAGGTAGGAGAAGAGCTAGAGTTTGAGCTGGAGCTGCTTTTTGGGCTTGCCCATATAAAACTCCACCACTGAGCTCTTACGGGAGAGGAGAGGAGCAGGAGGAGAGCGAGAGAGAAGCGAAGGGCTCCCATCCTCTCTGCACCGACGTGCAAACACGACTGCAGCTACAAAATACTACACGTGCAAACAGGCATATATGCAAGACACAGTGGTGCAGCTATGAGAGGATGCACACACAGTGTTACCTGCACACGCAGAGTCCTGCAGATTCACCTCAAGTCATCCAGGAGATCAAGCAGAACAAAAAAAAATATTCAAGGAACAAACTTTCAGCCTCTTACTGTCCTCTCTTCGTCTCCTCTCTCCTTCTTTTCTCTGTCAGTCTTTTTTCACTCTGTTTCAAACTCTCTATCTCTCCCTTCTCCCTCTGCTCGTCTCTCCCTGTGTAATTATTGACTGACCTCCTCTGGCACATTACAGCACAGCACACTTGATTTTCGCTCCCTTTTTCTCTCCCTCAGTCAGGCAGATTAGAGAGTTAGTCCACTCCTCCTCCTCTCTCTCTCTTTCTCTCTCTCTCTCTCTCTTTTTTTCTCCCATCTGTGTGTGTGCGCACTCTCTGGTCTCTCGCTCTCCCTTCGTACCACACAAGCGGCCCGTCAGGTCTAACAACACATAGATACAGATTCAGACTATCCCATGTATGATGCTGCAGATGCAAAACCTCTGTAGTGGACCCTCACCTCCATTTCCCTGTTGCTGCACGGTGTTGAAAAGCTAAAAGGGTGGATTCATTTGAAAAGAGCCAACATCTCCACATCCAAACATTTATATAGGTGAACAATATGTAGAAAGTTGGATGGAAGCAATTATAAAGTGTGGACTTTCTCTTTGCTGCAGCTCATTGAACAGGGAGAGAGGCCCCGTATTAATGATGACAAAGGGAAGCCTGTTCTGTTGTACTGTGCTTCTGTGAAATGTTTGGTGAGGTCCAGGATGAGGGTGAGAGTGCTGCTGAGGATACAGTCTCGGGTTGGTAGGCTGGTCCTTTCACTTTAGGGGTGTGGTCACACCAAACATGTTTGACTTCCCCCTAGTGGCCAATTAAAACAGGCTCAAAATTTAAAATCACTCTTAGCTGGGGAAACTGGCACCGATAAAGCTTCAGTATTCATCTGTTAGGAGAAGTAACCTTCGACCTACGGGAGCCATGCTGGTCAGAACACACTAACACGTAAAACAGTGGTGGGAAAAAAAGGGGTGGGGTAGACTCTAATGGAGCAGATGACGGGTTTTAAATTTAAAGAGAGGGTGAGGAAACTGCCCAAGGGGGGAGAGACTTGATTAGACATGGATTATGGGATATAGGTTGAGGAGGAATTAGAGGAGGTCAGGAAATAGGGGGAGCGGGGGGCAACCATGATGACACACCCCAGTGAAGCTTATATATATGTACTGTTTAATCATAGCTTCAAAGAGTACTGAGGGGGGTATCTTATGATTATAGTTATCTCCAAGGATGAGAAATACAGAATGTCTTTAAAACAGAACTAGCTATAAACCCGACATTGTCATCACTTTATCAAATTGTTATGATGAATTTAGTTTCTGGCCACCTGATCAATATAAGTCTCATTCTCAATTCGGCTCTGTTTCGTTCTCCACCGGCTCCCGAGTTGCTCATTAGTAGCTTAAGGCTTCACTATGATCACCGGTTGCTAACTTTGTCCATTGTTTGGTGCTAGAGAGGTAGTGTACACTTAACGTCATCATCTATTTGAGTGGATACATGAAAAGGAAGGATAAAAGTGATCACCAGGTACTCTGCTGTCAGCAAGTAACAAAAACAAAGTGGTCACTTTCATGTGCGATGACCGGTGAAAAGCAGCCGCATTCTTATGAGTATTTTCAAACCCCCTTTTTCTATACACGGTGACCCCATTTAGGGCCTCTGGATTCCAGGAAGAGTAACCCCTTCACCCTTCACCTCTCTCTCTTACTTCCCGCTCTACCTAGCAACTGCCCCAACAATAAACTCTAATTGGTTTACTGTCACAGCCTATCGCACGGGGGATGCTATGGATTTATTCACAGAAATAACCACTTAGGTGTCTGCAAGAAACAAAAGGGAAATCACAAGACCAGTAAACATGTGGCATTATGTAACCGTGCTTTGAAACATGTCACATTATTATATGAATAATGGCTAAAAGTCAGGCTTAATGTTGAACTTGTATGTACCGATTTGTGGACCATATACTTGATAGAATGACAGGAGAAACGTGGTTGTATATCAGTCTATTATTACTGTCTATAATGTTAAAACACTAAAAAGAGGATGCATAAAAACAAACCTTTAACATAGTCTGGCTGTTTGGCACCACTCAGTGGCCATGGACAGTAATGCACCCATAGAGTAGTTCAAACCATGCTTCAATTTGTGCACAGAATCTGCGGCATCAAGTCTTATTCTAGGTCCAGGAGGAGTTATGTCTTAACTAGTAATGTGCTGTAGGACTATGAGAATACCTGCAGAACTTTACAGAATTGTACTTGTTTGTAATAGTCCTGTAGGATCACTCCTTTATTTCAAATTAAAGGGTTGACCCACAGAAAAGAGAAATAAACAGAAAAAAACAACTCCTCTATGTGCTGATAGTAACACTGTCATCTATATGATTGTAAACTGTTTAACACTGTCATGTTAGAGTGTGTTCATTCCTCTTATTGTGTGTTTGTATGTCCTACGTGTGTGCGTGTGTGCGTGTGTGTGTGTGTGTGTGTGTGTGTGTGTGTGTCCTGGTTTTTGTGTGTTTGTCTATGCAAGTTGGTCCACTCTGCTATTTAGAGCGAAAGAGGTTTTGGCTCACTGGCCGGTGTTTTTGTGCCAGGACAACACACAGAACTTATTTAGTCAGGACTGCTGACACTAACAATGTTTAAAAAAAAAACAAAAAAAAAAAAAACCTCTTAAAACAAAGGTCTTTTTTATAATACCATAAATGACTAATTGATCAGTCCAGCGAAGCTCATGAAATAAACCAGGGTAGATATCAGTTCCTCACGAAACGTTCTGTCACACAGGCATAAAATTATCGTTTTTGGTTTTGTGCGACTATTCTCCAATAGGTTTGATTGACACATCCTCTTAACCAACCCTAAAGCAGAAACATGGGTGGGCAGGCGGACTACACAGGTCAACAGAGAGGACCTGTTCTCAGGTAAAAGTATACCATACGCATTTTCAAACACTGTAGCCACTAGGCGGGTAATCAATGAAGCCAGTGTTGCAAGCTGTTTTTCTCATGCACCTCCCCCTCCGCCTCTCCTCCCTCCCTCCCTCACTACTCTTCCGCTCCTCCTGCGATGTGTTTTCATTTCATATTTCTGGGCCATGTTCTGTCAGGAACATGTTGCAGTAAATGTATAAGCTTTTATTGGAAAAAGCCAGCCAAGAAAATACATCATCATGTGTAGTAGGGAGTCAGTGGGGGCTAACAGAGTCACTGTTATCCATCAATTTAGAGTTTGCTGCTTCAATAAAGTCCTTCAAATAACTGACTGCAATCTTTATGTGACCTGTGACTGATGATAAAATAGATGAATACATGATAAAATCAAGCAAAAAGTTGTACATAGGAGAAAAACTTATTAATTGTTTCACAAAAAGTTTTGTTTTGTCCAACAGAATGATGATACAACGCATCAACAGCCGCGTGATTTACAACTATATCACTGAAAGGCAGCGACACCTTCAAGCTGTGGCTCTGCGCGCAGGTAAGCGGATCATTCAGAGGTGATTGTCATAAAGCAACAGGATCTGTCTGTCACTGAGAGTCTCTTTTGTGTCCATGACGGCAGGTAGGGAGACAAAGAATGTGCGGAATGCCAAAGATGATGTTTGACGTGCACCCTCACAGACACATGCACACAAAAACACTACCTGCAGGTTTTGGGAAAAGGGATGTTACAAATCTATGAGTCTCCATCATCTCTGTCTACATTATTGCTGTCAAAATACTCTATAACCATTACAGATACAGCAAATACTACCACTAACCTCGTCTAAATAAAGTCTGTGTACGCATACATACAGTGCAATACACTGGTAGAACTAGTAGCCGCCGTGCATATCACTGAAATATGCTCAATGCCGTCCTTAGCATGGGAAAAGAGGGGAAGAACTGTGCAGGGAACAAGGAAAAGAATCCAAAGCTGCTTTAGGGTGGAGGACAAAAAGAGGAGGGATATTAAGAGGAGAGGAGAAAATAAGAGAAAGCCGGGAGTCACAGAGGTTATCAGAGGGAGAGTCTGACCCTAGGGTGGGATTCACCCAAACACACCCACCCACACACAGCTAAGCACACATACAAACAAAGAGTAACAAAAGACTTGGATGCTGTTGACTGAAATTTTAATAATGTAGACGTACTTGAACTCTCTCTAGCCAGGATCTTGTCCCATATTTGGGCATACAATGTGTGTGTGTGTGTGTGTGTCAGAGCTCCCATTCAGAGCCAATTGAGCGCGTGTAAGTAGAATCTAGATTGCTTTGCGCTGAGAGACAAAATCATGTTATACTCTGTGCTGGCTTGATGCTATCAAACAACTGATTAAAAGCAAAGAGTTGTGGTTTTACATGACAGCAGACAACTATAGCCTCTACCGAGTGTGTGATGTAAGACAGAGGGGACACAGAGAGAGACACTCTCTGTTTAAGTTTTATTTTACTTGCTTGTTGTGAATGTAATCTATGTAATATTGTTAGTGGAGCAGCTGCTGGAGGAGGCCGTGTCACTCATCAGCGCATCGGAGATTACATCTCCTCTGTTTGTACAACTTTTAACTCAATTTCCAATCTGTGTGCTTGTTAATATTAAGACACTTTTGTGTTATAACTTGGGCAGGCATCTGGCCAATCACATTAGAGAAGTCATGGGGCCAAGACAACACAGCCTCACATAGAAACACAGCTGACTACAATGTGTTTCCATATGGAGTAAATTCAGTTGATCTTTCATTACCTTGAAAGGTACAATGCTATATTACTATTTATGACCGTATTATTTACAGTACATTTAAAGCTGCTCCACTCAATATTTTAGATATTAACAATGGGAGAAATAGGAGCAACTAAAAGGTCCATAAACAGCATGAAAGGTTTTACCATAAGTCTTATGGTAAGTGGCATGTGGTTGCTGTCTGTAACAGGAGCTGATTGGTTTAATGGCTTACATGTTGCCTGCCGTGTCACAGGTTATTAAGACCAATAACCAATTGACTGTGCCGATGCTCCAAATGAACTTCTGACTTTGAACGCGCATGTACACACATTACACGCACACGCACACACACACACACACACACACACCCACGTTCGCTCAATGCCACAGTGTAAGGCCTACAGCATATTTCCGATAAAAGAATGTATTGTTTGGACTTGTTAGGAGGTCAGAGGTGGACATCTGCAGAAGGGACAGTTTCCATTACATCAAGTGTCCCCATCCTGCCTCCCCCAGTCTCTTGCCATCCTTTCGCCCTCACTTCACCTCCCTGAAATACACAATCGTACATGGACAGACACAGAGAGTCACAAAGACGGAGGTCATCCAGTGTGAAACTCTTTTTTTCCCCCATGCACTTGTGCCTGCTGAGGCAAGTGATCCAGCTGGACAAAGAGACGATGAGACAGACCAGTGGGAAGGCAGATAGGTGACGTCAACTACAGAACCCGGTACCATCTCTAACACCATTTCATGAACAGTCCTCAGCTTAAAGGCTCATTTTGCTCCAAACCTGAGAACTATTCCAGCTTTTTTTTTTTTTTTAAATTCCCTTTATTTGTGATAATAATAATAATGAACATTTTATATAAATACTAAACAAACAAGAACAGACCTGCCTGTGCGTCTTACAGCGTGGATTTAGTGAATTATGACACCTTATAATTAAACTGAGCAAGATTACTTGACTATTATTATAAATGTATCAGAACCTGCATTTTTAGGTACATTTTCTAGAAATGAAGATTATCTATAAATACTTTAGACTGCTTTACTAATCTCTCCATATGATCTTAATAAGTGAAATGTCTATAGAATTCCTACAGAGGGCAGACAGAGATAATTTAAGTCATATCAAATCAACCAAACCAGTCGATCAGTCGGTTTCTCAAAATATGTGGTATCATAGATACAAGCTGCTAGACTATTTGCATCCGCTTATGTCCTCATTATACATGTATAAGGGACAAGGAAATGAATGTGAGACATTCTCACAGTGTGTGTGTGTGTGTGTGTGTGTGTGTGTGTGTGTGTGTGTGTGTGTGTATGCATGTTGGGTGCTGGGGCTGTTTGCTCAGCTGCAAGTGTTGTTCTCAGAGCAAACAACCTCTCGACTCATCTCCTCCTCCAATACGAATGTTAATGAAACACCAGGGAGGCACAGTAATGGGGAATTCATTGCAGAAAGTGTCATTATCATTGTTGTGATGTAAGGTGTGGTAAGGTTAACGCGACAAACGATTGGGTAGAAGTCTCGCGGGTCAACGATGCCGGCCTTTGTTGTGTTTTTTTGGAAGTGCTACACATTGTCACATTGTCACATTGTGACATTTGTTGTCTGGAATGAACGACAACCTTTAGAGAAATGCGACAGGAAAATATTATCTCATATTGGCTGACACAGAGTACCATCTGTTGACACCCACCCACTGAAGTCGCACCACAAAACCATTCACCATTGTTCAGAACTACAGGAGTAAAACGCAGCGCAGTGTCGCATTCGATCTTCTGTGTGGAGACAGTATGGCTCAAAAGAACTGCATGTTGGAAACGCTTTCAACGGTTTAAAATGTGTTGTGCTCTTCTACACAGGTTTCTGGCACAAAATTTCAAACTGCTCCCTCAACCCCGAAAGGTATGTTTACATGCACATATATAATTTAATATTAAAGGTTACAGCAGGAGACCTGGCCGATGCGTTTCCTGTCCAAGCAACCCCTGCATGACTGTTCTGAACTGTTCTCAAATACAACATCTAAAGGTGGTAAATGGTCCTATGTGCCCTGAGTTGTACATCACAGCTTTTTTTTTTTTTAACCATTGCTGTTAACGTTCTGACCGACATCTTTCTCACACATTCGGTCATCTTTGATATACTGTTATCTCATTAGGACCACGGACAAGCAAAACAGCCATTTAAGAGGCCACACTCAGCGACACGTCCACGCTGCCTCGGGGAAGCACAGACGCTGAGTGAAGGAGAAGGATTCAAGCTGACATGTCTAATCTAAAGGTAAATAACAACATTATTAAAACACAAAACACAACACCTGTGGAGGAGCTGATGTGTAGCGCTTTTAGTTTAGAGTTTAACATGTTATCATGCATTCCAGTCAATTTCACTGAGAACTAAAAATGTCAACCTGCTGATTTAATCATTTTAACAATAATGAAATTAGGTTCAACTTGAGCCGCCGTATTATTCAGCAAACTAACAGTACTTCTTCCTGAGTGGGATAGTTCTGTTCCTGTGGGAGTGATGAGCTACAAACGGATTCAGGGTTCAGACAAAATTAGTTTTTCCACTTGGTTAGAAAGGAATTGAGAAAATGTACGGCATGCAGGCTTATTATTTCATAAAAATCATGCCGGGCTGACAAAGAGCAAAGGGGTAGCATCTGTTATCGTGAAGATGGTGGATGTGCTTTTAGTCGATTAGTAGTACTCTCTGTCTGCAGAAAGGTCATAACTTCAGTAGCCACAGACTCACTCCTAAATATACAAAAGCAGACCTGAGCATGAATACACACTCACAGAAGAACTGACTGTGTGGGCGGTTATTATGTTGTTATAACGGTGTACAGTATGTCAGCTGAGCAGTTTAGTCGCATAAAATCAGACAGACAAGAACAGTAAAAGTTGAATCATTAATCACTAGAATGTTTTCGACTGTATGACACTGAATGGACCTGATTTAGAGATGCATCAGGTTTATAGTTCCCTGATTGCTTCCTAATGACATACAAATCAACATACAGTCCAACAAAAACAGAGCCCTCGTAGAACCACTACAACATTAGGTTATTTTCATTACCAATTAATCTACTGATTATTATTTTGATTCATAAATGAATGTTTTTCTTTAAAAATGAATGTCATCAAATGCCTTGTTTTGTCCCCAAAACCCACAGATATCCTGTGTACTTTCACGTCATCTCATCAGCTTGTATTCATTCTAAATAATGACCAGAAATGACCGCCTTTGCTTTAAAATGTTATGAGGAATTGATACGACTAGTTGCAACATGAGCAACACTTGACTTCGCTCCTATGACACAATTAAACTGAACTGGAGCTGAAATGATTAGTTCATTAATCAATTAATCGAATGATTCTATTATCTATAAAAAAAAATTTAGGCGGAAAACGGACAATATGCGTAGTTTTTTGCTTTTCAAAATAAAAGGAAACGTCACCTTGGACTCTGATATCTGCATAAAAAGAGGATTAATGTATAATAACAGCAATCATAAGTTTTAGGAAATGCAAAGACACCTAAAATACATCAGTGACACCTGGGAGATAAAGAATTATTTGCTTTAACTTTGTATTTTTAGTTTTATCTGGTCACAATATTCTGTAATATTCACCTGTCTAGCAATAAAGCTGTATAAATAGATGTGAAGGAACCATTAAGTGCCCATAAACAGAACACTAACTCTCAAGTAAATGAAGTTTCACAGATTCTCCCACTTGGTAAAAAGACTTTCTGTTCCTGCCCCAAAGCATAGACGGTGCGGAACAGATACACAATGATAATGATTCATAGTTGATTTAAACAGTAACCATGCAACCGTGTCCACAAACAACAGCCACTCAGTAGCATTTCAATGTTTCCTTTATAAAGGCTCTTACAGTAAGAGCTGTAAATCAGAGTTTTCATCTTAAAAAAAAAAAGATGTTATAGCTTATAGATGTTGGTTTAATATCCTCTTGTTTTCCTCACCTCGTTTTGTATCCAAGCACACTCTTACTTTTTCCCTCTTTCACAGCACTGAGAAGCAAAGTTAGAGAACTACATCATGTCAGTGAGGATCACATCATGGAAAATGTGAGACGAAAAAAGACCCCGAAACAAACACCCATTCTTATTTTTTCAAGTTTCCAGTGACTGATTTTTTTCCCATTAAAAATCCCATAGAGCTGACCGTTACAAACATATAGCAATGACACCTTTTACAGTTGACCCATTGTGCCCAACTGTGTTCAAATCAAAGTCACTCTGGCTGAATGAGCACATTCCAGACGGGACGCCGCGGCGGTGAGGGCGTTGTTCAACCCTCTAAATTACTGAAGACATTTAGGTACAGGCTCTTTCATATATATACTTCTATGACATGTTCACTTGCCAGGTTTCAGACTCATAAAACACTAGTTTGCTGAATGTTGCATTCAAGGAACATCAGAGACCAAATAAGGTCAAGAGTGAAAAAGGTTCAAAGGCTCATATGTAAAACTGAAAAAAAAATGTTTAACATGGAGGGCATATGTGGAAAAAAAGAGAGAAAAATAAAATATGATGAAATATGATTTTTTTTTTCCATAAAGCAAACATTTCAAACCTGTGGATTTCAACTGTAACAGGACTGACATTGTCAACAGTAAGTTTTACTGTACAGAGGAAAAGTCTGGTCCAAAACAGACTCCTACTGGGCTCACCTCACAATCATTTATATTGGCTAAACATGGAATCCTTTCAGAGCAACTCAACCAGTAGCAAATGGAAAGTGAAGGTTCCCGGAGGCAGAAAACAGTAAGATAGAAATAGTTCTTTTGAGCCGTAGTTGCAGGATGTCTGGAAATATAGACACTAATGATGATGCACTAATGAAACTCAGACTGGATATGGCTACATTTGAAAAACACGGTTGAATTTTGCGCTTTCAGATGGTTTTGCAAAGATCTCAGTCGGTTCTGAAATGACTAAATAAAAGGAAAATAGCTTAACACAAGGCTTCCCCTTCGATTTAATCAACTGGAAGGTGATTTTGAAACGGTGTCAGAAACAGCTTAGTGTTGATGGAGAACTAAAAGAGAAAAAGACGCCCAGCTGAGCGAGTCCATAGTCTGAGTTTTTAACTTGCAACTGTTGCTCCAGGATAGCAAAGGAGAGTTTTATTGTGAAGAAGAAGAGTTTCGTAACTTTCTTAAAATCCGACAATCACAGTCGCAGAGAAATTGGCCGGGTGTACGACGCTGTGCAACATACGAATGTCTTCAAGTGATCCGACAGTGATCGCTGTTATCTGCATATTTGCTCTACTACTCTCTACAGGAGAGTTTTCATCCTGTCTTGATGACAGCTACAGTAACTTTCTGTGCTGCTACATATGAGACACGTTACTTTACATATCGGCATTTAATGTTAACTTGTCCAATTTAGATGTAATCCCTAGGGATACTTGGGTTTCAACAATCAATGATAGAGAAGCAAAGCAGCTCCACTCCAGCAGTTTGGGCGCTCAGGTATTTTTGCACAAAGGAAAACACTTTGACTTTACGCTATTCCAAGCTGTGTTGGGGATTTGAACATATGATTTTGCAGTCACAAGACCATCCCTCTAACCATCAAGCCTCTGGCAGTCCACAATGTGATGAGCTGTGTTCAGTGTGCGGATGATAAATAACTGGGAACACCGACACAACACTTGAGTCTACATGAACATGCGCTTTCTGACGGCTGTGAACGTTCAAAATAATAATTGTCTACCTTTGTCAAAAATCACCCATCCACGCCCCTACACATGCTGACCCCCCCCCCCCCCCCTCCTCCTCTCCCAGCCCCCACTGTCCTCTGTGATTTTCACAAACAGCAAGTGCAATGCAAAGGGAAACCACTCGCACTATTACCATACAAACTGAACACTTCATTTCTCACCCTGGTGCAGCGTTTGACTTGTCTGCCACTTCCAGCTAGCTCATTACACACACACACACACACACACTCACAGGATGAGGAGGAAGCTTAGTCTATTGCCAAACAAACAATCTCTCTCCTACAGAGCTGTATAAGAAGAGCCTCACAGCAGGGAGTAACTAAATGGAAATCCCAACCGCAGAGGTGTGGAAATGGAAATGGGAAAGGGGACGGACTCATATCATGTGTCTGATAATGGGTCTGTGAGATGGGTGAGTGGATGTTTTTATTAACGACATTTAATTGATGCACAGCATTTGTCTTTATATGACTTTTAATAAAGTCATATAAAGACAAAGAAATCGTGTCATGTCATTATCTCGGCTTGTGTCTTGTTAGTCCCCAGCTTGTGTAAGTGAAATACTGAATCATCAGAGTATTCCTTTAATGTTTCTACAGTAGGAAATGCACAATGTAGCATTTAGAGGCAGTAAAGCAGGTAAACTGTTATCGGTCCACTTTGTATTAGTCCATGTAGTCACAAAGTCTAATGGGTCTTCAGTGAAGTGCTACAAATCCTGCTGTTGTTTTGAGGAACAAGATGAGGGAACTATAAGGGCCTCGGAAACAACATTGAAAATTGATGTGATATTAAAATACACCATTTGATTTTTTTTTTAAACATGATTCACAGAAGAAAACCTTTGAAACCTCTTTTTAAAATAAAATAAATAACTAAAAATTGGTCTGCGTGTCTGCCGTCTGAGGACATGTTCCTGTTATGAAATCTAATCACAGCATTAAGAATGGCTGTGACTGTGTGCTTTGCTGAAGCAATCACATGAGGAACTACAGTAAAGGGACATCCGAAGTGTTAGACCTTAGTCTGGATGACTGTACATCGTCAAAAAATTCAGCTTTCATCTTAAACATTTACTGCCACAAAAACAGAATTGTTCTTAGTTTTACTCACTCCACGGATTTTACTGAGCCCTAAGACGATACAGGAGGCAGGATAGGAAATGAAATCCCTTTAAAATATATTATAAGATCTGTGACACATATTTAATTACCCTCCATAGTTAATATTAGCTTAGCTGGGGATGTCTCCTCAACATGAGGTACAGCTACATTTCCCTTTAATAATGCCGTGTTGGGTCAATGCCAAACTGTCCCCCTTTTTAATCCTCTAGAGGATCTATTCCAGCTGTATATTTATTTACAGGAAAGAGCTTGAGCATCATGAATCTTACCTTCTATAACCTGCAGGGCAGCAGCCAGACAGCACAGCAGGACGAGGTGCAGGGCAAGAGACCACCTGAGGAGACACATCGACTGACATGAGCTACACTCTGTGAAGTTTTAGGTAGACTTCAAAACATGCACAAGAGTTGTTTAAAAAGTGTATTAATGGATAAGGGCAATGTTATTTTTAAAAAGAACTATTTGCACATTAAAAAAAAAATCCCTATAGAGGAGAATGTTGCTGCAGCACAGGTCTACTCTGAGGTGCAATGTCAGGTAAAGTCAATTTAATCCAATCTGCTTTCTTTACATGCAAAACCACATTGGATGTTCAATGTTCAAAATGTCTTACCCTTGAAACATTTTAGCGAGAAGATAAATACAAATCCAGGTTTAGAAGTGAACTCCAAGTGCACGTATGTGATGAAACTCTGACCGTGGTCCCTCTGCTTCACTCTGCCGACCTGAAGCAACACTGCGCTCACTCTGTCTCTCTCTCTGCAGTACAAAGGCTCCCTCAGTTCTGAGCTCAGTGACTCTCAGGCCCACAGAGTTGGGAAATTTGACTCCTTTGGAGAAAGAAAAAAAGGTTCCCTCCCTTAACTCACTCAGAGGACCCTCTAACTTAATTATCATTAATGATGGTATGATGTTTATGTGCACGTATGGCTGTCATTTTTTATCTTTTAACATCTATCTAGCGAAAGTATGTGGCTGAAAATATGTTTATGACATAGTTTCCATTCAGACCATTTTATTTCATGATAAGTGCTAGGATTAACTAAAAAAAAGTTAATGACAAAAAAAAACCAACAACATATATTTAATGAGTTAATGAAAAATGATTGAAAATGTGTAGTGAATAACATGGCCAGGTTAAACTGTTATGTGGCCCTGGGGCCAAAAGTTCTTGTTGGGCCCCTAATCCCCCCCCCCACCCCCCACTTCTCACCCTCTGTGTAGTGGCTCTCCGTTAGTTCCTCTTTCTTTACTACACCACTACTACAAGTCAAAAAATTATTACATTAATTATTAATTTTTTTATTATTAAAAAACAACAAAGTAAATAAAATAAATAATTATCCACCATGTTCTGACTCGAAACTTCAGTCATAGAATTCAGAGCATAGAAACATTTTTAACCTTTTACACATGACTAATTATGTATTTTAAACTAACATATATGAATTATAATAAAATCATCTTCAATTATTTTTAACTTACATTACTATTGCTTAACTGGCCCTTATTGGCCCTTACACACAAACATAGACCCAAACATCTTGTACACTGTAATTACGCTACCTGTCAATTAGTTTGTGGCGGTATAATTAAACTAGAACCGCAACAATTAATTAGTCAATTGAAAGATAACGTTGTCATTTATCAAACGTTCTTAAATGTGACCATTTAATGTTTTTTATTAAATCTAAATATATTTAGCTTACGGACTGCAAGTCACATCACAGTTTTTCAATTATTATTATTTTTGTGATTAAACCACTGAAATGCTTATCTGTGGCTCACTAAAACATAGTGTAACACAAGTAAAGAAGAGTCATGAAGTTAGTTAATGTGTAATGTTTGCTAACTTTAGCCAACATAAGCTAAACCTAAAGCTAAAGCTCACAGTTGGGAACGACAACACAGTAATACAGGACAAATATTTCTTTAGTCCAAAAGCAGTTCAAGGTAAAGCTACAGCATATTGTGTCATAAATAAGTTATTAATTTAATTACCTCGGGTCTGTGGTCCTTTTCCAAGTTGGTAATCCAGCCTTGGTAAACAGAGATGTGTTGTTGTTTATGCTATAAATCAATATACCGGAGAAACAAGGCCAGAGCAGTCTGGGGTTTATGTTCCTTGATAAAAAAAAGCGTATGAATAGTGATGGGTGAAGGTGCACATCAAAAAATCATCTACACAGTTCAACTAAAGGCAGACAAGCTATAATCTTTGTTCTTGAATAAATATATAGTAAGATATGGCACTTAACAGTAGAGCACAGAAACCACTGTCACTTTTCTCTTCCGAACCAACAGAGACAAAGCTTCAGGGGTCACCAAGGTCAGAGGGAGTCTCAGTCAAACTGTCCATGTTGTGATGTTAACACCCGACTATTAGTGGATGCCGGAATAATAATGGCTTGCAGAAAAGAAAGGTACCCTCCCTTTCCTCCTCTTCCCCCCCTCATCCTCCGTCTGCCTCCCTCTTTGCAGACCGCATTCCCGTCGTAAGTGTTTTCCTAGATTTAGCTCTCAGATAGGCAGTTTCTCTAAGAAACAATGTTTAGCCAAAGCTTCAGATGTTCAGTGGAAGCTGTGGAAAGATGATGGCTGCGGTTAGCCTCAGTGCTGACATGCTGTTGTTTTAGATGAACCGCGACAGAGAGTAAAGAGAAGCTAAAGCTAATGACGTAAACCAAAACTGCATACGTTTAGGGTGGTAAATGTTAATATGGTACAGATATTTATGTACATGATTCATTTAAAAAAGCAAGTTCTCACAAGAGTCAACTTTGTGCGGTCTGTGTTAGCATCACTGCTACTATAGTGGCCGTTGCTTACCGGAATATGTGTCGTGTTAGCTAGCAAAATTGTTAGCTAGCAAATAATTTTGTTGCTTTATTCCTAAACACTGAACATGTCCGTATGCTATCATGACACCTGCGGCTACGTGTTTTCTGTCCCCACTACGTGCACATCCTTGGCTGTTTGTAAATGGGAAACCTGTTAGCATTAGGCTCAAAACACTAAAACTTCACATAGCTGCTAGCATAGCTAATAGGTCCCAGCTATAGATGAGTTTGCTATTCATGTACAAAACATGTAAATTACCATTAGCCAGACGCTCTTTTGATTTCGTATGTGTGTTACTAGAGGATATTTTTTTTATTATATTTTTGATGGATGATATACATGTAGTGGAGTCTATTAATCACACGTGAAATGGCCCAAATGTTTGGAATGACAAATAAAAAAATATATCTGAAAGTAGCGTATGCTGACTGGGACTGATAATAACTAAATAACTAATCACTTAGTCGACTGACAGGAAATAAATTGACAGCAACTTTTTTCTTTCAATTTAATGTCTCTCGACTTTTGGTTGAACAAAACATGCAATTATATATCCTGTCATTTTGGGTGGTGGGTATTCCCCAATTTTTTTCTGATCTTTTACTGTATATCATTGATTCATTGTAAAGAAAAAAAAAAAGAAAAAAAAGGCAAATTATTGATGATTCAAATATTGTTGCAGCCCTAATGTTAATGTAATATGTTTTATACATTGAAAGGACTGAAATGAATCATTGACGTGTAAAGCACATTAGAGGAAGTACAGTACTGCAAATACAAACACTTTCATTTAAACTGAATTATTGCTATTAATCTGACCTATTATTGTAACACACTGACGGTTGATAACACACTGGTTTAACACACTGACTGAAGGATAATCAACATGATCAACTTCAAGCCTGAATACTGACACATATTCAATGTGTTAGCCTACATGTGGCTCTCCACTCAACATGCCTCTGTACAGAGCGGGTCAGGTGGTTTGTCTTGTGCTTGTTTGTTCTGAATAAAAATCCCATTCATGTTTTTAACTTTGAGAAAACACACTCCATACACTCTCATAACGTACACACAGAGCTGTATGCTGCACGTTTAATGCAACCTCACGTGAACTTACAAACACGAGCAAGAATTTCTAGATGGCAAAAAAAAAAAAAAAAAAAATCCTACAAAATTCTAGGTAATAAAAAAAACAACCTCCTCCTACAGTTGTAGAAATGAAGCGAACCCGTGATTTTCCATTCTTGTTTTTCATGAGCTGTGTGAATTTTTTCATTCAGTTATACTTGCCATTGTCTTTTTTTATGTGGATCCTGGCCGCAAGACAAGGTCCTCATTGGGGAAACAATAAAGTGTCAAATTAAGCTAACTGTTTTGGATGTTAGTACGAGACAGTCTGTACTTTACAGTGAGCAGAGAGTGAGGATTACGGACAGCAGAGAGAGTGCAGCAGAGTTGTAGTTCAGGCAGCAATCAGAGCATCAGACCGGGAGTGTTTTTGTTGTTCTGTGCGTGCTGACCCAGCTCACCATTCTGGGGCATAAACAGGAAGCCATTTATCCAGGGCCAAGCACCAAGATTGTCTTTGTTCTTTTGTAAGCCAGGGAACAATGATGATTTTAAGGATTAAATTGATTTTTGGAAACTGACCCTGGGCTGGTTATGTAAGAGATGAACACAACCCAGCTCAACTCTCATCTGGGTCTGACAGGAGTGCATTACGTCTAACAGCTATGTATGGCAACGCTTTATTTTACAGGCCACTTCATTTTATGCTGATGTGAGTATTCAATAGTTAATCTCTAGGACATTTTACAGAGAGGGTGGTGCAATTTGCCCTTCCTGACACAACCCTTATCCGGGCTTGGGACACTGGCTTGTGCCCCCTTGTGGCTACATTAGGCTCAGCTCAATTCTGCATATTAATATTAATTGTATTTAAAAATTAATTGAAACGGAACACCTGACCCAGCCCAAGCTCTCTAAGAAAACGAGGAAAAACTCCCCAAAATCATTGGTTCTTCAGCATCCATTTCTGTTGTTGTTGTTTTTCCAGCTTCCCCCCAAGTATTAATGGTGGAGGGCTGGCTTATTGGAGGGCAGGGCAGCTCTGTAGCTCCTCCAGAGTGGCACGCCTCGTTGGGTCACATGCCAGACACATGTGCAACAAAGTCTTGGTGTCTAAAAAAGTAAGAGAGAAAGCAGGAGATCAAGGTTCAAAGCAGAGGTGAAAAGAGTACTAAAATATTATACTCAAGTACAAGTACTGTTACTCTGATGAAATTTTACTTAAGTACAAGTAAAATTACCAGTCAAAAAATCTACTCAAGTAAAAGTAAAAAGTAAGTCATTTAAAATGTACTTTGAGTAAAAGTAAAAAGTTACTTTTTAACCATGGGTGCTTTTTGCCTCTATTGTGTTGTGGGAAAAAGGAGACAATGACATATGCACATCTCAACCAAGATCTCTTTATTGCAGCAAATTAAAGTGCTGCAATAAAATATTAACAATGCTTTTCATTTTTTATGTTGTTTCAGTGTTTCCCACATAATTTTACTGTAATATTTAGCTTACATTCTTTATGCAATGTTATAGCCCATTTCAGGTATTCCATGTCTATGCTCACATGAACTCCCCTTGGCTTAACATTTTGTCTAACTCAGGGATCATCAACCTATGGCTCGCGAGCCAGATGTGGCTCTTTTGATGACTGCATGTGGCTCGCGGTACGGTCCGGTACTGTGTACCACTAAAACAGGGGTGCCCAATACGTCGATCGATTCGACCAACAATAAAAATGCTTGTCTGTCCGCCGTTTGCTCTTTTCATGGTGCAATAAAGGCATAAGCTGCCACCGCTACCACTAACCAGCAACTTCACCACACTGACAGCAAAGAGTAAATGTACGGGAGAGAAACCGGGTTGGGTGAGACCAAGTATTTGGCAGGGGGGGACTACATTACCAGATGATTAGAGATGCTACGGTTTTTATGGTAAATACAGTCAATAAGGAAACAAATCAACAAATTGTTCATGCAAAATAATTAATACATTTATTAATCGGAATGATGTGATTATATTGGGGGGGTTATATTGGTTGGATCTGACTATTGGGGGGGTCATGACCCCCTATCCCCCGTGTAAATTACGCCTATGAGTCTCAGCAGCAGTTGGCTTTCATTATTTGAGTCTATCCTCGCTCGCTTGGGGTAAACAGCAGGCCGGCACAACTGAACAGCTATTGAGTAATGTCCGGTGTTATGTGCGGAAACGAGTTGGGCAGAATGCGTTCCCCGATTCTGTTTTTTTTTCCTTTCCTTTTTTTTTTAACTCAGTAACGCTTGTGATGAAAACTGTACAAAAGTACATTACTTAAAAGAAAACATACTTAAGTAAAAGTAAAATTACACTTTTCAAAAAGTACTTGAAAAAGTACAAGTACACAAAAAAGCTACTCAATTACAGTAAGCGAGTAATGTACTTCGTTACTTTCCACCCCTGGTTCAAAGAGGCAGCTACAGTAATGTGTGAGTGGAGAAAAACTTTGGTACAAAAATGTGTCTTACCTTGGGACAGTGCACTGTTGATTGCAATGTATCCCTGCATAAAAACTCTGGTTGAGAAACGCACTCTATGCAGCAATGAATAGAAGAGAGCGCCCAGCTGCCAAACCGTGGTGGAACGGGCAAAGTATCTGCGATTAATAAAATATTCTGGAGGGGCGTATGCATAGGTGCCTAGAACATACAGCAACAGAGTAATGGAGGAAGACAAAGACAGAATATGAGAATGAGAATGCGGGTAAGATTTCTTTAAACGTGTTTAAACATCTAGTTCATATCGTACCACAGAAGGAAGTGTAGGGCATCTCTGATGACGAGATGCCACAGCCAAAATCAATCACCCGGACTCGTGGGGCACCAGTTAGGGGGCACTGATACAGGGTGTTTCTTAGCTTGATGTCTCGGTGAAAGACACCCTTGGCGTGCATGTCAACGGCTGCATCCACCATCTGCCTCAGGATCATCTGAAACAGAGAGAGACACAGACACACAGTAGATGAGAGAAACTGTAAGGCACTATTTTCTCCAGATTCTTGACAATTTTTAGATGAGTTGCTCAAACTTTAAACACTGCTGAAATGTCTCAGCTGTCACTCAAAAGATCCTGCACATAGCTTCAGTACCTTGGCCTGATGTTCTGACAGGAAGCCTCCTTTGGCTCTAACGTAGGTGTTGAGGTCTATGGAGCGGGATGGTTTTTCCAAAACCAGGATGAGCTCATGTTTTAGAGTGTACCAGTCCAGGAGGGATACCGCGGCAGATTGTCCCACTGATCCTGGTAGACCTGCAGCCTTGAGCATGAGGGCCACCTCCACAATGACTCTAAACACCTTTCCATTGCCAATCTTAAAGAAACAAATGTATACATGTTGAGTGGACAATGAGGTTCAATTTAAAATAAAATGTTATTCATACTGACAGCTTGTCTGTGCACATGTTTTACTCATTCACAGTAGAGCAGTGACAGAAATGTTCAACATTCAGGTAACACTTCTAATTTCAACAGTGTTCAAATCACTCACCACTTGTGCGTATCTCACTTTTTTTTTAGGAGTGTGCTTGATGGCCACCTGTAAGACAGAAATTTATTGGGTTGGCACTTTCTTAATGTGTCGTTAATGATATAATATTTGTGTTTTACAAGACTTACTGGTAACAGGTCTTCTTTGCGGAGGCCGGCATACACTGAGCCAAAGCCTCCCGAACCAAGCGGAGCCAGCTGGACATACTTGTCCTCAAATTCAGCTACAGACAAAGACAGACAGGGATATTTATTAACCATAACCCTGAATACAAAGCCCAGGTTAAAGGTGATCTCTTGTAGAAGGTGCAGGCAGAGTGCCTTCAATGAGCTTTCACAGCAATAGCAGCACACAAACTAATGTTTCACACTACCAGCCCACCTCTGCTTGTTTTTCCTGAAGAGGCCATCTCGAGGATTTTCTCCTCCTCCAGTAAAGGGTTGTCATGGCTGATGTCTTCAGCCAACCCGTCTTTTACTTCTTTCTTGCTGGATCGAGTAGCGCTTGGTTCAGTGGGGCTGGACACAGCGATGATGATGTTGCTGGAGCTGCACCTCATCTTCTTCTTTGGTGCTTCACCATCATCACTGGCTTTTCTCTTCTGCACTGCAGAAACCTCCACTGATTTTGAGCTGTGTTCAGAGGATTTGGTGTTGGGTTTATTGGAGCCAGTGATGTTGCAACACTTGATTTCTTTGTTGGGTGTTCCTGCAACATCACTGTCCTCTCTTTTTCTCTTCCTTGTGTTGGAATCCTCCATGCTGTTCTCTACTAATGAGAAAAAAACATGTCAACAACTTGCTGCATTGTACAGGCTTGATCTGCATGGTGACTCATTATGGTTGTGTACATAGAATGATGAGACAGATGAAACATATTCATATGTTTGACATGTAAAAACTGTAGCAGTATAAAGTGAGAGGGATATTGTATTAAATTGTTTGGCTGCTCCAGACCACTGCAATGAATTCACAATTTAATTATTTCTTTTGTGAACACCTTAATAAAATATATTTAATAAAATCACAAAATACTGTCTATGTTAGGTTGGACATTCTTATGTAAGATTAGTGTTGTAAAATATTTTTTTTCTTGTACTGGTTGGTGAAATGATGATAGTTGATGAGAAAATGTGTTAATATAGTTGTTTAGTTTGATTAGACCAGTTTATAAAACACATCTATGTGCATTATTGTTTTCTAAACAGCAGTGGATTATAAACCCTTGACTGAAATAATATTTGACTCATATCAATATATTAAGTTTAATACACCTACTAAATACAAATATCAATTTATATCAAGTCAACACCTGGTAAATCATTTGGATTAGCTCATGTCAGTAGCGATTGCAAGTTTTTTTACCACAATTTTACACTTACCTCGATCTTTTCCAAAGGCCGTAGTCATCAACTCTTGTTTAAATGTAGAATATACGATGTTGTCAAAGTTTGAAACGAATGTACGAAGATACAAGCGCCTGCAGATGTCTTGTAAAAAGTCTTAGAGTCTCAGAATGAATCAGAAAAAACTTTCCTTTAAAACTAATCCTTTAATGCCAGTCAAAAAAAGGAGAGTACATCAGAAAACACACAATGTGTATCAGAGATAACACAGAGATGCTCTAAGATGGCTCTGACCTGCTGAAGTTTTTGCCCCGTCTTTTATACCCTTTACCCCAGTGCCGTTTCATGTCAGCTGTACACGCCATCAGATAAGTTTCTAGATTCATTGGTTACTCATCATGCATCTTAGCTGAAGGCATGACTATTTGTCTTCCGGTAGACAGCTTCCCAAACTTCCTAGTACAAACCAGAAAGAAGAAAAGGCAGCTGTGCTCCACCACAGTGGTGTCATCTCTCCAACCTCTCCTAACGTTATCAGGTTAGCTGACACAGCTAATGGAGGTGGGCAATTACATGAGAAACCGGGCCAAAAGGCTGAACTCAATTCTGCATAATATTAATTGTATTTCTTTACAAAAAGCAGCAAATAGCATTGTTTTGACAAGCTCGTAAACGTATGTTGTTGTTATATGTTATAATTAATCAATAAAAAACGCGAGGTTGCCTTTCAAAAAATGTCATTTATTCAATCAAATTTCCCAAATCAATGGTAAACAAAATGTGAACTTTTGTGAACCTTTTTTTTCAAATATTTGTGACTTATATTAGTGAACATTTCCAAACACATTTTGACTATTAAGTACTGTTGGAAAGATTTCCTCAGCATCCTACAGACATTACAATATTGTCTTTATGTTCCAAACATTAAGCAAGACACATCATGAACTCCCTGAACTGAACATCACTGAGCTGTGATTTTGAGAAAAAGGCTTCCAAAGAAAGCGTCCCAGTTTACTGCTAGTAGGTGCCGTTACATGCTGATATTTGTAGCCAAATAACCTTATTTGGTGTTTTTTTTTTTTGTTCAGTGAGAGAAATCTAGTCTCTGCTGGGCTTTAACAAGTGCATCAGAGTCAGGTTGAAGTGGAGATGTAAAGCACAGCTGACAGATGATCATCAGTGAGAGAGGATCTATTCCTGGATTTTGTAAACTCCATCATTGATAATGTTTGTTCACATATGTAGGAGCCAAAGAAAACCAACCAATCTTTTCATGGAAAGTTCTCCTTAAGAGAAGAGTAGAAATCCAGCAGAGATCCTGACTTAATGTGCTCTGCCAGTCAGTACTGCATTAGACAGAAGGTCAATGAGCTCCAGCTGAATGTCACTGGGTGCATTATCCACACTGCAGGTAAAGGGAGAGGAAATTGTGTGCATTTCATCCTCTATTCTTCCGAGATTTCCAAAATGCCTTGAAAACTCACCGTGCAATGCACCTAACATAGATGAGCACCTGTGGAGGTGATCAGCTGATGGTCTGACTTCTTTCAGGGTTTGTCTGTGACTGCTCTCCAGTTGGCTTGAATGATATGATATATGATATGATATGATATGATATGATATGATATTTGGTATTAAGTACATTCATCAGTGCAGTCACATCAACAGCAAATGAAAAATCTGCCATCCAGTCCTCATCTAGGAGCTCTGGAAAGTCTTTGCCTTTCTTCTCACAAAACTCTTGAATCTCTGCTTTCAGGCCCCGCACTCATTTTGCCCAGGCTGAGTCATCTGACAGCTGTGTGGTAGACAATGTCTTGGATATGTTTCAAAAGTCCAATACTTTTCCCTGTAAGATTTGGACAACCGTCCATTGTGACATCTGCCAGTCTGTCCCATTTTGGTAACATAAACCAAATAAATATTAACTCCAAACAAAGTACATACTATAAAGCAATGTTATGTAAAACAAAGCTCTCATGAACAAGATTCTAATAGCATGCAGTTGTAACAAACAAATCTTAACAACAAATACACTATTGGACATATCTTACATGTCCTCCTGTTTTGGTGACTGTCTGCAAAAATGTTAATAAACTTGTCCATGTCAAGCAACTTGGCACTTCCGGCCTCAATGCTGAGTGCATCCAGGTTGCTGAGTCTGTCATCAGTCGTTGTGCGCAAATGAATTTTGATACGTTTGAAAGGTGGAAAGCAACGGTCACGCTGCACTGAGGTGGAAAAGCTCATGGAACACATGCTTATGTGGTTCAAAGAAACACTACAAGTTCAACAATACTTCTGCATTCCACTTTAGACGGTATTAGACAGCACCCGAGCATCTTTCCCCCACTATTTTCTGTAGCAATGTCATGCAGAACACAAAGTACAGCAGGTACTCGGTTCATTAGATTCCTGCAGGCCCATCTCATGTCACTGAGCTTCTGCACCTGTCAACAAGTATTTTGGCCTACTTCTCGTGAACTAATTGCTCCAACTGTCTTAGGTTTGAAGGTGTCTCCAGACTACATATTTCAGCTCCTTCCACAAATGTTCAATAGGATTTGGATCAGGGCTCATAGAAGGCCACTTAAGAATATTTTGATCTTAGCCATGCTTGGATGTTTTTAGCTGTGTGTTTTGGGTTATCATCCTGTTGGAGACCCCATGGCCTGCGACTGAGACCAAGCTTTCTGACACTGGGCAGCACATTCAAGACACCATGTGCCCGATGCAGTAAAGCAGCCCCAGAACGTAACTGAGCCTACTCCAGAGGTGGAAAGAGTACTAAAATATTATACTCAAGTACAAGTACTGTTACTCTGATGAAATTTTACTTAAGTACAAGTAAAATTACCAGTCAAAAAATCTACTCAAGTAAAAGTAAAAAGTAAGTCATTTAAAATGTACTTTGAGTAAAAGTAAAAAGTTACTTTTTAACCATGGGTGCTTTTTGCCTCTATTGTGTTGTGGGGAAAAAGGAGACAAGGACATATGCACATCTCAACCAAGATCTCTTTATTGCAGCAAATTAAAGTGCTGCAATAAAATATTAACAATGCTTTTCATTTTTTTATGTTGTTTCAGTGTTTCCCACATAATTTTACTGTAATATTTAGCTTACATTCTTTATGCAATGTTATAGCCCATTTCAGGTATTCCATGTTTATGCTCACATGAACTCCCCTTGGCTTAACATTGTGTCTAACTCAGGGATCATCAACCTTTGGCTCGCGAGCCAGATCTGACTATTGGGGGGGTCATGACCCCCCTATCCCCCGTGTAAATTACGCCTATGAGTCTCAGCAGCAGTTGGCTTTCATTATTTGAGTCTATCCTCGCTCGCTTGGGAGTAAACAGCAGGCCGGCACAACTGAACAGCTGTTGAGCAATGAGTGTTATGTGCGGAAACGAATTGGGCAGAATGCTCCTCCCCGATTCTGTTTATTTTTCCTTTCATTTTTTTTTAACTCAGTAACGCTTGTGATGAAAAATGTACAAAAGTACATTACTTAAAAGAAAACATACTTAAGTAAAAGTAAAATTACACTTTTCAAAAAGTACTTGAAAAAGTACAAGTACACAAAAAAGCTACTCAATTACAGTAAGCGAGTAATGTACTTCGTTACTTTCCACCCCTGCACAGTAGTATACAAAAACAGTCATTACATACATTGTTAAGGCAACAAAAATGTACTAAAATACTAAAACAAAAACAGTTGCTGTTCCCCTGTTACATTTTCTCTTCTTTTTTTGAGTGTATGGTGAAGCAATAAAACATGTTAAATTTGAAATGATTGTCTTTCAGAAAACAGGAGGAAAGATTATCTCCCTCAGTGCAGTCACACATTCGTCATCCAACGATGTGGCGGAGCTGAGTAAGCCCAGGAGGATGCACTGAGCTCAGGCTGTGCTCCAGGTACACTCCACTGTCCTTCACATTTACCACAGTCCTGCAAATTCATGAAGTTGCACGTTTTGCTTCTTCCCCTAGTCCGAGAGGCTGTACTGTGCTTCCTTTGTCCGACACTATCGTCCATGCCCTCCTCTGTCAAACACCCGGTCCTCTGGCGTACATTGTCCAACCATGTTTTCTTCCAGTGCCATTCTAGATAAATAAGAACCTCCTGGTGCTACGAGTAGATGGTAATGACCTCCATACCTCCTCCTCGAACCAACAGGACACGGTCGAGCCCTTCCATCAGAACTTCCAGAAACTCCATGTCTGAGAGACACACTCTGGTTAAGGACATACAGCGCTGTACATCAGAGGCATGTTAAAAAAATATCCTAGCTATTAAAAATGGACTAAATGACAATGACCTTTTAAAAGAATATTTTGATGGTGGGCAACTTAATAATGCTCCACAGGTTTTGCAATAGTTTTTACATTACAACATGGTGTATTCATTTACATGCAATTGACTTTAAAGGATGGATTCACATATTTTTTAGCTTATCTTACAACCATCCTTTTTTAGGTGAGATCTCTCAAACTCTTTCAATGTACATATGTGAATGCTGTTTTAAGACAGACCTCGCAAATTGCATACCTATCCTTTAATCTGCCAACATAGTTGCATAATTTGCTGACTGACTGACTGACTGATCTGGTTTAAAAGGATACAGTTCTCGTCCCCTTTCTTGTTCTGTGGTGGGCCTGGCATGTTGAGCAACACCAGCTGTGAATTCTTGGATTTCTTGACTACAACCTCATTCAGCTTCACAGCTGTGTGCATCCTGCGCACATTGGTCTGGTTGCTACATTAAAACAGGAAGACATTAATAAGATTGTTGAATCAACGTCACTGCTTCTATATTTGGCATCATGCACTCCGGCGAGATGATTCTCACACACACATGCACATGCATATAGAAGGTTCATGCGCATGCATGCAAACGAAGAGAAAAGTAACTTACAGATTCTCCCACTCGCTAGAGGAAGGCAGTAAAAAAAAACAACACATCCAACATTAATACAAAAATAATTGCTGTTCCTCTCTGATGATAATTTTACTGTCTTGACATATTTACTTTTATTTAGATGACAAACATTGTTATATTATTATTATTGTTATATATATTACAAATATGCAGGCAAATTGGAACGTTTTTAAAAGGACTTAAGGAACAAAAGATGCTGAAATCCCTGAGACAGAGCACATCAGTTTGTTTTTACATGTAGTGTACTCATTTGAAGGAGAGTGGATACAACTGCATTTTATATATCATATATAGAAAATGCAGCTTCCTTTATGTTCACTGCCCCATGAATACTGAAATATTCTAAAAAGGTGAAATTTGTAGACTTTAATCCTGTAATGAGACATCGCCATGATGCTACAACGCATGAGAAGATGCAGAGCTGCATTTACTTACGGCCTCATGTTAAACATGTCTTTAACTCCCATGCCTTCCCTGTGTTTGTTCCTCTCATTGACTAGTTTGTCTTTGGTCCAGGTCATGTGGACGCGATCTGGTGTAGCCCCTGAAGCTTTGTCATTCATTGTAGAGTGAGACGCCGTGTTTCTGTCATGAATCAGCTGAGCCTAAAAACAAACCAAAAAATAAATAAATAAAATACCATGCTAGCAAATACAGTAGCTATGGAAACTTCACAATGTCATGCTGAGCTTTGTAGTTATTAATTACATTTACATGACATTTCTTGTGAAGCTCAAACTTTTTATATGTCATTGAGGCATCAAATATGTAACTGCTTTACAGTTATGAGGGACATGAAAATATGAAGAGAAAATGAGATGTGGATGTCCCTGTACAGATTGTAAAGCCCTCTGAGACAAATGTATTTTGTGATTTTGGGCTATATAAATAAAATTTGATTTGATTTGATTTGATTTGATAAGGTGTGAGGTGAGAGGCAGGTTCATGGAGATGACAGTACAAGCACAACAGCAACAACCTGCAACCTGACTATCGACAGTTCAGTCAGAGAAACATAATCTGTTATGCTTCCTAGCGGCTAATGTAGCCTCACAGTTTTCACACACCTACAGAGGTCGGGTAACCTCACTTCTTTCTAACTATACTATCACTATCACTATCACTGTCACATCACTCCTCACTTTAGTTAAGAAAAATGTCAACCATATATAGTAGTTGGTGGGCAAAACCCTCTTCCATGTCAGAAACCACAAAAAATATCACACTTAGAGACAAAGGGGAAGAAAACCATGAAACCAAACCACAGAAAAGATAATCAAACACTACTGGCTGGCAACAACAAACTGCAAAACCTACACATAACACACAACAAACCATAATCGTATTTCTCCTGCAGAATGTGGCAGATGGGTTTTCATTAGAAAAGACCGCTGCAGGCCAGACTTATCATTATCCCCCAGAGAATGGATGGTCGTGATCAGTAATCCTGCAGCGGCAGGTGGATTAAAACACACGGGACCTGATTCTGATGCACATTTCCAAGCACTCAGAGGGGGATTTATCCTCCTCTAGTGGCAGCTTTGTGCCAGCAGCATCTACATGAGGATGAATGGAAGGATGGAAGAAAGATGAAGATGCTCAGCTTCTGCTGACAGCACTGCAGTCCTCATGAGAGGACGATGATGTCGAGAAAGGATGACATGATAAATGGATGAAGCGATAGCACCATTCGGTTGCTGTGGCTACCTCATCCTTAAGTATGCACATCCTGGGGGGCTGCAGGATGTTGAAGGAAGTAGTATTAACTCCCGATGACTTCTTCCTCTTTATGGAGCTGCGCGATACATCTGTGATGCTCTGAATCTGACCACGTCGTTCCAATCGCAACGCATGGGAAGAGTTCAAAGGTCAACAGCAGTAAGCAGTGTTTTATAGCATTGCCTGACAGATTACTTAAGGAACACTTTGTTTTAATCGTTGAGTGTCACTGTACCTCTCGCTCCCTCTCAGTGCGGGACAGCTGCATCTGTTTGAGCATTTGAGACCTCTGCTCCATCACCAGCGTCTTCTCATAGGTAAAGGCTGAGATGTCACTGTCATGCTAGGGACAGATAGGAGAGTGTAACCTCAGTATGACACAGAAATAATGTAAAAATTAGTGATTAATTGAATAATTGCAGCCAGTCTCACCATCTCCACCACCTCCACCACTGCATCCAAGCGCAGATGGTAGAGAAACATCTGGAGATCTTTCTTCATCTGGATGGAGTTGTCATCCATCTGGGCCACCGTGAAGATTCGCATTTTACACTTCCTCCATACCTGCAGACATAGAAGATGTTCTATTATTTACACATCCAAGTATATTTACCACTAGCGCCTATGGAGCGTGCGCTGGCCGAGTCAGCTAACCTCAGTTTAGTGCAGGAAAATTGCTGTTGGACCTGAAAGCTGTAATTCCATGGTTTGGCCACAATGTCAAACTGTCAAACCTTCTTAAATGTGACTTTAAGGTGTATCTACAAGCAAGATTTGTGACATCAGAACTAGTTCAGAATCAGTTGTGGTCCAGTATGCAATTTACACAAATGTGATGTGGAAACCTAAAGCCTCCAGTGCACATTCACTGAGAATAAACTTTTCAGTGAAGGGGAAAGAAAAAAATTTTTGAAATCGAAAATATAAGAAAAAAAAAAAAAAAATTACAAAAATGAGGGAGAAAATGGCAATACCAACTGTATTGCTTACTCCTGAAGATTCACACGAATAGATTCAAAAGTAAAAATAACAAAAACTGACATCAGTTTTTTTTTACTCTTTTCTTGCTTTTTAGTCTTTTTTGTCAATCTACACAATCTAAATGTGTTTTCTTTATTAGCAGATACCGTTCAGTTCACGTAGTAAAGACAAGTCACACCTTGTGCTGACTTATTAAAAACGGCAGCAGCATGAGCATTCCACCGTCATGTACGATCCACCACACGTCGATGGTTCCCTCTTTCAGACGCTCCTGGTTGCCAGGGAAATGGTCGATGTTCTTAGCAACCAGCAGAGCCTGATGTGCTTCAGTCGTCTCCCTCACTGTTTCTGAAGGGACACAGAGAGATGATGACAATGATGAGGCATTTTAAATGACTCCATGTCGTGGATGCAGACACACAAGTTGTGCGTGTGTCCCTCTTCAGTCTCTGCCCTGTTCAGTATGTGTAAAACATGAATGTATTAAAGGTCATTTAAGGTCATTATCTTAATAATGGATCTTTATCTGTTTTAGTTTGTGGATTAATTATGACACTTGTTTCTGGTAAACACATAAGACAATTTTATTTTACCACATGCTCCGGCGGTAGTTTACCTATGAAGTTCCTCCTTGCGGAGGAGTCCCGGGCTTCTGTCCAACCTGCTGGCCAGGCCATCAGGACGGCGTTGTGCTTCATTCCTCCCAGTCCTGCTGACTGGATGAGCAGGGAGAAACCGTCTCGCAGGTTGGACGCCACAACCACGTGGGAGAAACCTTTGGTCCGCTCTGCAGCCATGGCTGCTTTCAAGTTCTGCAGGGAAAGGACAATAAACGACAAGACTAGTTTCAGATGATGAATTGTCCTCACAGTTTTGAGGTGTTTTGAGTCTACGTACTTGAACCGAATGTTCCAGTCCAAAAAACAGCATTATGCTCAGTGTTCAGGATCATATCACTTATGATAAACATACACAGGATAAACGGTTAAACGGGTGCATTTGAGATGTAAAGTAGTGTTGGATTCATTCATTTCTCAGAATTTAAAGCTGCGCTAAACAATATTTCTATATCATAAATGGATGAAATTAGTGAGTGTAATGTGAGTCTTTTAGGCTACTTCTTCTCAGCACTAAATGGCAAAAGTGAAATGATTCAAAAGTGGCCAATGCACAAACCTGCTCTCCAGTCTTGGCGTCATTCCCTCGGGTCATGTAGGTTCCCTCCAGGACTGAGCAGACGATGGTGAGTCCCTTCCCTGCTTTGAGCTGCGTGGTGAAGGACAGGAGACGAGGATGCTTCACCATCAGGTCTGAGTTCAGCTTACACAACACCAGCAGCTGAGGCCTGAGGAGAGACAGTCCGAGTGGTGATACACGGGTGAAAAATGAATGCAAAATAAGCATCACTCTGTTACATAAAAGTACTAAATATCATTTAAATATAAAATACATAAAATATGAAATCATTTCTTGACTAATAGATTTAACATATTTTTTAAAATATCTCTTTTTTTTTTTTCTTATTACAGCTAATGATTAATTAAAAAAATTCTGGACAGAAATTCTGAAAATTGTGGCAATCCTACTGTGAGCTGATGAATGAAGGCGATCAACTCAACTACACACTCACCTCCAGTTTTTGGTGTGTGGCGGTGCTTCCTCCAGGCGGATGAGAGCGTAGCGTGCTGCATTCAAAGACAGACCGCGGATACCGTCACCCCACTCTTTCACTGCCCTGCAGCCAAAAGGTCAAAGCCAAAGCTTCACGTTTTACTCTAACTGGGTTTAACACTTGAAGGAGTCAAATGTCAGGAACAAAAGTATTTTGTTCCAGGAAAATAGCACAGATGGAAAATTTAGAGGCATTTTAAATTGACTCTCTTGACCTAAAGCCATTAGACTCACCCTCTGTACTCAATGTACTTGTAGATGCAGCCAGCTATCGTCATGGCAACCAAGGCGTAGTACCATGAGGAGATAAACATGAGCGAGAGACACAGACTCATTCCTAAGAAGGACAGAGTCCTGCAGGACACACACACATACATAGATATCACCCAAAAGGAAAGGTCTTATTATTTATATATTTTTAAAATGGACTGTCTGTGAAGGTAACAGCATATCAGCCTACTGTTACAATTAAAGAAATAAAGACTCAAACCAACAGGATTTATTTTGTTGAAGAGTTTAGTGAGAAGCTGTTCTTACCAGTGATAGAACTTGAAGCGAGGTCTCCAGTTGGGGGTTCGGAGCAAAGTCTGAACAGCACAGGCCAGGTTAACAAACAGGTAGCACATGAGGAAAAACCTTAGGGGAAAAAGAGAACGAAATGCACAATACTTACACAAAGAATAAGTAACACAGACTCAAAGTGTACAAGATAGAAAATAGAGTGGTTTTTTTTGTATTTCCTGCAGTGTTTAACTACATACATGGAGAGGATGGGGGCCACAGCATCCACAGAAGCGATGAGGATTCCTATCTCACAGATCCCAACTGTCAGCAGTAGAGCCCAGGTGGGCTCCCCATTAGCCTTCCCATGACCGAAAATCTGACCAAGACGAGAGGTAAAGAGAGAAGGTCTGATACGGTACACAAACAACGTCAAACTGTAGCTGCTAGATACTGACCTGTAATCTTTTTACCTGATAGATGCTGGTAAGCATTAAAAAGCATGAAAAAATATGTTATAACTTTAGGGCTGATCAATGACCTTTTAAGTTGTTGCACATTTAGAATAAACATACTTTATATAGCAATTAACTGCCATAAAATGATACATTTATGATACACAGACTAATTACTTCAGTAATTATTTGTCTTACTAACTCAGCTTCATGTCGGGGCAAAACTTTATTAAACTAAACTGACCAAACATCCTGTCCTGTTTAATCCCACAATACGTAAATGTGGCAGGATGCATGTGAAGAAGCTAGAAAGACCCATTCATGACCATCAAGTGGAAAAGAATTAAAACCCAAATATAAATGACTTTTCTATTAGGGTGATGCATGATGTAAAAGCACACACAGGACTGTAAGATAAGACAAAGACATTTACCTCTAAGAATGGGATGATGCCATCACGAGCGATGGCCTGCAACAGCCGGGGGGCGCCAGTGAGGCTCTGAAGCCCCGCCCCACAGCAGGAGAAAAACGATCCAATCACAATTACCGAGGGTGACGGCCAGGCCAAGACACCAATTACTGGGTTCTTCTTTACTGAGTCCCCAAACCTAAAGCACAATTTTTTATTTATATATATAAATATATAAATATTTTTTTTTTTTATAAAAAGAATTTGTTTGTTTTTCTTTTTTTTTTTTTACAAAAAATGCAAAAGCTTAACAATTAGTAGGAAGTCAATTAAACATCGGCTTACTTGTCTCTCAGCACCACTCCTTCAATACAGGCTCCAAACATGACCACAAAGGAAATGTCTGACCGTGCAGTCAAGATGGAAACACTCATCCTTCTCAGTAACAATGACGTATGACATCATAACACAAATAATTCAAAATTTATCCAGCTTTTTGCTCTCCCTCATCAACTGATCAGACCCATACACTTGCATAATATACTAATGTGTGTGCACACTCTTGCACACACACACACACGCTCAGAGAGTCTGTAGGATACAGATGAAAGAAGTGGTGAGGATAGCCATTATGGTCCCTATTGGTATCGACCTCTGTGCATCTCTCAGATCACCGGACCTATTAGAGCCTGCCATTATACCTGAAATAAACACACACACTTTTAAAAGAAAACTTTCACTCAAAAGGTACATTCCCAAACATAAAGCCATTCAACGTATTCAATATAACTTTACAGTTCTTCAGTATCTTTCTGACCTTTGACAGAGATATATTATGCTGTAGCGCATTTACCTGTGACAGAGGGGAAGTATATTCCCACCAGTAGAGTGAAGTAGGTGGCGATGTCATTGAAGACGTAGGGCTTATTGATATCATCGGACATATCTTGGGCTGGTACTGAAAACTGTTTTTTCTTCTCTATCACCATATGAGCTGGACCATAGTCACCCCACAGGTTGTCTAAACGAAAGAAAGACAAATAGATGCTTGATCTCATCAAACTTTATGGAAATCATTTTCAGTTCCTTGTTACATTAGCCCGAAAGCGGCTTAAGAGGAAACCTCACTGGATTTTGGGATGATAGAGGAGCTAGAGGAAAGCCAAAAAAAAAAAAATCATTCCTCTTTCTTCTTCTCACCTTTGATAACGCCGCTCAGGAGGCCAGGTACAGCCTGTATCTCTGTCAGGTTGTTTAGGTTGAAGTATTCGTCACACGTGGCGTTGGGATAGTCACTGTCACAGAAAAGTGCCCAGAGCTTGGTGGTCACCGTGTTGTTTTTCACAATCTCCATCTTTGCGCACGTTTCAAACTTTTCATTCTTCAAGGAACGGTTCCCCAAAAGACAAACACTGTAGAGAAGAGAAGCGCAGTAAGATGGAGCTCGATGGGCTTCCCAGAGAAATAAATGACTTACAGCAATTCATAGTTTGGATCAAAGTTATTTTTCAAGCAAAAAAGCCCAAAAATATACACGCTCCAGCAAACTTAATTGTGAAAATGTGCTTCTTTTTATTGACATATTAACAGTAAACTGAAAGTTTTGGGTTGTTGGTCGAAAAATAACAACTATATTTGACATTTTACATGCTAAACAATTGTTCACTTCATTTAGAAAATTATAGGCAGGTTAATCCATGATGTTAGCATAGTCTGAGTAAAAACCTACTTCACAACAAGAAGAAGAGCCATAGACTTTGAACAACAAACCACATTAGCTTCCAAGCTAAACTCTTCTCATCTGTATACGTTCGTTTGCTGAATGAGCTAGCTATTAAACATCTGCTTAGGAAAAGATGCACTGCTAACATCAGTTTAGGCTAGACAGCTAATTAGCTAGTTAGCTGTAGCGAGCAGCTTAAGAGCTAAATGCTTTACTTCTTATTGCTTAGTACTACTGCTAACAAAACACTGTCTGTCCTTGATTTGTAAGCTACAGTTTCATGTTTATTTACATCGTGTTTGTTTACATCGTGTTTGTTTACATCGTGTTTGTTTACATCACGCTTCAGGCTTCAGGCTTGAAGGCTAACATAACATTTCAGATGTCTGGCCAAATACTCCCCCCCGCCCCCTTCCCCACAAAAAAGTTAAAAAATATATATATTAATTCATTTTCGAATGTCTAAAAATAACTTTGACATTATTTTTGACTGCAAAAAGGACTGACAAGTTGTGATTAAAGTTTGACTTTTTAAATATACCTTTTAAGAGTGAAGATATAATTAGGTGTAAGAATACTTGAGTCTTTCAAGTGACCTGATATGAGAGAACATGTCAGAAGTTTGATGCAAAAATGTTCATTTAGCTGTTTGTAACTCACTTGAACTCTGGCGGTTCAATGACCGTCCTGATGACTCCTGCATAGGTGGCCATGATCGAGAGCACCACACAGGCCAGAAACACCAGGGCCAATTTGTTCACATACCTGTAGATAAAGAGGGGAAACATAAGTGTTCTGATATATATATGTGTGTGTGTGTGTGTGTGTGTGTAGGTGTGTATACATGCGTGTGGATACTTACTTCACCCCAACAAACACTACCAGCGCCATCAGGAGCAGGCAGCACGTTCCGTAGACACGCATATTGTTGAGCATTGCTACACCTTCACTTTCTTTACTTTGTGCTTCAAACAGTGTTGCCGTAGGAACGATGTACGTCTGGCAGTGGAGAGACAGCACAGGTGTCATGAATAAAGGTATTAAAAGGCTGCTTTCTTGTCTGGCAGAGTGTTAACATACCAGCAGAATCTCTATTGTGCCCAGTATGTACATGGATCCAGCGAAGGTGGTTCCCAGGTAGAAACAGAGACCCACTGCTCCTCCGAACTCCGGACCCAAAGACCTGGAGATCATGTAGTAGGCGCCGCCCGCTTTGGAGACATTTTTACCCAGGTTAGATTTCACAAAAACATCTCCAGAAAACAACATGATAATAAAAAAGTAGATACTTAATATGTGTGCTGTGCCTCTATTTTCCCTATAATAATGTGAAATTACTCCTCTTTTTTAAGGGAAACTTCCTAAGCAACCCAACGAAATGCTGTTACATGAGAGGTGAGATGTTTTTCTATTTATTATTTGGTAGAAAGTGATTTATTGGTTGGTTTTCACGACAAAAAACATACTATATCTACAGAAGGTTTCATAATATTGTTGATCTAATACCCCAGACCTGCATTTTCAAATGAAATGCAGGTCTGGGGTGAATTAACAAACACCGTATCTCCCTCAGAACTGCAGCTGCAGTTTGTATATTACATATTGCTATTGGAAAATACAAACAATCACTGTACCTGGGACAACTCCGTTTGTTGCTATGGCACTCATTGATATGGCTGTGAGCAATGTCTGCAGGTAGAGAAAGAGGGCAGGTATTACGTTAAAGATGGAGGCAAGCAGTGTAGTAATCCAGCTCAAAGTCATATGCTGCTTTTTGTTGAAATGATTTAATATTGGTGCCTCATTTTTGGGTCTGGTACCAAACTCTTTTTTTAGACTTTTGTCTCCCCCTTCTGGCAGCGAGAGCAATTACAAAAACACTGTCGACAGGTGCTTACCTCATAGGCTTCGCCATAGCCTACTCTAGTGTACATCCTCTGGGCTCAGATAAGTTTATTAATTGCTACTGTAGCTAGCAGTAGTGACAGTGTTTACTACGGGTCTGATGGTGCTGACCGAAACAGCACAATCCACTGATGCACCAGTCTCACTGAAATCTAAAACATTTTACAGACTTTACAAGACCAGCAGATACCATGTTTGACCTTATTGTAATTCATATACTGTATATGAGATGACCAAGGGATATACGAGAGGCAAAATTGTCAAAATGTCAGTTTAGATCTGGAACTATCTGATCAAAGTGTGTAAATACTAAACTTTATTTCTATGCTCTCTTATCTCTGATATAAAGTGTCACGGCCTGTCAGCCAGGGTGGGTAGATATTGTAAGAGGGTGTTGTGTGCTGATTGTTCCCATCACATGAGCTCTAAGCATTTAAGTTCCAACTTTACAAACAGTCAACTCTCTGTCTGGCCATTCGGAGCTACTGACGTATTTAATAATCAGGGTTGTAAATGAGATGCTGATGTTCTGCTTTTTTTTTTTTTGAGGATTCTCCTCTGAGCTCATGCATTGATGCTGCTGATGTATTTATTAGCCCTGAGTTTGTAAATCTCAGAGGAAAACCTCAGACATGACATTGCTCCATTCATTCAGGCATTTATAGAATCTCTGTCTATCCATTGTTCAGTCATTTTTTGACAAAGAAGTACTGACATGATGCATCACATTTGTCTCTCATCTTTGGTCATGTTCACTTGTCAAGGTTGTCAGTTACTCACACAAATGCAGCACATGGAGACGATGGCGAAGGAACCCAGAATTCCTGCCGTGCCGACGATCCAGGTGAGACGCAGGAAGAGGATCACACCCAGGATGTTCTGCATGCAGGGCAGGTACACCCCGATGAATGTTCCCATCTGGTTGACCTGGGGACGGATAAAGACACACACACACACGTATAGAGGTGAGAGTCAGCAGTGAGAGGAGTGAGATTTAAAAAAAAAACAGACTAATCAAAGTCTCCTGTGAATATCCCAATGACCAGACATACATATCAAAGCTGCAATATGGCATCTTTTAGGCATTTTGCATTTATTGAACAATTTCCAGCAGGAAACACGTGGAAATAAATGTCTGTGTTCAGATTGTAACCCGGGATGTTACAGTCACAGCACGGGCTCAATTTATAAGAGGAGACAAGCAGCAAATCTTTAAGATTGACAAGCTGGAACAACCAATTATTTCAGCTCAATTTTACAGAACAATCGATAACTGACAAAATACACAGTTTGGATTTAATTAGGATACATTAGTTGCATTGTAATTGTTGCAATTAGTTCATCACTGCTGTGCATGACACCATACAAACACTTCCACTGCGTCTTGCCCAAAAACCCAAAAGGTACGTACCATTTGTCGAGTTATAAAAACTATGTCCTGTGCTTTCTCCACTGCACTCAGTTGTCGGTTAACATACTGCGATGTGCCTGATGTGGCTTTCCAAATCTCCCACATCTTCTCTCAATGTATTACTCTGTTATTCTCACTCTTCTCACTCTGTTTTACCTCCCCCTCACACTCTCTCTCTCTCTCTCTCTGCGTTGTCTGTCTTCTTCCTTTAAATCTCTTGCTTCAGATCTCAACATTTCTTCAGTGCAGAAAAAAAAAACCCCACACAGCTATTATTCAGGGGGCGGGTTTTAGTAACACATCATCAATGTCTCTGCACCGCAACAACAGTCCAAGTTCCTACACTGTCTTTCACCTAACCAGCGGCAGTAACACTGCTGAGAAACTGCATTTACACGTTCAGTATCGATCTCCTCATCTAAACAACAATAAATGGGCCCCATTTCCCAAAATGTCACAGCCTTCCTTAAATTACGTTTCGTCCTTATCCCTCATAACCAGCAGTGCAACAGAGATGCTGGCTTTCACAGAGCTCCGTGACACTGATGATACGCGCAGACAGTCCATCTATTCCCACACATAACAGATGTTACAGGCCAGATGACATTTAAATCACACACATCTCACTCGGTATCCGAACACGCATATAAACTCTGCACATCATCCTGCACTGAAGAAAAAAAAAAAAGAAACATCTAGTAAGAGCGGCTTAGTGTGTGCATATAACTCTCTCTGTCAGTTTTATCAGAAAGACATGCGCCAACTGGCACAATAGGAAGGAACCACCTCCACTCTCCACTCTCCACCTCCAGCTGGCACTCAAACACAAGCTCCCATCCCACATACACACTTTTATTCTCTACAGGCACTGAGAGGGAGGTGAGCTGTTGTCTGGTACCTCTCGCAGCTGTGCTTTGCTCTTTAAGCAGAGGAAAAGTGTATTTTCTGATCGCAACCTTCACGTTACTTGTTGCTCACCCCTGTTCCCACGCAGCGCAGGCTATCTACACCACACACACACACACACATACACACAGAGATATTGCTGATCTTGTGACTCAGTTGAAATGTTGATAATAACTGCAGTTATCAAGGTACTATCAAAGGAACAATATTAAGCTGTTTGAAAATCGGTAATGTGTGAGATCAGCGGTTTTTATGCCAACACACTCTGCTATGTCATTAATCAGTTGATGTATGTTTAGTTTAGCTGGTAATGTATTCTGCATTCATTTTGGGGTTCTTTTTTTTTATTGGACTGCACACATGATCCTCTCCTCTGTCACATGAATCTCAAGTGATTCATGTGACAATATGGATAGATATTTCTCACTTTCTGCCTCAAATCACCTCTGTCCTGTCTCTTTATCTTACTGTATCTGATCCATTTCTTCTTCTTCTTCTTCTTAGCTCTCCTTTCACTTCCTTTAGCAAAGTCAAGTAATACCATCAAAGAAACTGAAAAAACTCAACACTCACACAGAATCAGATGGTAAAACACCCCAAATGAGCAAATGGTGACAAAATAAGTGTCTTTCTGTTATAAACAATATATGCAGGCTGCTAACAATAACAAACTAGTAAATACCATGCTTAGTGTGTAATTGTTCACATTGGAAGTAACTAAGTAATTGCATCTTTTCCTGTTAGTACAAAAGTACATAGATTTTTTTGAATACTTACTGTAATGGGAGAAAACTATACCAGTTACAGTATAGTTAGTTACATATTTTTTTTATGGTTTTGGCTCTGTACTCATGTAACTCCTATTCAGCTTTAACTGTGTCCACATTCATATGTGAAACTAATGTAAACTGTCTCTTAGGATTGTGTGAATTAAAAAGGGCTACATTATCTACACAGTTCAGCTGATGGGAACGGAATGTAAACGCTCTCATATTAAAGCTTAAAGTCAGCACTTTAGCACAATCATCATTGTTTTATTTTCAGTGCAATCTGATGGAGTACAGAACTAAAACAAGAGAGACTTTGTCACTGTACTTTCTGTGCTGTATATCATACAGTTTGACTTAGCAAAGAAAGAAAGGGGAAGAAAAAAAAAGAATTAAAAACTAAAATGAATTTCCCCATAAACTGAATCCATAAGGCTCACATACATACAGCAAAGACCAGAACCCAAGTCTGAACTGAATAGGATTCTACAGTAAAATAGCCTGCATTGTTATTACTGTGTGTACAGTTGTCTTTTCCTTAACTGGCAATAAAATAATAAATCTCATACGATGAAAGACTTGAGAAAATGGCACTTCCCTTACTCACAATGCACTCCATTCTTTATCTCCTCGTGATATCACCACATGGATCAAAATCGATAGTAATGTGCGTCAGTATACAAAGAATGATGGAGTGCATGGCTGCATTTTGCTACAACTCATGCGTTCAGTCAGAGATGAGATCAGGACGTGTATAAAAAGATATTTATTTTATTTTATTCATTATGATTACTCCTCGGTTAATAGCGTTAACTATAATTTTCTTTGAATCAACATTGTGAAAGCTGCTTTTGATGCCCTGTGAAGCAGATTACTCGGCTCAGTGTTTGTAACACCACTACATTTGTAGTGAAACGAATAGTTGCACTCGCACGCATTCAACGGGAAAAAGATACGTTTGCATTTAGTGAGACGTAGTCTGCACAGACAGTTGTTGTTAAATCACACAAATGTCCCATTGTATATGTGTCTTGAACCTTCTTATCTACAATGATTGATCACCTCCCAATCTGTCTGCAAGCTGCTTGTTTCACTACAGGCTGATATTCCCTCGCTCGCTACAGTCGGCAAGGGAAATGAATACGATAAATGCAAACACTGTTGATGTCTCAGTCAGTCAGCCTGCTAAGGGCCATTTGTCCTGCCGCTGTCCTCTCAGCTGCCAGAGCTGCTGCTGACAGACGGTGCATACCGAGACACTGAACACACGTCACAGATCATCATCACCGGATGAGAATTGTGACGTTGGTGGGCAAAAGTCATTATTTTATTGGTTGGCTTGTTTTTTATCTGCATAGTTTCATCATCAACAGATCCAACAGTTGATTGCTTAGTGTATAAAATGAGTAGTTTTAGGTTTGACCAACAGTAATGGCAAAAAAATGGCAAAACTAGCAAATATTCACATTCGAGATGCTACCAGGAGTGATTTTTTTGCATTAAAAATTACTTAAACAATTACTCAGTTATAAAGATTGTAGCCAATTCATTTTCTGCCTAATACTAATTGATTCATCATCTAATCATTTCAGCTCTGGAGTGCTGCCATGTAAAGTGCAGGTCAGTAAGGGACCAACAACAAACTTTTGTACTGGAGCCCTTATAGGAGGTTTATCCAACCATGTCAACCGTGTGTGTTAAAAGTCTAGAAAAACTGTAACAATGCAGTGTGAATTTTGTGTGAAAATGCTCTTTTAGACAATAAGAACACTGCCAGAGTTGATTTCTACAGCAAGTGTTCTGGCTACTTAGAAATCAAAACTGACAGTCCCTACTTAAAAATCACGTAGGCTCAAATTGGTATCTCCGTACCATGACAGTGACCCTCCTGACCCCATCCTCGTACTCATCCTCCTCGTGCTCTCGAACACCTTGGGTCAGGTTGGTGTAGTTGGCCAGCTTGCTGAGAAGAGACGATACCATGGGGTTGCGGTCCATTTCTTCCTGCAGAGAGAGACACAGGAAAGCTTTTTGATACACCATGAAATCTGCGAAGTACAACCTCAGTGTTATCGGTGTAAGCCTGAGCTTGTTATTGAGGTATGAGAGCATTACAACATGTCCACATGTACATTACTCTACCTGGACCAGCAACCTTATGATTCAAGACTCTGACTTCTGGACTAAGAACATGAAATTACTAACCAGTTGTCAGTTATTCATAACTGTTGGTATGCAATATGATTGTATCATAGATTATATAAATCATACAGCACAGACGCTCAACCACTATGAGTTTGCTTTCTTACCTCAAACAGGGCCATGTTCTTGCCATCGTACTGGTCTCTGTCATCGTCTGAGCTGATGAATGGACTGGATTCTCTCTGGCTGTCGTCCCCTTCACAGAAAAATACACCCATACAGTAAGATGCACACTATAGATACATAAACATGAACAGAAAGAAAGCAGTAGTAGTGGATAGGACGTGTAGGGTGATAAGATTATTCAAAGTGTAAGTATTACATTTGTGTTTTTGTTTGCCATTGGTCTCCATTTTGACCTGACTGGAAATTTGTGCCATGTTATTCACGCTGGCTGAAAACTCCTTCGTTCAATGAACCTCAGTGTTGTTGTCTTGCTGGTAGGCTCACCAACAGTGATTGTAAAACAAATTATTATTAGGTGATTGCATACCATCATTTTCAGAGCGGCTGGGTTAAGTTAGCAGGTTCTTACTGTAATATTCTGAATCCAGCTGACCGGCAGCAGATATCATTGAATGGCGAGTTGCAACTCCCTGTTAAGTGTTTAAACGTATGTAGTCAATAAATCAAACCAACCCAGGTCCAGGTCAGGTCCTCCAGAGCCAACAAGTTGTGACGCAGCACATCCTGTGAAGCTAACGTTAGCTAGAATAGCTACTGGTCAGAAATCCTTAGCTTTTGTATTGTTTTCGACTTTTGTCAGTGTTACCAAAAGACAAATTGCTGTTATCAGTAAGCACAATGCCCCATTATTATTTTGAATCAATAAAAAAAAGCAATGGCATAATTTTAGTCGATAAATACCTTAAATATATGTTTGAGGAAACACTCAAACACTGAAGTTTCCTTCTTGATTAGCTTTGACATAGCCTACTGCTGCTACAATAATGGAGGGCTGTGTCCGGGAAAAAAAATTATATATATATATATATATAAAGAAAACAGAAATAAAACAGCATATTTTTATTATTTCAGTTATTCTTTAACAGAATATTGAGCTAAACAAACATTAGCAGCATTATCAGGGCTATATGCTAGGGAAACGTAACATTGTTTTGTTTTTTTTGCAAGTTTGTTAAAAAATTTATGATACTCAACTTGATTTAGAACAGGGTTTTTGTTGTTTTGTTTGGGACCAGCATCAGACTGACTGACATTTTACGACACGCTAGCTGTTTCTTCTTGAACTTCATGATTAGAGGGTCCAGTCCTGTTTATTGATGTCTTCATGTTTTCAGTTGTTGGCTTTGCCCACAGTTTAGCCTTTTGAAAAGACAACGCAGCATAGAGTTATGGGGTCGTTCCGGTCGTTGAGCGTGCAGAGGTTAGAACTAATTGTTCTGGGAGTGTTAATGATACAAAGGAATACATTAGACTGAACACTGGCAACAGAGAAGTAGGATGACTTGTCTGCCCTCCTTTGCATATTGGAGTAGATGAATATTTAGCTTTTTATTATCTCAGCAGATTATATCACAGAGATCTTGTGACGGACCATGATGTAAGTACGTATAATCTGAAAGAACGAGATATTTCAGATCACAATGTAAAGACACGTGATTGTCTGCATGTTTAGAGAAAACGCCCTCCACCCCCCACACCTGTCACCCCACAGGTCATCAGACAGGTTTACCAGTTACATACTTTAGTAATAAACAATAAAGCAGCTCAGCTACATTAAATTGTGTCAAATGAATCCATATTTCATAACTCATGTGGTGATATAATGCCAGCAGGAAGCAGGGTGTAGCGTGACAACAACAGTAACATAATTATACAAAAGCTAACTTGCTGTTGGTGCATTGCAAGCTGACTAATGGCACAATGGGCTGAAGGTCGCTCACATTCACACACACACACACACACACACACACACCTCTGTCTTTTAACGGTGCCATGTAACAATTTCACAGTGTTGCTGAGCTGTCTGTTGGACTCTGGAAGCAAGCTAACACATAAATATGTACTACTCTATGTGTGTGTGTGTGTGTGCGTGCATGTGACATTCGTTGAACATTCGTTCTTTAAAACTAACCCTCTAAGCTTCTACAGTAACATCAGCAGCTTCCGTTGCAACGATCATGTTAACCAGCAGATGGCCGTATTGCTTGACGGATGACAACAGGGAGCATCATCATGCTGTTCATCATGTATGTCACAATATGTAATAAACAGGAGGGGAAAAGCTAAATGTTTAGCATGAGTTTGCAGTGTTATAATGTCTGTAATATTGGCGAGCTTGTGGTGCTCTGCAGCATTTATTAAGTGTAAATAGTGCAGCATGAAGAACATGCTTTTCTGTTGACTTGACATTTTTCATTTGATAATTTATTTTTATGTTGCTAATTCATTTCCACATAGTAAATAATAAGTTAAGGGTGCTGTATTTATTATTTTTTAAATTTCTTCATTTTGAATATATATTATTTTTCAGTGTTAGATGATTATTTTTTGCACTAGAATATATATATATTGTAAGGAAAACTTTACCAGATCCCTGTATGTACTGTTTCCTTCTCTCCATAAGACACCCGCATCACACATGAGAAAAACAACACCGAGTCACCGAGCGTGTGGAGAGGTTAACAGCAATACCCTTACAGTCTCCTGCACGCTACAGAAAAAGAGCTCCTTTGGGAAATAATAAATATAACATCATTTTAAAAACATCATTTCCCAGCAAAATTCACTAGAAGTATTCAGTCGCGACAAGAGCAAAATGTAGCAGTGGAACTGGTGTCTCTTCACAAACAAATGCAAAACCGTTAATCGATTGCTTTGTCTGATGTGACAGTGCTCCTCGGCATTACAATAGAGGTTTAAACTGGATTTAAGCAAATAGTTCAGGTTTACACTTTTTTTGCTTTGACTTAATTAACAATTAATAGAACAATCAAGACCGTCCAAATGTGTTGTGTGCAGGCCGTCTATATATTGAATAATCATATAAGCGGAAAGCGGGACAATATAAAAACACTACACTGGTTGCTGCTTTGGAAAATGATGGCAATGACATGTTATTGTTTATACAGATGGTATCTTGTCTAATCAGCACTGTGTGTTTGTTTGTGGGTGTGGGCCCGCCCGTCTGCTGCATGCTCTGCAGAAATCTGCCTTTACAGTGAAAGACATAAACGGTAGAGACGACCTCTGTACTGCCACTAATGAAAAGGTTTTTCTGCTAGTTTACGGTAAGGATGTGAATGAAAGTATTTATATTGAGTGGTCCTACGTAAAATAGTTTTACAGTATGGTTTAACATATATGTCTTTATACAACTAGACTAATAACACTGCACTACATTTCAAAGTAGTTTAGAGGATATGTGACACTGGACACATTGAACATTATGTTGGATTATGCTTGCAGATATACGCCAAAAGCACAACAACAGACAACGCAACAAATACATGTGACGTGAGTTATTGTCAGTTTACAGAAATTGTCAGCGATATATCTCCCTAATTCCAATGTGTGAAGGATGTGTGTGTGTGTGTGTGTGTGTGTAAAGAGTTACCAAAGCTGTTATCTAATAAGATGAAATAAGTGGCCCCTTAATGCCATCTTCACCATCTTAGTTCATTATCTTAGCATGCTAACATTTGCCAATTACCACCATAACACAATGTACAGCAGAGGCGGATGGGAGTGGCAATATATATTACAAATGCATATATATTTGTATTTAAACTACTCTGTCTTGGTAATTTGTGGACTTCAACAAGGAGAGCAAAAGAGCTACAGTATATCAAGCGAAAGCTAGCTGGTAAGCCGCCACTGACCTTAGCTAAAATAAACATACTTATTAATATTTCTCTAGCTGTTATCTGTAAATGAAAGATATCCCTTTTGATAAACAAGGTCTTGCTTTTTCAGTTTGTTATCCTACCTAACCAAATAAGGTTAGGAGCTAAATCAAATCATTATTGAGGAGAACGCCTAGCTAAACTCTTGCTAACGGTTACGAGCTTAGCATACATTTTTATTATAATTTATTATATCAACACATCATTGGGCTAATAGACCCAGCAAAACAGAGATTTAACTTCTATAAAAAGGCGAAGATGAATATTAAAGATGAAACACACCACTTGAAATAGTGAAAGCTAAAGGGAACGCTGTGTGTGAAACTGTGTCAGTAGATACTAAACACTGAAAAGCCATTTTCCTCAACTGCTTCTGTAACTCTGCTTATGTAGACTAAGTTAATTTACCATAGAGCCCTGCAGTACAGCCATATGGTAAAGTAAAGAGACCGACCATAAATCTGAATTGCAAAGACGTAAATAACACACACACACACACACTCCCTCCTTCCTACCACACTAATAGTGCTGCCCTGCAAGTTCTAGCTAGCTGAATGGCGTCACTTAAAAACTGTGTGTGTGTGTGTGTGTTTGTGTGTACAACATGTTCCTGCCATAACATGTATCTGACTCTTTGTGTCAGCGTGCTCCCATTTGTACAATGTATACAATGTCGAATCTATCAAAACTTTTTAACCCCTAACCTTTGCCCCGGTGCATGCTGGGAGAGGCTCCAGCTTCCCCAAGTCCCCGAGCAGTAATTAAAAGCTACTAAAAACTGACCTCCCTGGACACATGAGCATACCTACCAGTCAAAGCATTTATCCTGTCTGCTGCGTATTCCTACCTGAGTGAGGTCCTTCCAAGTTGTCCTCATCATCTTCCTTCCCAAAAATATTGCCCAGACTGATGGGTTTACTGTCTCCAGCCGCGGCCGCGCCGTTGCTGTCTCCTTCCGTATCCTCCACCGGCACTACGGTGAAGTTGGTGGGCATTTTGGTGATTTACTTGCCCCGGGAAGAAGGTATGAAAAAGGTATCCAGTGGCAAGAAACAGGATGACACTACCTGTTGAAAATTACACCCTCACAGGAAAGTGAAAAAAAAGTATCCAAAGGTGAAAGAAATAAAGCCCCGGTGAGGCTTGACCACAACTCACTTCGAATATTTTGTTTCCTTTCTCTTTGCGGTGTGATCCGGTGTCTTCTAAACTCAGGGGGGGAAAGTGCTTCCTCGTGTATATGAGCAGGCCAAAGTCCTCCAGTGTATCTCTTTACTCACACTCCTTGTTACTTTCCCTCCCTTTTCCCACCACTGCTCCAAGACTTTTGCCCCATGTGACCCTCTGTTTACCATATGAACAGAGCTGGAGTCCACCCTGCCGCTCCTCCCTCTACTCTGGCAGTCCCACTTCTCTCACTCACACCTTGTCTGTAATGCCAAAAGGTAAAGAAACAAGCCACATTAAAAACTCTTTAAAGTCTGAGTAAGATCCACCTTGAATTAAAAATAGAAACAACTGGTCCATATGAGGGAAGGTGATATAAAAAAAACCCTACAAAGTCTTTTCCTTTCTGTTCTTTTAACTTTGGTTTGGTTTCCTCTTCTCCCCTGTGTTTCCGTCTCTGGTTTCCTCCAGGTAAACAAAATGGGCGTTACCTTTCCCACAGTGCATTATGGGTAAGAGTGAAGTGCTGATTTTCAGCATGGGAAGGCACTATACTCTTACATACGCACACACACATTGTGGCAGCAAAAGGAAGCACCTTGAAAGTCTTGGACATTTCCTGAATTCTAAGTAGACAACCACAGGGGGAAAGGACCGAGCTTTGAATAACAATGGAGACACGTAAACATGAGTTGTTTTCAGCGTGTGGGAAGGATCATTTAATTACGCATGGTTCTCTTAAACAGTTGGGACATTTATCTGAATGTGCTACACACTTCCTCTAGAAGGATATTTGGTATATGACTGCATACTTCTGTATGTAGCCATCAGTTCAGAGTCCTTATGTGTCAGTATTTTTCTCACACATGAAGTGGTTTTGCAGGCAGAAGGTCATTTGAGAATGTTGTTGTCAACTTACTGAATACAACAGACCTTAATAGTGTAGTTCACTATTGTGTACTTTATTATTTCTTCCCTTTTATATTGTAACGAGAGTATCAATCAAGGCGGTTTTATTAAACAACATGATTGTTCTATTTATTCCATAGTTATCACTTCTTCTGTACACTTTGTTCCTTCCTAAAGAAGGTGGCTTCATCTGCAAACATATAACTGTTTTCTTTTTAAAGGTTTTGCTCTTTGCTCTCCTGGCAGCCAAATATCTTTATTAGCTTGGTTTAGCTTAGCATATTTTTAGCTTATCTTTAACCTTCCCCTACAGCATATTGAACGCCCTCACTTTTGTAGCTCAGGCTTTTACTTTGGTGTTAAACCAGTGACTGCAATGCCCCAAATGAATGATCACAAATAACCAATCAGAACGCAAACAGAGACATTAATGATAGGACATTACCAAGTCAATCATAAATTGTCATTTGAACGATACAAGGACTATCATCACTGTGAATTTCCAGTGAACTTCAAGCCACAGAGGACACGTCACATTCCTGCGTAATTATTGTGACTGATGTTGTGATCTTACCTTGGTCCCTAACTGTTCACAAACCCTAAAGTGTAACTGTAATCTCGCATGTTTAAAATACAGACTACCCAGATGTTTGTCTTGAAAGCTGAAAAATCGTCCCTAGGCCTTCACAGTCTTTCAAAACTGCTGAACTGTATAATAGTATGTATGGAATATATTGTGCCATTAAATGGTAGACTGAACAATTGGAACTGGAGTGAGAGCAAACATTTCCCATGTTGAACCTGCAGAAACTGCTTCTTCAGCTGGCCTGATATCTGATCATCTCCCAGCCACAAAAGCAACATCGGATACCACAGAAAAAAGAAAACAAAGAAAACGGCTATTTGCTCAGCTTTGTTTTATGAAATGGTTTAATCATTTTTCCATTCCTTTATCATCCCAGCTCCATTCTTAAAGGGCAAAGGGCTGAGCCTAGATTCAATTTTCACTTTTTTTTTAACCTTCATTATTCAAATCCAGCTCCTTTGGAGTTTTAAGATATAATACATCTTCTTTATTACATTAGTGATCGCAAAAAAAAAAAAAAAAGAAGCTCCCGAGGTCCAGGTCCTTACCTAAGTAATGCCAGCAGAGGGTGCTATAGGTTCATGACAGCTAAAAATCTAATGAATAGTAAAAACTGAAAATGCACAACTCACAGGATATTTATAGTTAGTAAGCAACCAGTGGGAGGATGAAGGTTTTAGTGCTGGTGCACAGCAGGAGGTAGTAATGAGCAGAGATGCATATTTCAGTGGTTTAAAGTCTTGTACCAACAAGCAGCTGCACTCTTGAACTGTCTTTGAGCAAGGCACTCATCTCTGACCTCACTGTGGAATAGGGGCAAGAGGAAAGACTTTTGTTTTTTCTGTTGTATAGTATCTTTGGAAGTGTATCACTATTGATAACAATCTAATATTGCCACAGTACTCTAGATTATGTCACTGTACTCCAACTTGGTGCAGAAATTCTGCACCGTTCCGTCAAAATCCTGCGCGCTCGTGTGTGAGCGCGTGCATGTGTGAATAAGTCTGCGTACATGTTTGCATGTGTTATGCAAAAGTGCCAAACGCTTCTTTGCTGGAATCATCTTATCATTGGTGTGCTATCAGTTGGCCTGTGACTGAACTACCACAGCTTTTTTTTCATTTCGTGCACAAAACTGCTATTTTATACTGTTCAGGTGGCTTGAAAAAAAAAAAAAAAAAAAGCGAACGCGAGAGAAGTCGAGGTGAAATCAAATCCCTTCAGCAAACAGCAAAAAGGTCAGTGCTGACGCAGACCCAGGAACAGGCTGCCCTCCCTCAAGACTATATTCTTAAGTGGCTGGATTCTATTTGTAGCATTTTTACCTGTTTACAGACACCCCCACTCCAAAACCAGGTACCTGCGTAAACATACTGCCGGGTTTGGACGACCTCTTGTGTCATCACACGGGGGATAAATTTCAACTGCCTGCACTGTGCTGTCAGACCGCAAAACGCAATACCAGGGCAAAAGGATTTATGTTTATTGGAACTGGGGTGCACTTTTTTTTTCCTTTTTCATTTAGTCAGTGTGGATTGGTTTCAGTATCCTAACTTCTGAAATCATTCGATATGAGAATGCAACTTTGAAATATTAATACTGATAACAAAGTAACTCTTTACTTCTAGATAAATCAAGATTGTAGGTTGAGCCTTATATAACTCACAAGCTATTAGAGCAAATAGCAAATAAACATTAACTGCTAAAAATCATATTTCAAGCAAAAATGTCAAACAGAGCTTTTTTTTGATAACTGTGCCTTTGGTAAACTGGGATTTGTAGTGAAATGTTAACGCAGGCCATTTCATTTATGAAGCTCAGGAACTTTGTTTTCTCTTGCAACAAGTGTGGCCTTAGTAGAAAAAGCAACATTAGGCTACGCTGATACAAAGAAAAGCCATATTTTTCATATATTTCGCTTAAATGTTAGTTTTGTCAAGTTCTTAATAATAACTCTGAGTAACGTACACATGTGCATTAATAAAATAAGGAATAGCCCACATAGCATCCCGCTTCACTGGCTTACCAGTGTAGCTAATGTTAGCTAGCAACGTAAGCTAAGAAGCAAATTTCTTTAAAAAATATCTCTTTTATAAAAAACTAAGAAAAAAAGCTTGCTGAGTCATTTCTACGTAAGTTACCGTATATGCAGCTTTATTTAAATGATGTTACCTTACAGGAAGCCTCAACGTTTCAGTGGATGATGAATGTTACTTTGCATTTTAGCCGAGTGACCCTTCCTAAGTCCCGCCCCTTATCACTCTGTGCTCCAATAAGAGTTGAGCAACCCTCGGCCAACTTTCCCCTCACCTGTTTTACTTAAATATGCTATGTGCTGGGCCTGGCTAAGGTCTGGTTAGGTTTAGGCACAAAAACCACTTGGTTAAAGTTATGAAAAATAACGTCACATAACAGCATCACAGTGAAAATGTCCCGTTAGTAGTAATATGACCGGACATCACGATAAAAATGCCCTGGTAAACAATGTCTCCTGCTGCTTTTTGCAAACGGAACTAGAACTAGAAACACCATGTTTCTTTTTGTTAAGCTTCTACGACCTAGCAACAGTAGCTAAGGGAGGGGCGGGACTTTGGACACATCAATTGGTTAAGAGTTAGCCTGCCTTGCTATTTAACTGATATATAATGCTTACTGACATGTTAAAGCTTAATTTGATTCATGCACATATCCTCCGTTAAATGAATATTTTGGAATTTGAGATTTTCGTTGAATAATAAATTGGATATTTCAGTCAAGTTATATACTGTATAGTAGCAGCGAACATCATATACACTGCTTACTTTGTCCCCATCTCTTTTTTAGGGACATGCCCACTCTGCATGCAGCAATGCCCAGAACAGATCTCCCACTTTCTCAAACTTTCACTCTCTCTCTTTCACCCACACATACACACTCTCACAAAAACTGAATGTTCTTTCGTCATAGTGAAAAAAACAAAAATAACACATTAATGAATTATATATATATATATATATATTAAGATGAAAATAGTCTCGTTGTCGGTGTGTGTACTCAGCCCGCTGTAAGCGACAGGAGGGCACCAGGTGAGCGTGGGTCAGACAACTATTTTTGGTATAAATGGAAAATTTTGATGGGTATTCTGTGATGTGTGTGTGTGTAGTGATGGTGGTGGTAGTTGGGGACGAACGGGGGGGCTCAACAGCAGGGGACCAGGGGGTATGAAGAAGAGTCTGTGAATCTTATGGGACTGTGGGAAACAGTGACCCTCTGCCACACTCTGCTGGCACTGGAGGTCTGCATGTGGGTTACCAACAAAACAGGAGGGGAGAGAGAGAGAGAGAGAGATGCCAAGCCCATGAATTTGGGATCTGTATTTGTGTGTGTGTGTGTGTTGTTGTATTTGTTGTGTGGGAGGTGTGGAGTTCTGGCAAAGACAAAATACGCTGCATGAGGCGCCGTCTTCAAAACAAGCTGCAGAAATACATTTTCAATTAAACATGTCAAGGTGAGATTATGGCATTTTCTCTACAGCTTTCACTTCACTCAGAATATTCTGAAAGAAGAAAGACTGCTCTTCCAGTATCAAATATTGTCCCTTGCATCCAGAATAGATGGACGCAGGAGAAAAGACAGGGGCTGCTGGCAAAGAGAATGAAGGACGGAGGCAGAGGAAGTCTGTAGGTGGAAAATGAGAAAGTAGGCTAAAAAAAAGTGGGTGAACTGTTACCTCTGGTAAGCACCAGTATAACTATATACACCGAACATCTATAATCATCTCAAACCTTTCGGATGGGTACTAGTAAGTGTCACATGTGCAGGAGGGTTGTGTAGGGAGTAGGTAGGTTCCAGGATGTCCTGCTTCCAACTGTGAGCAGTATATTTATTCTAGTTTATTAAAAAAACAAAACTGGATGAGATTGCAATCTCCAATATATTTCTGTCATCAGCAACTCACTTTCAGAGTAGACAGAGGAGAAAAGGCGCAAAAATGAAACGTGTGTTATGGATACTGATTTAAAGCCCCTCTCCAGATAATATACGTCTGAAAAAAATAGTCCCCTCATTAAAAATGACCTCTACTCCTTGACTGAAAAATGCAGAAATATACTAACTGTAGTCTGGTGTGTGAATTGCAGACTTAAAAATAAAAGCCTGTTTTCTTACGTATGCAGCATGACTAATGAGTATCAACGTTATATTAGGTCAAAAGAACCTTGGATTATTAACCAAATGTGATTTTATGACTTTGAGAGGCTTCCAGGTCTCCGTTGTGTCATGAGAAAGCAGACTGAAACAGTCCACAGTTATAAATACACGTCAAACCGACAGAAAAGCCAGCAATGGGAGATAATTATCATGTCCTGCCACCGAAACACAGCTGCTAACTATGTTAAAATAATAACAACGTCTAAATCTATGAGTGGTGGAAGGCTGAGAGGAGGAAGCCCAACCACACACTGAAACGCTAACACACACACACACATTACTTGTCATCCCGTCCGCAGTGATTGTTAGCCCACATGCATGGTGTGTGTCCGCCCAGGAGTTAACCGCCATGAGGAGCCGGCTATAAAGCGTGAGAGTGATTGCACGAGTCATATTTAGAAAGTGCCTCACTTCTACACACATGCCAGACATATGCAGAGCTACACATTCATCCACAGAGGTGTATTCACACACACACACATGCACACGCACGCCGGTGTGCTCCAGGCACGGCCAGCTGTGTCCAAATTTCAAACATATCTCACAAACCCTCATAATTGCTACGTCCGTTTGACGTTTCTGTATTTTACTGACCAACACACACAATCAAAAAGGTTTTATCGCTAAAACTGGCAACGCAGGAGCGTGTTGTTAGACCTACACAAATACCTGACTATTTATTCATTTGCTATGAAAAGACTCATACTTTCCCTTACAGTTAAATGTTGAGGATTAAGCCCTCCAGGCCTGTAACTAACATTATTTAAAGAATCATGAGATGACAGTTATGACTATAAGTGCAAAATATAGAACCAAAGTAGGGTGACTCAGTTGAGTTTGGTTTGAGAGTGAACATTCAGAAGGCTTTGGCCCCTGGCGCTGATTTACTGAAGCATTGAATGCATGCAGGTTATACTCATGCAGGTTATACTCTGCTAAGTTCAACACATTAAGGTCAAGGGGCTTTTATTACCAGGGGAGCCAGAATACCAATGTTTTTTAGCAACAAGGATTTTGCCTTTTGTGGTAATCTGAACATTAAAGGGTCAGTTCACTCAAACTACACTCACATGGCGGTACTGTGTCTAGCCCATGAAGACAGTTTTGGTTTTATTTGCCTATATGTTGAGACGACGCAGATTTTCTCTCCAATAGAGAGGCGAAGTCCCGTCCCTTCCAGTGGATCACATTAGTCAATGGCGAGAGACAATAATTTTGAATTGTGCCATGAATTACACACACAATTCAAAACAGGATCCAACAAATGACTTGCCTGTCGCTGTTCACTACCATATATCATTTGTCCCGGGACATCACCTCTTTTTCTACAGACTCACAGCATTGAGATGTTACATTTGACGAAATTCAACAGCAATGTGTCCTTCCAGAAATAATGTCCTTGGTGGTCTCTGGATAATCCACACAAGCCACTTTCTACCCGAAATGAAAACAGAGTAACAGGACAGTGTCCTGCACAGCTAGACTCCGCAAGTAAATGAGATAATGTTTTTCTGTAATGTGGTGAAGCCGCCCTTTAATGTGTTGGGTGTGTATATATCTCTCTATGTTGTATCTGGCATAAATTTAGGACTTTGGCTGTGTTTAAAATCACTCCCTGTTTATACAGTGAACTGTATTCACTGTCCACTCTTCGATGTGACCTGCACACCACACCTGTAAGCGATGATGCAGAAATGACGATAATTTTAGTCCTGATACAGATGATTAAAATAATTTACCGGAACTAAAAAAACAGTGTGAACTCATTTTTTTACACTTTATACATACCTAGCAAACGTGATATGTGTTAATAAGCAACCTATAGTGGTGCTGGTAGTTTTATACAGAGCCAGACCAGCTGTTTGCCCTGTTTCCCATCTTTATGCTGAGTTAAGATTTTGCGCTGGCACCAGGTTTAACAGATACATATGACAGTGGTATCAAACTTCTTATCTTACTCTCAGCAAACGAAGAAAAAAAAAAAAGAATAGGTATATTTACCAAAAATATTGAACTAGTCCTTTAAAATGAGAAACCAGAACCTACAAAACAACTGTAAAATATTTGCTTGATGGACAGCCCGGTTGATTGACTGTAATGGACTGCTCGGCTCAGTGAGTGTCTATTTGTCGACCGAACTAGCTGCTTGTCTGACAGATGGAGTTATGACTCACAAACTGTAATATTTACCGATGGACTCCTGCCTGCCTGCTTGGAGAAGCTTCTGTTTGACTGGCGTGATGGCTGTTTTGTTTTTTTTTTCTGACTGACAGGCCGGCTGACAGACCACAGCGGTTCACAGGCGTCCTGTGCCAATGGCCGCCTCTGCAACACGCTCCTGTGAATTCTGACAACACTGCGATGTTTGCTTTTTCTCTCCGGGAGACCAACGTCCAAACCCAGATAATAAATTTAATCTTCGTAGCTTCTTTATGTGATATACATTCAGAAAAAGAGGTCCATGTCCACTTCAGACCCCAAATTACTAATCTTACCTTAACTGGAAATATTGACAGTTTAGGCAATATTGGTTTTTTTTCAGTTTAGTGTCTAAAAGTTTCAGAACATGTGAAGAACAAAATTCTTGAAGAAATGTTGAGTTTTGAATGTGTCTGACGGTCTGCCTGCAGACATGGCTGGGCCCCCGAAAAGCTCCTCAGCGTTTATGAATTCATGTGCGTGCTCTCTCTCTCCTACATAAACACGTACATGTAAACCAAGAGACTTACTCAGTGACCGGGTGCTTATATTTAGGATGAACATGATTATTGCTGATCTCCATGGGCCACCCCCCCTAGTGGCCGGGCCCCAGAAAGACCCCTCCCCCCTCCTTATGGGCTAACCCTGTCTGTCTGTTTGTATGTCAATGATTCTAAATATTCATCTAAATAAGAAAAAAACATCAGTGGCTACCACATTTCAGTATCAGCCACCAATATTCCTTCGTCATTTCAAAGTAACAATGCGGTGCTTTTACATGACGTCTGTGTGTGTGTGTGTGTGTGTGTGTGGCTCTTCGTGTGTGTTAAGGGGCTGACTGACGAGGACTTTTCAGCTCGAGTCTGACCACATCTGTGGAACCCGTGCGGAGGAAGGAAAGGAAATGCATCCAGGGAAGCTGAGAGATTGAGATCAAGAAAAACACAAAGTTGCTCTTTGTCTGTCTGGCTGCGGGCGCAGCAAGCGGGCCAGAGCACTTCAACATCAGTGAACTCTGCACTGACAAACTTTGTGGACTGTAAAAAAAATATGAGAGTTGATATAAAGCTTGAAGTATCGTGTTGATTGATGCAGTATGAGGTGAGAAATGAAGACATGACACTATGACACGGTGTGCAGATATGTCTGGTGGTGGTGTTTCTCATTCCTTTGAATGCAAAAATATCACTCTTGAACTGAGAGGTAATATTTTAGAAATTTCTGCTTTGTGTTTAGTTGAGTTGGTAAACTGTAATGACATCAACTGTTTTGACTGACCAGGCAACTTTTCTGCCTTTTTTTTACGTGAAACATGCAAAGCCAAAAAAAACAGTGGATAAGATCTCCTCCCTGGAACCTGAAACAAGCAGCTTTCTCTTCCCCTGTGTTCCCCTCGGGTTCCTGGAAACACCCGCAGCTTTCTAGAAACAGATTTCATTTAAAAAATCGAGAAAACCGCAGCTGAGTTTTGAGAAGTTGCTGAAACGTTAATACCCAGATTCCTCGGGGCAATCTGGACGCTGTAGGGACTGATATTAAAATAGCGTGGCCACTCAACCATATGTCTGCAAAAAACTGAAAACAAGTGGAATGTAATACAATGTAAAGCACAGAGCCAGAGTCAAGCCTGCAACATGGGCTCATTTAGGACCTGTATGTTCTTCAACTGATTGATTTATTGATAATATAAAAAAAAGACACAAAAAGTAACTCAACATTTCTGAATCTTTCTCTCCGAGTCTTTTATTGTAATTCTGCCATGCACAAACCTGGCCAGCCAGGGTTCATTTATATAAATCTATAAAACATAAAGCTGGGAAATACAGCATCAAATACAACAATATGTTACATGAACAATATTTACAAACATATGAATATATTGAAATGTTGGTCGAATTAGTCCTTTATTAAAAAATAAAAAATAGGCTTGAGTGACAAATGCAGTACAGTATACGCCTTGCATGCAGAACCTGTTTTATCCATCTAGCATTTATTGTGTGCTTTATTGTGTTAGAAATGAAAAATGTAGCAATAGGGATTCAGCTTTTGATAGAGCATAGATAAGAGTGTTCGGTATTATTTACAATATTAATAATATGTACAAAACATATACAATCTATATTTTAACTGCCTGCATTGTAGCCATATTGTACAGTATGTTTCCCTCTTTGACCAGACGTACAATGTAGGGAGGTTCCAACCAGACATACTGAGAAATTAAATGAAATCTTCTCAAAATCATCTGTCGTGTATTCAATACTTAAACGAAAGCATGATGTAGTCAGTTTTATCTATTATGACTTTACCGTGACTATACCAAAATCTATTGTTCAATTTTGTCAGGGAACATAAATTTATTGGAGAATTATCCAATATCAACATTCTGTCTGGAAACTTTTTTTAAGAATACAACCCATGCCAAAAAAAAATAAAAAAATTAATTGCAGTGGTGCTTCATTGCACTGCGCTTGCATTGTTGTTACGCTGTATTATTTTAATAGAATTAATAATTCAACAATAATAACAACACATTACATTAAGAAATACCCTGCTAATAAATACTGGGGTGAAAGTCAACATATATTAATAGGACTGATTTATTCATTTTTATAGATTTAATTGCTTATTTTATATTATTAATTATTTATAATTTACTTCATAATTTATATCCAGTCATTCATTCTTTTTTTTTCTTTTCTATTCTCATATGTCTGGTTTGGTCCTCCATACGAATATTCTACAGTATTAAGGGCAAGTGTGATTGGGCAATAATGATAAAAAATTCATCTCATCACTGTCTGAACAGATTTTATGAATACAGCGAGATACTACGCTGCCCTGTAATTTACTGCATATATCGCTGCGTTTAGCAGATGAATAAAACCTGTGACATTATATTTTTACCTTCACATTCTTAAATTATGGGAGGCAAGTTGGAGCAAAAAAAAACATGATATCATGGCGGCAAAAGATGCACGGCAGCCCAATGTGATTATTACGGTCGGCTCTAATAAACTGAAGAAAGACGTGAGGCAGAAAACATTGAAGACCGTCATTCACCAAACATCTTCTACCAGGCTATTATTGGAAACTGATCCGCTCTGAATCAAACTTAGCAGGGAAGTCAGGTTACACTTTCAGTGTCACGGGCTGAAAAGTGGAAGTATTTACTGTATGAATTACTGTAATTGCAGGTTGCGAGAGGATAACGAGCGGGTTTGCTGGACGCGAAGTGGCCATGTTTGACGGTTACTCTGTCCTTTGAGAGTGGTTTTTCAGATGACTGCAAACACTCTGAAGGCTTTTCCTCCCGTCGGGTTGAGTAAGCTAAGGAAGAGCGGGGAGAAGTCAGAGATGTGATACATGTGATGTAAAGATGCATTTAAATATTGATATAGTCGCTGATATAATCTGCTATAATCATGTTGATGAAAGTAATCGGAATACAACTAAATTCCTTTAACTTGTTTTCTCAGTTCCCATATCTGGAGTCCTTGAAATTAGCCTAATATATGTTGTTTTTAATTAGCACATTTATTAATTTTTTTTTTCTTTCTTTTACCTCTCTGAGGTGACACCATTCTGGTAACTTCCACTGTACTGTCTCCTTTTGTCCACAGGCATCACATCCAGGTAACCTCCAGACTCGTTCTGGATTACTCCAGCATGAATGGCTGCTCGGCAGATACTGGATTTCTGGATTAAACACAATATTATGTGTTAATATGTTGTCACATCAAATCATTCATACAAGAAGAAAAAATCATCTGCGTCTGGTCATAGCCACATGAAAAAAGTATACAAAAAACAGTATGTGTTCAAGTATGATGACGATGATTTGCTGCTTGAATCCCAAAACATGATTCTGATCTTTAAAGTATCAAAAACCTTTATCACAGCAGAAAGTTTGAAATATCACAGGTGTAATGCACAATTGACTTGCTTTGATGTATCACTGTGTATAAAAAAAAAAAGAGTATTGCTTCAAAATGATCAATAAATCATCGTGTAAGAACTTACGTCTGAGTAGTATTTGGTCCCGATTACTCTGGCTCGGTCATGCATGCAGTTCCTGGGACAATACAACCTGAGGACAAAGCCAGAGCTCACTTTAGGTTATTGGATATTTCCAATGAATACACTGACTCTATTGTATATGTTCTTAATGTTGGATCTATGTGTTATATCATATTAATCCAATGACAAATTGTCAGGATATCTGTCTAATATATAGGGATATGTAAATGTTTTTCTTCCTTCATATTTTTCTAAGCGCAACGGCGTTTGCAAAAGCGTGAACAAAACACAGAATGTACATTCGAATGATGATGCGGACACATTGGCTATCTAATGATATCAAACTCAACATGACTACCGTATTTTTCGGACTATAAGGCGCATCTAAAATCATTACATTTTCTCAAAAATCAACAGTGCGACACACGTTTTGTTTTCGCTTATTGCGCCTTTTAATCCGATGCGCCTTATGGCCGGAGAAATACGGTAGATTCTTGCTTGGCTACTTCAGGGTCACGTGGGTCAAACAGCTATGGTAGTCTCCTCTGACTGTGATTTCATTCGGTCACTGACATGATTTTGGTCCACTGTTTTTTAGTGAATAAATTCAAAGCAGCAGTTACCTGGGACAGTGTCGCACGGGTTTTTTGAAGGGGCAGAAAAGCGCAACGGTGGTATCGCACCTTACTGCCTTCACTGGGAGAAAAAAAAGAACAACAAAATGTGTTTCTTTAATACAGACTTCACAAGATTTGTATCTTTAAAGTGAAACATGATTGTGTACTTCTTACCGGGGACCGACTCTACTTTGAAGGAATTGGCACTTCTGTTTTTCCTATGAAATTAAAATGGACAACAAAAAAACGGAGTGACGTCAAACCACAGCCTAAATATCTGTGCATCACAGGATCCCTTAATAAAAACCAAACATTTGAAAAAACAGAGGCTCATACCCAATTGATTGAATACCATTCTTGTATGATTTGCTGAATTGTTGTTTTCTTCCTAGTCGGGTCACATCCAGCCATCCTCCGTCATTGTCTATAACACCAGAGTGTAAACCAGCTCCGCACACACTGGATTGCTGGATAATTGACAACGACAAGAAAACTGCGTCTTGAAACAAACGCCATTGGTCGTGACATACATACATGCTACATGCTACATGCTAATTGTTCGCTTTTTACAGAGATACAAATGTTTAAAGAGTCTTATCATTTGTTTACTATACAATACAATAATTAAAACGTGTTGGTGCCATGGTTACCATGTCGTAATATCCAGTCCCAACTACTTTTCCAGGCATGTTAAGGCATCCAGGTGGACACTCATATCTATAGGCAGAATTGACAGTAAAGTGAACATGATTATAAGTGTATTATTTGAACTAATTTGAACTATAATTCAGTTTTCTTTCTCGGGAAAAGATAAATGATGAAGATAAATGAACTCAATAAACAAATTACAATAACTAGCTCCCAGAATTTTACAGTGTCATCCTTTTCATCAGCATTTACCTGTTACAAGTTGTTCCCTTACACTGATCTCTGAGCTTAGTCGCACAGTCGACCTGTTGACCTAAAATCACAAACAAACAACAGTTTTTCCACAAACTAATGCTTGTAATAATGCTCTTATAACTGTTCCGTTAGGGGAGTTGTAGTTTTGTGGGAGCAGCGCTTACACATCTGCTCCGTGCTGACAACCTGGTTTCTCTCCAGGTTGTCATTAGGTGAGGGGTTTGGTGTCTGGGCCCTGGGTTGGGGCTCCCTGTCTCTCACTGGATCAGGCTCAGGTTCAATGTAGTTGGTCTCCTCGATCTCAGGAGCTGGACGCCTATCAACGCCCCCTTCTGAAAACACGGATACCATGTTGAGGTTGAGGTTTTGTCATTGCGCAATCTCTTCGAATTACGTGCTTTGACATATTTGTGAATACACAAATGCATGTGAGGAATATGTGAAGCAAACACACCTTTGTAGCAGAGGTTGTCCCTGCAGCCTCCAGCATAGCTGGCTGGACAGGCAGAGCACGGAGCTCCATATTTGTATGGAGCATGACCCCACCAGTTACCCCTGAAAACACAACAACAAAGATAATTTTTTTCAGTTAAAAAAAGGACAGAAATTTGCTCAAATTTAAGTATTTCAATTGGAAATCAGACGCATTTGAATGAGATACACACGTGGATTTTGAGGAAATCGTATCATATTGTGTTGTCGTGGTGATAACTTACGGTGGAGAGTAGTTGCAGACCAGATAGACAGCTTTAGCCCAGATCATTCCCCACACGTTCATGTTGTAACACACATTGATGGCACAGCCAATACGATTGCTTGTGGCCCACACCAACTGAAAATTACAATTCACAAGGAATTAATGTAACATGTTCAGTGATATTTTTCACATGAACTTGTCGCTGAATTTATGAAAATAAAAAAAGGTATCTAGGGCTTTAGAGGTATCTGTTTTGTTGCGAAATGAGGTTTATGACATGCAACAAAGGACCTAAAATATGTTCTTTACCATTAGGCTACCAGAACACCCATTTCATCCGTATTTTTGCATGACACTGTTTTCAAGCCTTTTTAAATGTTTCTCAGTAATCCAAATGAACATTGATTACAGTGAACATATAAGTATATTAACTCTTACCTGAGTGTAGTGAGTGCAAACGGGTCCTGAGCATCTGAATGGGCAGTGTGGGTTGCACTCCTGCGAGTACGGATAGCTGTAGTACCTGACCTCATCATACCAGGCCTGGACATGGTAGGTCGGGGGCCGGTCCCTAAAGCGATAGCAAAGGTGTTATACTGTATCCTTACGTTATGTCACCAAAAATCACGTGCTTATCTTATCTAATTTGTTGGTGATGTCTACACCCTGCAAGGCACTTCACAAGAAACTGTTCTAGTGGAAGATTGAATTAAAAAGGCACTGCACCAACACAAAAGGTGTTCTCAATTATTCAGGATGATTAGACGTCCACAAAGGTTGAAGTTTGTGCACGGCTATCGCTGCATTCCTATCGCCTGGCAGTTCCCTGTGAAGTGGACTGCTCGGGTATTCAGCCACGTTAAGTAAGATTCCAAACCGTAGGGAGCCAGAAAGGCTCAGTTCAAAGGGAACTGGGAACTGTGTATGGAAGAACTGAACAACGGTTCATCAGTTCGCCGGAAGCTGACAAACAAGATTAGAGTACCCGTTAGTGATGCGGACTCGAGTCACTGTGACTTGGACTCACGTCGACTCGAGTCACTGTGACTTGGACTCACGTCGACTCGAGTCACTGTGACTTGGACTCACGTCGACTCGAGTCACTGTGACTTGGACTCACGTCGACTCGAGTCAGTGTGACTTGGACTCACGTCGACTCGAGTCAGTGTGACTTGGACTCACGTCGACTCGAGTCACTGTGACTTGGACTCACGTCGACTCGAGTCACTGTTTTGATGACTTGCAACTCGACAGACAATAAATGACTCGACTTGGAAGATTAAAGACTCATTTGATGTTTGTTTCAGTTTGAATATTGAATATAAAATATTAAAATGTTTAACACTGTCAATGTTGACATTACAAATGTCTGTGTAATGTTACCCAGTATGCGATTGCACGCTGGGAAATGCATTGTCATGATTGGATGACTACTCAAGCCAGTCAAGCGCCTCACTACCTGCAGTATCTTGGGGGGAAAAATAGTGACTTGAGTTGGGACTTGACTTGTCTTAACTAACGATCTGACTTGACACAAAAACATGTATATGTGCAACTTTAAAAGGAACACAGTGGGCTGCATTACTTCACAAAAGGCAGGTTTGCATGGAGCTAAAATATTCATTCGTTATTGTCTCTGCAGATGTAGAAAACAACAGTGCACACGGTGAGAAAACACTATTAACCTTTTACTGACAAACGTCGTACACACCTGCCCCAGTGCGCTCCAAGGTTTTGGCCTATTTGTGTCAACATGTGGCTCGGTCCGTGTTCCCATCTACACGTATGTGCCCAGTGCTCTGCGCTCCTCTCCAACTCGTAATCCCATACCTGCAGAGAACAAAGACACACAGTAATGGTTCTCGGTTAAAAAAGGGGGGTATTATTGGGCTCCACACATTAAGGTTAAACTCAGAAAATGACATTATTTCCCTGAATGCAACAGATGTTTACAGAGCTGAAAGTCCACTCTGCATCACTTACCCTACATGTGGCTTTAATCGCTACTCATTACATGTTTCAGATATCTCATCATTCACTTAGAGGAAATTCAACTACTATAAATTCCACTGAAACTAATCTAAAAGTATCCAAACGTACTCGAGGCAAAGTGAACCCGAACGATGAACCTGTCCTTTACTTTAAAGTACTGTGGCATACCTCTTGCAAATTTAACACAGTATAGTCAAAACTAGGCCCATCCTATTAAACACACACACACACACACACACACACACTCTGGTACACAGACACATACATGAGAGTGAGGATGAGAAACAGAAAGGTATCACTACCACCACAGCAACTGGCAGCTTTGTGCTACTACTTCAATGTGGTCGTTTCATAGCTTGTTTCCAGTAAGTTCTGGTCACATAAAACAAGCTGAGAGAAAATAAAGCTACTAAAACAGTGAGTCTCTCTGTTCGGGGGGCTTGATGCCATCTTTACTGTAAAAACTCGACAAAAATCTAAATACCTGAAAGGTATTCACACACCTACCTTGTTTTGAACAAAGCAGGCTGTGGGACTGTGTGATTCAAATGTTGCGGTAAAGTTAATTTTACTGCCGACTCTGTTGGGGAGGGAGAAGAATGGGCGCAGTGTGCGCTGCTGTTGGCATACTGTTTGGTTGCATTACAGCTATCACCCGTCGAAACTAATAGGATAATGCTTAAGTGTGGAGTTGTAACTGCTCTGATTGACCATCATAATGCGTTCCACATGTTTTGGTACGGCTAACACACTGAGCTCATTCACTGTGCTGCTGCTTACTGTTCAGGTCTGATTGGAGAGGTAATATTTGGACTCCAGCTATGGTTGAGATAGCGACGCAGGGGTAGCATTTTATTCTTCCATGATGGCAGCGTTGTATTAGGTTGTTAGGTGATTCTAATCGCAGTTTTACTTGATTTTTTATTTTTTATTTGTTTCAGTTAAAATAGTGCGTGATTCTTTGCAGGTTGAGCCAAGTGTGGAAAAATGAAAAGGACAGTGCTGATACTGTCCCACTGATTTGTTTCTAGAAGACATCTACCTACCAGCACCAGCACATTAATTAATACGTCATACCATGATCTGTTCAAAACAAAACAAAAATTAAAATGACGTTTAATGTGGGGGTTAACGGCAGTAACTGCTCTATTGCAGTTGCCAGGCAACAAGCAGAGTATCCATGAGGTTACTGGTCCCAGACAAAAAAACACCAACCTATGATTTAGGGCTACAACAAACGATTATTTTTTTATTATCAATGAATTATTATCTCAATGAATCAATTAGTTGTTTGGTCTATTAAATGTCAAAAAATGGTGAAAAATGTCCAAGATGACACCCTCAACTGTCTTGTTTTTTTTTTTCCCAACCATCAGTCATCATCTTAGCAAAAGGCGGACGTACAATGACTTTAAACCTGAACTCTTGCTGGACATTAAGACCGAAAACATTACTGCATTAATAAAACACAAGGACTGACCCCAAGTACTGTTACAATCCAGCAAAACTTGAGTCAGATTCTACCTTTTTACCAGCATTATTTGCCCCCTGCTGTCTCAATGGACTAGACTCTTTAAAACGCATGAGCACGGCTAAACGTGCTCTGGATGCGGCTGTAGGAAGGACGTCATGGTTGATTGTTGGGTGCTGTAAAAGCTGTGTGACTTCCAACCCTATCCCTAACCCTAACCCTGGAGACTGCAGCCATGGAGATGATCTTTTAACAAAACTTTCAAAACATAGAGGTAGCAGCTTCACAAATGTCGAACGTTTTTGAAAAGCTGACATTTCCCCAACATAAGAGCTACATTTGGATGCAAAACTAAATTAAATTCATCATCTTAGCCATTATCTAACTGTGTCTCACCCTCCTCTATGATGGCAGGCTTTTCCTGACTGCAGTATAAAGCAACGCAGTCCACCTGCAGTACTGATACAAGTTATAATGAAATCCGAGTTCTGCGTGAAGCTTTCAGTCCAAACAGAAGATACTAATGGTCTTTTGCCAGCTCATTATTCTCCATAAGCTCTTGTTATTCTTCACCCTCAATTATCCAGCAGAAGGGAAGATGGACTGCCTGCCAGCCTTTGGAGAAAGGTCACAGTAACAACTACCAATCTCCTTTTGCATTCCTAAGAGCATTAAGTTACCAAAATACAGACCTTTTTCCAGCCATTTGCCAGGGCCCACCTCTGCTTACAGAGGTAAAGGCAAGACGTGCAGTCTGGCAGCAGCGGATTCAGGACGCGTTCTCGAGGTAGAAAAATATTGAGGAAGAAAATAAGGAGCCATCCTTTGTTTTTGTACTTCAACGTACGCGACATGCGTGTAATTTAATATACAGCAGGTATAGAAAGTGGTTGAGATTATGGGAGCCTTTAAAGAGGTTATATTACTTCTGCCGGGCAAGAAGTGACGTGTTTTAGATTAACGGACGCAACAGTGCTTTAAAGGCATGTGCTGAATGGCGTTTGTATGAAATTAAGAATTCAAAGCTGCAATGAGGCGCACGCAGCCCCCTTTGGCCTCCAAATCCCGCAATCTGAAAACCAAAAGCTTGGCCCTCATCAGTACTCTGCCTCACCACATCATTATCATCAGTAATAGTATCCCTCACTGAAGAAACACCGGATTAGTCTACATAACATACATTTACACTAGCGTGCCCCGGCAGTTCAAACGACAAAGCTCCACGTGTTTGAAATAGATTCACCACCGTGGCACCCAAAATGAGATGCGTGGGGGGGTTCAAATAAAAGATAACATCGGCGTCGGCCAGGCTTTGAGTGAGCTGGGATGGATGGATGGGGAGAGAAGAGGAGAGGGAGAGCGCAGAGGTGAAGGAAAGCCTGAGGGAGAGCTTGTGAGGCTGAAGATCAAGAAGGCAGGAAGAAAAAAGAGTCAGCAAGAGGAGAAATGGAGTGATAGAGTGAGAGACGCAGGGCAGGAAGGGAGGGAGGGAGGGAGGGAGGGAGGGAGGGAGGGAGGACAGGATGGTTGAGGTGGAGGGCAGGACAACACTGCGGGGGTGAAGCTGGATCTGGGCCAGGGTCAGCGAGGGCGGGCAAAGCAGGAGGCTGGAGCGAGCCAGACAGTGGCTTTGGTTTACAGAGCTCATTTTCTCTGTCTTTCCTTCCTTACTTCTCCTTCTTTAGCTTAGAGAGAAACACCAACAGAGTCTCTCTCTCTCTCTCACACACACACACACACACAGCCAGAGAGAGAGAGATGACCTTCGTGTCAAACCTCCCTGATATGACCAGTTGTTTCATGGATGAAAAACATACATGCAGAATAAACTTGGCCCTTCGTATTTACACCTACTTACTGTTGCTTCCAACTCAAACTAACTAACACTGCTCACCATGACAGATTTGCCACTTTAAGTTCTAAGTAGTAATTAGTAACTCAGTCATTTTTGAAACAATAACTCTTTGATTCATCTGACGGATTCTCACTTCTAGCCGCTTAAATGACAACCAGCTCTACAAATCAGAGTAAATTCAAACACTGTCGCCAGCTGACTTTTTAATGTTTCCGGTTGTCTCGCTTTAATATGAGAATCATGAGAAACTTAAATATAAAAAAAAAAACATTAACATGTCATATCACGCTGAAAGACTGAGGCTAAAGCTGCACGGCCCCCAGTCTGCATTCTCAAATAGTCTACAATTATCTCCAGCAATGAGCTAATGCTGGTACCTTTTGTTTAGACAGTATTAACTCATTCAAGTGAATGGGGAGGTTCCTCAGCACTCACCATGTACTCCATGTTGGAGGCCGGAGGGTGAACCTGACCGCGCAGCTTGTTGTGCAGGTCCAGGATGAGGTGCATGTCTCCCTCGCTGATGGCTCTCTTCCCTCTCGCCCTGACCTTCCACCACTCCTCACCTCGGTCCCTGTACTTGTCCAGGATGGACTCCAGTCGCGTGGAGTTGGTGAGGACCATGGAGACGACGGTCTGAGTCAAACACAGGAACAGGCTGACTGCTCTAAACCAGCCGGGATACTGAAGAGGCTGCTTCATGTTGCAGGAAGAAATACTGCTGCTGAATGAAGGATAATGTTTGTTTTCCTGTAAAACAGAGATGTTGAGGGAGAATAGTCAGCATTTATTCACACTGTTAACTTGATGTGATGTTGCACCAATGCACAGCTCATTAGATAGTATGCATGCTTTTATTTTCAGGTAGTATTTCTTGTCTTGTTCTTTCAGTTTGAATCTATGTTTCTGTCTCTGCTTAATAATGCTGTAATTATAGGGGGGAACTTGACTTAAACACTGAGTCTAATACAGCTCTGAGCGCCCCGAGTGCATCTGCAGGTCACTGCATCCCTACACACACAGTGGGACCAGTGTAAACTAAGCTTTCACACGTTATGTTACAGACCACAAGGTACGATTTAGTGCGCATGAGCGACTTGCTGTACTGTATGCGCTCAGTGTGCTTGCAGCATTTAAATTTGTATGATAAAAAAAACAGAGATCACCCAAAAAAAAAAAAAAAAAAAATGTACCCACAATCCTAGAGCTAGTCCTTAATGATATTAATGATAGTAATTTTATTGATGAAGTAAAGTGCAAGTTTACCTTTAAAAATCCGTCAGAAATATCTTCCAGGTGCAATATTCCAGAGAATATGAGATTACTGCACAATGACACTTTTTTTTTTTTATTTGTCAATCCAGGGAGTTTTCAGTAGCATCCATCACACTGAGTGAGCAGGCGGTCGAGTCTCCTCCAGGCGGTACATCCAGAAAGACAGAGAGCTCAGAAATGTCTGGAGGTACCTGCTGAATTCCTCAGAGTCACACAGTGCGCTGCTGGCTGCATGGGGCCGCTGCTCATTTTGCGTTTATATGCCAAATTTGCGCTTAGCAACGCGCAATGCAGCCGACCACGCCTCCACAACACCCTCCTGCTCCCCCCATTTACCGCACCCCTATCCGACACACACACACACACACACACATGCCGGCAGGGATCTGGTGTAACTCCAGGGTTGATCTCAGTGTTTGAGGAGCGGGGCCTGATCGCATTTAAAGTGACGTGAAGGTAAACTTGTGGATGCAGCCCACTCGTGTTACACGTATTACACATTTTGCTACTTGTAACTTTGTTTTTTTATGTGGACAACAAAACTAGGTTATTGTATATTGTTAAAAGAAGACATCCAAGGGCATATTATCAGAGCCCCTAATGAGAAATCACAATACCTGCAAGCCTTCAGAAGTCAACAGTTATGATGTCTCCATTTGTCTCATATTTCTACAGTCATCATTTAATTTGCAGCCATATCTGAACAGTGTCCAAAACAAAAGATTAGAGATTTAGCAGCAGCCAGCAGGGTGGCCACTATTCCCCCTGTCACACAACCACAAAGCACTGATTCATCTGCCTTTACACACACTAGAGCATTTGTGAACTGTTGTGGCTTGTGTGTGTGTGTGTGTGTGTGCTCTCTCTCTGTTTCTCTCTGCTTCCTTCTACTCCAACATGCTCTGTTACTGCACATATAAGACTGTTTGTTGAAGGGAAATGTATAGCAAAACAATGATGGAAACATACACAGTACGCAACAAGTCACAGCATAAACCAGGCTGAAGTGGAAGTAATGTGAGTGAAGGCATTGTATGTTACACCCAATGGGATTACATCCAGGTATTGTGACATGGTCTGTAATATGGATGGTGGATTTCAAACAGAAAAAGTCCACTAACTTGTCAACTGTCTCATATTTACCACCAAGTGAACAGAGATCTAATCATTTATGACAACAAAACAGAACATGAGTTGCAACAGTAAAACATGCTGAAGATAAGCAAGAACTGGGATGGTTTGGGATAGATGGTAAACATATACTATACCGAGCCTGAACTCTGCTGTCATCTGTCTAGACCTGCAACTAATGATTGTTTTCTCAATTTATTGCTTAATTATTTGGTCTCTGAAATGTAATAAAACGTCAAATCAAAATTCTCCAGAGCCCAATTTGACGTCTTCGTATTGCTTTTCTGTATTTAATTGATTGATTGGTCCTAATAATTGCTTTAACAGCTGATTGACTAGTTGATTAGTCAACTACTTGTTTCAGCTCTAATTCTGTCCCCCATAATTCCACAATCTAAGATGTTTTATGTACAATAAAGTGTAGTGATTTCCAAAACTTACTGCTCCATACGACAACATTGGCAAACAGCAGTCTCTTTACAGTAGACATTAATCGATGAATAAACAACATCAGCAGTGTTTGAGGTGAGGTCCTTCGGCACCTCCTTCAGGACACAGTCTGGCCTCCTCTTCACTGGTCTTCTTCTACAGTTCATGTGCAACATTGGAATTAAAAAAAATAATAATAATAATAATGGTCATAAATGAGAAGCATTGAGAAGGGCGTCTTTACTGTATGCTGATGGTTACCAGTTTCTATCCTTGTTCTACATACTTAAGAATCAAAAGTGTCAGAAGTATGAAATTATTCCTCTTCTACAGGCCTCTGCTGCCCCCTAATGGAAAAACCATAGCAGAGCAGCAGCAGGAAAGTGTTTTAAAGTTACAAGGTCCATGCAGAAAGCTGTATTGATTGAAAGGGGAAGTGTATGGATTCCATCAGATGTGTGTGAGATTGATAAGCAATCTTTGGGCTACACAAGTGAACTCATCAGCTCTAGTAGTAGTTTATGTGATATGTAAGTGTACACTGTATACCTAATAGGAATTTCCACATTATTATTATGCTGCTTATGCTTTTGAATTTAATATGTAAAAAAAATAATAAATGTGAATGATACATGCAAGCCTACACATGTGCAGCACGCAAACAACCGTCAAAGAGACAGATATATTATTGTGTTAATGTCATATCATTTGCAGTTCATGAAATAAATGATCAATATAATGGCCTATATTTGCTTATTTCTGCTTCCGTCTTTCCCTGAAATATACAAATAAATATTAATATTCAGCTCAAAGTTGATTTTTAATTTGAACTCACAACAGATTGGAAAAAAATGGCTTGAGATGTAAAGTGGACCGTGCTGTATGTAAAGATTTTTTCAATTTTTTTTCATAAAGCCAGAGCTGTATGAGTGTGTTTACATGGCCGGTAATGTTCCAGCATGAGCCTTATCTTTAGCTGAGGCCTCGCCGGGTATGTAGGGTTTACATGAAATAATCATCATCAAACATTCTGTAAATCCGCTTCTATCTCCCAGAATAATGAAAACCCATCATCTTTATGATAGACTATTCAGGTTTTATTATGTTCAACAAAATGTGGTTAGTCCAAACCTTTATCATTTATTATATTTACCTGTCTGCTGTTTACATGAGAGCCATGTAAACAGCTATGGCCTACTACTGCTACTGCTACTACTGCTGCCAAACAACAGCAATATAAAGTTAATTCAAATAGTTCAACAAGCTACAAAATCAAAATCCTGCTTATATGTTTATGTAATAATAAAATGATGAATGATAATAATAATAATAATAATAACTTTGACATGATTCTGCTGAATAATAAGCACTTAATTTTTTATTTTTTCCCCCACCAGTGGAGCAGTCTAAATGATAAGTATTCTGTATGCATGTTTAATTAAAGCGTTTGAAAATATATATAGAAATAAAGTACATGTACAATAATAATAATTAAAATGCATTTCGAACATATTTGATTATGTTGTATTATAGTTGCGATAATGCTGTTGATTATATAGGTGTCTCTGAATGTAGGCACTACAATTGAATGATGCGCGCGCACTCACACACAGAGACGCACACAAACACGCGCGCGCACACACGCACGTGCACACAGCGGTTATCTTGCGCGGCGGGCGCAGCTTTGTCAGTGACCGTGTCTTTGTCTCCTGAGAGGATTAATGCAGCCTAAAGGTGGAGTTTGTGTTGGATGCGGAGTGTAATCCTCACAGATGGAGACGACCAACTCTTTGCTGTCGAACTTGGCGCATTTTGGGAAGAACTGATGGGGATGAAGAACAGATTTTCCTCCAGTGATTGGAGCTGATGGACGGACAATTTAATGGCAATATCTGAGACAGAGCTACTCCTCCTCAGGGAACAGAAATGCTGCACAAACTTCTGCTGCATGTCGGTAAGTTTATGGAAACATGTTTCATAATCTGCTTTAAAAAAAAAAAAAAGTTAAAAAAAAATATTAAAAAGTTAATCAAGTAAAGTCTTAATTACATGCATGTGTATGTTTATAATCCCATAGTGTCCTGGTCGTCCGTATGTGCTTCTGTTCTTACATATTTCAGCCACATTCTGCCGTTTTAGGATTTTTTTATTTTTTTCAAAAGGTTTAAAGAGATTTCTAACAAATAAATAATAATAAAAAAAAATGATATACATAATCTTTAATCTTCTCTCCTCTCAGCTTTAGCAGCAAGCCTCATCTCACCTGAGCTATCAGGTGCCACTGCCACCAAAACAAAAACTCAAGGTATCATCCTGACACATTCATTCACTCACTCATTCATTCATTCATGGTTATTTGCCGTTACAGAAAACAGTAACGGTTTTTAAGTTAGAAAACTTAAGTTTTTAAAATAGACAACAAACCTGCACTTTCTATGTTGTTTTAAAAGTTTTAAAAGGATGAAATAGAAAATACACAGAGCTCGTGTTGAGCTCAACAGTCTCATTAGTCTGTCTGTGTGTCAAGTGAAGAACAACTCAGGTGTGACACCAGCTGGCCAGTGTGGGACCTGGGTGAAGGAGCCTGAAGGAGGATACTTCACCTCCCCCAACTACCCTGAGAAATACCCGCCTGAGAGGGAGTGTGTGTACATTATAGAAGGTCAGGCTTTCACCTTTCACCTTTTTACACTCTCAGTCACTTTCCGCTCCTCTACTTTTCTCTCTCACCTGTTCTCAACCTCCTCCTCCTCCTTCCTGTCGCAGCCTCTCCCCGTCAGTGCATCGACTTGTTTTTCGATGAGAAGTATTCCATCGAGCCATCCTGGGAGTGTAAGTTTGACCACATCGAGGTCCGTGATGGGCCCTTCGGTTTCTCGCCCATCATCGGTCGCTACTGTGGCCAGGAAAGCCCTGCATATGTCCGCTCTAGTGGGAGGTACCTGTACATCAAGTTTGTGGCTGATGGAGAACTGGAAGCCATTGGTTTCGCTGCTCGGTATAACTTCACACAAGGTGAGTGATGCACGATATGCTGTGTCAAACCGCCTGGAGAGGACTGTAATACATAGTTCAATATTACAATGGCTCAAATGGTCACGTGTCATATGAAATGGATGGGTTGTAGGACTGTTACTACAACCTTGTATCCAGCAGCGACAGGCAGTTTTTATTTTTAGTTAGACTCTACCTGCCCAGCACCAGACAGCAGACAGAGCACTAGAGAAGAACCCAGTCAGGTGTTTCTTTCAGGAGTTGGTGGAGACCAAAACAGAGCTAAAAGGAGAGTGAAGATTGGACAATGATGCTCTATCGACAATACTTTTTTCAACTGCGTTGGATATTGAGGGTATTAATATTCCTCTAAGTCTTCAACTCCTTTTTTTTGGCGCTCTCTCCTAATCCACTACCCTGCTGCGAGTTTGACGTTGGCTGCCACATCCCCAAACACTGGCTACAACACGTCTCCCGCTGGTCATATAGATCAATTAAAACACACATTAACAGGCATCTTGCAAGCGTACTGGACACTTAAATTTCCACTGCTGTAACCGCACATCAGCATTTTTCAGGATTTGAACTTTTGAAGGGAAAGACCACTAGATTACGAGTTATGATCCTTTCTCGAGCCACAGTGAAAGCTCGTAATCCTTAAACTCCATTTAATGGCCTGCGTCATTGTACAAGTACAACCTATCGCTTTATTGTTGCTTTATTGTTGCTTTATTGCGACTTTAATAGCGGCCTGGATGCACGCTGCTGGGGATGTTCTCTCATTTCCATTTGCAGTGCAGGCACACCAGCTGCAGCTGACAAGGGAAGAGGAGGGCAGCATTTCTTCAAACGCACATTATCCACACACACACACACACACACACACACACACAGGCACTTGTTCCCACAGTCACACACACAAGAGTTAATGAAAGCTTGTCTTCAGGGGAATACAGCTTGTCAGTGCTGAGCCGCAGTAGCAGCTTAAGGGAGTCCGAGGCCGAGGCTTTATTAACAGCAGATTTTATAGGCATCCTACACTGACGAGGGGCAGAGATTAATCTGCATCCCCCTGTCCGTCCAGCCAGCACTTACTTTCTTTCTGTCTCTCTTAACATGATTTTGTGTCTTATTATCTTTGTACTCCTCAAGGGTTGCTTCAGTTTAAATTTCTGAGTCCATCCTACACACACACACACACACACACACAGGTTGTGAAGTTGCAGGAGGACTATTGGAGTCACCTGACCATACAACAGACTATGAACTATGCTGCAAACTATCCCTTTAAAGGGGGGAGGATAGATGTTTTCCGTCTGTTTACATCACATGTAATGAGTCTCTCATGCCAAATGCTAATCTCTTGTCTAATTCCACTTATCGTGGATGGCAGGAGAGAATTAATTCACCCACATCCACACATACCCACACACATTTTTACAAACCTGGTGTTTTTAATTACACACTCTGAGACTGAGACTTAACCTTTTAAAGGGATATTTCATATTGTTGTCAATAAATCCTTACGTGTTACTTTGTGCCTCGGGGCTTGTTGATGTGCCCAGCATGTTTGTGGCTCTCAACCCCCTGAACCCATTGTAGCCACCTTTTGTACAGTTACCATATTGTTACCTTGATGTGATTATGTCTCCCTCTATTTCAGTGAATTGCTGTGCATAGTTTACTCATATACCGTATATAGGCTTTTAAAAGGGAGGGTATGCACACAAATTATTATTTTATTTTTTTTCATATGGGGTAGAAATGGGCACACACACACACACACACACACACAAACACACAGAGGAATGAATGTGCATAATCTGGCCAAGCCTGAGGCAGAAGCGGGTAAGGAAGATGAGGGGATTAATAAGAGCCTCAGTTGATTTCATCACCTGCTCTTCTCAGACCAACATTAGCAGTAATTAAATATATTTTACAATCAGAGAAACTCACTGGATCCTTTAATATACACATTTCCCAGTATTGTTTTTGTGCTGTTTTTGATTTTTTATTTCTTTTTTTGCATAGCCTCATTTTGCCCTAACAATATGAAAACGGGTGCAGATGTGACATTTTTTATCACCAGGTTGTCATTGCTGCTGCAGCCTAATCTTTCTTGAACTAAGCTGCGATATCAGGATTTATAATCCACCTAGCAAGTAGATTCATCAGCACAAAGGTTTAGGATACAATATCTCCACCCTCGCTGATGCTTACTGTGTGTGTGTGTGTGTGTGTGTGTGTGTGTGTGTTGTTTTTTTTTTGATGAAAGGCATCAGGGGAGTTTAAATGAGGGCAGACATAGCTGTGTTTTTTTATTTTGTCTTTATTCATTTTTTTTACCTAAAAATCTTGGGTCAGAAATTTTATTTTAATCATTAAATTTTAAAAAAAAACAAAAATGTGTTGTTCCAAATATTGCATATAAACTATTCAAATACTCCAGATATGATTGAGATATGTTTACAAATATGTGCTATATTTTGGACTTCTATTGTTATATTCTCTTGCTGAATCACACCTGTAAATATCTTCAAAAATGTATTTTCAACATATAAAATATACAGCATGTCTACAGCGTACTGTGTAAGTATGGTTACATTACATGCACATACTGCATCTATCTGTCTATTTTCTATTTACCAGTGTTTGCATATGTGAAACACACTTCACAGTTCCCCTCCACTTAAAAATGTACTCTGCTTGCGCCAAACAGCCCTGAAACTGTTAATTGAACTGAATTATGAGCCTTTTTTTAAGGAAACGCGTCTGTAAATGTTACATAAATGTATTTGTCTCTGCCTTCTGCTTTTAGATCCTGAGTTCAAAGAGCTTGGGGCACTGCCAGCACTGCCATGTGAGTATTTCAATTATGTGATCACTACTACTAATAGGATGGACCCAGTGTGTATTATATACCTTAAGTAAGCTGCAATCACCAGTTTTAAATGTTGAAGATGTTCCTTTAAACATTATTTAATGCAAGTCCGCAAAGTTTTATGGTGTCTGAACTTACAATATGTTAAACAGTTACAGAAAACTGCTGCTGCTCTCCACAGTTTGTGACTTTGAGCTGAGCGGTCCGGAGGGTTATGTGGACTCAGTCCAGATAAGCAGAGAAGGCCGGGCACTGCAGACTGAGGCTGTGGACTGCAGGTGGTACATCAAGGCTCCACCCAGAGCTAAGGTCCGTATGCGTCAAACTGTTGTTGTTGTTGATCTTGTAGTCGTTTGTCTTCTTTGCATGCATGAAATGGATTTGACTTTGAAATACGTCCATTATGAAAGAACTCAGTCCGATGATTAAATGCTACTATAATCCTTCCATTTCTACAAAGCCAAAAACATAGGGTCACAATGTAAAAAAATAATGTATAAATATAAACATGTCATATTGCATTCGATTTGTATACAAAAAGGTTCTACTTTTTACATTTTTAACAAAAAAAATTTCCTTCCACACCTGTTATTTTAGGCTAGTTTAGATTATCCATTCATTTTCTCATCTGACAGGTAACACAGTGGCCTTCAAACAGGCGTAGTAATGTCAGCTAAAGTGTTTGCATTGAGACATGAAAGCTAATGGTGGTGAGGATAGTTTTGGTGTCTATAACTTTTGCTGAATTAGTATAATGTAGGTCACAGAAATGTGGTATATTCCTTTAAAAAAAATGGAAATAAAATTTTGATCCTACTCGAACCTTTCATCCACAGATCTACATGCGCTTTCTGGAGTACGAGATGCACAACTCCAACGAGTGCAAGCGCAACTTTGTCGCCATCTACGACGGCAGCAGCTCGGTTGAGCACCTGAAGAATAAGTTCTGCTCCACGGTGGCCAACGATGTCATGCTGGTGTCCTCCGTGGGCGTGGTGAGGCTGTGGGCAGATGAGGGAAGCAGGAAGAGCAAATTCAAAATCCTCTTCACGACGTTCCATGACCGTGAGTGAATCGTTGTCAATCGTTTGACCCATGACTGACCGAAAGTTGTTTCACATCACTCTTACCGTTTTGTTTTGCAGCTCCGTGTGACGGAGACACTTTCTTTTGCCACAGCAACATGTGCATCAATCACACCCTGGTCTGCAACGGCATCCAGAACTGTGTTTACCCTTGGGATGAGAATCACTGCAAAGGTACACTGTATACCCTATACACGGTATTTGTAACACATTGCCGCGGATGAAGCTTAAGTTACCCTTCTTCGTGTCGTCTCCTCAATTAGAAAAGAGAAAAGCCAGCATCCTGGACACTCTGGATAACACTAACATCACTATCATTGGAGTAACCTGCGGCCTGGTGGTCATCCTGCTCATCATCTCCGTCATCATCCAGATCAAACAGCCTCGAAAGAAATACATCATCCGCAGGTTGGATCATCTAAGGTTCACTGATAATGAAATAATTTTATGCTTTAAATGTTGTGGTAAAAGTCACAATGCAGGTAGGTAGATCACTTTTAACACCATCACTTTTAACTCAGCGCCTACAGATTAACGTGAAGGATGCAGCAGCACAAAGAAAAGTGTTTTTTCTTTCCTCTGTGTCCACAGAGATGACTTCGACCCTGCCCTCCTCCACCCCGGCTTTGAGCCCCCTCACTATGAGCTCTGCACTCTGCGCCGCGCCCCCTCCGGCGAACTGACCGACGCCGCCCTGGCTGAGGACTTTGAGAAGTTCCACAAGCTCCGCCGCTCTTCCTCCAAATGCATTCGTGACCACCACTGCGGCTCATTTCACGGAAGCATGCACGGCAGCGTCCACGGTAGCCGCAGCAACCTGAGCACGAGAGATGATACCATTGCATCGGATGGGGGGACACTTGTGCCGCAGCCGGTGAGCCAACAGTCGCCGCACCTCTCCCACCACACTACCCCAGCCGGTCGAAGGAGCATCCTGGTAATGAAGCATAGTTATTCTCAGGATGGGGCAGAGGGGTACAGAGCGGAAGAGGAGGATCTGATGCTGGATGATGGTCCCACCACCAGCAGACACCACATTCACCACCAACAGATCCACCACGGCACGGCAGGGCTGGATCACACTGTCCACCGTACACTGTCTAATGACTTCTAATATAAGACAACGTGCGAATCAAAATGTCACTTATGGATCAAAACCGAAATGTAACTGCGCTCAAATTGCTTGAAAGAGTAGCACCACCTCAATTATTGATCTATTGAGTCTAACTCCACCCTTTTAAAATCAGGTTTTAGTTGAATTTATATAAATCAAGCTGACATTATATGAGCAGAAACGGTGGAGTGGAGCTTGACATGTAGTTATTCATCTCAGCCAAAGAGTTTAGAAGCAGCTGTGGAACGTCTACTATGATAATGTGATATACTCTACCCCGACTCATTCTAACACTTCCTTTTGTTTTCTGTTGTTATTTTGTGACTGGATGATTGCTGTGAATGGATGATTGCTGTGAATGGATGATTGCTGTGAATGGATGATTGCTGTGTTTCCGCTCCTGTATGCTTGGTACATTAGCGTTGCACCACCAAAGAAAGAACGCTGTGACTACTTAATTTATAACTTTTCACCAAAATATATAATGAAATTGAGAATTATTCCTTATCCACTAAGTTGTGTACTGCTCCAAAAAATAAAACTCGGAGCCAGATATCAGCAAAAAAAAATAATCTGTACACATTATAAAAATACAAGATGGAGGGTTTGAAAGGGGTCACAATATTTTGAAGCATATCGAACTCTGAATGGAAAAGGAATCGTGGTGAAAATCAAGACCTATATTTTCTGTTGCTCTGCGGAAGGATACATTATTTATTTGTTTGGTTTATGGTTATTTTTGGAAGTATATATATTATCATTTTATTGTATGTTATTCACTGTACTGTATGAATGTTTGTCCTGTGCTGCGTCTTTTTTTTTTATTTCGGCTGATTTCCTTTTTCATCTTGTTTCATTCATCACAATATGCTGTCTCTATTTATTTATTCCATTAAATAGAACATTTCACCCTTTTTTGACACCGTGGCGCTATCATTTAATTTGTGAGTGTATTTATTTTTACTTGCTTTTCATTTTGATATGTACTGGTACAGTAAGGCGCTGGCAGAGCAGAAAACGCCATTTTTATGGCTTGAGAATTGATTAAACAAAATAGACCCAGAAAAAAAAAGTAGTGATTCGGTCTCTGCACTGTCCAGTCTGATGTCAGGAGTCGTCCAGTGATCAGGACTTACTATTCAAATAATTACAATACATTCAAGAGTAGTAAAACAAGACATGAGGTCACATTCTGCTCATATAAGCTGTTACAACAGGAAACATAGACATCCATATTACATTTAAAAACTCAGAGGGAAGGAGCATTGTGTGGAAAAATAAAGAAATAATAAAAAATAATAATAATAAAGATTAATCCAAAATTGAGAGGATGTGTGAGAAAGAAATATGCAATAACTAGATATCAGAAAGAAAGAACACGATGAGGGGAGATTAACAGGAGCAGGGCTGAAGAGTTGTTGTTGCCTCTGTTGTTGTTTTTATTTGCTTTGGCAATGTAAACGGTGGGCGGAACCTTTGTTATCCTCGTTACACAGTCGGGCGTATATCAGCGTTGCACAGGTCACCGTTAAGGATATCAGTGGATACGGAAAGATTTCCAGTTGCTAAGTCACTGGTTTGAAGTTTTGTGAGTTATCATATCAGCTGCGGTGTGTTGTAATGATATCATTTTATTCATGACATCTTCACTTTACGTAAATCATCATGTCCAATGAGGAGTTTAACGTTCAGTCAGCAGCACCGAGCGGCAGCGGCGGCGGCGGCCGGAGCGGCGGACTCGGGCTGGTCGTCACCGGGGTGCTGGGCGGCGCGGTGGTCGCGCTGTACGCGGCCGCGGGGCCGTTTGTCGCTCCTGCGCTGAGGAAAGTCTGCCTGCCGTTTGTCCCCGCGACCACTGAGCAGGTGCGCAACGTCCTCAAGGTGCTGGGAACCAGAGCAGGAACCCTGGTGGACATTGGGAGTGGAGATGGGAGGATAGTGAGTGCTGCGTTGTCTTATTTCACTGTCCACAGCATCCCAGATTTATTTGATGAACATGTCTCTGAATCTTGTGACATGCCTCCCTTCTTCCCGTCCTCCTCTTGCAGGTGATAGCAGCAGCAAAGCGTGGGTTTCAGGCGTCGGGCTTCGAGCTGAACCCCTGGCTGGTGTATTATTCCCGCTACAAGGCCTGGAGAGAGGGAGTCAACCACAGCACCTCATTCCACATCTCTGACTTGTGGAAGGTCAGTGACACCAAACCCAGGATCTGATTAGGATCTGATTTCAACATTGCAGCCAATGTCTTCTACTCTATAGACAAAATCAGGCCTGTATGAATGCATGACATGCATCACTCTAACCACCAAGCTGTAATCTTTACATGTTAACCTTCATCTGCAGCAGTGACTGGTTAACTCTGTCTCATTCCCAGTGTTTCATTCATCTTTTGCCAGGTCAGTTTTGCACAGTACTCCAATGTTGTCATTTTCGGAGTCCCTCAAATGGTGAGTTCTGCTGTTTGGTCTACATCATAGTTTAGCGGTAGATTGTGTAATATGTGTGTGCTGTACCTAAATATAATTCATAATTCACACACAAGTTAAGAATAGTTATGAAGTTACTAGATCCTGTAAAAAAAAAACCTACAATGAATTGATCGTACCAACATGTAGGATGCACAGAATGCACTTTAAACTCCTGTTTTAGCACACGTTTGCTAAGAATTGACAGGATCAAATCATACAATAGCTGATGAAATGATCCATAACACATGAAACAAGAACCTGAGTTTGCTAAACAAAGTTTGAACACCTCTCCTGATTGTCGCTGTCTGGCTGTGTCTGCAGATGGACCAGCTGGAGCTGAAGCTGGCGAGCGAGTTACCGAGCACAGCCAAGGTGGTGGCCTGTCGATTCCCCTTCCCCACCTGGGTCCCTGAACACACCGCCGGGGAGGGCATAGACACTGTCTGGCTGTATGATGCCAAGACATTTAAATCACGCCTACAGCACGGAACGACGACATCAGAACACGGGGACGTGTCAGATACACACACATAAATGCAAACAGTTCTCAACTTGTCGTCACGCACTGTAGTCTAAGTAGGAAGTGATATGTGAGATCCGTGCTGTTTTCTCCTCTGAACCAGGAGTGGACCTATCTGCAGATAGATTTTATTAAGATGCGCGGCAAAAAGTGCAACATTTCCACACACATCAACGTGCAAGTATGAAGTTAAATATGGGAAAAGACTCTCGCACTGGTTGTGATGAGCTGAGTCTCCTCCATGTCTGCAGTCATGGGCTGAATGATAGCATAAGCTTAAACTCCTAATAGGAAAAAAGAGGAACTGGCCATGAATGATTGTACAACTTGATTATGTCTTGAAAGTTGCGGTGCGATTTGCATTGTTAATGCCATGTTTGGATGTTTGAGCTTTACTGTGCAGAATGATGTATGTGCAGAGTTTAACACGGTCTGCTGAAAGGAGGAAGTTTCTCTCTGCTCATTGAAAGTAAGCGATTGAGGCGCGGGCGTACGAGCAGGATTTGTGACGTCACAACTAGTTTGGAGCCAGTTGTGTTCAGTGTTCAACTTGCATACGTGTGATGTGGAACCTTGAAGCCTCCAGTGCACATCATTCACAATAAACCTCCTGCATCTTGTTTGTATTCATGTCAACTAGCACGTTCACTCACTAAACTAACAGTGGTGTCGTTAGGGGCGAATATTCTTTATATATAATTATAATTATAATAGTTCATATCAAACCAACCTGAATGTACAAACAAAAAAAGCTGTTAAAACCTATAACTTGTAAGCTTTACAAGATATTTAACTTTTTTTTTATAACCCTGGCATGTAGACACAAGGTGGTGGTGGTAGATTTTATACCAACATATAGGTGGCAGTATTGCTGAATAATGTAATATTGTGTAATATATGTATATTGTCCATTTCAGGTATTATGGTAGTGTATAAAACTGCAGTAATGTGTGATAACGTGTTAAAAGATAAAACATAAACACAGCTGAAAGGCTTCAAGCCACACACACAGCAGCAGCTGAAAGAATCAGAGGTGATGAAGCTTAATGCAGCCTGCTGTTTAACGGAGACATGGTGACATTTACAGAGTCTGTACTACATTAAACACTGAGAGACTACGTACTGCTTTAATATGTGGAACGGGAATACTAATATATTCAACTAATTGATATATTATTATAAAACACCATAACTATAAGCAGGTTGTCTGGAGCTCGTCTTTAAAACCACTCGTTGGCGCTTCGGCGCCATCTAGTGGTGAGAGTGTGGCGCACACGCTCACGAGAGGTTACATTGAGTCAAGTCCTCACCGCTAGCTGCGGTAGCATGAAGTGAAAAGACATTTTTATTTCGACACGATTTGCTTATGTCAAATTTAAAGACAATCGGAGTTTGAGATAAACACCACATTGAAATGTTTGTGGGTAGATAGCGAGCGGTCACCGCTTACATATTGACTTGACCAGCCTGATTACTGTGGAGCAAAGCAGCCAGTCAAGATGGACACCGCGGAGGAAGGTAGCTCCCGTTAAAACTTGATTGTCATAAACTAACACCGCCTCTATCGTACTCCGAGTCTGTATTACCTGTTTTCAGTGGCACCGAGCGGTTCTATGTTTTTTTGTTTTTTTTATACCCATGACAAAGATTCATTAGACTTAACGTTAAACAAACCCCGAGCCAATAAGCGTTAGCTAGCTAACTAGCGTTAGCGGACACCCGTTAGCTATCAGCTGTTATAAATGTAATCAGCAGCGTCAAGTGTTTTGCTGTAATAAACATTACATTAACCACAAGTTAGTCGCGGTGGTAAAACCATAGAGGACTGCTATTGTCCATTTTATTCATATGCAATATAACGCTGGCTAATTGTCTCGTAACAAGCTAATGTTTAATAAGTTTATTGGCACCGTTATCATAATATAACGTTGCGTTGACACGCCGGTGAGTCCTGCTGCCGCTTAACGCAGCTCCACTGACTTATACTACACACAATATTATTAATATAACTAATGTTAACATGTTTAACATGTTCTGTAATGTAGGCAGTTTTATTAATAGTTTAATTTTGTTATCCAGTGACAGATAATCGAAGGGTTACAGTTTGCCCTCCTGTATGACCTGGTCTGCTGTATTGATACATACTCATGTTATCCCAATAACAATAAAGAGCGCTGATGTTTGGTTATTCATAGTGGTATTAGTGACAGATCAGTGGTAAATCATGATGTTATTGTGTGTCTACTGTACAGCAGACATCTGTCGGGTATGTCGGTCAGAAGGGACCCAGGACAAGCCGCTCTATCACCCCTGTGTCTGCACTGGCAGCATCAAGTTTATCCATCAGGAATGGTATGTTCAATGACCAAGTTGGTAAATGGTCAAAATATGCATCGTCTTTCTGTATAAAAACTTTTGGCTTTAAAGGTCAACATTAATACACTTATAGAGCTTTATAAATCAGGAGGGGAAGTCAGAGAAATGTAGGTGAAAATGCCTAAAAGATCATGGTATAGTATTAGAGTTAGAGTATTATTTCTAAGTAATCACACACAGGAAACAACATTTCAGTAGCCGTGGAAACGTTTGAGGCTTCTGCAGGGCTTATTGAAGGGAGATTGTTGTATGCAGAGCGATGTAAATATTCCCTGAGATGACAGCAGTAAAACTCACTACGCTGTCCTCCTCTTCTCATAGCTTGCTGCAGTGGTTGAAACACAGCAGAAAAGAATACTGTGAATTATGCAAACACAGGTTTGCATTTACACCGAGTAAGTTTCGCACTACATCAACTCAACATTTGAACAATGTTTTATGTTTGTTTTGAGCTCCTGTCTGTGACTTAAGGTATAAGTACAGCATCTGTTCCCCTTTTCTGCAGTCTACTCTCCAGACATGCCATCTCGCCTCCCTGTCCAGGACATCTTTGCAGGCCTGGTCACCAGTATTGGAACAGCCATCAGATACTGGTTCCACTACACACTGGTGGCCTTTGCCTGGCTCGGCGTGGTGCCTCTCACAGCATGTAAGAACTGAAGAAGAAGAAGAACTGAAAGCTTGGCTTAAATATAACAAACTCGTATAACCATTTAATCCAGTTTGCAGAAAACAACTTATACTTGTACTTTAATGTGAGTCACAGATTACTACGTTTACTCAGGGAGCGGAGCGAAGAGTTCACTATGCTTACTAACAAACAACACTGTTAGACAGTTAAGGCACGCAGCATTGGGAAACATCCAAGGGCAGTCAATAGTTCAACTCGAAACATATTCTGAAATGAACTTTGAGCTAATGGTTTACTAAAAAAAAACATTGACTTACCACTAATAATGTTTTCCAGTCTAAATATGATTAACGTTTACATAAAATATCTTAATCAACTTAATGTGTGTCGGCTCAGTTACCGTTAACTACTGTTAATTTCATCGTTTATGCTGTAAATACAAGCTCTATATGAAGTGCAATAACATTTTTTTTTTTTTTAAGTTGCAGCCAGTCAAAGAAGTGACTCTCATGATGCTGTGACTGACATCACAATCTTTTATGTTTGCTTTTCTAACAGGTCGTATCTACAAGTGTTTATTTACTGGCTCTGTGAGCTCTCTTCTTACCCTGCCATTAGATATGCTTTCAACGTAAGTTTGGATTACTCTCTGGTCTTGGTTCTCTCACCCTCTCATACATATATATATACTGTAGGCCTGTGTGTTCTCTAGTTGTCTAAATAGATCTGATCTCAAAGTGTGCTCACTCATAATAGCTCCTTCTATCCAGCAAGTCATCTCTTCTTTCCCTTTTTGTTCAGCTCTCTGTAGTGAAGTTTTGAAGTTGTTGTAATGATGCGTCATCTCTTCCTCGCAGACACAACCTGCTTGCTGACTGCCTCCAGGGCTGTTTTGTGGTCACTTGCACGCTGTGTGCCTTCATCAGCCTGGTGTGGCTCAGAGAGCAGATAGTCCACGGTGGTGCCCCTCAGTGGTTAGAGCAGAATCAGCCCCCTCTCGTTCCTAACCAGCCTAACGCTCCTGCACCAGCTAATGAGGTGAGTTTATGTTGCCAGCTAGCTTCTCTTTTCTAACTGCACATAGGCTGCTTTTTGTTTCATGGCTTTTGGATAAAATACTACTTTTTTTTTTAATCAGGTGAAACTTGAGAAAGTTAACTTTTCCCACACTTTTCTGCAGTTGTGCAGGGTCACATTTGTTTTTGCCTGCCTGATCCGTCCCGGTCAACATTTTCTCTCAGGGGAATCTTTGAGAATTAGCTTGCCAAGCCAGCACTGACATTTGTCTGTGTTTACATGGAACTGAATGAGTAAAGCTGTATTACAAGTAACAAGGCAGTTGCTGATGAGTTTTTTTTTCCCCTGTGTTGTAAAATTGATTGAGGCAAGCTGTCCTTGGTTATTGCCAAACACAAAATCTACAGGGTTAATGAGCATATAAGAAATCAAATAATCTGCAGTGACCGAGTACAGTTAGTCTGTTCTGTACATAAACAAAGAGGTGTCATATGTCTGTTATCATGTCATTATTCTACAGGGTCCAGATGGTAACGCTGCAGTCAACGCCCAGGCTGCTGCGGACGCTGCAGCAGGCCAGAACCCTGCAGATCCTGCTCCAGGTGGGCCGGCACCCGCCAACCCACATGAAGCTGACAACCAGGGAAATGAGGCTGAACTTGATGATGACGAAGAAGATGAAGATGGGGAGGATGATGACGAGGAGGAGGATGAGGAAGGCAGGGAAGATGCTGCTGACGCCAATAACGGAGGACAAGGTCAGTGAAGTTAGATACAGTTTAAAAAGTTTTTTATTTATTTACATATTTTAAAATGCTCACAGCAAGCTTTGTGTTTTCATTCCTGTATAAAAGGAATAAATAAACCATGACAAGGAAAAACAACTTTTCACTGTCTATCATTATTGTTGTGTTCCTGACTGTTTTTTGCAGAAGATTTGAACTGGAACGCTCTGGAGTGGGACCGTGCAGCAGAGGAGCTCACCTGGGAAAGGGTGGGAATCAGTTTTTGTTTTTTGTTGTTTGTTTTTTTGTTTTTTTTAAAGGTCCTCTAAAGAGGTGTGAGCTCGGACACACCAAAAAAAACAAATGTAAATAGGGAAGCAGTTATTTGGTGGATGAATTTGGGCTGGAAGCCTCTGTGACAGGAAATGTCCGTCTTACTGAAGTGTGTATCAGTATTCTGGATTCTTACCATCTCCAGGGATGCTGTTTGTAGCAGACCTGAGTGGGATCAATAAATGTCGACTTCTCATTTCTATGAGTAGAAGTTGCAGTTCATTCATAGTAGTAAAACCAGTTGTAGTAAAACCAGAAGTAAATCAAATCAAATCAAATTTTATTTGTATAGCCCAAAGTCACAAAATACATTTGTCTCGAAGGGCTGTACAATCTGTAAATGTTTGTTTATTATTGATATTGTTGTCTGTGTTTCCAGATGCTGGGGCTGGATGGCTCTCTTGTTTTCTTGGTAAACACACACACTTTCTGACGCCACTCGTTGCACACACACACACACACACACACACACACACAGTATCAAGTGTGCCTTATTAACCTTAGTGGGATGTTGATATATGCGTACATGATCTTCATTAGAACTTAGCCAGATATTGTGTAATATTTACAGAGGCCCATGTTGTGTGTGTGTGTGTTGTGTGTGTGTCTTCTGTAGGAGCATGTCTTCTGGGTGGTGTCTCTCAACACACTCTTCATCCTGGTCTTTGGTAAGTTAAACTTGTAATCTAGTGCTGATGTACATAGAATATCATCTTTTTGAGAAGCGTCTCAAGTATATTTTGGTATATTATTACATCAGTATATGGTTGAATGTTACCACAATCTGCTCTTGTTTCCCTGGAAAAATACCTGAAAGAACCTGGAATCTTTAGCGTGTGTACACAATGTTATGTTCTGAAACAAAGACGCCTTCTCCAAACATCACTAACGCTACCACATAACTATCATAGTTTAAATGTCTTTAACTGGTAGAGGCACACACAACCACTCACTAAAAAATGCTGCTAAAAAATGTAAGAAAAACATAAGGAAACCTGACAAAACCCCCCATCATTGTTTGATATATTTGCAGACGTTTTGTAATCACTTTCTAAGAATCAGTTGGTCACAGTAAGACAGTCCTGTGTACGTTCTCATTTGCTCCGCTGCATTATCAATTCTAACCTAACCTCTGTATTTCCCGCCAGCTTTTTGCCCGTATCACATCGGCCATTTCTCAGTGGTAGGACTGGGCTTTGAGGAATACGTAAGTGCGCGGCAGCGCATGACGGGACGCTTGTACAGTTTGAATTCCACACTAGTTATTGTTGGAATTTATTTGATAATGATGTTGTATGTGGTTGCAGGTCAGAGCTTCACACTTTGACGGTCTCATCACCACCATAGTGGGGTACATCCTGCTGGCTGGAGCTCTCATAGTCTGCCATGTATTCTTTACAATGAACAAATAAGCCTGTGTGTTAGATAGTTTGTCAAAAAATGTTAAATTTATGACATGCTGACATATGAAATGTGTGAATATAAGAGACAATTCTTAACTTTGATACATACACTACTGACTGAAGGCTGGGGGTTGTTCATGTCACATTTTGCGTTGGTCCTTAACTGTGCTTCTTTCAGGCATTGGCTTCGTTAGTGAGGTTCCAGCGCTCCAGGCGCCTCCTGGGTGTCTGCTACATCGTTGTGAAGGTAAACCAGAGAAAAGTGTTTTGTTAATTTCAAACTTAGCAAAGCTTTCAGTGGAAACGGCAATGAAAATAAAATAAAATGCAATGCATTTGTATTTGTTGCAGGTGTCCTTGCTGGTTGTCATGGAGATAGGCTTGTTCCCACTGATTTGTGGTTGGTGGCTCGACATTTGCTCACTGGTAAGACAACCAATGCAGATAAACGTTGCAACCGACACTGACTAAGCAGATTAAATCACACGTCATCAAGACACTTGATCAAGGACCGGTGCCTAATATGTATTGTATCTGTTTGTTTTTTATTGAAAACGCAGACCATAAAGCATGTCCTCTGTTGATTGCAGGAGATGTTCGATGCGACTCTGAAAGACAGGGAGCAGAGTTTCGATTCAGCACCTGGAACCACTATGTTCCTCCACTGGCTGGTCGGCATGGTCTACGTCTTCTACTTCGCCTCTTTCATCCTTCTGCTCAGGGAGGCAAGTGGGCGACTTCAGCTTTTCATAAGTCATGAACTCGTAAACCATCTGTAATATTTCAGCTCTTAAGATCCCGTGTGTACGTGTGCAGGTGCTGCGGCCCGGTGTGCTCTGGTTCCTGAGGAACCTGAACGATCCAGACTTCAATCCAGTCCAAGAGATGATCCACCTTCCCATCTACAGACACCTCCGGAGGTTTATACTCTCTGTGGTGAGTCAAGCATCCTCCTGCTGTATTGATTGAACTTAAACTACTTTCTGCCAAAGAAATGGTCCACATCAAAACACGATGAGGACTGCGGATTATTTAAGGGAGGATGTTGTTGCTAGGAAGAGCTTTTTTTAATTTTATTTTTCAGTGAGTACCTCAAATAAAGCGGCTTAAGCAGGTGTGTGTGTTAGTGGAATGTGGTGAGCTAGCAGTAAGGGGATGGACCACACACAGAGACACACACACACACATGCTAGAGGAGTAAGAGTGAGTCAGTTGGAAAAAAAGAATTGAAGGATTCTCTGACTAATGTGTTTTTTGTAATTTGGTGAACTAATTTATTACTAGATTATTACTGCAGCTTTACAGCAGCACAGTGTCTGATGATATAGGGACATGTCTGCTAACAAGCGATGTGTGTTTCCAGGTGGTGTTTGGTTCCATAGTTCTGCTGATGCTTTGGCTTCCTATCAGGATCATTAAACTGCTCTTCCCAAACTTCCTTCCCTACAACGTCATGCTTTACAGGTAACACGTGAAAACACTTGATTATTACTGAATATTCAGTATCTGGAAGTCTTGTTTTTGTTTTGTTTTTTATCTATCTATTCTCTATGCAGACAGCCAAAATAGGATCCCACAGAAGGCCATCTGTGGTTACATGTTCATTGAGTGATTTTGTTTCTCATGTCCGGTCTCCGCAGCGACGCTCCGGTCAGCGAGCTGTCGTTGGAGCTGCTGTTACTGCAGGTTGTCCTGCCGGCGTTGCTGGAGCAGGGTCACACTCGCCAGTGGCTTAAACGTCTTGTCCACGCCTGGACATTCACCGCCGGATACATGCTGTAGGCTGGACACACACATACTGTGCAACATATAGTGTTAATGAACCTGAAGTTTATGTGTTTATGTGATCACTGTTGCTTCACCTTCCTAAGTAATGAGACAGAATAATTGCTCCTCAGTGACCTCCACTCCTACCTGCTGGGAGAACACGAAGATGATGACAACCAACCAAACAACAACCCTCCCGGTCGCCATAACAACAACAACAACAGGATCCCCGGGCTGGGGGAGGGGCTTCACGCTGCCCATCAGGCCATATTGCAGCAGGGCGGCCCCGTGGGTTTCCAGCCGTACCACCGGCCCATCAACTTCCCCCTCAAGGTGACTGACAGCTTCAGCACTCCTCACATCAGAGTCTTGTCGCTGTTGATGTTTTGTGTTACTTTGTGCCGTTTCTGCTCATCCAGATCATTCTGCTGGTTGTTTTCATGTGTGTGACGCTGCTGGTGGCGAGTCTAATCTGCCTCACGCTGCCGGGTAAGTTGTAGCCACAAGCAGGCTTTCTCTCCATATTTCCTTTTCCTCCAGTCTTTTTCCTCCATGTTCACCGTCTCCCCTCTTCCTCTCCTGTCAGTGTGCGTGGGCCGCTGGCTGATGTCGATCTGGATGGGCAGCGCCATGGTTCACGAGCTGTACACAGCAGCCAGCGGTCTGTATGTGTGCTGGCTGGCCATTCGAGCCGCTACCGTGCTGCTGTCCTGGATGCCACAGGGACGGATGGTCATCATGGTCAAAGCTCAGGAGTGGACATTCATGGTAACGTCTCTAGTCCTCCCAGTCAATATCGGATATGTTTCTAAGAGGTGAAGTATTTTAATGTGCATTTGTGTGGGTGGATGTGATGTTTTGGTGAGAACAGATCCTGAAGACGGTGGTGGTTGCTGTGCTGTTAGCCGGAGTGGTTCCTCTGCTGTTGGGTCTGCTGTTTGAGCTGGTCATCGTTGCTCCTCTCAGAGTCCCACTGGACCAGACGCCTCTCTTCTACCCCTGGCAGGTAAGACTACTAAAGGCTTTCACACAACTTGATTGTATTCATCCAGTGGATTATTGTTAATATTGACAGCACCAGTGTCAAACGAAACCAGCATTAACGAGTGTCCTGTCGAAGGATAAAAAAAAATCAGATTTTGCAGGCAATTGACTTTGTGTGTGTGTGTGTGTGTGTGTGTGTGTGTCAGGACTGGGCCCTGGGCGTGCTCCATGCTAAAATCATTGCTGCCATCACGCTGATGGGTCCTCAGTGGTGGCTCAAAACTGTCATCGAACAGGTCAGTCTCACATCCTGAAACATGCATATCTTCAGTAACAAATGATCTTTAAGGACAATAAGAAGCTGAACTGGAACTAAAAAGAGCCTGTGTGTATCCTACTCGTCTTTCTCTCTCTCTGCTGTAGGTGTATGCTAACGGTATCCGAAACATCGACCTCCATTTCATTATTCGAAGACTGGCTGCTCCAGTCATCTGCGTCCTGCTGATGTCCCTCTGTGTGCCTTACACCATATCTAAAGGCATCACGCCACTGCTGGGTGAGTCTGTGTGTGTGAGTGTGAGTGAGTGAGTGTGTGTGATAAGATGTAATGAGCAGTGGGGGAAATGGTGAAGTTTTTCATTCTCAAATAGAAGAAATGTATCTTTGGTTGGTTGCTTTGGTTTTGGTTTAATAATTAAATATTCAATCAATCATCGAATAATGGTGTTTATACAAGGTAGAAACATTACCTTAAAGTATCTTCTGTACGAGCTACTAATTTAGCACAATGCAGATGTGACAAATAGAAAAATGAAATGTGTGACTACATTATTAAAACATTAAAACAAAACATAATAGTGGAAATTAAAGGGACTAAATCATAAAATGAAATTGGTATGTTTTCTGGATGAAATTACAAACACACACACACACACACACACACACACACACTTCAGAGCAGAGGCCACAGTGCAGAGTAGAACAAGTTATATTTTGCTGCAGTTGATGCTTGTTATCAGTTTATCAAACAACTGTTGAACAAGCAGAACATAAACCTTCTGAAATGCAACGCATTCATCCCTCTTTATCCACAGCAGTTATATTTTATAACCCTACGGAGCTCGTTATGCTAATGGAAAAACGAGTTATTAACGAGCTAAAAATAAACGCTAATTATATGCAATCAAGAGTCTAATTAGTCACGTATCTTAAAGTCGGTTGAATTCTTGTAGCTTTTGGGCTCGTCTCTGCCAGCAGTGAGTCTCTGACCAGCAAAACAAGTTTACAATAAAGAAATTTATTCATTGTATGGATGGTGAAGGCCATATACACTGGTGTCATATTAGAAAAATACACTTGACAATCTAAACGTAGAATCTTTGTTGTCCTCTTCACATTTTTGCATTTGTAAGATGAGCAGACGAGGACAAATCAAACGGATTACTGAATGTTTGTGTGGTTAATGACTAAATTAGAAGTAGCGGCAGGTGAATCTGGGCACCGAGGTAACAAGCGGGCTCAGCCAGCAGCCGGAGCTTCAGTATCAGTGGAGACACATCCTCACTAATTTGGAAGGGTAAGCCTGCCCAAGGCACCAATTTAACTTCAGAGTGTTTCTGATGTTGACAAGCTTTGCATTTAAACAACTAGTCAGTTTGGTTTTTCACAACGCTTGTTGTAACGAGGATTTAAATATCTACTGTCTTGTTAAATAGACGCCTGCTCTGTTTCTACAGACAGGACATCATACACATACACATATTTGTTAAGAGGAGATTCTGCTGCAGTGTTTATCCTGTCTTTCTATCTGCAGGTGTACAACCAGAGATGCAGACCCTAGTGGACAGAAGGATCTACCCGTTCCTGCTGATGGTGGTCATGCTGCTGGCCATTCTGTCCTTCCAGATCCGACAGTTCAAACGTCTCTACGAGCACATCAAGAACGACAAGTCAGTAGAACACAAAGCGTGTTTTATTCTACTGATCCAGCCTGTTTTCATGCCACAAAAAAAAAACCATTTGACTCTTAAGAATAATTTCTAAAGAAGTGTCTTCTCTGTCTGTCTTTCAGATACCTGGTGGGACAGCGACTGGTGAACTATGAACGTAAGGCAGGCAGGAGCACGTCCACCTCCTCCTACAGCACGTCCTCGTAGCCCCGACACTGCTGCGGGATCAGTGGAGCTGACTCACTCTGCCCAGCGCTGGGAGCCAACGTCACCTCCCGCGGTGACACTTGTGTGTTTGTTCCTCCCACGCTTGGCTGTCTAACGTCAACTTCAAACACAACCTGTAAACGTTTGACTGCAGCCGAAAGCTTTTATTCACAGGCAGGGAGAAAATATGTTTGTAGGGGGAGGGGGGGGCATTTGATTTGCTAGAAAGATTAATAACTGACCTGCAAAAACTGAAACTCAGCAGAACTACAAAGATGTGTCAGTTTCAGCTGATGTTTCAGCTTGGAGTCATCTTATTTTGAAAAGGTTTGGGTTGAAGATGGGACAGTTGAGCATAGCTTTTTACCTCAGATCGTGCTTCCTTTTGAATGTGCGTCGTCAAGGTCACACTGGGTGTCTTTAAATGGTTTTTGACATTTCAGAGCTACAGATATTCTCTCTGGTTCTGTTCGCGTCGTGGATTCGTCTCAGATGACATCCTTCACCGAAGCAAGGTTGTCAGTAATAAGGAGGGAAATACATAATGTAGCAATGTGATTGTATTTTTTTAAGGTGTTTTTATTAGATGCATTTTGATTTATTTTATTTTATTTTTAGTGTTACATTTCTGGAGTGTGCTGTTAGTCCACTGAGGATTCTTTTGAACTAAAGAAAAGGGGGAAAAAAAAAGGACATTTTACACAATCTGGACGCATCGCAGGACGCGTTTTATTATGTCCTCCTGTGAATCTCAACAGCAGCTCTGTGTCTGTAGTACCTTCTCGTACCGGTCCGTCACAGACATTTCAACTAAGAACATTTCAACTGGAAAAATGTCATGCAACATTTCAGATTGTGCTTCCGTTGGTTTTATAGACTTTTATTATTTAATGATTCTTTGTGGCTTGTAGTGCTGCTAATCAGCTGTGCAGATACCCGTCTGTGTTCTAACAACTACAAACAAAGACAAAATGACACTGATCTCACTGGAAGAAAAAAGACTCTAGTTAATTAGGTGTTAAAAACACTCACCAGCTTTTACAGCTACCAATCTCACAAGAAAAGTCACACCAGTAAAGTAACAAACTATTTGATGAATGCAGTTTTACAGAGCTGCCATGTCTACCTTACCTGTAACATGGCTCTGATTAATTATGCAACCAGTCACTGTCACCTGCTGAGCCCAATCCTCTCATAATCAGTTTAGTTACTGTATTACCTTCATAGTGAGATGTAGCTCCTGTTCCCTGCTAATTTTCTTCTGAGGTTAGTGGAAGTTTTAATTAGCGCGAGGCAGCACGCCTCCGCCGTAATGCTGCTCTGATGTCTACCAGCCTGAAAGAAATAAAAGTAAAAGCTGATAATGACCTGGCAGGTCCTCGGTGGATAAATGCCGACCGAAGAACAGTTAGCCATCTGTTGAACAGGCAGCTGGCTGTAAAACAAACAAAACAAAAAAAGACGCAGAAAAAAAAGGGAATAGTTCCGTAACTGAAAATGAGAAATGAATGACGTTTTGTTTAAATAAATCTACGTCATGAAGAGCGCTTGAAATAGACGTGAAATGTCCGACATCCCACCGCATGTGCGCCGACTTAACATGTAGTCTCTGCTTAAAAATGACGCGCACATGCATCTTTACCACCTTTGCAAATGACATCTTGTACCTGTTACGTACTGAAGCCTGAACTGATTCAGATCTTCAGATTTAACATTAAATGTTTCTTCGCACTGTTTTAAAAAATCATAACGAACTCATGTTACGGCATCAGTACAGTTTACACACAACGCAGTGATGCTGGTGAGGCGTGTATGTATTTCACAGTATTTCAGCAGTTCGGTTTCTCTCCAGTGTGGATCTTGTACATACTACAGACTCCTGCAGTTCAGTAGGAGGATAGTCGGCTGAAGAGAGAAACTTCAGAAGGTGAAAGTGTCCCGTCGTGTTGGAGGTACTGAGTAGAAAATGCAGGAAAAGTCTCTGCTCCTGAATCTAACACCAGTCTCTTTCTTTGATCGTTGACTGCCTGTCGTCTGACTCCACCCGGGAGCTGAGGAGGTTGCTGCTCTCACTTTGATCCGCTTGCGTATGTTGGTTGGTTTTTTTTTAGTCAGTTTTGGTAGCTTCAATTCTCACAGGTTCAGACTCTAGTGTGAAAAGTGTGGTGTGTTGTCGTAGCTCATTGTGGCATTAGAGGGACGTGAGCTGCATCGATGGATATCGTTCCTCTCGCTGCTCCGATAAGCTGAGAACGAGACCGTAGTTTGTCCGTCTTGTCTCCTCACATATTTCCCTAAATGGCAAAACCTCCTTTAAGGTTCCAAACATTTCATTTTCTACAACTACATATATGTCCGAAGCATGTGACTGTAAAATGTGTGTCTAAGCGTCGTCTCACATGTGACCGTGTCGTCCAGGATGTCATGTCATGTTCCTTGAGCCGTGAGCCAATGCAGAATCAAACCATTACAAATAAATGTGAGATCAAAATCATCTTCAGGTTTAAGAAATATGAAATATGGGTTTTCCAATCTTTCAAACACTAATTAATGATCCCTGTAGTAGTAAGTGTCTTCTAAAACTAAAAGTTTTAAAACGATTGTTCCTGCTGCCAATATGAATCAAGTTCTTCTTGCTACTAAATATAAAGATGTTTTAAGTTCCTGTTTTGACAATGAAGGTCAAGTAGAAACAGTTTTTTGTTTTTTTTATGCAAATGTTTTAATCTGTTGCACTTTAAACCACAGTTAGACTGCGATCATTTCAGAATCCTTTGCAGCGCGGTCAGCATAGTCGGGTTTGTGTTCGTCTTGATTTTTCTCCCCACTGTGACTGAAACATGTCAGTATTTCACTGTGGTGACTCTGCACAATGGGTTTTACTTAAAGGTGAATTTAAGTTTTGCATCTGTTTTTGTTTTTTTTGACGCTGCATTCTTGTTAGAAGTGTTTCATTAGGAGTTTGGTAAACATTAACTGCTTTTCTGTTGACATGGATTGTGATTTTTACATTAACTTCAGTGCTGACGGCTGTAGTGCTGCTGTGTGGAACGCTCACATGTTATGTACGATGCTATTTAAGTGACCTTTTTTAGTATCTCCTTGAGCTGGACACTTTCAAATTTTGATTTTGAATTTGGATTTCTAGAAGCAAATGATTTCTATTTTTATATGTGAAAACGAGGCAGTGGCATGTGTACTGTAACGTAAGATACTTATTGTTGGTTCAGTGACATGAAACAATAATAAATAGTTGTAATGATTTGAGTGCAGTTTCTTTCTTTACACGGCAGACAATATGTCAAACTCATGTTGCTGATGTTTGAATGGTTCTCAACTCAAGAAATTTTAAGATAAATCTCAGGAGGAACATGATTGGCAAGACGGTAAAGGAGAAAAAAAATAAATGCAACCTGTGATGAGCATTTTATGGGGCCTAAAGCCAAAGACTTCAGGAACCACTGGCTCACAGGAATATAATCTGCACATTTCAAAATGAATGAAATGTCCTTGTTTGTGTCTTTTCATCTTTTATGTAGTTTTTATGTCATCTGAATATTTGAAAGGAGCAGCACTGGCCGCTGATTTTGGTGCAGTGGCCGCACTTGGTATTACAGGATCACGTGATGCACACTTTATATGATTAGAATATTATCTGTCGGGTCAAATAACATTTGAATCCTCAAAGAGCCACATTAGTACATGATTTCATACTGTGTGTGTGTGTGTGCGTGCACATGACTAGGGGACATGCTCTATGGGATCAATCATGCAGAATCCAGAGGAAACTTGAACAATCATCACCAAATCCAGTGAGAAACTTTCTCTGGAGCGACTGAGTGGCCATCTTGGTTCTATCCAGATATCTTAATACATTCATGGTTATGACAAGCTACTACATAGTAATGGTATTACAATTCAGACTTGGTGCAAAGTGGAATTTTTTTTTTAACAAAATAAGATAAAAGTGCTCTGATTTGGGCTAATGTCTGGTACTGCTGGAAAGCACAGCTCAAGGAAACAGGGTTATTTCTGCTGAATCCAATTAGCTCTCCGCTAATGCTAACGTCTTAATAGTTTTGGAAGCCAAGCAGCGGATTAGGAGCGTATGCGACTCAAACGAGATTTCTACTGTGAAGCTAAATCTGATTCATGCAACCTGTTCTTGGTTTTTTCACAGGCACAATGGGATCAACTGTTTAATGGTGATCAAATCATGGAGTGTCTGTGATTCGTCTCTGCTTAAAGGAGCTCTGAAGAGATTAGTGCTGTGTCACAAAGACTTTCTGTTCTCTTTCTTGTCCATTGTTCAACCAGTCTTCTGCCAAAAAAAAAAAAAAAAGTGTAAAATCTACACTATATTTTCTATGGCACAGATTACTACTTTGCACAAGAAAATGGACAAATAATTATTTTCCGTCTGTAAAAGCAGCAGTTGAGGGCTGGAGAGTTACACAGGTGAAACCACAGCTTCAGATTAGTAGATTACCGGTCGGTGACACAGATGCTCAGGTCATGATCATGTGAACTAGACTGACATTTTGTGCAAGTGCAAACGTGGGTGAATAGACTCTATTAGAACAACTGAATGTCTACATGTTGAGTCTTTGCTGAACTTTTAATACCGACTGAATTAAACCATCAGACTTCATCAGTGAAGGATTTCTTTAGCTAAATCCTATTTGATCAACCTGATCTTTTGACCTGACTTCAAGCGGCTATCACCAGTTATTTTCGTTAGCTAGCGACACGTTGGCTGTGTTAACAACGTATCAGATAGTCGCTTTTATGTGATAAACTCAAAGATAATTATCACAGACTCTGCTGTTCCCTTCAGCTCAATAGAACTTTATAGGTACTTTCAGCCCATTGCTTTGCTTTACTGGCTCGTACATCTTTACCGTTTCGGTTCCCTCTCAGCTTTCCAATCGCCTCATTTTCAGCCACAGCAGGCTGCCGCTTTCAGCAAAACGGCTATAAAAATCCACTGCTACCTTACAAACACCAGACAGCAGACAATGTTAACAACAAGCTAGAGAACATAATGGAGCGTTTAGCAGCTTAAGAGCCAGATATTTCCCTCAGGAGTTAGTGGAAACCAAAGACAGAGTTAAAAAAAAAAAAAGGGATTTGCAATGTGGCCAGAAATTCGCAACTGTTCGTCATATCACCTTAAAAGGGTGATAATGTGTCAGTGTTCACAGCTCGTTTCCGCTTTAAGTGGCAAAACGAAAATCACTTATCAGAATTCGACTCTTTGAACTTGAACTGCCTGAATTTTAGTTTTCAATATGAGACCTTCGAGAATTCTCTGTCTTTAACTTTGTCAACCCTAAAGATAAAATCAGTTCGGATGTTGTAACGCATGAAATGAACCGCTGCAAATGTCAAAGATGGGAGTACAAACCCCGTTCAGACTAATGGGTTCAGTAAAATACTGTAATGACATAAATTCACTGGTGTCATCTTTATTAGGAATTAAGTCGTTGATAATATTTAAACAAGTATTTGCCTCCACAGTAATGCTCTTTGTTGTTCTCTTTGACACATGCTCTTACTGTAGAGTCTTTGGCCTTATGTTCCCTGATGTTATTTGTTCATCAAAAGAGTATTTAAAGTCACATGGGTGATTTGAAGGAATCAAAAGAACACAAAAATAGGCACTGGACACGGATGAAGGTCATATGAGGGCCTGAACTCCTTCTTGATGTAGGTGATGTCCGGTCCTGCCACTGCACCCTGTATACAAATGAAGTCACGTGGGTGAGAAATCCAATTTAAGCTGGCAGTGTGCAGCAGAAGATGAAGCCTGAGGGGGGGCGGGGTCAGCTTGACCAGTTGTACTAATTACATTCATTAGATAAGAATATCCTTCAGAACAAAAGGCAGTGAATGAGTAGTGCTGTAAACATTTGCACGACATCTTTGGGTCTTTCCGTTAGTAGAAAGAACAGATTAGTTTAATTGTGTTTACATAGAGTCTGTCTTTAGTGCTTTTAATGTCTTGTGGTTCATTATTTAGTTTTATTGTCTGTGCATAAAAACAGATAAAGAGAAAGAAAGACGATGCTCAACAGTTGAGACATTCCCTCTGTGCTTGTTACATTCAATTTTACATTCAAACCGTCACAACAACTAGAGCTGGAGAGAGAGAGAGAGAGCCATTAAAGGGATTATCATGCGTCAGTTAAAGAGAATGACTCTTCATCCCATTGCTGGCCATCATCAAAGGAAGCCCCAATGTTCCTCCACTGGGAAACGCAGGATTAGTTGCTCGGCGCTGTTAGTGGTGACTGTAAGTCTTCCAACCAAGACGACTTCTATTTTCAAGAGGACAGCTTCAGCGTTAACTTTTCATCAAGACTGGGAATATAACTCAAGTGGTCTGTCTAGTTTCCTGATGCCATGATCATACAATGAGGCAGATGAGGGCTTTGGTGCGTTTGCGTGGACTTGCCTTGGAAATGAGTAGTGGCTTTTATGCAGTTCAGAACTCGTGGATACTTTTGGGCTTGTTACACTCTGTTGATTTGAAAATGCAATGTGGACAAACTCATTAAAGATGAAATCTTTCATTTTTATTGTCTCCGTTTGGTCACATCACCAGTCCAGAGTGAGTATCTCAGATCATCAATATGACCTATACCTCTCTTGATAACAGCTGCTTGTGAAGTTCTGGGGATTTGTTACGTCTATGGCAACCTGAGATTTATATGACAATGACGGAGGATCGGCGACAAGTGCTCTCATGACCTCTGGTGACCCTTGTCTCTTGTCCAACAGAGACGGAAACAGATAAAGGTCAAACACCTGGCAGGACTCAATCCTGTGTCGGGTAGCATGAGACACCGTATTGCGGGGGACTGGTGGACATAAACTGTAGGTCCTCCTAGAGGTGTCCTGGCACCCCACAAGAATTCAAGTACGTGTGTGGTGGGAAGGAGGGATTAAATGGTGTTAATAACAGAGGAGCAAGGTGAAGGCACAAAATTTCGAGAGAATGGAGTGGCAAAAGGTGCGGGTCTGGGCGCGATTAGGTTTCGGAACAATAATGTGGATACGGATACACCTGTCATGTCCATCACTAAGGTTGACGAAGATGGCGTTGAGAGTGAGGTGTCAGGAGAGGACAATGATGAGTCTGAAGTTGATTTCGCATGGAATTATTGGGACGATGATGACGATGTATATCAGGAATTTGAGGAGTTGGACTTTGATTCTCTGCCAGATCGCTCGGACACGCGGAGCATTGCCTCGGACGATTCCTTCTATCCCCATGACAATTCGGCCGTGTCTCACACGTATCGCTCGCCGAGCCCTGACAGCCCCGAGCCCATCTCCTTCTTCAAGGCCTGCTGCAACAACAACGCCATCATTGTCAAGATTATGATCAGACAAGGAGTGACCGAGGAGGAAGTGAGAGAGACAGACAGGAACAGGAGAGTAGGTGTCCGGGTTTATCATGTTTCAGTGAAATGTTCATGTTTGATGTAATGATATAAAATCTTTTGTAAAATCGTTTTCTTTTAAAGCTTTCACATTGCCTCATCAACCAAAGCATCCCAATGTTTTCCACTAGAGTCGTCCCATGGTCTTCTCAGATGCACCTGGTGATATGCAGGTGTGCATAAGCTCTTCACCCTGCATTGTAATTTGAAGTATACAGTGCATTTCTTCCCAACAATATAACTTCAGCAAAATATTATTATGCAGACATAATGTTTGGGAACCGAGCAGTAGGCAGCTCTTTTAAGACCTGAGAATACATTATTTAACCATTAAGATATTGTACCTTGGAATGGGAGCTGCAATAAAGGCTGCTACATTGAACTGACACTAAGTACCATTTTTCAGATTTTTCCATTGTAAACTGTTCTGTTCTGTACATACACACAAAAAAATCAGTCTCGTCAATTCGGTTTTAAAAAGTGTCAGTGGTTATAATACTTACGGTCCTATAATTGTTCACTTTAAATCTAATCTAAATCTAAATTGGTATGTGTTTTGTCATGAGGCAATGAAGGACGTAAAGCACTTTTGACCCTGAGGGACCTCACCGGCATGTCACAGCAGTTGGTTAAACCTCAAGTGACAGATGGTGTGTTAAACTGCTTTTAAAGGCCTCAGTAAGACATTGACCTGAACACTAGCTAAATGATGCTGTATGCTAATAGAGCAAGGTCAGACAGAGAAGACTGACAGTAACCCTTTGGTACATAATTATGCATGGCGTCATGTGTCATTTGCTTATTGGGATACTGAGCCGAACAATGACTATCGACAGCAAGTAGTTTCAATGAAACATCAAGAAATGTTCTCCTACCATACGGTAGCAGCAAACTGTCATTTTTAGCATTAGCTGGCCTCATATTAGAGCTCCTCTTTGTTGTTTTAAGGAACGGTACATTCAAAGCTTGGTTGATCCATTTGCTTCAGCATGACTGGAGTCTAAGTTTTCTCTAAAATGTAAGGATCCTACAGACAAACTCACTTTACGTCAAAATAAGTGGTTTAGATAATATGGCTAAGTGTGGGCTTGCCTACAAACTGTGATCGTCTGAACACTTTTGTTATTTGCCGTATTGGAGACCAGACTCCAGCAACTAGGTTCAGAGAGACTGTTGTCATAACTGGTTTATGTAATTATAGCTAAACGACCTATTGGTACATCAGGTCACCTCCAACTTTAATCCAAGGTGGACTAAGTTGCCACCCTGATAGTTAAGTTTTAGTTACATCCACAGGTTTTTAGGTGATCTGGGATATTCAAAGACCTCCATTTCACACTAATACCATCCACAATTATTTTCAGTGTTGATTCCCAAAAGCTTGAGAAGTCAACTCTTATGTAACCCAAACATTATTCTGATTTCACAGAAATGACCCTTTTAAATATGAATAAATCAGTCAGTAGCATTTGTTGGTGCTTGGCTTAACTGTTCATTTCAGACTCGCTGTCTGCCGGTTACACACTGTGGAAAAGCATCCTTTTACTTTGCTTGCAGGCAGGATGACTGATAAGCATTATTTATTTTTATGTGAATCACTGCAATGGATCCTGTGAGGAAATACAACTCCATAAATGAAAAAAGAAACTCACTTCAATGCAGCCCTGAGAAACGAGTTTGGTGTATTTAAGAGCTGAAATCAATCACAGACAAAAGGAGAAAGAAACTCTGTTGTTTTTGTGTTTTTAGTCTGGCCTGATTGTGGCGTGCTACCATGGCTACGTGGACGTGGTCATCGCCCTCTCTCAGTGTCCGTATATTGACGTCAACTGGCAGGACAACGAGGGCAACACCGCTCTTATTACTGCAGCACAAGCAGGTAAACACACCCTATTAACACACACTGTTAAAATGTAATGATAATAATCAAGCTTTTAAAGAAGTTTAGACTTAGTAACTTCTGCTTTGCGTTTGGACTGTTGTGACCAGAAGCTTATAGTAGGTAATGTTATCTAATGTTAGCAAACTTTAACATTGCTGACATTGTTCAGCACCTTACTCGCTCTACTGTCACACGAGATTTTAGCACGCCAGGTCATTTAAAAATTGTATCTCAAAATTAAAACGAGACGGACCTCAGCAGGAGACATGTTCGTTGTTTCTACTTGTGTCCACACTTTCTCAGACGGGTCTCAGACAAAGCAGCTGGGTCAAAAGAATCTCAAGAAATGAAGACAAATTGCAAGTGTCATTGGACGTAATGCAGAGGATACTTTAAAAAGCACAGGTGTTAATAATAACGTTCATGATGGCTCTGTTCTCTTCAGGTGTCCCACTAAACAATGACAGAGTGACATCAGCCATCATTCATTTAATTACTTACACCTGTGTTTTTCCAACCGTCACATATCAAAATGTCTTCGGTGAAACCGGCCTATTATCCTGTAGTTTTGTGAAAAATGTTAGTCTCATTTTAAATGGGAATGTCCTTACAACAGAAATGAAAAAAAACAAACTTGTAGGGAGTAGATAAGATTATACATTTACCTTAAAGATATAATTAAATGTTTAGGCACATTTTTTCTGAGTGTCAGATGATAAGATAAATACGAGTATTGTTTGTGTCACAGTACGAGCAACAGCTTCTCAGTTCGCCGGTGGTAACATGACTCGAGGACGGCATTAGCCAACAAAATAAATAAATAAATTAATAGTTACAGCACAAAGCGTCAGCTAAAACTACAAATTAATGTGTTTTAGAGGTGCTGGAAGGAGTATTCATGAACGTAAGACCTAGATGTTTACCCTCGCTACATGTCTTAAGCTAAGCTAAACTAAGGTAAGTTAAGCTAATCGTCTTCTTGCCCGTTTTCATTCACATTTTGCACCTGCAAAAATAAACTACCCAGAAACACAGAAAATGTAAAAAAAAAAGTCTCGAAATTTAAAAAAAAAACTTTCATTCTTGGCTGCAATGGAAATGTTGGTCGACAAAAGCTGAATGCAACAACATGCGATGGAAACTGACCTAGCAAATAAATCATGAAGTACCTGAAGTATATATACACTTAAACTGAAGCTTTCATTCCACTGAAGATATGAAACTTTTTACTTTTATGTTAACGCTCATATTTACATCATGTTTTCTACATTCTTTTTCACCATTTGAGGTTTGACTTTTGTTAGCTTTTTTGCTAACAGAAAAAGTGCAAATTCACTTAAAACTAATGGAATTTTTCTGCTAACTCACTCTAAGAGTTACATAGTCTCTCACAAAAGTATTCTTTCGAGGTATCAGTATGTATAAAAGTATAAAATTCACTGCTAAAACCCAACAGTTAGAAAATGTCTTATATAATCTGATATCTGTTCCTTCTATAACATCTCTCAATGAGACATATTACCTTGCATGCTTCTATTTTTCTTTCCCTCTAGTCTTTTTGATGCATAATTTAGTGGAAGTGGAAGAAACTTTATTGCAGGAAAATTAAATTAGAGACTTTCAAAATTGGCCTAAATTAAAGTGTAGAGAATATTATGAGGTCTGGTGCTTATTTGCTGGCATTAGAAAGTATTATCGCAAGTAATTTCATAGCGATGCAGCCATGTGTATCAGACATGGTGCCCTGGCCTCTCATCTGCTAACGATGATGAATGGTTCACTGTGGTCTGTGATGAATAGCTGCAGACTACTCTTCATTTTCTGCTTCATTAAAAGGAGTATTGATCTCCTTTCATGACAAAGTACCCTGCAACACTTCAGGGAAACAGGTGACCGTAGCTGTGAGTCCACACGTTCACAGCAGAGTGCTCGACTCACCTGAAAAAACCCCTCGCTGACATAAAAGTTCCTAGACATGAGTTGGGAATTAAACGCGTCTCAGCTTCCAGTATTGAAACATACTCAGCCTTCCATTCAACCTCACTGCTGTTTCGAGCTTTGTCTCCTTAATGGATTCATTTTCTGCATAAGAACTCAACACTTGGAGGAAGTTTAGTACATCACACTGTTCCAGTAGCACGGATTTAGACTGGATTAACTCAATTAAGAAGCCAGCTTGAAAACCTGAAAAGAGGCTGAGTTGAATAGTAAAAAACTACAGTGTGAATTACCTGCTCAGTGCTGCGATTGGCTCCAAATCAGTTTGACTCTTCTACACATAACTGTACACACTGTGGCTTTTACTGTTCATTTTGCACTGCAATAGGCTATACAGTGGTATAACTTAACAATATGAATGAGTAGCTGAAGTAGCAGTAGCTACAACAACCTACAACTCTAATGAGAGCATAAAAACGTCCATAGCGTCCATCAGTCCTCCATCTGTGTAACACCGCTATGTTTTTTTCTGATCTGCAGGTCATGTGCTCATCTCTAACTACCTCCTGAACTACTTCCCCGGGCTGGACATCGAGAGGAGGAATTGTCACGGTTTCACAGCTTTGATGAAGGCTGCTATGCAAGGCCGGTCCGACTGCGTCAGATCTCTCATGATGGCTGGTAAGATACAGACGAACAAAATTCCTCAATAAAAACAAACTTAGGAAATCACCACAAATGTGAATCTGTAGAAATATCTGTATGCTCAAAAAGTCTTAAAAAGCTATCAGGCCTTCATTGTACAAGCAAGTGGGAGCTACATATATTAGATCAGTCATCAGTCTTTGTGTTTGCAGGAGGTGATGTGCAGGCACGGAGCAACAGCCGCAGCATGACACCCAGGGAGTGGGCTCTGTTCACCGGTCGGTACGAGACCGCCTACCTGATGCATCTGCTCATGTCAAAGCCCTGTGCTGAGCAGTTCTGTGACTCCTTCTGCCTGGAGTGGTCCATGCTGGAGGTTAATTAATTCACTATGACTTAAAATTCATCATGACATAATAAAGTCCTGCAATAAAATCCTTGATTCCTTTGCTCAACAGAATCTTGTGTTTTGGCTCTTCTGCAGGATCTGGTGGACCAGGCCAATCAGCCAAAGTCCTGCTGGAGGCGGTTGATCGACCTCTTGTCCTGCTGCCCTTACAGGTTTTACATCAACAACAAGGTAAACCCTGTGGATGACGGTGTTCTCGACCACATGGTCCGGATCACCACGGGTATTAGCAGTCCGTTTGTTGCCACAGTTTGCCGGACAGTGTGCCCAGGCAGCCCACCGTGTGTCGGGAAGCGCCGCCACGCAGTGCAGGAGATCCTGAGGAGGCAACGCGTGGCTGAGCTGAAGTGTCTGGGCCCGGATAGACTCAACAACTACAAGACATTCTTCCAGAACTCGCGGGTCCTCCTCGTCCCCAAGGCGAGGGATCGGAGGGCCAGCCTCCAGCCTCAGCTGCTGAGCGACGTGGCTGCAGCGTCCACAGTGGCCATTAGACGAGCAAGTCTCCTGCCGCTCAGTATGCTGAGGAGAAGCAGCGTGCGGCCCGGCATCGTGGTGCCCAAGGTGAGGCTCTGCAAGGCCCCGCCTCCCAGCTACATACCGGCAAAACTCAAACGGAGCAGTAACTGCAACCATCTCCAGATCCCCAAGTGGAATTACAAGATGAAGAGAATAGAGAGGAAGGAGGAGGAGAGGCAGAGACTGTTACTGACGAGGAGAAGATGAGGAAGAAAGGGAAGAAAGAGAAGCACTGCTTACATTATCTGACAAAGCCAGACGTGACTTGCTACAACTTCAGAGAGCTTTAGTGTATCTTGTTGAAGGGTCCTCACGTGGATCTTATAGCGCAGTGTTGCAGTACCAGAAAAATTAACATGAACGGTTGACTCCGTTTATGTATATAACTGTTAATTTTCATTTTTGTTTGCTGAGATTACGACATGTTTGATTTGTTGCCTTGTTACTGCTACTTGATTTCACAGACTTCATTTATGAGGCGTAAACTGTGATGCAATGCAAGACCAAAATCCACATATACTTTTTGTAATTTCTGCTGACAGAACACTATTTTTTTTTCCCATGTCAGCAGTTTATATTTATGGTAAATTTAATGCTATGTGGCACAATAATAAAGGAGGCCAGTGTCAGGGATTTAAAATGCTTCAAACGAAGTGTTTGTTGGGTCGTCTACGCCGAGGTTCTGGACCACGGACCAGAACCAGGACTTGCTACTGAGCTGTAGTGATACAATATGATTCCACAGGAAAAACTTAAAAATTATAACTATTCAATTTTATAGGCTGTCATATATTTTTGTGGTAATTATTTAAATCAAATAGGTTGGGAACCTTTGCTCTAAAGGGGAGGATAAAGTGAAGGATAAAGGATCCAACCAGACTGAAATGAAAATCAGGTCTGAAATATTAATTGAACTAACGAGGGGATTCGGCAGGCAGTGAGCTGATTGGCTGAGGGAAACGCGGGGCGGGGCTAACATGGCTGATGCAGGACAGGTGTGATGAGAAAAGCAGTAACAATAAAATGTTGAACCTTTTCACATTTTTATGTCATCTCTTAATTTTTGATCCAAATTATAAAGAGTAGTTTCAATACAAGTATTGATAAGCAATATCAGGATTGATACAGGTATCAATAAAATCCTAATGATACTTATCCCTACTTATGAAACTGGCCAAAAGTGTGTCCTTTTCCTAGTTTATGATTCAGTGCATCAAGACTATAAATATATGCAAATGCTCCACCGTTTAAAGATACCCAGTAGAGTTTCTGACCGGTAGTAACAGATACCGATGTTTCTCAGTCAGGAAGAAAAGGCACTCAACACGTCTGTTAAGCCTCAAGGACACACAACCCGATGTTTGTTTGTTGTTGGTTTACAAGAGAACTTCACAGGGCAATTGTGGCAATTAAAGAGCACTACAAGCACTTTGCCCCTAGTTTGTTTCAAGAAGACTGAACCCTTAAAAAAAAGTCATCGCCTTTGGAAAAACAGGCATAGAGAAGAAAAGAGGAAAGGTTCAGCAACACAGGAGATATCATGCTGAGTTGGAAAGAGTGATGGAAAAAAAGAAGATGTCAGGTAAAATGTTGAACAAAGTGAAATCTGATAGCAGGATTTGCCGGAGAGGAAAATCAAGAGGGCGGAAATGGATCCTGAGAGGCAACAAGGATGGAGAGAAGACCTCTGACGTGGCTAAACGAAGACTCGTGATTGGCTGCAAACTGGAAAGGATCACTGAGCAATGTAGGAGGAAGCCAAGGAGCCATTTTACACTGATGCATAGTACAACAGGTATTTGCAAGGAAGGGAAAGAGCTTATAAACAACTGAGCAGAGGAGCCAGCTCACACAGGCTTTGTAAAGGCTTTGTGGAGAATTGGAAAAGGCAGAGCCAGAAATAAACAGCTTAGCACTGGACTGACTCGTTGACTCAGGGTATGCATTTCTTGCTCTGTGAGTACAGGAGACCGTCTGAGGGTCACTATAAGCTGTTCCTGTGACTCGATGCGTATTTGTTTAGCCCGTTGAAGCGTGATGTTAAGATAATTGGTGCCCACCAGAAATTCAAATAAATAAATGATATCGCAAGTGGGGTTGTAAATCATTTAGATTTATATACAGTCAGAACAAATGTTATTTCATCTGTCATGTAACTTTTCAGGCTTTAGTAAAATGATGAATGAGCTCTGTACTCTTTTCTACTTTTAGACCTGATGGTCTGATGGCTGAACTAAACCGGTCCAGTCTGGACCACAGTGGACTGGAGAGTTTTAAGAAATACTTTACAAATACCATGGAAAGATTTGAATGGACCCATCAATCAATCATACTGAGGAACGTTTTGTTCCGAGCTTTGTCTGAACAAAGGCGCTATGCTATGCTGGCAGAAAGCTTAACCACAACTTATTTGCCCGTGCTGTTTTTAACTTTAGGTGTCCTGCAAAAAGTGTTTGTGGTGTATCTGCGATAAGGAAAGAGATGCAGCGTGTAGCCTTCCACTCATTTCTGGAGCTGCGGATGATGTCCTGCCCAGGCTTTGTTCTGCTCTCCAGCAGTGGAGGAGTAATGGAAAAAAGACCCGACTTAACCATCGCGCTCTGTGCCTGTGGCGGTGATCCTATCTGCAGCATGCAGAACAGAGACTAAAATGGCCGCCACCCTGACCTGTTGCAGTTTCTCTAGTGACCACTAGAGAGCAGCCATGACCCTTTGGAATGTCTGTATACTGCAGCTGCATGTAACACTGAGGTAACACACACATGTGCTCACAGATATAGCACCAGTCAAATGTTTGGACACACTTTCCTCATTCAAGTGGATGGGAAGGTGTGTCCAAACATTTTGGCTGGTAATGTATGTGCAGGTGTTAAAGTACAACACACACACACACACAGGCCATGAGTCGAGTGGACTTGAAGCTACGTTTGAAACTGGTTCAATCTTCCGTCTCCTCTGCTGCACATGAGAGCTCTTCTCAGCTTTGGGAATGAAAGCTGAAAACTATCTCTGCTCTGCTGGTCTCATGAGTGTTTCCGCTCAGGTTCTGGTCTCGCCGGTTAAAGTCTTTGTTCAGAAGTCCAGTCGGCTCATAGCAGACCAGAAAAGCTGTTAGTTCCTTATAGAGAAGTGCAGGTAATGCTTATATTATACAGTGTGTCTTTGCCAGATACCAACCAAGTGTGTAACGATATCATCATATATTTAGGCACATATATCTCATCACATTTAAAACTTCGATCCAAAAAGACTAAATGAGTGAGAATATACCAGCTGATTATTGACAGCAGCGATATAAAGAATAATAACTGGTTTTGTTTATTGACCTCAGTCCTGATTTGGTCTCAACCTCATTATAAGTTGGTCTTGACTCGATCTGCAACCTGCTCGCACTCGTACGCGTGTCAAACTCGACTCAAGTGGTCTTCGCTACATCTGAGGTTTGAGAGTCGGTTGCAGCACGTTCACTTTTTCTAATGCAAAAAAATATATATTTATCACTTTTCATCATTTTAATGCCTGCTTATATTTCTCCTGGGGGCAACAACAACATAACAAATCACTGCTCTGCTTCCTGGCAACTGACGATCAATTTCCAGATGTCAGAGTGGCCTTGAAAGCATCACTGAGGAATGTATTTACATAATTGATTAGGAAGATTATTTTTTTTTCTATAGTAAAGATACACGCCCCATATGTTGGGACATGTTTTTTCATTTGGAAAATATTTTTATGAGAAAATGTTTGAAAGTTATGGTTATTATTTTATTTGCAAGTTAACTAATGGAATAATCGAGTAATCGAAAAAAAACTATTGATAGATTAATGGCTAAAGAAAAATGGGTCCAATGCAAACCAGCAAATTTGCATATTGTAGTGAATAACAAAAGGGTATGCTTCGAGAATATGAAACATATGAATGAGAAACGTTCCAGCTCCTGTAACACACTGAAAACACACCCAGAAAGAAACGCTTTGAGCAACAGAACAAACAACCAAATTCAGAAGTTCTTCGATGGTCTGTTTATATTTTTTTGGAGCAGTTGCAATCCGTTTGAGGCAATAGAAAGATTCACAATTCTCTTCTTAAAACACATTTGGTCTAGCAACAAAAAGGTTACCGACGTTAGATCTCCGTACAGGTCTTAGTGTCAGGTTTTCTGCCTAAGGATCACAAGGACACACATGACGTTGTCAGTTTCCAGATGCTCAATAACAAATACAGTACGTCTGTTTTTCATCCTGTTTTCGTGGGGACACTTTGCATTAAGAGTCATTTTTCAAGCATCAGAAGATGATCTCTAGGACTTCTAAACAGCAGCGGGTAGGGAGAACCAGGGTCTGTTGTCACGTCTTACAATTTAGTCTCTCACTTTAAAACTGAATAAAATAAACGAAGATTTCATTTCAAGTTTCAGATTGGCTGACGACAAAACAATCATGCATTCACTGGTGCGGTTTTTACCATTCAGCTTAATGAGACCAATTCATCAGACAGGAGTTTCATGCACGGAGGGAAAAACACTTTTTTTTTTTTATAAGACAAATCAAACTTGTGATTGTTTTTCTGTTACAGTCACCCGTGACATGATCAGAACTCCTGTCTGATAATCAATAGATTGTTATCAATGCAGGGGGTGGACATTTTGTGCAGTTAAAGTACAGACATGTTGGAAATAAGGACGTAGCACCTTTTTTTTTTTGCTTTTTTTCTGACTGCTTTAGTGACAACGTGGATCCCTGGTCTACTCTACTCCACATAGCAACAACATTACTACACAAAGTCGACAATTTAGTGTGTTGACCAGAAAATAAATGTGAACAAAATTTCTACATGTAGCTGTATTTTTTTTCTTTTCTTTTTCCATAATGTTGCTGCTATAAGTGACATCCACATCTGCACATAAAAAGTATATATTTATATTTATATAATATATATCCATACTCTATTAACAGTTTTGTCTACCATGAAGTTAGAATTGCCACCCATCTCTCAGAAAAGTTTTTTTTTGTTTTTTTTTTGTACTTCAAACATTGATTATTTTACAACACAGAAATCAACTAATTTTGTACAACTTTGGAGGAAGCGAGGCTCCGCCCGGTCACAGTCCCTCCACACTGTTTTTTTTTTTTTTTTTTCTTTTTCTTCCCAGGCCCGATGGAGTTAGACAGTTTTCATCCCAGTAAAACACAGTTTAGAAAAACCAAAGCATTTACAAACCGGCATTGTTAGAACCGCAAGGATGTTCAGCTGAAATCGAAGCTTCAACTGAACTTGGACCCTTTTTCACCTCCTAACGTCTTCCCCCTGCTCACTTCAGCTGAGGGGAAGTAACTCTTGTTTGGCACGGTTATATACACAATAAGCACTCGAAGGAAGGGCTCATGGAAACAAAAACGGGGGTTTTGTGGTGTTAATGTGGAAAGATAGTCGCCAAAAAAAACCCAAAGCTAGCCTCAAAAAACACGATTTTTGACACAGTAAAAGCATCTGCGACTCCACAAACAGTTTGAGGCTTTCTTTCGCCATTTTGCCGAACTGTTCCGTGAAAACTATCAGCAGGGCAGTAAAAGCAGCACCATGACCCACCAGAATCGATGCTTCAATATCCAATTATTATTGAATGGTTCACATCAGCAACATGTCGAAATCTGCCTGTTTTGATTTGAGTTTTGAAAGTTTGAGTGCAGATATTGTGTGTATCACGTGTGTGTGTGTCTGTGTGTGTGTGTGTTGGGGGATAGTTTGTGAGAAAGTGAGGTGGACCCATGGCGAAAGCCTGACATGACACAGAAAATAGTGCAATGTACAGTACACAATGCATCTTGGTAAATGTACAGTGTACATCAAATACTATACAACCAGAATCGAGAATTAAAAAAGTAGAAACACAAAAAAGAAAAAAAACTGTTACAAATGACAAAGTCCAGAAGCGTTTCTTTGCCCAGAGGAGGAAACATCACGCTGAAGCCATAGAGAGAAACAAAGGTTTGTGTGACAGACGTCCTACATGTCCTACAGCTCTGCTGCTTGTGCTTCACATTACTAAAAGCCATGTTACTATACCACATATTTACAGGGTTCTTCCGATCATCTCTGACACATTCTGGTCGCCTTAACAAAAGCCTTCCATCCTCAAGTCCACTGATCCATCTTTCTCTTTCATTGTCCTTCATCTCTATATTCAGTATTCCGCACTTTTTCTATCACTCTTTACCTTTTTGATTCTGTCTTTTTCATCATGTCCGTCTCTCTCTCTCTCGCGTTCTGTTTCCAGAGGCCTTCAGGTGCAGGAGGTCTTTAGCTTTCTGTCCGTTGAACCTTCTCACAGTTGTTAATCACAAACTAAACACAGAAAGAAAATGTGTCCGTCGGTTTTGTTGGTGGTGTGCATGCACATGCATGGCCGCTCCTCTGCTCTCCTCCGGTCCTCCTTTTGTCTCCTCTCCCTCCTCCCTCAAACGTCTCTTGAAAGCAGCACAATGTCCTTCCTTTCACTCCACCCTCTCCGTCTTTTGCTCTGCTACCTATGATGCTACTCAGGAACTACAGGGGAGGATGGGGAGGGAGGGAAACAGTGTCCTTTCATCTTCTTTCCTCCACCTTTTTTTTAAACTACTCCCTTTACTGTCCTGTTTTCCTTCATCCATCCTCCCCTCCTCCTCCTCCTCCTCCTCCTCCACCCTTACCTCCCCTCAGACCCAGGAGTCTGGTGAAGCTGGATAGTGGCTGGTCTCATAGTTGAGCTCGCTGTAGGGCCGTGAGGCGGAGTAGAAGTCTACATAGTTGCCGGTGGATTTGAGGCCCTGCAGGTGCATGTTGAGGTCACCCTGCGGGGGGCGCCCTCCTGCGTGAACCTGGTTCTCGTAGAAGGCCTGGTCCTCGAAGTTGACGCTCTCGGGCGGTGGAGGGTTTTGGAAAGGAGGGTAGGGCTCTGAAGGCAAGCCTTGAGAAGAGATCTGTGAAAAGAGCAAAGACTGAGGTCACATCATGATCGCTGTCATTAATAGAAATGTTGATTACCAGTAAAAGAAGACAGAGAGACAGATTCAAGCCAAGAAACAGAACCTCATGATAGCTAAATATGTAGATATGGACACTTTGTTTCCTCTTCTATATTGTTTAGGATTATTTAATGCTGTGTATATTTTTATACACCATTATGCACCACAACATCAAGACAAATTCCTGCTGCTGATTCTGACACTTAAAGCATTTTGGTTTAGAACAGGATGGCTGACAGACAGTATGTTTATCTACAAAACCAGTAATCAAACACAAAATGGATTTGATTTATTGGGGCTGAAATGTCCATTAATGGTTTGTATTAAATTGCTGTGAAACTGCCAAGTCGCATGTTTCAAAAGCCGATCAGACTCTGACATCCCTGCCAGACAGTGTGATAGGTAATATGAAGGCTTTTACTGGCAACAATGTAGAACTGAAGGCCTGGAAGTCACTGCAGTACAACAAATATACTGAAACGGCCCTCTATACATGTACGAGAATAAGGCAACCTTTTGTAGACTTGATGGTATTTCCTTCCCTTTAGTATAACTATTAAATGTGTCCATTTATAATTCTCATATACAGCAGTTTCTTTTCTTTAAGCTGAGAAAAGTCATTGAGAAGTAAGAAGGAAATACAGCATCGCATAAAGGAAGTGAAGAGTTTTATGTCCAACATTGGTCACACACAGTATGTTTAGCCTGCGTAATGAAATTATGAACCTTTTTGAAGACAGAAAAGAACTTGTCGTACCTGATTATACTTCAGGTCATCAGTGGGTGACACATATGCTCCTCTGTGTAGTGTTGAAGAGCCACCGGAGATTTGACCTGCAGACACAGTGAGGATGAGTTTCCATAACTGCATGCAGGGGAAATTTATACAGACATTCATGGTTCCCAGAGGATGAATCCTGCTGATCCCTCAACCAAATACAATCATGTTAACAGCAGAATCTGTCTGATCTCAACACACTTACATTTCATTGACATCAGATTAACTTCTATTTATCCGTCTAGTTTTTAATTCTATAATTTTTTATTTTGTTGACTTTCTCTAAAACATTTAGGTCCATATGACATTATGACAGGCAAAATTTAACATGGACCTATAAAGTCAGCTAGAAACACCTGGATTTATGGGCAGGGTATGAGTGTGTTAGTGTGTGTGTGTGTGTGTGTGTGTGAGACATGCATTAAGGTATTCCAACCTGTCATGGTGTCTTTACGGGACATGTGCTCGCCCTTGTTGCCATGGTAAGTAGCATTGCCAGTCAACTCGTAGTCTGCCTTCCTCTCCTTCAACGCCATCATCTCCCTGGGGGACGCAGGAGCGCTCGCTACACACACACGCACACGCACACACGCACACACACACACACAAACTTAAGCTTCAATCCACCATCAATGCACAGTCTACTGCAGGAATGATATGTATTTACACACACTGAGTCCTTTCACAGAAAGGCCAGGTGATTTTGGAAATTGTTTCTGAGGTTTTGCCTCATTCTCAAAGACAAAACACTCTGAGGCTTCACTGTATGTATTATTTCCTCCAGCCATCACCCTGCTGGAAGTAAAACCAGGTGCTGTTTGTATTGTGACACTGTGGGTGTGTCCCATTCTTCTCACATCTTTAGCTTTTTGACCAGGGTGTAACAGGGTGAGTCATCCATCCTCCCTGTCTGCTTCACTCTTGTCTCCGTCTTCTTCTTCTTTCTCTCGCTGTCTGGCTGCAGGCTGCTCTCTCACTGTATTTACTACACTTTATGTACATCTAATTCTCATTTCTCCCCAGGGGCCTTTCCTACCCTCTGTTCACTATTTTCAATTGAGACTGCCACTTTCATTCGTCTGTATCTGCCTTACTCACCCAAAGAACCACTTGTACAAAACAAGAACAAATTTGAAAACTGTCATAAATAATACTTCACATCCACAACTGGGAAAAAACCCCAATGAATGCTCAGAGGGGGTTGGTGTGATCAGTGGCAGAGATAATGAGTTAGATCTGGTTAACCATGTTGGAGGAAACCTGGCTATTGAGTCAGTGCCATATGGTTCACTAGTGTTTCCTCTGGTATTCAAATCACTATCAGCAGCAGATGCTGCCAGCCTGCATACACGGCTACATCTGTCTCTGTTCCTCTGTACATTATAACACATTCAGCATCGATCCTTATGCTCATTAATGCTCTGCTAATATCACCAGTCTATTGCGATATCGACAGCAACGTGGCCATTTATCCCGTATCCCTGTTTCTTTTGTACAGTGTGAAAAATTTCCACAGCAGCTAAAATGTAACTTGATGTACCATCTGTGAATACTTGTACATTTGTAAACTGACAAACAAAGCAAACAATAGGAAATTAGCTCCTAAACTACAGTGTTTATCAGTAGCAGCTATCAGTTGATAGCCTCATGGATTCAGATCAGATCATTCAGATCAGATCTGGATTCAGATTTAAATGTTCTCATATAAAGTGATTTCAAATTGATATATTTCTATAGCAGTCATTCAGTGTCGTGACATATGATGTCAACAATGCAGACTGATATTATAGTTGCTGCAGAAATTATACTATAGTCCTTTTTATTCTTGCATCTTGGTATTTATATGTGATGGGAATTTTACGCGCCTGAGTCACTTTTACTTCAAGTTACGACAGCAGCCGTGATCAGCAGCAGTCATCCCTGATAAATGTTAAAAAGCAGAACAGGCCTACGGCATCATCATCCTTATTGATGAAACTGATGAGTGATGAGCTGCTACTACTGGAACTGATATCTATTAGCTGTTGTTTCCTGACTCCTCTACCTGAGTTTTTCACATCACATCAGATCTGAGTAGACTTAGCTCTATAGTGTGAACACTGCCCGGATCTATCATTTATACACTATGAAGTTATTGGTTTATAACTATCTGCAAAGTAACCAGTACCTAACGCTGTACTTTAGTCAGTACCAGTACTTGAGTAATTACACTTGGTGACTTTCCAGCACTGATCAGCAGAGGATATTGTAAGTAGTCCATAAACACTGAGGCCTTGGATGGCTCGTATTAGTCAAACCTTTTCAACAATGCAAGGTCAGACTCTTTAGGCACCGTGCAAGGATTTTACCTGACAGCAGAATAATTTGTGTGAAGCCGCTGTAGTGTGAAGGTCGAAGCAGACTTCAACTAATGTTTGCTTGACTAGACTGGACTGGAAATCAGTGATAGAGGACAAAATGAATGGAGTGGGAGTGTACTCACCTGATCGATTGTTGGGCGAGGTCCGTACGGGAGAGATGGACGGAGTACGAGAGGAGGAATAAGGTCGCTGTCTGTCTCTCTCTATCGTGGAGGAAGAGCCGACAAAATGGTACTGAGAATAGCCATCCTGGAGAGGAGAGGAGAGGAGAGGAGAGGAGAGGAGAGGAGAGGAGAGGAGAGGAGAGGAGAGGAGAGGAGAGGAGAGGAGAGGAGAGGAGAGGAGAGGAGAGGAGAGGAGAAAGGTCTTAAAACACTATAATTTCTAATTTTTCCTGTTATGTTTATACAGCCAGAGCACATTGTCCCATGCAGATGTTACCTTCTTGTAGAGGCTGCGGAGGTCTCTGTACTGCCACATGCTGTTCAGGACTTGAGATGCTGCTTTCACCACTTTAGGACTATGTCTAGGAATTCAGCAGAGAGGAGAAAGACACATACAGCATAAAGCCTGACTGTCCTTAGTTTAGTTTTGTGCTGGTGTGAGATGTTCAAACACCACAGTGCAGAATAATGAAGAAGCAGACAAATAACAGAGACACTAAACCAGTATGTAAAGCTTTAACTTACTGAAGCCTTCAAATAGGAAAATACCCAGGATGCACCGTGACAACGTCTTCTTCATCTCAACACACATGGCATTTAAAATGTTCTCAAGCCAAGTTGTCTGATTGCTCGGTTGATTGGCCAATATTTCATTCTGCATCCTCCAGGTTTTGACACTGCTGACTAATGGCTATGGGTCTAATTGGCTCATATGGCCTTATCAACGATAAGGAAATTAAAATAATTTTGATAAATGTTATTGTTTTGGATTGTGTGATCGCTGATGGAAGAGGACATGATGAGAACATTTTGAAGATCTACAGATTTACACCTTCAATATGTCAACTTTGAATGATGACGGAAATTAATGTTAACCTTTGATTCATGAAAATGAAAATGTATAAACTTGTATAAAAATAAGAACCACCTTTGTCATTTTCATTATACTGCCGTACAATAGCAAAACATAGTAGCTAAATATTTGGTCAAAGGTGAGCTTAATAAAAGACCTTAATATTACCTTAATATTACCTTTTGACTAGTGGTGGGCATAGATTCATTCTTTTAATCTAGATTAATCTCACTGAAATCTAGATTAAAATGTCTCGTTCAGAATGTGAAATACCGTAAGTACTGACCAAAAGTAAGTCTTTGAGAACGAGTTTCTTAAACCAGGGGAGGCATTAGAACAGGAGCCAAAATGCATCACTGACTGCTCATAGCAACAGGATGCTTTGCGTTCAGGTGGTATTTGAGACTGGAAGAACTCCTACAGTAAACCAATTCTGCATTGCATAAGGTGAACACAACCTTAGTCTTGTTGATGCCACCATCAGGAAGCTTCTTAAAAATGAATTTTCCCTGAAGCAAGCCTTGCGGCTTCGTGGCTGCATCCATGATAGACTATCACGTTTGGTGTGGTAGTTCGGGTGATTCACAGGCGCGTAGATATTCGAAAACCGAATCGCCCCTACAGTGCAATTTGGCTTTTTATACATCCGCACTTAAATATCACGTTGAAAGTCATCAGTTTGCTTATTAAGCAGAAGCTGCCAGGTGGGGTTAGCCTTCAGCTTCAGCCAAAACTGAGTTTACTTATTGCTTTTCCTGAGCTGTAAAGTAGCAGTTACCTTTTTGTCATCTTTTGATGTGGGTGAAGATGTGCTACTTTTAAGTCACATATTTTAATATGAAAACTGATTAAATATATTATAAATATGTACTTTTTTTTTTTATCAAGATGCATTTAATTCCAGCTATAAACTCTAAAAAACTAAAAATCAAGTTTAAACAACCTAGTTGAAAACATATAATAAAGGTCACACCTTAATCAGTCTGATTGTGATTTTTATTCGGTTTCTGTGTGTCTAAGGTGACACACACCTTGCTTTCTCCTTTTTGTCTTTGGGCTTTGAGCACACTGGTTTTTGGGTAAAACAATGAAGGTATTACAACCTTTGTGTCTGCAACTGGTCGGCCACTCTCTCCTCATTTCTTTTCTGTCCTGTTAAATAAATAAAAGCAAACTGAAAAGAAATGTAGGTGTGGAGGTAAACAGAGCAGTGCAGACAGCGAACCAGAGACGAACAGTCAAATAATCTTTGGACTGTATTTTTTGTTGACTGTTTTGACTGTTGACTCATAGCTCTAAAACAAGCACGGCCTCTCTAAACCTTTTCTCGTCTCTGCTGCAGTCTCTCTTGGCTCTTTCACCTCCTCGTTCTCCACCACTGGCACGCTGCAGCCCTTCGTCTTTCAGCCTACCTGTCCACTGGGCTGATGAATTTTGTCTACGTTTGTCTCTCACTCCACCTGTTTCCTGTGTGCTTTGCTAATGAACAAATAACCAAATGCAGAACAGCAGGCTGCCAGCAAGGCGCAGAATTGTACATCCAACAATCAACATTTGGAAATATGGAGACAATTAAACACAGATTATATCCAGCACAGCTGTACATCCTGTGACATGGTGCCTGTGGTGCACAAGTCTCTTTTGTCTCATGTGTTGGCTGTTTGTTTTTCTTTTTACAATGCAGAGGTATTCTTAGAGATGCGATCATTTTCAATTAAAGTTTCAAATTCTGAATTAACTTTGAAAACTTCAGCAACTATGATGTAAAGTTTTGTTTCTGATTGTAACTAAAAGGCAAGGCCACGATGCACCTGTTGTTTTTTAGACACCCTCTTCCCCATGGCAACATCTTCCCATTCGGCTTACTTGTCTCCTTTGCTGCGGGCGATGCCGATGAGCTTCTCAATGCCGCCGGCGTCCCTCAGGGCCTTGGTGTTCTCCATGTTCTTGGTGATGACCTCATGCAGCGCGCAGCAGATAGCAGTGATGGTGTCGTCTGACATGGTCTTCCCTACCAGGCTGCTGCTGTTGGTGCTTCCTCCACCTCCTCCTCCACCACTGCTGTTGTTGTTGTTGCTGCCACCGGGCAAACGGTGCACCAGGTCCCTCATGGCGTACTTACCTGTGGGCACAGATGGTAAAAGTGATAGAGTTGGTGGGGAAAGGGTGGAATTATATAGGTTAAAGGTTTCGGAGGTAGAAAGAAGGAGACAAGGGAATAAAAGGAAGACAGACTGAGCGTTTGCTATGCTAACTTAGATCAGTATTATATCTATTGTGCATTAATGCCAATAAAACTGACTGAACTGTCCTGAAAACTCAAGATAACTTACAACAGTTAGTGTCAAAGACAGTTCATTTTAATACCTATATGCTTCTAATTTCACCCATTAGTAGTATAGAGTTCACAACATGTGGTGCTTAACTTGAATTATATAATAGGCCAACTTAATATAACACATTTGATTTAAGGGTTTCTGTACAGTCCCTAAGTAGACTATGCACTCCTTATCTTACTTTATAAATCCATCATAAATCTGAGTGTCTGCTGCTACAAGGGAAGTAAAAATACAACCTGGTCGGAGGCTGTCAGACAATGATGGAGACATGAGCACTTCTTGATTTAAAACTGACTCACTGCAGTTCCCATGACACGTCAGTATTGCTGTGGCTGTTGTGCCCTCTGCCTCTAATTCTGACTGGGTCATCACCCTGGGGTGGTGGGCTGACCCACTCACAGTTTATATTCACACTATGCAAGTTTCCAGTACAGTTATGTGTACCTTGCTGCACCAAGTTAACAATTTATGTCGGATGTATGTGTGGATATAACACACCAGTAACACTTACAGACAAAAATCAAGAAAAGCTTAAAGTCAGAGTTGCAGAAACACGACATCTGAGCTGAAGTTAGATCTGAGGCTTTAACTTCTACTGTACACACTTCACTTCATCTTTCTTAATGGCTTTTTGATTTTCAGCAAAGAAATTCTCTCCAGTTAATCAAAGTAATTCACACAAATAAACCAGCTCATCATGGGAAGTTGTCAAACATAATCAAACCATGTAAACAGCTTAATTTAACTTTTGCCATATCCTCGTGATATTGGCAATATTCACATTGTTGCAATCATTGCAACTGCAAGTGAAGCTCACAATCAAGTTTGTAACAGTGCAGCAATAATATTGGCTCACAGAAGAGCAGTCTGTGCAGACAGTGTTAGCATCTAGTGCTGAAAGCGCCGAGGATATGACCGCCACAATATGGTGTGTCTCTAACGCAATTTCATCATGCTAACAGAACATGACTGAGGGCAGACAATATGTCACATCAAAATAAACATGTATGCCCAGTGGCAGCATGATATGACACTGCAACCTACATACGCTATACACATGAATGCATGCATTCACTTACTTACAACACACACACACACATACACACACGCACACGCTCACAGCCTGAAGCATCAATAAGTGGAAGGAGGCATGCGGTTGTTGCTATGGGAACCAGCAGAAAAGCAGAGTTTATTACAGACATCACTCTGTCTCCAAAGGAAAATCAAGCATCGAACAATCAGCCGGAGCAGCGCTGCTATCTGCTAAAAACTGAAACTATCTGTATATCAGCATAAATATCCTAAAAGCATACTCACTTCCATACCCAACAGCAATGATCATCTACCCACAACATTTTAACAGCTGTTTAAAAAGAAAAAGACTGCTAAACATGTCTACGTTTAACAAGTGTCATATTCAGTATTAAAGCAATTCTGCACGTGGGTGGTGATAACTGCACTTGTTTTCAGTGTCATTATCATTATCTTCAATAAAAGCACACATTACTCCACTTATATCAAGAAATTACACTTAGCTGGAAAGTTGATTGCCATTAAAAAATTTTATATTCTACCCTTTTTTATTAGGTGCATTTTTTTTTCTTTAAAAAAACCATTACAAAACCATACAGGAGAAAAATCACATGAAGTTCCCGCACACTGGATGAGAGGATCCCTTCTTTTTTGCGACATTTCAACCAATGACAGGTCTTCTTTTGACAAATACCTTTTTTGTATCTTTGATTATTGTGATTCAACTACTCACCGATGAGCTCCTTGTTCCTGATATCCAGGGCCATGTTTCTCAGTGCGGTGGCCACGGCGCAGACCACGCGGTCGTTGTCTATCCTCAGTAACTCCACCAGGATAGGGAGGCCCTTCTCCTTGCGCACCGCAGCTCGGATATAAACTGACCACTGGGCATGAAAAGAAAGGAAAGGACAGAGATTTGTTTTGGTGCATTTTATTCATTTCCTCTTTCTCCTAACTTCTGGTGTAATATAATTTAACCTAACAGATGGCCACTATCTTATCAAAAACAAAAATGTGATCACATAATAATTCTGTTATTCTTTCCCTTAGAATACCATTGTACTTATGGTATATTACTACTGAAAATTTACATCACATAATGTACAATAACGTAGCTGCTAAAGAACACTCTACTTCAAAGAATGTACGGACTGATTTTCCAAAAAGATCTTCAAATATTTTTGGATAGGATAGGATGCTGATAAATATCACAATGATGTACCGTAGCCACAGTTACCTTCCAGCTGCCAGCAGCTAGGTTCTGAAGGGCCCCAGCTGCTCCCTCCAGGGTGTCTGGGTTGGAGCATTCAGACAGCAGTGTGAGGTAGGGCTTGACGATGGTAGGGTGCCATAACATCTGGATGCCTTTTGGGGGCTCCGCCAAGTCTGGAAACGGGCCGACACCGTCCCACTGAGAAAGATGAGACATAATTCAGGAGAGAAAGGCATTTTGGATTCTGTGTGAGCCGAGGTTTGACAGTGGTACGGTGCCAGCATGGTCACCTCAGGCAAGAACGAGGGAAAGGAGAGAAGAGAGAAGAGAGTTACTATTCATAAGCTGTATATAAATAAGGTAATATTCATTGATTTATGCATTTCGTCTCCTCTGTAATTGAAATTGACATTTTCGCCTGTATTGATGATACATAAAAAATGCAGGCAATACTGAACATCAATAATAACGTTGGCTCTTGAATACAGGATGTTTCACTACAATATAATTCACACAGATCAGCGGTACTGACATTTGACTACATTATGTTGAGTTTATGCAATATAAACAAACAACTATTCATTTTAAAAAGCAATTATTACTTGCTGCCCTAGATAGGATAGGGCTTGTCACGTATATGCGTTCTTCTTATTTTTGAAAGTATAGACCGTATTAATGATTCCAATCAAACTGCATTCAATAAAAGAAATGACCAACTTTTTTGTTTCACAAAGATCATGAATTGGGTCATGATGCAGCCATCTTATGTCCAAGAACAATTCCTGTGAAATAATCCTGCAGTACCAAAACACAAATTATATATATTACTCTTTAATAGACACATTGTGCAAAGACATGAACATAAAATGTTTTTATTGTATGTTCTGTACAGACATCTGTCCATTGACGGTGTACATGGATCTGTAGTAAGAGGGGAACTAGAAAACACTATAGCAACAGCATAAGAGATTAAACGTTGTGCACGTTACTATGTATTTCGCTGTCCTTGTATGCGTAAACATACTTGATTCTTAATCTGATATAAGGTTGTGTATCATATATAAAAAACTGAGATGTCCTGTTTGCACCGTACATGATATAAGTCCACACGATTCATTTGCATGAAAAATAATATCATCTTCTTATCCTCCTTCCATATGTAATGACATGATCTAAGATGACATATGTTAAGGCTCTATGATATTGCCAACACAGTGGAATGAGAAAATGCTTTTGTCACTCTACCTGTCTTTTACCCTGTCTGTTATTGCTTTATTCTGCTACTTCCTCTTTCTCCTTCTCTATTCCTTTGTATTTTCTAACCTCCATTTTTACCCTCTCCTCTCCTCTCCTCTCCTCTCCTCTCCTCTCCTCTCCTCTCCTCTCCTCTCCTCTCCTCTCCTCTCCTCTCCTCTCCTCTCCTCTCCTCTCCTCTCCTCTCCTCTCCTCTCCTCTGATAGAGTTTTGCCCTCTCCAACAAGCTCCCCAATCGCTACTTCATGGTAATGACCCGCAGCTGCACTGAAGTGGAGACAGATAATGGGGACGGGTGGGGGGACGGGTGGGGTGAGGGATTGAGAGCGGGGGGTAGTTTACGTGTTATTATGGGGAGGTTATGATTCATCCTTTTATAATCTGAACCCATGGTTAGTTTTAAGATCGCTGGTTCTGCCTGGACACCCATAACGTTTATTGAGGCTTCACTCGTCGATACCTTTTTTAACTTTTCTTTCTCTGTCTTTGGTAGAAATGAAAGTGGGGACAGAAAAAGCACGCAGAGCTGATGAGCAATTTACCCACCCCGATTCCACCGGAAGTGTTGGGTTCTCATTCCACACAGCTCCACTAAAAGTTGTAAAAGACGTCTTACACTCGACCATAATGTGATGCTGATTGCTTATTAGCATGACAAGAGGTTAGAGCCTGCTCCAAGGCAGCGGTTAGGTTTCTGCCAATTCTTCAACTGAAAGAGCCCACTTTTTTTCTTTAACTAAATGGAGGATGAAAGTCTGCCTGTTGGCAACAGATGGACAAACCCAGGAAATCCGAAAGAAATACTAAATCAGCTTTCTGATTCGGAGCACAGGTAGTCAGTCTAACATGGCTTAATCTACAGGTAAAGCCATAATCCCCTGATCCTGCTGTGTAAAAACCTCACATTTAAATGATCTTTGTTCTGTTGATCATACATATATTCTAACATCAAAGAAGTGAGTCAGAAAAAAGTCTGAATCCACAGATGATCATAAAAAAAACACCCTAGAATAATCACAAAACAGAAATCATGGTAGAGTAGCGACTAGCAACGTTAAAAAAGAACGAGCTCTTACTGCTATACACAGCTGTGAGTGATCTTCTGTTGACGAGTCCCTAAATAATCCAGGTGGTAGGTTATTGTCAGTAGTTGACGTGGAAAACAACTCTGGCGCAAACATCATGAATATCAAAGAAAGCTGTAGCACATTCATAAATATTCATTCCAGACTTCAGATAGTGTGAACCGAGGATGAACTGAGCAAATGTTCCAGTAGAAGCGGCACAGCGCTCCGGTACAAAATGAGAAACTGACTTCTCCATTTGAAAAAGGAGAGATGCTCTACACAAGACTGATAACAAAATTATAACAATGAAATTAAATAATGGTAGAGCCTGTTAGAGCCTGAAAAAAATACACACTAGATGCTCTATCATTTTAAATTGTGTTGAATGATGCATGGTGTTACACAAAAGAACTCTGTTGACAAGGATGTATTTATCCAGTTTTAAAACACACAAAAAAAATTCAAGATAACAAAAGTCTGCAAACCCTTATATCTGTATTACTTATTATGCTAAAGGTGTTAGCAAAAATGTAATTTATATTAATGTAAGTAAAACAATGAATAACTTATAATACAGCGGAACAGCTACTTTTATCCTATAAGTTCTCAATGATCCAGGTTGAGAGTCGCTAAACGCTCTTGAACTCTTGAAATTTTCAACAAGTAGAGAGAAACTTTCTCCTATCAACAGATAAATGTGAAAACAGCCGTCTGGTGTCAAACTCACTGCACATACATCATTCTGCACAGTGAAAATCAAACATTCAACTGTTGGAGCAAGAAAAAAAACAAACAGATTTTTGAGTGGAAGGGGACTGAATTGCGGTAATGGAAAAACAGCTCAAGTTTCAGGTTCTCGTTTGTCTCTGATGTCTAACTTTTCTGAGTGCTACAGACAGGACGTAAGTGTGAGGGACCTCAGGAGACATCTGTAAAATCCTAACGTCCTTTGACCCTCTAGGAGAGGAGCACAGCCTGGATGTTGAGACATTAGAAAGAGATGAATCACCCCCTTTATTATTATCCATTATTATTAACTATTAAAGAAACCCAGTGAATCTCCAGTTCTTGAAATCAAGAGAAGAAAGGAGGGCAGAAATGTTTGTTTTCTCACCTGGTCGTGTCCCTTCTTTTTCTTCTTCTTCTTGCCCCAGCATCCGGAGCTCTCGGCGTCCTTCCCGCCGGTGTCGCACAACAGGCCGTCCAGCTCCTCAGACCCCCCCTGCTGGCTGTGAGATGTCTCTGCAGCCAGACGGTACGAAAGGTTCCTCAGGATGCACACGCAGTTCTCCACGGTCTGATGGCAGAGAAGAAGAAACAGAGGAAGAGGCAGAAAAATGGAAAAGATAAAAGTGTGAAGAGGAGGGACAAAAAACAGAGAGACAGATGGCAAACAGACAAACAGCCGCTTAAAGTCAGACTGTAGATACACATGCAAGTGGACACACATTCAATACATTATTCCAAATGTACACACACAGACACACACAGTAGTGTAGACACACACACTAATCCTATTGTTGCGAGTGGCTATGCAGTCAACAGTCACAGACTTTGATCTCGTGAAGGATTTTTGCGGATTAAAAACTTCACATCGTGTGAAGAGCGCACACACACACACACACACACGCACGCAACACAGCTTAACACGCTTACACATCAAACACACATCTATACCAGAAGCACATATACAAATACATGCACGCAAACGTACATTAAAGCGCACACACTCTCACTAGTCATGTTTTTGTGTCAGTGTAATGTGTGTTACACTGTAAAAAATGATAAGCTTGGTAAACTCAATTTTTAAATATACTCGCTGGCTTTAAACATGAGAAATGTAACTTCTGATACATTTGACATTAGCTTGTTTCAGACCTCTGATTGGTGTAAGTGTAAACTGCACTTTGTTGTTTATCGTTCATTGATTTGTGATATTTTCTTGAAAGTAGCATCAGTGACACGTCTTAGATCTTAAATCTGCCAGAGCAGTGAGACAAAACAGGTCTGAAAACAAACAAAGAAAATCCTTATTATGCTTATTAACATACAAATCACACATTATTAATGATATACATATGTATTATATACATACAGCCTGAAAAGACACAGTTAAAACACATTTGCACATAAATGTATGCAAATTTAAAACAGACTAACATGATCAGTAATCATCACAGAGTACATGTCTACAAATGTGTGTATTTTTATATTTGTGTGTGCATGAGCTACTGTAGAAGCAACAGGAGTTTGTATGTGGGCATATGGCAGTTGGTTGGTGTATGTGTGTATGGTGTGTGTGTGTGTGTGTGTGTGTGTTTATAAGTTACCTTGCTGTCAATCTCACTGCTCCCCAGAGCGGTCTGGATGACATAGAGCAAAGCGTCCGTCAGGCCTTCACACTCCCTCATCCTCCTCCGGGCCTCCTCACCTGCAGAACTCACATTCCTATCACACACACACACACACACACACACACACACACGCGCGCACGCACACACACACACACCTCATCAGTGAACAGTTCAACTAAAAACTAAACATGTAGCGTCACATACAAACACCGCAAAACAATATTATAAACTTCAATTTTTCCACTAGTTTCTTACAACTTTTCTCTTTGTGTGTGAGCACGTGTGTATGTTAAAGCACATACATGTGCAACCGCATGTGTATGCTTGTCTGTGTGACAGAGAGAGAGTGCTCGAGTGTGATGCCCTTTAAATGTCAGGCTATTATAAATGGCGAGAAGATGCTCATGTCCTCCGTGTCAGTGAGACGTGGCACCAAGCTGCCAAAAGTCCATTTGTTTTCCCAGGTCCTCAATAACTGGCTTCAGCATTATGGTGTCAAACTAAACTTTGATTAAAAAAGGACACATTATTCCTGGTTTTCTGTTATTTACATACTAATATGAGGTCAGCTATCTATGTTAAATATGGTTGAAGTTCAAGTCAAAACCCAGGGCTTCAACTTGCTCTAAATATGTTGTTTGTTCCGTTTCATTTCTACCTTGTCGACAAGCATCAGACAGACATCAGATCGACATGCATGCCCGTAAATGGCCGTCCATTCTGTGGCCTCGGTTGCTAAGGTCTTTCCATGTGTTGTTTTGCTTTGTTCACTCTCATAACATTGAACATGTATGTATGTTTGTATGTATGTAATTGAGAAGTTGACATTAGTAAAGAACGGGAAAAAGTAGTGAAATACAACTGATATAGTTTGTTTCAAGATTTGCTGACGTAGCCTCTGCAGCCGGTGGATATCAGCAAGGGGCAGCTCCTGAGAGTTGGCCAATCAGAACAGAGTGGGCTCATTGGGAGGCGGGGTCTTAAGGAGCGTTTCAGTAGCTAAGGAGCCAGATATTATTCTCAGGGGTCGGTGATGATTAAATAACATGTAAGAAATGTTTGCTAACATGTCAGCTATATCAACTTTATAATGTGAACAAACTGTTACAGAAGTGCTACGGACAAACGGTGTCGGTTTGAATGCTTGGACTCTTTTCTATCTGGACTAACCTGAGTCCGTTGACGTTATATCAGAGTTGTGTCTGTATTGCAGCAGATATAAGACAGCATTGACCTTAAATTGGATCCTGTGGTGCGTAAAATACAAAACACGACACGAGTGGAGTGACATGTATTAGTAATGCAGCTGTTTGCTGTCTTCAGACCCTCATTGGAGTCCTGGTTTTATTAAATTACACGAGCATCATGTTTTAATCATATAGCCAAATAACTACTTAAATTTTTCAGGGTGTTGACGAGCCGTTGTGTTCACGTCTGAATCTCTCCTGGCATCTTGAACCTTGATGCAAGGTTACCAGAGAGTACACACACGCGCACGCACGCACGCGCGCACACACACACACACACACACACACAAAAATAAATAAAGACACATTGAATAGTACTTCTCAGCTGCTGGCTACTACTACTTAAAGGATTCAATTCAATGAACTTCAATTAATTTGGCATCATTAATCCCTCTGAAGTGTTTCCTTATAAAGACAACAGGCCTGCAGATTAACTCATGATGATCTTAGTGTGAAACATCAAAATGCAATGCTGGAAAAGAAAGGTTAAGTCTACAAGGAGAGAGAAGAGAATTTGATTGATTCATCGTGTGCTGCTGCTACTGTGAGAAAAAGTGCAAAATGGATCTTTTGGTAGGAACAGGGAGAGACTGTTGCTTTGATTTCAATTCTGTAATCACAAGCAGGAATGTGCTGGAGGCCTCTGCATGAGAGCTGTGTGCAATGACATTTTGTCTTTTGTTGGATCAAAATCTGTGAGTTTCATTTCTTAAAAGTTCAGAGAAATAATCGTGGTATATTCAATAAAACACATTTTCATGTTGTTGTTCTCAAGACCAACTGGTGGAACATAACAGTGACTCGGGACAATTCATGAATGTAACAGTCCAGCTAAGTCTAATTTCCTTGTTTTTTCAGTTTTTGTATATTTAGTGCTAATATGAATATTATTTGACACTATACTAATAGAAGCATCCTGTCAGGAGACAATACAACAAAGCAAACAAGGACTTCTACTCATTGTATAAAGGGTCACTTCCAATCACTTTCACTTTCACTTCATTTCAAGTGTCAATAGTCAATAGCTTTTTCGTTTACATTAAGCTACATAGTGAGCCAGATCACAAATATGACAACAATCCTACTTCTAAAACACTATATGCAAATTTAGGTTGCAAATTGGAACTTCCAGAGACAGACTTACAGAATAAATCATGACGAACAGTACATGAAGCACGAGACTTTAATGTCCAATAAAGCTTCCACTGAAGTGAACACATCAAATGGGTGTCAGGCAATGAGGATTGACGTCATCTCTTCCTCTGCAGTGGTTTAATTTAATGGTCCCTGACTGGAGAATTTATGCCACCAACTGTTTATCTTGACAACAAGGAGTTGTTTACACATGTACCGTTGAAGAGATGGATGCATTTATGCCGTTTCATCATTTTCCTAGAACTGGATTTCGATCAATCAGTCTGTTTTACTTTGTGCTCATGTTTGGAGTTGACTTTTTTGACATCACATCGCTGTCTGATCCACCCGATGGCTGCTGTTGAATTTCTCTCCCGCCTGCAAATTCAGTGCACATATTTCCAGTTCAGCTGTCTAGCAGCACAAGTTTCAGTGTTCTCTGTTGGCACGGCAACATATTCGCACACAAGGAATTGAAACAAGCAGTGAGTAAGCAGAGGGAGAAAATGTGTGTGTGTGTGAAAGTGAGAAACATACAGGGCGAGAAAAGAATAGTGGAAGGGATAAAGGAGGGATAATATGATCAAGAGACCAGAAATGAAGTAATGGAAGGAGATGGAGATGGAGATGGAGAGACTAGACGAGAGAAGAGGGAGGGAGGGAGGGAGAAAATGAGAGAAAGAGAGAGACAGAGAGAGCAGGTGGCCAGCGATATACCAAACCCTCCATGAAATATTCAATCTTTAATCAGACTCCCAGCATTCCCTAACGAGGCGTGAGAAAGATGAATTAGCCCTTCGAGTTTGGGGAGCTGATCCACACAAAGCCATCTCTCCCTCACACACACACACGCACACACACACACACGCACGCACGCACGCACGCACGCACGCACACACACACACGCACACACACACACACACACCCTGACACACCATGGTATTACATGTGTGCAGTTTCACACACATACAGTATTAAAAGCTCCTAAAGCCTTTGTTAGCTGCCAATATCTGTAGTTTATTTTCTCAGAGAGCAGGTGAAACGACATATTGCGACTGAGATTAGCAGGCCACACATGTAGTTAGAGACAAACAGGCGCGCGCACACACACACACACAGGAAGCCAGACAACTGTGCAGACAGAAATGCAAATGTAGTCATGGCAGCAATCTCACACTATTCTCACTCAACTTGTGGTGCACTTTTGCCACAACAGTCGAAAGTTACAGTGAACTGACTTGTGTAATTAAAATAAATGAGGAATAACAGACAGATGCATATAGACTGTTAATGTTTCAGTCTACACTGACTTTTTCTATTGTGACTGAACCAATATCACATCAAAAAATGTCTGGTACATTTCCTCATGCAGCTCTGGTAACACTGAATAAGTTTGGGATACCTAATGATTAGCCATAACTAGTTTTTTCAATGATTTATCAGTCTGTCCCGTCGGTGTATTTTTCAGCTGTCATAAAAGCTGCTGTGTGTCATGCTATTAAAAATGTTCAAATTTGCATTGTTTTTCAAGCATATGAGACATATTATTCAGTTAATTCTTCATATGTAGATCAAGTTAAAACTTCGTCTTATTATTATTTTTTCCCGTGTACTGCAATCCTAAGATGTTACAGATGTGTTTAGTGTTGTGTGCATGGAATATTTTATTGTGTGTATACAACATTACTAGACTGGCTTCTTGGCCAGGAAATACTGCAGCACATTTTTTGATTGAATTATAGGATTTAATACTTTGATACATTGCTTCCAGAGTGACTTCCATTGGATTTTGCTGAGAGGAGAGCACAGGAGGTCTGAAATGAAGGCTCGACGAGCAGTGTCTGTATGCCTTTAAGGAACACCCCATGATCCCAAAACAATATTATGATGGATTCCTGGAGATGAAAGACCAGAAAGCATTTTGAGAATAGAATTATAAAAGCTAATACATCTTTATGTCGCTATCCGCGCGGCGGAGCGTTGTTATTGAATTTTATAGAATGGAGAGCTAAGAAAGACTGCTGTCTCAGCATGACAAATTTAATGCACACATATACACGCATGCACACACTACGTTCAATTATGGTGCTTATACAGCAGATGATGTATTGGCCTGTGCAGTTAGTTTGACACAGCCACTATCAAGCATGCTTTCATTACAGTATTCCTCTTTTTCATCCTCTTGTAATTCATAGTTATAGTTAGTAAGAAAGACCCAACTCAATTAAATCCAACAACAAGCACAAAAAAGCTAATAATCATGATATCTATACATCTTTAAGATGAAGGCACTTATGGAGATCAGTGACTAGTTATACTGCACATAATACAGCCAACCAATACTTCAAGCTGCTATAACAAATATTTTAATATTAACAATATATCAAATGACTTGGTTTTAACACGGTCGAGCATTTAACAGCTACAGAGCCAGTTTGGAGTTGGTGAAAATCAAGACAGAGCTAACAAGTGGGCAAAGGTTTGCTGAAATATCCATTTTATATCGTGTTTACAACAAGTTGCCAAAAATGTATCAAGATTTAAGTTTATTTTTTATAACCCATCTTAACCTTACACTCTTCTGTTGAAATCCAACGTGTTGGAGCCAAAACAACAACAGAAATGTGTCACAGTCCTACTACAGCCAGACTGCACTGTATGACTAGCATCATGTCTCATGTGAGAAAATGAAAAGACGCCGCAACTCTAAAGCCAAATGGTGAGTCATCTTAAAAGCAGCTAAGTCTGTCAGTTCTCTGTGTGTACAGTGGTAAAAATAACAGGATACAGTCTAAAAATACACACACTGTTTTGAACAAGAAGAATTATATTCACTATTTGATTGTGTTGGATAATAGCCTTCTGTGTGAAGAAAACGATCTCTGTAATGTGACTTCTAAATTGTATGTGAATCTCTGCTAACTGAATGGGAGACACTGACCGGAGGCAGCCGGTGGCGTTGCGGAGGACCTGGGAGGAGTGGAGGTGCAGCTTGCGGTCCTCCTGTGTATGGGGTGAGGTGTCCCAGCCCGAGTGGGGGATTATCACGGCGTTGGTCAACACAGCCAGGGCGTCCTGGATGATGGGCATCTTCAGGGCGTCACATGACGACAGGTTCCACAAAACACCTGCGGAGGACGGACGGAAGGCAGAAGGTCAAACTAATACAAGCGGAGGATGCAGACATGAAGATTGGACAACTAAGAACCATTAAAATGTCTTGTACGTTTTAGTGAGCGGTTTGATCAAACACACAGCATCACTTAAAACATAAAGATATTTAAAGGCAGCGCGTTCAGCACGTGCCACAAGAAGGAGGCTTTGCTCTGCAGGGGTGGGTTTAGTTTTATCACCAAATATCACAACACTGCAACAGACCCCGCCATCGTTCAGACATGAAGAGACTGCTATTCTCAAACAGGTGTGTAGAGTCTCTTTTTGTCATTCAGGGTATCTGATGAATAAATCCTGTAAGAATATGTCTTGTTATTATGCGGTGTAGTTTTTGGTAGATGGTAAACACACATGCTGACATTACTAATATAATGGAAACATCAGTTGTGAAGGGGCGTTCATACAGCTAACCTGTGCAGCAGGTTATGCTAATGTTACTGTTGTGAGGGAGACTCTGCATCATTAATGACAGAGAGTGATGAATTTCAGAGGTTGTTCTAATATTTCAAAACATCAACCTTTAATTTATTGCTCCAGGTTGCCACTGTGTTGCTGGAATTAATAAAGAACAAGGTAATCTCCTCACTTCAATTCAACACAGTGAGCAGCCAACCAAGAATATGGAGTGAATTTTTTCTTGCCTATCGATCACTACATACTCATTTTTCTGCGCACCCGTAAAGACACACACGCGCACAAACACATACTGGCAACTGAATGGACAAAAGCTCATCCTCTCTGGAGACCCTCTCTCCCACACACACATTCATCTGTTTGAGCCTTTTCACAAAGAGGACAGAGAGGATAAGAGGAAAATCAGCACATTTTTTTGGGCAAAACACTTTGATTTCTGGAGTGTTTTTTTTTACATGCACTACACACACGCAGATACACATTCATACACACAAATTGCAATAACCTTGAGTAACTACACAACACGTCATAATTCTTGTTGACTTTCCCTTGTGAGTGTCCTACTCTATGTGCTCATACAATTACATGTTTGTGCATCTGAATGTCCACCCCTACTCATATCTGCCCTTACCTACCCTTTCCCTTTATGGTTGTAATTATAGCTGGAGTAGTGGTAAAACATCCTATCCTTCAATCTGTGTGTCTGTGTGTGTGTGTGTGTTTGGAATAAGGCGTCCTCTCTTTAGTGCCATGTTGTTCACCCTCGGCTGAACAGCGACTGTGTAATTACAGCTTCTGTTATCTGTCTTTGTGGGGTTTTATGAATTTGTTCTTGTGTGTGTGTGTGTGTGTGCGCACCTCTAAGCCCCCTCGACAAATCAGCCTTAACTCTGCGTCTGTCAGCTGTTTGGACTTGGTGTATATGTGGCGTGTTAAGGCGGCGGTGTCTGTTTGTTTGGTCAGAGGGAGTTTAAATGACTAGCTTCTGGCTTCATGACAGTAATTAGCTGGGCCTGTCACGTTAGCAATAGCATCTCCGTCTCATCTTATCTCTACCTCAAGGGGGCAGAGGAGGCGTGCTGGGTTATTGATAACCTTGACATTTGATGTGACACATAATAATTCTAGCTGCACCTTGATGTCCACATTTATGAGTCAGTGAATGTAGGAGGACACTTTTCTGTGGAGGAATTACAGTTTTTCCACCACAGTATTTCTGCATAAATATTCTCAGTGTAATAATAAGTAATGTTATTACCTGTTATAAAAGCACTTCTGGGAAATACACTTGGTTGCTGTCCTACTAACAGTTAAATGAGAAGGTCATGCTAACTTCAGCCCAGGAATCAGCTTTAGCACAAGTTTAGCACATTTATACATTGTATGTTGTCAGCTAGCAAACAAGTCGAGACAAGACAGAGTTGAGGCTACGCTGGGTTGAAGTGTGTGAAGCCAGGAGGACAGTGTTATTTCTCTGTAAAAAGCTGCCATGCATAAACTAACCGCTCATTACAAGTCTGTTTCTACATGTACATGTAAATACATTACTTTCATAGAACCTTTTCTCCTGCTTCCTGCCTCTGAGCTAACTGTAAGCTAGGCTAAATATGTCACAGATGTATTGTAATTAGACACATGCAGAGATCAAACTGAGGTTAATCCCCTCTTTAGCCTCTTTTTCTTTTTCTAAACAGATTGACTGTTGCCATGCAAATATGGCATTAAAATTGGTTCAAATACATTTTTAAAATGGATTTTTATTTTATTTTTTTGCCTTTATATTTTTTGAGATATTCATCTTTGAGATTTCTGACCTAAAAGTGAACCTAATTATTTCTGGTACTCGCAGCATTGAAAAACAAGCATTTGTTCCTTTTTTGAAAATGATTTTTCCAAAAACGATGCAATAGTTCAAGTGATGATGTTTTGTAATTGGGGTAAATCAAACTTTTAGGAAGAAAAAAGGTTTCACTGGATTATTTTATAACTGATAATGGGATGAAAACAATGATCTTTCAAAAGCTGAATAAATATACAGAATGTATTAATATTATTATGAATTTGATGTCCTGTGGCCAAATTGTTGGAGAGCAGCATGCAAATAAATCCTGTGTTCTAACTTTTGACACGGTAGCTTTATCCTGTAAAGACAACAATGGCATGAAAAAGAATAATGAATTTTGCAGTCAAAGAATATAACTATTCATTTTTATCTCCTGTAACTAATCTAAAGCATTTTTTGTTGCTGTTGTTTTCGGTAGTGGTCTCTAGAGTAAACCTGCTCTAAGGAAAATGTGTATAATTAAATAGCACAGTTCTCATAAAAAAATAATTAAATCTGTCACAGAGGAGGATGCGCGTTATTCATCATTTTCACCCATTTAAACGGCAATTAAAAAGCACTGTGGTTTACTAAATAATATCCATATATTCTATTGTAGAAAAATGCAATGCACCGACACATGATGTCATGCTGCAAAAAAGGGAAGATTTTATTTTTTATTTTTTTTATCATCTTGAGTAAAGTCAGCTGTTTCAGCCTCACTTCTTGTTGTGCAGAGAATGACATCATCTCCTGGAGGTGAAAGGCACTGGGATTTTATCTTTGATCTAAAAAACGCACGCTCGCAAACACACAAAACTGTTTCACACACACAAAGTAAACACTAAATGTACACTGAGTCACGTGAATGCATGCTAACACACATGTACAAACACACACGCACACACAGCCATGAGTGTATGACAGATGAAGGGGGTTAATTGCCTCAGCCTTACATCATGAACGGCAGCAGGAGGTTATGAATGCCCTGTTACATGGAGGGAGGGGAAATGAATATGTTGGCTATCTCTCTTTGTCTCTAAAGCCATTTCCCATCTCTCATTTGCACCGTCTTTTCATTCCCCTGTCATATTTCTCTCTCCTGCAACATCGCATCATATCTCTTTGTTAGCCTCTTGATCTCTTTCCCTTTTTTTTTTTTTGTGCTTCTCATCTCTCCTGATGTATCCTTGACTGTTTTTGGACTCCTGTCCTTGTGTGAACCACTCTGAATCTCTGAATTTGATACATTCTGAGAGGATATTTTAAGATAATGAGTGTTTTGTTTTGTTTTTTTGGCTGAACTGGGGGATAGAAAAGGTTTGTTACAGGTAACTGTAGTTTAGGTTTATACCTCCGAAATCAAAAGAAACAGCCACAGCAGTGTCTCTAGACGACCCTCGGCCATTTTCTATTCAAGCATTATTTCAGCCTTTTCTGTGTCTTTGTGTGTGCACCATTAAGAGATGAAAGATACAATACACATTTTACCAATCAAACACAAATAATCAGAACGATGCATTGCGATGAAAAGGTAAAACGAAAATGGCAAACAATCCTAAATTGTCACACCTGATAACAGAGAACTACACTGATGGTTTGACCTTGAGGACAGTGGGGTTGTCTTTGTGGTGAGAGTGACTGTCCTCGTATGACAGGCACCGTGTACACCACCTGCTGCTGAGGTGGGTCTGCAGAAGGCTGGGGTTGAGTCCTTTTAACGACTTAATGAACAAATCAGCCGTCACCTGTTTTAATTACTGTCATCTTCTGGCAAAAAGCAAAGTGTAAGATCATGAGGGAGCTCTTAACCAGCTGTTTGGCAGCTGAATGTGTCCAACCGCACACATTTGTTTTCACATTTTGTCTGTGGAAAACGGAAAGTTTCTCTCTGATCAGATTTTTTACGAGTGTGCTTATGAGCATGATTTGTGACATCACAACTGGACCAGGAGCCAATCCAGTCCAGTATACAATGTGTAATGTGGAAACTTGAAGCATCTGGTGCACATACACCGAGAACGGACTTTTCAGTGAAGTAGTTCAACTTTTAAAATGAACAGTATTTGCATATTGATAGACTTACTGTATGTTCTCATAATGGGAGGATATCAATCACAGTTTAATCGCTTGTGCCACACCTGCCTGTAGCTATTTGTTAATAAGCCTCTGCTATAGGGTGGAATCGTGTTTACTGGCTTTGGGTCCTTTAATGACATTGTCACTGAACACAGGAAACGGTGTAGCTAAGCAGATTGTGTACAAGAACATTTCAAGGCCAACTAGACTTTGTTTGCGAAACAAAGAAAATTGCTCCACACCTCTACGACACCATACTGTGATGTGTGACACCACAATAATAAACCTGTCCTACTGAATTCTAATGCTATTGTACATACCTTTGAAGGTAATGTTATTTGCCTGCACCACCACGAGAGCCAATCTGCTGTTAATGGAAATGTTATTTACCTCCAATTATGAAACCGGTTGAGCCCTAAAACATTTTTAGTGAGAAACTGCAATTAAAATCCTGTGTAAATAAGCTGAAAATCAGTTAATGAGTACATTAGAACTCACGGGAATACAGCCGCTGTATGTTTGTATAATTAACGTTGGTTATGTGGCATCTTTGTTTATCCCAAAGCCTCAGATATTTTCTTAGTAGATTGTTTTTGCTTTATTGGACCGCTGCCTGCTTTTTTATTTATGCATGTATGTATGTATGTATGTATGTATGTATGTATGTATGTATGTATGTATGTATGTATGTATGTATGTCAATTGATTTGTATCTCAATTGAATGTTATCATATAAATATATGGTTAAATATTAATTTTCACATAGCTCATGGTTACTTTTATGATTACAGTTTTTTTCAGTCTTTTTTATGACTGGTGTTACGTATGTCAACCTCTCATCTGGCTGCACAGTTTGAACGCTACATATTGGTTTTTTTTTAATGAAACTAAACACATTCTTCAGCACATATTCTGAGTTTTTAATCCAACATTTTGATTCCAGTTTCCTGCTTTACTCTTCCGGACTGTCAGGCTCCATCTCTTTGTCTTGCCTAAACTGAGCATTGTGACTGGATTGACTGTGTAGACTTCCCATCACAGTGTGAGCTTGACAACTTCCACACCACCAACGTGAGACACCAACATGAGCAAACCAGACCCGTCACTTACAATGATGTGTGCTGCTGTGACTGGATGAAAATGTTGCATTGTAATGACAAGGCGAACCACAGCTACTGACAGCATGTGGATTTCAAAAAACGAATAAAGAAGTTCAGTTCAGTGCGGATCTCTGTGAGTCAGAGAAGGCAGTTATCATGGGGTCGGTGTTTCTCAGTAGCTCACTTAACCTCTCCTTCTCACAAACACCTTCGCACCTGGTTTGAATGGGACTCATGGGTATGAAATCAATAGAAATCAACCTTCAGGTCTTTTGATTTTACGATCTGCAACTTTTTGGTCCAGTCTCACTGTTCATTAACCTGTTTTCACTAACAGGAGGCAGCTGTTTTCAGCAAAAAGCTCAGATTAACACACTGCAAACTACATGCTCAGCACAAAAAGGCACAAGTTAGCAACTAGCTAGTGGACATAGTGGAACATTTAGCAACTACACAGTCATTTATTTCCCTTCATAGTTGGAGTGGAGCAAAGCTGAGCTAAAAGGTGAGATACAGCTAGGCGACTTGTCATATAAAATAAACACCTCACTTCTTCCAACAACAAAGATCGTCCAAAATTCACCCCAAAGCAATCAGAGAAAAAAAATCGCAACCTGTGGCTACAACAAACATTTTCCCAAAATCAAGTTTAAAAAAAAAACAAAAAAAACCTGACCTAACATGTAGTTTGTACAAATATATTTTCATGCAACACACATAGCCTAATTAACTTGTGGTGTCTTCACTGCTTCACAAGCCAATGTTAGTCACGTTCTACACAGTCAGCAAACGATGAAAGCAGCAAAGCATCCAAAATGCTGTGAATTATTCATTTGCTGGTTTTCTTCGTGCTGAGGTCTTGAGTCGCTTTGCTGTATGCTGTATCTAATCTACAGAGGTAAAGGGAAATCTCTGCTCTTTTAAAACAGTTTTATTCCTCCCAAATAATCATCTTTACTTAACAGGGAAGAGATCCACAGCGAGAGAAAGAAGAGGCCAACAGTGTTGTTTGTGGGCTTTTTGTGCCATCACTGAAAAAGGTATACTTGTAGTGCATGTGTAGCTGAATGTGTAACTAGCAAGACAGGCTGCCTGTGTGCCTACCCACTGTGATCCTGATTCAAAATGCCCACCAGAGGCAGAGGCGATACAGAGAAATAGTGGAAAAAGGGGGGAAGAGAAAGGCATAGAGGACAGAAGAGAAGGGGAGACCAATTATGAAAAACCCAACCTCAGAGGGATAAGAGAGAGCGAGAGAGGCTGAAACAGAGACACAGAGAGAGAGAGAGTGTTATTTCCTCTGGGTCTTTGAGAGAGAGGGGCGAGGAGAGCGCTGTCTGTCTGCGTCCGGTCGGTCGTTCGGCTGATTAATTTGTGACAGGAGGGATTTCGGGTGCTCTGTGCCTTGAATTGCTGCTCTAATTTATATGGTAATCTTCTTTAAGACTCTAGCAGCATACACAAAAACCTTCTATTTTCTCCCTCTGCTAAGCCTCAACCCTTCTACACTCACTACACATATACAAATATACATGACGTATAGATGCACAGAGCACGCGTGGGTCATACTTTTGCGCCAAAATGTGATGTGTATGTGGGAAATATGAGGACACCTCTCGATTTCACTTTTCCTGTTCCGGTAAGAACGTTCAGTTTGTGTTGGTGTTCATTATCACGAATGACAGTGGAAACGTTCGTCCCTCAACAGAATCTGTCGTGTCACCCCGATGTGACGTGCTGCTGTAAATAATTAAAAGTGAGTGGCTCAAGGTCAGCGTTTGTGGGATACGGAGACAGCTCTTGTGTTTGTGCCTTGCATGTCTTTAGATGGTTGTATGATTACAGTTGGTCATAGGAAGGATAAAAAATAAATAGTGTTCACTGACAATGCAGCAATACAGTATATCTATTAAATTTTGGTTCAATTAACTCGAACAAGGAAACTGAGGCTGACGTATGATATTGATATTTTATAGCTCTTTCAGGCAACTCCATATATTTAGAAGAGAACAACACTACTGCCAAGCACGGTGATACTTATCTGCTCCTTCAAAACCCTGAAATATGTTTAATGAAATCGGACACCAATGATTTTATACTCATCACTTTCCACAATACTGTCCATGAAAACTACAGTATGGTTGAGTTATGGTTTGGGAAAGATTGTGTTTCTATAGCAAATAAACTATTGTTAAGGTTAAGGTTATGCTTGGTTTAGGTTCGGGAAGGTTTATAGTAACGGTTCACAAGGTAACAGGACACACACTCTGATTGATTCCAGATGTTTAATACAGTCTGCATAGCAACGGAGAAAACTCCATCTATAATGTGTGTCCTTGCCCGAACACAGTGTACTGATCACTGTCTAGTTTGTAGCGGTTCTAGTGTGATTGAACTGTTACTAGAAGGTGAAAATAGCAAGATCTTGGCTTCAGACAAGCCTTGAACTAACATGCCGACATGTTTCTCAGCTGTCGGTCTGTAAGTGTGGGTGCTGGTAAAGAGAAATCCATTTTTCTAATTTGGCTCCTGGATTGGAATAAACCCTCCAGGGATTCTGGACATAGATCAGTTTGAAAATTGAGTGGCGTTCCTGTTTTAGCTCTGTCATCTATTCAGAGGTGAAAGTCCCCTTACTGTGACCGTCTATGGGAACGCCAATTAGAATGGGAGTGCCAGGATATATACAGTAAAAGCTGTGAAAAACACTAACAGAGGCATCGCTGGTAATCCTTTGATCCCATCGGCAGTGAGGTTACAACCCAGATTAGAACCTCAATCCTGAATACATTTTCTATGATTTTGGATGATATTTGTGTTTACTGACACAAAAAAAAAAAAAAAAAAAATCATACCTGCTGTGGATACAAGTGCAGTGTAGCCCTTTGCACAGACGCACAGTTTGACACATCAACAGCACTTGATGAGTGCTGAGAACCAGGCAGGTGGTAAACAATCATCTCATGTGTGTGTGAAGTTCTCTGCATTTGCACCTAAGTGTAAATGGGAAAGTGCAGGTACAGTACAGTGTTCTTCATGTGTGCAGTGAATGTACTTCATCTACAACAAGTGTGTGTGTGTGTGTGTGTGTGTGTGTTCAAACACGTACTTTTGTTTGTAAGCACACATGAATAATGAATATAAGTGGGTGGCATCTGTGCATTTTGTATATTTGTATTCAGGGGTGTGTATGTACACATTAGGGTTGATTTGAAATAAATTTCTAATTTCTGGGGAAACCTGGATTCCTCACCGTGAATTAAGTTTGATTAATCTTTTGCGCTCGATGCTCCATCTGTTAAACACTGCTCAGCACTCTAATTTGGATGTAAGAGCCAACGACTGCTTGCATGTTCGATTTACAGATTTTACGCTTTATTCTCTGTTATGCACGCCACTACACTGGGGCTAGAGGGCGCTATAGCCATGTCAAATCTGTGTAATTATTATTATTTTTAAATAAAGAAATATGCTAATTATGCACAGTTGTCAGATTATGTATATGGAATATTTCTTGTTGTATTTTGGACGTATTGTGATGCTGAAGTCTTTCACCGTTGCACGTTTGCAGTTTTGTCTTTTCTTTGACTGAATTCAATTAAAAACTACATTATAGCGAATACTTAATGTGCTGCTTTTACTGAAAATAAAGTAAGCAGAGATATATTCTGCCACACAGCTGGACTGATCCAGTAATATTACCATATAAGATGTTTCATGGCTGGACTACCATAGTTTCATCTGCATCTTTGTTTCAGAACATATGAAAATATGTCTGGAAAAATCTGTGGAAAATCTAAGTGAACAGTTCCTAGGAAACACCAGGAACTCAATCCCTGATTTTCAACCCTACTGCCCGACTGTGTGTTTCACCTGTGAGGAGTTCTCGGATCTCCACATCTGTGGTCTTCCGAAGCAGTCGGACCAGAGCAGGAATGCCTCCACAGTTCTTTAGAGCGATCTTGTTGTCATCATTGGCTTTTCCATACACCAGGTTCCTCAGAGCTCCGCAGGCGCTGCGATGGACGTCGGTCATCCGGTGGTCCAACAAGTCCACGAGAAGCTGGATCCCACCCTGCCGCCGGATCTGAGGACAGAGGAAGGCGTCAGAAATCGAGGGACAGCAGAGGAAAATTCAAAACTAAATGGTGGTGTGTTTCTGTTCTTTGCCACAATATCCCTGCTGGAGTTTATCCACAGTACAGCTGAGGACAAGGCTGGTTTAGGTGAAAAGAATAGTGCACTTTGATGCTGAGGCGGGAGAAAAACAAAACTTATCCAAGAAACAATCATTTCTACCTTTTCCACACCAAAATAACAAATAGGGTGCAGGAGTTACTGTGGCACTAAGGCAAGATGTATTTAAATGCCAACCACTGCACTTTCTGTTCCATCACCCCTCTGTATATCTGCAGCCCTCCCTGCCTCCTCCTCCGTCTAGACAAAAAGAAAATGTAGGGCAGACTGTCTGCTCGCTGTAAAACAAAAGAGTAATCTTAGCAGATGGGACTGCTCAGACACGGTGGAGTTAGAATAGCATACAAGGTGCATCAGCATGAAGCCTTTTCAGCGGTAAAACTCTTAAACTGGACACTTACTGCTTAGAAAACAATTATGTTAGTTCTGTAAGTAGAAGGGCTTGTCACGAGTGTGTTATGTTGAAAACAGGCATTACAATCAGCAGCATAATTATCTTCACCTTACTTGACATGGTGCTGAATTAACAGAAATCTGTCTCAATAAGGGCTGCACCTAATGACCTAATGACTATTCTAGTGAGTATTTATCAGTTTTCAGTCAATGAAATAATTGTTTGTGAGTGCAAATGCGTTTCCAGAACCCAAGAGATCGTCTTATGATTATTTTGATTCACTTTATGATATGAAATGATATAGTAATGGTAATATTAAGGCTGGAATTTACAAAGGTTTTTATGTGATGAATTGTGATTAAAATTGTTGTTGATCATTGTCTTTCTTTTCTTCTTCTCAGGCCTCACATATCCCTGAGCATCCAGGCTATTATTTCATTATTCAAGCTTCTCTCTCAAGGGCAAAAAACAATTTGGCCTGTGGGTTGTAGTTTTGGCAGCTCTATACTTACTAATACTTTCAATCTTCAACACAATCTCAACATCAGTCATCTTCCTCCTCCTTCTGTCTCTCTCACTCTCTATTGTTTTTATTGTCTGATTGCTGCTTGAAGAACTTTGCTTGCCCTGAAAACCATCGTCTCCATGGGCATTAATAAAGTCGGATCGAGCTGAACTGAATTGACATTGAAGAGACAGACGGAACAGTTTTCTCCGGGATGCTGAGTGATGGCGGCTCTAAAGGACAGAGTAGGCAGCAGGAACGGGGGTATATTCAGAGTTGGGTTTGCGTAATGAGAAGTTCATAGCATCAAATATAGTGCTCGGTGGCGCTCAGACAGCTGCGTGCATGAGACGGTGTTTCCCCTGAACAAATCTTTCACTATTCAGGCGATGTGACACACATACTTAATGACACCTCGTACATTCTGCAGTGCAGTGTGTCTTGCTGATGTATTTGTCAGTGTCAAAATGCCACTTTTTTTGCATTTGTGACATTAGAGCAGGATTTGTACAATACATTTACAACCTGCCTGCTCAGTTTCTGGTCATGTGGAAGCCATTCATGTGTTGCTTGTCCTCCATGAGGGAAGTCGTTTGTTGTAGTATGTATATGAATGGATAGAGGAGACAGTCAACGTTCAAGAGGTATAAGAACCATGTTGAAGGGACATTCTGAGCAGCTTTACTGACAAACATCTGTGTAGAGTTCACGCACAAGTCCTCATAATCCTGCACGGACACCTGCAAAACTCAGTATGATGATGTTTAAAAAAGAGTTTGTGCTTTGCTGGTTGACTCTGATCATGATTGCACCCATCACCGTCTGATAAAACATTACAGCAAACCAGCCAGAAACAACCTGCGCTCTAATTAGTCAATAAACCTAAACAAACATTTGCTGGATTGCAGAGCAGCCGAATCTCTCAGTAGACTGAATAAACTGAAAGGGTGTTTTTAAGTCATATTAGTAATGAATGTTTGCCGCTAATATATTAAAATGTATCACTGAGTTTGAGTGTCTTTTTTCTCAACAAGATACCAGCTGTTTTCCAGCTAAATTATCTCAAGGCAGTGATGGCCGTTGTCACAGACCACTTACACAACATACGAGTGTACAGATGATCAAGGTTTATGGTTTTACTGTAGCCGCTTGTCTTTTTGTCATTGTTCTTTGCTCTGTTCGCTATGCACTTCCTCCTGGTGTAGCAAACAGAAGAACCGTGCCGGGGCGTCGCTATCTAGCTTGTTGAAAGATGGCTGCCCCATAAGTGGCTAAAAAGCAAATATACTTTTTAGTTTTCCAGCAAATCTAGATATATTTCAGGTTTGACTGTAGAGCCCTGTCTTACCCAAGGTAAAAAAAACAAGTAAACCATGCTCATATTGCTCAGTGCTTCATCTCCACTTTTTGCAGCTGGTGTGCAAAATTGTTCAGGGTCGAAAAAAGACAAGAATAGGAAGGAAGCCTGTGGGGGGAAAAAAAGTAACAAAATACATGTTGTACAATGGCTTTTTTTTCTTTTTTAACTTCAAGGGTACTTGTTGTAGATTTGTCCATCACAGAGCCCTTTACAGTGTCAGAAAGCAGTGGTAACTCCTGCCAGGCTGAGAGACACTTCCTCAATTACTTGCTGTGTACAATGGCCACACAGCTGCAGAGGAGCTGGCAGGAGGTTTGGCACAGTGGTTGGTTCTAAGAGGGCGACTGACTGGGTAACTATCACACTGTAACGCAAGACTGATGACACAAACACGGACACTATGTTACAAGAAGAGTACACAGACTTCTCTAGGTTTCTCTAGCTGGTGGAGCGAACGACAAGACAAACACAAAAAGCACTGTGGAAATGCTGTTGTATTGTTTCTCCATTGATGTGTTCCATGACTGTAAGAAATTTCCTGGCAGACCCTCTCGCCCACTCGCTCTAACTTAATTAATCCCCTTGATCCCCTGGAATCTTGCTTGTGGTGCTCAAAACACTGAAAAGAAATCTCTCTTGAAAAACTCAACAGCAGCATACCTGTTCAGTGGAACTCTCGGCAGATAAATCAATTATTTCTGCATAATAGTGGAAAAGTGGGATTTGTTGTGTTTGTTTTGATTTAACCTACTCATAACTCTAAGTTTCCAAGTCAGAGTAAGAGCTAAAGTATGCATGTGTGTGTGTGCGTGTATATAAAAATGTAAGCCACAGGGTGCAGTGAGTTAGGGTCCACTCAAGCAGAGTTTAGTGTTCGATCCTCTATATCTAAAGGTCCACTCTCTACGCAGGGTTTCTCTACAGAGATCAATACCTCTGACTTGATCTTGTTGTCTCCAAAGCAGAGGTGCTGCAGGTAGGCAGCAGCATTGGACTGGACCGATGGGAACTGATGCTGCAACATCTGGATCACCTCTGGCAGCTCTGGATCTCTCCAGCCGAACTCCCTGCAGAGACACACACACAGAGAAAATGTGGTATGTTTTGATGTGTGCAGAGATAGAGATGGGGTTGTGTGTTTGTGTGTGTGTATGTGTGTGTGTGGCTAAACCTGTTAGTAGAGAGCTTGCCTCCCTACTGTGACCCTGATTTAAAGTGCTCACCAGAGAAAAAGAAAAAAAGAGGCAGAATAGAGGTTGGAGATGAATCAAAAGAAAGAAAGCAATGCACGATAAATGCACAGATTTGTACGTTTACTGCTTTATGTTGTTGTTGTTTAAATTATATCCAGCTGTTGTGGTGACAATCAGCATAAACATGGAAACCCATAACTGTAACGTTGTGTTTACTATCTGCCAGTAGGTGGAGGTTAATAGCATGACTGCACTGAAGACATTCTACCTGCCAGTTTATATTCAGTATCGTGAATTTGTTCCCACTCTGGTCCTTATATTTGACCCTTTATTACATTGTCACATAATGCTCACCGTGAAATGAAAAAAAAAAACACTGGAAAATTATGCAATATTAATGTCAAACATCAACTGATACAAGGAAGACAAATAATGCTACAAATAAAGTGCATAAATAGAAAAAAAAATACTTCTATAGAAAGGATAAAAAGGGATTTGTGATATGTTACAGAGTAAAGTATCTTCCCTCACACATGATCTTTGAGTACAGACACGATTGAACAGACATGACAGTCACGTTTCATTGTGACCGTCATCGTTACTCATGGAATTATTTTAATTAGTGACAGCTGAGATGATCTACTGCCGGCGGTTAGTAGCAGCTGAAAACGAGAAGCTGCCACCTGAATGTTCTGCACACTGATCTCTGCACATCAGAGTGGGATAAAAGATTCGATGACTGATTCGTTAGCGTCGAGCAGCCACCTCTGATCTTCATTTCAGGTGCTGTCTGAACAGTCAATCACAATGGTGTGCTCAGATCTTTTTTTTTTTTTCCCCTCCACAATGGAATGCTCTAATTTTCATACAAATGTAAAATGCAAACTGCTTGCACAGCGGAGCCCTGTTAACCTCATCCAACATCTTTGGGATGAACTGGAACTGCTAGTCAGGCTTTACCAGCTAATATCACTAATGCATGTGTTGCTGAATAGGAGCAAATCCTTAAAGCCAGGATCGCAAAATCTGATGGAAAGCTTTCCTGGAAGAGTGGAGGCTCTTACAGCAGCAGATGAGTGCCTATAGTTTTGGAATGAAATGCTCATCGACCACTTATGGGTAATAATTGGTTGTCTGCGTACTTCTAAGCCATAGCAAGCTGTCTTTCACATTTTCTTACATATTACATATTATTAGAGAAACATTCTTCTAGGTGTGGTGTGTATGCATTGTCATAGGAAGGTAAATTAAAACTACTACATCAGCCATCTTGGATACACTGTAAGAGAATCTGTGATCGATCCCTTCTTCCATCTGCCCCAGATGCTTTGGTTTTATCATTATCTTTCTTCAATGCTTTTGCCTAAAGGCAGGCTTTAGGCATAGGTGCGTGCGCGCACACACACACACACACACACACACAGCTCACTAACCCTATGAATGTGTGCAAGGAGGTGGGTGTGAAAGAAGCAACACTAATAATTAATGTGAGAAAGATGTGATGTGAGGGAATGAAGTCACGTGAGAGATTTATCGATGTAGATTATCTGTAGCCCACGGCAACGAAAGTATCACGTTTCCTTGACAGCGGTGGTTTCCAGGGACCAACTAAAACTGGGGCCTGATCTTTTTTTTCTTTGTGTTTGGGGCAGTTTTTTTTTTTATAATACTGATGCTTGTATCACAAGGTTCCATATTTGACGTCTGCTTTTAAATCCATATTTTGAGTTTAATGTTTGTGACAGTTGTAAGAACTTTTGGTTGCACACAGAACTCCTGTTTGCTTTTCTGTTATGCAACTCATTTTTCTTTGATGTATCTTATTCTTAATTCAGCAATAGCTCAATGTCCCCATGGAGATAATTTCAGTCCGGTCTAACCTAACACACACACACACACACACATATATATCAGTGCCATAGGATTTAGCAGCAGCAGCTAATGCAAAGCACACAAACATACACACACGCACGTGCAAGCACAATCCAGCACACTAATATATATCAGTCAAACACACACACGCACACATTGACTTGCGCACACACCCAGCCATCAAAGGCAGAGCAGAAGAGCCAGGATTAGAAAGCTTTTGTCTCCAAGTTGCATAATAGGCCAATGGGATAAAGCCAGTGTTTGATAAAAAGGGGAAAATTGGAGTAAGAAGTAAAAGAGAGTTTTTTTTTCTCTCTCCCTTTCTCTCCGTCAGCCGTTCCTCCCTCTGAGGAACATTCCTACACAAACACACATTAACATATTGTATTTAATGTCGTCTAGCACGTACGGTGGCATGTGGCTCAATAAATATGATCAGAGATGACATAACCTTGCGTAGGTCACCTTGTGGGTTAATTGGCCGATAAGACATCTAATATTACGGCTGAGTGAGCTGTCAGATGTGTGCCCGCATGTTTTATGTATGTTTTCTTTACACTGTAATTAGAAACTAGGACACCACCAATAACAGCGCCTGTAGACATGAAAAGAACTTTATTAGCCAGTAAACCAGATGGCTTCACTTTGAATTTGACATGTTATGTAAGTGTTACAAAGAACATAACTGACAGCTCATAACCATATTAACTATAGAAAGGCTAATAGACACATGTGGTTAGGAAACAGAAGCTCTTTGGGTAAGAAGTGAGAAAGATGGTGGTTAGTTAACGTGTCATGTTCTCCAAGTCACTGTTGACCTTTTTATGACCTTCTGATCTTTCCCGCATGTTAACCCAGTGCTGTGAGTATCTAAACATACCCATAAAAAACAAATCAACATTTTGTGACTTTCCAGATACAACAACAATGTATGCATATATGTAACATAATGTCGAGACAGAGTTGTATCAGTACAATATTAATATTTATCAAAAAATGGCAAACTGATCATGTAGCTTATTTTCTAGCCTGGAAATGGTCGTCACATGATGACAACCGAGTTATTTCCATGACAACTATCCGCTGACGAAGACCATAAACTGTAAATGCCGTTGAAATCTTTTTTTTTTTTAAAAGATCAAATTGATGCTTATTGCTATTCCACTGTTAACGCATCACAAAACCCTTTTCCTCACCTCGTGCATGGGTTTTAAAACTAAATAATCCAAATTCAAGTGTTGCACAAGCTTTGAAATCGGATATATTTCAGTTATAAACTTCATGGTGAGTTAATAGCAGTAAGGTTGAAGTCTCTCCAGAGGTGGTCATTTCCAAACAGAAGAATTCTTACGTCTGTGGCAGTGAAAGTAATGAAAAGTGACTAACTGCTTAAAAAACACACATGACACAGTTAAGGCCTTGATGCTGTGAAGTAAACAACATATACATATATGTAATATATGCAGGTAAATAATTATACAACAGAAGGTTGCTCTTGGCGTCACACCAAAGGCTGAACAGTGACGCTTGTTTCTATTCAGTAATGTTCATATACCATGTCACGATGCATCCATATAGATCCATATGATCTATACGGATGATAAATCAAGGTCATTCTAAAACAGCTACTTGATTTTCATCAATGTAGCCACAACGAGAGACATTTAACACCTGACAGGAAGCTTTCAGATGACCATCGACACTGATGTTCTTTCAACTGTTTCTCCACGAAGGGTTGCAGGAGTGTTTTTTCCATCCATCAGTCATCAAAACACAGCACACAGTGTTGCTACCGGCACATCAGTGGCCAAAGAATAAACAATATGTGAAGGCCAGTGTGGCACTACTTGCAGCACTCTACAATATTTATTCTAAAAACACTCACGCTCCCTCTACTTTCTCATTCTGCCCCTTCCTCTATCTCTCAATCTTTTCCTTCAAAATGTTCGGTGTCACACTGGCCTCCTTCCCCAAGTGTGAGGTCAAAGTGGGGCCACACACACACACACACACACACACACACAAGCGGTACTTAACGCGTAAAAATAACAGGGGCAAACAATGGGCAAACACTTGAATGAATAAAAGAGACACAGTCTAATTGCTGGCAGCCTACAGGCACAGACAAATTTGACACACCCACACACACACACACTCACAGCAAACAGCACAAGTATGCATCAGAACACCAGAAGAAGAAAAATCACTACTGTGCACACACATTATAAGACAGTGGGAGCCATGAATAGGTGGGAAACAAACACAAACACGCAAAAAAAAGAAACACACATACACACACATAATGACAAAACCGGAGCTTAGAATAGTTGCACCCCCGGTGAGAAAGTGGCACTTCACAGCGGATCAAACTCAACCCGAGACCTCAGGCTGTGATGCTCTGCAGACACACACACACACACACATACACGCACACACAAAAACAAATGTACATATTGAACACACACATTATGCACAACTCCACAAGCACACAAAGATACTATAATATACTGAGCATGTGTTGTGTAATATGCTGCTGTTGATGGGGGTAAATCCATATAACCGACACCTAACTGGAAAGCAAACTAACGCTCTAAAAGAATACAGTCAGAGAATCTAAATAAAAATGAAGAGACTGTGTGTGTGTGTGTGTGTGTGTGTGTGTGTGTGTGTGAATGTATGCACAATAGAAAGCTGTACTATAATGGTTCATTCATACATAACTCTAGCCTGGAGCTGTACTACCTTTCAGTCAGAATCTCTACAGTATCTCTCCTCTCGTTTGCTGTGTGTGTGTGTGTGTGTGTGTGTGTGTGTGTGTGTTCATCCATAGAGAGGGGAACACAGGAGGATATGGTGTTCCCAGTCCCAAACATTGTGTGACAACATCACAGCAGGATGAACAAACACCACTGAGCCATCTGTGAACTTTGGACGAAAGTGTTCACTCTGGGACTGTTTGCAGTGTTTTTGTGACAGTTGGTTGGTTAGGAAAAGAATATGCATCATATTTGAACAGCTCTGGGAGGAAAGAAAAAAGAAAAAAAGTTCTGTATGTGTATGAGCTACTTTCTTAACCAGTGAGTGGATTAAAGAGAGGTACTGGAAGGAAATATGAGTTTGCTGCCTTAGCTTTGTTTAATGTTGATCCATACTATATTTTAGAAAAATACAATAATGCATTGTCAGCTGTAAATATGGTGGGGGAAAAATTTAATGTAAAGAGAATAAATTAAAGTTTTAAATATATTTAGATTTAGATTTTAAGTAATCAGAGGAGTTTGTTGTTTAAGTCCATGACAACAACAACAACCTATTTTGAACCTATTGGTCATTCTGGAAAAATGGCATAAATATGTCCCCCATAAATCACAAAAAACATGTCGATCATAACAGCAGATCTGATAAGCTCTGATAAAATCTCACTTTTTTTTAAACATTTTACTTGTTTTAATTAAAGTAGAAGAAGTCAGCTCACATGACTAAATTCTCAAAACAGGTTTTGACAGCAATATTAATTATCTCACTCCAGTTGCAGATATTTTCACTTCAAAGTACATGAAGCAAATTGCCAAGTGATCCAAATGTCACCTGGTTTTTCCATTTTATTCCCGTCCTTTCTTTTCCCTCCTCCTTTGTGTTTCAAATGAATAAGCCCTTCTTTTTTTTTTACTGCAACCTTGTCCCTTTACCCTTTTGTCCTCAAGATAGTGTCCAATCATAACAAGTCCATATAAGGAGGAAGAATTCAGTCTAAAAGAAAAGGAGCACTTTAAAAATAGAGGAAAATGCTGAATAACTACATGTAAGAGAAAATAATTTACTGATGTTTTTTAATTTAATTTTTTACCATAAATGTGTGTATATGTATGGGTGTGTGTGCGCGCATGTGTATGTCTCTGAAATCCACCAAGAGGGCTTTATAATGTTTCATTTGGAGACTCAGTGGACTGGGACAAAGTACTGACAAACTGTCAATCCACTCTTTGTTCAAAACCAACCAGGTGGGCTATCTCGAGTCACCACTCGTCTGTATGTGCGTGAGAGAGTGTTTGTGTGTGTGTGTGTGTGTGTGTGTGTGTGTGTGCGTGTGTGCGTGTGTGTGTGTGTCATCCACAGCCAAAACATTTACACCACAATATGAAATGCCAGGCTGCAGGAAACCCAACAATTAAACCCGGTAAATAAATAAATAAACTATCTATGAATTATGTATTCATAAAATCAGGGCGAGGTGTTGAAATGTGAGGGCTGCGGCAGATGATGCTCACTGCTGCATCAGGCTGAAAGGATTTCCTGTGAGTCAGGGTTTTAGGGGAATAGAGTGATTCGAAACTAGAGAGCGAACTAGCCGATTTATGTTGGGTATATGTGTGTGTGTGTGTGTGTGTGATCCCACCACTGATGACTATCAGGAGGGGGGAAATAGAGAAGTATCTGATGACTCATGCCCTGACAAACATAACTAAAAGACATGTAAGACAGACCGGTTGGGTAAATCTAGTAGTAGGAAGAAAATCTAAAATAAACTAACAAGGCTGCGTTCACTTTTCAGCACGACGTCTTACGACTTCAGGTGGCTGATTAACAATTAAACATTGCAGTGTATTTATAGCAAACTAGAACAGAATATAGAAAACAAGTAGTAACAGAGGATCTGCCTGCAATATGCTGAGCTGTTGGATAGTGTAATTAGCACAGTAACTGATTGATGATGGACAACACTGGTTAAACGCAGCAGTCCATGTCATTGTCCTTGCAATGATGTCATAGCATGTGCTGTGTGTCCTTCATCTTGTTTGTGTGTATCTCTGTGTAATTACACTCACACCCACAGTTCTTCTTTTGGTAGTTCTATATGAATTACTATGATGTACTATGTGGTATTAACCTAAATAAACTGTTTATAAAGCATGTTGTTGTATAAGAGATGCCTCAATGAGCAAATGAGTACTATATAGTAAAAGAAAAACAGATCAAGATATAAATATAAATAAATACATTTATATATAAATAAGTCCTTGGGTCATATTGAGTAGAGCTGAGAAGATATTTTTTCTCAAATCTTAATAAATTGAATACATAACTCTTGAGTGGTAAAAGGAAGGAGGGAAGAAAAGGAATGAATAGTTGGGAAAGGGAGGGAGAGATATTATTACCATAATAAAAAAGATTGTTGTGCATGTATGTTTGTGTTATACAGCATGTGTGTGTGTGTGTATGTGTGTGTGTGTGTGTGTGTGTGTGTATGTGCGTGCTAAGGCATGGCTGACCGGCCCACTGAGGCTGGAAGAGATGAGCGAAAGGTCAGGAGATGTCAGGCAGATCTTAGAAACACACAAACGCACACAGTCCATCGTAACCCTGTGAGACTCTCACTGTGCTTATGAGCATGAAATAAATGGAGGCACTTTTATGGTCAGGTCAGACCCTGACTAGCATAAATCTTTCTTCACGTTAGCAGGAACGTTTCCATAAATTATCATCGACATGAAGGAGGAAACGCGCTGGAGTACATAAGAGGTCGTCTCTATTTGCCAGAATGCGCCCGTGTGAAAGCTTAGCGAAAGAGCTACATGATATTTGTTTGAGGCTTTTACAGGATTCAGGTATCATTATGGAGACCGATGCAGACGGTGACAATGACCTCACACCTCTTCAATTATCTTCTGTTTACTGCGCTCATGCAGACAGCGTCGGTGCAAAACCTAATCATAGTTTTATTTTTTTTTCATGTCCATATAGAGACTAATCTACTACCCCATTTCATCAGAAAAATATGTTACTGTACCATTATTTTAGGTCTCTTTGTAGAGGATTAGAGCCCTATGTTAACTGTGATGGCCTTTTCTCAAAGATGATGACATTAATAAATCAACAATGTGAACGATTGACAAATAACAGACCGTCAACAGCCCACATAGGCACGTAGACATTTGCAGGTATGTTTATGTGTTGTTTAATATGCTGCAGCCGGGCAGCTAATTAGCCATCTAGCTGTTTATTCACAGCCAGAGTTCACGTTTGCAAGTTTGATAAGAAAAAGAAAAGTGAATGTGGGTTGTTGTTCACTCTCTGTGGCTCTTGTCATCATGAAACAAAGAATTTAAAATAGAAAATTGTCTCTTTGTTTCAGATTTTTTTTTCTCAAAAGGAGAACACAGGATAAGTGATCACGTAGATACACTCAGATAGTGAACTGTGTTTTATTAAACAGGTGAAGGAATCTAGCTCCTGAATTATCAGGTATATGTAGCTGTAATAATGCCATGTGTGGAAGAAGGACAGTGAGTGACACCTGGATTTAATGAGGAGAGTGTTTTGAGCGATATCCCTTATTACTGCAGAGCAGAGTGACAACGACACTGTGTGTGTGTGTGTGTGTGTGTGTGTGGACCTTTACAGTCTGGTATAAACAGGTAAATAGCTGCTTTTCCAGTAACCTGCAATAGAGGAGCTAAATCATGGTAACTGTATGTGACAAAGATGGCAACAGCTATAACTGTAGAAGACATAAATAAAAAACATAAATCCATAAAATGTACTATAATAATTATTCACTAAAATTAATTTTAAAAATTAAGTAACTAAAATGTGACTAAATCACAACCAAGTGCCACAATGAACACTGGGCAAGCCACACGAATACAACCGTCACAAAGCATGTTCAGAAATCACCAGGACAGACAGACAATGGAGACGAATGACTGAATAAATCAACGGATAAATAGATGGAGGGATAGCTGGATAGATGGAAAGCCAAAAGGAGAGGATGATAAAGATTTACACCCTAAAGAAAACAGAGGCTCTGGTGAGCTCTAATTAGATTTTACTAACTTATTGGTGAGCATTTGCAGACCACAGACGAGGTCGTTCTGATGTTATGCTATGATGTATTTAAATGAGAAGAAGTTTAAAAAGCCAGCACTCTCATCTAGTCTCCAATTCACTATACGGCTGATATAAAGGTTAATCCCTGTCTGATACAGCACTATGCATAAATGGGTGACAATACAAATGTGAAATGTACATGCTGCCTTTAACATCTGTGTCTGATATCTGCTGTGTAGTGAAGATGGAAAGATTCAGTGAATGAGACAAAGGTAAAATAGACAAAATGTATATATATAAATATATATATATATATGTATAAATAAATAGTTGGATTACTTTGTCATTCTTTGCTCGGCTTGATTTTGATTCCACACAAGGAATTCTGGGTCGTACCTATCGAGGGGGGACAGGCAGAGAGAAACAAGAGAGAGGTATATGTTGGCTGTCTGGCAACAAATTATAGTCAATAACTGTCAGAATAGTGATGATTAGTATAAATAGAAATCAATGTCTAGTCACTAGACTTGTCTTTCTCTCTCAACATTTGGTTATCAGGCAATGGTGGAGGAGGTGGGCAGGGTGGAGGACATGCACTTAGAGCAGGTGGTGGGGAGATGGTGGATATGGCAGGTAAAGAGAGGGTCTTTTGATAATATAAAACTAGGTAACACATTATTGTTTCTTGCATGGTCACACACCAAATTGGACATCAACCATCAGCATGGTTGCCTTTAGGTCAAAAATCCAGATCCAAAAACCCCAACATTTACTGGGAATTAGTAGAAAAAGGTTGTGACGTCTGGACAGTACAGACCTTGTCCCAAAGTACTTTATAATATACTCTACATACAAACAAGACAGTTCTCTCTACTGTGTCATCCCACTTTAAAGGAATACACCCAGTGTTTATGAGGTTGGTCCTTAAGTCAAATTAGCTGAATAAAGTCATCGATGACAAATCATCCGTGTGTAATGTCATCTATTGCAAATCTGTCATAAGTAACCGCCGTTATCTCTGAAAAGCAGGACGCATAGCAAAGCTAAATGGTGAGTAAATGACAAGGTATGTCAAACCTGTTATGTGTAGATTAAGAGGGTTGCATTACATACATTTAGGTATTGGTTCATATACAGTATATAAATATATCTGTGTATATTGTTCTCTACTTCCCATATTACCCTGTGAACTGAGGTGGTAGCAAATGATGAATACATAAGGGTTTTATTTTCTGTAAATTATTAAATTATTCTTTAATTTATTTGGTTCATTTTGGAATGTGCAAATCTAATGAGCTTATAAAAAATATATAAATACAAATGTATAGATTATACATATATTGTACTCAAGAAAAGCATGGAGGAATAACGTATTTGGGGCGATGGTAGTGTCACTTAACAGCTACGACTGTTAAAAGGACGAGGCTGATTATTAACAAAACCCATAAAAAGCCCCAAACCAACAATTAATTGATCCTAACATGTACTAAAATTTATATTTCATTCTTCTATGCTTTTTTTGTATTATTCCATGTACATGAACCTTGTGTCACAAATACTTTTTATTAATCCAGAGCTGAAAATAGTCCCATTTTTACTTGTTTAAATTGGGAATCTACTGAGCTTCTTATGAGAATGAAACTCATAGCACATATTTATGACCCGTTTTTAAAGATTTCCATCTTCAGTAGAAAGCATTAAGAGACAGACTAATGGTGTAAGTTTTGGTCTCCTCATTGGATTTTCAATATGAAATCTACAGAATAATGCTAACGTTAACTTTTCACACAAGTGTCAAATCAATTCATCTTTATGCTACAGGACATCAGCAGTGCAGTGAGCTAGCAGATACAGAACATTCCTGTATCATTTCGATCTGGCGAGACCCTCGCTTTAACGCAGTGTTGGAGCGACAGCAGGCTATTCAGATAGCACTGTCTCAATCAGACTGACCTTGACTGTGCATGTAGTGAAGGTAAAGCATAATGCCATGCATCACAAGTCAGTCCTTGAAATGTAGCAGTGCAGATGCACAGTATGGATGCTGGAAGCTACACAACAATGATGCTGGAGCTTAAGAGTGAACAAACAGACGATGGGAGTGCAATGTGCAGGAGAGCACAGAGAAACAAACACTCGGACAATGGGTAGAGGAAATAGTAATGACAATGACAACAACAACAATAAGAATCACTTATGCTAAAGACACAGAAAGATATTTTTCTGTTTCCAAATGGTATAATAAAGCATTTCAGCACAATAGCAATATTACATTTGTGCAAAAAAACAAAACAATTAAAAATCTCCTGTCTCACACCTGAGCTGAAATATCACAAAGAGACAAATCAACTTTAATTAGGCTGCTTCTATCTTTGACAGCTAGTCTGTGCAGTCATTAGTCAGAAAGCAGAAGCTAAGACAGAAAAATCCAACACAACTACAATAGTTTTTTTTGTTTTTTTTTAACTGGGACAAAATTATGATAAAACAGCTGTCACACTGTCTCTGTATGTGTCTCTTTCTTACTCTTTTGTCTTCTACTGTCTCTCTCCTTCATTCTCACACAGCCACAACCGTACACAGAGCTCACCTGCTCCAAAAGCAGATTTCATGCTCTTTCCACATTAACTGTGTCTACCTACTGCACACAATGTGAACTGATCGTCACTGACAGAGAGACACTCCACTCCTAACAGCGACAGCAAACTTTTAAATTGGACCTAGAGGTGTGTGCAGGCATTCACACAACAGTGTAAGCAATCCCCAACATCAGGCAGACTAGAGAGGACAGTGAAAGATGTGGCGTGATGTGTGCCTCATACTAAAGCCCAGATTCAGCCAGCATTTACTGCACTGGACCGTCACATCCTGACAGTCAATTATCTGTTGAGGTGAATTATTCTCATGTCACCATGTTCTTTGGCGCTCTTGTGGCTTGCAATTAAGCTCTTTTTCACATTTAAAGCTTTAATGTTCTCCAGGTTATTGATCTTGATTTGCTTTTAATTTGGTGAATCTGGCCCTCAGTAAGTTCAGTGAGAGTGGAAAGGGAGCAAAACAAAGGGCTTCATCAACAAGCCAGAGCTGTTTCTAAAGAAAAATGTCTTGTTTTTCCCTCACCTTGGGTCCTTCTGGATGCTGTCCACAGATGGAGACCGGCCCAGGGCTGCCTCAGGAGGGAGGGCGGGGCCTGACTTGCTGTAAGGCGACTCGGTGGACGGGCAGAACTGCAGAGTGCGGTACGGGTTGGCGTAGTCAGCAGCCCCGCCTCCTGTGGCGAAGCTGCCTCTCTGAAAGGTGCCGGCGGCGCTCTGGCTTCCTGTTCGCTGCAAGGGGATTGGATCGACACCGGGGGAAGGCGGGGCTAAAGCGGGAAGAGGAGTGTAGGGAAAGAGCAGATAATTGAGGACCTCTTGGTACAATTGGTTCACCACTGATGTAGCTGAAGGAGGACGGGGAGGAGGGTAAGAAATCGCACGAGTGCCAAGACAAGGACACGAATACACACACACAAACACACACACATAATGAGATAGAAGCAACAACACCAGCAGAGATGGCACAGAAGAAAATCAGTGGAAAAGGGAGAAGTGAAAAATAAAAGAAAGCAAAGTTATGAAACAAAAAATTCATATGCAAATAATCAAATTATGTAAAACTGCTGTAACAACTTACAACTCAACAACTTCAGGTGAAAGGGTGAATGCACCAAATGGGCTTATTTTTCATTTGAATACATATATATATATATATATATATATATATATATATATATATATATATATATATGTATATATATAAAAGAAAGAATAAAACTAAGAAAACAGACAGAATCAGTCAAATCAAACAGACATGCGGCGGTAAACAAAGACATTTATGGTATTTTTCGTCATGTGTTTATCAAGGCTGCAAAAACTCCAGCCTACAAAAACATCAAGTCCACGTTTTGTTAATGCTGCTAGCTTTAATATCAGTGTGTGTCTTTGTGTAACTGACCTAGCAAACTGGTTGTCATTCATTTCTGTTGTCTTTTACCACGATGATTTACCGGAGGTAACCTTTTAAGGCAACCTTAAAAGTTGCCCTTTTCGTTTCAGTTCATATTCTGCTTTTTGCATATTGCCAAACACATTTTCACTTCATCCAATTCCTACTATTATTACCACAAGTAACTACCACACAATTACCCTTTGGGGCCTTTAGGGCCATCATGACAGCTGCCCCCTAAGCCCTGTTGGTCATTCAGCCTTGCTGAACAGACAGCAAGGAACACTTTGACCACAACCAGTGAATGTCTTGTCAGTCTCGAACAGAGAGAGGAATTGTCTTCTTGAACAGCAGTTCAGGAACCATTTGGGCATGATAGACAGCACGGGCACACCGGTTTGCTCTGAGGGAGGTAAGGTAGGTCACTCTGTGTGCGTACGTGTGACTAGATAACTGCAGGGGCCGTGACAAGGCCTGAGAAAATTCATCTGTGATGTGAAGTCGGGTGTAAAGTTTTCTGCTTGTTTCCAACTCATCTCAAAAGTATTTGAAATGACCTTGACACATTGCCAGGCTTCAACAGCTACAGTGACAGGATGGTGCTGCGTGTTGGTTATCTTAATGCAATAAAGTGACCCATCAGCATGAATACCTCAAATCTTTTAATTAGTATGGTGAAATCTGTCCATGTAGATGAGAGTATGCATTTTATATTTGTCTTTCAGGCGACCAAACTGGTGTTAAAGCTTCAACAACATTTTAGGACACGGTTGATTTGCTACGATTTCAAAACACCCGTGGGATTAATTGAGATTAATTTTCAGCCTTGAAGCTAATTAGTTAACAGCCTGTGACTGAGAGACAAATTGCCATTGAGACCCCAATTGGCTTTGCCTACCTGATCTGGTAAATAGTGCTACATACTGCGCATATAACACGACACCATTAAAAACGAACAAAAAAAACACCAACACACATACTGTTCTACTGTAGTTCTGTGATCTGGCACTTTATTCATAATATCACATGATGTCTTCTACTCACTGATTAAATTTAAAATGTAGATGCTTCAGTGGGTGACATCAGTGGGTGACTATCTATAGATCTATTTATAGTTACAGACTATTTCAAGCATTTTTCACAATAGTTTCACAAAGTCTCACTCTACTTTATTTTATCACAGGTTGGTATGCTGTTTACTTTACCCCTTACCCCTCACTGTTACCTAATGGTTTTATTAAGGTCATAATCATTGACGATGAGGAAGTCATTTTTGATGCTATTTATAGTCATTCAATTTATTGACATCCTGTTATTCCCTCTCTATAAGTTAGTTTTCATTGTTAATGGTGGTGTCCACCATTCCCGTAATGGATTGAAATTGTCTTCTCACACACACACACACACACACACACACACACACTTCACAGTGTTTGTTAAGAATAAGGCTTTCAATCAAAATGCTTCTACAAAAAAACAAAAGTAATTTTCTATAATTTTCTGTATTTTTTGCCAACGGATCAGTTTGAAGTTTCATAAGAGAGTAATGGAACAAGAAGGAGCAGCCACAGTGAGCAGTCAGGTGAAGAATTTATTAAAGGTGCCTTGTTAGAAAGCGGTACCTCTTCTTCTAAGTGTTTATTCCCTTCTGTTTGGTCCTTGTTAACTCCTAAAACTTCATCAGCTTTAGCCTTTATTGTTCACTCCTTGTGCTCATCCCGTTCCTCCTCCTGTTTAAAACAGTTGTAAAGATGCTACCATGCCATTGCATCATTTGGAAACATTTTGCACACCGTTTGTTATTGTCTATCAAGCGTTTGCTTTCTCCTGAGTTTCCTCTCTTTTCTATTCCTCTTATCTTCTGAGATTCAGTTTTACAGCCTCTGTTTGTAGATATCGCCTCAGCGCCTTGAACAAATATCCCTCTCATGTCTTTAATTTCATCTGCCCCCACACCTGCGCCTCTGCTCACCTTGTCCTCTAAGGTTGGGTTTGGTGTAGACTCTGTCTTCGTAGATGGGGTCGATGTGGTGCTCAGGAGACTGCAGGGGTCGCAGCTCAGAGCCCAGGTGACTGTGCTGGCTGCTGTAGGAACCTCTGGAGCCTGGAACACAAACAGGAAAACAGGGGTTTTGTAATATGTTACATTATAGAAACAGAAGAAATATTTATTTTTAAACTTAAAAAAAGGTGATGAGTAAAACCATCTTACACAAACACAAGCTCTCAAGTACTGTATTTACATTTCATGTTACTTAATAGAAGGGACATATTAACCAATGGTATAGTTATTAGCTACTTTAAACTTAAAATAAAATTAATTACTGAAGATTAAATAAGTAGAAACATGTTTTTGGTTTGTGACCTTCACTTTTCAGATCTCTTTGAGTTGTTTGCGCTTTAGATAAAAATGATCCAAAGATATAAACAGTATCCAATATTTCAGAAAAAACTTCTTTTCTAACGTTCTAATGAATGGAATAGTTTACCTCTAAATTAAACCATTGTCCTTAGTTCAAAAAAATAAGAGATACATACCAAAATGACAAAACAGAGCCCAACTCTGAATCTCATTCATGAATACATTTAAAATCTAATACATTTCAAATAAAACCTCAAGCCAATTTCAATCAAAAATTTGGTAAAATGTGTTTTCTTTCATATTACCGTGCACATGCTGATGAATACCAATTATACACAAATGGAAAGACGGGGGTTCATGTGACCTTAACTATCACGAACTAACATAATGGAACTGCCTCAAATTCCATATTAGACCCTGAAGAAAAAGCCATTATTCTTAATCTTTCAGAGCAAACTCTATTACAAAATTGAAAAATAAGAACTTCAATTACACAGAAATGTAGGATAAACACAGAATTAAGAAAATTGAAGAAATTCAGTAACATCTGCACAATAATGTTATTCTGTAGATATTTGAAGTTGGTGCTCAGGTGATGGTTATTATTCCCTAAAATGGATATATGGCATGATGATTTTTTAGACACCAACACATGTACATGGAGTAGTAATAAAAGTGTCTTGACCTCTACCTGCCAGGCTACCAGGCCTTTGCAGGGTTGCGTTGGCGTACAGCTCGTGGGAAATCTTGTAGGTGTCTGCGCCGATGTGATGCAGCATCCGCTTGGTGGGCGACAGGGTGGCGTAGCTGCCCACCACCGAGCTGAGCTGGTGGATGGGCGATGAGCTGTGGTTTCCACCCGGGGAGGCTGCCATTGGGAGAGGGGAGGAGGATCCAGCGGCACCCGACGCTACCATGTTGATGGGTGATGAGGTGCTGCAGGAGAAGTGAAAATGTCAGGATCTTTGTAACACTATGGCTCCATTTCCAACAGGTATTAACATGTGATCTGTGTTTAGTGATAGAGTGTGGTAGTGACATCCAAATAATTGGAAATATTATACTGATGCATTAAACGCATTACATATTTTGCATCTCTAGTATCTTATACAGAATTTAAAATGAAGTTCCTTTCTTTGTTCTGGCGGCAAAGCTATATGTGAACGACGGCATATGCAGTGACTGCGCCACCAACCGTCTGGGGTTGAACACTGTGTTTGTCAAAACTGTGCTTCAAAAGATTTATTTAAAGGTGAAGATTTATTGGTTAGGAGCACTGAACCGTCCCACGTCTGAAGACCATTGTCTGCTGGAGGAAAACTAACGGCATAAAAAGCTCCAGAAATGTCAATTGTTTAATAGTTCAATCAAATTACACTGTTTTCATAATAAAAAAAAAGTATGATGTTATATAGTATGATGTATAAGCAATGGGAACTAGCATGGGTAATACAAGCAGGGAGCCAGAAATCTCAGCACCAGGTGAAGTAACTGTTGAGTCACTGGTATTGATCAACAATCATATTGAACCTCTGCAGATATATTCTTCTGTGTAATGGGGCAGGTGAAATTGTTACATAATGTGCTCTCAACAATGAAGCCGTATTAAATTAACTGGGTCGGACTGAAATTTAACCAACCTGTAGGACTTGGCGAGTCGGCTGGGTGACTGTTTGGGCGAGGACACCCTCTGTAGTGTAGCGTAGCTGGGCATGTCAGTGGAGGCTGATCCCAGGCGCTGCAGCTTGGTAGGTGATCCCACCGCCTGCAGAGGGGAGCTCACGCGCTGGAATAGAGGAATTGTACATTATTAAAGGGGAACGTCACTCATTTTAAATATTCATCTACTCTTACTATAGAGTCATTCTTTTCTGAGAGATGGCTAACCTTCCCCTGAAGCTGGAAACCAGAGCGCCAGAGACTCTAATCTGCGATAATATCCTGATATCGAGTAATCAGCCCAGGAATGACCAAACTTACTGAAGCTGAAATGCCGCCAAAAGTTTCCTCAAAAATTATGAACATGCATTTTCATTTTATGCCAAATGAGGAAATAAGTTAATATTTGCAAGGTCTTGCAGTTGCAGAGCTTAAAATACAACTTTAAACACTCCATTAATTTGGATGAGACGAGCCAAGACATGCTGAAGTCAGGCTGCTGCCAATTCCTGACATACTGGAACAGTGCCGGTAAATCTGTTTAAATGAATTCAAATGTGATTAATATGGTGCTCTTAGAATCCTAAACTCTAAGCTCTGGAAAATGAATTAATCACAGTGCAGCACAAGAAGCAACAACAGACTAAATCATCACCTGAGAGGCCAAGATTTAATACAAGTTTGCTGGATTGTGGCCGCCCTGTTGATGGTTTTCTTGGCCTCTCAGGTGACTGCTGTGTTGCATTTACAGCATCTGCTGGTAGGAAATTCTGTAGGCTTGAAAGATGGCTCAGAAAATATTGTAGCTTGAAGCGTTTGCAGCTATAGTTGGTTTGGATTCACTGCATGTAAGAGCTGGTCACACCAGAAATGAACACAGCGAAGTTCATCTGCTCTAGCTAGTGAGCCATGAGTTACCATGCTAGTAAACTGGGAGCATGCTAGCGCTAGTCAGTTACAATATGTCTGATGCGTGAAAATTTTTTCTCTCATCCACCTTCTGCAAAGACCCCTACTCCGTATTTGATTGGTTCAGACCCTGACCATGACCCCAGTGACGGCTAGCCAATCAGAAGCAGAGCAGAGCGGGTGCAGACAAAAAAAAGTCACGTCTGACTTTCTTTCTGTTCGTTTATAGTGTGCTGTTTACATCCCCCTGACATTCTGTTATTATTTCATTCATTAAAGAAGAACATTTGTTTCCGAGCTAGCTAGCTAGCTTTGCATTAATTCTGACCCAGAGTCAGAAAATGGGCCAAAATGTAATCTTTATTTTAACTTTGTGTCAAACTAAATATATGACTTATGTCATGCAAATGACTCCTCATAGCTCTGATGTCTGATGGAAGTTTTCATGGATGTTTTCTTTGAATAAATTGGTCACCAGTGGAATCCTGTATTTCTGCTGTACATGCAAACAATTTAATAGCTGGGGCAACAGTGATTTTAGAGCCACATTGCGGTGTGGTGTTCAAGCTGTGTTAAGGATTCCACTAACAGTGTACTGAGAGGGCTGGAAAAAGCATCCGTTAGATGACAACTGAAGCATTACAGTGATCTATTCAGGGATTTGTACCTGTGCAGGCAAAGTGGCACAGGAGTAATACATGGATGGCCCGACAGTTGCAGATCCGCCCTCAGTGGGCATGTGGAAGGCGCTGCCATGGGCCTGCTGGGCAAATGAGTCTCTCTGGGACTGAGAAGGAGAGTCTGTTCCCACTAAATGAGCAGCTGCACGGCTAGATGTAACCTAGAGAGGAGACGAGTGTGGAGAAACATGGGAGAGGTAAGGGAGAGAGAAATAACATGTCAAGACACAAGCATGGAGGGAGAAAGGGAGAGGAGAAACAGGAAGGTAGCGGGAGACGGGAATGACGAAGCAGACGGGTGGAGAAGATGAAAATTAAGGAAAGAAATGAAAGAAGAACCCACTGATGAATTTATGTATGTGTGTGTGTGTGTGTGTGTGTGTGTGTGTACCTGGTTGTAGCTGTGAACAGCCCCTCCAACATGCCCACTGCGGCTTGTGACCGATTCGCCAAGAGTCAGCCCTTGGTTACTATGGTAACCGGCAGCTGCATAGGCATCCTGGTTATTGAGCTGCAAGGCGCTTTGAGACAGCAGCCCTTGTCCTGTTGGAGAAGAAAGAGAACAATTAAGGAAATATGAAAGGAAAATAAGTTTTTATCAGACGTTATTTAGACTGTGTGCTGAAGAAATCCTTGATGTCAGACAACAGTTTCTTTATTCAATAAATTCTATGAGAGAGAAAGAGACAAGAGAGATGACACGAGAGCTCATGCAGTTGAGGAGACGTGGTTTGGAACAAACTTTTAAACATTATCAAAAGCCACGTTAACACTCGTTTTCACTCCTGTCGAGTTGCTTTTATGTAAGTGTTTTCATTGACTTTTACTTCTGTAACCGTCTGTCTTTCTGTAAAGATTTATTCTGTTTGTGGCCTTGAAGGCGTTTTGTAACCCAGTTTATGTTCCTGCTTGTACATACAATGTATTTCTTTTTCATGGGAAAAGAGTGAATGTGAATACAACAAATATAACTGTAACAGACCTTGAAATGAAGAAAGTGAAGAGAAAAAAATGAGAAGAGATGAGAAGAGAAGCAAAAAGAAGCAGGAAGAAGAGAAGGAAAGACGATTAAAAGCTAAAATAGAATAAAATAGAATTCCTTGTCCTCTTTTTCAAGACACCCATTTGCTTTTTACCCACTATGTTATTCCAGCCTCTCATCACTCTTTTCCTGTCCTGCTCTGTGACTCTTAAATCTCACTCTGCTCCTGACCTCCATTTAAAAACACTTTTTTCTTCCTTTATTTACTGTCTCTGCCTCCATCACTTCCTTTATCGCTGTCTCTTACCCTCTCACAGTTCCACTGTCATCTGAAATCTACCAAAGATGATTTGGACAGACTTGCCAAGCTTATAGTGAGCTACCTTTAAGCTAGCAGCTGGTCAGCCCGTCAAGTCAGTCAGTTAGCAGCCCATAGTAACTGTTAATGAATCAGACTGTCTGTAACATCACATGGACGCTTTTCTAATCAAATATCTTTGGTTTGATGCCTTGGTTCTACTCCATTAACCTTTGTGCCAGCAGTCAATTTGTGAGAGTGGATATCATTTATTTTCTCTGGGTACATTATGTCAGATTGTCGTCAAACTCGAGTGTTCATGTCTCACTTTGTGGTAAGAAAACTGTAACAAATGATCTCTGGCTGACACTGTCACTGATTACCAGTAGGTTTACAGACACGCACGGTACACCCACAGCATAGTGAGATAAAACACTTCATTGGATCACTTAATTTATAGCATAGGCATGCAAACATGCTGTAATACATATTGTGCGCACAAACAGGCCGTCTGTGAACGACAGCAGACATACATGGAACAACAATGAATGCAGGCGACAGTAAAGAAAAGTGACAAAGCGTTTACAGGATGTTTTGCAGACTGTAAATCCTGCATTTCTGGATGGATCATAAAGTTTGAAGTGAGCTTAATTGAATCATTGGAGGAGGACGGGAGGGCGGGAGCAGCTTGTGAGAGAGCCAAAACTCTCTCATCCCTCTTATTAAAGTTGTTAAAACGTTGACGCAGCCTTGATTAATTCATTTTAGGTGATGATAGCAATGATGTGCATCATCAAAGGCTTTAATTACAGACATAAAACTCTTTGTTTTGTTTTTTTTTTACTTAAAATGTGAGATAAAATATAATGTCATTAGCATTTTGGTGCAGTAATGCATGAATTCACTAATAGTGTGTATACAGTATTACAGACACTTTTACAGCTGCTACATCTGTTTTCCTTTCTGGCAAACAACTTACTGCAGAGGAAATGTCTTCACTGCATTATACAAGCTCTAAATAGACTTATAATTTCCCAGCGTTCAAGATCGTTGACCCTCAAAGGAGTTCTTGAGCTGTCCTCCTTCAACAGTGCCTGTCACCTTTAATCTCTAACCCTAACCCTAACCCGATCCACCTTTTCGACAGAAATCTGAGAACAGCAGACGACATAAGGAGAAACTCTGAAGAAAGCGTGCTAGCGGTCAATATTCACTGCATGGGGGAGATAAAGTCAGCAGCTAACAGCAAATGGAGTCACTCTGGATAAGCGCACTGGAGAATAAAGCTGGACCAAAGTAGAGTGAGTGGCTTCTGTAGTTGGTGATTCTGCATTATTTAAAATGTGATATTAAGCTATAGGTGCTGGGAGAGTTTACTAGGTCAAGGCCTCCATGTCCACTATAAGCTCATCTTGGGTGAGTACACACAGACACACATATTAGCAATGGAAGTATTCCAGCCCTGTTTCAGAATAAATCACAAACTCTCACACACATGCACATAAATCCAGATGTTTGTGTATTAAGCCAGAGGATGTTTTCCACAGTTTCTGTTTGCCACTTTAGGTGTGTTTCATATGGGCAGTGGAGCCTTTAGGCAAGCGAATGGCCCCATAAATACATTATCACTCCGGTGGCAAACACTGAAAGCTCCACTGAATCCATCTAGGCTGAGTGAATGAGTGACGAAAAGTGAGTGTGTGTTTGTGTGTGTGTGTGTGTGTGTGTGTGTGTGTGCGCGCGCATGCGTGCGTGCGTAGGAAGAGGTGGGGGTGTATTAGCGTATTAGAAGCAAAGTAATGGGGTGCCATAAGAAGGCTCTGGCTGTGAATTTTAATACCTTTCAGAGTTGCATGAATGCATACACACACACACACACACACACACACACACACACACACACTTGCCTTACATCTGCATACCTGTGTGCATGTAGTTGTGTACTGCTCTGGCTTATTCATTCATCTCTCTTTCTGTCAAGCGAGCACACAAAAAGTTGAGTGGCTTTTCTTCCGCGTCGTGACCAGCGTTCTCTATTGACACATTTTAATATTTCATCAGTTGGCTATTTTTAGATACCCATCGGAGACATGTGCAGTCTGGAACAGACACACACACACACACACACACACACACAAATATACACAGCTGCGTGCACAGTTCCAAATAGCTGCGTACATCATAGTCACACATACACACAGATTAACATGCACACTGGTGAGCATCACTAGCATGAAGCAGCATGAAGCATGAAGACACAGTGTACTTTGCTGCTGTGTCGCACTAATCTGCTCAGCAGCTTGAGTAAAGCAGTGGGTTCTGCTGTTGCGTGTGTGTGTGTGTGTGTGTGTGTGTTTTGCAGGTGTATGCACCTTGTCATAAGCACCCTATGTGTGTAAAATGCTTCTTTACATGCATGTTTTTCTGAGTGTTAAATAACATCAGCATGCTTGTGTGCCAGATGGAAAATTTAACCAGACTGCTGTTTTTTTTTTTTTAAACAAATGCCAGTTGAGCGGTCACTGGCAGATGGTGGCAGATTTACCACTCCGATGTATTAGTAAGTTTTGAAACCAAAAAGCATGCTTCTCTTTTCTTGCCATCGGCCGACGATTTTGCCGAATTGTCACTAACAGATTTTATCAGCTGTAGCTAGTGAACTAATTCAAGATAACACCACGACCTGCTTTAAAACACCGACTGTGCCAGTAATTTTCAAACCAGCAGGATTTTTTTTTTTTCAGCCAGTAGTAAACACGTTTCTAATCAATGTTAGCTCCATGAATAGGTTGAAAAAGCTGTCCGTTTCCAGCTGACTTGTTTTCCGACAAAAAGACAGCATCCTTAGTTGTGCAAACAGAAACCGATCTTGTTGAGAGAAGTTCAAACCTTCTTACTTCCTCACCTCCATGCACCAGCCATCACTGCGTTAAGTGGCTGTGAATGTTGGATTGTCAGTTTCGTAACCAACAAGTGGTTCCACTGGGGTATACTGGCGCCTTAAACCATACGCCTGGCAAACGTCCCTGTCTCAGCTGGTGCTGGTTGGGGTGGCCGGAGTGTAAACCTCTTCCTTAAACTCTGACAGCATCAAAGACTGATAGTGGATGTGCTAATCCTGAACACGGGGTTGTTTTTATTTTAGTAACCTATAATCTGCTTGGTTACTATTGTAAAGTAGGTAGTAATCTATGTAGCTGTACATGCGTGTACTTACAATGATTGCAGCTTACATTACAGCAGATAAGAACACAGTTTGATTCCTTCCTTACATTGTTGCTCTCGTATTAGAAGAGCCACGACCCTCCAAACTCATCCTACAGCCAACATATGGTGAATACAAAAAGCTTGACAGGCCTGCCGTGTCTAGTTACGGTTGCTATGCTTTAATTGGACAATCATTGTTTTGGTCAGACTCTCTCTCTTTTTCTCTCTGTTGCTTCTTTTTCTGTTTCGCCCACTCTTTTTCTGTCTCCTTTCTTCCGTCTGTCTCTCGCTTGCACGTTTGTTTTTTTGTTTTTTTTTAGGTGGTTTTGTGGACTAGTCGGATGGTCGGTTACATAAGTGTTATTTAAGCATCGAATATATTAAACAGAATTATCATTCCTAATTTAGCATGCATGCCTGTGTATTTCTCCATTCCTCAGCGTGTTATTATAATTGTATGCACGCTTGTCTCTGTGTGCACATCTATGCCTTTATGTGCTGTATACGTCCATGTATGTGTGCGAGTGTGCTTCCCCTCCGCACTGTGAACAGCAGGCCAGCTGACGCCTCAGTGAGGATGGATTAGCATATCAAACTACTGGCACGACTCTGCATGTCTCCTGACAGCTACCTCACTCCCATGGGGCCGAGTATAGAAAAGACACGGGTATCATTCCTGTGACCCAATGAAAAAAAGATGAGTGGAGCATAGAGGCACAGGGAGATGTTCAGGATCTCACTGAGAGCTCTTAAAATAAAACTGCTTTGCACTCTTGAATAAAAACAACAAAATGACACCAGTAAAACAGTTTTTCCACTATCTCTTACTGTAACAACTGTTTCTGTCTAGCTTTTGCTTTCATCAATATTACTACATTAAAATCGATTGAACGACTATGTGTAAAGTCGAAGGAATAATCGCCTGATTCTGCAGCCCCTCTCAGCTCTATGAACTCATTGTTTTGCTGTTACGGCCTGAAACTTTATTGTTTTGGTTCATTTATTCTGTTGCCACAGATAAATCCACCATACGCAGGTAGCGTATAGTGGCAGGTAGCCCAGAACCAGACAGCACACAGACGAAGCTAGCAGCTACCTGGTGAAGAATATAGTAGATAAAGAGCCAGATTTTCTCCCAAGGTGTTGGTGGAGGCAGCAAAATGGAGTGTCGATGCTTCTTTGAGTGGACAGAAAACAAACTCCATATGAATACTAATGTGTCTTTAAATAGGTACCATGCTAACATGTTAGCATAATAACTTTACGTGTTGATAATATGTTGTTTTCAGCTTGCTACACTGCCCCCAAGTGGCCAAATAAACAATTAAATGGTTGGTGATTACTGACCAAATTAACAAACAAAATTGTAAAAGGTTTTGCTACTGTATTACTGACTCACAGAACTGATTTAGATTATATATGGTGTTGTTGCATTTGTTCTTCTATATGCTCAATGTCTGGAAACCCTCGGACCAAGGAAACATCCTCTCAAACCAGAGGATAAAAAAAACCTGTGATTGTATATGTTTGGAATAAATTAATTAAATAACTGAATAGTTAGCATGAGCAAACTGACAAAGAAAATGAAATGTTATTAATAGAAAATCCAAAGAAAAAGATGTAATCATCCTGGACAAGTGACCCAGTTCTCAGGGATTATCACTCTTATAATTAAAATCATTTCATTTTGTCTACTCGCAGAAAATGGTGAAATCTGATGAAAGGCTACATCTTTTTCAGCACTGGGGTAGAACATGCCAATTAGAACAATTGGAAGTAATTTAGTTAAAAAGCTAAAAATCGAGGCTCAATTGTCTTCTTTTTACAAATGAAGGACTACACACACTCCTTTCAGTGCCATGTTGCTCACTATGGTGTCATACAGCAAGCTGGTTCTGTCAGTTCACTCACATTCAACAGGTTAATCAGCCAAAACCTGGACACTCCAGCTCTGCAGAATATCCATCCCTGCTGCTCTTTGATTGCATCTTAACTATTCTCTTCCATGCTATCCTCCTTGGCCGTCTCAGCAAAGAAAATACCAGGAGAAATAATTTTCTCATTCTGCTTTAAAGAAAAAAACCCATCTTCATCATAACATCAGTCTTACTGTCTCCTGTAGATGTGTCCTGCGAGTCCAAGATGCCCGATTCCTGGAGTGATCTGATACAAGAGTCCACCAGCTCCAGGCCTGTCGTCAGCTCCTCCTCTATGTCTTTCTGTCCGTCTGCATGGGTAGAAACACACATGATGGGAAACGAACAGAGTGAGTGGAGTGGAGAGAAAAACACAGCAGGTTCTTCTTCTTCTGCGACCTCCAGACTGCTGTCAGGGTTAACTCACTGTGGAGGGCTTTTAAAGGTACTGTCCAGCTCAACCTGTACCTGTTTACATCAACCAAAGCTTGTGATAAATACATTTGATGTATATTCAACAACAAGGCTTATAATGTCCTATAAAAGTGTTTCTTACATTCTCTTCTGTCTATTCATATACACAACACACAGTTTGTGGCGTGTTGATAATATGTGGACATACAAACAGAAAGAAAAAAATCTGTTGCATAATTCTTTTCTTTCATAAAAAAAAATATCCCATAACATAAATACTATCACTGACATACACATTGATATCATTTCAGAGTTCCCTATTAATCTAACAATATATGGTATGCTAGCTAAGACTTACTGACAACAACAATAGCCTGTAAATAAAGACAGAAGAGTGAGCACAACTTCTATATTATAACTATACTTTTACATAACGACATATGAACAGTTACTGCCTCAAGGCTCTCATCATTTCATTTGTATTGTGGTTTGGTGGCACACATTCCCACACATGTGACTGACACAGTGAACCCTGAAGCTCCAGGCTGTTTTGCCTGCTTTGCCCGGATGATAATCCAGCAGGCTGACACGTACACACATACACAATTTTTTTTTTTCTTGTTTATCCTTCAACACTGTAAAACTAATTATTATTTAGCTGCTGATTAGCAACTGAAACAAAAGGCCACACTCACATCTCATCACAGAGCAGTATGTAAGGGTGAAACCCAGGTCATGGGCGTCGCCTTGTAGTTAGCTACCGGGCAGTTAGTCTGTCCGAGAACGGCTGATGCCATACCCGGCATCTTCATTTTAGAGAAGGCTGCCAAGTGGGATAAAACCTTACAAATGAGTCTTAGAAGCAACATTAATCTCTTATTGAGAGAGAGAGAGAAATGGTTATAGTGGAGGCCTTAGTAAGTGGATTAGTGAGTCCAACTTTATTGACTTCAACTGATGCAATTGTAGACTGATGATGCTATTGGTTTTCAATGCCGTCAGCAGCATTACAGTGGATTTACCCTCAGCCTCACACAGGACAAAACTCATTTTTAAACCTGTTTGATCCAGAAGTGATGGGTTTTTAATGGTATATGAGTGATGGCTAGATCTAAAGGTCTGATTGGAGTAAGGAAAGGTTTTCCTTTTTCAAGACAGAGTATTAGATTTAGTCTGTCTGAGGACGTGCGGTTGAGCTTTGGCGTAGCAGATGGATAAAGACCACGGCAGACACTTAAAAAGCCTTGAGTATGAAACGTTGGGCTTCCTTCTGTTAGTCGACTCTTTGTTAGCAGGGGTCACCAACTTTGCACTCAGATAATCAATCTACTCTTGACACTGCATAGTCCTCAACATGACTGACAAAGAGGGAGAGAAGTGTCTTGATTTGACTTTCAAATCTTCTAAAGGCCTCACACCCATTGATTCTTGCTGTCCTTTATGGAAAACACTTTCCATCTGGCATCACCAAACAGGTTCGACTAAATTCTGAGATTTTTATTTGCAAATGATTTTTTGACCTTTACTCAGCTGTCAGGAGGGGCGACGCATGGTTGGGGAGTTTGAGAGAAAATGGTTTTTGTTTCAACAGTGACTTTTTCTGTGCAGAGAGTGAGTTTGATTGGCCATTTTAACTGCAGCAGACACCGTAGGTGTTGTACAGGATTGAATCAATATATTGTAAATTCGCAATGGGGGAATTTTACAATGACTACCAAATGTAATAAGCACAGTCAGCAGTGTACTGTGCTGAAATGCAAACAATAGAGGACTAGACGAAATGTTTAAGAGGAAATATTACCTTGGTTGTTCCAGCGAAATTTCTCATCCGTTGAGCTGCAAGAGACAAACAACAGAAAGCAAACAGTGTTAGAAATATGAGCGAAAAAATACATTTTACAGCATGTTTTGTTGTTAGTTTGTGCCTCAGCTCGCCAGTCTTGTACTATAACAGCACTGCCATCAGTCTCACATGCTGTAGGCCATCTTTTTCCCATCAATGTTCACCTTGCAGTAATGTTTAATAAAGCTGGAAAAAAGAGCAGGTTTGAAGAGTTTTATATCACAGTGCATCTGAAGGATGAGAAACCGTAGCGTGTTGTGGTTTGGGAGAATACTCTAGGACCTTGGATAACATCAGAACTAATGATGCTACTAAAAGGTACATTGTTGTCAGGCTAAAAACAAGAGTGTTTCTTTTGGAGAGACAAGGATTTCTTCTGACAACAATGTTATCCTTATTCTGCCATAGAAAAGATTTCAAAGAGCAAAAAGGGATTTGAGATTTTAAAAAAAAAAACTGTTTCTAAAAGAGATGTAAGAGGCTGCTTAGAAAGAGGAAACATTTATAACAGTGGAAATTGGAAAACAAATACGACAGTGTACCAAAACGGACCAGAAAGCACAAAGAAATATATTCCATACACACTTTAGTAATTGTATTAATAATGGAAAACACAGTGATTATTTGATTAATGTTTCAGTTTATAGGCCTACTGTAGATGTCAGAGTGTTATTACTCTCGCTGGGTCCACTCATATGAAAACACTGTTCTGGGTATTACAAGGTGTGTCATCATTGTCTGCACCTGTCTGCAAGTGTCTACACATAGGTATGCGTTGGAGGGCATTAGGGAGGCAACAGGTAGTGAATATCCACATGATCAAACAGCACTTTGAAGACGGATGTTGCTTTATGTAACTAAGATTGGTGAGCAAGGATTAGTTTCATTTCTTATGAATTAATCCTTTAATTTGTAACAGGAAGACTGTGTAATTTTAAGGTTACACATTCAGAAAAGTGTTCACCAGTTAATGTTTGTTTGGATGTAAACTGTGAATTCATGTCAGTAAGATTTCATATTAACCTAAAGACTGGACAATTATACACTGTAAACACCCATTATTTAGGTTGCATTTTATCTATGTTTAGCTTGACTGGCTGACGGTAACTGCAGATCATTCCAACCAAGCTAACATAGCGTTAATCTGTAAATTGACTACAGGCACAGGACATGTACGCAACATGACAACACGTCAGTGCAGCACGACCTTACACAGTAGCATACACTGGTAATAGTTTTGAGACTCTTTGGATAAAAGCATCGAGTTGTGTTCACTGCTCCTCTGATTAGCACGAAGCACTTGATTTGAGATTTCCCGGGAAGTGACGGCTCCAATTTTGGGGCTCTTTGAATCAAACAGCCTCGAGTGAGTTGAGTGCTGCATTCGAATGCATCTCACAACTGCGTCGGCCTCAACCGTCGGATGACCACTCGTTAACAAGATAGTGCTGATCAAAAGGTTGGTCACATGTGTTGCATGTGAGCCAAAGCAAGGCTAGCTGTTAGCATCCACTCTTTATGCTAAACTAAGCTAAACGCCTGCTGGTTTTAAAATAGCACAAACATGAGTGGTTTCATTTTCTCCTGTGTGTTTCCCAAAATGTGAAACTATTACTTAAAGCCATTTGCTGATGACACTTATGTAAATGTATCATCATTGGTGTTTCTCAAATATGACCAATGACTATCAGGTAGCAATATTCTCTCTTGTCAATATGCTGCATGAGTAAAAATATTGTAGATATTAATACCTCTATATCTGTAGCTTGAAGCCGTCATACACAAACCTAGCAACAAATGCTTTTCAGTCCCTGCGGACACAGAACAGGTGCTATTAAATCATCCCATTGATTACCTACATATGTGTGTGTGTCTGTGTCTGTGTATGACGGATGGTGAGGGGGAGCCAAGCGGTACATGTTAATGGGACCCTCTGTCAGCAAAGCAGATTCCTCATTTATCAGGCGTTATTATACCAAACAATACACCCCCACACACACACACACACACTAAACAGCACACATTTGCTACACAAAGGAGGGACACACAAATGAAGAAAGGTGTCTTGGAGGATGGAGTGTGTTTACATCAGACCAACACCTTGGATGGAGCACTATGATGAAGATTATTATCACTAGTCTGAGTTCAGACAGCCAGTACTGATGACAGAGGATGAGTCGATGTTTTCTTTAAAGACAGACTGGCCCACATAATCTTTTCATGCATTTGCTGGTGTCAAAACGTTGCCGTGCTACTCTTGAAAAATCCCAAGTAGAGGCGAATGTGTGTTATTTACTAATGCCCTGGATGTGATGCAGGTAAAACTAAATTCAAACTGAGTGCTCGCATAGAAACCTCACTGTAAACTATGAGGAAAGAAGCCAAGTGGTGTTCTCATCGAGTGGTTACATCAGCAGGCAGTGGTGGCTAGAGTAAATGAAAACAGCACCCAAGCTAAAGTATAGTTACTTTACTGTAGTAGAAGTAAAAGTAGTCGGAGTAAAAGGTTCCTGCAAAACAACTACTCTTAGAAGTACAATTTAGTTTAAAGAAAATACTCAAGTAAATGTATCAGTAGATGCAACAGGTAAAGTACCCACCTCTGCCAGCAGGGGTTCGATCTGGAATAATAATAGTCTAGCTTTAGATTTCTTTTCGAGCTGGGAGAATATAGGACTTTGTTCATATTATGGGGAGGATGGAAAAACACCAGAGCAGACAGATTGGGACCAAATAAGAGCAGAGTGAGAAAAGAAGGGAAGAGAAGATGAGAGCAGACCACAGAGGACAAGAACAGAATTGGATTAGGTTATAACAGAATAGAGAATAAGATAAACTAGACTATACTGGAGAACAATCCCTAACACATCTGAACTGGCCTATGAGTCAGAGTCAGGCTGTGATCACAAATAGAGCTCAGACCTCTCTTCTTGTATCTGACATGCAGCTCAAATGAAGGTCAGTCTACTGCTTTAAATCAATGAATTAGCCAATTAGTCAATCATGCCCACTGACAGAGAATTAATCACCGTCAATTTTGATATTCATTATTGATCCTCCAACTTTAAAACTCGACTGCACTACTACCCTCCTCATCCTAAAGTTTCTCTCCGCCTCCTCTCTGCCCACACAAGCTGTTCCTCCTCCTTCCTCCTCCTCCTTCCTCCTCCATCCTCCTCCTTCCTCCTCCAGGCCACCAGGTACATCTAATCAGACCTCAGTATCTGAAACAGCTCATTGACCTCCTGGCCCAGGAAACTCAAGAGTGTTAGTGTTTTTTCCAATCAAATCTCCACGGTGCATCAATGCGATGTGACAATATAATTAGTGGACCGGGAGAGAACTAACTGACAGTGTGATCAACTCGCCTGCTGCAGGTCGCGCTGCGGCACGGCACTTCATCACCACTAATGATATAATGCTGTGTGTATGTGTGTAGCTGTGAGCGTGGCTTAGTTTGAATGTGTGAATACAAGATGGCACAAACATGGTCTCATGTGCATCGTGTTCAGAACGCAAACATTTGAAAGTAGCTGGAGACCACAGGAGCACTTTAGATAATGGAGAAGGCAGCCTCAATGTATTATTTAATATTCATTCTCTTCTTCTTTTGATATGCACACAATCCAAACCTATCAATACACCAATAGGTGTACTTTGCTAACTTTTACTGGCCTACCTCATACGAATTGCCCAAAAAGAGATCATCATCAGCAGCAGAAGCTTACAGTTAAAATAGCATTTTTGTTTTACAGGACAATAAAAGTCCTTGGAGCTATAAAACCTAGCGCTACTTGACAAAAAATTGCACTGTATGACACATTGTCTCATGTTGACTGCTACCATTTTTGGACCATAATATGAATCTTTACAAGCAAGATGTCAAGATGAGGGTACATTTGGAGCTATAATTCAAATTAAAAGTTAAAAAGGAAGTTTCTATGGCGATACTTGAGCCCAGTTATGACTATTTCAGTTAAAAGCAACACTTTGTAAAGCTGTTATTTTCAGTCTGATAAAAGAGCAGATGGGAAGCTTAATGCTCTGTAATTTCAAATAATGATCGACTCCTCTTGAATGTTCTGACCTGATATTTTCAACTGCTTTAAAAGGTGCATATGGGGTATTTGGTGCTATTTCTAGAGGAAAATGGGTACAAATCAAACCACTACTCTCTGATCACCTCATCTCACTTACTGGTTCGCTACATGAAGGGACTGGGGGGGAAAAAAAAGAAGCGAGAGAGAGGTAGAAAGTGAAAGTGGGTGTATAATACAAAGAGAGAGGGAGGGACAACAGATGTGAGAGAGAAAGGGAAACACAGAATATGACAGACAGAGAGAGAAAGAGGAGAGAGCTCTGCTGAATCCAATGAGTGGAGCTTAAAAGAGCGAATGCCAGAGATAGCAATGAAAATCCTGTCATTTTATCCACCCAATAAACACGTTCTGAACCCATTCCATATAATTCATCTATTTCCATGCCCTGCATATTATCTGTTATCTATGCTGACCACAATGGACGGTCCTCTTGTAGACAGAGCTGGTAGATAATAGAGGAAAAACAGAGAAAGGACCACAGATCCACACTTTTATCCACACTCTCATCACAACTCCAGACGTTGCACTTTTGAAAAGAAGTTCTAGTCATCTAAATAAAGTTTGCATTAGCATGAATATGTTTATTATGCTCAGTAGTTCTTCTGTCACTATTAAAAGAAAAATATAGACTGGCTTTATGATTCCAAAAAGGCTCATTGATATTCATTCCCTTTGACCATCAGTCACTGCTGCTTAACTTTGCTTCGCACATACTCAGACTCATATTAATTTGCAACGCCAAATGAGGTAAATTGTGATACAAAAACGAGAACCTAAATAAATAAGTGGAGAAACATAAAGGGGAGACACGTCCATACATCAGATGCTATGGCCTTTAAATTTTCTTCTTTGTTTCACCTTTAATTTGTCACTTGCTGTTAATTTCTACACATTTTTATGATCAGCCTGAAGAAACGAGGCTCAGATATGACAGTTCAGTTCCTCTTTATGCAACTGATACACACTGCAAAAGGAGTTAGAATGAGCAAAACTGCTTATCATTTTATTCCTTGTAGTTCATAACATATATCTTGTTGATGCTTTTTTTTATTTTTTATTCAGTGTTCAATTTATGTGTTTCCACACGTACTGTAGTCTATACGCCATATTACACGTACAATAAAGCATATAAGCCAAAGTCATATTTAGGAGAAACCTGAATATGACAGCTATGGAGCTGAAAAAACTGACGTGAAAAACATCTGTTGCTACGGTAAAAGTGCAGATGGACAAACATAAACAAGATATGATCCCAAATGTGTTATGCATACTCTGTGCATGTTAACACTCTCAGCACTGTGGACTAGCAGAAAGCCGCTCTGCCACAGAGAGCTGTGTGTAAATATCAATTTTTTTTTTTTTTTTCCTACAATGGGAACAACAGGAGTGTTGCTGTCAAAAGCTCCAGAAAAGCAACCATATAATGCAACACAAGACAGGCAATACCGCAAGCTGAAATGACTTCAAAGAGACCCATAATTCACTGGCTGGTCCCAGTGGGAGCACTGACTATAACACATGGCTTGGCTTTGAGCCACGTAAACAATAAGTCCGTTGATATAAGTGCACCTTTTGTCCAGTTTTTCCATCCTACAAACTTCCACAGAAAATCTCAACTGATGATGTTTCGTGGTTGATATACAGATTTTTGTCTGTAAAAAAAACAACTATAGGTTTACTCTTCAGGTGCTTTCATATGGTGAGCTGTTACTAAAGAAACCAGGTCAAGAACAAAGCAAGAGCTAATTTACTCAGTATCTTTGTGACAAAGTGGGTGAGAACACAAAATGTATCCCTCATACACTGCAATGTATTTCTTTCCGTACTTGTCATTTGTTTATTTGTACCTATACTGTATATGTGCTTTCACATCATTTCCCAGGTTTGTTTGTGTTGTTGTCTTTGTTTGTTTTAATGATTTAATCATGAATAAGAAAGAGACACCTTGTGAGAAATATGGTTCTTCCTTGATAGACTGGACGGCCTATTTAAAAGGTGAGAGTTGTTGGTTCTGTGGAGAAGAAGAAAAGTAGATAGCTGTGTAGCTGTGTAGCTGTGTAGCTGCGTAGCTGCGTTGCGGTGTAGCTGCGTCGCTGTGTCGCTGCGTCGCTGCGTAGCTGTGTAGCTGCGCAGCTGTGTAGCTGTGTAGCTGCGTCGCTGTGCAGCTGTGCAGCTGTGCAGCTGTGCAGCTGTGCAGCTGTGTCGCTGTGTGCATATGGTCAGGCTTAAGTTTGGTGAGTTAAGTTTGAGTCAGTGAACAAGTCTAAATCTGCCTTCCATCTCCTTCCTTGATGATTTGGCTAAGTGTCCTGTCAAAATATATACAGTACCTCTTCATCAACGGAGAACAAACTGCTTTTATCAATAAAAACCTCTCGTAGCAACAGTAACTACGCATATTACTTATATATGTTAAGTTACTAAACAATTCCACTTCTTTAAAGAGTAAATTGTCACAAAATCCAATTTTCCCACTTTGTCTTTTTTAAGTTAGTAAATGATATGAACATCAATTGATTTTGGTGCCAATCTACAGTGTTCATTGCCTTTTTTTTCCAATAGAAATTCCTCTCAGAAAAATCAGTGACATTCAATTTCCACTCCATGCCCCCGAAGTATAACATCACATTAATTTTGATCATGCGGAACGCCTGCCTATCAAGACATAAAACAGAAATCACGTCATTCTCCATTGTCTGTATTTTCTAAAGCCTTTCTAATATTTGCTAGTTAAACAACTACAGCTCTGGTCCACCATCTTGGTTTCAATGAAGTTGACTTTTTTTTGTCTTTCACTTCAAATGATTATTCAACTGCAAATGTTTGCTCACTTTGCAGCACTGCTGCTCTCTGGATGAGAAAGCATGTTTTTTTTTGTTTTTTTTTTAATGTCTGAAGAGGTTAAAGTTAAAACAAGTGTGAAGTATCTCTTTAAATTACAACCCACTCTATTATGATAAGAGATGAGATTAAAGCAGGGTCATAGCAGCTACCTTTAGTGTACACTGGTAGGGATTGGATGTAGTTGATAGCCTCTGTGGTGGAGCTAATAAAGCGGGGCTAAAACAATACATCAAGAGCCTATTACAGTGCAGAAATCCAGTAGTGAAGTCTGACTTACAATCAGTCCTGCAGGATACTGATTTAAGACCAGCCTGGAGTGATAACTGAGTCCATGTGGAGCATGCGATATACATGTGAGCCTTGAACACTTAATACTGTACAGGAACAGTAAGAGTACCAAGACACCCTGAACCATTCCCCACTGTAGACCTTAAGAGAATACAGATGCAGCCAGAGTACATGCTGAGTCCAGGGATGCAACTATTATTGAAATGTGATGACGGCATGAATCTCCTGCTGCTATAGGTAGCAGTCAGACATGGCCCATCAGCCAGCCAAGGGAAAAGCCCAGGCACATCCTAGGGACAGCTATTGTGGACCTTTAATTACAGTCTGAGCTGGAAGATGGAGGATCCCGGTGCGCTCTGTAACTACATGCTCTATCTCTCCCGCTCACCTGAGTTTTACCTAATTACGCATTATGTTGGAACAATAGCTAACTGCTGCTGCTTTGTCTGGGTACTATCTAGTTTGGTTGTATCTCATATCTCAAGAGACAAAAGAATTTGTTGAACGGGTTGAAAATGTCAACAGGCTCGGTAGACTGTTGCTGCTTAGAGACTGGCCGCGCAGCGCATTATGTATGGCAGGAATGAGAAGGGAGACGATCTTTTAATGAAACGCTCACGCCTTTGTGCCAAGCAGGCATCTGTCTCGCTGGAGTGTCCTCCGAGCAAGACCCTGAATCCCAAGAACCTGTCCTCTGAAGTCACTGTGCAAAGGGAGAGTTTCTCCTGTGTTGTCATTAGATTTGACCACAGAGTGAATTCAGCTTTCCCTTGAGACTGTCCTCACTAAAACAAAAACAAAAAAAAGACACAAAAAGACAACAGCATCGGCCGTTTGGTCAAACACTTAATGTTCACGGGCCTCCTGTGGCTGAGAGAATAATGAAAAGAAGTGCAGATGTAGGTGGATGATGTCAGGGAGGTGGTTGGGGTGGAAAGTTGGGTATAAAACGTCTATGACTCACACTAGAAACTGCTCTATGTGTTCTGTCTCCAGCCGACAATCTGAGTTTCTTTTAACCATGACCACAATCTTTTATAGTTTTAACAGTCATATGTGACAAGACTTGTTTGATTTTTGGAAAAATTAAACTTGTTTCTTTTGGCGATAAGTTGACAATACGACTTTCCCAATATGAGTTAGTTTTTTAGCAGAGGGGATGAACAGCGGAGAAAGTCTTGGTGAGATTTGATAATGCTGGTCGCCAGCAGTGCTGCAGCAGATTGCAATCACCACAGAAAAGAACGCTAGCTGAACACGCAGCTCACAGTGTCTGGCTGCGGCTGATAATATTTTTAGTGAAATTCTGCTCGTTTTTAATAAAAAAGCTCAGTGTGAGCTTCCAAACTGGAGCTAGGACGGTGAAGGTGAAGGGAGATATCAGTCTCGCCTGGATCTGATGTACGAGAATTCAGGCGAGGTGGAGTAGAGCTTCATTTTCCTCCTCTGTGCCATCAGGAGAACGGGAGAAACACGAGACCCTTTGAAGCGAGTGATTAAAGCGCAGCGGGATGAGGCGCAGCTCGCCATCTCTGTTACTCCATCCACATGCTCCAAACAAATGGTTGGAGAGAGAGAAAGAGAGAGAGGCAGGGCGACACAGAGGGGGAGAGAGAGAGAAGCAGAAGTCTCCTGTGACCCGCTAAATTGGTCAGATTGACTTCCTAGTCTGCCGGCGTGGGAGGCGGCCATTTTGACTCAGGGCCAGAAGTTAAATGAGAGGCGAGGAGGAGGACATGTTGGTTCTCTGTGTGAGACCAGCCAGTCTTTACAGAACCATACCGCGAATCGCCCAGAGACAGATAACGTCTCTGAAGGTGTCTGTAGACATATTTTGTGTGGAAGATAAATAAACCACATGTTAAAACAGCCGATCAGTCAGGTTTTCTCACGAAGAGACGTATAAAGAAATGTTTCTTGATGTCAGAAATGATTGGCTGTGATAAAACTCACAGTGCTGTACAAAGCATGACTACAGAGTCTCAGAGCTGCATGTTCCGTCATCTTCGTCAGCTGATGTGTGCTGACTTCAGTAGGGCAACACTCACGACATCTCCCCTCCTATTCCAGTTATCGAGGGCCAAAATATTGAGCCTGTCAGGAGAAATAAGTGTGTCTGTCAATAGACAGAAGAAAACCTGCCTCTGGGATAACTGATCTATTTATGAAAAACAGCAGTGCTACAGGAATCGAGGTTTTGTCTCATAATGGGCACGGTATTTCAACTCTGTTGATATCATTCATGTAACAAATTCAGACACACTGTCTTATCTGCTGCGCTTAGAAGCATAAATGCCACTTTAACGAAAGAAAATATATCTCAAGCTGCTGCAACAAGACACAGAGTTTTACATTTCTGCCGGGAGTTTGTGTCCCTGACGCTGTAGAGCTGCTGCCTGGACAAGTTCCCCTCAAAAAATGACACTGCCAAACAGTGTATATATCCCTACTGTTAGAGCTTTAGTAGCTCTGCACTGTGGTATTTTCCTCTCTCTGGATTGATAAGTCAAAGCTGTGGCCATCAGCTCTCTGGCCGGCCAGTAGGCTGATGATGTCAAATCAATTTGCCGGATTTGGACTTGGCTTCCGCACGTCTCCTTATCAGTATCGATCGGGTCCAGACAAGCCACTTTACTGGATGGCAGACGTCCAGTGCTAAATTAAGGAAAACATCAGTTTGTAGCCAAAATAGCTGACTATTTATTCTCAGTCCCATTGTGCTGCTGCTGACTCCCAGGTGTGCTCGGCTTTAAAAACTGTCATGATTGCAATTTAAGGAATTAAGTTAATTAACTCAACAGTTCGTCTCACAGAGTGGTGTATGGTTTTCTCATTCGCTCCTATTCTCCGAAGGTGTGACTGAGGCAGTCTGAATTGGCAAGGAGTCACTTTAGTTTGTGTTGTCAAACTGAGCCGTGCCTGTGAGGCAGCCGGAGGAGAAGTTCACCAAGTGAGAGTGGAGTTGCACACTTTATTTACACTCCAAATAATGCAGCAACATAGTGAAAGAGACAGGAACTCAAGAGAAATATTTCCTGCTGTCTCTACTTTCTGTGGGCAGAGAAGCATCTACGTGAACATTTTAGAGACATTTCTCCATTCTGGACAAAAGGAGAGAATCTGGGAGAGTGAGGATGTTGCAGCTTGACCGTTTGCCTCAATAACTGGGTGTTTAATGCTTAATGCATATGTGAAGAAAAAGTTCGTAAACACACAGACAACGTGAACGTGTGTTTACTGCCATCAGAAGTAAACTGTGGTAATTATTTTACAGTTTTTGTAACTTTAGATACTTTGCACAATACATCCCATTGATTTTAGAAAATCAAATTAGGTTTAACACCACTCGATACAATGCAATCCAATACATCCTCAACACTAGTTACAGCCTCCATAGAAGTAGAGTAATTACCACAGAGTTGAATCAACACCTCTCAGAAAGTGTTTAGTGCAGTTAGTCTGTAATGCTACAACGTGTGTGTGTGTGTGTGTGTGTGTGTGTGTGTGTGTGTATGTGATTGTGGACTATGAAGGTTTTCATTGGAGCTTAGCTGTGACAGTTCTGTCTCTGTTGTGCTGGCAGATCAATAATATAGTCGCAGATGACTGTACTGGGAGCCAGTTAGCCACACACACACACACACACACACACACACAAGGGAGTGTGACAGACAGAGCGGTGGAGGATATTAGGCTTATTAAGAGTGTCTGGGTCTCCAAGTGACTCATGCTAACTCAGTGTGTGTTTGTGTGTGTTTGCAGGCAGGTTAAAGGGGCTTAACATGAGAATGCCTCCTGGCTCATCTTATTATTCCCTCACCCTCTCCCTCCACCACCTCCCTTCCTCCTTTGCATCCATGTTACCTCCCCATTTCCGTCCCTGTCCTTTTTTTTTTTCTTCAACCCTCTGTCCTCTTTTCTTTTGTCTCTGCTCCTCACTTGTCTCTGCACCTCACTGTTTCCCTTCTTATTTCCTAAACTAACAGACTTTCTCCAGCTTCTCATTCCTGACAGCTTTGGAAGGATTTAACTCAAAATGATTTACTCTGGAAATGTGGATGTCAATGAGGGGTCACCACACTGTAGCAGAAAACTATGATTCACTTTAAGTGATAAAAGATAAAGAGCTAAAATCGCCTGCTCTAGTACGAGTACTGATTTGCTTAAAATGAATTTGTGTGTAAAATATGTACTCTATTATATTATATACTGTTTTTAAATGCATTTTGATGACCAGGGTAGAGGTAGAGTTAGCACTACAACACTGCAGCTTGCAAGCTAATCTGCCATCATTTGTTTTGCTGGCTGACCTCTTTTGGCTGTGTATTAACACAGATTAAAATGATCACTATAGACCCCGCTGGCTGTGTTGTTTTATGAGGATTTATAAAAATGTTACAATGAATTAGTGATTAAATATCTAGTTTCTACAATGAAACGGTACTGTTTCATCTTATCTGATGTTTCTCCATCAACAGTTCAACACATTAAAGAATCTGAGGGAAATTTCTGTGATAACAGAACTGTAACAAAGAAACTAGAGAGTGACCGAATGGGATCCTTGAATGTAGCTTTCGAAAAGTTATGCTTGCAAACTTTGTAATTATTTTTCCCTCATATTCATCATTTTTTTTACATTTGAATACCTCTGCATTGATTATATTCAAATTAAAGTGACAAAGTGTTGCTTTTCCAACACTAAAACACAAAACATTTTTAGTTATTTCTCAAGAACAGTTGTGTTGCGTTTCTTCACTGATTAACCAGCAAGGCTGGTCCTTTGTTTGCTTATTTTTTATCAAAATTCTGCTACATAACTGGCTAACTATCTTGTTACATCAATGAAAAATAACAAAAACAAAACCAACTAAATAATTGGGATAAGTTTGACTACAGTTATAAATGAATGATGCTTCAACTGACACTATATTTGTGATAATTTGGTAAAACACTCGATATGCGATAGGATATTGTCTTTTAGTGGTACATACTCTCAAATAAATGTCTAATTAATCAAATCACGACATCCCATCTGAACATAGTGTCCCTAAAGCTGAAGGTCCCAGGACATTCAACCATATTTTTCTGCAATGAAGTAAACAATATGCATTATATTCGTCTATATTAACTCTCCGACCAAAATAACTGTTCCCCATCACTGAAAAAGACAAAATCATTTTCTATTTCCACCGTTGCAGCTGAAATCACAGTGTGTGAAATTGCATCAAGTCTACGGCTAAATAAAAGCCGTCGCCATATTATTGTGTACATGTCTGGAGCGAAGTGCATATTTTTCCAGACACATGTAAGTAATATAACAACTTTTAGAAACTTGACGATAACGCAGATTAATTTCAGCTACATTTCAAACGTGTGCATTTCCCTTTTACAACGCTGCCTCGCTCTGTTCTCCCTCTCACTTCATGATCAACAGGGAGGTCACACCAGATTCTGACCTTCTCCCTTTTTCTCCTCCTCTGCTCCACATTCACTTGGCTGGATCAATAAGCAGAGTTCAGTATTGATCACACCAAATGCTAGTGTTTAAAATGTAACTTGCACCGTCCTTCCCATTTCCTCTGCCTCCCAGATCAATAGCAGGAACACACGGAGGAATCTACCACCGCCATCGTCAAGCACTCCGTCTTCTCTCGATCAATGAAGGTTTAAAAAATGACCGTCCCCATCACTTACACCATCATCAACAATTATCATCATTGTCTTTTAGTACATCTGAGCTGATGAAGATAATGTATAATACCCAAACAAATAACAGAGCGCTGGGTGTAAACATGACTTCACCAGGATTATATCAATATCTACATGTGTCTTCTTTCCTTTCTTTTTTTTTTTTTTTTAAATGTAATCATTTTAAACTTTTAGAGCCTTTTCAACTTTTCAAAATACCAGACAGTTGACCTGAGTTGTAATCAACATTCAGGGACGTTGACTGAAAGATAGTGGCCTTTAACTAAAACTCTGTCTGCATTTCATCCAGGCACAACAATGGCGTACCCATTCAGAGCAGTGGCATTTAGAGAGGAGCGCGTAATGCGATCCCAAGATGATGCAGTTTATGGTCACGATAGAGAGACGAGTCTAACATGTCCAACCAAAAAAGTTCACTGCAGTCAATTGAATCTTGGAAACATGAAGATACACGTAGACAAAAATCCTAAATCTTAATAACAAAATCTAAAGTGTGTTTTCATAACAGTGAATCTGAAAAGCGACAGTACTGAATTAAAGCATTAGTAATGGCTCAAACTAACATTTAGTATGTGCTATATGCTAAACTTCAGGTAAGGCTCTTTTTAAGATAGTAGAGAGATTATGGTATTTAACCCTTGTGTTTCGTTGAAACAGACTTTATTTCTTCACTGTTAAGGCTGATGCAGAGCCTGTAAAAATAATAACAAATGCAAAATCAATGCATTTGTGTCAATAAGCAATCGACCCGTTCCGAACGGGCACTGCGCTAGTGAACCTCCAAAATAAGCATACACACTGAAGGAGTAGTGCTGAATAAAAGGTAATGTCAATATCCATTACAGTTACAGAGCATCACATTTACATAAAAAATATTTTTGTTATGGCTCGAGCCTTTACCAGACCTCTAACACATTAGTTCAGAATGATTAGGAAAAGTCATGAAGTATCAAGCTTATAATAAACAACGTTAGAGATGTTTACTGAGCTGTTAAAACAGGGCCTGTGGTCTGGAGGCCCGAATCATTACAGTTAAACGGGCTAATAAATAAAGAGGTCATGTTGATGAATACAAAGCACGTATTCTGTTTAAATACACAGGCTTTATTATTCATAGGAGGGTTCCTTGATCGTGGCAATAATTCGTACGTCTGTAATTAACCTACAGTCAGTGTGAACTTTTTAATTTCCCTCTGTAGTAACACATTAAACGATGCTCCCTATAATCAAAGCACAATCTACTGCACAACATCCAACTGCAAACTCACTGAGCTAGCTCTCTTTTCCTCTATAGTTCTATATGAAGAAGACCTTAACTCTACTGTATTGCAACGCACAAGTAGACAGTAGCTTTATGATCGTCCTTTATGATCAGCCGTAAACAGCAAAGTGCAAAGGCTCGTCATTCTCGTCTTTGGGATTCTTTCTTCTGCACGCGGCTTAAAAACACCAGGGGGCTAAATTTAAAGTGTACAAAATGAATTTGTCCGTAACGTAATTAACCTACTTAATGAGATGGTGTGGTGAATCAAGCAAAATATTTCCCCGTGAGCTATATTATAGTCATATTTGAGACTGTCCTCCCAAGAAAAACAACAGTATCAGTCATTTCAGTAAATGAGCCAAAAATGACATTTGCTTGCAGTCTAGTGACGGCGCTCTCTGCTCTCTGGCAGCAGTAGGGATTCTCTTGTCTGACGGGAGCGAGGGAGGAAGTAGCATGATGTTATTATAGAGACAAAGGAGTTCACAGAGAGGGAGGATGGATGGGACAACAAAGCATCCGACTTTAGCATTGGACGTTTCCTACTGACAGTCGGTTTCTTTTGACCATGATCAGTCTTCAACCATAACCAGGTAGTTGTCATTTGATCCATAATGAAGAAGCTTACCATCAGCCAAGTTGTTTTGGTGCCTAAGCCTAACCTAATGTGCATCCAATCAAACAAGTCAAACATCATTTTCCATTTGTGGTTGGATGTCTGTGTCTCCACATGTAGTTCAGATTATCATGTTCTAGTTTGAATGGTTCAAAACAATCTTATCTCCCTCATAAGAGCTTATAGACGTCAAACTGTATCAGAAGCCGTGATTGAAAATCAGAATTTTGCAGCTAGTTATGATCAACAGTTTTAATAGGTCAGTGTAGCTGAAACAAAAGAGTTTTTCTTCTTGAAGAAAAATCATATTCTGTAGTAAAATAGTGAATCTGGTGAGTGGGCATCATTCTGTGTTAGAGAGAGCACCGCTTGATGTTAATGATGAGTTCAAGGAAAATCACAGATTTGTTTTAGATATTATTTAGTTGTAGTTTTGGCTGTCATTCCTATCTGTTATAATATTTTACTCATCGGTGTCACTGCTGCGATCTGGGGACGCTGCAGTAAAATGGTGCATAAAATGCAATTATAACTGATAGCAATGAGACTCGGAGTGTAAGAAAAACACTTTTTTTTTGCCTGACAGGACTGACATTGACTCTTGATGTTCACTAACAGCTGAAAGTATGTGTTACACGTGCGTATAATACATTCTTCAAAATTGCCTCAGTGGGGAAACATATTTTCTTCAAAGAACCATTAGGGACCTTCCTTTCAAAACTGTTTTTCAACATAATAAAAATAAGTTTTCGGTACAGCTAGCAAGCAAATCTGTCAGTGTATGTGTGCAGAGGCAAAGCAGATAGAGAGAGAGAGAGAGAGAGAAAGAGAGAGCTGTGAGCCTAAAGCTGGCAGCCGAGCGCCCTGACAGCTTCTGGGTAAATGGGCCCTCGCTGGGCTCGCTAGATGGGTCGCATTTTCTCGCCAGACAAGAGGCGGTGGGTCTCGTTGGGTGTTTTTGCCTTTACAGCCGGTGCTTATCCACATGCACATACATACACGCGTGTACGCACACTCGCCGCTCAGCAGCTACACAAGCACGCAGCCGTGCATCCCATTACCAAATAAATGTTGCAAATGGAGCCAACAGACAAATAGCCCGGCCTGGGAGGTGGCTATTCCTCGGCCAGCGCAGTAAAGCGGCCGCTACGGTGCCACCAGAGCTCAGATATCTGTATCTACTGTGCAAGTACACAAAAGTCAGAGGTCCACTCAGATGACTGGATAAGTGCAGACAGGGAACAGGTAAACAGGAGGCTGAGTAAACAGGGGGCTGAGGGAGGCACACCAACAGGTTACATCTTCTTCTTCTTCAAAAAAAAAAATATATATATATATATATATATATATATATATAAATAATCACATTCTCTCTTCAAACCAATCGTTCCAGGGTTGGTTTAAAAATGCACCAAAACTACTTGCTCTTAGCAAGGACTGAGACTGATTGGTGACTGTGTTTTCATTTGTACAACCAAACCAAACACAGAGTGCTTCAGGGTAGTGCACCGGGTTCCCAGTGAAAAAGTGCAATAGATTTTTCACTTTGCCAATAGAGTTCAGCTTTCCACATGCCTAATGCAATACATACACATGCTTCACTTGCACAAAAGATAATTGCTGCCTTGCACCAATTCACCTCACTCAATACAAAAGCCCTCTTTTATACTGCAGATTTTATTGTTGTATTGTTAAGTATGTACTGTGACAAACTTCCCCCGGTGGGACAATAAAATACAGAACTGAGAGAGTTGGCAAGTTAAAGAGGGGTCAGATTAAGATGGAGAGAGAAAAAAAGACAGACGGAGCTATGAAAATGTGAAAAGACAACAGAGAATGATTAATAAGAACAAAAAAAGTGGAAGGGAGAAAAGCAGAATAATAAAAGGAGAAGAGGAGCAGAGGGGGGAAAGTCACCCTAAGGCGCAAAATCTGTTTCCCGAACTATTAAATTATGATAGTGATAGCTGTCAAGAAAAAAACTGGGTTAGCTCAGAAATGAGGCATTTTACCTACTTAATTTCCTGAATATGTGAAACACTTGTTGCACAACATTGTCAGTGAAACACGGTGCACAATGTGGTTATAAATATTGAGTACAGCTACTCAGGAGCCACCACAGAGGCTTGATTAACTGCATGTGGTTTGTAACAGACAAATAGAACAGAATAGTGCTTCAGTGGTTAATACTGACATGTATTAACACAACTATAATCACAGTAATTCACCACTTCCTCTGCTCCTTTTCACCTCTTGGAAACTTGCCATAAGAGATGGAATGGTCCTTTAACTGACATAGGCAACATATGTCAACACCCTCCTCCCTTCAGAAAAAAAAACAAAAAACATTGTCTTACTTTGACTGAGAGCAGCACACATGCGCAGTCAGCCGGTGGATTTGTGCTTTTTGAAGTGCTAAAGCAGCAGCATATGCCGCGGCAGACACTGTGACCTGTGGTGACTGATTAAGACTGGAAACAATGGCAGAGCTGAAGAACTCATTAGCACCTCTGAAAGTCTTTATCTGCCACAACACAACAGGAGCGGATTACTGATCTGCCAGCATCCCCACAGCCACACGCCACCACTTGACACTCATTCATAATTCAACTTTTAACCTGACTATCTGGAGACAGATTTCCATTACTGCTTTCAGTTGAGCGGTCAAATCCAAATATCAGAGATGAAGAGGGTCAACTGCGTCTAACTTGAAACCAGTGGAAACTTTGGTGGACTCTCAAAGGTTGGAGCAATGTTAGTGTCGGTGTGTCTCTAGGGATGGCACTGGAAGGTCCAGCCTGAAATATCATATCATAAATCATCATAACTAACTGAATGGCTGGATTATTGTGACATTTTGTACTAATCTACACTCTTTAGTGACTATTGGTCCCTAAAAGATGGGTCCTACTGACTTTTCCTGTAGTGCCACAATATGGTGGATATTTGTTTATCAGATAGATTGCCATCTTATAGTATATAATAAACTTTTTTTCCCCACAATTTTTGTTTCCTCGTGATCCAGTAGTGAATGTCCTGAGGCCAGTTACTGCTCCACACATTAATAATTGATACTTAACCCTATTTGACAGGCAGCACATTTTGTGGATGGTGAAATCTCATGTTTTTGGTGATCCTCTGACTTTCTAGATTAATATTTTTCATTTTTAGTCAAATATCTCTATCAAGTGTCACGGTAATCCAATAGTTGTTCAGACATTCTTGGTTCCCAAAGGCTAGATTGTAAAAACTTTAATCTCCTGACTTTATTTAATCTAATTTATTCCAAATAGAGCCTCACACGGCTGCTAGCGTGTCTACAGACTCTGTTATTTTCTCTTTTATCTCAACTTTCCAATAAAGTTAATTCATTGGAAGTTCATGACAGTCCACACGGAACAAAATGTATCACTCCCATCCTCTATTGTTTTGCTATTTTCTTTCTATCTTAGCTATCAGCCAGTCAGTTTTGTGAAAACCCCACACAGCCATTGTATTGTCCCTGGTCATAACACTGGTTACATTATATCTTCTGTGCCTCAGTCTATGAGCCTGTGATTTGTCTGGGAGTAGAAACTAGAGCTGCTCCTTTGGGAAAGACAATAAGACTGCATGTGAAGGATTTTTCAAAGAAACAGTAATACAGCTTCTTACTGCAGTTCCAGATTTTATTATATTATTTTTTTAAATTATGTAATTATAGGTTGCAGAAAGCAAATCTCAACTGGCATATAATAGAAATATCCTCCAAATGGACTTTTGAGAGGGAGCTGATTAAGTCAAACAGTCTTGACCTTTTTTTCAAGCAACAGAAATTTTAACCCAAGCTTATTTCCTCTCAGGAGCAGTAATTATGCTAACCTGGACAATACCTACAGCGTCTCAGACTGCAATTGGGCAGCATGGATTAAGAACAGGGTGAGCAAGATAAACAACAAATAATCTAATTGTAATCTAAATGTAATCTAAATCTAAACTTTCTAAATAATGGAAAAACCAAAATGTATTGACACTACTAACGTACATTATTATAATTAAACAAAGACAGCTCAAGAGACAGAAAGGAAAAAGAAGTTAAGATAATGATAAAGTTAGGCTAAAGTAAGTTAGGCTAAAGTAAGTTAGGCTTTGCTGTCGGAGATGAGAAAAGGACATTTATTATTTAAAACATCTGTATATAACAGAATGTTATATTTCTTTCATTGTTGGTGTATATACTCATTCACACCTCACATACTTATATTTCTATACATTGAAGCAGTAATAAGCCTGTTCCGAACAGGCACATTTTGAACAGCACTACAAATCAAAACGACAAAAGGAATGATATCCAAAAGCTGCAACATCAAATTCAGTTTTCCTTCCAACAAGCTACTGAAAACTTTAATGTCCTAGTTGAATTGCTGTGCAGTGTCAGTAGTCTCGCCAGAATGCTAGCAAGATAAATTCCTCTACATGTATTGTAGCTGCCGATTAAATGTTGCCCCTTCTGTTGGCCGAGACAAGCAGTGATGAATAAAACTATTCAGAACAGCAACAATACTAATGTTTCAGAGGTAATTGAACAATAAATCCTACATGCTTTAGCCTCTACAAACCTCCAGTATATTTCCTTGGTGGACTTGTATGTTTTGCCAAACCATTTGTCCATTTTGTAATTACCTACAAGTCAAACAAAGTGGATGGCCTATAAAAAAGCAGTGGAAGAAGACAGTGTAATCCACAAGACGCTCGGCTCCTCACTAAATAATAAACCCATCTAATCAAGTTAGCAAGATGGCAGCCTTTATCCCATCTGTGTGCAGCTGGGTGATGAAGTGGAAGACGGGTTTTTGTCGTGTTGTGTTTTTTTTTTTTTGACTCCATACCCTTTTCCATCTCCCATGTTGCTGTTGTTTTAAATGAGGGCCTTCTGTACAGCCCTGTGACAGCATTGACAAGCTAAATGTGTGCGTCGGTTAATTAGACCCGTGAATGAATGGGTTTTTAGACCATCTTCCCGCTCTTTGTTGGTCTACCCCTCAAATTGAAATGAGAATCACAATGGCAGCAGATGAGTAATTAGTTTGAGACGGAAGGAATCCCCACACGCTTAACTAAATTAAAGAGGAGAAAAGATGACGGATCGTGTGTGTGTCTACTTGTGTATGTGTGTGTGTGTGTGTGTGTATGTGTGTGAGGAGAGAGAGAGGCTTTAATCGTGTTACATTGTCCTGAGAGGCAGGCTAAGTGCATTACCATCATTGTGTCAGCAGGGCTGTTTTCACATTGGGACTAGTATGGAAAGTGTGAAATATGTTCTTTGAGCTGAGACTGGAGACAACGCTTGGGTCCAAACTCAATCAACAGCAGATAATATGACAGCCTCTTCACGCTGTGTACAGTTTACGTCCCCTCACCACATAAAAAAGAAGGTCCTGACACAACGGACTGCAGTGACAGCTTGATTCTTTTCGTGAATGGACAATAAATAGCATGCTATGTTTGCAAATCTGAAGATTTGTTTTGTGCCATCAGACCTGAACCAAAATTCTATTAAACTACTAAAAGCAGCTGCTTAGATCAGTCGAGAGAGTACAAACAGTACAAATATGTAGATTGTTTTTATAATGACACTACAGCTCTAAGTATAAAATATTTGGCTGTAGCACTACAATACAAGTTATATAAATGTACATATTATAGCATCAATCTAGATTAACTTTCTTAAAATCTAAGTGTCAATCTGACATCACATTTCTTTAAAGTTCACATCCTCTCGGAGCAAAGGGGTCCATTCCTCATGCACCTCTGTGCTTTGAGACGACGTTAATGTGCAGTTAAGAGCTTCAAGATGCCAACTTGATCCCTTCAATAAACTTTACTCTACTAGTGAGTGACAGATCTATAGCCTTCCTCGAGACGCAACATGCACATGTAATTAGATTTATTGGAAGTCTCAAGGTGCCATCCTGCAAATTGCACTTTTCTCAAACAGACGCTGGCCTCAGCGTCGCTTGGCGTCTTATTAAGCGATCATGTGTTTAGCTTAAGTGCAGGCCCACATTGTAGCATTTGGATTTCTTACAAATAAAGACAACATCGTCCATTGTATCTTAATTGCTCCATGTCCTCTTCACCTCCCTGTTGTTCTTTATTTTGAAGAGCAAAAAGTAGAATAATAAAAAGCGAGTGCTGATAGCAGCTAATAAGTGTTTTTAAAAATGAACATAATTACCGGAATGAAGTTGTGTAAATGAGTGAAAACCCACTTTTTTTATTGTGAAACACAAGAAGAGGTCTGAACAGTTCCGATGAGGTGATTGTCAGTGTGGTTAAATTCATTTATGCTTTTTGTATTGTGTTATAAAATTTAAATATATGCTAAAATAGTATAAATACATGTTGCAGCTCCACAAAGTAACCACTGCAGAGAGTGTGTGGGTACAGGAGAAGATGTGGTGCGCCAAAGGAATACAGGAACATCGCTCTCTCGGTACGTTTCAAAGCAAAGCAAATGTGATTTTAATCACACGGGTGAATTTTGGACGCAAATCAAGCAGTGTGCCTTTAATGTGACCAGCTGTAAAGCCAGTCAGTCACCTGCAAGAGCACAGCTGACACACGCACGCACACACACACGCAAGCACACACACAGCACAGGTAGAATGCACAGAAGAGGGTCTGACGGGTGTGTGACAAACACACAAAAACACACACACCTGATGCTAGTCATGCTTCCAGTCTCAGAGCCAAGCTTGCATCTCTCCAGCTGACTGGCAACAATCTGTCGTTCAGCTTCCAGCTCCCTGGTCAGACGTTCAAACTGCAACTCCTGAAAAGAGAGAGAGAGAGAGAGAGAGAGAGAGAGAGAGAGAGAGAGAGAGAGAGAGAGCGAGAGAGAGAGAGAGCGAGAGAGCGAGAGAGCGAGAGAGCGAGAGAGAGAGAGAGAGAGAGAGAGGATGTGTCTATTTATTTACCGTCACATGTACAGTCATCCTGAACATTATTTTGGCTCCATTGTCCGTGACACATTTTTAATTGTTGTGAAATGAAGTGTGCAGTGTTTGGTGGGAAAACAGATATCCAGATATCACAGTGTGACGGTTTCACACTACTAGATGTTCACGGGGAAGAGTTGGATATGTCGGAAAACTCTGACACTAAACTAACGCCATCACAACGTTTTTTTTTATTCTACCAGATACAGTGAGGGTTTAGTGGGGATTTCTTTTCTTGACATAAAGTGTCGGGTTCAGATGAAATGCTTGTTGCTTGGCACTTGCACATTGGGCACACCAGTCCCTACGTGTGCTGAGCTCATCAAGCATTGATAAACATATATAGTTTTTTCTGTTGAAAATGATGAGAATAAAGCCTTGAATATTACGTGAATACACTGGTATCAGTGGCGTTTGAGAGCTCTTAAACTTCAAAAACACATCATAGAGTGACAATGTGAACCAGGTCTTTATGCTTAATTCATATCTGCTCAATGATTGATGAATAACTACTAATTAGCTGGTGCGCAAACAAACCCACAGCTGATTATAGTATTTGTGTCTGCTGCTGCGATCATTATAGCTGATTAACCATTACTGATTTTACCAATTTATGCAAAAACCCAAATTAATCCAAATTGGATTGGGGATTGTTTTCACTTCAAATCACTAGAAGAACATATAGCGCCTATAAACTGCGAGTGCTGGTTTTTAAATGATGATTTAGGGTTCAAAATTGCTTTCTGACAGTTCTCTGGTGGCTCTCCAGATAATAAAAGTGACAGAATTACAATAAATCATGTCAGAATGGGTGATATAATCAATCAATGTTGCCCAGGCGGCATTTGAATACAGGAGGAGATGTTCTGATGCTCATCTGAAGCTTTAAAAGTTTATAGTAATGGACGTTCAATATTGTTTCATTTTATTTATCTGATGCACGTCACAGAAATTCCTCACAACAGTGATCTCATCTCTTTTTATAGATACTCTACAACATTATTATAAAGCCCCTGAACTACATTACACTCAAACAATAAATGCACATGTGTGTGTGCACATATGCATATATGCACACTGCGCAGACATAAATGCATTTGTGTTTATTTTGACTGTTGAATGCACATACTGTAGACCTACAAACAATACCGGGCTACTTGAACTTTCCCATCGTATCTGCTAAACGGCATGTATGAAGCTGTAAAACACTGTGAGCAGTTGCAGAGTGGAAAATATTGTGAACGCCAAGCAGTCTGTTGATGTTAACAAGCTGCAATGCAGTGCAGTACACACACACACACACACACACACGGCCGTGAAGTCTCTCAAGTGTAAATACTGTTCAACAGTGGAAGCAACATGCAGTCTCTTCCCTCTATACACAACTCCAACATGACGACACATAGACACGTTTACATGCACTGTAGATGAAAATATATCTGCTCAACAGAAATATTAAGAAAAATCATTTGGCTGATAATTCATCTTTTTTTTTTAAAAATGGCATGTAATAAAACTAAGCCAACACTTTATTTTTCTAAATCAATCATCACAGTGTTTGTTGGAGTTATAATATGGAGCAAATCATTCGCCAGAGGCACATGGATCATGTTTTCATGTCTATAATTTCATCACTCAAAGGGAAATTTAACAACACAAACACAAATCAGCCACTTGCTCCAAAACTCTATCACACAGAGTTAAAAGGCACAAATACATATCTTATTTACATCTCAAACATGCAAGAAAAGTACACACTTCTCCCTGTGTGATCAGACTTTTTACAGTCAAACCAGTTTAGACACTATCCGCTGATGAAAACTGAGAAAACACAACCTACTTCTCCACAGAAGATGGAGAATGTATTTATTTATTTTGGTTTTGGCGCTCTTACAACTCAACACAGACCGTCTGAGATGACTAACTAGCTGGATGGCGAGTCTTTTTGAAAACATCTAAACAAAAGCGTCGGCTCCCTCCTTTTTCCCTCCTGTCCCTCCGATCTCTGCTCCCTCCAATTCAGGGCTGACAGAAAGACACCTGTTACCGCAGCAGCAGCAGACGGAGGAGAGATTATGATGGAATGTATTCTGGTAAAAAGTGTAAAAACAAAAGGATATAAAGGCTGAGAGGAGAAAAGAAAAAAAAAGAAGAGAAGACAAGAAGTAGTGGCAGACATACCTTCACATGGACCATACTTCACACAGAGACACAAAACCACAGAATATCCCGCTTTTCTTTGCTCCCCTCTGGTCAAAAAGCGACAACAACACTCTCTCTCTCCCCTCCAAACACTCATCAGTCCTAGGTCGAGACACAGCGAGCGAGAGAGAGAAAAGAAGAAAGACATCGAGGGAGAGAGACTACAAGTGTCACTTGAGCTGACTGCAAGTCAGCCCCTCTTTCTCTCTCTCTCTCTGTTTCTGTCTATGTCTCTTTCTCTCTCCCTCCTCGGGGGCTGTGGAACATGCACGCACACACACACACACATACACAGACACACACAGACACACACACACACACACACACACAGGGTTCACTGAGGCACAAAGGTCCCCATGGCAACGGAGCATTTAAAAGCCCCGTGGCATTATTTATGCAACGTTGCATCACAATGGGCCCTCCCACCGGCCGACCCTGCCAAAAAGACCCGCCGCTTGCCACTCACTCTCTGCCTCTCTCTTTTTCCTCTTTGACCAGACCATCTGCACCAACACACACACACACACACACACACACACCCTCCTCCCCATCCACCATCACTGAAAAACAAGGAGGGAAGCACACACACTCAAAGCAGACTCATACCTACACACCAGTACACAACTGCATTCATACCAACACACACACTCACAGGCTGTATCCACAAGCCTACACACAGACACACACACACACACACACCTCCCCATCCACCATCACTGAAAAACAAGGAGGGAAGCACACACACTCAAAGCAGACTCATACCTACACACCAGTACACAAATGCATTCATACCAACACACACACTCACAGGCTGTATCCACACACACACACACACACACACAGTATGTTCTGCCTCAGTGAATTTCTGTGGGTTGAAACGGGATGTAAGGAGTGTATGGAGGAAATAAAACACATTAGATTGGAGTAAGTTCAAGCACACACTCAAGCACGATACACACTTTTTGGACTATTAGCTGTATATAACTATATAAATAAAAATGAGTTTTCTTCTTCTACTGCAGTAAAAAACATAAAGTCCCAGTGACCAGCAGTAGTTCAATGTACTGCCATGATCAGTGAATTTAAGCCAAATAGCACTGACCAATAGCACAGCATCTTGACACTTCTAACATTTGAGTGTATGGAGAGCGAAAGAGCCTAAAATAGGATGCTATCATATTAGCTGTCCAATTTTACCCAACACTAACCTGCCAGACTATAAACTGCTCCACAGAAACAGGATTCAATGCTCTAAAAAGTGTTTTTTTTCCAGTTAGCAACTTGTTAGCTGTCAGTTAGCACCAGCCGGCTAGCTTGCGCGTGTCTGCAGCTATCTAGCATGTTTCAGTTAGCTCACCAGCTACTGTAGTTTCCCAACTCGCCCCCATGAAAGCACATAATTATATGTAATTGGCACTTGAGTACCTGACTAACAATCCTATATTTTACAGTATGTACAATATTTACTGTCATTTTTAAATGTATTTTCTAAACTCGCACCTTGAAATGTGTAAATGGAAATGCATATATGTGTGTGCTGTTGTGGTTCAAACAAGGTGAGTCATCAAACAACTAATCCACGAGTGGCGCTTTATATAGAAAGCCTGTCTTACCCAGATGCAGTCTGACTGTAGATTTGAACCCATGGCTTCCTAACAGGTGCTTGTCTCTTCTTAAACAATTCCTGAAAGGTTTCCTTCAGCTCATACCTACTCAGTCTACAATGCGTGTCTTTCTTTGTCTTCGTGTCCCTTTATCTGACGTGTCCACTTCTCCCTCGATGGAACAATCTGACTAAACCAATGGCGACGTCCCAGCAAATAGATGCTGTGCATGCAAAGCTCCAGCTTCCAGTCATTTCTTTATTCAAATCTGGATTATTTAGTTTACATGCATTCTTTTTTTTCCCCTTTCACATTACTTTTAAATGGTAATGTAGTTTAAATACACGCTCCAGCAATGTGGTGTTGCACTTCTATAAAGTTGGTGGATGCCCGTGATAAGCGTATTGATCCTTAGGTGTAATATTGTGCAATGTGTATATTGATTTGATAAGTCAGCACAGCATTACCTCACAAAAACTAACTATGACAAAACTTTATCCGCACCGTATGTTCACGATGGACACAATTTGAGTATGTTTCCAGAGTCTGCTGCATAATTTTAGACCTTAACAGAGATGAGTGGAAACCAATGGAAGTGATTTATAATAAATGGGCTAATACATGAAAAAGCACTGATATAGTCCATTAAGGGCCAGTAGATATTTGCAGAAAGAGTACTCTATAACATCATGCCCATCATATCCGTAAAAAGAATACTCAGTGGCTGAGTGCACTGATGTATGTGTGGGTAATCATAGATTGATAAGCAGTTAAGTGAAAAGGACAACAATTAACCATGTCTTAATGGGCAGGTTCTACAATCAAGTGCTTGTCAACTGATTGCATTACGAAAGATTCAGCTCCAGTCCGAGCCTATTAATGGAGACAAGAGGGAAGACGGATAGTGAGTTAGTGTGAAGCCGGAAGCTTACAGGAACAGGCTGGCCCCTGAAAACCCCATTAAAGCAATTAGTAAAGTAAAATAAATGACTGCAGGACAGTGGTGGGCTGCGTGGGGAGCAAAGTTTTTGTTGTGTGTTTTTGTGTGTGTGTGCGTGTTCTAGCTGTAGCTGTCTCCCTCTCTTTTCCTTGTGTAGTCTGATTGTGCCCCGTGGTGTCCGCCTGGCATTTAATTTAGTTTTAGTTTCAGAAGGGGGGCCTGTTCGATGAGAAAATGTCATGCTGGCTTTACAGCTAAGAACACTGCTCTCTGGAGCTATTGTTTTAGGCCAGAAAGTTATTAGGTACATCCAGTCGGTAACAAAGTCATCCCGGAGGCAAAGTGAAACAAGTCAACATGAGAAGGTGGAAGTGCGATAGAAAGATAGAGCACAAGGGAGCAGGATGAGAAGAGAAATGAGAGACAAGGAAAACTTCTGCGGAATGAAAAGTATTAAGGAGGAAGATGGATTCAAAGAGAGGAGGATTCAGCACTCTCTGGATACCAAAACAACTTAAATGTTTATCCCAAACCAGACAGATTTGTCTTGTTGTCCGATAACTGCAGGGTTTAATTCCTCCCCTCACAACAGTCTGTTTGCATCCCTCCCCCCTGTGCCTGACCCTAGCAGTGCTAAAACTAGTTTTAAGAACAAAGTTAAGGAGAAAAATAAGTAAATTGTAAATGCTGACGCTAACTGTCCTGTGTGGAAATTGACTTAAAGATTGACTGGATAGATTCAAGAACAAAATAAATACAAAATTTGAAAGATTTGGACAAGTTTTGTTTTGGTTTTTTTTGTAATCTGCTTCGTTCTCTGTAAACGGCTTCTTGTGGATGTGTGAAAAGCAGCACTACCCAAGGTTTTCAAAATAAAAAGACGGCACCTTCAAAATAACAGTCCAAATGTCCTGAAGTGTTTTTGCTTTGTGGATGCTGGGAGCTGACAGTCCCTGCATTACTGTCTTTTGCATCAACTGATATTGTGTCACTGTATCAAGGTTTGATTATTTATTTTTTTTGGCGCTGATGTCACCATAGCAGGTTAAATATACGATATAACAACTTTTGAAAGATAAACTTAGATCTCAAAATCGATTTATGACTCCACCAATTTCATACATGAAGTTCAGTTTACAAGTGGCACTTCCTTGGCTAGCCTGATTTCACAGAAATACATACCTCTAAAGTTTTGAGGTATCTATTTAGAGTCTTAACACTGCATACGTGTCAGCACCATGTAATGTTTTCGTGGTCATTTCATGTAATTTTAACACATTTATGTAATGCAGTGTTGTTGTTATGTAAGAGGTTGTGGTCACCATAAACTGCAACCTTTCCTTTTTGAGTCCAGTTTTGTTATATGTTCTCATTCATTTTCTCTCTTTTTCATCTCTCTACCATCGCTATCCAATAAAGGCAAAAAAAAAAAAAAAGTCACTGTCAACAAGCTTTTATTGTGGAGGTGTTGTAAGGCAATTCATTACAATCTGACTCTGTGACATACAGACAGGGTTGTAGAGAATCTGCCAAAGTCTAGTTTTATTAATTATACTAATTCACATTGACAAAAATCCATTTTGTTATGTTTGTATATTTGTTGATTTCAAAATGCTTTACCACAATAAAATAGGTCTGATCAACAAAACAAGTCAAGATCTGAAATTATTCATGCCTGAATCTTTTTCAAAAGAAGTCTCCCACAAAGCACTTTGCTTTGATCAAGGACAGTTATTAACAAGCACTTTCTCTTATGTGAGAAAAGCGTTTTCACTGCAGACAATGTGATGAAAGAGAGAACCAGGAGGAACGAGAGACGGACCACTGCTTACGTTTTGTATTAGAAGAGATGAATTCTTGCTCTACAGAACATTTTAAACCTCTTGTGGTCGACACTCATCTACCTTACATGCTCTCTGTTCTTTTTTGCAGTTTTGCGGATGATTGGCTGGCTGCAGTGCTGCTCACACCTCCCTGTGATCGGTTGTTCAGCACCACGCTCCACTCAACATCAAGCAGGCCAGCTTAAATGCGTTTTTGTTTTTTTTTGTAATTCATGAACAGATGGTATTCATACTTGGATCTGTAAAATGCTTTAAAAATATAGTTAGTGATTGGAAATCTCAGTGAAAGCCCTGACCCCCGTGTCATTTGGAGAGAGAAATCATAACAAGAGAAATGTATAACAAGCAACTTCATCAACTTAATTTTGACCAACAAAGAGGAAGACAGTAGTGTTTGCAATGTGTTAGCTTGTAAGGTCAAGTCATACAAGAGAGGCTGTGAAGTCCACACATAATATTCATGACATAAAGGATACAGCCTGGGATTTTTATATATTTTTCTTATTGTCAATAAATCTCATGTGCAGAGCTAAACCAAAGGCTCAAAAGAGTAATAACAGCGATAGTGTTTTTAATCTCCAGAGAGTAGTTCTGTTAAGGCAGACGCCACTGTAAATCACCGCATTGTAAATTTCATAAAGAATGCCAGAGGTCGTGACACGGAGCACAACAAGCTATCAAAGCTTTGGAAACGTGTTCCCACATATGCGTAGTGGCATCTGCCGTACAAGGAACTTCTCCCCAGAGACTAAAAATGTGATTGCTGTTATTGCTCTTCATGCCATTTCTAAACAAACTACCAGTGAAACAGTGCGGCTGACTGACATGTTTTTAGTAGGTCTTAGACAATGATGATTTCTACGACCCAGAGGAATCATATATATCACACTTTAGACCATAGGTCGGCAATAGGCGGCCCGCGGGCCAGATGTGGCCCGCAAGCAAAAACATCTGGCCCGTGAGATTGTTTGAACTAGAGAAAAGAAAATAATAATATAAAATATACTTTTTAAAAATCGGACTGCCAGTCTCAAAAATGCTCTTTATTTGAAAACTTCATTTTCCAGAACAGAAAATTTTCCTCAATTTAAATGCTTATTTGTTTAACTGGATACAGAGTGAATAAGCACGTCGACAATTGCACCCTGCACCGCGTCAGACAGCGCTTCTATGCGGCGGGCAGCGGACCTCGCAGAGAGCGACATCTGTTTCACTGACCCGATCACATCATCCATCGACTTGTTGGTATCAAGTTCCTCCAAAACTGTCACATGCTTCTTTTCGTGGTGCCGTCTAATGTTGTACTCTTTGCATGCAGAGACACCCTCGTTACAGATCAGGCATGTGGACTTTGCATTAATAAAACTGGGGAGGATGAAGGCATAGTTTTCTGTCCATTCATCATGAAAGATCCTGTTCTCGCTGTTAAGTTTTCTCTTGAGATTTTTTGATAGTGCCATTTTTCGGACAGCTGACAGCAACAAGTGGAAATGTTTGTTTTTTTTGTTGTTTTTTTTTTAACAAACAGGCATATAATTAATAGCGCCCCCAGTGGTCAGTCCACACATTTAACCTACATCAGCCCGCTTGAATGTCTCAGTGCGTCTGCTCCGTCATTTCAAGATCGCCTATCATTTTCATTATCACCCCTCCTCCCCTATTAATTCATTATATTAGCCATTGTTTTGGTTGTGGCCCGCCATGTAATGGCTTGGAAAATATCTGGCCCGAGGCCAAACTTAATTGCCGACCCCTGCTTTAGACTATCACACTGGGACTAGTCCCAGCCTAGTCGAGCTAGCATGAACTGATGAAGCCTCTTGGATGATAGGTGAAACGTCTTCAAAGACAAATAACAAAGTCCAGTTGCGTTCGATTTAATTTCCTTGAGATACCTATGACCTGGATGAATGAGAATATTCACAGGCTTTAGATATACACACAATATTTTTAAGTAAGATCCATTTATTCTTTCATGAAATTTGTTAACAACAGTAAAATACAGAAAACTGCCAGTGATATCCTTAAAAGAAATCATAGTTATTTAATGATTTTGAGGAAGAAATCTGAAAATACTGTGTTAATGATATGTTGGACTACAACAATACAGAACATTCAAATTCCAAGAATGTTTTGTATCTGTGAAAGAGATTATTGAGATGCACAGACTACATCGCTGCATCTGTCTCTTTCTTCATACGCCTTAATTTAATAAAATAATCAACATCTTCCACTAGACTTATGCTCATCAAATATAAAGTATGGTGTCTTTTTCCTTTGCAGTGTCAACTGTCTGTTCAACTCTCTGCATACTCACAGAGCTGAACTGTTTTAAGTCTGGAGTGTTAGTGCTTAATGTGCACATACACACTTCCTCAGCCTCAGTAGTCTGTCAATCCCTGATTACAATTTTTTTTTCTCTGTGGCAGGTAGAAGAGAGGGAAAGAATTGACAATGAGATTGAGCTGGCAAATGGAAGGACCCATGATCCACTGCTCTGCCTTCTCTGTCCCTGCTTTCCAGTTCAAGCAACAGACAGCTTGCAGCCAAAAACTGACTAAATTCTTCCAAGGGGCAAGTAATTAAAATATTAGTTTGTGTGATTAAAGGCTTTGTTAAAGTAAGTATCCCTTTTACCACTATTTTATCCTAAAAGCTCTTCTGTTTTAGGTTAAAATATACTGTGTGAAAATAGTATTCATTCATTCATTCAACCTTTATTTGTGCAGGGTGGTCCAATAAGAACAGAATTACTCTTATGTACGCTTAGCAATCAACCAGGGTTAATACACTGGGACAATAAAGAGCTGATGTCATGACTAGGCTGTTCTCATTTTTGAGTAAAACAGCTGAACAACTTCTTGGCACTGAACAATTGTTTTGATGTCTTCCACTCTGAATTTAAACTACATCACAGCACTGAGACTGCTCTTGTCTCCGATGACATCACAGACAGTGGCAGAATTTTGTCTTAGTATTACTGCATCTCAGTGCTACATTCAACACAGTCAACCACAACATACTATTAGATCGACTAGAAAATTGGGTGGGACTTTCTGGCACAGTGCTAAATTGGTTTGAAACCTACTTAAAGGACAGGGACTACTTTGTGCCTTTAGGTAATTACACATCTGAGCAAACAAAAATTACATGTGGGGTTCCTCAAGGTTCCTTTCTAGGACCTCTTCTGTTCAATATTTACATGCTCCTGTTAGCTCAGATTAATCTAAAACAAAAAAAATATCTTCTAACATAATTACACAGACGATACATACATTTACATAACCATATCACCAGGGGACTATGGTCCAATACAAAAACTGAGTACATATCAATGATTGGATGTGCCATTTTCTTTTCAGTTAAACAAAGACGAAACTGAAGTAATTGTTTTTTGGAGACAAGGAAGAACAAGTCAGCGCTGAGCTTTAATTGGTAATGTTAAAAACTACAAACCAAGCCAGAAATCTCCTAGTAGTCATAGACTCATAATATCAACATTACAAAGTTAGCAGGATTTGGAAAAACTAGTCTATGCATTTATCTTCAGTAGACTCGACTGTTGTAACAGTGTTCTTACAGGTCTTCCTGACAAGTCGATCAGACAGATGCAGCTGATTCAGAGCACTGATGCTCGAGTTCTCACTAAACCAAGAAAGAACCATCCAGACCTCTTAGGTGGTCTGGGACAGGTCTGCTTTCTGTCCCCAGGGTCAAAGCTTAACACAGAGAAGTAGTATTCAGCTTTTATGCTCCATATATCTGGAACAAGTTTAGTTATTCTAAATCAGAGCTGAAGACTTTCCTGTTTGCCGCTGCCTTTTATTAAATCAAATTTGAGGCTTTATTTACTCCTGTTTTATCATCGTAAACTGTATTTGTGAGAGTGGAAAACTTGATAAGCATGGCAACAGAGTGGATCTTATTGACATACAAATACACATACAAATAAATAGACAAAAACACATGCATTTACACAAAAACATATAGAAGCAACATTGGATAGCAAAAATAAGACACATTGTCCTATTTCTTCTGTTGTGATCTGGCCTCCAGTGTTCTTTCAGCTGGAGATAACAAAAAACAAACTTTCTCAAACACTTTGCCAGACAGCAAGATAGAGACAGAGAGGCGAAAAGACAAAGCACAAACACACAATTCCTTCCAAAATCCCTCCATCCATCTCTCCCGATCCTTTAAATATTCCGCTTTTTCTCTCTCTGCATGCCCTCTTGAATAAGAAATAAAGCAAAATAAATATTTGATCCACTTTAAAATCATTTCTTATGAATCTCTAACTCTGGTATGAACTTTGAAGAGAACTATATTTGGTAATTTAATGACTTGCCAATGCTAAACAAATCTTAATGAATACTTAATGTTGAAATTAAGAGAGTGGCGGTAAGACAGGTAGGAAAGGTTGATTTGCACCCATTATTATTGCAGGGATGAAAACACCAATAAAAGAACCTAATGAATCATCCAAGTCAGTACAATTAACAAGTCTGTTTTGAAAAAGCTTCTGTATTTTTTATTATCTCATATGTCATATCACTAATCACAAATAGAGAATATTTAAGTACTTATGCTTTGAAACCTAGAGTGTTAAAAATGGAGCATGCTAGATGCAAAGCAACCAAATATGGTAATAAAATATGATCAATTAACATCTGTAAAAGTAGAACCTAGATGAGTTTAATTAGCCGTACAGAGAAAATAAAGCTATAACTTCAGTTACCTCAGTCTGGGAGAAGCTGTTTTCTGCTGTACTGCCAATGAGAGTGAACAGTTCCACAGAGCATCGCGTTTATTATGCTGTGGCTGAGAGGCTGCAGAAACACTATACTCTGCCTAAGAAGTCAGATTTGATATCCTTTATAAAGCGATCATGGCTTGTGTGTTTTTCCATTGTTTCAGGGTTGTCTTTTTACTCCAGGCTGTTGTTTTTCCCCTCAACCTTTCATCTTCAACGCATTCTCGTGTTTTCTTCTTGGACAATGAATGCATAGTATATATTTGCATAATTTGTTGTGGCTTGTTAAAACACAGCAGGAGGCCATGTTGCTAACATGACTGGAAACAAAGGTTGAAGCAGTAATGTGATGCACTTTCACGATTTGGTTTGTTTGGAACAAACAGGACAAGAGCACATCTAATGAGGACAATGAGCTTTTGTGTTGACATCTTTATGGTATGTCGGGTTGAGGTGATTACAGTCTTGTCTCTCTAACTGCTGCTGCTAGTAGTTATGAGCAGTGATATTCAGCATTCAGTAGGTAATTTACTAAACACGCCGTGAATCATAATCATGGGTTAATATGTTTGAATTTATCTGACTATTGAACAAGACTCCATAAATGATTCCAGCAGCATTGGGCCTAGCTTGATAAATACAATGCAGTTTAGACATTGTGATTCAGAGGTCTGGAAGCAGCTGCTCTGTGAGCCCCTTACAGTCAGGAAAAACACATATTTCAGCAAGAGGTCACTGAGGAAAACAGAATTATTAGGTTAGGTTCAAATTAATAATAGTTCTTGCATTGCTGCTCTTTTGTCTTTTATAGTGCTGAGCAGAGAGTTCCTGTAAAATGAAATATGAAGTGTATTTGAAAGTATAAGGATGTTATGTTATGTATACTGCATTTTTTTATTGATATGAAACCCTGTGATTAACAATGCTCTAGTATGGCTCTTAAACAACTTCCCTACTAAGAATGAATGTCTGCCCTTTCATTCTTCCATTCAAAGACATGAAACTTAAAAACTGATCACAAATATAGTCTAATCTTTCATAAATGCCTAAGTAACATCCTCTCTGCCCACCGAAGTTTTCAGCAAACGTTATCCAAACAGAAGTAAATCGAGTATTTAATGGGGACTATTTTTACCAGTGGAAGAATACACATATGGTGCTGTAGTAAGTCTTTCTGGCGGTGAGATGGTGCATGTGGAGTTGAGTCAAGATAAACTCAACACATTATTTTCTGTATTAAAACAAGACCACAATCTTTCCCTTAATCTTAACCAAATAGTGTCAGTTCATAAATATAACCATAAACAGTTTCATATTGCTGTAGTTGGTGGATATTTTACTGCAAGAGCAAATATTATGGTGGAGAAAAAAAGAACTATGTTTGCAACTGGCTAAATATGTCAATGTGTGTGTACGTCATGTACATGTGTATGTGTATGTGTGTGTGTGCCTTGTGTTCATGTTTACTACTGTTAGTGTGGCAGAACACATACTTTATTTAAAATGTAAAAATATCAATTCCTAATCACAGCTTACTGTACTCAATAAATGAAACGTACATGTTTTCTGTGTGGCATAACTGATAAGAGGATGTGTTTTATACTACACAACACCATCATCTCATTATGATTTCTAAGATTTCTTATCCTAAAACCTAGAATGTGTGAAGCTTCTCATTAAGGTTTATAAACTTTTAGTATGATAGGGTTATTCTTGAAATATTAGGTTAGTATTGCAATATTAAGGCCCATAACTTTTTGCTACTGCTAAAATGGTCTTAAAGACACATCTCTTTGTTTAGATGTTGGATTAGAGGAGAGTGTTTTACGTTGTTTGTCCATCGTGATCCAGTAGGTCAGCTACTGAGAGGAGTGTCTTCACTCTTCAGATGTGCGTTTGCAAACGTGTCAGAACCTTTTTTAACACAGCAGTGTGTAAGTCACAAGTTACTATGGTGAGAATCAAGCAAGTCAAGTCGTACAAAATTCTGATGATCTACTCCAGTTTTCACATTTAAATCAGCAAAAGAAAAGAAAGAGAAGAGAAGAAAAGTAGTTTTTTTTTTAAAAAAGGTTTTCACCTTATGGACCCTGTTTTAAGTGCAACAACAAGCGCAACAAGCGTATGTGCAGCAGTGCAACCTGCAAAAGGGCTGGGTGAAGGTGAATATAGATCAGGTGATTATTAAATACTCTCTCAGCCAGTCACATCAGTGCTCTCATAGTTCTGAAACAGCTGTGCTAATCACAGTTTTTCATACAGTGTAAAGCAGCTGTGATACTGCAGATACTGTTCATTTATAGATCAATGCAGACTCATTTACTGACTTTCCTGCTTTAACCACATTATTTTATGTACCGATTGTGGCTGGAGTGTGTTTAATACAAATAAATGATTTAGATTTTAATCATTAATCCGTAGCAGCACATCAGACTGAAATGGACGTGAAGCCCGACACATTGTTATACATAACGCTGTTTGCTTGTTTACTGTATTTCAAAATGTATTAATATTAAACATGATGCATGTCCAAAATTGCACACCCTTGGGTCCCCGGCAATACACCCGCCAGATGTGAAGTAGATCAGATGAACAGTTCTTAAGACCTACAGACAGAGACCTTTATAGTTAGATATGAATTTAATTTCTAGGAGATATGGTTGAAAAATAGCTACAAATCTTTAGTATAGTAAATATCCTCCAATGTCAGAACAGACAAGGGAAACTGACTAATTATTACTGACTAAACATTACCACTTATGAAAATATGTGTCAGAAAACAAAAAACAAAACACAGACCTTCTAGATTAATATTCCAGATCGATCGTAACGCAGGAAATTGTTTTAGATCCTTTTTTTTTTTGACGTATTCACATCTTGATTTTTCAGAACTGATTGTCAAATGTTACCAGGCGACAGGCTAAAGACAGCTAATCAATACCCTGTGCCACTTTCACTTTATCTGTCATTCAATGAGACAATATGTCAGATTTTTCAAATGGGGACATTTTCCATTGGAATGAAACTCTTTTGAGGGCTGGCACCTCACGCTGCTCACACTTCCAATAGCAGATGTGTTGACAACAAAGATGATGAACGATACGAGGACAAAAGCTGACAGATGTGATAAATACAACGTCGAATGGCTAATCAATCTCATGTGGGTAGAAGGAAATGGAAGAAAAACAGCAGCAGGGATCTCCTGGTGTGAGTCAGCAGACGCAAAAGAGTCTGATTGGTCTGATTGGCAGTGTGTGTGTGTGTGTGTGTGTGTGTCTGCAGTCTGCATGTGTACATGTGGGTGTGTGTGAAGTCTTTTCATGGTCTCTCATGCCTGACCTTGTCTTTATGAAGCAAAATGAACAGGAAGCTGTGTGTGTGTGTGTGTGTGTGTGTGTGTGTGCGTGCCAGTGTTTGACTGGCTACAAAGCTCTACAAAAACACACCCCTGCTTCTTTTTTTTCTTTTTTTTTTACAGCCTGGTAACAAACACTGAAGAGTTGAAAAATGACATTCTGGAAAAAAAGAAAGTATGAGAGGACGTGACAAATTACTGTCTTAGGAAATAATAATGACTTCAACGCGGTGCAGGAGCATAAAATATAACTCCTAGGCTCCAGCTTGTAGAGAAAGAAGGATGGAGGGAGTGACCAACTTTTGTATCTATTCGTCTTCTCTTCCTTTCTTTCCTGTCATCTCCTCTTCAGCCCTTTTCTTCTTACACATTCTCATTAGAAGGCCATTACCATGCCCTAGATCATCTCTGTGTATGTGTGTGTGTGTGTGTGTGTGTGTGTGCGTGCGTGCGTGCGTGCGTGCATGTCCAAGTGTACATGCCCTACTTAGATCAGGAGTGGACTTCCAAGCGAGCATTGTAGTAGCTCACAGTGAGGTTTCAGTCTGAAACATGCAGAATTCATGATTCTTCCTCTCAGCGTTTTACTGGCTATCTTTAGCTGCTGCATGTAACACATCAGAGCACATTTCTTCAGCTGTACTTTGCATCACATGCTATTCAAAAGTATCCACACTATGGAGTATCCACTCGACCTACAAACCCACACACTTGCACACCGCAACACGCGCGTCTTCATTCCAGATCTACATAGTGTTATCTGTCACTGCTGTGTTATCATGTTTATTGTAGTCTGTTATGTTGTTTACTGAATGTTGATTGGTGCTCAATCCCTTGAGAGAGTAAACTGATTGGATGTGTTTTGTTTTGTTTTTTTTGGTTTTTTTTTACATTAATGGTCCTCAGTGGTTGAAACCATAATGACATCGGTGATCTCCTTATTTTTAATCTTTCTTTCCTGGTGTTATCAATTCTTGGATTTCAACAACAACGAGAAGATTGAATCATTTGCATAATTGAGTCCAACATTTGCATCTGCACCTTAATAATGCAGCGGTGATGATTCACTCCGTGGTAGACCAAAGGAGAAAAAAAATGATATGACAAAATAATGATGATACTGATACACTGATTTATTACAAATGAACCAAACAGTTTGTAATAAGAAGTCATTTGGACTGATATGTATCGCTGAATAGACGGTTTAGGTGGTGCAGTACCACATGGGGGAATCAAATTACACACAGTATGTGATGAATGAAATACTGATTATGAGTATTATTATTCATGACTGCAACCTATCCTCATGTTATGAACAGGTACTAACAGGATGAAACCGAAGAGGGGGGTTCCACTTAATAATATGTTAATAATAATTAATAAATTACCTTTATCTAATGTGTTACCAACATGATTTTAAACCTTCACACAAATTCACACAAATCTTGTTTCAGATTTCATTGCAACATCACTGATGGGTGTGGTTGGGTGGTGGTGTCTGACACCAGTGCAGCAAGATTTCAACACAAACGACATAATGTATGTGATGCAGTGCTTCCATATGCCAACACACAGCATGTAAGAATACTCATACTCATAAACAGCTGTGCATCAAGGAGTCAGAAGTGAGAGGAGTTAAAGTTAAGACATATTCTGTGAGAGTGATTAATATTTTAAACTTTATAAATACATAATGAACACCAAACACAAAATTTAGCTCTAAAGCCAAATGTTAAAAAACTATGAGGCTCTGCTTCTTCATACACAATATCTCCAGGAAATCCTACTTTCAGTACTTTCTGGTGTTCATGTTTCATTAATAGTGACACCTCTATTTGTACGTTGTGCGCGCGCACACACACATACACACACAGTTCTAACCTGTTCCTTGACGGAGGCGAGGATGGCGGAGGTGGTTTCAGACTCGGAGCCGTCTCCGTTGGAAGCGTTGAGGACCGGGCTCAACATGGCGGCAGCGCTGGCAGTGTCAGACGCCACCTCAGGCACTGGCATACCTCCTGGAAAACAAGCGAACACGCAACGCTTTTACTGGCTGAGTAGCTGTCACACCCACGCGCTCTTACACACTTGCACTCATCTGTACACACAGATATGGATGTTAGAGTGAAGCAGAGGTTATAATTAAATATAAGGTCACTGATAAAGCCGCATGTTAATAGGTTTATATTAAATGTACAATGCAATTGCCATTGAGTGTGTTTTGATACGATAATAATTCTTAAATAGTTGGATTATGTTTATGTTCTCTTTGACTTATTCGTGTTCAGGGTCATGGAGAGCTGGAGTCTATCCCAGCATGCATTTGGCAGAGGGCATTGATACATCCTGGACAGGTGCACCAGTATCTTTAGAACAGGAAATCTAGGCCAAAAAAAATGGGAACTGGCACACTGCATAGAGGTAGTATTAACCAAACTACTAGTAGTGTTAGCAGTACATCAAGCCATAGCAGCAGAGGAGTAGCAATAGTAGTAGTACTCAATGTTGTACTCAATGTCAATAATCAACAATGGCATATCCAGCCCTCCTGACATCCTTTAAGGATATCCATGACAGGTGTTGATGAGATACACATACCTTGCTATACAGCATATGAACCATATCTGCATTATAATAAATACAAAACTAACATGATACAGCTTGAGCATTTACTTTTTATATCATAGAATTTAATATTTCTAAGAGAGACACAGATTTTACACATAATTTGAAAACCTTGTGAGGGGAAAAAAGCATTGGAAACACATACAGCTGCAAACTGTCACCCTAATAACATGTGAACTGCTGACAGTAGTAGTATATTACTAGCATTATTAGTAGCAGTAAAGCAGTCATGTAACAATTGTATGCCATTAAATAATAAAATAATATCACATCAGAAGAAATCACACACTATCAACTGATTAATTCTCTTACTAGTCGATCCTACTATCAGAAAGCTTGTAGTACTAGCTGGCATCAGACACACATACACACACATACACACACATACACACACACATGTGCATGATAACAAGTGTCATTGTGTATATGACCAAGCATAGGAGAACACAGGCTTCACATGTGTCATGTAATCCTGATGCAGCACAGATCTGGTCTAACGGCTACATCACCTTTAGACACTGATGAAAGGCTCGTCATGAGGAATCTGACACACACACACACACACACACACACACACACACACACACAAAGGCCGGCTGTCAGCATGAGGCAACACCAGCCTAGCGTCGAGGTGGAGTAGAGCCATAGGAGCAGAGTGGAGGAATGAGAGGGGAAAGGAGGAGATGAAAGAAGAGGAGGAGTGAGAGTGGCAGCGTGGAGAGAAGAGAAGAGAAGAGAAGAGAAGAGAAGAGAAGAGAAGAGAAGAGAAGAGAAGAGAAGAGAAGAGAAGAGAAGAGAAGAGAAGAGAAGAGCTATTCTTGCATGCTGCTATGGCAACAATCTCTGGTCACTGAAGGCTGCTAATATGGCTGACCTGGCTTTACTTGTCTTCCATTTTGGAGAGAGTTTCTCTTCCTCTCTGACTATATATCCCTCTTCACTGGTTCAAAACTTACATTTTTCATAACTACCCACCTTGCTACTTACACTACACCCGTTCTCATCCTTTTCTCCATCCTCCTTTTCACTTTCTCCTCTCTCTCTGCCCACTTCTCTTCACTTGACCTATTTTCAGCACATTTCTGCTTTATTACACAGCACCCAGTGGAGGGTGACAGAAGGCGGATGACCTGAAAGGTAGTGGGTTGGGTTTAAACCTGCATTGCTCCAGTGCACCTGAACCCCCCATACTCTGAGTGTGTACCACACCTCATAAACACTTGGCTGCTTATCTGGGCTCGTGACACCGCTACATGCTTCACATTCTTCACGCCATCCTCTTTTCTCTTTCTATTTTTTTTTATGGGTTTTTAACTCTCTGGCTGTGCAGTCACAACTTGGTAGCACTATCATCTGCTGGCATGTGTCCTCCATCCTTCTCCGTCCCTTTCCTCTCTTATCTACCTCACTGCCCACTTATACCTCCTTCCTCTGTGCCTCCATCCCTCCAGCTCCTCTATGCTGTTTCTGTTGTGGCATCACTCTCGTCCTCATCTCAACTCGTCCTAATCTATCTCCATTTCTATCTTTCTCTATAGAATATGCTTATGCTCTCATTTTTTTTCTGTCTTCCTCTGAGACATTTGTCAATCATGAAAAAGCTAACAGTTCTGTTTTAAAGCTTTAAAAGGTAGACCATGTAACGCTTAACTTTTAACTGACTCAGTTGCAAAAAGGTGACGTCACAAAGCACCAATCAATATCTAGCAATATTTGAATCAAAGTCAGATGACAGTTGTTGGTATTACTGATGTCCCCGGGACACTATGAATTAAATCTGCCTCATCTAATGTTAATACAAAGGAGATAACACCAGCCACATACGTATTATATAAAACGTGCAACAGCAACATACTGACATTTAGATTTTGAGATCGTCACCTGCTCACCATGACAAGTGTACAGGCCGAGCTTTGACCCGTCATTGTCCCTCACATTAGGATGTTTGCAGCATACCGTAATCCATCATCGCTACTGAAAATCCATTTATTCATTAACCTATTTTATGTGTTTACTAAGTCTTGATTGCAAAGCCCTGCTGGACTCCTGTTTACACACCTCTTAAAACACATCGCCACCACTTTTCTTTCTGTATGCGTTTCTGGTGTAGATTGCGGTTTTCACTAAACAAACATTTCTGGCAGGCAGCACTATTGTAGAGCAGGAATACAACCTGCAGGTGGAGATTAAACCTCAGTGCAAATAAACTCTGGGAAGGTAACATTAGATGAAAGACTATGTTGTCTAAATGCTGCTTAGTGTGGATGGAAGGCACCTTTCATTTAGCACCATCAGTCTAACTTTAGTTTCTGACCAATCACCAGCAAAACTAATGCTAATCAGCAAATGTTAGCATGCATACACAAACTAAGATGGTGAACATGGTAAATATTTAACCAGCTAAACAACAGCATGTTAACTTTGTCAATGTGAGCATAATGACTGATGATAGCATTTAGCTCAATTGCAGCTTCCGAGCTGCAAGCACGGCTGTGGACTCTTCTATGTATATGATTTGAGTCTATACAGTATGAACACGTTAGTTTTCAATACGTTATGATCCGTATGTATGAGACATTTCACATGACTGTATATTCGAGCTTGAACTGGATCAGAGGAACAGAGGCGGCTGCCCCGCGGCCCAATTTGCTTATAGAACAAAACAAGAGAGAAGCTGAAGTTCTGACGGGGCAGTCAGCCAAATATAGGTCAACTCAACAGACCGTGTCCAAGCCCTCATCACACAACTGACCAGTACAAAGCAGCTTTCGCCCAGTAACAGACGTCAGAACTAGGTTATGGAGGTCCACAGCCCAGCTAGAGACAAGACTTTGAATATGGATTAGGCCTAGAGGCTTTATTTCACTGAAGTATAATCTTGGATTTTTAGGTCTATATATTTCAGCACTGTGATGCAGGGGTATTTAGACCCGCATTTCAAAGCGGTTAATCTCTGATATTGCTGTAAAGTTGTGCAAATGCAGCGCGCCATGCTATGATTGACATGGCTGACATGAGGAATATCGACCTTAATCTTTTGACCCTTTAAGCTCATCAGTCAGGTCGGAGACAGGCATGTTTTTGGTGAGGTCGGAACTCATCACAGAGCAGCGAATCAGCTAAATGTCTATGTGGAAATGTGAGGTGTGGACTGCAGCATGTTTGCATATGTGTGTGTGTGTGTGTGTGTGTCCCTACTGGGATGCGAGTGCTTGTTGTGTGTTTGACGGGCAGTCCCCTGTCGCCTCATTAAAACTTGCTGCAGTGTTTTGTTTTGGCTTCACCAGTCATCTGTCCCTTTGTCTAGACCCTGTGCCCATGACTCGCCTTTTAAACAAACACTTGAACACATTATCACATTAACAATGTAATTAGCAGTGTCTCTGTCTCGTTGTGTATTTATTTAGAGCCAGAGTCCACAGTGGAGAGATATGGCTTTAATTTTGTTTTGTTTTGTTCGATGTGTTACTCTTAAGAGTGTTGTCATGCGTGCACGGTTTTATTTCAACCTTGTTTTTTTAAACAGCAGAGTGAATTAGCCACACTAAATTAAACCCGGGGTCCTGGGATTTGAAGTTTGATCGAGAACAAACTTATAAAAAAAACTCCTTTCAAGTGTATAATGATACCCTTTCAGATGATAAAATTAAGTTAAACTGAGTTAAACTGAGTTTTATGTCTACTAACTGCAGGTACTGTATCTTCATTAACAGAATAAAAGTTGTTCTATCAAACAGCAACTTTGTCTCTTAGAAAATACGTTTACTACTAACTTGCTTTGCTAAATACCTTTTAGAGGAAACATAATTGCTCCCATGATTACATTCACCGGCACCGGTTTTATTTTTTCCAAATCCAGCAAGTGTGACATTCTTAAAGCTGGACCAATCAATATTTCATATTAACAATGGATTAAATGACCAGGTTTAGTGTGAAAGAGGTCACGTGTAGAATAATAAGCCGACTCTGCAGCCTCTCAGGAGCGTTTTAACATGTTTCATGTTTAAAGGCCCTACACACATATTGCTGATTAAACCTCTGCTCAGGTTAAAGATTAGCAGTGCTGTGGGAGACCACCGGGGACCCCAAAAGCCTCAGGTTTATGTCATATCTTTTGGGGCTACATAGTTTGATTGAATGGCAATTTTGATTGAAATTTAAACCACTGAAGTACGTCATGAACCATGACAGGTCCGGCGTCCATCTTCAAATGACCGGTTTTGTCTTACCAAAAACAGTCAAAAAGATGTTGACAAATATTAACATTTGAGAAGTTGGTACCCGTGAATTTTGGCCATTTTTAAATTTTTTTTAAATGACATAAACAATTACTCAGTGGACTAATCAATTAAACATCTACTCATTTCAGGTCGTATAGTGGTGGGTAATCCGGCCATGGGTATGAGGTAACTGGACTCTATGTACCAATAAGAATGATAAAGGTGCAATCTGTCCACCGTAGCAGGTGCAACAACAAGCAGCAGAACAGAGAAAGTAAGGAAGATGTCACTTAAATGCAACTAAAAGTCAATATACACAACACAATCCTGACAAGAGGCCTAATGAACCAAAAAGTAATCACCTGTGTGGGAGGACTAATACAAGGCCTTTAGACTGAATGATATCAACTCTTTTTTTTTTTTTAGTACAAAACTGCTGAAGTCAGACAATGACAGATGGCCTTATGAGCATCCTTAAGTGTTAATAACCCATCAACCAAATCTATGCATGCTAAAAGCTGCTAATGGACATTTATGTTGAGCACACTCGCTAATACACACAGAATCATAAATCTATTGTACTGATATAGCGTGCATCCCTCTGAATCAGCTTCGATGACAAGCCATTAAGAGGCGCCTGGCCACAATAAATATCTATTATTTAATACAATGTATTATTAAAAGCATCAAAAGCACAAAGATAGTTAAACTCCCAAACCACGTCACAGAGCTGCTGCTGTGGGTTTTTTTATGTTTTTTTTTTTACCTGGCTGGCTCACTGAATATTGATCACAATTCAACTGACTCCAAATGATTGCATTTTCATTTCAAAGCTGTATCTATGTCGGGCGCACATGCTAATGATGTTCACCTTTTGTTCGCATGCGATAAAAAGGTACTGTTGATTATGTAATCAAAATATCTATAGCGCAAGTTTCAAGGACAACTACAGTAATAAGTGCATTAATACCCTGGGGGGTATTTTACTTTGATTTTCTTTCTGTTTTCCAGCACAGTCATGCTTCACATGCTTTGGCTCGGCGTTTCTTTTCTATCATTAACATATAGCTGGTAAGATGGAGGGACCGGTTGCCGTTGTACGTGTGCAACTAACACAAGACTCTGTTAATGGTCGTCTTGTAGTAGGACGGAGGTGTTGAGGGAAGACAGAAGCTGAATGATGAACAAACACAGAACAAAACGTTACTATTAATGTGGCTCTACATTATTAGCACATACCAACAGAGAACTGAATTCTAACCACAGCTTGAATGGATGTCTCTGTGATCGGGGTGGTTTCCTCACTGCCGTCGGCACCAGAATCAGCACCGCAGAGAAAGCCAACATTGATTAGCCTGGTTCCAGACCCTTGAATCACTGCTTACCAATGTCAGGTTTGTTCAGCAATTCAAACAGGTCCGGTATTGTGCCCATTGATGGCTGTTTCCCTCGGTTGAAGAAACAGTCGAACAGTAAGAGGTTTAGGGTCAGGATTAATCATGGGCACATCTTCCTACAGATGTTAACTACCAAGCTACTGCAGCAGGAAACCTAAACCTTTGGTGAAAACCTGAATGAAGTTACTGAGGACGTCGATGGAGGACAAACTCTACTTACTCTACTTACTTACTTACCCACTACTCAAATAGCATAATCATCAGTACATTGTTCCTTCCCAAAAACACATAGAGGGCTGTGGGTAAAAACACATTGCTGGCAGGACATTAAGTACCCTTATATTAGGTGAAATGGTACATGTGCCTACAGCATCTGTTATTAAGAGTCTCTGGAAACTTATAATATTCTTCTGTGAACTTTCAAGCTCCCATTTAATAACAGTCACATTAATACTTACAAGAAAATGGTTAGCATAAAGAGGAAGCAGGATTAAGAGTGAATATCAGGGATTAAGTGAATTTATTTAAAGAACCCTCAAGACGTCTTTTAAGACATAAAAAGCACTCTGCGTTGAATATGGTTATTCCACTTAAAAAAATACCATTTACCTAATTAACAATTCATAAAATTACATCTACTCCTTCTGCCTCATTTAACGGACAAAACACATTTTTTTGTCTCTCATTCAACCATTCACACACACACACACACACACACACACACACACACACACACACACACACTGTTCTACCTCCTGGGGCACAGCTCTAATAATATATTTGTGTACCAGTTTGACTACCGATATAAAAGATGTCTCCTACTTTTCACATCAAACCTAAATATGAGTTGCATACCGGATCATGATTGGCTTCCAAACTTATTGTAATGTCACAAATCATCTCGTAGGTACACGAGGTGTCATCTCAGATTCAAGGCGAGGACAAATGAATAAATAAACTCTGCACATAAATCATTCTGCATAATGAAGCTCAAACATTCAAATGTGGTAACAATAAGCAACATATATTTTTTAGTAGAGAGGGACTCAAGACCTGCAATCATGATCAGCAAAATGAAAGCGACGCAGGTTATCTTGGATATGTGACTGCTGTGGAGGAAGACTAGCACCAAATGGAAACCAGTAAAAACTGCATACTGCATAGCAGAGCTTTTGAAGCACACCTAGATGCAAACTATTCAGCTTAGACCACAGCAGTGAGTGTAGAATCAGATCAGCTGTGATTTCAGTGGCTTTAAGCTAAAAGATTGAGTAAGTATATAAATAGCAGGGTTTTTTTTTAAAATCATGTCTTTCTCTCATGAACATAAAACAGAACAGAGCAAAAAAAGGAGTAGTTGATCTTTAATCACATACAAAACAAGACTTCCTGTCCTACCTGATATGAAGCCATTAAAGCTGTATATGTTTCACACACCCACTCACTAATGATTTGGCTGGATTGCACTGAAGCTGCACCTTGTTACGCAGTTTTATGATTCTGCAGTTATGCGGTTGAAGACTTTGGTTTATTAGCTCTAAATTTAAACTTCACACGGCCTAAAATAAACATCCAACAGTGGAATTCAATTAGCAGTGTTTCTCTGTGATCTGAGTCTGCTGTTTTAATTAGTGATGCCAGTGAAGGCGCCAGGGTGCACGCCTCTCCAGAGGCAGGCGAAGCCCGCTCTCTCTCCGTCTCTACCTGCCTACACACACACACACACACACACACTGGCCATGTTAATCCAATCAATATCTATGATACCTCATTGATTTCAAGAACAAAACCCATATAACAGACAGTAAAGGGCCTAATATTCATGAAAATATCAAAAAGACTTAGTTAGGTTTCGGTCACATGTCAAGAATTTATTTATGACCAGGCTGAGTATGATTGCTGTGTTCAGATCTGCCCGAACGAATCGTACCAAGAGAGAAAACGAAAAGTCCAGTTGAGCCAAACTAAACAACACGTTTGAAAACGCAAAGACAGTTTTTAAGGTCTAGTGTGTTCACGCAGCTACAAAGAGACAAGAAGCAGATGGATGTCTGTCATTTCTTCAGATGAAACAATAGCCCTTGTGTTGATTACCATAGAGAACAAATAATCAGCAGTTCTTCTCAATCGCTCAGTCAGACTTGAATATGTAAATTACAAGCTGAGTGTAAATATGTCCAAAAGATACAGATTGAGTGAATCTTTTTTAGATTCTCTGATGAAGCTTTTAGACGATGTTGCTCTATTCAACAAACATATGCACGCATGTTTGGGCAAGATGTTGTAATTTGTTTCTTTCTTTGTTCAGAAACATTGGCAAACATCATGGTAATCAACATCCAACACCATTCTCTGGATAAAAACACTGGACAATTAATTGCAAACCTTGTTTCTTGGTGGTCTGTGGCTCCAGTTAAAAGCTTAAATATATAAGTGTGTGTGTGTGTGTGTGTGTTGTCATTATGGTTTGTGTTTCAACATGTGTCGTCTTGGTTTTTACTTTCTGTTTCTTGAGTTTGTATAAGCTCCACAAGAGCTTTTTTTCTGTCCACCAACAATTTTATTTATTTCCTCATTCCCTAAACACGGAAATAAAGCAGGAATAAATCCTCTAGTCTATTTCCTCTCTTGATTTTCCTCCACATTTCCTTTAATCTCCTCTTCTATCTCTCTCTAACACACACACACACACACACACACACACACACACACACATACATGAGATGAGAAACACCATAATTTAGTTGCTGCTATACAGTAACTAGTCATCCACAGTGACCAGGGAGCTTCACTGTGATTGGCTGTGAGTGCTGTGTTGCTATGGGAGACCCCTGCTGGTTAAGCGATAGAACATCAACAGTGAAGCCAATGAGAAGTGAGAGAGAGAGAGAGACCTTCGGACCATGTGGGCAGCACAGCTGACCTTCAAAACACCTCAGGTCAGTGCTAATGTGAGTTGAGTTTCCCACTGTGCTCGATAAAAAGCTGGAATCAAATTCAGACACACACACACACACACACATCAGCTCAGTATCTGCCTTTCAGAAGCTCACAGTGTAGAAGAGCAGAGTAGATGGCTTTACATGCACCGAACAGACGTCTGATTAGTGCTTCTCATGACTCAGACATCATGCAGCCAGACATCTCCTATTTAAAATGAAAGAACGCACTCCTAGGTTCCCATATAAATTATGCTGCTCTAATGAACAGAGAAATGTGGCCAATTCAGCAGCCTAAGACATTACATTTTTCATGTAACGTAATGGCACTGCTTTGAAACTGCTGTAGTGCCCAGTGTAGATGTGCTTTAGTGCAGTTTGAAAGAAAAATATCAATTAAAGGATAAGGAATTACATTTACTCTGGCACTGATGTTGATTTTTATGCCTTTGAAAATACAGAAAAAAAAAAAAAAACCCAAGGCTCCACCTCTTTCAGTACAACCTCCCAGCGGGCGACGGGCAAAAGTTAAAAGGAGGAGGAAAACAAAGCGTTCACTCAAGAAGTAGTTCCTCAGCTTCATTACAAAGTATCCCTTGTTTAACGCTACATCACAGTCTCCAAACAACAAGCCGGAGCAGCTAAAAATAAGGTCAACATCATGAATTATACATATTTTTTTCAAAGATCCTCCGGGTGAGCTGCGTTCGCGAGCAGCTTCACCGCATGATATAATTACAGAGGTTACTACAGCAGTGATAAACACTGTGCAAAGACAAATTAAAACTTACACTGCCCTTCTCCGCCCACTAAGGAATTCCAACCGCTCGATGACAGAAAGAGTTGCACGCAGTGACGAAGCAGCTCGCGAACGAGACGATTGAGGAATGCAAGTTACAGGCTGAGACACATCAAAGTTAACAGCGTTGATACGATTTTGAGCTTAATATCAGACTGAAGACGGTATGATAAAATTATATTATCATGTAGCATCCTGATGACATACACACACATCTCTGCTTTGCATTTTTCTTTGTCACACCTGAACAACCCATTTGACACATCAGGCTAGATAATTAGAAAGCTTCAAAGTTATAGTAGATTTGTGTTGCATAGCAACAAGAATGATTTAATGCTCCTAACACCCTCTGAATTGTAATTTAGAAAAGCTCTTTTGCTCAGAACTCAACTTCTTCGTGTCATATGATTAATCTTTGGATATATTTGGTTATAAAACAACATTCATACCTGAAAATTTGACCTGATGAAAGTTTATCCTGTGAGGATGAATGTCTGTACGAAATATGAACAGCAATCTATCCAATTATTGTTGGGACATGTCACCAAAGTCATAAGGATTCATCCTCTGGCTCTGTAGCAAGCTCTGGGTCAGTGAAAGTGAAAAGATCAGGGGGATCACCAAAGTCCCTGTGCCAAAATTCATTGCAATCAATCCATTCATTGAAGCTTGAACCTCTGACAGTTAGATACAAAAATGTCAACTTCATGGTGATACGAGATGAAAAGTCCGGGGAATTAAAGTCTTTAGGATTCTTCCTCTAGGGAATCCACAAAATGTCATCCAATATTTGTTGAGATATTGCAGCCTGGAGCACAGAGGCGAATCCCCAACTGACCGACCAACACTGCCATCCCTAGAGTCAGGCCACTGAGGGCGGCAAACGCAACATTAATTGAAAACTATTTTAGCATGCGTCTAGTGGTTTGATGTGTTGGCGGTGTCAGGAGTCGATGGAGAAGAGGATGTTCTGTCTCGCAACAGCAAATAGAAAATGGGACAAAATCAAGTTTGAGGAACACACACTGCGTGAAGTAACACAAAGATGATTAATGACTTTTTTTCCACCAGTATTAGCTGTCCTGTCAGTGTAACAGTATACAAAAACAGTTGAAGCCATCCTCCTGCTGGCTGCAGGTTCAGGATGCTCATCAGCATGTGGATAGTCGTGTTCTTGATGTTTCACTTGCATAAACTTTCACGGAGCATTGAGCATCTACGTTTTTAGCCTCCGAGCATCTGGTGAATTTTACTTTCAAGATAATTGAGAAAATGCAGCTAAAAAAAAAAAAGGAGCAAAATATCACTTCATCAAAGTGTTTCTTTAGCCCCAAGACAAAATCAAATGAGTTGCATTTTTTATGTTAAGACAAGGGTAGTAACGATTGTTTGTTTCCTGCTTTCAGTTATTTGTGACTAAATCGAACTTATTATTATTTATTTATATTTAACATATTTGTGTCAAAACGGTGTGAAATTATTTTGTTTTGATTTACACTGTAACTACAGGAAGAAGAAAAAAAGAAATGTTATTTTGAGATAAACAAACAATTATTTTTGCCATCTTCTTTTGTGCGCGAGTAAACAAATCACAACTAATAACTGCACACATGGTTTCTCCAGCTTTCTATAAAATCGCAGAGCTTGGGATTCCAATTAAAAGGCAAATCTTTGACAGTGACTGATTGACAGCAGTAAAAACTTGTTATTAAAATGAGTATGAACGTAAGTTTAGTCCACTATAATGTCTATAATTGTGTTTGCACAATGATAGTATTGCGTTAATACATGACTTAAATGGAGCATACATTGAAGGAGAAAACCACAGATATATTCAGCCTTCCCATTGCTATTCTCAGCACTCTGAGCATCAGCATTTACCACCCCAGAGCACTACTAGCACACTGGCTAGCTACTGTAGCGGCATGCATAATACATCAGCCCGACTTTGAAGGGCTTTTCTCAGAAGAAATGACATCACTGAAGAAATCACTTATGGAAGGCAGCATCAAAGAGGCACAACCGCCCTCGGCGTTTGCTTCAGACCATCGCTAACGCTCAAGTCCAAGCAGCATCAAACAGCATAGATGACTATAGTTTGGACAGCTTGACGCAAGTTATGATGCTGAGTATCACTGAAACTCGCAAGTATCGACTTTGGCTCGTCGGCATTTTTTAAACAGTTAAACAAAACAAGGCTTTTTGTGTCTTTGAGACAAATGAAGAAGAAACATACATTTTCTTGCATGTGTCACGCCAGGACGTCTTATATTAGATATTAGAACACTGGTTTCTTTATGGGTCTTGTATTGTAAAAGTGGCTCGCCAGGCTATTCATTTATCAAGCTTTGCAAATCACATCTTCCTCCAATTCTAGTTTTTTCTATCCGGTGTTCTGGATAGAAATAACTGGCCTGCTTGGTCTGACAGTACTGCCATGTTATGCAATACTGGGTCACATCAATCTAAATCTTACATCAAACACAACATAGCGGATGATGTCAATGATGAGTGTTTCCCAAATATTCCATCCATCCATTTATAGTCACAGTTGCCCTTATAACCCAGATTCAGCACTAGCACTGGTTAGTAGTTATCACTGGTGTTTATTAAGCTGCACTACAAGAGAACCAAACTTCCAGTTCATTTTGATTCTTACTCACAGGCCAAAGCATCATCTAAACATCATTAACATAACATAACATAGCTGAAACGGTTCTTTAAACTGTGTGCCCACTTCCACATGGCTTTTCTTGGCTTCCTTTTCATCATTATCTTCAGCAGAACAGGACATGCTGTTGCGTTCCCGGCAGCACTGATACATTTTTAGCAGTTTGATCTAAACAATACTGAGCTACAGATGGGTTTGAATCATCACAAAGCAACTACACAAAGCCACAACTAGCACTTCCCCCAAGCATCTGTTTAGCTCTGTGTAGATAAAAAAGAAACATGACGGCCAATGGATGCAGAGCCTGATTCAACCAGTTTCTCACTATAGAAAGGGACATACATCGCTTTCAGGAAGTATTCAGACCCGTTCACGCTCTTAAACCACTCCTGCGTTGTCTTGGCTATGTGTTTCAGGCCATTGGTTCGATTCCTGGCTCCTCCAGTCTGCATGTTTATGTGTCCTTGTGCAAAACACTTAACCCCAAATTGCTCCAGATGGCTGTGCCATCACTGAATGTCACAATCTACCAGGAATTATGAGAGATGTTGCTTGGTGGGAAAAACAAAAAAAAAAGATCCCATTTTTTTCAACAGAATGAAGAAAATTAGCGGCCAGAGGCACGTCATTACATCTCTGTGCTCGGTTATCAACAGCTCAGCTTGTATCAAGTTATTAAGAAAATTAAAATGTTGCTGAACATTTAACGTTCATCATATAACACTGGAGGCTTTGCACGTTGGACATGGCATGCCCATCAGACATTTCCTGATAACTTTTCCTTCTTTTTGAATATAACAGAGGAAGCAGATGGTGACAGATCTTCACCAAATGAATCAGACACATCCCAGCATGAAAATTCAACACCATCAAGATGCCAAAGATTCTGCATGCGTTCTGCACCAAATTAAAAAGGAGCAAGTACAGTAAAACAATGCAACTCTGCAGTCCATTTCCACTGTTCTGCACCAAGCAGTGCAGCATGCACACGTTACCTCACATGCATGTGAGGTAATGGCTGATTCAGGGAAACTGAAAGTCCAAGCAGGCTTTCCTGTGTGTTTCACCGAGGAGATGCTTCCATCTGACCACTCTGCCATGAAGCTCCGTGTCCCTGAGCTGTGCAGGCAGTTCCTTCCTCCTCATGCCTCGGATTTTGCTCTCATATGTGTTGTCAGCTGTGATGCTCATGAAGGAATGTTGGGTCTCTGTAAATTAAAGTGTACGCTCTACACCTGGTGCCTTGAGATAACCGATTTGGTGTTATATAAATACAATTGACTTGACTTATACAGACAGGTGTGTGCCTTTCCACAGGTGATCTCCAATCAAGGTGTAGAAACATCTCAATGATCAAGAGAAATAGAAAGTGCCTGAGCTAAACTGCAAGTGTCATAGTAAAGGGTCTGAACGTTTCCAAAATTCTGTTTTTGCTTTGTCATTTTGCGGTATTGAGTGTAAATTGATGAGGGAAGAACAGAATTGAAACGATTTTAGCATAAGGCTACAATATATTAAAATTGGGTGCAATTCCTCTTTAGCGAATGAGAAAAAATGATGCCAGCTCTGCCCTGGAGTGTATGTGATGCTTCCTCTTTCTCTCCTGCAGTGCTATAAATAGTGGAGAGTGCTGCTGTCTCTCATATTTCATGTGTCACTGGCTCCCACTGTCATTGGTGAAGAACGTCACCACATACATAAAGCTTCTTTTTGCCTTCTTCTCCTCTCCTCTCCTCTCCTCTCCTCTCCTCTCCTCTCCTCTCCTCTCCTCTCCTCTCCTCATGCTATGCAGAAGTAAAGACAAGCTCAATAAAGCTAGCAGCCATAAACACTGTGGTGGAGCTGCAACATATTACATATGTCAAACAAAAAACAGTAAAGTGATATTAAGAAGCTAATTATGAGCCTTTAAGTGATTCTGAAATGTTATTTTTGTAACCATCCAGTTAAGCTAGCTATCTGATTTAATGTTGCTGGATAGTTAAGGTTAGCTTGAATATAAACTCCATTTATTATGTATTCAGGAAATAACGCCATTCTGTTAATCTATAATTGAAACAGTTAAAGTACTGCTGGATTTATACAGCGAGAGCTTTTGAGCAATAAGTAACACAGAGAAAGATGAGGGAAGTGAAGAAGGAACTGGTTCACTTATGATCTTATGATGTCTTTTCACCTGTAATTCAAACTATTCTCCTTCCTGTATATGATCTGCCTTTAATCAATCTGAATTTGATGCAAGACTTTTTTTCAGACTGATGGATCCATCAGGGACACGATGGAATAACTGATCTGAGCTTTACGCAACCTCTGCCCTCTGGCTACAACCAGTCTGCGGCCTCCCTGTCAACTAAGCTACTTAATCTCCTCCACACATGTTTTAAGGCATATAAATATACTCGGCTCATTGAAAACTCCAGACCGTATAAATACCATGCAAGTCCCCTTCAAACTCAACACGTGTTATTTCATCTTGTTACTTCAGTTGGATGTTTGAGCTTCATTGTTTAGTTTTATACTAAAAGGCTGTTTTCATATTCGTCTGCTGAAAGGAGAAAGTTTCTCTCTGCTCATTGAAAATCTGATGTTTAGGGGCGGGTCTACGAGCAGGATTTGTGACATCACAACTAGTTGTGAAGCCAGCCGCACACACACACACACACACACACACACACAGAGATGGACTTTACAGTGAAGCAGGAGGCATCTTGTGTCCAGATGTGTCCACGTGCTCATAGTTTCTGGATGTTTTAATGAGGGAGTAGAAGGAGAAGGAGTAGATGTCATTTTCATGTGTGTTTTTTTTTTTGTGGAAAAACCCATATCAGATTTAAATGTCTTAATGCCTGTCTGAAGGGGGATCTTGAAATAGTTATAGCTCCAAATGTTTCACCGCTGAACACAAGATGTCTTCTACTCTTCACTATACTATAATATTCTCTCTGTATGTGTACTGGAGACTTCAAGGTTCAGCATCACATGTGGAAGTTTCATACTGGGCCAGGACTGGCTTCACTTCTTACGTTCACGACGTCAGCTCAAATTTACGCTGACGATTCACGTGAAAACAGCCTTCATCATTCTGCACGGCGAAGCTCAGACATCCGACTGAAGGAACAAGAAACACATTTTTGAGTGAAGGGAACTTTAAATTCTTCAAGTGCGACATGACTCGTTGTGTAACTAATGAGTTATTTGGCAACGGATTGTGATGACTATGAATGCCATAAGCAAGAGGAGGGAAGTCATTCTTATACATACCAAGTAACCGACTAATACTGCAGATACATGCGGCTCAATGTCTTTTGTTTATTACTGTAAGCTGGAAAGTGAGTTAACTGAGGACAAAGTGTTATTTCACTGCAACTAAATAATGGGATTCATACATTTAGCCTGAAGGCTAAGATAACTAAGGACACACTGTTATTTTACTACAGCAGCTGTGAGGAGTACTAATAAGGAATTCCCAGCCCCAATTCACATACTGGAGCACATGGAGCGCAGTATGTTAGCAGCTGAGTATAAATCTCTGAGGGATTTACCCTTAGCCGTCAAAGTCTCTTCATCTCTCAGTCAGGCACAATGCTTAGTCATGATCGAGTCGCTCATCTTAACCTGACTAGTCGATGTTAAAAGCTATAAGGGAAAATATTCCCTCTGAGCTTTGTTCAGAAGCTCATCCTGAGTTCCAGGTCTGTCCTTAAGGAAGCGGCGTGTGACATTTTTCTGTCATCAGCTGGCAAATGTTGGAGCCGTTTTGCTGATAAGAGGAAAAGTCCCACATAGCTGGCAGAGAGTGTCCGGTGGTGATTCACGCTGGTTATAAAAAGTGTGATTATCTTTGATTTTATTTTCATCTCGTTCTATTCCCCAAGTGTAAATATCCTGTTTTCTTTCTGACATCAAAGCTGATTAAAATACCTCAATCTTTTTTTATGTCTCAGCGGAGTTGACAAAACAAAAAAAAAAACCTTTATAATAAGTTCAGTCTGTATTCTAATGAGTTTCCACAAGCACAAGGATCCAAGGTTAAAAATATAATTATTTGATTTAGTGGTAAACATAATGAAGACACCCAGTCAATTATTATCACAGGACAAAAAACTGACATAAAAAGGGTGTGTGTGTGTGTGTGTGTGTGTGTGTGTGTGTGTGTGTGTGTGTGTGTGTGTGTGTGTGTGTGTAACCCCAACCAAGCTGATCAATGACAGCATTTCCTTCAACTAATCCCAAATCATGAGTAGTGCACAAACAGCATGGGCGTGGCCTTGAGAGCTGGGGGTAATTTCACAGGCAGTGACTGGGAACAACATTCTCATTATTTGCACAGCTTGTTCTGTGTCTAAACATCTAATAACAAGACCTTTCCAGGTAATTAGTTGTGTCAATGTCTTCTCATATAACACATTTCAAGAAAAGGAAAACATGATCCACGAGTACAGTTATTATAGCGTTTTCTAAACCCTGAATTAAAAAAAAAAAAAAGGTTGTCATTAAATGTTTGGGATGTTTGATAGGTCAACAAATCTAATGACTCATATCTTGTTTGAGCACAAAAAGGTCCTAATGTTTGCAAACTCCTGATTTAACTGTGGATAGGAAGCATGGCTGCTGCTAAGGTTAACGTACACACACATGTTTTACCTTCCTTTACCGCCAAATGACAAAATGAATCATCATATAATGCATTTCTAAACAAAGTTTAGACTCCACCAGGCTAGCAGCTCTGTAAGGCTTTACTTAGGCACAGTGACGCTAACATCACATGCTAACATGCGTACAAGACAATGCTAACCTGATGCCTTTGTCATATATTAACCATCTTGTTAGCATGCTAGCATTTGCTAATTAGCACTAAATACAGAGTGCAGCTGAAACTTTCCACTGTCAGCAGGTGAATGTGAAAACAGAAGAAAAAAAAACAAGACGACTTTAGGGCAATCCTTTCAATGGCTGTCAAAACATTTCACTCAAAACCACAAATGTCAACCTCAAGGTGGCGCTAGAGGAAAAGTCAAGTCACACAAAGACATGCATATGTGTGTGTGTGACAGACACTTCCGGACATGCATCACAACTGATGACAATGAAGCTTCACTGGCAAAACTGACAACCTCATATCTGCATATGAAAATTCTACCACGTCTCTAAAGGCTACCAACATGACGACTCCAAAGCACAACGGCAACTCCTGGACGTAGTAAAGCAGCCGACTAGCAGTGCGCCGTTGCCGGCTGAAATCTTTGGTTTGCACCCATCTGAATGGGACACCAAAGTGCTGAACAAACCTTTAAGATAATGAGGAGATTAGTGGCTGTCAGGGTGCTGGGTGGATGTGAGTACAGTGAATGAAGAGGCATTAAAGCCAGACAAAGCTGGGTTACACTGGCCAGACGCCACTTCCTTTACTGCACGTGTACACACACACACACACACACACACACACACACACACACACACACACACACACACACACACGCACGCACACACACGCACAAACCCACTTAAACAAAACCTGCAAGCAAGCAAATGATCGCAGAGGGTTAGACATTAATGAGGGCTTGAGGCACGAAAATGCCCTTTAAAGTCTAAAAATGCTGATGAAATAACAAGGTGAAAGAGAAAAGATAGTACCCCCATTTTTTTGCTTTCACCTTCTCCATATTTAATTGGTTGAGTGGTCATTTTCTTACATGTGAATGCCACTGTAGGTGATGACCAGTTGAATATTGTTTTTTTTGTTTTTTACAGTGGGTTAAAAAATGGATGCGTTTCAAAAAACAATCAAGGACACAGCCTGAAGGAAAAGAAAGCACTGACACCGAGCGCAAACCACCTCGTCAGCAAGAAATGAAGCAACCAGCAAGGTAAAAAAAAAAAACTAAATAATGGAGCCATGGAGGGTGGAGTAGGTGGGAACAGAAGTAAGAAAATTACACTTTTCACAAAGATTCATCATTGAGGAGGAATTTTTAAACAAATCTTGGTTGTGCAATTTCAGTGTTTCTTGAAAATGCAAAGTGCAAATGTATTGTTTTAATAAATACCTGAAAAAAATCCCGGTCGCAAAACAAGTCCACCCCAAAAGCTTTCATTTCACACCTGCTGCCTCTGTCTGTATGAATGTATCCTCTGCCAGGTCCAAAGAACACAACCAGTAAAATACAACAGAGTGAGAACGGTTCTCATCAAGGTGATAAGTGACATAATGGGGATTTGACCACGACTATCAGGTGTTTTTTTTTTTGTTTTTTTTATATAAACCTCACAGCTCCAAAATCTCTGTGTGAAATAATGGCTTACTCTCGGTAGAAATATGGACAAGAAGCTCATTTGTAATTATGTAAGGCCCACTTATACATAAAAGAGTTCATAAAAGCTAAAGGCATGTGAGAACAAAGAACGGCTGTCAGGCTGCTGCCAGTCCTCCAACACCCACCCAGTCAAAAACACACACACAGCACACACACACACACACACGCAAAAAGACAAGGGCATACAAAGTCATGCACTAATAGTACATTTAAGCATACAAAATACTTGCTTAGTGCCAATACAAGAACAAAGTCCTGATTGGTTCACACAGGACAACTGGACTGACTAACAACTGGACCAGGACAACATGTGTTATGATGTCATATTGTGATAACACATAGTAAAAAAGAAATATCAACAACAGTCACGTGACGAGCTGATCCCAGCATCGTATGGAAGAACTGATTTCATTAGTTCCACTATGAAAATAGCGTTTAATGTTTGTGAGACTGCTGCAGCATGAAGTCTCTACTGTTCCTTCACAGTCACGCTGTACATTATATTAACTGATCATATCTTTGATAACATGTAAGCTCCTTGCTAATAGCATACATATTACCCTATTTGCTAATAAAACCTTTCACCGTGTGTAATTGTAAATACTACTCCGCAGTGCTCGCAAATATGCTGACTGTTTTTCTTTATGTATGTAAAGATGTGACGTGCGGTGACGTTCATGGCCCGGTGAGGCGCTGACATCATCATCATCATCATCATCATCAAACATATGAACGGTGGCGCTTATTCACCATTTTATTGGCAACAGCTAACGTGTTTTGTTTAAAACATAAACAGTCTGTAGCATAGAAAAAAAAGAGCCAAAAACCTTAATATTTTCTTACCTTTACTTATAAATGAAGTCCGCGCGCATGGATACGTACTCCTCTATTTTGAAAATGAGTATAAACAATATAAAAAAATAACTGGACGGTTGCACTTGACTTGCTAACTATTTAGTGTAGCTAGCCGCCACTACATCTATGATTCTTTAGCCGCAGCGCCGTAATCTCTGGGATCACCAGCGCCCCCTAGCATGAGTCAGGAGAACTGCGTGTCTCACCTAGTGCCTCTTCACAGGTGTTTTATGATCGCTCAGCACAAGAAACATGTTACACACATACAGTTGTTGATAAAAACACTGTACATCATATACATCACCTAAACTATGTAAATTCAGCTCATATAGTACAAGTGGTTGAATATATTAATACCAACATAAAGCTCAGCGGGCTGCTGCCTCACCGCACGTCTCTTGAATTTAAATGAAAAATAACTGCTAAAAATAACTAAAGCACACATTACTGAATAAATATAATTATTTAATTTATTTTTTTCTATTTACATAATGACTGCACATCACTGGACCAAACTATGTCTATATCACCAAATATCAAATACTATAATACTATATACATCTTCTTTTATGACAACAAGGTATTAAAAAAAAAAGTATAATTTTGGTACTGAAAGTCAGGTATTATATAATTTTGGAAAAAATGAAATGAAACCCAGCCCTACTGTGCAGAGCATTTTTAGTATTTTATGAATACATATGCAAAACATATGAATGTGTTCCTAGTATTTGATACACATGGTACAGAAAAGAGCATTAGTCCGCACACAAACATACCATCACAAACCAGAGAGGGAAAACTCTCCCTTACCACTCCCACCCACCCACTCACCCTCTCCCTCACACACTCCAACCTAATTGGGAGTTGCCCCTCGCTGACCTCCTCTCATACACAAAAAGAGTCATCGTCATGACAGCAGAGTCTTGCTCATTATCCCCAACAAGGGTCGGCCTTGTTAGAGCCCAAACTGCCAGACCGCACCTGGCTGACATCACAGTGAGTCCCTGTTTCCACGGCAACCACAACTTGGCAACTACAACTTGGCAACGTCCCACTCCACGGGGGATTGATTGGGTGTGCGATGCAGTGAGAGGTGGATTAGGAGGAGTATTATTGTCTCCCTCGGTGCAAAAGGACACGTGGGGTCTGAGCTTTGCCAGACACTGAGAGGATGGTGGACTCATTGAAACAATGACAGCCGTGGCCTGAACTTGGCTTAACACAGAGATAAAAGATGCCTCTCATGTACCCATTACTAATTAATTTGGTAATGTGCTGCAGTGATTAAAAAAATAGCGTGTTCCCCTATTTGGCTGAGCAGGATCATTCCATTTTATTTATTTATTTGCTAAATTGAACTAAATGACATTATTCAGCCGAGAAGAATCAGACATACGGTCTCTGTTTAATGCACAATCAAACGGGTTGCTTATTTACAATGGCCATAGTAAATATAGGTGCAAAGCCATTTGGCAAAGAGAATTTCCCAGGCTGCAAAGTGCCTACTCAACCGTTGAGTGAAATGAGCGAAACTCAAGTGACAAAACGACGTGTACGGCAGACAAGCATTAGTCTCTCCATAGCTCCTGCTCTGCTCCTCTCTCCACTAAGAGCAGAGGAGAAATAGGAAAACCACTCTGAGACCCGCTGCTATTTGCTATCGTCCATTAGTGAACTAGCCGGACCCACAAGTGGTGGCTGCAGAGAGAGTGAATGGATGATTGTCATTCTGTCAGCTGAGTTTTGGGCCTGCTTAGTGCTGTAAGGTGTTCATATAGTGTATATAATCTGGGGGTCAGTGACATGCTGCCCCCTGTTTGTTTGGATACTCTTACATGTTGCACCTTTAAAGACATAGACTGGAATGTCCTAAGTTCAGATCAAAGATGTGAACTTTTACAAAGATAATAGGAATAATAACAATAATAATAATGATATGATAAATAAGTTTGTGTAGGAGGCAATGTTTATATGGAAACTGAACAGAAAAAATACTCAATTCATAAAGTGTGTGAGATGGGATTGTAATTTGTGGAGGAGTTCCTTGTAAATGACACCAGTGGGGATTTCTTTGAGCATACAGAGATGGCCAGCCAGCATACAGGAAGCTGTAATATTGATGCTGAGTAATAAATACAATCTAAAGTCAGATATGTCTTCTTCTTGTTGTCATTATTTTACTGTACTTTCTATTAATCATTGTCTCTTCTCGGTATTTATCTTTAATATTTTTACAGCGATTTGCAATATTCTTTTGGGTTAGTGCTGTATAAATGTACTTATTATAATGCCACGCGTGTAAATGTGGGTCATGATGTCAGCGACTTGTCCTGCTTTCTGCGTCTCCTACTGCGTGTCGGCTCTGAACGGTTCAAGGCATAAAGAGGTTGTTGACCAGGCAACCTATCTTCCCCGTCTACTCACTGAAGGAGGGGAGCGCCAGCTGTGATATGAATCAGATGCTGCCATGATTGGAATACAATGACCTGGCAAAGCAGAGTCTCTCTCTCTCTCTCTCTCTCTCTCTCTCTCTACCTATCTCTCTCCATGTGTCTCTCTTTCTGAACAAGGTTATCAACAGAGATTATCAGGTAAGGACAATGGATGGCTGAAATAGGTAGGGAATGGTTTTGGCACAAAACGTATCTCAGCTCATGATTGTCATTTTTATCTCACATGGGACCGTGGTTGTTTTGTAAAAAAATACAATAAGAACATGTGTACAAATTATAGTTATCGCTGGTGTATCGCTGCAATTATTAATTAGCTGTAGTACTAGCAGTACTACAAATTTAGGACCTTGAATATAATCATAGGTCAGACCTAAATTTGAAACGTTATTAAATATGATTACATTTATACACATCGGTTTACAATAAAAAATATTAGCAGTGCTACTACTTTGGTTGGTATCTGGTTAAATGCAGCCATTTCTTTTATATAATCTTATATACAATCTACTGGTGGGAGAAAAAAACATACTTTGAACATACTGAAGCATGCTAATGGTGCTCCAAAAGTGGGTCAAATGATGTTTCATAATTAAGTATTTGTCAACCGCTATATACTGTACATACAGTATGTGTAGTATCCTGTACGGTTTGTCTCAACGTATGGAGGCTGTTGTTGAATATTATTAATACTCTAATAATACTATTATTGAAGTATTGATTCATGCAACAGTATTTTGATAGATATGTAAGCAGTTAAGGTTTCCCTGTTCGGAGCTCCTGTTAGTTTTCACATAACCTTTGGAATACACCAACGTGCTGATTGACGCTTGCAAACAGATTAAAATCCATCTTTGAAGCAATAGCTGTAAATTTCATAGTTACTATTGATAATTACACTGTACTCTCTTGCAATGGCAATATGAATATCAAAGTGCAGGAGACACAGACAGGTCAGGTTCTGGTGGTTCGACTTTGACCTACTCTAGCTGTCGCAGTTGTGCACACACATAGTTTAGTTTAAGAGTTTTAAGACCCTGTATTGATCCCATAAAAGTTTAACCTCCAAATAAACCCGTGAGATCATCTGACTGCTCCTACTTCTTGCTTCGTCCTCATGAGCCAAATTAAATGTGCTGTCAAAATTATTTTTTATTCGTCTACATCTCAAGATCAGTAGGGGGGGGGGGGGGGAGGTATTTAGACTCTGGGTCTATTGCAGGAAGCAGTAATTCATGCCTTGGATCTGTCTCTGTGAGAGGTTATGAAGAGTTTGTCCACATCACATGTATCATCTTCTTAATATAAAAACTTAATGAAGCCTGTTGAGGCTGCAGCTGCCGAGGCGAGTCTTTGGAGAAAGATGATAACACACTTCTCCGAAGCGTGGCAGAGTACATTTTTTCTGACTTTTCACCAGGGATGTAACTATAGGGTCATTCCACCATCCACCATGAATCTCTGGCAATTAGGCAGAGAAATAGAGAGGGTGCTGGAAGATGGGGGGGGGTGGGGTACTCTATTATACCCAGTCTAGGAAGTGAGTGTACTCTTCAGGCTTCCTGTAATACTGCGCGGTGTGTTATGGGAACGCAGCAGCAACATTTGGGAAGAATAAGCTCTTTAATCAGTTAAATGTTGTGTTACGAGAACGCTGGCTGGCAGTTTCACCTGTGTGTGTGTGTGAAGTGTTCAGAGCTCTGCTATGAGATGTTGCAAATCCAGCTTGTAGCAGTTAGTAAACACAGGATGTTTGTGCCCACGCTGGCAGACCGAATAAATACTGGAGACAAGGAGCTGAAACGGTGATAATCTTTTCTATTCTGCATTATGGCAAACAAATCTGAGGCATTGCGAGGTGTTTTCTCATAATATATAATATAATAATTCTCCCCTTTATGCCTCCAAAAAATTAGTGGAATAAAACAATCAAAAGGGGACGTCACTCTGCTTACAACTCATATGCAACTTGTAACAAGGGGTCACACAGGTGTACACAGTTGGATAAAAAGATCGACACCACTCTCTAAATATGAACCTGTTTTTACTTTGAGGTTGCCAGGTAACCAGAGGAAACGGCAACAAGTCACTGCGCCTAGCCAAGATATAGTCACATAACCCCCCCTGTAAGAACTGTTTTTACACTTTGGCTTTTTTACAAATAAATCGAACAACATATGACGTGTTAATTAGTGATCTATAGAAGTGCTTGCTGGCAGATTTTGTTACCATGAGTCTAGCAGAAGTCAAAAAGGTTGCGAACAATACCTGCCTTAATCGTATAAAGACTAAATCACTGTAACATTTAACACCTGCCTTGTCTAGTTTTGATTGGTTCTTGAGTTAAATAGAAGCTGTGGGACTCTATTAGTCCAGTAGCAGGCTGCACAGCCCACCCGACAGATACAGAGGTAAAAATGAAGCAGCCTGTTGATAACCAACTTAATATAGACACTGTCAGACATAATCTGTTCTGTTGGCCTAATCAGAAGCCACCTCCTGGACACACACACACACACACACACACACTCACACACACACACAATGTCCATAACATTAAACTTCTTATTAGGCTGGATAGCTCCTCCATCTTGGGAGCGATATGTGATCACAGTCCATTAGACACAGGAAGGAACTTTAAAAATGAAGCATGCAACCAAAGAGTGCGTGATAAGGCGATATGAGGGCTAATTCAGTAGGCACATGCAGGCCCCAATTTCTGCCAGGTCACAGAGCAGAAATGCACAGACAATTAACATGAGCAAACATTATGATGCTCTCTCTTGAAACACACACTCATCTTGGCAATGTCATGAATGAGATTAATGACTCTTCAGTGAGGGGGAGAAACAGCCTGAGGTGATCAGAAACACACTGTGGTGGAGCATTAAGCAGACAGGCAGGCCTGGCTGGAGCACACAGGCAGCAAGGTGCTCTTCATCCCTTCACATGCTTGATGTCTGAGGGAAACAAACATTTTGATCGTCCAAGCGTCGCCCCGCAAAGGCAACACAAAGACCGCGCAGCCGGTCACGATGAGCCGCTGTCACCCACGATAATCTTGTGAATATCGCTCAAAATTTAGGTCAATCTGAAAGTAATACCGTTTTCGTGTCAGCCACCCCCCCTCCTCCGACCCCCACACACACACACCCGGCCCCGGATGGATGGCGAGTCGATCTGAGATGGGGGTTTCCATTTTCAGTGAGCGATCAATGCGAGCACACCACATCCCTTTAGCTCACCATAATATATAAAAAAATAAAATATAAAAAAACAATAAAACAACACACAACCCTCAACGCGCCTCTGGATAAACTGACACAAAATAGCTACAACATCTGGTAGAGACACAACATACTTAACTGAACAAAAACACAAAAACAGCCAGCCATATTCCCTGCAGGCTGTCAAATTCTACCCTTTTCTTCTCAAGCATTTGCACAGATGGGGAGGTGTGAGACGAGCGGAATGAGGAAACCGGGATGACATTGCGCCTGCTTACTGTAAAATAAATTCCCTCAGGGGGGATGGAGAGCCTCTTTTTCCCTCTCGACTCCCCTCCTTTCCGGCGTGCGAATTTCCCGAAATTCAGACCATGTAAAACAGGTAGTCAGTCATTCCACCCTGCGAAGTATTTGGTCCAGCGCGCTGTGTGAAAGGAGAAGGCTGCCAGCATCCGAGAGAGGAGAGCCAGCTGTGGGGAGGAAATGAGGAAGGAAGGAGCGGCCGGGCCGGAGCACTGCGCACAGGAGAGGAGGCAGGAGGAGCGGCAGAGGCTCCCTCTCTCTCTCTCTCTCTCTCTCTCTCGGTCTCTCTCTCTCTCTTCAGTTCACAATACAACACCCCCCCCCCCCCATCCCCGCCAGACACACTGACAGATAGCCTGGGTACCAGCGTCAACAGCGACACCCACCGGTGATGAGAGGGACTACTACTGTATGAGGAGTGATTAATGCCACAGTGGCGCAGCAGCTGGAAAAGGAACCACTGCCACTGTGGCAGATACGTGTAACTGCAGGTGGGTCGCGATATGATTCAGCTGGAAAACATTAGTTTCCAATTATAACGAAGTTGTTAATCAATTAATGCTGTTCTAGCGTTGAAAGGAAGAAAGAGACTATGATGCCACAGTAAATGGTTTTACCATATACTTAATTTTGTCAAATATGGTCCCATAAATAGTTGTTAGATAGGGTTCACAAAGTTTAGTAGTGACCAGATGTTAAATAAAATGAGGATCACAAAGTAGCTCTGACAGGACAAACATTAGGCTTCCTCCCCTGACCATATTTGGACAAGTTTCATCTTTTTGATGTACTGGTTTCTTTTATTGTCACAGCTATCATGCTTTAGTGAATCACAGAATTTAGTGTAATGGCCACCGTGGTACAATGTAAACAAACCTGCGTACGCTAGGACAACAATATTTAGCATCTAAACTGGCCAATCTTAATACTTGCATGTACTTTTTTAAAGGTGGAATGTGACACCGTTAATTAGCAATCTCGCTATAGCCATAAATGGAAAGACAAGCCACTGTTTGTTGATAGGAAGACGTGAGCTTGGAAGCTGATGGTGGTTGTTCAAAGTCCCTGGCTCTTATTGTGTTGCTGTCTGGCTGTTAATCAGTGACATTGTCATCTTATGATGAATAATGATGTTATTATTTTATGCAAATGCAGTTTAAAATGAAATGATTGGTTTGGTAAAATGCAGGAGTGCTCTATACATAAGGACTGTCGAATGTAAGAGATCTAATAATGCCCCTTTCATTCTGCACACGAGGACTAATGCCTATTTTTGGTGGGAAATAAGTAGAATCTGCACACTGCTCTCTGCTTCCACAATGTTTCCTTTATTTTTGGCTGTTACCAGGCAATGTTTCACTTAATCAGGTTTCTTCTTCTGGCACAGCATTAACAAAAATCACATTATATCTCAGAATGACATCAATCTGCAAGACCCGACTGAATTGGAAAGCCACTGCCTGTAACCGCAGGCAACTATATATATCTTTCTTCAGAGAAAATAAAATTGATCATCAATCAACAGGTTTCAACAAGTGGAATGCAAAACAATGTTTGTATCTATATAATCCTGTAATAATACTGTAGGTATGTAATAAAAGTATGGGGTGTTGCACTCTGGGCAACTAAACCAAGCCTACCCCCTTTATAAAACTGGCTAGAATAGAGTATAGATGCGCATGTCAAATCAGGACAAAGACTTTACTAGAGAGAGATAGGACACAAAATGAGACTGAAAAAGTTTGTAAGCCAGTTGAACTGAGCTCTATGTATCCTCTGGCTCTATCTATATCTTACTGTCTCTTACTCCTCCGTTCAGTTCCTCTTTGTCTAACATGTTCTTTGTTTAGTCAACTGTAAATGCTACAGTTAATGGCATCAGTGGCAAACAAAGTCTTGCACACAGTGTTCTCCTGTGCACTGTTTGCCTCATTGCACAAATAATGGCCTTTTGGATGTTACGATTATCTACACACATCACAGCCAAAATATACCACGTTAATGGTAAAGCATATGCATGTGTATATGGTGTGTTTGGAGGGGTTTTTTTTATGTTGCAACAATGAACATTTAAATTTCATTCATATGTTTACCCTCTGTCTATATATTGTAAATGAGAAAAAGTATGTTACCTTCTAAATCTGTGAGTGTTCATTTATTTGCTGTATCATGCCTGCTATGCTCTCATACTACTGTTTCTTGCAGCACACACACATTCGAGCTATTCTTATCCGTAGCCCATCCTCTGCTGCTCTAATGACCTGACGTCTCCACAGGGATCATTAAAGTTTCATCTGACCTAATCTAAAAACTGAAGTCCCCCTAAGCAAGGCACTTGTCTGCTCCAGTGGAGCTGCTCGGTGTCCATCAGTAGGGAACATGGTTGTACTGAGAGGCTGCTTGCAGGTAGAAGTGTGTGCGTGAGTATGTGTGTGTGTGTGTGAAGCACAATGCTGCAGGGAGGAACACATGTTCATTTAAACCTATGTCAACCCAAAAGAATACTTCAGCTCATGTGTATTGGGTCGAAAGCTGAGGGTGGTGATGAGACAGTGTGGTGATTATGCAGCGGCGGTTATCTGCAGTGCTATGTCTGGCTTTTTGAAAGCGGCAACAAAAACAAACACAGCACCCACCCACAATGCCTGCGCACGATTATATCATGTGAGCGAGAGAGGCAGAAAGAAAGAGAGAATACGAGATACTATAGCTCACTTACATTTGCATCTTTTCCGCTAAAGAGAGGACGAGGATTACACTGTTTCATGTAATTCACCTGCATTTTATACACCATTTTTATCAACCATTCATCTGTCTATCTATAGGTGGAGGGAATCAAGGCCATTTTTCTAATGGACTCAAGGCATAGCATATATAAACCATATCTGCTTATTTGCTTTTTTGCCTAGAGTTAGATGGAGTTACCGCCAGTAGCTGGTCATCTTATCTTAGTATAAAGACTGGAAACAGGGGGAAACAATTAGCCTGGCTACATTTACAAATGTATAACCAGTTTATATACTAAGCTGAGCTAGCTGGCTGTAGCTTCATACTTCATACAAACATGAGAGTTGTATTGATCTTCTCATTATAGACACATTTCCCAACTATTCCTCCAGTAAATGTTCTCATTAACACACAATTCTGCCTGCACTGTGATCTGACCTCTACGTTCAAATGAGTTAGATGGAGCTGAGAAATTATTCTCAACTCCCCTGCCTGCTGGACCACTGTCCTCACCCTGTCTGTCTCTGTGAGGAAACCACATGGTCATATGTTCTATGGAAAACTCTGACATGTCTGCTCCGCAGTGTTTGCTTCCCACAGCATTTTAACTCTTTGACCTCATTACCTGGTCACCTGCGCCTCCTCTCCCTTTCTGGTCACGCTGCCTGCCCTGTCGCTACATTCACCTTCCTGGACCTGATGAAATAAAAGATATAAATAATAATAAAACTGGTTGTGCCTAATATTATCAAGATAATAACAACTAGCTAGTAGCTCCAGTAAAAGTAGTCTGACTATATGATGGCTAACGTTAGCCTAGCTAGCTTACAGTTTAGCTAACACAATGACACAGCAGAAAATAAGACTTTTTCTCTCAATGATTTGACTCATAGGTCGGACCATAACAGTAGCATACCTCCTGTTGGGAAAGTTTTTTTTTCCTTTTTGTTGTTGACCAACCAACAAAGTAAAAGTTTGTTGTTCCTCTTTTCATTTCATGTATGCCAGCTTGCTATTGCTAGCACTGGAAGTTACTGCCGGTGCTTGAGAAGAAGCGGGAGGATGGGAGCAACCAAGTCTCACAATACAGGAGAGGAGGGAGGCTAAAACATGTTATTCGTTGCTTGCTAATTACATTGAATTGTGAAAAACAACTGCTATATCATTATATATAATTGTTATAATATATGTAAATATTTTTCATTTATCATAGTATGATATTTGGACAGGTATTTGCTAACCTAGCTAACTAGCTAGCTAGGTATTTATATTGTAAGAGCAGAGAAGCACACAACACAAGCAGTTAATAAAACTCAACAGCAAAGGGGAAGTCTGGCCACTCGAACAAGTACAGTTGCTGTACTTTAAAGGGCTGCTGACATTTGACTTACTAACATTTTTACTCCTATTTTTTTCCACAGATTTACATTATATGCTCCATCTTTTGCAAAATTTTTGACTTTATTATAATTTTATGGGTGTTTTATGAACTTTGACAGGTGGCCTTTTGTCACACGTCATTTAATTTCCGCTCCTGCTGCCTCTCTGCAGCCCCTGTAACTCCAATCTCCCCACAGGATAATAAAATCAACATATTCTGTCGGTAAAATAGAATGCATGGAGGACATATTGTACAGTGACAGGATATAAATATATTATGGTGATCTTCTCCAATAGCTGTTGTTATCAATTTAAGGACAGATTCGTTTTTTTCTACAAACCCCAGTTATCTTTTGTTTTGACCAGTTACCTTTTTATTGGGTTATATTTAGCTGATTTGAAATTCACAGTAAACTATAGTCATAGAGTCATGCTGGTAGACATGGCCACACTGTACCATAATGACATGCATATCCATTATTTATGCACATACTGCTTTGAGCTAAATGTTAACATCAACATAATTACCATGTTCACCACCTTATCTTAACATGTTAGCATGCTAATTTTAACATGATTAACAATAATTAACATGAAATACAAAGTTTCATTTTTTTGTGAACCTCACGGTGGTATTGGTGGAAAAGTAGCGAGTTCATCAATGTCAGATGATACATTCACTGAACATACGTTCATATGTATATGAATGTCTGTATAAGATTTTAAGATATTTCATAAGATAAATACAAACTTTGATTGTTGGTGCCAGAGGGAACTCACAGGATCACTTAAGTCACTGTGATCCATCCTCTGGGCACCATGGCTATCTGGACCAAATTGCATATCATTCCATTTAATATGTTAAGATAATTCAGTCTGGACCTAAGTGGTGGAGCAACCAGCAGACTAGCAATGCTAACCCTAGAGCAATGCCGCTAGCATGGCTAAAAAAAGAAAAAGCACTGTTCTCTGGCTGAATTAAAAGTTAACAGACAAAACCAGTCAGATTAATGCTGAGATTATTTCTTATCTCCAGAGGAGCTCCACCTCTGATAAATTCTCTCACTCAGGTTACTACATTTTCTGTGGTGAATAAAACATGACACTGCCTTCACTGAGGTCTGAATGACATCCTTTTCTGTAGAAGCAACTTGTAAAGATATTCTCCCTTTGAAAGTTAACCATCAAAAAAAAAAAAATCTAAGAGACAGGAAAAAGCTCTGGGCGAGAGAGTCTTTGTCAGCTGAAGAATGAAGACTCAAATGTTTATTGACGATACTGTAGGAAGGAAGGAGACTGCAGGTTCTTGATACACTTGATACATTCCAGAAACCATAAATACTTTGGCTCAGATGTACAGTAGTATAAGAATATGAATTACCTTACACCTGCTGCTTCATGTCACATGATCTGGTATCTGGTCTTTTTTTCCCCTTGAAACCATGCAGGGTATAATCTTCAGTTAAAACAAATAAACAAACAAGATAAACCTATAATTGAGCTCATGTGATTTAACCTTGGGGCACATTGCATTAACAAGGATCAATTTTGAATGTGCCTTACTCAGAAATGGTTAAAAAAAAGGCTGCAGAGTAGATATGTTGAAAAAAAAAGAAAGAAAAGAACACTTTTGCTGTAAATAATTCTAATTAAAATAATTAGGCTTCTGATTGCATGGAGCAAAAGACTACTACAGTAAAACAGACAAGGTGCTAGTGGATAAAGCTAAAAGAAGGTTACAGAGAGGGACATTATAGCAGCCTGTCTCTGTGTGTCCTGTCACCAGTACAGATCTAACAGTTAAATAGCACCGCACGCTTCTGAAGCCGGTGTGAGTGATCTGATCTCAACTCTTCCATTCTTCCACTCCACTAATCACATCCCTTTTAAACTTCCCAAATGTGCCCTGCTGAAACCACAAAGACCGGAAGGTGTTTCCACAGCAACACAGCCTAAGATGCTCATACTGTTCGCTGTTAGAGCTGGAGTCACGGATGTTTAAAAAGAACATACAGAAAACACATTTTGTTTAAATATTCCTCCTGTTATGTACTTTTATTCAGAAAAAAAAGGAAATTGATATTTTTTTTCTAGTACAGATGGAGATACAATAATGTGACTTGTTGAAAAGTGAGACACAGCAAGTTGATTTTTAAGTTGTAACAAACACTCACACGGCTTTACACTAAATATATTATAATCTTATTGCCAAAAGACATTTGTTAACTGATCCTGCATAACAGTGAATTAATCTGAGCTGGGTTTCAGATTTGAAATAATGGTCATTTTGCTTTAGCTGTATTCATGCTGACAACAGCCCCGCCATGTGGTTTATAAAAGTATTGCACTGCATTATCTCATGTTATTATCTTGTTTTCAATCTAATTTCAAGTCATCTCTTATATTATCATTCAATTGAAATGTTTTTGTTTTTTGTTTTTTTTACTTTTAGAGATGTTGAAACTAAATGCGTCCTAAATTTTCCCCTTCTAATCTAAATTATAGGGCACATACATTACAAAACGTAATGTTTTCTTGTTGCCTTAATGTACTGCAAATGTAGAGATGAGGAGTTGAGTGCAAATGAATAATCTAATAAAGGTACATTAGCGTCAGCTCGTTTGTTTTCATTGTTTTAATTTATAACATTATTGTGCTCATTTTACTTTGTCCACTATATGTCCCATGCCGTTTGACGTTTTTGTTCTTATCTTAATCCTTTTAATCTATCATGTAACGTATTCTTATATTATGAGTATTACTGTGAAACACAGTATGATGCATTCCATGTTCTGATAGATATTTCAGTTTTTATAACCCAGTGAGACTTTTACGAGGTGACCCTGAAGGCAGCATACCTCGGTGCTGCTTCGGGCTCTCTCCTCTCATCCTTTTGTGCCTGCTGTCCAATCAGCGCTTAGATATCGTTTGCTGGCCTGCTCATTGGTCACGAAGGAGGAAGATGCGACGGTGGAGACGATGGAGAATATAGACGGAGGACTTTCCAAACCATCCTATTAATGTGACTATTCTAATATTAGCATTTGTTGACGCATAGTAGTATAAACGCTTTGAATAATTTTCTATTCGACGCTATTCGACATTGTCGTGTTTTGATGGTGTTTGGTTTGTGTTAGTTTGCTGTGATGTCGGGCCCGTCGCGCTGCTCTGCAGGTGAAGTCACTCCCTGAACATGTAGCTACGGGTTACAGCAGTGGAAGAGCTGTCACTGCAGGTAAGAAGACACTGAATCAGGACTTAAACACAGACACAACATTCAGAGTTGCTGCGGGACCGTGAACCTGGGTTTTTTTTTATATGTTACACATGATTTGTGGGCCTAAATAATGGACGGGCTCCCTTTTTTAGCATGTTATGCTTCAGACCGTAAAGCTGTGAAAATTAATGTAAAGCACAGCGACTTTACCTCATATATGATGCTTTTCGGCTACTACTAGATTATATTACTATATATATATTAACTGTTAAAAAGCGTGTGGTTCAATATATGTAATTAATCATCACGAATGACCATTTATTACATTGTATTTACCACCTCAGTTTAGCATGTTAGCATGCTAAACTTTGCTAATTATCCCTAAAGTGCTGCTGAGGCAAATTATGGGTGTTTTATTAATATTTGTTGAGTAACACGTATAATAATATATATAAACAGAATTTACAAGTATAAATTATGTGGCTTTTTGAAGCAACTTTGCCCAGCTTTAAATACATTTTTGGATAATGTTAAACTGCAAAGTCTGATACATTGAGAAATGTAGAGGTGGATGTTTAGATAAAGTTACTGCTGCTTCTTGCAGGTGTTGCTGTGTGAATGATGCACGAGCGATGTCTGATGTTGAGGCCACGTACGCAGACTTCATCGCCTCCGGCAGGACAGGTAGAAGGAACGCCCTGCACGACATCCTGCAGAGCCCCACCGACCCCGAGGGACGGGAGCTGCCCCTCACCCTGTCTCTGTCCCAGCTGCACATCAACGCAGGAGGGGGAGGTAAACTGCTGCATTAGTACTTTGTGTTGGACCAATTCTGTGTATTCATGTATCAAAGTATACGCTATGTACAGTACAAATGTGTTTTTCTTATTTATTTTGTTTGTTTGTTTTCTCCTCTCGCTTGCAGATGGAGAGGACACTGAGGACAGTCAGAGCTCGTCGTCCTCGGCTCAGAGGGAGTCGGGGCAGAGGAACAGCTAATTTGCCACACACACCCACCAGTAGACAGAGTGTAGTCGGGTGGATCCCTGTCGCCATTGTGATGAAGCCGTTTCTTCAAAGCGGGCAGGTAGCTGCAGGGTAGCTGGTCTTCTTAATGCCCTTGCAACACTACCACTGCTGAGGTGCCTATTAGCAAGGCACTGACCACCTAGAATCCAATGTAGAGGCGCTGTGCTGTGATGGGATCACCCAGCGCTCTCGTGGCTCTGCTGTGCACTACATTGATAGACTGTTTGCAGGGCTGTATTTCAGATTAGGGGGTGAATGGACAGACAGTTGTTCTTGTAAACCTGATTTTTCTTTCAGTCTTCGTTACTAAATACATAGGCTGGATGATTGGAACAAAAAGAGAAAATAGACAGAAATCCTGTGTGAGTTTTGTAGTTGTGCAAGCGATTTGTAAGACCATTGAGACGTGCTAATGTAACGGGTCACAGTGGGAGTCGCATGTGTGTAGAGGTAGTGATGCTGATAGAGATTCTATTGCCAGTTAATGGCTCGTGCTTCCTTTAATATGACAATACTGTGGAGGGAATTGGACTATTCAGCTGTAGTAAACACCACGTACAACAACACTGGAGTTTGATTGCTTGTATGTCTGTGTAAAGGTGTGTTCACTGATTCTGCTCAAGTGTTTTTGCTATAGAGAGCAGCAGATTGTAGCAGAGCACTGGGATGGTGCTGTCATAGTGTCCAAGTGTCCAACAAAACAAACACACCCACAGTCAACTAGTGACACATTTCAATGGCTGCAGAGTGAAAAAAATAAATGGTGTACTTTTTTTTTGTTTTTTGTTTTTTTACTTTTCTAATGATGCCATTATAATCACAACTTTAAAAAGGACTAGTTCAACATTTTGAGAAATATGCTTATTATTTGTTTTCATGCTGAGGGTTAGATGAGAAGGTTGATATCACTGTCACGTCAGTGTGGTAAATAGCCAGCAGCTACTTAGCTTAGCTTAGCATAATGACTGGAAATGGGGAAATAGCTTAATATCTATCTAATATCTGTCTATATATAAGAAAGATCAGCTTCTATAAAGCTTATTATTTATGAGGTTACATCTAATTTGTGCATTTCCTACAAAAAAAAAGTGTAAAAAGGACAATTAACTCAATGAAGTAGCCTAACTGGTTCCAGCTAAGAAATAGTCCGACACATTCCCCATAAATCTGTAAATTGATGTTTTCTGTTTGTGTTAAACATACAAGATAAAACATGTAAATTAGTGAGATTTGTATGTGCTAGTGGGTGGATGTTTTTACCTTTGGAAAGATACAGGCTAGCTGTCCCTTTTCCACCCTGTTTCCAGTTTGTATGCTAAGCTAAGCTAACAGCTTTATATTCTCCATACAGACATGGCAGCAGTATTGATCTTCTTATCTAACTTTATTCATAAAGCGAACAAGCACATTTTCCAAAATGCTTGAACCATTCCTTTCATGTAGATATGCAATACTGAGTGGAGCTTCCAGTAAATGTATCATGTTTGTGTGAAAGTTTCTATCTCTATATGACATCGAGGCAAAACTACGTCCTTGGGACTTTGTGTGATAACGAATACATCCCATAATCCATCATCAGTAAAAAGACCATCATGCATGCACTTGTGTACAATTTAAAAATGTTGTAATTTTTCTCCCCAGTTTTACAAAGTATAATCCTACTCTAACGCTGCAGCTTGACTGTGTCTCATTCTTGTTCATGTGAACTATAAGAAGGCAAAATATAACTCTTCTTTTATAAACACTCACTTGATCAGGTTTCCAAGTTGTAAACTGCCATGTGACTGTATAGTGACCCACACCTGCTTTGACAACACTGTGTAAACCCAGCTGTTCATAATTCAGCATGTAGGAATATGGCAGGTGCATGATTTTGCTAAATGTGTAGCTGTTTTGTCTGACTGTCTATGAACATATTTTCTACTCCCTGTGTCAATCAAAGCAAAATAAAGAAGTGATGAGAAAGAGATCTTCCTGTGTTTTTTTTCCTACTTCTGCAATTTCATCAACAGGTGGCGCTTTGGGAGAATTTAATAACCCTCAAATTCCCTTAAATTTAAAACTATGTTTAGCACACCTTTTATTAATTGATTAGTTGATGAAAAAAAGAATATGTAGGGAAATGAAGACAATATAATTTAATACATGTCTGCATACGGGAAGAATTCCTTAAAGAGATTCTGTAGATGATGCTTTTAAGACATATTGTAATACTATGCTGCTAGTAGCTTCTTATATAAAGTCCTAAAAGACCCTCTATCTCTGCACCGCTGAGCATGTGCGCATGTGTTGCTGAGTATGCAAATAATCATTGAACAATTGTACCAGGAAGTTTCAGTAAGAAAGAAAATCCCCGACCGGTTACTCTGAAGTTCCTCATTCTGGAGGGTCACAGTCCATTTCAGCAACTTGTCAAATCCATATAGCGCCAGTCTGCCAAGTCAGCTCAGGCTGATGAACAACTCAGGGGAAGAAATCTGAGGACTAAAAAAACTTCTTCACAGTGGATTAACTGTTTCCTTAACCGGGGATATAAATCTACACACACACACGCACACACACGCACAAAAAGAGGTAAGAACAAATACCTGTGTTGTGTTGAGATGAAACCAGCTGTAGATAAACATCAGGTTATTGTGTGCTATCAGCATCAAGTCACACTAGGAGGTTAAAGAGTTGAATGTATAAAGTACGTAAAGGTGTGTTTACTGTGACTTTATTATGTTACCACTGATTTTTAATTAAATCACTTGTTTGTTTATTAGTATTGTTCCATTTCTCTTTTTGCTTTCTGGTGAGGATTAAATAATAGCACAGATGGTTTTTATGAAACTTAAAGCATGGTTTTAAACATCTTTTCTTTTTTTTTTTTTTTTTTGAAAACTAATTAACTCACCAGTTTAATGAATGTTATAGGATTTGTCGGTTAGTTAACGGCATTACGTGGAAGTGTCTCCTCACATCTTGTTTCTTCACCACTCTTGGCTCAGTCAATTGCTAAAGGATGAAGTATGTGTGGCAGTCATTGCATAGTGCCCTGTGTGTGTGTGTGTGTGTGCGTGCGTGTGCGTGTATGTGTGTGTGTGTGTGTGTGTGTGTTTTGGCTCCTAATCTCTTCAGACTCTCACTTTTCCTGCTGTTTGCCAACTGTCAATTTAAAAATATAACAAAGGCACTGAACCAACAAAGCCCATAACAGCAGCGTCAAACTACCAAACACTTTTGTTCACCAACACCTTTGTTCATTTTGTACAGGTATGCGGTTAGGTCTCTCTTTTGTTGGATTTACTGAATGCCATTTCAGTACATAAACTTAGATTTAGACAAGTGAAGAACACAATGAGCTTCTTTTCAGGTGTTCCCTTTTTTCTGTTTCCTACTGGGTTGATGGTGTTTGAACCTTCTTCCTCTAACTTTTGTCCAAACAATCAAACATGTTTGAAATATTTTGGTCATTTTGGTCCAGATATATTCAGAACCAGATATGGTACAGAAATATACAGACATTCATGGTCCTCTCAGGATTAATTGCAATAACTTTGGTTCAGGTCAAAAATATCGATTTATCCAACAGCTTACTTCGGTATAAAATTAATCACATTCCCATCAGCCTCAGATTCACTTTGGGTTAGTGTATTAAACAGTGGCATGCTAACAAACTAAGGTGGTGAACACATAAACATGGTATACACCTGCTAAACCTTAGCATGTTAGCATTGCCATTGTGAGCATGTTGATCGATATCGTTTAGCTCAAAGTACAGCTGTACATACAGTTGTTAACCTGTGTCTAAAAAGTCATATTCGGGTTCACCTCATCAGAACTGCTTTGACCTTTGACACCTGAATCTCTTTGAAGGATAACAACCACTCTTGTTTTGCATACTATTACTGCATCACAAACTTCTGCTAATTTCCTTAGGAACAACAGTACCATTGTGTGCTAATGTAGGGAAAGTGTACAGGTGTGTGCTCTTGGAGGACAACATTCAACTGATGTTAATGCCTTTGACATATGACTGACTTTTTTGATTAGTCTATAAAGACCATTTACTCCAAGGTCCATGGCCCCTTTGTAGCTTAGTTGAAAGGTTTTCCCATAACCAAAGAGTATTTATTGGCCCTCATGCTGAACAGCATGCGGAACAAGTGCTGTTCATAGTCACAAAAACAGGTGTTGATTAATGATTAATACTTGCATGGTGCCAATAAAGTTCATCTTATCTTAGACTATCACTGTTTAGTTATGCAACTTTGGTCATTACTGTTTGTAAAGCTGTAAAAAAAAAAAAAAAAAAAAGATCAATAACATGGTGCCTTTTCAACACATACTCTCATTAGTATGTGTTATAATAATCACTGATCCCTATATCAGTATGTTCTTTATGTTTCTTTATTGTGTTCTGTTTTATTGCTCTTATCCTAGAAACTGAGACTGAGCTAGAAGAATAACGGAAGAAGCAAAACCTTTAAGATTAGTTTAAACTTAACAAGACACTAAAACTGATTAAAAATGAATGCAGGATTAGACCAGATGTAGAAAAATGATAAAATAATGAGAAGAAAGGAAAAAAAAGGGAGACACAAACACTGATGAAGTAAACACTGAGCATATAACCTATTCCACACTCTCCACTGGGTCCAAAGTTTGCTTTAATGTACAATGTAATTAACATCATAGACAACAACATAGACTCTAGACACACAGTATTATAAAAACCACATGCTATGCCAGGAACAGTGCCACTGAAAATGGTTGAAATTGACAGTATCCAGTGAAATTCATCTATACTGGACTATTATGCGCTGCACAAGTTTAAGTCTGATGCCAACATTAAATGCCAGTAGAGGAAGTTATGTGACCTATGGGTGTGGAAGTTGGAGTGCTGGATAGATATCATCGTCCAAAATTGATATTCAGGTTTGGTAACACAAGGATAGAGTTGGTAAATATACATCACCATTATTAGTATCTCTGTGTCTTCAAAGGCTCTACTCACCATTCATATCATACATTTAAAGATGGAAACACTAACCGACCAGTAGCAAAAAACAAACAAACACTCATTCAGATTACAAATATAGCTATTAGGTGTTTTTGACTCTGATCAGGTGGTGATTAGGGCCTTATGACATAATCATAATCCATCTGTGACTGTTAAACATCTATAACGGTCCTTTATGTGTAGGCTGATGCCACTGCTTGCTAGTTGCAAAATGTATGTGTGTACTTGCTGACCTTTTGTGAAGTCGCAAAAAAGAAATTGATTTTTTTTTTTTTTTTTAAAACAACACAATAGCCGAAAAGACACAGGTGCAGCACATATTTTAAGTGTTTGTTTCAGCAGCTGGCAAATGGTAAAAAAAAAATGTCACAGTCTAATTCACTCTTCCTTTTCTCACTTCCTCATGTAGACAGGATGGGCTGTATGAAGTCCACGCTGAGCGAGGGGCTGGGTGTGGAGGGGAAAATCAGCCAGCAGACTGTACGTACCGAGCAAACGCACTATGTCAGAGACCCCACCTCCAATGCAAAAAACAACATAGTAAGTGGTAGCATAGAGACAGCTGGGCCGAGCAAAGTGTCCAAAATTACTGAGATGCTTGAACTCTGTTCAAGCTGTAGAGCCTGAATCCTCATTCAAATCTTGTGAAAGTGACATCATTGGTTTAGTTCTCGAGGGAACCTTTTACAACAACAAACAGATATATCCTTTTCTATTGAATCTGAATTTTCCTAACGATCAGCACTTTTTTTCCGTCTCACACATGGAGGATGTAGGTTGTGAAAGTCCAGAAGCAGAATCACTGCAAAAAAAAAAAAGATGGCATGTTAGATGTTGGAGACATTTATTGTTTTATGTGTTGTCATATCTTTGGCGTTGTAATTTAAACTTATTTATCTGCTGTTGCAGAATAACTCTCTGTTGCCTGGTCAGGTGTTTCAAAAGATGGAAGGTACGACTGTCTGTCTTTCTCTCTTTTTTTCGTCTCTTTCTTCCTGTCATCCTGTTCTACTTACTTTGTTTTAAGCATTGGTGTAAAAATGAAGTAATTCAAAATAAAAACTTGTGGCATACGTCTTTTAGCTCTAGTGCTATAGCATAGCTGCCCCATTAGCACAATGAATGAAAGCTAACAGCGGCTATTACAAGAGTAGCCCGGCTTACATGTGGCTATATGTGGAGCCTTTCTAAAAGCATATTACAGTGTAACTCATTAGGACACCTGTAATAAAAGCCTTAATTTTAGCCTGGTCGATGTAGCTAGCTAGGTCACAAGCCTTGGTTGGTGGATACTTAACCTAGCATTAGTAGCAAATGTTAATGCTAATGTAAAATTAAAAGAGGATTTTAATGCTCATATTTTAGAAGTTTATCAAGTCTCATCCGAGCTACTCATCCCTGTGATTATTTTATGCTAGCTGTGAAGCTATTTACGTCACTTTCATGAAACTGATATCATGCTTCAGTAGTCTGAGTTGGCCAAATTAAGTGTGTGATTACAGATTGAGACTATGCTATTCCAGATATTAGCTTAAATGTGTCAACTCAAATGAGCTTATTTATTGATAACAAAAAAATCCCTCGACAGAGTGAGGCTATGAAAAACGGGCCTAAACTAGGGGAAACAAAAAGACAGGACAGAAAACCCCAACTTGACCTCACAGCGGTGTGACAGACATCAGTAGAGGAACATATGACCCCCCTTCGAAAACCCTCAATGACACATCGAGAGTCAAACCAAAACTTTGTCCCTCATTTCCTCATTTTTGTCTTCCATTTTAATATGAATGCTTGCTCTGTTGCACACGTTGCACAGTATCTAACATTGTCTCTTTCCTCTCTTAGAGCAACACCGGGTTGGTAAAATAGTGATCAGCCTTTACCCGTATGAAGCCGTGCACACTGACGACTTAGGATTCAAGAAAGGAGAAAAGATGAAAATCCTAGAGGAGTGAGTGTCTGTGGTTAACGTTACAGGGGGGGTATGGGAGAATTGGGTTTTTAGGAGGTTATTCTTGCATTGTAGGGGCATCTAAGTTGTACAGAAGATGCTTTTTAGCCAATCAAAGGTAAAAAAGTGTTTTTCTGTTTAAACACGGAATGATATTTGTTACAGACACGGTGAATGGTGGAAAGCAAAGTCCCTGACATCTAACAGAGAAGGATTCATCCCGTCCAACTATGTAGCCCAAGTTGACACCATGGAAACAGAAGAGTGAGTGAATCTGTTTATCTTAATTATTTCCCAGATTTAATCTAAAAAAATCACAATGGAGCATTTGTAAGGTTTAACACAGCCGTGGTGCAATTTGTAAAAAAAATAAAAATCAATATCAGTATGAGGAATGTGTTCATTTTGGATATTCAGTCTGTTTTTATGATTCTCCTCATTGCAGGTGGTTTTTCAAGGACATCACGAGAAAGGATGCAGAGAGGCAGCTGTTGGCGCCAGCAAACAAACCAGGGTCTTATCTTGTCAGGGAAAGTGAAACATCAAAAGGTATGGAAATCACAACAGGCGCTGAGAGACACAGACACATTTAAAACATTCCCCACGTTCACAATATGGAGTTGAGCCAGAGCTCCCGTCTCATTTAAACTGTTTAATAATGACTGAGTGCCTTTATTGTTGTTATTTTTTTAATTCTCTACAGGGAGTTTCTCACTGTCCATCCGAGATGTGGACAGCCAGGGTACAGAGTCTGTTAAACACTATAAGATTAGGATGATGGATAACGGCGGTTATTACATCTCTCCGAAGATCTCCTTCCTTGACATCAGCAGCATGATCAAACACTACCACAGTGAGTACGCTTCTGAAAGGAAAAGTGCTTCATCTCCATTTAAGAATGTGACTCCGACACACGTGCGTCCTTTTCCAGACAAAGCGGATGGCCTGTGTCGTAAACTGGACCGTCCGTGTGTAAAACCCAAAGCTCAGAAGCCGTGGGATAAAGATGCCTGGGAGATTTCCAAAGACTCTATTAAGATGGTGAAGAAACTGGGAGCAGGGCAGTTTGGAGAAGTCTGGATGGGTGAGTACAGAGAGGAGAACCTACATGCAAGCTACACCTTACAGTTTGATTAGCAGCAGATACAAATAAATGCAAAAAAAGCTGATTGTTAAAAGATTGATTTTATATATAACACTGGCTGCTTTTCACTGTGACCTGTGACCTGTTTTCACCGTTATCATCTATGGAGGAAATGTTAGAGTCTGAAGGGAGATTTGCATGGAACGATTAGCAGGGACACACACACACACACACACACCAGGGAGTGATGTGTAGTGATGATTAACTTACAAAATATGATGCAGCTGTTTTAAAACATGAGAAAATTATGACAAAACAGAAATGAAGGAGTGTTTTGAGGTTTGAGTTACGGTGTGTCTGATGTCTGATAGGGGATTTAGTTTGTGGTTTATTGAGAATATATATATATATATTACAGAGTTTATGAATGAATGAAAGAATGATGAATGAAGCAAAACTGTGTTTCTATGTTCATATGTGACCATTATTACATTATTACAAGACAGACCTAAAAAAGCTGTCAACCTCTTCTTTAATAGCACGTTCCAGTTGTTGTGTTCTTTTGTTTTATGCTGCATATACAGCAACACGTACAGTATGAATGATATGACGGTCCGCTTTCTTTTCCTTTTTTTTTCACGTCAGCCTATTACAACAACGCAACCAAAGTAGCCGTGAAGACGCTGAAGCCGGGCACCATGACGGTGGAAGCCTTCATGGACGAAGCGAACGTCATGAAGACGCTGCAGCACGACAGGCTGGTGCGGCTCTACGCTGTCATCACCAAGACAGAGCCCATATACATCATCACTGAATTTATGGCGAACGGTAAAAGAAACATTGTTAGAACTTTACAACCGGTACAGACGTCAGGTCAGCAGCTCGGTGTTGTGACATGTTCATATGACCTTGCACTTGAGTCATGCTTGAGACACACTGTAAAACTGTGAGAAGTGATTCAAAAAAGATCAGAACATCAGACTGTGTGTGACTGAATCATACTCCTGAAGCCATCATTCAAGGTGTTATTTTTGTTTTTGTTTTTTTTCCTGGTTTTGCAGGGAGCCTACTAGACTTCTTAAAGAGCGATGATGGGTGCAAACTCCAACTACCCAAACTCATCGATTTCTCAGCACAAGTGAGTCTCACACTGACTGACTCAGATTTGAAGGAGCATTTACTCGGCTCACACGCAACACGGTTGTGAAAGCGATATTACACCACAATTTATGCGAACTGAAAGCAGTCACCATAAAACAAAAGTCAAATCTGTGGAAAGATTTGGGAGAGTGTTGTTAAAGTAAAAAACACATCGACTTTACTCCATAATGAAAATAAAGGTTAACCTTTTTGTAGTGATGATAGATAGCTTCCCAGTACATATAATGTTGCTCTTGTTTTGTTTGTTTTCATCAATCTAATACCTATTTTTTTTATTGTTTTTAAATGTATTTTTAACTTAGAATTAAGTATAATGTTTTTCATTACCCATTAATCATATATATGTTAAAAAAAAAGAAAAAAAGATGAATCATTCAGTCGTCTGACCAACAACCATGATGATATGACAAAAAAACAGTGTGAACCTGAACGTTGCAGTGTTGAAAATCAACTTCCTTTTAAGTTTTTGTTGGATTCAGATTTTCAGCCTGTTTTAGTCCCACATACATCTGTCTGAAGCAGCCTGGTTACTCCATTAGTCATTTACATTCTACATACTTATAATCATTTTGCATTATGTGATATAATTGAGGCACTGCAGTGTCATGGTGTTTGTAATGTCTGAGGCATCATTTGCTGTGTATTTGGTTTATGTCACCAGTTGCCCATCAGTTATACTGTTTTGTGGCACTGTGTTTTTTTCCTCGTGAGTATTTTATGGTATTTTAAACCTCCACTGCACTACATTTCATCTACATGTATTTGACGGCTTTAGTTACTTTTCCGATGAAGATTTGTTTAATAACTTTTTTGGCTTTTGATGTCTACAAAAAGCAGTATGTAGTCGGGCCCACTTTTCCGATGCCTATGAGTCCCGGTGACCCTTTGGAGGGGCTCGACCCCTAGGTTGGGAACCACTGGACTAGGCTGCTCTGACACTGACACTATAATAATATAGTGTTAGTGTAGTGTTACATTACTGTATTGGTATTAGTACTTCTTCCACCATCTTCTTCTCCTCATGCTGTTGCAGATAGCAGAAGGCATGGCGTACATAGAGAAGAAGAACTACATCCACAGAGACCTGAGAGCAGCTAATGTTCTGGTGTCAGAGAGCCTGCTCTGTAAAATAGCAGATTTTGGACTGGCAAGAGTCATAGAGGACGATGAGTACTCAGCCAGAGAGGGTAAGCTCTGTCTGTTTGTGTGTGTGTGTGTGTGTGTGTGTGTTCTGTGTTCTACCATCACAAAAAACACTAACTACTAGTATAGATAGATAGATAGATAGATAGATAGATAGATAGATAGATAGATAGATAGATAGATAGATAGATAGATAGATAGATAGATAGATAGATAGATAGATAGATAGATAGATAGATAGATAGATAGATAGATTTACTTTATTAATCCCAAAAACTGGGAAATTAGAGTGTAGCAGCAGCACACTCTAATAAAAATCCCCTTTCGAAAGCTTGAAGCAGAATAGAGAACTTACTTGGAAAAACATTTTGGTTTCATTTCTTTTAACAGTTGCTTCACTTTTGTAAACCCCAAACAGACACATAGACACACAGACCACACTGACCAAGACCTCTGACACAGACAGGTTTTAATATCTGTCACAGTAGCAGGCTACTGCACATCGCTGTACAGAGAGGGAGGGGAGGGAGATAATGTATGTGGTATCTCTATGTGTGCTGACATGAAACCAGGGGATACTGAAACTACTGTAAAGTTAAAATTAAAAGCAAACACAAAAAAAGTCTAAACTTTCTGATCCGTGTCTGATACGGCTTTGGTGTGTGGGAGTGTGTAGGAGAATGGATTCTTTTCATAGGTGATCCTAATTATGTGTCACTCTTATTGAAGTATAACAGTATTAAAGGTCAGTGTAAGTGTGTGTGTGTGTGTGTGTGTAACCGTATGTGTGTGTGTGTGTTGTCCCCAGGAGCCAAATTCCCCATTAAGTGGACTGCTCCAGAGGCCATTAACTATGGTTCCTTCACCATCAAGTCAGACATGTGGTCCTTCGGAGTTCTTCTCTATGAGATTATCACCTTTGGGAAAATCCCCTACCCAGGTGAGCATTAAAGGGACTATTATTAGATTTCATTATCATTATCACCATAAATAATGATGATGTCACTCTTTCAGTATGAAGCGTCAGCTGCTCAGATCAATATCAATCAAGTATATATATATATATATATATATATATATATATATATATATATATATATATATATATATATAAACATTACCGCAATAGCAACACAATAAATCACAATTCATCAAATAGACATAGTACATTGAATTACTGCCCTCTACTGGTGAACTTCTTTATTCCACTTTGCATTGTCTGTTCATTTTAGTATTACCTTTTTCTACTACACTTTCAGTGCTCTCTTTCATGTGAGCTTGAGTAGTTACTGTGTGTGTGTGTTAATTATACTGTATATTCCTCTATCGACTCATCCATGTCTGTGTGTGTTTATCTCAGGTATGACAAAAGGAGAGGTGATGTCCTCGGTGCAGCGTGGCTACCGAATGCCGCGGCCTGAGAACTGCCCTGCTGAGCTATATGACATCATGATGTCCTGCTGGAAGGACAAACCGGAAAACAGGCCCACCTTTGATTATATACAGAGTGTCCTGGATGATTTCTACACAGCCACAGAGGGACAATACCAGCAACAACCTTAGGGAGGGAGGGAACATATACAGAGAGACCTAGACAAATAAAAACCTTTCACTTGCTACTTTAGACATGTGGGTTTAAAAAAAAAAAGTTTCCATATTTGGCACAATCTACATACATTTATATTCTGTATATTTGCTGTTGACAATATATGCAAGTATAACCACTGCTCATATTATATTTCAGATAAATGCCATATGTGTGTACAGATACCATTTTGGTGCAGTTTTAATCTCACCTCTAAGCATATGCTGAGGTGTATATGGGATGGAAAACAGATGAGTATTATATAGAACAGAGAGTGGGAGCCTTACTTGTCTTTATTTTCATTATACTTGTTGACACTAATGACCGGAAACTTATGTATTTGGACCAGATAATGTTTATTATTACATTAAAATATATTTCAGTGTACAGAGGGAGATACATTGTGCAGAGAGGAAGAAGAGAATATAATGTAATCATGCTCGATGAAATATTACAGCTATCAATCTTTTTTAATTCCAAATTAAATTATTTTACAAGTATCTCCTTGACCCCTGCCTCTTTGTGTAATTAACAAATATACTGTACTGACTGCTAAATTTAGGTTTCTTATGTTTCATATCACCTACTTCATATTGAAGTGCACCTTTTTTTTTTTTTTTGTTCGCTTGTTTGTTTTCTTCAGGGAGTAAATGTTGATTTCATTGTCTTCTCTTCATTTCATCATTTCAAATATTTTAGAAGAAAAAGCTGCCCAGTTAATTGTGAGTTATTTTAATAGAACCGGCTGAATGCGTGAGCTGTTTGTCTGCCATTAAATAATGACTTGATTTGTATTCTTTGATTTCTATTGTCATAAATGTTTGTCATTTAAGTGTGTATGCATCCAATTTGTCTCATTGTGTTGACAGTGTGACTAGCAGTGACCTGAGAGAGCTATAATGAATGTATCTTCAGAGACCTAAAGGTTTAATACTTGGATCCATAATGTACACATATAATTTAAGTATGAATCGTGTATATATATCAGTGGCTCTATTCTTATCATCATGTAGAAACAGGATTTAACAATATTGTAGAAACATGTAAAGAAAAACATAACAGTAATCAAACTGTATTTTATCATTTGTATTATTTTTAAATGAAACTTTCCTTTTTGTATGAGACGAATAAACAATAACAACACAAAAAAACAACAATCAAAAGAAACAAAGCTGTATTCGTATTAATATATGTTGAAAAACATAATAGTAATTAAAGTGTATTTTTTATTTTTATTATTATTAATATTAGTAGTAGTAGTAGTATAAATATAGTTTCCTTTATGTGTGAAAAACAAATAGAAAGACAGAAAATACATTTGAAGCCAAGACTCGTTTCCTGGTCTGGTCACGTGCTCCTCCAAGATGGCGCCGCGCCGCTGTATCTCCTGAGTCGTGCAGGCGAGTTTAAATGACAGTTGAGGAGCTGCAGCTCACAACAGACATCTCCAGAGAGAGACAGCGCAGCGTGTGAGATACCCAGTCACCTCCTCAGCCCTGCCGACATGAGCAAGGACGACTTAATCCTGTGAGTAGCTTCTCCTTTCATCCTATATCACAGTATTGAAGTGAGTGTAGCATTTTGGCTGCTAGCTGTCAAAACGTAGTGACGTTATGAAACTTCCCTGTGTTCATTCTTATAAAAACAGCTCCTCACACACACACCACGAATTCAATCTAGCAGCATGTTCACAGTTTATAAACCAATTCTCATAAAACATGGTAATATTTCCCGGTCATTAATACTTCGTATTAACTCTGATATTGTTCTTTTTGTGTGTGGCGACCATCATTTTACTGACCTCTTGCTCTGTGTTGAAGTATTTCAACATGAATCACTTCCTTTTACGAACAGTTTGTGTCTCCTGCTATCATTTGTCATATAAATGATGCACTTAATTATTATAATATTTCAAGAGAACTATTATTTTGGTTACGTGTGCCTTTTTTTAGAAAACAGATATTGTTGCAAAAACAAATGTGCAGTATTGTTAACTGAGTTTGGTAAAAATGGATGAGAATAGAAAAAAAGAGAGTTAAAACATGAAGACTGTATATTATACTCAGGTCATAATATACTTTATATAGTGCGTGTATACTTTTTAAAAATGTATTATTTTGACTTAAGTCTGAAAGCTGTTCTGTATATTTAAAAAAAAAAGTATGATATATCCACCCTAAGTCCCCGGCGTCAACTGAATTAAAGCTTTATTACTTTATAATAGTGCAGCTAACAGAGTTACGTCAATGTGGGAATATCAGTGTGCTTGTGATGTATCACGCTGATACATCCAGAGCAGCCTTTCATTCTTCAACCGTTTCTTCTGCTGCTGCCAGATGATAAGAGAGCACAGGGAGTGTTATCGCTCATAATCAGTCAGTCCAACTCCTTAGCTCAGTGCCCAGTATTGGTGGGGAGGTGGACGTCTGTGTTTTAGATAACATAACTGTTATCTAAGTTATTGTAGACCCCCAGGATCGTGGGTTGATAGATGGCAGCTACATCACTCTTAAAAAAAGGGGGGAAATGCAGAATCTGCCATCTGTTCTGGATCTCATTGAGTGTAATAATTGATTCGCACTGCACATGTAAAACCTCTGTGGCTGTTTTTTTTTTTTTTTTCCAGCCCCAAAGACTTTCCTCAGCTCCAGAATGACACATTCCTGCGAGCGGCGCGAGGAGAAGAAACGGAGCATGTTCCAGTTTGGTGCATGAGACAGGCTGGACGATACCTACCAGGTAGTGTGACGAGCTTTCTTGTTCCTGCAATACAGTTTGTTTGTCTTGCAACTTGCAAAATATCTTTAAACAGTGCAGTTTCCGAACCAAATAGACAGCCGAATAACGTGTCAGAGGCACTATCTCCTCATGTTTTATTGAATCTGATCTGCAGAGTTTCGGGAGTCCAGAGCAGGGAAGGACTTCTTTGAGACCTGCCGGTCGCCGGAGGCCTGCTGTGAGCTCACGTTGCAAGTACAGCAGTGTTTTTAAACTTCTTATGATATTATCTTTGGTCTGTTGACAAGTCTGTAATGAAATATATCGAGGACAATAAATGACAAACATTGCTTTTCTTGTTTTTAATGGATTCCTACCTTTCCCACTTTCAGCCTCTGAGACGTTTTCCATTCGATGCTGCCATCATCTTCTCTGACATCCTAGTGGTCCCACAGGTAAGACTAGCAGGCTCATTGTTTAACATGATCATCGCACTTCTAGTCTGTAATAACTTTGTCATTTAAAACTCTGTGGGACATTTTAGCCTCTTTTAGTTCACGTTTTAGTTTGACAGTTGAGAGCTTAAGGCCTCATTTACACCTGGTTTTAACATGTGATCTGTATCTGGATAATAATATGGGATCCATGAGTCTTTGCATTTACACTAGATATTGCAGTCTGTTTTCTTCATCTCAATTGTGCGCACAGTGTGATCAGATCTCAGTATGCAAATAGATACAGCAACATCCAGGCCAAAGGCGGCAATGCCATGAACGGACGTCATTAACCTCTAAATTTTTGCTACAGCTACCACCAGAGACGCCCCGCCCCTTTAGCAGACTAGCAGCAGGTCATAAATTGAATATCTGTTTCAGTTTAGATAGATAGATAGATAGATAGATATACTTTATTAATCCCAAAAACTGGGAAATTAGAGTGTAACAGCAGCATAACACAAATACAACACAATGAAATAAAAAGAACAACCAACAATTAAGATAATAATTAATAATTAAATAAGAATAAGATAATTAAATAAGAATAAGAAATTAAGATAATAATTACATAAGAATAAGTAAAATAAAATAAAATATAATAATATATAATATATGACCGGATTTGAGCTATTATTATACACGCTGATGGCCTGTGGCAGGAAAAATTTCCTGTTCAGTCTGTAGTTTGGCAGCGGCGGAACTGATGACGTCACATGCTACCGCTGCATCAGCTGACGGAGGGATGTAAACATCTATCACGATGGTGGACGTGAACTCTCTCGGTAAATAATACGGGCGCATTCCCACAGCTAACAGTTCAATGTCCGGGGAACAGAGACGTTCCTTCAGGTTGACATGTCCCGGATTGCACCACCTCTCACTCACAAAAAGTGCAATCCCACCGCCCTTCTTCTTCCGGCTTGAGGAACAGTCTCTGTCTCCACGTACCAAGCTGTAACCAGGCAACCCGACGCTGTTAGCATGGATGTGCGAGTGCAGCCAAGTTTCAGTAAAACAAAAAATGCTACACTCGCGGTACTCCCTCTGGGTCTTCACCAGTACTGACAGTTCATCCATCATATTCCCAAGAGACCTCACTTTTCCCATTATGATCGCTGGTTTATGTCTTTTCCTTTTATCCCTCCGTCTGCTACCCCGTCGTCTCCTCCGTAACTCCTGCGGGACCACAGGGGTTTACTCAGCGCCATCAGCTGTTCACGCGTGTACACAAAAATTGATCCGGTCATTTTCCAAAACAAAAAAATACTAAAATTAACTAAAATAAACAAAAAATACAAAGAATAACAAAAAAACTACGGAGCTGCTGCAACAGGCTGCCACCAGGAGCGGCGCCAATTCGAACGATATAATATAATAATATTTATGTGGTGGCTGTGTATCTGTCAGCTTGTTTGGATGTTTTAAGTGCTTAATGCAGCCTTAATGTTTTACTGGCCATATAAGCAGTCAGCTTGGTTAGTAAGTGACGTGATATTTGACAGCAAAATCATCCATATGAAAATAAATAAATAAATGAAATGCATAGTTTTGAATTATCAGACACTAATTTGCACAGAAGTGAAGATGATGGGTGTTGAGGTGAGATGAGTATGGGGAGATAAACCAGCTATAAAATGTTACATGTTTCTTATATTTATTTCTGAAAAAAAAACAGGCTATAAAGTAAAGAAAATCATCAGGACAGTTTCTTTAGTGTCTTTATCCATTCATGCGTTCTTCTTCCTCCCTTCAGGCTCTGGGTATGGATGTCCAGATGGTGGCAGGAAAAGGTCCTACATTCCCGGAACCCCTAAAAGAGCCAGAAGACCTGCAGCGTCTGCGGGTGAAAGTGGACGTGGACAAGGAGCTGGGCTACGTTTTCAAAGCCATCACGCTGACCAGACACAAGATCGAAGGCAAAGTGCCGCTCATAGGATTCACTGGAGCTCCGGTGAGAGATGACAGACACATTTAAAGATGGATTTAAAAAAGCATGCGTAGGTGTTCTGAAAGCTGAGCCGCATCAAACAGTTAAAAACTGCGATGAATTTGAATGCTGCTAAAAGAACTACAGTGACCTTATTTCTCTGAAAGTATCACCTTAAGAAGCTTACAATCAACATATTCTGTTTCTTTCTGTGTTCCCCCACAGTGGACGCTGATGTCCTACATGATAGAAGGCGGAGGCTCTAACACCCACTCTAAGGCGAAGCGTTGGCTGTACCGGTACCCCGAGGCCAGCCACATACTGCTGAAGATGCTGACGGATGTGATAGTGGAGTATCTGCTGGGACAGGTGGCAGCTGGAGCCCAGGTCAGTCCACTGCTGTTAACACTGAGTTTACTGAATATTTTAAACATGCATAAACACCCAACAATGAGCCTTTTCATGCTGTATGAACAGATGAGCTATAATTCACTACAGGAAAACCTGGACATTATGTGTTTTTTTTGTAATCTGATCAGTCATAATATGCTGCTTTTTTGCGTGGTATGTAGGGAGCTTATAGTTACAACCACAACAAGATAGAAAAAGTGTTGAAAACCTGGCAGAACGTATCGGTCAGACCTGAGAGATTCATTATGCAGCTCATTGTGCAGAGTAGTTGGACACAAATACTGTTTGCTGATGGTGGCAGCTGCAGCATAAACTCCGTATGGAAACAAACCTGCTTCTCAGTATCAGCACAAAATACATTTGAGGCAGCATTTTTCTTTTTTCTTTTTTTGTTTTTCTCTCCCCAAATAAGTTGAGAACAGCCTGGAAACACAAAGCTGGCTTATTACACACACTTTCACAGTTCAGGTAATGTCATATGAACAAAGTACGTTGTCAGTATTTGAGGCAGCAGTGAGTCCCCAGGTTCCCCCTTGACCTTTGACCTTTCTACTGAGGAATGAGCCATTATTATTTATTGCTGAATAGCGTTTTTGACATGATTTTAGTCGAATATACTTGTTTTCCGATTACTAGGTTGAATAGTTTGTACTTTTACAACAGAACGTTAAAGGGTTTTAAAAATCAGGCTCTCTAATTCTACGTATTTACGAAGACGTGTTTATTATTTTCACAAAATGTTGTCTTTGTATCAGGTATAGGTCTTCCTTTGAGAAACATGAATTGTGTGTCTGCCATTCAGGCTCTGCAGGTGTTCGAGTCCCACGCCGGCATTTTGGGTCCGGTAGAGTTTAAAGACTTCTCTCTGCCTTACCTTCAAGACATCGCTCGCCGCGTCAAAAATAAACTCAAGGAGGCAGGACAAGACGTCCCCATGGTGAGGAAAGAAATAATGCATGCGCATATATGCAAACATGCTTGCATACTTTTCAATACACACACACACACACACTAACATTTTCACGGTTTCTTCACAGCTAATAATGTACACCTGCACATCAGTTTTCAAGCTGCAAACAAGTCTATTTATTATTCCTACATCTGTTGTTTTATTGAGTTTTTTATTTTGTTATAATTGCCTGCTATATTAGTTTCATGCATTGTTCTATTCTCGTCTTCACTCTGTTGCTTCAACAGTTCTGTTTCCCAGGAGGGATCATTAGTCTGATGTAAATCGCTGGGAGACTAACCAGTAGATGGCAGCGTTTCACCAACGATGGCTCATGCTGACTTGTGCAAGAAGTTGCCTCAATCTGTTAAATTAACTTTCATTGTGTGTGTGTGTGTGTGTGTGTGTGTGTGTACCAGATTGTGTTTGCAAAGGATGCTCACTACGCTCTAGAGGATCTGTCTCAGTCTCATTATGAGGTGGTCGGGCTGGACTGGACTATTGACCCACAATCAGCACGGTAACGCACGCACACACACACACACACTCTCTGAGAGCTCTGTTGACTTAACTACTGATATCTTCCCAATAATTATGTAAAAAGCCATTTAAATGTTAACCAAGAGTGACTCTTCCTGCTTTAGTTTGTGAGATTTGAAGCATTAAAACATCTCTGGAATGTCAGCATGTATAGAAAAGATGTCACCTCTTGAAAAATCCAGCGTCATGGTCAGACAGTGAAAAAAAAAAAGAACTTGAAGCCAAGTTGAGTTGAATGCATCTCAGGGATGTAGCCAGCTGCAGCCATAATGACAAACCATACTGTCCTGTTTTCCTTAGCAGCAGGTTAACCATTACTGACCTCTCCCTCGTCCATGTTTTGTGTGGGATTTAAGTCAACAAACATCCGTGTTTCCTGGTCTGCTCATTAAATACTTAACCTGTTGGTTAAAGGATTACCCTCTCTCTCTCTCTGTGTGTGTGTGTGTGTGTGTGTGTGTGTGTGTATTCAGAGAGCGCACAGGAGGGAAGGTTAGCCTGCAGGGAAACATGGACCCATGTGCTCTGTACGCTCCAAAGGTAACCATCACTCCCGCTTTAGTTAACACTTGCAGAATATTTTAGAAAAAAAAACCATTTTGTTTGACTGCATATGTTAATACGTGTTGTTGTGTTTGCCGTTCGCTTTGTACTTAAAATGAAAGAAAGAAGAAATTAATAATGGAAAAATGAGAAAACAACCACTTGTACTGTTGCCAGTTGTGAAACACTTTTCTCAACACCCTGCATACATGCTCTGACTTACTATTTTACTCCTACTGCTTTTCCATATGTGTATTTGAAGTGCTGTCACTCATTTTGGCAAATGTTTGTTTACACACAGTATGGGAATTTGTAACTCTTTGCAAAAAGTTCATAAGTGTTTATCCTCTGACCCAGTTTCAGCAAAAAAAATCTCTCTTGAAAATATGCTAACGCTGTAGTATTGATTGATTTCTGTCCACCCCTTTTCCACCAGGAGCGTATTTCAAATATTGTGAAGAAGATGGTGGAGGGTTTCGGCACGAGGGGCTATATTGCCAACTTGGGACACGGCCTTTACCCCGACATGGACCCAGAGAACGTGGGCGCCTTTGTTGAAGCTGTGCACCAACACTCCAAACAGATTATCAAACAAATATAGAGATTAATCCTGTCTGCCTGTGTGTAAGACAAACAAAACTGATGTTTGTAATGATAAAAATGTATAATAAAATACATCATTTTATTAAAAACGGTAAGTTATTGGTGTGGAAAAATCCTTTACTTAAGATTTAATTGATTCCACAGAGTTGTACATCTTCACAAAGGGCTTCTGAACCACAGGCAAAGAGGAAACAAATGCTATAATCAATGTCTTGATATTTAATGTGACACAGAAAAAAACCCCCAAAATCCTACATTCTCATCCTTTCAGGATAAACAAGATGTTAGTTTTCTAAGACAAGATTTTCTATTAATCTAAAATACAGTATCTTGATCTGACCGGGAGTGGATTATGTGTTTGGATTGGACAGGGTTGACCTCATTTTTGCAAGTACTTGTACATTACAAACATATTTGAAGTTAGAAGATATCCTATTTGTTATCTGTTCAGTAATAGAGAAAAACAGCATTGACTTTTAGATGAAAAACTTGTTTAGATATTTGTCATCCAATCAAACTCCCCATTATGTTACATTACAATCTTCAATCAAAACTGAGCTCTTCATCAGTACAAGTATCTTCTTTGTCAAAGGTTCTATGGATTGTGCTGTGAAAAAAACAAACAAACAACAAAGATCCAAACATACTGCTGTGAAAACAAAAGCTGGTGATTTAGCTAAAGAGCTTCCGCAAGGGACATGCTACTGTAGTTATATAATCAGATTTTAAAGGGAAAATGTCACATGCACACAGCGGTTGATCATTCCATCCCACATTTTAACAGTGAACAAATCCCCTGCCAGATCTCAACATGAAGAGTTTTATTTTTACCGCAGCAGATAGAAAAACACATTGTATGAGAAGATGCCTTAATGCTGTTTTTTTCTTTTTGCTGTTTTTCACTATACATCTGTTTTTATCCTCTTTTATTTCATCAACTCAGACTTATAGAACTGTGGCTTATGAAGTGAATGACATTGTAATCATCCTGAGAGGTTTGCCACTAAATGTGCACATTTGGCTATAAATTCCATTATATTCATTTTTAGTCAAAACTATGTTGCAGTGTATTTTAAATGTGATTTTCTGACCATCCATTCTGTTTTAATATTTTTCCTTCCAGCTCAGCCACTGGGCTTTGAGCAGTGTGTTATTTCTTCTTTATGCTGTGAAGAACAGACATGACGTCAACATGGACAAAGTTCTGCAGTATATGTAGGTTTGGTGTTCAACTGATTTTTACCAGGACCACAGTAGAGAGTTGACCTCTGGCTGCTTCTGCTGGACCACCATTTTGAAAAAAAGTAGTAGTGTGCAGTAGTCAACAGTGAGACGCAAATAAGTGTTTGATCCCATTTGATCCCTTTTCTGGCAACTGCCTCCTATGAATATCATCACCGTAACAGTGATAGGATATATCTCTTAATTTGTTAATAAAAAGAATAGAAGCATATAAAAAGAAAACAATATTGGACCTAAGACAGAACCCTGAGGCACACCACAGGAAAGAGCAGCAGTTCTCAGCCAAAAAATAAAAAGCTACCCAGAGCTGCTGAAGCTAACGTTAGCTCACGATGCCTGTGTGTTTCAAACTGGGATGTAGTCAGACGAGCAACAGTTCTTGTTCATCCTTTTGCTTCCTGGTTGATAAAAAGGACCCGGAGTCGCTGGATACACAAGGTGAGCACTGAGCGGTATCACCCAACATAATGTTTTTTTTAAACAGAGATTTTATATCACATTACATATAATATCACATTTTGTGGTGATATAAATTGACAAACTCATGGCACAGTTCAAACAGGATCAAAAATCATTGTTTTTTCACCTTCGATTAATCTTACCATACATATTTATAAAATAAGGCCCCATGGGGGACGGTGGAAGGAGAGGCACTTAGTCTCTCTATGTGGAGGTTCACTTTAATGTTTTTATGTGAAATATCTTGACATCTATTGAATGGATTGCCATGAATTTTGATACACATATTCATGTCGCCCTTTTCTGTTTAGTGCTAATTTTCAAATGTTATGCCAGCAGGCTAAACTAAAATGGTGAACATGCTAAACATTGCATTCTAAATATGAGCATGTTAGCTTTGTCACTGTTAGCAGTCAGCTCAGCCTGCATACAATAACACAGAGGCATTTGTCATAGACTCCTGTCTTGTTAATACACAACATATAAACTACTAAAAGTAATAAACTACACGTCTACCCTCTGTTTACCCCTCTCATCTCACTTTGTCTCCTTTTCTGGCAACTGCCTCCTATAGAAGTGTTGTTGTTTTTGTTTATTCATAAATCATTTCGCAACAGACTTATTCTTCACAGTTCTGTTGTATAAAAATGTCTAAATACTTAAATACTGAGCATATTTAATAAATACAAAATATACTTTCTGTTTGTTTTTATGGCTTATGTGTCAGAGTTGTTGATCCACTGCTGAGTGTGAAGACTGATTAGAGGTCTGGCACAGAAAATGGGGCAGAGTTGTGACAGTTACTGGGGTTTTAACTGGGACAGAAGTGAGTGTCCTGCCTGAAGGTGTGTGAACACGTTTTTATCATCCCGACAGTCCTTCGAGACAGACTTTGTAATGAACCTCTATAGTAATAAATATACTTTCTCAGAGTATAATGTGACTTCTTAATGTGGAACTTATGCTAATGATGGAGAAACTTTTTACAGAGTACATTGGATGAATACCTGAATCATTCAGTCACTGAATTCATTCAAATAAACATAACACACAACACACACCACAAAAATAAGGCTGTTATTTGGTATAGCACTTTTTGCAGAAATAAAATTCACAAAATGCTTCACTAAAATAAAAGTTAAATATAAGACCATCAAAAGTTAATAAAAACATATAAACCATTAAAAACAGGCAGCATCATTCTGAACCATTTGCAGACAAAGATGATTTATTGAGACTGATGAAAGTCCAGCTGGGATGAATAATCACTAACAATCATTGTGATATTTCTTAATTGGAAAAAATATATATACGGGTCAATGATTTAATGTGCTGATCCGAATGTGTAGCCTGAGCAAGCTTAGGAGCTAGAAAAGCTGACATTCAGTCCTCAATGGCAGACAATTATTGAAAACATAGTTTGTCAGTCAAATCAGGCTTAAAAAAAGGAGACATAAAACTGAATATCATCACCGTAACAGTATTAGGATATATGTCTTAATTTGTTAATAAAAAGAATAGAAGCATATAAATAGAAAACAATATTGGACCCAAAGCAGAACCCTGAGGCACACCACAGGAAAGAGCAGCAGTTCTCAGCCTTTCAGTCAGGATTCTGTGATTCAATGTTGAAAGCTGCACTAAGATCCAGCAGCACCAAAAAAAAGTAGCACTCACCCACATCAGAAGACATCATTATGTCACTGGAGACTCTGAGAAAAGCAGTTTCAGTGGAAAGCTTCTGACGGAAACCAGATTGGAATTTATCTAAAATGTTGTGTGCTGTCAAGACAGCAGTGAGCTGTTTGACAACAACGTTTTCTAAAATCTTTGAGATAAAAGTCAGCTTGGATATAAGCCTGCAGTTGTTGGAAACAGACAGATCAAGGCATATTTTTTTCCATCTATAAAATACATTGGGACACAGCCAGATTGCAGGGAGCTGTTTATAATAAAGACCAGGCATGGACCGATGGATTCAAGTGCATTATAGGCACAGACGTAGGTAAAATGTCTACAGGACTGGTGAAGGGTTTCATACTGCCTGCCAGATCAATGAGGTCTTGCAGGGAGTAAAACAATCTAAAACTGACAGTGGAATTGGATAAGTGGAGAGGGGAGTAGAGAATGGGATGATGCTAATGCTGGCTCTGACATCTCTAATCTTATCTACAAAGGAGAGAAAATGACTGCAATTCTTAATGGACAAAAACAGGCACATCATGGAGGTGCAGGAGAGACAATGTTGTTAACAGTGTCAAACAGGACTATGAGGTTGTGTTTACCAGTGGAAATAAATTTGGCAGCCGGAAACAAATAATATTGTCATTTAACCACATGGATGATTTTAACGGAGAGTGACAAATCCCATTTTTTCTTAGAGCCACTCTATCCAAAACGGAGGAGCAATGCGTGTAAAAGGATTGAACTAAACATAAGAAGACACTGTGTTTGGGTCCAAAGTTGTAGAAAACTTTACAGCTGTGAGATGATTTAAGATGCACAAGCACTTTTAAAAAAAAAACATTTACTGGGTAGAGAATCTAAGTTAAAAGACAAGTTGGCAGCTCATCAGAGTAGATGGAGTCAATATTTAAACCTTAAATACCAAGGTCCAGAGTACGACCTCTTCTATGTGTGAGACCGGACACATGGTGAATAAAATGAAAAGACTCATGACGTTAAGAGAAATCATATTAAAATAATAATATTAAAATCACCAACTATAATAATGCTGTCCAATGTTATGATGGAGGATAATTCGGATATAAAAAGAGCTGCTAAAACCAAGGGGGTCAATAAATTAAAATACAATAAAACTATTTCTCTGTTGTCTCATGAAGTGTACACTAATGATCAATCCTTTTAATAAAAGTTCACCTGCATCAGTCAGCTGTGTTGATTAGTTGGTGAAATATCTAAAGAGAAGAACAAGAACCAGCTGCACAGTGAGTGAAAATCTTCACACCTCTTATAAATCACATTTAGAAATTAAATAAACGCCGTTGTTTTGCATCATGTTATATTTGTTTTGCAAGTGAAGGCAGGAAATTGAAATCAGACTTGTTCTTTGTTCTAGATCCTAGATGCATATACACATTTCATGTAGAGGGAGTCATACTCAAATGTATCGTTCATTTATCACAAAATGTTTTAGCCGTCCGCCCTTCATCACTGTGTACGACTGCAGGAGTGTGTCCCTCAGGTAGATCACCAGGTGTGTGTAATCACTAATCACTGTGGTGTTGCACTCACATAGAAGCACATCACATAGAATTTCACAGTCAATACTGTGCTTTTGGAATTCCATTTTTTTTTTTTTTATCTAAAGTACATCCATCATCCAGTTCAGACATATTGAAACAACTTTAGAATTAGCACAAAACATATTCTTAACAGCTACTGCTGTTTGCCTTCAGGATTCTCACTGTTCATACATCAGTTCAAACTGATTGTTGGCAAAAATCTTTAATCATGTTAACTTCATCATGGGATCATATACAAAGATACATCTGTTATAAAACTCACCATTACTGAATTATAATGTGGTTTTAAGAAATTGTCTTTATTCCTTCTAAATATATATTATTGTAGTAACTTTTTTTTAATGGCTCTCTGAAGTTACAAAATCACATTCTTCATCCATGCCAGCAGGATGAAGAGTTCTTAACTGTAAATTTTAGCAAATGTTCGGTTGAGCCGCACTTTTTCAATCCCAATATATTCCAAAAAGGTCAGAACAATAAATGGACGAGTGAAAAAGAAGTAAGGTCTTAGCTCAATAAGTTTCTAATCAAACCTGTGATTCATGGCTTATCCAGAGTTTACATATGGTTAAGATTCGGTCGAGTGATGTGGAGGAACTTTCAAAATTCTTGTCTTTTCTAAACACACGTAAGGAATCAATTTCGTTCAGGATGAAAACGTTTCGAGTTAAAACATTTCCTGGATGTTAAACTAATCAAAGATGGAGACGAAATAACCACAACAATCTTTTGAAAACCCACTGACTAAAAACAATGAGAGTCAAGAGACGCCTAAACGCATCTGTAGCACAGAGGTACGAAAACAAGCATCGCCTGGCGAGGCAGATTCACGTACAGATAGCTGTTTGGAATATAGTTTCAATACGTCTAAACTGGATGGTGCATGTACTAATAATAATAATAATAGTTTGGAATTACACAGCGTGGTGTTTATGATGTGCTTCTATGTGGGTGCAACACCACAATGATTATTAACTAGGATCACCTGGCATCTACCTGTCAATGAGGAATCACACTCCTGCAGTTGTACACACTGATGAAGGCCAGGTGGCTAAAAAGTTAAAGATTAAATCAAGTGTGAAAAGATAAAATACAATTCAGTAAAATATGATAGGACTAAGAAATAATTTGTGTGTTAACAGAGAGAATATATGATTGTCAGGTAAGCACATTCCAGGATAGGCAGGCACCAATCAGGACTCATTGCACAACCACCAATGATTATAAAAAAAAAAAAAAAAAAGATATCATCCAATCACAACGCTTGAACTTTTTTGTCTCCATGTAAATTGAACAATTTAGTAAATTGGGAATGAATGCAAAGCTACATTTTACTGCACAGAATTTGGCTTAAAATAAGATCGCGTGCGTTATTACTGTAATCATAACAGGAAGCGTTTTCCATGAGGAATTAAGGAAGAGAAATCAGTTAATCCCAAATTGTGTTTTTCACTGTGAGGCTGCTAAGAACGTCAGATAAGCAGATTCTGCTAAATCTGGTTGTTGTGTTGTTGTTGTTGTTGTTGTTGTTATATAGGAATCCTGCAAAAAGTCATAACATCATGTGACCAGATTGGGGGTGGAGGTGTTTATGATTTCAGCTGCTTTCACTGTGGTTTGAACTGTTTTGACTGTTGATGTCAGTATATTAGATGGAAATCATTCATTTTGGCACAATGGCACCTTTTTGGAATTTATGTTTCACCCCTTTTGAAAAACCTGTAGATAAAAAAAACCTTAATATATGTTATTCTATTAATTTTGCCATTTAATGCCATTAAATGAAAAATTAGGGTCCTTTATAAGATATAAATTAAGGAGGACCTGTAATGTAATTAGAATTTCTATCTCTAATATTTTACAGTCTATTAATTTAGTCCAAATCATATTAAACGCCAAATAAGAATCTTTTAAAATATCATTAATATGCTCCTGAAAATCTTTCAAACCCTATAAACCAATATCACCTGACCTCATTAACATTTTAAATTGAATTTATGCTCTTCTGAAAAGTTATAAAGTTATAAGATATATTAAAATACTTACTTTATGATGATTTGTGCCTTTTTTTATATAGTTATTCCACAAAAGAAATGTAAACTATTATGTTAAAATCCTTCAAATGACACTGACTCCTTCATTACAAATTCTATCTATGAACAAAACTGCTGGACACAAGGTCTCCTTCAAGTGCACAGGAGGTTTCATACATCACAGTGAAGCTCAAACATTCAACTGAAGTAAGAATGAGATAGCACATTTTTGAATGGAGGGGATTCAAATGGAGGGAAGATGAAATATAATACAAGCCTTCAAATAATTAAGACAGAGCAGAAGCAAGTGGACCTTCATGTTTAGACCAAAATACACAAAGCTCAAAGCAGCTGAATTAATGTTGATGATGATGGAAAAAAAGCAATTCTTGCTCAATTGAAAGCGGCCTTTCATTCATCTCTGTCCTTTGTGTCGCTGTAGTACCATGAACACACACACACACACACACACACACACACACACACACACACACACACTGTCACTTTGTTCCCAGATGGCCCACTGACACCCGGTCCAAGCCTCTTCAGTCTTACCTGTCGACAATCAGCTGTGATTTTTGTTCATTTGTCTCTGCTATTTACGCAATAGGGGGGCCACAACAAAAGCCTTCATGATTATGTGTGTGTGTGTGTGTGTGTGGGAGAGAGAGAGAGAGAGAGAGAGAGAAAGACAGACAAGCTTGTAACAATGAATCTGTGCTCTTTAGAAATGGAGATCAATTTTCACATGGTCGCCTTTAAAGGCTTTGGCAGGAGAGTGTGTGTGTGTGTGTGTGTGTGTATTTGTCTGACTGTGTATATGTGCGTGTACATGCATCATTTTGTTGTGTGCACTTGGGCATATTTGCGCCTGTGTGTGTCTGGGCTTTTATGTGCTTATTTTGTGCACATAAAAGTGTGTGTGTGTGCATGTGTGTGTGTGTGTGTGTGTGTTTGAAGGAGGTCCAGACTCCATCTCTCGGCAAATCAGCGGGCTTGAAAATCCAATCTGCTTGGAGAGACAGCAGGCTGTACATCTTCTGCCATGGATGGACACTATCAGCACTTTATCAGTGACCGCCTCCAAACACACACACAACAGCAGACACACACACACACACACACACACACAATATCTTTAAATGGCCACATGCATGAATGAACACACACATCCACACACAGCTCACTGTGACAAAGACTGATATGCATTATTACCACTGTGGTTGTGGAGGGAGGCAGTGGAGAGAGAAACTGAGAGCTGGGTTTATGCTGCGTTCAGGTCCTTCCTCATTATTATTATTATTATTATTATTATTATTATTATTATTATTGTGGGGAAACTGATTTTGTTTTTTAACAAAACAAAAATGCTTGAAAAAAAACAAAACAAATATGGATACCTCTGTTATATTATCAGTGCAGTTCTGTAATCATACATGCCTCTTGATGATGTCACCACTTTATATCAGTAAACCTACATGCTACTCACACACACACACTTGCCCGCTAACAAACTGCACACATTTCTGTATGTATCATCACAGATGGACTGTGTTGCGTTCAGTAGGGACAGTGAGTATACTTGGCTCATTCACCCAAGAAAATGTGTGTGTGTGTTTGTGTGTGTGTGTGTGTGTACTTGCTACATAGTTAACACTGGAACACATTTTTACTTTACTTTATCTCAATTCACAAACGGGCTGTTGGAGGGTTAAAACATGGTTTCAGGGTCAATGTTAGAATTGGTTTAGTTTCAGTTTAGGGTTAGGGGCTAGGGGACGCATTATATCAATGAGGGTCTTCACAAAGTGTGTGTGTGTGTGTGTGTGAGGGAAGAAAGAGATTGGGAGACAGTGAAGCAAACTGAGGAGAAAAAGATTGAGCATATAGCAATCAATTCTTCATCTATCTGTCTGGATAATTAATATAAATCTGCTCATTTACCATCGGCCAATCAATCTAAATTCACACTCGCACACGATGTGATGAATTTATTGACACACACACACACACGTGCACACACACACACACACACACACACGGTGCACACTTAGCACTTCTTGATGGCCTGATTGTCTGGTTATATGGCACTGAATGAGAATGAAGCGATGAAGGAGGGTGAGAAGAAAATATTCTGATTAGAGCCAAATGAGTGAGATTGATGGAACTACATCAGCCTCCGTGTGCTTCATTGATCACTACTGCTGGGTGGTAGGACGCGTGGTGAAAATGCAGGATTTACTGCACCAGCTGGGAGGGAGACAGCAAAGGCTTTTTTTTATTAGTGTATTGTTGTGTGAGAGAATAACTTGCTGTTCCAGAGTTTAGGGCATCAGACCACCCCAGAGATTTAACAAATTTAGAACATTTCCAACTGCTGTACGGGAACATTGTGCACTGACACACAAATGAGCCAAGTCTATTAGTCTATTAGAAGACAAAAAAGTTGAAAATTGACATCATGTGTTTTTAACGCACAAATGGGAGCATTTATTTCAGTGTGTTCATACCGTTGATGAGACCGTGGAGCAGCTCGGTGTCTGAACATGTGGCGCTGATCCCTCATTTCACAGGAAAGCTGTGTACAAACACCACCACGGTCAGCAGGGACGTTAAAGTCTGGTCTGGAAACTGGGGTGGATGTTAACTTTGGTTTGCCTTTGTTTTCTTTTCCAAATAAGGCAAATATAAAACTGGAGGTCTGTTTAAAAGCTTCTTGTTAAAGATGTTGCTGCATTCCCACGTTCCTTTTCCCAAGAACTGGACTTTGGTGAGTATAATTGTATTTTTACCAACAGGTAGGTTGATGAGCAAAACTTACAGAAAGAAGAAGTTGTAATGAACCGGAATGATCCTTTAACCATAGAACTATTCATGGGAGTTTTCAGTTTTGCTACTTATATGCAATTATGATCACAGTGAGTGCAGCAGCATAATTGTGTGCATAGAAGCATATCCAGATATGATAACTGACTGGGATCATTCTAATGACTTGAGTACAAAATGAATGTAAGTAATAATAGAGACACATATGTGACTGTAATTAGCACCATACAGTATAAATACTATATAACAAAGAGTTGCCTGAATGTAATACAAAATGAACAGCAGCCATCGAGAGAATATTTGTGTTTATATTTCTGATTTGTGCAACAGCAACTGTTAAAACGTGCGTTTTATTGCACAACGAACCTCGAAGGAATTGGCCAATTTTCAACTCAGACCTTGTTAAAATGTTGCATGTTGAATTGTGCACAGGACAACTTCTCTGACCCTTAGTCAAACTTTAACCCTTCCGCTGCTCTCGGGCTAATCATTTCAGTCAGCGCGAGATCGATGCAGCCGTTCACCTCCAGCGTTCATGATTTCTCTCTAAATACATGTCACGATGGGGTCTGAATCACCACGTTCCTTCAACTTTCACTAGAATACATTTAATTACTTAAGCCTCTCCTTCAATTGAGTCTCTCCCGATAGAAGAGTTGGTCACATCACAATAGAGTCACGTCTGTCAGTCAGGTTCTCCTGCTACGAACTGGCATTTCTTATATTGAGTAAATTAATAATAATAGTTTAATACTGCCTGGCTTTAAATTTGAGTGTAATACTTTTTACTTGTTTTACAAATGTGCTCCCTTCTTCAAGTGTACGCCCCCAGTCTGACCCCATCATGCACGTGTTTCTAGATCCGCCCCTGAATGTAGCAGGGCTCTCACTTTATATTCTCTCTGCAATCATCTGTCTAACTCACAATTCACAATTCACAATAAGCACAGCAGGCTGTCTGCACTGTACATACTGTACTTACTCTCACTGCATGACACCAGTCTGACAGGTGGAAGCATTTGACAGTTAGCACCATAGATGGAGGATGGAGTTATGAACTAATGGATTTTGTTTCAATACCCTTAAAAAAAAAAAAAAAAAAAAAAAAAAGTCCTTGTAATGTGTTTCACACTTTATTCATAGAAAAGCACTGAGATTCCAACACAAATCAATATAAAATGGTAGTAGCGTTACATAAATAGTAATAAATTCTCGCTTTATAGACAGTAGCTCAAGAAGTCGCACAAAAAAAAAAAAAAAAAATTACAAATAAAAAAAAACCAAAAAAAAAAACAAGTGTTGATGATAAGCTATCATACTTCTGTGGCAACAAATACTGGAAATACCTTTTCATAATCAGTAGCACAAAGAGGCAACAAACACTTTCAATTTTTCCCTTAAGTTAGAAAGAATCCAAAACGAAACAAACTGGGAAACAGTGGGTGAACTAGTGAACGATCTCTACCAGCAAATAGGACAGAAAAGGGGATCAAAATTAAATTAAATAAAAGAAGGAAACCTCTGGTTGATACAGTTAACACAGATGGTAAAAACAGAGGAACCTGCAATGCCGTCAGTTCAACAAAATGCATCACATAAAAAAAAGGCAGGAGCTTCCGAGTTAAGCGACTGGCAATAATATCCCTCTTTCATATAGAAAAACTATTGTTTGTTCTGATTTAACGATACCATCCTTATCATGCAGAAGTAGGAGCCAAAGAGTGATTTCATCCTCGTTATGTAGCAACCTTGCAGCAGCGGGATCGAGACGAACCTTCGACGATGACTTTAAACTGTTTCAACTTAGTCGACTAGTTTACAACTGCAGTGCACTGATGCGAGCAGTGCTTTGAGAAGTATGTGAGAGGGAACGAGGTGATGCACAACTGAAGATTGTGAAAAGAGAGAGAGACAGAAGAGGTGAACTCAGGAGGAGTGAACGAGAGGTCATCCGCAGGCCGTCTCTTTTGTTCATACAGTCGCTGTTTCTGATTCTCCGATTCGTTGTGTGAATTGTTCTGTCTCGCTGCGGTGCTGCCACACGACACCCTTGAGAAGACACTAAAGGCTTGAGTCCTGATTAAATAAAACCGACAAACAAGTAAAGCAAAAATAAACTTTGTACATTGATCGGTCAGAAAGGCATTTTCCACCATTTTCATTTTTTTTTTCCTCCCCTCCTCTAAATGTTGCAGCGAATGCAGTCTGGCTACTGCGCATTGTCCAAATACAAAGCATGCTTGTCTTTGTCTGCCCCCAATCCCCCCCCACCCCCCGCCTATTTAATAGTGGTTCAGTCCACTGTGTCTCCTCTTGCACACTTCTTCTAAGTTTCGGGGGCATTTTTAAGAGGTGACAAGACTGTCGAAGTGGTTCTGCATAGTCAGGTTTAGTACGCATCTGTTTACAAATGAATGCCTTCCTCATTTTCCTCAACTCCATATAACATGCTTCCCTTTGGAAAACAGATTTTTTTTTTTTCTTTGCAAATATCAAAAAAAAAAAAAAAAGAAAAAAAAAGAAAGAAAGATACAAATAATAGTAATTATAGCAAAACAAAATGAAAGAAATGTACACAGGAGCACCTGAGAAATGCCTTGAAGTCTTTGCTTTTACAAAAAATGCTGTCAAATTCCCCATCCAAAACAGTTCAAGTACACCCCCACCCAAAAAACAAAGAAAAATAACATAAAAAATAAAGAATAAAACCAAACACATAACATACTTATTATAAATAATTATAACTTTACAATTTTCTGAATTGACACTTTAATATTTACAATATCTTAAATGCTTAATGCTACTACTTTTTTTGTTTTGTTTCTTTAAGTGATGTCCCTGAGAACTGAGTTTAGCCTCTCTTTTCTTTCTTTTGCTCAGTTTTCCTTTTGTCATTCTTCTATCTGCGTTTCTTCAGATCAAAAAAGGCCCAGAGTTGTGACTGACTACCCGGGTAGTGGGTGAAAGTAGCTCTCATGGAATGTAAAAAGCAGACAAGAAAATGTCCCTCTGACTCATCCGCCGTGTCTTTTTTTTTTTTTTTTTTTTTAAACGCCGTCCTGTTCTGTTTGTGTTTTCTGCGATTCCTCCTCAGTCATACAAAGTTACCAAACAATCAATAAATAAATGCTGAAGCAGGCAGGAACGTACTGAAGAGGTATTTGTGTGAAGTGCTTGTACGACGACGTTTAGTCCGACCAGTAAAGATTCAAGCTCTTGCTGTACTATATACTGCCATTAACAACAACACTTGCCACTGGGTAAGAAAAGGGAGCGTGAACATGTCCCGTAAAGAGACAAAAAGGCATGTGGTCTCAAACGTGTACGATTGAGTCATCAAGTCATCAAATATACAGTAACTTTTGTATTTGCACTGTGTATCTGCAAAGCTTTGAGTAAGACAAGGCCACTCGTCTTCACAGGCCAGAATGATCACAACTAGTAGCATTTATAGGTAGATTTTAACTCGAGAACCCTTTTCCATCACAAGATCAAGGAACTGGAGGAACGTAAAAATTCAGGAATAAAGTTTAGAGATTAGTCATATTGAGATAAATACCATTTCTGCAGTAACTCTGATTAATCTGAAATATTACCCTTTAGTGTTTTATGTGTCTCAATGACACTTAAAGCTTTGGGCCAATTGGGAGAAGCAGAACCAGCTTTAAACATGAAACTCACATATTAGCTTCCCAAAGTAGCCATGGCTAACGTGATTAGCAAACAGATGATTAGCAGATGTTGAGCAAAACTAGCATTTATTTGGAGTTGTGTTACTGACCAACTGACAAAAGTCAAATATTTGCTCTCCTTTTAGCATCTTAATATCTGGCTATTTAGCAGCTAAAACCTCAGCTGTGTTCATTAGCGAGCTAACATTGCATGTTTGATGCTGGGTAGGTAGTGTACTGTGGCTGGAGACAAGGATAATGAGAGAAGTAAGAATGAACATGAACCTTACAGGTAAACGATTAGCAAATGGTGCTAAAAAGCTTCCGAGAGCTACTCCTGTCACATTACACCAAATTAGCTATTTGAAAACTGTATGCTTAGAAAAATATACAAGGTAGAGCTTGTTTAGCTCTCATCACCTCTTGCTGCTACTATAATTTCAGATAAAACTGGCCGTTAAATAAAAACCGCTCATGCAACTTGAAACTTGTATGTTAGCAGTTAGCTTGGAAAACTTGAAAAACCACAACAATTCACGGCCCATTTGAGAAATACGACCTGGACTGCTGGGGCGCTCTGAGGGATAAGAAACTAAGAAACTAAAACTGGAAGCAGATTTTAATAGGGTAATGTTCTGGGGTTAAGGAAATAGTTCCAACAAACGTTCTTGTGATGGAAAAGGTACGACAGGCTACAGGCAGAGTTAACAAGCTAACACTGTCACTCAGTCACTGAAATCAGCACGGCCCCAGTATGTTCCAAAGCTTTCTAACAGAATACAAGAGGGTGAGATTAATGCTGCTAGGTGATAAAGATGAATCAGAGGCTTGACTTATATTGCTTATTGACTAAATCTTGATAATAGCGTGTGAAAAGTGACCCCTGGAGTCGTATAGATTTAAAAGGTTTTGGCCACAAATAGCTGTACAGCAGTGCAGTGGTGTCTCTAGAGATGAGGATACTGTGACCCAACCATCTTTTGTCACTGTTAATAAGTTTATAAGAGGATATACAAGATAAACTGTATATATATATATATATATATGTATGTGCACATGGAGCCTCAGCTACTCTACCTTAGCCTGAATAATATCACCCCAGGCTTCTGCATTTGAAAACATGCACTCTGTGAAGCAACATGGTTCTTCCACTAAAGATATTGTGAAGGAAAAGCACTGACCAGCAGGTGGAGAGAATAGGAGCTGGTCTCGAGTGGCTTTAGTCCAGTTCTTAAACCTGTTGGTACTGACGACAGAAAGACCACACGTGTCGTTCTGTATTCTGCCCTCTCTACTCTAAATGCCCTGAATGAAACGGGGGCATTTCTGATAAAGAAGTTAAAGCTGACAAATAATACAGTTGAGGTATGACAGTAACATGTGTGTTTTCAACCTCAGTGGGTTCTTTTTTTTTTTGGAATGACATGTTTTCCTCCACTTTGAATTGAAAAGCACTTCTTTTTCTTCTTAACCCCAGCTGAAAGCATCTTCTGGCTCAAAGTACCCCATCCAACAAAATCTTTTGGTTTTTTTTTTAATCATCATGTGCCACCTAAACAACAATAGTTCCTTTTGCTTTTTGTCACCACAATCTTTTGAATTTTTCATACTCGATTCAACGTTGGAAGGGAAATTTGCTGCTTTTTTGTTGTTGGTTCTTTGACATATCAAGCTGTTTCCCCCTTTTTGCAGTCTCAATGAAGTAGAGCAATGTACTGCGAACACTTCCTGGTTCACATTCAAGAAACAGGACAAAAACTTAAGACTTAGTCAACAAATGGCTCAACATAAGAAGTAAAAATAGAAGGAATCAAAAAAAAAAACTTAAATAGAAACAAATAAGTTGAACTACTTCCCAAGAAGAGGGTCCCTGTGAAGGGCAGGGGTGGGGATGGTTAAGGTTAGTGAGGTCAAAGGTCAGCCGAAGCGCTCCCTGACCAACATCATTAGTTTCTTCTTGCCCTTGTAGATCTGTTTCAGGTTGTCTATGAACTGGGCAAACTGAATGTGGCCATCCTGTGCCAGCAGGAAAGTTTCCCGCGCTTTGCTCAGGAACTCTATGAACTCTCCATAGTGCCGCGGACTGATGTGTGTCAGTCGAGAGTGCGTGGTGTTGATGTATGCCGAGATCGTGGCGTCCAGGAGCTGCCGCAACGGCGCCTTGTCTGTTGACATCAGCTTCCCAGAGTTCCTTCTACCGGGAATGCCGGCGAGACCCGGCGCCGTCATGGTGCACCGTCGCAGGATGTCAGACAGCACCGTGGCGCAGTGCACGCTCTTCACCACTAGGGGAATAATAGCCGCAAGCTCATTCTTGCCCAGAGAGTGGCTGAGCGCGCAGGCCCAGAGCACGTCATTAATAGCTGGGTGTGTGTCCTGGTTGTACGCCAGGTTAAGGTGGGTCATGGCGAGGGAGGCCAACTTGAACGACCGCAGCGGGTATCCTCTGTGTTCCATGTACCTGGCGATGGTGAACAGCTGGGAGTACGTCATCCCTGTGGACGCTGCGTCAATCACAATCTGGTAGGCTGTCTCAAAGGCGATGTGGTCCTTCTCGCAGAGCGTCAGAGCTGACAGGGCGCAGTTCTGGGGATCCTTCATGGCGCACTGCAGGGCCAAGGTCCTCGCACAGCTGGCCAGCTCCTCGCGCTGGGGGTAGTCGAGGCTGAGGCGCAGGATGGTGTTGTGGGACATGACGGTGGCCGCCACAATGCTGGTGGCCTCGGTCGGCGTGAAGAGTGTATACCAGCTCTGTAAGATGCTCACCAGCGCCCGCAGACCTGAGCAGAACGAGAGAGAATAATAAGATATCGGTGTGATTATACTTTTATGAACCATCTTTTTATTTGTGTTCTTTCATTTTATTTATTTTTATTTAACCTTTATCTAACCAGGAAGTCTCTTGAGATACATTATCTCTATATACAACATACTCTAGATTTTCTGCAGCCTGATGCAAAAAAAAACAAACCCCTCAAGTTGTAGAGAGTGTCAGTTTTAAACATGATAAGAGCTTTGATCAGCATGTTAACTTGCTTCTGTTTTACCCAGCGCTACCTCGCAGGGGCCTTTTGTCTCTCAACCTGATAAGACGTAGTTATTAATGCATCTATGTCATCATGCCTCAAAGCCCTTGAAGTAATAACTCCTCGGCCTCTATACTGGTTTACTACAACATATTGTGTCTTTAACTGTTTGCATTTAATATGTTCACTGCAACTGAGGCAGTCTGAAGATCTGTTCTTGAAAGTAAACTTTCACATAGAAAACTTTTGCTTTGGTTTCGACAGTCACAGACTTTTTGTTGGCCAAATCTATGACACTAGACATCCATTATTATCATCACTTTTTTTTTTTTTTACAAGACTCTCTTCCTGCCCACATCTTTTAAACTATGTGTCCCTAGTTTGTAATGCATCATCAAGGTTGACATCATCACAGGTTGAGTAGTGCTCCGCACGATTCCTAAAGTGACTGTGACATGTAAAATTGTCGGATGAGTATCCCTTTAAATACTGACGCTCCACGTCCTCATTCAAACTGAATAAAAATGAACCACTGTGGAGCAAGGAGAAGAGATCTTAACACTCTGTGAAGGACATAATTAGACCACTGCTGAGTGTGTCTGAGTGTGTTGTGAGAGAACAGAAAAGGCGTCACGTACCGACTTCAGTAGCGCAGGTTACCAACCAGCGAACCATCTCTCTCCTCCTCCAGTTCAGAGTGGACAGAGTCATCCTCATCACCTGCAAAACACACATGCAAACTCCATGTTTTCCCTGCGACTTTGCAAATGAGTTGTTTAGAAAGACCTGTCAGCAAGGGTTAATTCCATTTAGCGGGTAATGCAACGCCACACACATCTCCAGTGATGACAGAGGCATCCGAAATGTGTTGATAATTATCCAGATGAGTAATTGTGACCCTTCCATTTTGAGTACTTTATTAGCAGTTGTGCTCACAGAAATTCACCCGATACTAACTACCAGCAGAAAGAGGCGTGTAAAGCCACAAGGACACTGATGCCTTGATGATCTGAGGAGTTTTCCTGCGTTTAATGTAGAACCCAAAAGGCTTAATTATGTGGTTTTCTCCTCATCAACAGCGGTGAGACACTGTGTGATGTTTCCTCTGTTAATTTGTAGCGAGGCTGTGGGGGCCTGCAAAAAATTACAAGTTTAAGGAAACTGTTGCATGTTTTGACTGGTGACCGGTGCCCTCATTTTTTTTTCTGTGGTGTGATGATTTATGATAATTACAGATTTGCCCACATACCTCGCCTGCTCTCTCTCTTTCACACATACAAAAACACACACACACACACACACACACACACATTCAGTACCTGCAGTCCTAGCTCCAGTGCCACGTTGAGCAGAGTTATATCAGGCGGGTTGTCTGCGGGTGTGGCTATCTTAAAGGCGTCCTGGGCTAGTTTGAAGATTAAGGAAGAGGAGTGGATGTTTTTCTGGATGGCTTCCAGCACCGTCCGTAACCTCAACATGTCACCTGCAAGCGAAAGGGAGAGAAACTAAGGCTTTGATGCAGGAATACATCATTAACAAGGAGCACGTGAAACGAAGAAGACTAGCTATGATTATGTGGTGGTGTTGATGCGCGGTACCTTTAGCAGCAGTGAGCATGGTGGAAGCGAGCTCGCACTGCTGGGACTCCAGGTGTCCCAGTGTGAACCAGCGCGGATATCTGCTTGGAACTATGGAGATGCCGTGATGAGGGTGGCCAACATCCCCCGAGCCCGCCGATGACTCGAGCACTGGCAACCTGACAGAAACATGCAACACATGTTACACTCTTCTAATGCCAGTGGTTAGAAGTTCTCCACATAAATTTACATTAGAATATACAAAAATCAGGGTTTGTTGATACTACTTGGGGGTAAATTCATGTGTCAGTAAGCTATTTTTCAGTGAAATCTGCTTACACCATTAAGGCAAAAAAAAAAAGAAGTCATTTAGAAAGTGGTCTCAGCATGTATCGCGAGAAGTACGTATGTATTATTCTATTCATATACAATAAAAACTGTTTAAATATAGAAGTGAATCAGGAGTCTGACCTCATGGCGCGGAGAGCCACCTTATAGGCCAGATCTGCGTCGTGTGGCAACAGAGCGGAGAAGAGGTACTTTGCGAAGGTGTGCATGGGAACGCTCTCTCTGTGGATGACCTCACCTAGACCGCTGAATGGACCAGCTACGCCAAAACAAAAGACAAAATAATCAGTTTTTAGGTGTTTTTAGTGTCCTAAATGTTCGCATTAAAAAAAAAAAGACCTTCAGAACAAGATAGAAGAGCGGAAAGTGTTCTGAGATGCTGTCGCGGTCGTACCTTCTAGTAGCTGTATGGCCTGTTTCCGAAGGGTCTGAACCAGAAGGTCATCCAGCTCCAGTTCCTGTAGCTTTGCAACAATCTGCTCCTCATTACGACACACCTGGACGATACACATGACACATACAGGAAATCAGTTTTAATGACAAATAGGGGAAAAAGTCCTCCTTGTTTAGATTCATCATTTATACATGTAGTAAGTCAGAAAAGCAAAGATTGTGTATGTTTAAATTTGTTTTTTAAAGGATCTATTGTATCGATTGTTACAATGCACATTTATTCTGATTCAAAATGGACTTTAAGCACTGTGACTGTCTGCTTGTTTTTCCAAGGAAACAAAACGCTGTGACCTTTTTCTCTCTTTGTGCGTGGCAATTTCTTTGCACGTTTAATTATAGTGATTTTCTATCATGGCAACGTTTCTACGCCAGCGAATTCACACCGTGTCTAAAATATACAACAGATATGACTCAGTTGCTCACTGCCAGAATTAAGACAACAACCTAACGTTAATGTAGTATCTATGAAGGGATTCATTTGGTTTATCATCTGAGAACTTGGATTGTGTTAAAATATATAAGACATTAATACCAAAGCACCATACGACAGTAGGTGCTTCATGACTCCCGTACCTTATCCTGAGCGTAGAGACCCTCAGGCATTATCCTCTGTTGGCCCATACCCATAAGAGCCACCTCTAAGGCCAGAGTCAGGTAGGACTCGCCCCCATCAGGACTGCCCCACACCGGTACATGATGGTAGACTGGAGGCCTGGAGTCACCTTCTTAAAGATGAGAAAGGAGCAAAGAGAGAAAGAAAGAACGAAAACCAGTTAATGTTTTGTGCTCTGTGCAGCAGCTATATTTTATTTACAGTACATACGATTACCAGGATGTGTTCTTCAACCACTGCTCAGAGACATAACACTGTCTGTGGATACACTAAGAGACAATTTGCCACATGCTTTGGCTAACTCAGATGGCTAAAGCTGCATTTTTGCTGTGGATTTTTGTCCTCTATTTCTTACAGTGCAATCAGACTAATGGACAGGTGGAGAGATCCCATCGTACATACCGACATGTGAGCATTACATTAAGATAAGCTTGAACAATACAAAGCTATCCTTTAATGAAGAATGGGGCCAGTGTGTCTGAAAAAAATACACTTCCCTGGGAAAAATCTAACTTTGCATGACTTGTGCACATGTTGGATTAAAACCGGGTATAACTTAATATGAAACTGGTGTACATGGTGGACCGCATTCACTAATCTAAGATGGCCGCAGACTCCACTCTACATCTTGACAGCTATAACCGAGAACAGATGCCACAAGAGTCTCAGCTGTTGATTGGTGCCCATTTGTTCTCTCTTGCTCCCCCACCCCAACATCCTGCTTAAATCCCCTCTGAGCAAAAGATCTCCTCAATCCTGTTTATTCCAGGGATCAAGTATGTGTGCATGTGTGTGTGTGTGCGTGCGTGTGCGGGCACAGAAATCTAGGGAAATGTGTAAACTGTGTTTTAGAGGCTAAATCCCAGTGATAACTCCTTTTTTTGTTTTGTTTTTGTCCATAGGGGGTTTCTGATGGCTGGTTTGAAAAGATCAGAGAGAAAGGCGCTTTCTGATTGGTTGGCACATCATGCGGGTTCGCCAGCCTTTTAAACAGATGTTACCAGCTGTCTTCCAAAGTGGGAAAAAAGCAGGGTAACCAAACTATACGTGCACACAAACACACACGCGCACGCACAAATAATCATACAACTCTCCTCAAATTCCCAAAACATCATAACACAATCATTCACTCTATCTCCAGTCACACACACACACACACACCACTGTGAGTGTGCCAGTGGTCAGTATTGTCAGTATTGTTTGAATTGACAATAGTTCCCTGTAGCCTGGTAACAATGGGAAAACCCAACCCCTATTCTGCTCTGTGGCAATGGTCACTGGTGCAAAAGGCCTGGGCAGGGTGAGAAATGCAAATTGAGATGGATTCTATACATATACCACATACACACACACACGCACGCACACACAGACATACACAGCAGTGTGGTCTAAACTAGCAGGGTGTTATTCGTTATGTTTGGCAAATGAACTGACTGAGGTATGTGAGAAGCCTGGGAGTGGACTGATGGTTTGTGTATTTGTAGGTTTAGCGGAGAGTAGGTGAGATTAGAACCACGTCAAAGCCGGTTCAGCAGACTAAACAGTTCACACGCAGAGTGTGAACCGTTTTAAAACTCTTAAATCTTTTTTTCCACAATGAATGAATTTTACTGCATTTTCTCAAAAATTATTGAACTGTTGTCAAGTAAAAGTTTATTTAGGGGTGCAGGAAAACAGGAGTCGTCATGGGAACTGTGTTTAAGTTTAAAATAATGAAACATGTCAGCTTGTTGCCTTGTATAAGAGCCTAAGAGAAGCTAAGAATAAGTCTTACTGTGTTCATCACACTTCAGCACAGAGTTCTGATGATAATTCTCATAGAAACATTGTCTTTGTTTTCATACCTCCGGTGTCCATGGTGCTGTCGTCATCCACGCGGCAGGTTTCTGTGAGCGTTGTAAACAGGCAGCCAATCGGGTCTAAGGGATGACCCACCCAGCCTTCCAGGTTGGTGGTAGAGGTCACGCCCCTCTGGAGAAGCTCTGAGGGTGGAAGAGGAGATAAAGGGTGACGACCGGCCATATGATGTGCAGGTACCTCAGTAGATCCAGAAAGCACTATATATATATATATATATATATATATATATATATGTGTGTGTGTATTACCTTTCTTTTGGTGTTTGTAGATGTCCATCTGTCTCTGCTGTTGGAGGCGGAGCGTGTTGATGATGGCGACAGCCAATCGCAGGGCTTCCCTGGAGTAACCATGGGAGCGCAGGGCATCGACGCGAGCACATGCCGTCGGCACATGGTCTGTGTGGTTAACAGAGCGATAAGGTGGGATCAGCTTCACACACACATACCCAAGAAAACCCTACAGACACACATTTTTCTTCTTTTTCACGGGATGTAGTTTATCACACACACACACACACACACACACACACACACACACACACACACACACACACACACACACACACACACACACACACACACACACACACACACACACACACACACACACACACACACACACACACACACACACACACACACACACACACACACACACACACACACACAGTGCAGTCTCAGCAGAACACCAGAGTGTGTCTGATAGCTGGCTTAAGTTGCAGAATCTGACAGATCTTAGCTGGAAGCTGCTTACTGCAGATACTGTCCTCAATATCAGCAGAACTACTATGTGTGTGTTGGGTTGGCTTTCAGTGGAATTAGAGATTGTGTGTATATGGAACAGCCGAAGAAACTTCTTAGGAAAATTATGTGTCTCTACAGTCTTGTAATGCAAGTGTGTCAGTGTGTGTTTGCAGCTTAAATAACTAATGTTTAGGAATCATAATCCTTGAAATTAGTAATTAATTACAGTTTCAATTTCACTCATAACGCTGTTTTGTTACGCGGAACTAGTGAAAAAACAAAGTTGACTTGTCTGTGGAGTGAAATAATCCCACTCTGACCTTCAGTGAGCTCTTGTGTGCGTTTACCTAGCCAGAGCGGCAGGCCCTGTGGGTTGAACAGCAGGCTCTCTCCCTCTCTCTGGTAGGATGGAGACATGTAGAAGTCGCTGCTGATGATCCTCTGCAGGTGGCTGTCCTGCCAGTGGAGGTCGCAGGCCTCCACAGCCCGGCTGAACACCGTCCTCCGCGGCCTGGACAGAGAATCTGAAACAGAAAACACACACACACTCAGTATCAGTGATTGCTGTCCCATATTATCTACATTCATTGTATTTATATTCTTATCACAGTGTACGTGCGCGTGTGTGTGCGCGTGTGTGTTTCGGTGCTGACCCTGTGCGAGGTTGCTCTGCGGCAGAGCGTTGGTGATGTTCGGAAGCTCGCTGCCGTAGTTGCCGTCCTCCAGCGGGCAGACGTCCAAGTCGCCCCACTTCTTCAGCTGCTTCAACCAGCCGCTCTTCTCCTCGCTCTTGCAGTGGGGATTGAGCACTACGCATACCCACAATGCACCTGAGGTAAGGATGGAGGTCAGAGGTCGGGATGCAAAGGAAGCAGAAGTTTTGGAGTTGAAAAAAAACTTTTTTTCAGTTCACGACTGCTCCACGACTACCATCTGAAGTTATTATGATCAGAACTTGGTGCTTAAAATTGTGGGTAAGTTTTCTTCATTCATTTTAACTGTACTAATAATCAAAACAGTTCAGTACAGACCTGTGATCTTATTTCACAGCAAAATAGCGGTTAGACTAAGGACAGGCGATTCGGTGGTTGCCTAGCAACAATAAAACAAGACGCAACAAGCTACTCTTTTTTTTTTTTTTTATAAATTGTAGGCATCAACAAAAAAGGCAGTGTGGTGCGTCTCATGTTTTTGCAACCTGCATGAAGAGCTCTGTCTAATCCGGGCTTTACAGAGTATCCCTAAAAAGAATGTCCAGAAAGCATATACAAACCGAACCATAAAATACATAAAAGAAAGTTTACAGAAATACTGGGAATCAATGACTTCAGTCCAAAAAAAAAAACTGAATGCTACACTTAACATTGCAAAAATAAGGCAGTGGAAAAACAAGAAAATAAGATAAAAAGACAGAGAATAAGATATGTATTTAGTGGTGTTTTTATGTCTGTAATAGTCTGTGTAAAGACAAGATAAAACTGTATTGAACATCACAGGCATGCTATTACATCTAGATAATATCTCTGAACGCTTCAGTAAATCATACATCCTCAGTGGTGATTGTAAAATCATTCACACCACTGCTGTTAGGAAGACTTAGAAAAAGGTCAGCTGACACCTGGTCTACTTATAAGTCAAAATGATTTCAGTAATAGCAACTGGCAGCTCGCTGTCTTCTCTACTAACTTCACTTGTTCTACACATGAACCTCGAGCCGGTTCAACCGACATCTGCGTCATCTGTGAGAAAAATGATCAGCCGGCAAACTCAGACTGTCTGGCTGTTATTTCTGTCTGTGTCATGATCTCCTTCGCTCACCCAGGAAGTGTTCTTATTGACCTCCTAAATGCTGAGATTGATTGCAGAGAAGCTGAGCAGCTGTATTGATCAGCAGCCTTTATCATTCACTCGGTGCAAGGGAGTGAGAGGAGAGGTCTGAGCAGGAAGAGAGGCTGCTGCATAGATGACTGGATGACCTAATAGCTCACTGAGTGGATGAACCTTTCCCTGACAAGGTGACTGCTGATTTGTGGCTCAGTAAAGTGATGGACTGCAACCTAGGTCTCTTTTCTACATGAACTGATGGAACAACTAATCATCTGATTGGCCAAATTGTAAAAAAAAAAAAAAAATCATGAACAAAATAATGTGTTTTTTTCTTTTTTCTCACTACTCTTACCCAGCTCATCCCAAAGCTGCCGGCACTTGTCTGTCATGCCAGTGCCCTGCTGTCTCCATAGCGACAAGCGAGGGTCCGCCATAAACTGTTCTGTTATGAGCGTCAGCATCCGAGCACCGTTGGAGTCTCGCATTCGTAGCATCTCCCGCACCTGGAAAAAAAAGCAGAGTACAGGTGTAGTCACATTAGTTTCTTTCATCTGGTACTCGTGTCCTCGCTCATCAAGATGTATTTCAAGAGAGAGAAGAGATAAAAACCCTTTGAACCTGTGTGTTATTAATGCATTTCAAGATACATTAAGCCAAGTCTTCCCTACAGGTTAGAAATAAACACAAACAACTAGGAAGTGTAAGGTAAATGAAAGAGAAGGCAACTTGGGTTAACATACAAACACAAGCAAATATGCTTGTTTTATGTGAGCCTTTTCCAAAAATGTTTAACTATTCCTTTAATACAACCAGATGACCGTAGTATATGTTTTTAAAATGCAAGTATGACACTTGAAAATATTCAATCTGATATCAGAACGGACAGAAAAGATGCAGCATGATCTCTGGCAATAAGCATATCATCGGGTGCACGTAAGATTCACAAGTCAGATTTAAGATGTGAAACATGACCTCTGAACGCCACTTCAAGTTTAGTACTGAAACAGGGCCGCAGCCGTACCAGAACACATCTCATTATACCATAATGAGAACGTTTTAATGCATCGAGTTTGAACCATACAGTTAAACAGATCTTCATATGTTCTCAGGACCTGCAGTTTCCCCTGTGGGTAACTATACTGTTACAGTTACTACGGGACAAAAGCTGCGCCGCCAAATGTTCGATGCAAAAGGGCAGAGTGTTTAAATTTCATTTCGTATCATTTTGTCCTCTGGCAGTACAGGAGGAGCAGGATGATGGGAAGTTTTGAGTGATTTATCAGGACAAAACTGAGACTTGAAACCTTGGCATTTACCAAATAGCAAAAGTCTAATAAAAGACACTATTGAGTTGCATAATGGGAAATGTAGGATTCAGTGTGAACCGTGCTATGGACAAAAAGTATTTTTTGGTGAGTTACGCAACTTTATAACATTGTAATATTTAATCAATGGAGTATCACTCATGCTGCTTTGCTTTAGAAAGGAGAGCAAAGCATTTACTTCTGATACTTCATACCTACCGCAGAAGAACTAAATAAATGATGGAAAAACTGTCAGGTGGTGACGTGTACCTTAGCGAACATGGAGTTGAGCTGCTTCCCAGAGCCGTAGTATCCTCCCTGGGAGAGAAACTGTTTGACTTGTTCCCTGACTTGATCCTCGTCCAGATGCCAGCAGTTGTCATCATCAATGCTGGCACCTGCGGTCGGGTCTGGAGCACCTGAGGATACAAACACACACACACACACATTTAAATGACAGGCACACACACACAATGCTACAGTGCTGGGAACATATACAGGCAGAAAGCAGCAACACAAGAGCACAATCCAACATTAACACGGCTCTCTCCACATCAAAAGCTGGAGTAAACGGTAAAATCTGTGTATTCACTTCATTCCTTCCTGCTCTCAATTCACTCCAACAAAAGGGAACAAACAGATGGTGACCATGGGAAATGGAGTTTAGCTCCATTCTAACACTTAATGCGAGATTTCATCAATGCTGGAAACAAAAACTAAACAGTTCCTTAATTTATTTGGATCTCGGCTGCAGTACAATTTCTCAGTAATCAGCACGCTTATTGTTACACCTGTTTAACTTAAAGTGCACCTACGTGACACTTAAGGAAAGCTGCTCAATTTAGGCTAATGGTGCACTGAGGGAAACATGAAGCCGACTTTATTTTTCTTCTGTTCCGCACTGAGTGTGTGTGTGTCTGAGTAATACTACAGGGAAATGTAGATATGCTCATGAGGGAGGAAACTGCTTTGATCTAGCAGGAAGCACGCTAAGGAAAGCCCAGAGATGTGTTTCCAACTGGCTGCGGGTACGAAAACAGCAAACAGCCACATTCCTCCATCAAAGCCCGGCTCTAGGATCGACTGAACTTCAACCCCCATGATCCCCCTTGTCAAACACAGACAGGAAACAAGGCGCGGGGCTTCCTGGACAGGAGAGCTGGAGAATGTCAACATTTAGCGAGGAGGATGAAATAGAGAAAGAGATAAAGAGTTTTGTTTTGTGAAAGGATGTGTCTAGTTTGTCGTTTTCTCCGATGCAGGTCCGCTGTGGTTCTCGGCTTCTTTTTCATCCCAGTACTTTTCTCCGGCCCTTTCATCTCTCCTCTCCTTTCCGTCTCCTGTCTCTCCCGTTAGCCTGTCCCTTGTCCCTTTCTTTTTTTACACACCTCTCTCCACCTTCTTCTGCATCCATTTCATCATTCAATTCCCTTTTTCTCTGCTTTCTTTACCAAACCCATCGATGCCACTGCAGTGAGGTAGTGACTGGAGAGCAGAGACTAAGAAATCAAACAAGCCATTTGAAGTCTGGCTTGCAGCTTGACTTGAGTCATCAGAGCTCTGACGTATGACATGCTGTGCTGGATGTTTTAAGTCTGGAAGCTTTTAAGTTCCGGCCTGTTGCTGTGAAGATATCACTGCGGAGGGACGGACAGAACCTCCACAGAGCCGACTGTTTGACAATTAAGTAACGCAACTGTCACACATTTCTCGCATTAAACAACAGATTCTGCATAGGTCGGACATGATTTTCAGGTTTCATTCTCACCGTGGACCTGGTTGATCTCAGAGTTGGAGGAGAGGATCTCGTCGGCCAGTTTCTGAGCGGTGGGCAGCACCTCTGTGTGGTGGGCTGTTATCAGATACTGCACCAGCTTCTGCAGCTGGTCTCTGTTCATCTGGAACAACGTCTCAGAGATGGGCAACCGCAGCTTCACCTGCAGCAAACACAAATATTTTGTTTCATGCTGTCGTGTATGTATGGAAGACAAAGACCTACTGGATTTACATGACTTCTAAGTATTTATGGACATTTGTCCTCAGAGGACATCAGAGTAATGCCCCTAAGAAGTATAAATATATTTTTATGTGTTTGTACCTGTTCAGGCTTGCGAATCCGGTAAAGTGACAGCGCCACCACATGAGCGCAGTAGAAAATGTCTCTGTTTCCGCACCCGCAGGTGACGGAGGTTATTTTGCAGCGGTCGAAGCTGATGGCCACCTTGTGGGTGACCTCTGGCTCTGATGATGTGGCGGGCTCAGTTACTGTGCCACTGAGGTGAAAGCCTGCAAAGACACAAGGAAGGAGAAGGAAAGAGTGAGCTTTAATTGGTTTCATCATTCATTGAAGTGAAAACAAAAAGACAAAAAAAAAAAAAAAAAACAAAGGACGAGACAAAAGTAATATGATTACACCCAAGTGGTGCAACTTCATCCCAGTTTACCGACTGCTTCCTTTGTTTCAGTTATTACCTGTGGACGAGAGAGGAGAAAAGAAGCACAAAGGAAGCAGAGCGCGAGCATCTGTGGTAATCTGAGCCTCTACAAACATACAGAGTCACACATCTTAATGAGACGTCTCCAACAGGGCACTGTGCCATCTGATACTCTCCCCTTATGTCTCTATCCCTGTGTGTGTGTGTGTGTGTGTGTGTGTTTGTGCAGTGAAAAAGGGGTTGCTAGGATCTGACCATTTCCTGCCTGTTGAACACACACACACACACACAGAAACATTTGTCCTCACTTCCCCTTCCATGACACTTAAAGGCAGCTTCTCAGAACAATCCACTGATAAAGACTTGAATCTGTGATATCTACTGTCTCTATTAAATCCACGTATTATTCTTTTAATTTATCTCCAACTGAAAAGTGACCCCACACTCCAACACCTGACCCCAGAAAATCTTAAAGACGTATTGTGTCCTTTTTAAACGGTTTTTTTTTTTTTTGGTTTTACTATTTCTGACACCATCCAGATACCAGTAATTACATAGAAGCTAATGATTGTGCTTTAGGTCTGAATACAAGGTTGATTAAAGGCAGCTGTGAGAGAGAGAAATGCACTTTAGAGCTATTGAAAATCACCTGAATTAATGAATAAATATACAATTTCAATGATCTGCATGTTGGAATTTAAATTTAATCAAACTTAAAGACCAAATACAGAAGTTTTATCCCAATATCCTCAGATGGAAGGAGTCTCTGTAGAGGCCTTATTGCCTGGGTATTAACAACAACTGTGATGTGATGAGAAGTAAAGAACTGAAGGGAAGAAAAGGTAAAAGGTGGGACAAAAAACAAAAACAAAAAACAGCTGAATAAAAGATTGACGAGTGAGAAAATAGAGGATAAAAGGGACGAGATAGAAGGAGAAATGTTAGAGGAGAACAGAGAACAGAGGAGGGGAGAGTATCTGCTCTGTCCTGTCGTCTCACTGTGACAGGTCAATTATTTATGAGGTGTGTGTATGTGCGTGTGTGTGTGTGTGTGTGTACACATTGGATTACTGTATCTCACCGGACCATAGCAACCCCACTGCTGCATTCAGCTAAAAGACAGAGAGAGACATAAAGGGAGGATGAGCAAGCTAACTGGAAAGCAATGATATGGCTATTTTGGGCCTGGAAGCAAGACGTGGGGTGAGTGGGTGGGTGGGGGCGGGGGGTGGGGGGCGGGGTATAAAGCTTTCACAAAGCAACAAACACTGACGCAAACACACACACATACACAAACAATTAAATTCTGGGGTACGGGCCAGCATGGTGGAGCAGCCTAATAAGCTTGTGTTAAGCCATCTCCCTGGCAAAATCCCACAACAGACTTTTCCAAACCAAATCTTACACAATACACACACACACACACACACACACACACACGCTGAGATCCAATCAACTGCAAACTGCTTTGACTATGTCAAAGAAAGATAAAGAAGAGCGAGTGAGGGCTTGAGGAGGACGCATGCGTACGACCAGAACCGAGACCGAGCGTGTCAGTCCGGCATGTTAACCGCCTGCTGTTCACATGGACACACAGACGCAACAAAAGGAATTCAAGGAGTGAATTAAGGAGTGAAAGCAGGAATCCAACTTTTTCCCAAGCAACACATATTCCGATTCTTCAGCCGTCCAGTCCCTCCGTCTCTATAATGGCCGTACCTTTAGAGCCAATTTGCACTAACCGCAGCTTAGCTTAGTGTAAAGGAGTCCAAATTTGATCATCCGGTGCTGAAATCACCGCAGAGGAGACCGAAAGATCAGGCGACAATCTGATCGGGGGTGAATTTCTTAAAAGCATCAGGGGAACATTTGAGTGCTAGCTTCCCTCAGAGCTGTCTAAATAATACCCCGCCAGTCATCAGTCATCGCTGCGCTTGTCTCTAGAACTGCAAGTCCAGCATATCAGATGAGTTTAGAAGTTATGATTGCTGATGATACTGAGCACAGAGATTTTCCCACAGCCGGGAGAGCTGCTTTCTGACCCCTCCCTCCCCACCCTCCCCCAATATGTGTGTGTTAGGTTAAAGCCTTTTGTTGCTCGGACCACAGGGACGAATGTGACGGTGACATTGCTGCTCTTTTCACTTTCAATCAAGTCTAAAATGGCTCAGACACAGTTCACAGTCCGGCTGTCTGGCACCCGTCCACCTTTATCTTCTGCCAGTTTCACACATGATACACATGACAGCGCTGGGTTTAATTATCCGGGCAAGTTAGCAGTTCTTGGCATTCGTGCTTCCCACACAACATGGCCATTCCTAACACATTAGGCCACAGATTTTGGTGCCCGGCTCTCGCGACTGTGCATTGAAAGATCAACATTCAAGTATGTATGACTGGCTCACTTCTTGAAGGTTAGAGGAATAATTTGATATTTTGAGAAATACAACTGTTTGACTGATGCCACAGAGTGGTCGACAGCTTCAATCTTCTCATCTAACTCTCAGCAAGAAAGCCAATAAATGCACTTCCTAAAATGAACTCATCATTCTACCAAACATCCGTAAGAACACAGTGACTACTTTAGATGCTTCGATCCATAAATGCTGCTTTTAAGAAGCATGGAGAATTAAAATATGTAAAAACCAAAAACATACTGGACATATTTCCAAACCATCGTGTGGATCTTAAGCTTTGTGCGCATCTCTTCGCAGTGACGGTATACAATGTTTCAATGACTTCTGATCTTTTTAACTCACTCTCACATACAGTGTGTGTGTGTGTGTGTGTGTGTGTGTCTAAAGTCTGAGGGAGACAGTGTGTCTTCAGCAGATGGGGATGCAATGACACTTGATAAAAAGACACTGCATCAGACAGTCTGTAAGCAAGCATGTGTGCGCGCGCGCACACACACACACACACACACACACACACACACGTAAACACAGCGAACAAAACAACCTTTTCAAAGCCTGTCTGCTTTTGTTCTTAATGCCACCGCAAGCACACAGAAGATGAAACGACACAAACTAGTCAGTGATATTCACAGTAGATATCACTAATCTTCCTCCTCGCTCCCTCTGTCTCCGTCACACACACACACACACACACACACACACACACACACCCTCTTAATGCTGCTTTATACCAAATTACGGGGCTGGTTCGGCTGAACAGATGAATTTCTAACAAAGGTGAATTAGGAGTGTGATGTGTGTAAACTGGGAGTGCTGCCAAGTACAATGATCTGGTCTAATCCTTGGGGAACGTCACATGGCCCTGTGTGTGTGTGTGTGTGTGTCTTGTGTATTTTGTGATGCAGGTATGCAACCCCACACAAACTGTCTGCGGCTGGCATCTCTTAAACTAAACAAGTGTGGATTGTAAAGCGAGTCATTTGTGGTTATTAACAATAACACTTTGATTGTGCGAGCTACATATAGAGCTGCGTGCATTCAAACCCCAGCTATAATCCACAGTCCAAGGCTTCACTATTGACAGTATGGTGTAGGCGTAGTAGTCTATCTATTCTAGTGTGTGTGAGAAAGTGTGAAGAAACAATAAAAAAGAGGAGAAAAGACGACCATCACTGTACATCCTACTATTGTAAGTAGAGACCTTCCCCTCACTACTGTGTGTGTGTGTGTATATATATATGTATATATATAAACACACACACACACACACTCGCTCTGCCACCATCTGTCACTCGCTGGCAACTCCGCCCACACAGCAGCTAGTCAGCCAATCAGCAGGCAGAATGGTCCCCACGCTCATAGACCATTAACCCCTAATCAGCTGGGGAGATGGAGCCAGGCAGTGAGCCAAAAAGTGCACACATACACACACACACACACATATAGACTGTAGTCTTATTTAACCAAAGCCTCACCACAGGCCTCGTCGGCAGACAGACAAGCCCCGCCCACTCCTTATAGTGGATTTTAAAGTTAAAGGAAGATCTGTGATTCCATTCATCTACTTTGTCCCCAACACACACTCTGCCAACAGCCACTCCTTTATTTCACCACCCACACAGGATAACTGCATCCCCCACTTGATGCAGGACTATACCTCAAACACGGCTCATCTGACGCTTGCACCCCACCTGTACCACTCTGTATCACCTGTATGACCCTTAATTAGACAAGTGGGAATGTGTGATTTCACACTCGCAAAAGAACCCCAACAAAGCGGTGTGCAAAGATGATTACATGCTTTCCTATTCTCCTTGTAGATCTCGTTATCAAGAACCGCATTATCTCTAATATAGCATTTTTTCTGTGTTAGCAGTGGGGTTATATTATATTATATTATATTATATTATATGAGACATTTAACAGCCAAACAAAAACATTCTGACCATTCAGAAAGCTTAAAGTGACTCATCAAAACAGCAAATTTTGAAGGTTTTTTTTCAGAAGTTTTTGATTTATTAAGCACATAATCTGACGTGTAAATAGAAAACCTCCCAGTCAAACCTGCGCTCTGTTGTGTGTATGTGTCTCACTTTGTATCTCGGCAGACGTACATCCAGTCGCTACCATCTTTTTTTCTTCTGTAATCTCACTGGCCCTTTCCAAAAGTAGCCTGGGATTCATCCGCCTCCAGCAGCTCACACATCCCTTGCAGCCTGAGGCCCTTCCCGTCTCCCATCTGTTCTGACAGCTCCAAGGTTAACACAGAACCCCCACCACCACCACCACCCCCCACTCACACACACACACACAGACACCCACATGGCCCTGTATTCAATCAGCCATCTATCTCTACATAACAGACGTGCATATACGCACACATTGAATAGCCTGAATACTCTCCTCCCCTCTGCCAATCCATCTATCCATCCATCATTCAACCATCCATCCCTCCCTCCTGCGGTGTTTGCTGATGCGATAACAGCTGATTGATTCATTTGTGATTTCCCAGCAGCCCTGTCCCAAACACACATGTACAAAAAAAAATAAAAAATAAAAATCCTTGCTAACCGCCGGGGACTCATTTGTCATGATTACATTGAATTGATTCCCTGATTTGCTCCATTCTGTTGCGAAGGGTGAGGGGGTAGTGAACAGGGAGACAGGGAAGAGGGAGAGAGAGAAAAAGATGAGGGAGAAAGGTTTAATCAAGTCCCTTTCAGCTGATGTGTCACTGTAAAAACAGCGAGGAAAGGGGGAAAAAACTGCCGATCTGACAGAGCTGACACAGGCGGGTAATGGGCAAAAGGCTGACGTGTCGACCCACCCCCCGCGCGAGTTCCCAACCTGATTGAGCACATGGCAAGGAAAAGAAGAAATCTAGAGGGAGGGAAGCAGAGAAAGTAGCACTTTATGTAAACTAACTCTACAAAGAGGATCAAAAGGTATGTTAAAAAAGGAAAAAGAGATCATCAGAATGAAGGAGCACACATAAGATAAGGCCTGTAAGTCTCACACACACACACACACACACACACACACGCACACGAGATGAAAGCTGCAGCCTGCAGACAGTACTGAGGGAGGGATGGCATCAAGGACTTTATCCGTACATTGTGAAAGTAAGCCATACAACCTGAAATCCTAAGTGGTCCAATTCAAGACTTGCATACATTCTGCTGTTAATGGAGAGTCACTTGGTCAATTCAAGCCATTGTGAGCGGGTGCAACACTAGAATGAAGGTCTTCAAGAGGAGAAAAGCCACAAATGCTGCTTTCAGCTGGCGGGAGAATACGCGACCAGAGCATAGATGCTCGCACACCAACACAAGAAATACATTATATGGAATACAAAGCTCAAGCTGGGTTGAGGTAACGCACAGTTAAAAGGGCCTTGGTACATCTGTGTGTGTGTGTGTGTGTGTGTGGTGTCCTCTCTCCAGTGTGTGTAAGCCTTGTTCACCCAAGGCTAAATTAGAGATAAGACGGCCGTGCATTTTGTTCCGGCCTGCTGTTTACTCTGTTTTCAGTGTAGAGGCATTATTGTGCTGCGGCCTTGTCTGGCCACACTTAAATAGAGGCAAGCAAAAGCAATTTATCAAGCTGCAAACACTCATAGACAGACTCGTGTCACTCTCCTGGAGGTGATAAAGCCCGCATTCATTGCCCGTTTTCTTCAGGTTTCGACTTTTTTTCTCTTCGACTGTGGTTAAGAGTTGGTGTTATCTATCGTGCAGAACTCTGACTGGAGCAAACCATTTTAATTGTTCATTCAAATAGAGTGCGCAGCTATCAAAGAGTGCAGAAGCACTGAGGACATGCAAAGCCGACTGTTGATAAAAGTAAAATCGCCTTTATGCAAATGTCCTGGCGCGCTGGGCGACACCTCGTACGCAAACAAAAGCACTTGTGTTGATTCTCGTTCGCCCAATCAGAGCTGAATATGTAAATAACATGTTGAAACTAAACAGTGCAAATATACAGCGGAAGCTACAGATTCAGTGAGATGCAGCTAACGGGTTAATTTAACTGGTTAAAAAGTTTATTAGAGAAAATGAAGGGCTGTCATGAACCGTTACCACGTTGTGAGAAATATATGCTCTCAGCTAGCTTACATTGGCATTAAGTGCAATGTTGTTGTTTTAAAAAAAAATCATTTTAATAATGGAAATGTTGTCATTTTGATTGTTGACTTGCTTTGGATGACAAAATCTACCCAGAAATTGTTTCACAGGTTTTACTGTAGCCAACAAGCTAACAACCTGGTAACATGTTGTGTGTCTTTCTCTTTTTTGTGAAGCTAATTTCAAATGAAAGCTAATGTAGCCTAAGTTACGAAATGTTTGTTACACTTCCGTGTCATTGAGTATGTCTGCTAATTCAGGATGTCTCTTTTCATTATCTTTCGTTACAATATTCTCTTCTTTCTCTAGCTTACGGCTCAAAGATATCATGGGAACTGGTCGCCATAGCAGTTAGCATACGTTTGTTAGCATAGCAAAGGCGTCATTTTTAGCTAAAACTTTATCATTCTGTTAAACACTGTTAAACAACAGTTTGTATGATCATCATTTTAAAACATGTGTTGCCAGATATGTGCCATTTGTTCTTTACCACTAAAATGTTAAATGTTAGGAAGGTAAAAAAGCATGTTAGCTAAAAAATAAAAACCTTCTCCTGTCAGTGCTGTTAGTGTATTGTTATGTTAGCCATAGCATGGCATGGATACACACGCTAACAAGACACACACCAACATGTAAGCATATGAAAGGAGCAGACAGCTGTAAAAAGGTCACCGAACTGGATTTACCCTCCAATTACCAATACATCAGCTTACCAAAGACACACACACACATACACACACATATATATTCATTTATACATGCTACACCAATTTTTTGCAGTGAGTGTAACCACCCGTACACATGAAATCACACACACACACACACACACACACACACGCACTATCTGCAACATGTATAGATCCTTCCCTGCAGCAAAGCATTCATCTGGAATATGTGTGTGTGTGTGTGTGTGTGTGTGTGTGTGTGTGTGATTTCATGTGTCCGTCTGTATGCATCTGTGTAAGCAAGGCATGCAATGTTAATGTGGTTATGCACACACATATGCACATTTACACACATGGATTTCCTGCTTGTGTTTACGTATGCCAAGCCTGTTGTCTCTGTCTCTCCCTCTGCTGCTCTTTTGTCTTTTTTTTTTTTTGTCTCTCTCGCACTCTGCCCTTTTCCTAAACCAGCCGTGGCCTTAGCCATAGTTTTTGTTTAATATGGCGGCATGCAAAGCAAAAGAACAACCATCTGCCATATGCATGCAGGCGCCGTCTTAGGAACAACAAGGGCTGGCATCACAATGCCTCTTTAGTTAGTATGTGTGTGTGTGTGTACTTGCCTGCATGCATGTGTGTGTTAGTTCTTCAACCGCAGTCTGCAGGGCAAGATAAGTATGCATTTAAGAGGCTTATATTTCATTTCAGGAACTGAAGGAGACAAAATGGCTCCATTCTGAGTTGGCGGACACAACACAAGGAATGGCGAGGTGGCAACAAAAACATAAAGAGAAGAAGTAGCTCGCTCTGATGGCGCTTGTGTACACACACAGAGGAAGGGGGCAAAAAAACACAAAACAAAACAAAACAAAACAAAAAAAACGAGCATTTGTAGTTTGCGCACAAACACAACTGAGCACAAAGCTGAACATTTGATACACAAATCCAGCTTTATTAATCAGTGTTTGTGTTCATTGTACAACTAAAAGCCGCCATCTGATGAAAGCAGCCAAATCAATGTCTGAAGTCTGAACAAAAGTAACTTCACACTTGACACGCTCTCACAGAGCTTCTGAAGCACAGGCACACAGAATTACACACTGTATGACTAATTAAGAAACTTTTTCATGTTTTGCAGTGACTGAAAGTGGCCCAAAGTACAGTATGTCAACAGCAGATGGTGAACAATAACCTCAGATCATTTTAGATGAATGGGAAACGATACTAAATGCTGGCGGGTTACTGGTTAATCTGGTTGCCCATTTACCAAAGTAACTTTTTCAGATTGAAGACAAATGTAAGAAATGTAGACATGGACTCCATACAGCAGCCTATGATGTTTTGTTTCTGCTTCCACAAGATATTTTTTCTATTCTTTTTTGGGAAATATTTAGCCTGATGCAAAGGTCACGACATTTATGGTTTTGTTGGACCGTCTGCATGCCTGAGTTTCGAAACCTTTCCGCCCCCTGATTAGCCTCCACCCCTACAGAGCTGATCACTGCTCGCCTTGCACAATCATGCATGAAACATGAATAATGAAATATAATGAAAACAGCTTGCAAGCCAATATACAAGCTGACGATCCACACATGCCCCCTCTGTCTCGCACACACACACACACACACACACAATAGCTCTGCAAGGGTGAAACTCTCATTTATCCATTAGTTGAAAAGCAATCACAGATTTGTGCAAAGTATGCACACACACACACACACACACACACACAGAGGGAAAGGGTTGGGGGACTTCTGGTTGACTTCATCAAGCACTCATCAAGCCTAGCCACCATATGGGGATGGGGCCCAAAACAGAGGGGGATTTGATTGTGTGTGTATTACAGACCCCCCCCCCCTTCCCCCCACACCACCCTTAAATGCAACACCAACACAAAGGAAGCATGCATCACCAAATCAGCTTTGTCTTGCATGCATTATGACGCTACTGCTGTCCCATTAAGAAGACCCCCCTCCCAACGCACACACACACACACACACACCCTCAAGGTGTGTTGGGCTCAAAACAGCTGAAGCAGAGCAATGACGATTGCCAGACACTCTGATTACTACCTCCGCCTTTTTCCCCACCCCACCCCCCCATTGTGTCTTTATTCCTCCCTCTCTAATTTCTAGCCTCGTCTTTCTCTCCCTCCATATTAACTGGCGAGCCAGAAAGGCACCCTGAAAATCCTAAGTATCCCCACTTCCTGCACCACCTGCCCTGACTGCCTATGCACACATATAGGCTGTGATGCAAGCGCAGCTTGCTGACGTAGGCAGACAGTCGTACGTAGGGCATACATTGAATTTTAATCTGGGCGTGACCTGCTTTTTCTTGGCTTCCCCCCCCTGGCTTCCCTCCCCTACTGGCTGCCCCCATAGAGTCAGCCTTTCACGGGCAAGCACACATACCCTACCCAAAGCACCGCCCACCCCGACACCCCCTCTAAGACCCAGGCTGCAGGCCTCGAGGCTGGGGCCTCGCCTGCCATTGTTAGCCCACAATGGGTGAGAGGCGGCTGGCAGGCAGGCAGCAGCCAGGAGCCCTTGTGGAGGAAGCCAGGAGAGAGGGAGCAGAGCAGCTACTGAAGGGGGAGGATGGATGGACAGACATCATAAACCTATTTAATCAAACACACACATTGAAATACAAAAAGGTACATAAAATTGGTACCATAAACTGAAGTCACCATATGAGGAAAAAGAAAGAAGGGAGACAGGCTGCGTGAGTAATGCAAACTCAGTTCAGGCTGCCAGCTCCATAGAATCTGCCGTCTAAAGCCGGGATCAAAGCTGGAGGCATCTGTTACTGCAGCCAGACTGCATCATAAGCTTAGTTGTCACTACGGGATTTACAGTAAAGACGTGTTCAGACCGACATTAGCACTGCGTTCAAAAAAATAAAAAGCAAACCTATATTTCAATTAAACCCCTGTGTTGACAGAGCGGGGGTGTCGATGCAGAAAGTTCAGGTTAAAAAAAGTTGAACGTGGCTCAGCGTACTTACTACCAAACACTCTGTAACGTGATCAAAGTCGTTCTATGTTTATCTCGCAAACGTTGCAAGTACAGATAAAACTAGTCCTGCTGTGATAACTTTCCAAAGTAATAAAATCATGTCATGATGATAAATGTGCAGTGTTTAAGCGTCTGATGAGGCTTTAAGGATCTATTGTTGGACTCCCTTCTCTTACCAGTATGTAGCAACACAACCAGCAGAGGCCCAAAGTAACTTTGCGGACTATTTGCACTGCCGGCACATGTGTGGACATGTCCCACTATACAGAGAACTAACGTAGAAACAGAACTGAATGTGTGTGAAGTATATCATATACTAGCTATTCTATCTATTCAACTCCATCAGATAGATACTGTCTACTAATACTGTTACATTTAGCTCGCCCCTTCTGCTGCACCTCCTCATCATCTTTTAAAACAAAGGGTTATAGAATGAGGCAGACGCTGAACGGCCTGTTATCTCTTACTTGAGATTGACTGGTGAATAGTTGAATAGAAATATGATCCAAGACCTTGTTTTTCCAGTTTGAGAATTTAAGAAAAGAGCAATGACAGTCACGCAACAACAAGGACGTCCACAAAAGCTGTGCACTACATAACTGAAACCCATTCACCTGCAGTATGACAACACTGAATGTTGAATTAAGATGCAACTCCAGAGATTGCATATAAATATGGCAGCTACCCAAAAGTGAAGCAAAAAAAATAAGAAAAAAGAAAAAGGATCGCCCCCTGGTGGCTGGCTGCAGTATCAGTCATAAATCCCACCTCAGCCATGTTAGCAGATGGACATGAGCCAAAGCCTCAAATACATTTTCCCATTTGTGTTCCATCATTTTATCTCATTCTAATCACACTGATGTTTGTTCAAGTGCTCATTTTTCTGATAAGTGCATTTTTAATTAGTAATTTGATGATAATAAAACGGGGGTGAGATGTCATAGCTGTAACAGCTGCTCTCAAACCTCTACTGCAGAGATTCTGGCTCCAAATGACGTCATACAAGCAAGATGGCAGCTCCCAGAAACAAGATATTTTGGCTTCACTTTTACAAAGTGGAAGGAAGCAGAGACGCGTTCTTCATATTTCTATACAGTCTGTGGTTTACAGTGCAATGCTGCTTTAAACATAATGGAGCAACTTGTTGTTGGACGACAAGCCACGCTTGAATGAAAATACTAAAGTACACGCAAACACACACACACAAGCAATCATCCAATAATGTCAACTGTCTCACACACACACACACACACACACACACACACACACACACAACAGTGGCAATCCAATAATGTCAGCTGTCATGTACATAACCACACACAGGCATGCATGTGCACGCGCATATACACACAGATGAGTCGTGGGAGCAATCATCTGATAATGTCAACTGTCACACAAGGACACACATAATGCGTGCACACGCGTACACACTCAAAAACACACATACACACACGTGGAGGCAGAACAAAGGAGCGGAGGCTGGTAAACAATGCTCCACAATGCTCCCTGGCAGAGACTTGAGTTTACAAAAGAAAAGGTTTCCAATCGCTAGACATTCATTCAGTCTCTCTCACACACACACACACACACACACACAGTTAGGGTGATAGAGAGAGGGAGAGAGACCTTTACGACATGAAGTAGGGGACACACAATGCCAGGCAGAACATTCTCTCACTTACTCTATTCAGTCATTCAATTGCTCTTTTCCCTCTTTCCCCCCTCCCTGTTCATCTTTAATGCACTTTAAAATTAACCATTTTCTTGGATGAATTTGTACTTTTTGTCCTCTGCTTTCTTCTGCTGATCTCCGTCATTTATCACTGAGCTGGTAATATAGGACAGATATGAGGGATTGCTGGCCCGACTCAGTACAGCAGCACCCCACACACACACACACACACACACACACACACACACACACACCATCACAATAGCCTGGATTCACAGGGCAGGGACGGCTTGAGACTGAACCAACAGTGATGCAAGCCTTCCAAACCTTCTGTATGGACAATGAAGGGCTAGTAACAACAACCCTGGGGCTACAATTGTATGTGTGTGAGTGTGCTGTATGTGAGTGTGAGCATGTGTGCTGGCTTTCTCATTCAAACACAAGACTACCAAATTACCTAAATCTGGTTTCCCCTACATTTGATACAAAGGAGATATAGGTGTATATAAAAGGTCTTACTTCTCAAGATGCAGAAAACATTATTGACCAAATCAACAATTAAATATACTCTGAAACTAAAATTGATCATCCAAACAAATTGACCTTTGCTTCAAACTAGTAAACGGAAGAAAATAAATTACAGAGACAGAAACAAATCCTTAACTTGTACATTTGACCCCAAACCAGACACTTTTTTTTTTTTTTAAAGTGTTCAGCTGTCGAGTGGATGAGGCGCCAGTTTTCATCAGTCATTCCATACTTCCTGGTATTTCCCCCCCTGGCACTGAAAGGTGCTATTGTGAAACCTTTTAAAGAAAAGCAACCTAGTCCTACATTCTTCAACGGTTCAGCGATTTCTTTCAGCAAAATTGCTGAAGGACTTTAACAGCTAAAGCTCTACCTTAATTATACCTGGGTTTTTACAAAAGGTTAAATGTCCAAATGTCTTTCGTGATCACCAAAGCAACGGGAGAGCCCTGGATGAAGCTGTGAATGACCTGAGAGTGAACATAAAATTCTTTCAATTATAGTACTTTTAAACATGAGTGCTTTCATTGATATAGTTACTGCAAGATACCTCATTAAATAATTCAAACAGAGGCATGAAAGACTTCTGTGAACATCGGTGTAACGTGGAGTTCCTCAGGGCTACGTTCTTGGTCCCATTTGCTTTACCCTGGACTCATTTTTATAGCTGTGTAAATATCAGCGTGCACAGATCATAGGGACGACATTTTCTGCAAGTCAACAAAGATTACATACAGATTGAATGTAGAAAAACCCCAGAATGAGAAACTGTGTCCTGATATGAAGCCACCAGACTAAATCCAAAACCCCAAGCTAGTAACCTTGATGTGCCTTTTGATAATGTGATAGTACGTCGACTCGTGGGTCCCCCATGTGCTTGATTACATGAAAGTTGTGATAATGACGTTTGATTTGATTGGACATAATTTCTGTCTTCCATACATACCGTTTAATTCGCTACTGTTGGTGAATGGGGTCTGATGAGGGTGTATTCAGATGTCTCTCTGGAGGCTTCCAGTAGAGCTGCTGGATGACCTCTTAAACCTGAAGTCCTGATCAGCCATGGAGTTACATAATCAATATTCTTCACATTGGCAAGGAAAAGAGACAGCCTTATCCCAGGGTGCAACTTGGAGACTCATTTCATGCCAGATGGTACATTCACATTTTGCCAGTGTTGAGTACATGACAATGTTAATGGTTTTCAATTGGAGAATGATACTTAACTCCAGCATGGCTGATGTGCAAACAGGGAATGGTGACAGACATCGAATCCTAACATACAAAGTGTTCTTTCTCTTCTTCCAGTGCAGACAAAGGCACTCAAGCTGTTTCTCTTAGGACAGTTACGACAAGTGAATGTTTTTAATTTAATGCTTGTACATTAAATAGTTGAACATGTTGTTTATGAAAACCAACATGTCAGTTTGCTGTTGTGGCTGACCAACATCTCACCATGCCAACTGGTTTGCTTTTTTTTTTTTTTTTTTTTTTAAGCCACAATGTGAATGCAGCATGCGTACTCGTCGTCTCGTTTGGTCTGTTTGACTCCACACACACACACACACACACACACACACACACACACACTTCTGTGTGACTTTCTTTCCCTTCTCACCAATTATTTCTCAACCACTGTGGGTCGTACTCTACAGCCATCCATGGCATCTCTATCTGTTCACACACACACACACACACACACACACACACACACAATGAGAGCCTGATTAATAAGTGTGTCTCTCACTTGTTTCCGATAAGTGTCCGAACAGAGAAGGCCACCTGAAAGGCACTTCAACCCAAATTATGTAGATTTAAAAACAGCTTTGGACACATGAGGCAGCAGGAGGTGGAGGAGGGGGGGGTTGAGGGGTTTGAACTCTGTTCATGAATATTTATGAATACACACTTTAAACATATCCTCTCATGGGTCACCACAGGGGGAAAACCAGCCAATCAACTTCTTTTGAGAAATCTACCACTGCTGTTCAATGCAGTCCAGTCTTCTTTTCTTATTATTGGCACGAATGTTAAAAACTGCTCAGCCAAACCTTTTAAATATAGTTGAATGTAAAAGGATTTCAAAACAGCAAAGATCAGCCTGTCTCTCATACATAAAAGCAAATGAAAGACCAGTTTCCTTTTTTGAAAACTACCTCCGTCATGTGCAACACAGTTTAGATGTCTGATCACATCAGCATTCATTGTGAAGTCAATTAATTCCAATGGAATCACAGCAACCAGTGGATTCGTTCACAGGGATGAACAACGTCAACATCTGTGCAATTTTTGTTTGTGTAGAGTTCAAATTCAGTGGCCTTTGACAGAACCAGCACACACTGATCTGACCGTAGAGCCAAGCGGAGCCCAACAGATGACAATCTGAGTTGTTGTACGTGCAAAGTCAAACGCCTGCGAATATTAAGTAGGTACATGCAACAGCATTTAATTTCTAATTCCCTCCATTGGCCCACTTGTGTTTCTAGTTTTCTCCCCACATCAAGGTCACTGCCATAAAACACATACAGACACACACAAAGGGGCAATGGAGAGAGAACGAGTGAAGAGTGAAAGGCTCTTTGCAACAATGTGTGTCGTGGGCTGAATACAGAGCATAGCACAAAACAAAAGCATGAGCGACAGCCAGCTGGCTTGGCACCACTTGGCACGGGACAAGCCTGCTTGTCCTTGGCATGACAATGAAACACACACATGAACACATGCAGGCCTACGGACGCACACTTTATGTACACTCACACACCTCCTCAGGTAGAAAGAAAAGCTATACACAAGCTCAATGCAACACCACAGAAACACAACAGGATCCTCTATTCATCTTGAAAACAGGAGACACAGGAACTTGAACAGGACTCAGACGGTGGCTGTGGAAGGAGCTGGACAAATATTTGGAACCGGCTTTTACCTTAAGTACAATGCTGAGTTATGGTCTCAGAAAACGGACAAACTTGTGATTCAAGGTCTGGTACGGTAAAGCTTAATGGAGAACACGCTCAGTAAGTGGGAACAAGGTTTGACCTAAATTTCTCAAAGTCTTCAACACTGACTGACTAATGTCTTCAAGAATCTAAAATGACTTAAGTTACTCTGACTCAGCTGTTACGGAAAACCTGGATGACTGAGACAGTCTTCTGGAAAGTCACCAAAACGTTTTATGTGGAACCAGGTAAACCGACAGATTCTTTTGCACTGATCATTGGGTGCCATGCAAAAAGCATGCAGGGCCTGGTTCTGGTGAATGTCTGAAGGTCTTTTATTCAGTCAATTTAGAGCAACACCTATCTTCAACAGATGCAACAAGTGGATCTTGTCAGCATTATCTCAATAGAGAAGCACATACAGGTAAAACATACGGTTTCTCAAAAGGGAGTGAGGGAATAAGTTAATTAGCCCCCGGAAAATATGAAACACGTCCTCCTCCATCACTCTGAAAACTGTTATGGAATGAGCTGAAGGGAGTTTTTACAATATTTGTCATTCCAGGATCTAGAAGTCCGGGTGAGTGAGTGCAATCAGCTCAGACGGGACACTGAGCCTGTAAAAACTTCACTAGGCCCTAAATACTGTTATTATCTCTATGACTTACAGAACAGTACTCATTGTCAGGTTACTGTAAGCAAACACCTTCACACCTGTCCAGTGACTCAGACATCACTTTATGTACACACCTTGATGTCGGTATGTTTGGTTAATGGTCAAAGTAGCGACGCTGACATGGCAACCGAGATGCTGCTAAATCGGTGCTTAAGCAAGTGTCTTTATATTCAGGTTTGGCCCTTGTTCATCTAAAGCTATATTTTTTCCCTCTTTGCAGCAGGCTACGTCTGTAATTTACGTGTGAGTCACTGTGGGGAGGATTGGGCAAGCCTGGCTATACACTACCCGGCATTGTGAAACGGTGTCTATAGCTTAAGGCTGAATGTAGCTGCCTGAATCCCTGATGCCCCACCTCTAATTCTTAGTTGTTGAGACATTACTGCCAGCAGCAGAAAAAAAAGACATGACTAATGGCCAAAGTTAAATCTTCACATCCAGTTACAACGTGTCAACTCAAAAGCATGCAGTGTGGCTTAGCGGTGCTGCAATACGGCATTGATTGGAGAAAAAAAATAAAAAGAAACAAACATTTTTGAAGGATTTGATTGGATGGGGGGCTGGTGTCGGGAAAATGGGTGGAAAAGGGAGTGCCTTGCATTTACTTATTCTCTGCAAGCAGAGGACGTGTTAAATATGTGGGAAGGGATGATATGAGACTACTGTGTGGACATAAAGGGAACATAGAAGGAGGAATGGCTGATCTGAAAAGAAACTAGAGAGAGGGAGAGAAAGTGAGAGCAGGCCTCCTTACTCAGCAGGAGCCGTCTGCCAAGGCAGGAGTCAGGCAGGGAGCGAGTGTGTGATTTGTGTGTGTGTGTGTGTGTGTCTGCAACGTAGGGGAGATAGTGGCCACGTGCCAAACACAATGACCCGCAAAGCTGGCAGGGCACAGGGTGGCTGTGTATGTGTGTGTGTGTGTGTGTGTGTGTGCGCGTAGGAATGTGTATATGCTTGCATTCCTGGGACGCATGCTGCCGGTTTCTCCACAGTAACAGTGACAGGAGGCAGTAGACTCTGTCTCAAACAGAGGGAGGGTGGGAAGCAACTGAGGAGCGAACCCAAGATGGAAAAGAGAAACAGAGGAGTGCTTTTATGCTATTTTACAGCCACTCTGATCATCTTATTTTTTTATTACTTTGTGTCTGGTGGCAGCATCTTGTATGGGATAAGACCAACAGTAATGAATATTAAGGTATGGTGTTTGACGGTGTGTTACTTAGGCTTTATAAATATCGCTCTGCTAGAAGCCAGCAGACAAAATCAGGAGGATAAGAGCTGGAGAATGTGTGTGTGTGTGTGTTGCTGACATTCCTAGTTAGAAAAAGCACTGGTCCCATCTGGCAAGGACACAAACACACACCCACACTATCACAAAGTCACACAATCACACACACAGCCATTGTCTGCAGGAGGGAGGAGGGTTAAAGGGTCCCCCTCCCTCCCTGCTGACTCCTGGATGCTTGGAGCACTAATCCTGTTATCTCCGTCCCAATAAGAAATGAATTAATGAATAGAGCTGGGAAAGACAGTGCAGAGTGCTCGGCGACGGCCCTGCATGGAGGCCGGCGAGCTCACAGGCTCGGCCTGCTCTCGCTTAAATTCCCTCGCTTCGATATGTTGCTTTCTCTTCTCATTTTAAAAGGAAATGAGAGCATGTGCTTTATGAAACTGAAAAAAAAGACAACTTTATTTGACAGTGACAAACTAGAAATGCTGTTATAGGTCTCCCAGGATAAGAGCCTCAACTAAATGCTAAATGTAATGTGCGGTGGTGTGTTGGGTAAATCTGTGATCAGACCCATCTTCCCCACAGGAGCCATTAAAGTTTCATCTCATCGGGCTCCCAGTGGAGATAATGGAGAGCTTGTGGAAAGGCAAAGTCCACAGAGAACTAGTCTTTTAGAGCAAAGAGGTCTTTATATGGATTTTTATGCACTTACAGTTTAGTTGTATACTTTTATCATGTTGAGGATAAACCTTTCTGGTTCAGGGGAATGGCCTCTGCTCAGTTAATATAATGGAAGCCTAGTTCAACATTAGTACAGACGTAGACTCCAACACGTTCATTAACATGGTCTGCTTTGACATCACATTGTCACAAAGTTAACACAGCGTCAGTTGATCGTGACTCAACTCTTGTTGCAGCACAGTGTAACATCATCAGGCATCAGACTGTCACAAACTTCAAAGGGGATGAACACATGCGCGCACACACACACACACACACACACACACACAAACACACACACAGTGACCAGACCTCAGTGTGTGTTCGTGCACAGCTGCCATCAACACAATGCTCCAGAACTGTACCCGTATAAATGAAAATACCCTTCCTTTGACACATGAACAGCCCCGTCTCACTTTGAACCCACTGGCACTGGTGTGTTGTTCCTGCTTGTCCGTGTGTGTGTGTGTGTGTGTGTGTGTGTGTGTGGGTGTGGGTGTGAGAGAGAGTGCAAACCTCACCCTATTTGCAGCTCAAATATCTCCTGTTGTATTTTTATCGAAAAAAAGAAGCCCATTGACTGTGTTTCTATAATAGGAAGTCAATGCAGTGATCATTAGCTAGGAATGAAATACCATCCAAAGCAGCGGCAGCAGGATACACCACAAAGAAGAGCTCTAAGTTTTCAACCTCGGGGGTGCAGCAGATTCATTGTGTGTGTGTGTGTGTGTGTGTGTGTGTGTGAAAGAATGACAAATTCAGACACTGAGGTCTTATAGTAGCTTTCTAGTGTCATAAACACTCCCTCCCTCTGCTTTGAACTCAATAGAAATGTCACAGCAGCATGTCCTTGTGTGTGCACGCACACATACACATATGCACACACACACGCACACACACACACACTATTTATGACAAAAGAAGAGGTCCTTTCAGAGTGAGGACCTGAGGGAGAAGAGACAGACGAATGGGGGAACTCCCCCTTAAGTTAGCAGACAGCTATGACACAATACTGCAGGGAGCAGAGAGGGAGACGAGACTACAAAGACAGAAAGAGGCCAAAATAAAGAACGAGCATTTATTTCTTATATGTGTTGCTCATCATTCTGAATCACACATTTACATGCATGCTCTAACTTGATTACTCTAGACCTGGTTAGGTTTGTTGATTCGATAACGTTGATTCATTTCAAGAGCTACATTTAAGCTCATTTCAATGTCACCCTCAAATGTGCATTTCCAACCCCCAACATCTGCTAGCAGTGATGCTACTTGTGCACATAAATACTGCTTTCCATTTGAATGCAGTCTCTGGTATACTCCGAAACGGACGCAGATGCACAGCAGGGCCAGACAGCCAACTCAGTGACCTTTAGAGCACTTGCTTGACATATTATCACTATATAAATATATATATAGAAATTATGGAGCCTATGTTATTGAACATTGTCCTACTTGCATATCCAGCATACAGGGAGCAACAGTGTTTCTCTCAACCAAAAAAAAAGCTGAACGACACTAAAACGCTCCATAAAGTTGCAGGGAACTGCCTTTCATATTACATTTGATTAGAAATTGTAAACAACATATTAGGTCAGATAAAGCAGCAAACAACAACTGCTTTCATCACAATTAATCTGTCAAATTTTGTTTTTATACTTCATTTACAACTACTAAAAAGCAAAAAAATAAAATAAAATAATAATCAGTGATCCTGTATTAGCCATTTATTAATTATTTCTGCATTATTCGCCATGCTGCCACGAAAAAATCTAATTAGTGCCGACCATCAATCTGAGTGCAGTTAAGAAACTAATCTGACCAACATCTTTACATAACAATTCCCACAGTCAGGGTGTTGCCTTAATCTGATTACAGTTGAATTATTAGAGTTCATACTGAATAACTTTGTTTGACCAAGACCACATGAGAGAAACATGGAATTGTTTTAGGTTTTTTTTTGCAGTGGTGGAAGTAATCACACTTCTTTTTTTTTAGCAGCGGCGGATATGTAAGTAATCAGCCTCTAACCATCAGTTTAATAACACAGGTTTTAAATGTTTCCAGCCTCGGCTCCTCACACTAGATGAAGTCAGTCTTTGGTCTCTAGCCTTGATGGCCAGGAGGGCCGCACCTCTGAATTTTTAAAGATTTCATATCCTTTACGGGATTTATCTCTGTATCCTGTTGCCATGGCAAATGTAGCTTCCCGTAACAATAAAGTACATTTTTTTATTTTTTATTTTTTTGGGTGAGTGAGTGCCAGCGGCATTTAGAGCCGGTCCTGGCAGGCCCTGCACCGGCTTTGCTTGACTTCTAGAAAAATGACTTTTTCCTGGCTTTGTGGTATTTGATATCAAAAGCATTCTTCTCCTCATCAGTCAGCTGCCGTTGTGCTGCTGTCTATTGAGCTGGATGAAACAGTCACCTGGCAACATACTAAAACCTAGTGCCTGGTTTCACCTCGGCGATTCAATACACTGAGTCAGATTGCCGAGTGTTCTCCTAACTAGCATGCATAGCAACCTCGTTTCGCGACGCCACAGTGGGCAGCTTTTATCTGCATTGATTCACATAATTCTTCACATAACGGTGAAACCCGTGAGGGAGACAAACTGAGCACTGCACAAGGCGAGAATAAAGAACATGTTGACTGGAATTTGTTTAGTTTGAACAGAAAGGTGGGGAGAAGGAGGAGAGAAAGAAAAGAAAAAAACAGGGGCTGGACAACTGAGGAGGGTCTGATCATAGTTTGTCACTCTCACACTCTCACACACACACACAGAGAGAGAGAGAGAGAGCCCCTGGGCCTCAGTAACCACTGGCTTCCAACTGAAATGCTCTTTGTAAGTTAAAAGGTGTGCCAGGCTAGGCTATAGACCACTGCAACAAAGGCAGTGGTTAAATAGCATGGGAACCCCCCTAGGGGTGTAGGCCAGGGTCAGTTAGTGTGGGACTGTGTGTGTGTGTAGTTAAATACTGCTAGTTTAGTGTGCGCTGGGACAACGTTGAGTCTGTATCCAGTCTGCAGAGTAGTGTGTATGTGTGTGTTTGTGAGAAGCTAATAGTCTATAGTGAATGTGAACAGGCATCTGTTACTGTGAGGCCTGTACTTGTTTCACTACACAACATTACAGCTGCACTGCTAAATATTTTTTAATATTAATTATGAACTAAATGTATACAAGGGATTTATCTGCCTATAGGATAAATCTACCTAACAACACACTAGCGTGACCAGCTAGTGAACATGATGGAGCATTTAGCTGCTACAGAAAGGGATATTTTTCTCTGGAGCTATCGGAGACCAAAACAGAGCTAATAAGGAGAGTAAATATTAGACTTCATTCATCGGTGGCCAGAAACAACTCTGAATGAATGCTAATGTGGATGGGGAAAAAAAAAGGAACTGCAATAGGTTCGCCAAATCAACTTTATAAGGCCATAACATGTCGCTATTGTCTTTACAACCTGTTCAAAATGTCAATTTAAAAAAATATTTGAGAAAAAAAAGTAAACCACTACTTTATTTAGTTGATTACGTAATGGTAATGCTAGAGATGTTAGACTGCCATGTTCGACATCGTCAAAAAACACCAAACGGGGGAATATGTTTTCGAGAATGTTTCCCAGAAGACACTGGAAGAATCTGTTACCTTTACGTAAATGCCACGGTTATTTAAAACGATCCCTTCTCATGAGATTCAAAAGGCAAAACAGCTGGACTCAAATTCAATGTAATACATTTTCACCAAGAGCCCATCAGCTGCAGCCAGGTCTGCTCTGCTCTGGGAGATGTGCTCTGTCAATAAATACTGTTTGATGGTAAAATTCTTTCAAAAAAACAAAAAACAAAACAAAACAAAAAAAGCTTCTAATATTCTGCTACAGTCCTGCTGGCTCTTTAAAGACTCGGGCCTCGAAGGACAGAAGCAGGAAAGAAAGAAAGAAGGGAGGGAAAACACAGAGGACAAAGAGGCCAAGTCAAGGCTAAGTAGCAGCTCTGACGCTCACCACCACCGAGAGAGGAGACAGAGACTCCAATCAGAGAGAATTATCCTGACAAACCCTCTTCAATCACACAGCCAGACCTCCACCAACCCCACCACAGCCACCACCACAGCCACCACCGCTGCTGCTGCTGCTGCTGCTGCTGCATCTCTTTGCTTTTCTCTCTTCTGTCTTCTTCCCAACCACTCAGAATGAAGCTGTTGATGATTAAAAGGCAATAGCTGTGAATACTTCAGTTAGAGGCTTTTTTTCCCCCCTCTGTGCAGATGATGCTGAAGAGTGAGAGAGAGGGAGAGAAGGTGAGAATGAAGAAGGTGGGAATTATTGTTTGTTTATTATTGTTGATGACTAATGCATAATGCAGCTTTAAGCAGCTCTGAGATCAGCTCATTTGTCCTGTAATAAATGTTGTGTACTGTAACACCAGCAGGTGCATCAAGCAGCTGAGCGGAGCTGAGCAGCAACTCTGGCTTTTTAATGAAAGTATAATCAGTGGTGTTAAAACAAAAACTTTGTCTCTTCATTTTTGGTGCTAACACTCATTTATGTTTTTATACACTATACTTCCCCTGAGCTCACCTGTCAATCAAACTATATGGGCGGGGCGTTTCTCTTTTTTTTAACCCAGTTGAATAAATGTGAGTTCCTGTCGGTGGCCTCTGTCTGCTCAGTCACTGTGGTTTTTGCTGCTCACGCCAATTCTCCAGTAATGTTTAGTTCATTACGATCATGGCATCACAGGAAATAGAAAACAGATCACTTCCTGTTTGTCATAGGATTTCTTCATGAAGCTACGCACCATTCAGAACTGACTCTGTGTGATTAAGGAATAGCTGTCCAACAAAATGGAAATTCTTCACTGTTAATTGGTCTGTTTTACATAAGAAAGTTAAACCCGAGCGTCTCCCAATGGACAACTAGTAAGCACCAGGGGTTAAGAACAGCAATTATAGAAGCTGCAAGTTGATAGCGAAGCATGTGCTGGAAAATACACATTTACTTCCATGAAAACCCTTCTAATTATCCGGCGCTGGAAAACGGAGAGTAGAAAAAGTACTTTTGACAAGTGCAACAAACCAATCAGATGAAAGGATGGTTCATCCACCAATCGGCAGCGTCTGCCGAGAACCTGCAGATGTCTCCGGAGAAGAGGATGAGAGAAAACTTGAAAAAATATGAAAGTGCTTTTTGGGTGTTAGAAGAAGATGAGATAAGATACCATTTAATTGCTTCCTTCATAGGCGCAGCTTTAATCCCATTGTTACGGTAGTGGTGTTTCATCCCACTGATAACTCACAACACTTTAAACAATGATTTACACACACACACACACACACACACACACACACACACACACACACACACACACACACACACACACACACACACACACACACACACACACACACACACACACACACACACACACACACACACACACCCTTTCTGCTGCTGTGGCACAAAAAAAAGTGCTTAGCACACCACATGCTCCCTTTTTTGAGGCAAAATTTAACTAGGTAAAAATTAGACTTTAAAAGTACAAAGCAGTACAAAGCATACTAAATCATTAATTTCTGCAGTAAGTGTCATTTTTGAAAAGGTTTCAAGTTTAGTCAAGAATGTTTGAACAGAGACATGAAACACACACACACACACACACACACACACACAGCCCTCCTGGGTTTACAGAACACAAGACCCCCATAGACAAAATCCACCAATGGATCCAAGTGAACACACACACACACACACACACACACACACGGTCATGGTGTAAGGCAGTGGAAAAGGCACCTAATCCTATTACAGCATGACAACTACTAGAAACCCTGTATTCACTAATATATATGCCCACGCCTGAAAAAACACACACTCACACACACACACACACAGACACACACATACAGCAGCAGCATACAGCAAAAGAGCAGGAAATCATTCACAGCCTTAAAGTGGACATTTAGTAACCTATTATGTGCTTTCAGTGATGGACAGTTTACTGGCCTCATCCGAACTGACAGTTTAAGTGGTTTGGGTTCAAACGTCTTGAGGCTTCATCAGGCCTACCATCTTACAAAGGTAATGTTTCACACGGCTGCATTAGCGAGGCACAAGGATCCATCCGTTCATTATGTTATCTGAAGGCTTTTATTTACAGCCGTGTGTGTGTGTGTGTGTGTTGGTCGGCTGCTTTTTCCAGTCTTCAAAGTCTCCACCGAGGTTCTGTTTTAAATGTTTTCCATTCGAATGGTCGTTGCACAGTCACTCTGTCCGGTGGCTGGATGACACAGCTGTATCGTTCTTATTCTTGAGAGAATTATTCCTCGCAACAATGTATGTCAAAATAGGTCAGACACCGAGCATAGTGCAAGTCATGCTCTCTTCCTTTTCCAAAAACGGTACGTGCAATAATTGTTGAGACTCAGGAAGATGTTGCTGAGCTGTGGAGGAAGGCCGATTCTTCCTCTCTGCTACTACAAACTCCCAACAGGCGGCTTGAGCAGGGACTCAAGTACTGATTTACAGCTGTTTGCAAGCAGGTCGAAGGCCATGCTGTCATATTTCCATGGCTGATACCAGTCTGGAAACTTTTATATAATCATGTCAAACAGCACATAACCATTAGCACGCAAAATACTGTAAAGAATTGGCTAATATGCAGGGGTTTATCTTGTTTTAAGCCTCAGCTATTAAATATTTTTTTATTTTTTTTATTCTATTTATTTTCTATAACACTGAGTAATAAACATCTGCTGTGTCCGTTCAGATGATCTAATTTCATACATAATGGGGCTTTACAATTAAATGGAAACAACGCCAAGCTTTTAGCAGCCTAATATAACTGTGTCTGTCTCCTCCATCTTTGTTTGGGTGCGAGGAGGGAGGAGGAGGAGGCTGGTTGACGGGTGAAGAGGGTGTGTGAACAGCAGAGCCAGAAAAGGGCATGGAAACACTTTAAGTGGAGGGGGGGTGATGTGTGTGTGTGTGTGTGTGTGTGTGTGTGTGTGTGTGTGTAAGAGGGTGAGAGGTCTTGACCAGACTGATCCTCACGGCTGTTGACCACATTAATCATGTTGCATAGAGAGAATTGGTGTGTCTGTATATATGTGTGTGTGTGTGTGTGTCTGTGTGTTGCTGCACTTGACTGCTCCTATCAATTCAATTTCACTCCTCCCTCTGCTCCCTTCTTTTCTCAGCGCATCCCATCCCCCACCATAGAGATCTATAGTCTCTCTCTCTCTCGCTCTCTCTCTCTCCCTCTCTCTCTCTCTCCCTCTCTCTCCCCCTCTCTCTCTCCCCCTCTCTCTCTCTCTCCCTCCCTGTGTGTGATGGACTGCTGAGAGCCTAATGAGGTCCCTCCCTCCCCTTTGGCTTTTTTGTGACTGCAGAGTGTGTGTGTGTGTGTGTGTGTGTGTGTGTGTGTGTGAAGGGGGAAGGGAGAGCCAGAGGTGACAGGTTAGTTGTGTACTTCTGCATTTGCCTTTCAGCTCTCCTTTTCCTGCCTCGTCTCCTTCCTTCCTTCCTTCCTTCACACCTTCTTCACCCTCTCTTCTGTCTCCTCCCCCCCTATCTCTGCCCTGGTCCTTTTTCCACCCTCGCCTCCTGTCCTCCTCCTCCTGCTCCTTTCTGCAGTCATCGTACCATTCATTTGTCCGTGAGACTGCAGCCTAATGGGCCATAGCAGGCCATCCACTAAACAAACCCACACAGAGTGCTGTTATTAGCAGGCAGAGGAGAGAAAGGGGAGAGGGAAGCAGGCGGACAGACAGAGGAAGGCAAAATTGTGGCGAATATAGCTGAATAATGTACAGGAAAGAAAGGGGTAAGAAAAAGGTGAACTGGGGTTATGTTATTCATCTAACAAGCCATCTTCCGCTCCTCCACCCCTGATACAATGATGCTTTCTTTCTGGATCTATCCGTCTTACCAGTTAACAGCCTGGTTTGTTTACAGAGGAAGAGGCCATCAATAGAGAAACATGACCTAACACCTCTTATAGGTGAGTCAATAGGTGAGTCACAGGGAGGAGGAAAAGCGCTTGAACAGATGCAACAATGAACCAAAGAAATTAGGCAAAAACTCGGAAACGCGCCAAAAATGTAATTTATGTTAAAATTTATGCCTCAAATTCATCTTTTTCTGAACATAGACGTATGTTCATATACCGCGTCGAAACGGGTTTCACTGCACGTGAAGTGATTTGTGTGGGTTTCTCATGAAAAGACACCCCACAGTGTGTATTACAACTTGGGCCGTTTCTATCCGTTATGATTGCACTGGCCTTTGAGTTAACTGGAATGTAAAAGCGAAAGCTGAAATCCGCAACATTGCAACAAGGACATCAGGAAACATGTAAACAAGCCAACACTTATTATCTAAACCACTCTATTTACAAGTGAAAAAAAACAAAAAAAAACAACTACGGCGAGTACGGTAGGTCAAAGTTAAACCACTTTACCGTTCACGCTCTTTCAAATGACATAACCTGAAGGAGTGTTTAAAGCCTGTATGATCATCATACTCTGACTCAGCTAGTTAGCAACATAGTGAGAGAACGTAGTGCATCATTTAGCAGCTAATTAGACAATGGAAAACTGAAAGAGTGAAATAAAAGTGAAGAAATACTCATATTTATGCAATACGTTTTATGAATTTGTGCCTAATGACTCAACAGAACAGAGAGATGCTGCTGATCTCCATTATTGTTGGCACCGTTTCTTAAATACAGTCAGTGCAGTTAATGCAGTAGGAATAAATATTATTATTCATATCTGTGTTGGTCTGGATTGACTTCTTGGAACAAAGAAAAAACTGGAGTGGACTTTTTTTCGGACCTTTGGGGGAGCTAAAGAGCAGCGTGCTGGTCACATTTCAGATTCACACAGCAAACGACTCAGAATAATTCAGCCACACAGGAGGCCCTGGCCTATTTGCTAATGCACACTGACAGTCTGAATCACCATAATAGGGGACTTGGTCTCTAAGTGATATAATTATTCGTAGTTTTAGCACTAAGTGCTTCCTTTAAAACCTTATCCACACATTTGGGGGAGAGGTAGTGATGGAGACCGAGAGAGAAAAGAAGAATGATGAAAGGCACAAGAAGACCAAAGAGAGAGAGACAAGCTTTAGCAATCAGAACATATCAAATCTTTTGAAGAGGTCAGTGCTGATGAATTACATATTACACCGTTAAATACAGCAGGCGGGAAAATGTTTTCATCTGGAAGGAACATGACAGTGCTAACATCTGTAACAGGCCATGATAATACCATGCTGCACACATGCCGCGGGAAAAAAAAGAAAAAAAAAAAGATGTGCCGCATGGTTGTTGACTCCCATTTCCTCAGATCAAAGTCAAGCAAATGTATGGAAATAGTCTCTAATCCAGATATAATGGATGCCTCACGCACAATAGCCTGCTATGGGCCCTCGTTTGTCTGTCTGGCAGTAATAGCACTGTTGTTGTGAAGGGCTTTGAGTGCTGCAGAGATTGGGAGTGCACATAGGAAACAGCCACTCGCTGCAAATACACAACCGTGTGTGTGTGTTCAAATGGGGAGTGGGAGGAAAAAAAAGAAAAAACTCAGTGTGTCTGATGTCTATGATCTACCACTGCCCATTTCAAGAGGAGATGGACCACACAATAAAGCACCAAAATTCACTGCATTCAAAAGGAAAGATGCATCAGCACAGAGATCAAGAAACAGTGATAACTGTCTAACACAAAGCAGGGCATTATGGGAACAGAGAGGGGAGGAATTTCTATTAGAAAAAAAATAAAAGCGTGTGAAGTGCTGTGTTCAAAATATCGTAGATGAGGATAAAATTATTATCACATTACTGTAAGACTCTTTGAAATGGTCGCTGTACAATCTTATCTTAGCTTAGCATAAAGACTGGAGGAAAGGTGGAGACGGTTGCATGCATCAGTATCACTACAAAAACAAAACTGAACTATCCCTTTAAGCTTTTAAAGCTCCTCTGTTTAATACCTGGAGCTGATGAGAAGAGACACACGGATCCAGACATGAGCTTTGAACGAGTTCTGCTTGAATGACTTCCCTCCAACCATCAAGTAATCAATATGAAGAAAATGATGTTACTTATTTTCCTCTCGGCGAGTTAGAAAAAAGAACGCAGCAAGGAACATGTCAGTAAAGTTTTAATCTGGGGGTAAAATGACTTCACCGGCACGCCTGAACATCATCAAGTTTAGGACAAAAATCACGCGTCCGGTGACGAGGTTGTGGTTGGCGCTTATGAAGAATCAGTTCCTCTCCTAATGAGTTCACCCCCGAGAGATTTACCTTTGTGTTGCGTTTTCTAGCTGATACTTCTTTCCTTCCAAGCTTAAGTCATCCTGGATTTTCCCCTCCTGCAGGACTCTACGCTACAGGCCCTGTTTTTATTGTTATGGAAATGCATCACTTAATCTCATGTGGGATGAGTTATGAGATTATATTACATGGAAAAGTAGTACAGAAGCTATAGTAGTCCTTCTGGCATACAATACCAGAAACCTGACCATGAGACAAGAGTTTGATTTGGGTCCATTTTGCATTTCAAATACCTCCTTCCCCTCCACGTCTGTCCATTTCTCTCCTTTCTGCCCGACATTTGTTAGGCAATTACAACCAAACAAGGACGTTATAGTCCAGTCAGCCAGCCCCAGTCTTCTCTTTCAAGTCCAGTCACTTTCTGCTTGTCCATGAGACAGCACAGGGGGCAAATGTGTACAACTACCATGGTACACACATACATACACACGCATACACAGAGCCAATAAAAGACAGGTGTGGGGACAGTGCAATAACTGAATACAGCAGGCTGTCAGCTTCAAAAGCTAAAAGGACAAGGCCACCATTGATCGCGGCTGATAATTGCACACCCACCAACCCAAGGTAAAAAGCACTTAAGGACAGAAGTAGTAAAAAAATGTGTTTGCTCGGAGTTTTATCTCGGCACATGTACGCATACGCACAAGCTTCACACGCACAATTCATAACTGCTACACAACATTGTTAAGGGACAGGACTGAGCAAACAGCACCAACGGCAAAGAAATGCATTTTCGTTTGCTACTGCAAACAAGTCCGGAGTGGAAATGGCATAGCTCGAGATCGGAGCAAAAAAAAAAAAAAAAAATGTGGCTGAAATACCTGAGGCCAGGTTTAAACAGAGCATGTCAGAGGAAAAATAAATAAATAAATAAAAACATGAAAAATAAATGGAAACATGCAAGAAAAGAGGTAGAAATGTGTTCAAAAGTGAGTTAGGAAGTTTAATAGATGCAATTTTCAGCTTCTTTTGGCTGTGAAGTAATAAATTAATGTCATTTTTCATTGATGATTTTGGTGCTTATGTGCAGCTCATGAAAACTTTTTCCATCATCTTTTGCACAAGAAATGATGTTACGCACCGACAAAAACATTCCCGAGACACCTGAAGGCCTCAGCGTGATTCAAACAGTGCTGGCTTCTGAGCACCCTGTATGCACACCTTTCTAATGCCGATATTGTGGAAGGGGAGTAATATCCTACTTTTTGTAATTTGCTGAAACACTCCCAAAATTATAACACACACTTCTAAGAAATGTTTCCTTCCTTCCTCCTTTGTGAAAGTTTGGTCCCACCGTAACCAAGAGAACATTGAGCATTTCCAGCTGCTTACAAACGGCTTCAAACTTAAGCTACATTTTCGTCATTATTGTGACAACCGCTGGGTTTGACGCAATGCTTCGACAATAGTGGATAGCATGCGCAGCTTGATGCACGCACACAGACACACACAGAGAGACAAAAACACTACCCTATCAGAGTTGAGTGTTACTCAACAAGACCTCCCAAAGGAAAATAACAGTACTGGACCCCATTGTATAACTGACAAGTGCAAGAGAAACACTTACCGACACGACTGAGACAAAAGAGAAACGGTGCATTAGCACTTTCCTGCTCCTCTTCCTTCATAGTTTTTCTGTCTCGAATGCAACATACAGATGGTCTCCTCGCTGTCTGCTGGAGGAAGCCCTCAAACAACAACCCCTGATTAATGATTTTATGTAATCAGCCCTCATGCACTCTCTCTCACACACACACACACACACACACACGTGCATACAGGTGCCTCTCCCTTTGATGAATACAACAACAAAGCATCTTCCTAATGGCCTCATCTTTCACAAGCCTCTCAGAGAGCTAATAAGAACGCGGGCACAATTTGTTTTACCGATTTTCTCTTTTTGAGTGTGGCGGGCATTGAATTAATTACACTGATTAAATATTGTCTGTCTGTGTGTGTTGTGTTGTGTGCTGGGGAAGGGCTGAAGATAGACAACATGAGAGTGTGTGTGTGTGTGTGCTAAGTGGCTAAAGTTGCGTCTCAGAGTGGCTTCTGCTCTGAATATATAAAAACAAATGTGCTTAAGGAGAACAAAAGAAGACGTGCTTTTTGCAAATTAATGTTTACACATTTAACTACAATTGCCACTGCTGTGAAGGTTAAAGCACTTATAGATTTGAAAAATGCACCGTTTCTTTATGTCAAAGTGATGATTAGCATTTAAATAACAATAGCTTTTTGTTTTTAATAAAGAACTTTTCTAAACAAAGTTGCATAGGGCTTTACAACAACAACTTTACAGGACAATAATCATAAATTATCATTTGACAAAAGTAAAATTAGGAAATTGGTTACTGGTGGCTGGTTGATGAGAACGCTGAGAGTGACCCAAAACAATAAAGCTGCAGGCCACGAAACCAAAACAAAGAGCTGAAAGACGCTAAAAAGGTTACAGAGCTGAAGGGAATATAATAATACTCGGTCACTACAAACAGATAATAACGGTTTACATAAACAACAAACACCACAGCATGTAAAAATGAACACAAAATACTAATTCAAGTAAATTTAAGTGTTTTTATTGTCACACGCACAGCAACACAAGTGGCAACACTGACATTTGGCTCGTTTACGCTCAAGTTCCAGTCATGAAATATTTACAATTGTTATATACATATGTAACATTTGAAAATGTATGAAAAAGTATAAAGTAGTAAGTATCATGCTACATATGAGTAATTTCTCCTCTGTACATGTACTGCAACGTATGAATGGTCGAATTAAGACCAACACAGTGCACATATACACCATCTGCTACATCATGCAGGGTTCTGACCTCTAGGAAGTTACTCATGGTTGCCCAGAAGAACATGAACCAACGTCCCTCTGGAGTGGAAGTGCAGCCAAGGCGCGCACCCAGAGCGCCGCCGTCAACTGTCTGACGCCTTGCTCGCTCATGACTGACTCATTAACACTTCCTCAACCGGCAGCAGCCTCACACGCTAAGCGTGGAGCACACAGACGACTAGAAGGGAGGTGAAAATCAAACCTTTGTCTTTCTCGCTTTGGCCGTCTGACAGCCCTTTTACTATACGGGAGCCTACAGAGGTGTGTTTGTGTGTGTGTGGAGAACATAAAAGAGCATGATGAGGAGTTACATATAGATTGAATGAAAAGCAGATAAAGACACTAGAAAAGGAAACGTACAGAGAAATAGAGACATGGATGGACAGATGAAAACTGAGCCGTGTCAGTGGACCTGCTCCTGTGAGTCGACGGAGGAAGAAAGATGGGAGATGAGGCAAGCGAGGATGAGCTCACAACCTCCTTCTCTCTTTTATCGCAACGCTCTTGAGCAACCGAAGATTTACACCAGAGACGTGTGAGCTTTTCCGCAACAGGGAGACCTGCGGCCATTCTGCCAGGAAATTACTTCTGAGGAAATACTGGCAAAACCCACCAGCAACGCCTCCCACCGCAAAAAACAACAAAAAAACTGATAACCACAAACGAACTGACACAGAGTAAATACAGCAATAACAACAAGCAGGAGCTCCGTAGAAACACTGCGCTTGAAACTGTTGTACGTGCAAGCATCCATACAGCCTGGACGTTACTTACTTCACTGTGGAGTCACATAAGTGGTTGTTTACCATTACCTGGATCAACAATCACTTATGCATTCTTTAAACTGTGAAATATGTGGCAGGCGGTGCGGAGTAGATGCAGCGCTACAAGGATATATATCGTACTGAAAATCAATTTGAGATCTGGTTTGACAAAACGAGATGTTTGAAGGCTCCACCGTGACGTGTCGATCGATACCGGGATTACATGTTGAACATGAACAGCCACTTCACTGAACGGTGACTGAAGGGAGGATGCCGTTTGGAATTGTTGTATAGCGCGCTTTTTCTACGCAACTCTAAATGTCAACACAAACACTAACGTGCCTACATAAAGTCTAGCATTAGCAAATGCTTGATTAAAATCCCAACGTGTGACACAACAAGAACAGAAAGTAACTAACAAACGGACAAAATTTTCATTTTGTTACGCGACGGTTTCCGAAACTTAAAATGCATTTCAGTCGCTACCAAAAAAAAAAAAAAAAAAGGCTCACGTTTGATACCTGGCTGTCATTAAAGGACCAGTTTTAGGACTTTTGTAGACATCTCAGGGCCTCCACAGTGTTTTTCAGCCCACTGACTGGCTGTCCCACACACTTTAATCCTGTTCAACTTTGCTGCCTCGCTTTGTCAGAGTCACCGGTGCTTCAAAAGGCGTCAGGGACCCATTACAGCTTTATGTAACATTGTAGAGACACACACACACACACAGACACACACACATATATATACACGCATAGCCCTCCCACCATCCTTTTCTGTGAACAAGGGGTTTTTCTACAGCTGGATAACAAAGCATGACCCAATAATCCCAAAGCTTGACTCAAAGCTAAAGACCCCCCCCCCCCACGTCCTTCCCTTCATCCCGCTCTCTGAGGACTTTATAAAGCTCTGGCAACGGGGCGTTTGGTTACACATATGTGTGTGTATGTGATGTGTTTGGGGGTGGGGTGGGGGGGTGGGTGTTACAAATACAAGCACACTTAGCTTTGATTATTCTAATTATGACTTGGAGCTAGGAGTAGATTATTATGAACACATGGGCTGATGAGTTGCTGATGAGCTCACGTCCCTCCAATCCGTCAGTGTTACCGTTAAGAGAGGCTGACAAAGGCTGACAAAGGCCTTTACTCATAATGTACAGGGGGGGGGGGGGGTATGATTACTTAATGCAAACTTTTAGGTCAGTAAAGATCAGCAGCAGCCACAGCTGTCTAGGTCAAACATTTACGGGATAGAGGATGTTCCTGTATTTAAAGTATCAGAGCTGATGCAACTTCTTCAAGCGTCTTACTCATCAGAAAAAAAACCCAAACGACGTGTTTATCATCAACTGCTTTTACGAAAACAAGGAGTTGGGTTGGTCACATTGGGTTCATTTCGTTGTTGCAACAGCAGGAGACAGTTGTCCTCCTCATCCTCATCCTCATCATCCTCACGCAGTCCTAGTCTGGTCTTACATTTTCTACGACCCGGACACTGTCAAGTCTCACTGAGTAGAAAAGCAGATGACAGATTTCCCCTCCCTAACACCACATCCCATTAGCAATTACTACCTGAAGAAGAAGAAGAACATACAAGAGCAATTTTTTATCTTATTCACTCCAGGCACGCTGATTCAGAGAAACCGGGACAGATATGAATCAAAAGATGAGCGTGAGTTTATAGGAACTGTAATAGCTGTGAGGAACAAGAAAAAAGAAAAAGATATCTCATGATAGCCTGGCTTGTGAACTCATCACTTTGGTGTTTTTTAGTGTTCTTTGCTGCATCATGTCTGACTGTTTTATTTCAGTTCCCCAAAAGACACCCAGATCACCCAGATCACCCCGATCACCCAGAAACCGATGCAGAAACTGTCTGGGCTACAAATCAACATGTGCTAAATGAAGAGAGAGAGAGAAAAAAAAAAGGTATAAAACACTGAAAAGGAAGTTTTGGTTTATAAATGTCGCTTACAGCTCTATTCCAAACGATTCATACGCGTATCAGGTTTAACAGCAGTTTTCCACAGTGCCATGTGCCTGATATACAGGCCATATTTCAAACTATGCATCATCACCACGCATGTGTCAGCACGCAGCCTCGTCTCATTCCTCAGAAATTCCTATTACAAAAGTACATGAGGCACTTCCATTTCGTCTCCTTTAAAAGAAAAGAAAACGAGTATTGCCACTACTTCAAGGGGTGATTACACGATGTCAAGTCAGGTGAAAGCAGCCTTAAGACCATCGCGTAGAGGTGTGTAACACAATCCGTAACGAGCGCATTGTGCGTGGCCGTAGTCGGTTGCCCAACCTATCTAAATCCAGTCGTGAAAGAAAAAAAAAAAAAAAAAAAAAAGCTCCAAACAATTGTTCTCCTGTTAAGTCAGTCAGTAAACCTTCCACAGCGACCAGTTCCCATGGCTCGCAAACTGAAGAACAAGCTGAATCTTATCTTGATTGTCACGCAGATATTTAGCCCGTCTTATGTTCTGTTGACAGAAAGACAAAACCGTGTGGCTGCCCTCCCGCGACTGACCTTGAGGAGACGTTTCCACTGGTTCGCACCCGATTTCATTTTGCTCTGTTAAAGCATTAAACCGCCATTGAAAGACGAAATCTCACAAAAACACAAAAACACTTGTACCTGTGGGGGGGCATCGGGTTGATGTGTGACACGGAGTGTTATAAGTAGGTCACCATTTCTTACTTGTTCAGACAGCCTTAAACTAAATGAGCTTTTAGAAGTTAACCCCCTTTTTTTCTAATATAATACTAATCTGAACCTAACTCGACTGCACGAAGATGCAGCTTGAATACATCAAACTCTCTCAGGCGAGACTCAAAACTTGCAAAAACTTATCAAGGCCGGGCTGCAGCAAATATGTGTCTCACATTACATTTAGTTATGGGGTGGAATCAATGAGCATTTCTAAGATGCAATTAGATACAGCAGCAGCAGCAGCAGCAGCAGCAGCAGGAGCAGCACATAAACGCACCAGCCACAGTTTGCAGCTTCTCCCCCCCCAGATACCTTGGAGCAACATGAAACCCCAGACAAGCTCCAGTGGCTCTTACACCATATGGCCTGAGAAAAATCCTCCCAGTAACCATAAAAGGCTGCTGTTGTTGTGTGTGTGTGTGTGTGTGTGTGCGTGCGTTTCTTCTTCTTCTTTTTTTTTTTCTTTTTTGACTATCCATCGGCTTCATCTTATCAATTTCCCTGATGTCTGCGCTCATTTTGTGGCTGTCTAGAGCCGGAGGTATGAAGCTAATGAGAATGTGAGTGGGGATGGATCTTTGCGGAATGGCCCTTTGTTTGGAAACAGCCTCTCTCTCTCTCTCTCTCTCTCTCTCTCTCTCTCTCTCTCTCTCTGCAGCGCTGGAAATGCGAGACGCTTATCGATCATTTCAACTGGAAGCCTTTGTGTTGCAGGCGACCGAGAGAGGCTGCAGGCAAACGCGCAAATAAAGGCGATTTTATGTTATATGCGACTGCTGAGAGGTTAACTTTAATTATTATTAATAAAACTACACACACACACACACACCAATATGTATTTTCCACGCTGGTGGCGACTGCGCTCTTTGTCCGGTCCAACCAGCAGCAAATAAACAAAAAGCTGTGGGGGATTTTTTCCGGATTAAGGTTGGATTAATCATAATAAGAGACCCAATAACCGCCTTTGTCCTTTGCTTAAGCCACCCCCAACCGATGGTGAGTTCAGGGAGAAAAAAAAACGACTTTTGCAACGGGGAATTCACACAAACACAAATAAAGCTCCGACGCTATAACGCTGGGTCCTTTTGTATCCGCGTCTGCCAGCCCTCCTCCTCCCCGCCTCCCCTGCCTCTCTCCGGGTTTACGGCTACAGCCAGCTCTGGCCGTCGACGAAGAGCCCCGGAGAGGCAGAAAAGTGCTGATAGTTGCCGAAACACGACTTCCCGTTTTTTTTTTTTTTTTTTTTTTTTACAGCCACATAAACAGCTAGTCAGAGCTTCAACAAGAAGGCAAAACTGGGGAAAGACGCAGTAGCCAGCAGAGTAATAAAAAGCCACAGTAGGAAGCCCTTTAATTTTTAAACAGCAGCTGGTCGGCTAAGCTAACGAGCGACCTTATCTGTGCTTCCCCTTCACAGAGAAGCCAGTGGAAGCTCTGGATATGAAAAATGGTTCCCTGAAAGCTCACTAAACTAAAAACTAGAAACAAAAAACACACACACGCATAAACACAGAGACGCAAGTGTTGTCAGAAATAAACCGAAGACAGACGCTTTGCATACTTTCCACGATAGCAGGGAAAACTTCCATCAATCATCCCCAGTGAAGCTCCAGCCGCAGCAGCGACACTCGGAAACAGTCCACGGGGTTAAAGTCAAAACAGCTTTTCGGGGTTTTTTTGTCAACTATTCCACTTACCGACTTGTAAAACGTTTTCAACACAGCCGGTCTCCAGCAGCCTGATGCCGCGGCGGAAAGGCAGCCCGTCTCCCGTCCCCACCGCTCCGGATGCCCCAACGGTAGCCGCCGTACCAGCGGTAGATCCTCCGCCACCACCGGTGGTCGTAGCTCCGGACCCTGTACCCCCAGCCCCACCGGTAGCCGCCGACGGACTCTCCTCGCCGGCCACTCGGCACTGAAACGAAGAGTACATGCATATCTCCTTTTCGTTGCGAGGAAAAGACCAGTAGACGATGCGGCGCTGGACAGGCTCCGGGATCCGCTCGAAGCGCTCCTCCACTCTCTCGAAGGCCCACTTTTCAGCTACTGCCTTAGCGGCGCAGTCCAAAAGGGACTCCGGCGAACGATACCTGGAGCTGGGCAACCCGCTGCCGTGTCCGGGCCCCGGACCGGGACCTCGGGGAGCAGGGCGCAGGCAGGGTCGCTTGCTGGCCGGTGGTAAGGAGAGGAGAGGATGAGGCTGTTCTCTGCGTCCTTCCGCCATGGCGAGCCGATCAACACTGACTAGACGGACGGTGTGCGGACACCGAGCAGCAGCAGGAAGCCGACTACACACTCACTCATACACACACTCTCTCTCACACACACACACACACACACACACACACACACACACATAGTGAGAAGCCAGTGTCAAACCAGACAGGATCTCAGACAAGACTTCCGATTACAATTTTCAAGGTAAAATCCGTTATTTACAAACGTGTATTGGGAAAAATATCTAGCAGCAAGAGGACTCATCTACAATTATCTGTTTGTTTTTGTTTGTTTGTTTGTTTGTTTCTTGTGAATAAATAAGTGAATGCGTTTTGTTGTTTGAAAAAACAAACATTTTATAAGTCTGCAATAAAAAGATCAAATTCACTTTAAGCTTGTTAGCTTTAGTGAGAACAAATATTTAACTACAGTGTATTATTTTTTTTCTTTGCACGCAATATGAAGTTGTGAAAATATGCAAAAAATATAATTTTTAATTCTAGAAAAACCCGTAAACATTAATGATGTTGATGTATGATGCAGTTTCCATATAAAGGTGTTCAACAGTTGCTATTTATCCATGACATGTTTGCAGAAAAGTAAAGTCATATGTATGTATATGACACGCAGATTCGATCTGACACTGACACACAACCGGCTTTATATTTCCTCATTCCTATTAATGTATAATTACTTTAATGGGAAAAAAATTAAATATTGTTTCTTCTCTTTCCCTCTTTTTGCAGAAATGTGAAGGTTTTGAAGATGGAGAACAAAAAGTCAGCATTAAGGAAACATGGCAGCTGCAGAAACTCCAGCTGCTATTTTCTTTTTCAAAGTCCATTTGGGCCTTTAGGAAAATGACACCAATGTCTGTTTCTGCCACTGTTTCGTATAGTCTATTTGTACTAAAAAGCCCTTGAGAAAGCTCCAGTGTGTCCCTGCAGACAGTGTGGCAGAGGATAAAAGCATTTATAATGGTCCCTGTCAAATGTACTTTATACATACTGAAAGTATCTTATTTACACAATGTCTGAAATGTGCAGCGATCCTTTAGTTTGTTGAAAAACACTTAACATGGTAATAGTGAGTCTTTTATTTTAAAAATAGATTGTGTTAATTTCCTGTCTCTTTGACTACATGTCTGTGTGCCTTGATGCAGCTGAGTAGGAAGAGAGAGCCACAGAGAGAAACAGAGAGAGAGAGAGAGCAGATTGATGGGAGGTGGGACATGTTACACATCACTAACCCACACAATAACAAAACCCTCCAGTCTCATCAGCATGGCATGCCAGCTCTCATACATCCAAACAGTGCAATGTGTTTTATGTGAATGCTCAGTAGCCATTGATGCAGCAGCAATCATATGACACAATACACAAAAAAAAACAAGGTGAAAACAAAGCAAATAATGAGTACAGTAAGAAGAAAAGTTGAATATATTGCTTACATACATATAATACTCCTATTGTATTGTTTTGTATATTTTGTTAATGCTGTAAAATGTATTATAAGATCATTAGCTGTACTTAAAAAAAAAAAAAACTCTTCCTTTTGACATGACAATAAAGTCCTTGACATGTGCGCATTTTATATTGAAGCAGGTAACGATCCCAACTCCTCCTCATGAATAACAAAGTCAATGTTTTGCAAATTAAATTCACACCATAATGTCCCCTATACATATCAAATACACCGGGTCAGCAAATACACATTCATTTGAATGGGCGCAGCACACACACACACTTCTGTGTCTGTTTCCCACAGCAGTCCAGACAGCAACTTTAATACTTAGGGCTAAAGGATTATTCCACAGAAAAATATATGCTTATACTGAAAATCTAAGATGATATCCTTGGATGTTAAAAAACTATTAACAAATAAGACATATAATAATTGATGAGATTTGTGACTCGGTCAACTTTCTAGGTAATGACCAGCTAATTAAGTGTGATTGATACTGGATATAGTATATGCAAAATACAAATAATTAAGATCATTACTGGCCATTGACCTTTGATATATAAACATACCTTTTTAAAAAAAGAAAAGGATCCATTAGGTCTGGTTAGAAATGTGACAGATACAGGAGGCAGGGTAATTTACAGCTGGACAAAATGTTTTACACACTCTCTGCACCACAGTCTGCTCAGCTGCGATTTGATAATTTCATTTGATATAGCTCATGTTCTGAGTGCAGACTGTGCTGCTTGAAAAACCTATATAATCATGGGTTTTTATATGACCATGTCCGAACTAATGCGTTATATTTCAAATCACATGTTTTTCTCACCATTTTTTTTTTTTTTTTTTTGGCTTTCCATTCACAAAATCACCTGTTATTTCCTTCATACAGCGCGACAATGGGAAGGTTTGCCTTGTCCATTGCCTAGCTAACTATTCCCATGTAATCTTTAGCAGCCAGACAAAATTAGATAACATTACTTTCATTCACTTTGCAGAGAACAATGATCGGCAGAAGCTTTACATTAGTTTCACTTGATCCATCATTAGATACAGTGAATACGTTTACAATTAATTGATTTTGTGTGATTTGTTGTTAAAAATGCATGTTTGTAGAAATAGAAGTGCACAAATTACTATTAATAAACTTCCACAATATAATTAAGGTTTAAGCAGCAAAATGACTCGGTGAGAGAGAGATCAGAACTGCGCTAAGGTTAGGGAACCTTCGTCAATAACCATGTGGTTAAGATAAGGGGACGATTGCCAGACTTTACCATAGCACTATCACTTGAGATAAGAACACACTTCTATGTGTTTAGGGTCAGTACTAACAATTCATTGTCATTGAATTTGGAGGACTTGTTGGATTACAGACCGCAGGATAGCAAAAGAATAAACTGTACATTATTTTTGTATCCTGTCAAAACTGAAACAGTGAATGAAAGAATCTAATAGCCAGATTATTTAAAAAAAAAAAAAAAAGTGTCTGCATTGAGAGACGAAGTGCACTATCTGGATAATTGGTGTCTATGTCAATGGAACAATAATCTGGTGGGAAAAGGCTTCTTTAGAAATGATATGGAATAAAGTGAGACCCGGGGGCGCTCTGAAAATATGTATCCATTACCGCATAATTATGACTAGCCGAATAAAATAAAACCACCATAATAGATTTTTGGAGTGCGTTGGCTCCCATTGATTCCTAACAAATATGTATCATTTTGGTCTTCGCTGACCTTGTATGAGCAGTTATGCTTTTTCATTTTCACAATAATTGACAAACGCGCGGGTGGAGAAGATGTTTCATCAGCATGGGAATAAAGCCAATCTACACATAATGGCTAATAAAAATGCCTGATGAATGGACGCCGTGGTTAAAATTAAGCAGACTATTTCCTCTGAAGTTGACTCTTTTGGAGACATATTAGTCCCTGAGCACGGAGACAATATCCAGATTGTGTCTCTGTGTGTATCCCCTTCTCTCTTCTAAAGACTGCTTTTTGGCGTGCAATTATATTGAACAATAGGCCAAAGCCAATGGTGGATGCAACCCGTTACCATGGAAATGATTATGATGGATTTGTGGATAGACAGAGCAGGTAATTGGAAAAAGATTGATGGGTGACAGGGTGAAAGAGAGAGATAGAAAAGGATAGAAGGAGAGAGGGATAAATTACCAGAGCAGCAGTGGGAGGAGAGAGAGCCCTATTACACCCTATCTTTCTGGGATTTACAATTATATAATGATGCATCCTTTCTCTCATCAAGTCAATAGGCAATCACTCTCTCCTGCTCCTGCAGTAACTCCCTCTTCTCTATTTCTTTCCCCCCTGTATTAGCCCTCCTTCTCCCCCATATTCTGTCTTCTCTCTTTCTCCCCTTCACACTTGTTCTCTCCTGTGACTCCAAAGCAAAAAATGGATCCATTGTGTATAATTCCTCTCATTATCACTTAGTGAAGGGAGGTGCTGTAAAGGATAGATACCCCTGTGTGAAGCACACACACACACACACACAGACACTGACACACGCACAGACACATTAACACACGTTATGCCTGTGTGGTTGTTTTCAGGTTGTGGAGGAGCCTTGAGCTTAGAGAGGCTGGTTTGTGAGGGTCACTCAAGAGGGTAGATTATAAAGTTCTAGTTGAGGAGGATGAAAATTTTATTCGGTGCCTTTACCACCACCATCAGCCTGCCCTTGAGCATCACAACCAACTCATGAAGCATAGCAGTGTTGCAAATTAGAGTGTTAATGAAGCAGACATTAAATAATGCTAACTCTATGTAATCTACTAACGAAATGTACATTTCAGATAGCTCACATGTAATGGACACGAATGGGCAAAATGTCACGCCAAAGAGCCAGATTTACCTGGTAGCAGGTTTGGGGCAAAAAAATGAGCCCCCTGTGTTCCCTAACTTAATTTGATTAAATACACATTGTCAATTTTCTTCTTTTTTTTTTTCATTAAAAAATTTCCATTTCGGTTAATATTAATCCATTAATCCAATTACTGCAAACTAATTGCTGTGCAGCGGGCCTGAAACCCCTGAGGGTCAGTTGCCAGTATAATGAAGGCGTTTTTGAAAATTTAACTGGTTTGGGTTGGCAGATATGGATATGATTCTGGTCAAAGAATCAGGGCGGGAGAGAAGATCCACAGGCCGGGGGATTTATTTTAGGTCACCCCATGGCAGGATCTATAGTTTTTACGCCTGAATGTGTGGGTGATCGACAAAAAAGAGAAGATGATAATATGATAAGCAACAGACAATTTGACATGTCACAGTAGGGAAAGCATAGGTGTAAATAATAAAATGAATGATAGCTGAATTACATTTAGCTGCTTCAGTTTCAGGGTCCTGGTATTGTTCATATTGGCTTGCTGTCCCACTTTCCTTCATAGCTTGCTGGGACACTTGAATAGAACAAAGCCATCATTAATGCTATGTCCTTTTCTTAGTATGACATCCGATAATGTCTGTGACAAAGGGCCAATTTAGTCTATTATAACAGACATGATTGTATGTTCTCAAATGATATTTAAAAGCAAAAACCCACCCATCATAACCAAAAAGTTGCAACTCTTTATATATTATTTTATATATTACTTAGTTTTTATTTTAATCACATATCTTTGTTGTTTGCACAAACAGTTTAAAAAAAAAAAAAAGACTGTACATTGCACAATAGTCCTACCTACACACAAAAGCACCAGCTCAACCACCCACACGCATATTGTATGTAGACACAGCAGTACACATTAATCACCTGACCACACACTCGGTGTACAACAATTCACAACCAAGAAAGACATTTTACAGATATTGTGTCCAGTTTTCAGATATTTCGAGTTGAACTGTCCTTCCTTGTCCCTTCTTGCAGCATATTCTTATGTAATATGCATGTATGGCATTTTGTTTTCACACACAATTCCAGCAGACGTCCGCTACTCTGAAGCTTACAACAGGTCCAGCAGCACACACACAACACACACACACACACACACACACACACACACACACACAAATTCATGTCCTGAAGAGTGAGAGAAAAATAGAAATGGATCTCTGTATATCCAGTGAGAGCAGGAAGAAAAACAAAGCTTCACCACACTGTGAAGACACATAGACATGAGACACAATAGACATACAACGTGTGTGTTTATTGGCCTTGACACACAGCCACACGCGCACACACCTTTTGTTTCCCAAAGTCTTGCTAACCAAGGGCCTGACAGCTTGAGAGCTTTCCTCACCGTAAACACTCCATTTGAACGGTTCATCATTGGGTGACAATGGAGCAAAAATCTCCACCTTTCTTCCTCTCCTTTTGTCCGTCTTTTCTCTGTCTCGCTCTCTCTCTCTCTGCTCCGACGGCTGTAATCACTTCAATTTATTTTCTACAGCAGTTTTGTCCTTCTGAGCCGGACCGCTTCATTGTTCATTGATATAAAGGCTTTAAATTAAGAGGCAGCGTGGAGAATAGATCTGTGTCTGCATGTCGCTGTGTTGGTCACATACAAGGTCCCAAAAAACTACTGACCGGATTTTAAATGAATGTTAATGTCATATTGTACCTCACTGTGAGGACTGGTTTTAATAACACACAAAGACCTTTTTCAAACCCACAGAAACAGATTGCGTGTGTACCCATGGCGTGTGGGCGTGTGTTGTTAGAGAGAAGTGAGCTTGCCAGAACTGTGCAGCCCGCTCCTCAATCTCTGCTTGAGCATAACAAACCCAAATCTCCAATTGAACTTTTGGCGGCCAAGTTGCACAATTCTGAAAGCATCACCGCTTCATGCAATGATTGGCCAGATGTGCAGAGGAGCAATAATGATCGCTCTTTGTGAGTACAACTAAGTGCGCCGTGAATGCTATCAAGGAAAGACTGCTTTGAAAATGTGCTCCCTTATCTCCAGTCCTGCAGTTTGTTGAGACAACATACACCCACAACAGATTCAGGTAGTGGAGGATATGTGATTCAGCCAGGAGGAGGCTGGAGCCCCTTTCGTACATGCACTGCAACCCTTAAGTCACCTGGACATTACACCGGCAAAGCTGTATGTCGTCAAACAGGCTTTACCCTGCCAGCTCTCCAGTTCAAAGCCCATGGACAGAATATTACTATTACTCCACGCCTCACATCTAAACCAAACATATTTCCAGCAGGTGTGAATGCGTCTAACATGGACAATCTGCTGTATGCAACATGTGTGAAAGGTCACCTGATTCACCGCACATTGTCCGGAGTTCATATGTGAAAACGGCTTATGACTCCTTCAAATGTGGCTGTTGAGATTTTTGTCTTCAGACTTCAGGCCGTATGAGCCAGTTAGATCACGTGAACATATCTTTTTCTCTCTCTTTTGGCCCTCCGTCGGGACTAAGAAGGTGTTTTTTTGTCCAGAGTGTTTAAATCTGAAAACAGCAGCTTGCCTTTTGGTGATCGCTCCTCAATCAGCATTTAGGAATGACAACGTGTGGAAACAAGTTGCCGACATTGTTGTTTTCACAATGCTATGTCAGAAAACAACAATTAGCCTACTAACTATAGTAGTGTATGCACATTATGTTCTCAATGCAATGCAAACAGAACTAAAAGTCAAACCAACATAGGACAATAGGACAGTTTATATGTCAACCAGGTCATAATAGAGCCTTGTAAGCTAACAACTGCAAAACATAGACCTTTCTTACAAGCGTGTTAGCTCAGTTTAGCTTATAACAGCAGCAAATGGAAAGTTCTGTGCACGTATACGCATGGCGAGCACAAACACTTCAGACAGTGAAAGAAACAATGAAAAACAATTAAAAAATAGCATGCTGATGTTAGCGTTTAGCGCTCAAGCTAAGGAGGCTACAGCCTCACAGAGCAGCTTACATGGCTACAGACTTTGATAAACTACTACTAATTCCCTGTTATTATTATTCTCTATTTACCTATTATTTTCTGTTCACTGACTAATTGATACTGTTAGTAATTTGACTTATTGTTGAATTTCCACCGCACAGATGCTAGCGGGATGCTCGCTGCTAACTGACAACTTCAGATGATAGTGCTACATTAGCTTGATACAGTTTCGAGACATACAAGTACAAATGACTAAATTATTTGCATGCACAAGTTGATCGTTTATTGACACGTGATACCCGCTAGGCTCTGTACACGTACATGCGGTGGAGATGTACAAATGGTGAAAAAACAACCTTTAGTTTAGTTTATACATGAACAAATAACCACATTTTTTTTCTTTTGAAATCTGCCCCCAATCAGGTTTTCCTTAACCCCTTAACCTTGTTAAGAAAGCCAAGTTTCTCGTTTACATGGCATTTCAGAAATGAGGTTACCGCCCTAGAGCTGAGAATAATCAGATTTCCTAAGTGCTTGTAAATGCAGCAAGTGTGTGACAGAGCCAGATCAGAGCAGGACATTTTGTCAGCCTGACACCGAGGTGATGATTAAGACTGAGGTGTCAACAGTGTGTGTGTGTGTGTGTGTGTGTGTGTGTGGTTTGTAAAAGTGTGTGTCAAAGGGATGGGGAGGTGTGCAATCACCTAACCTATGGCGAACTCATGAGCGTGCCGTTTGTGCCTGACAACACTTCCTCTCCAGATTGCACGCTGACACACACACACACACACACATTCAGCTGATGAGATGTTTTCTGAAGGGCTCATCCTCAGCAGAGGTGGCACAAGCCTTTTAGCAGCTACTTATGACCCTCCATCCCCTACAATACACACTCACACATAGGCTCCAGGCAACGGACTCTCCTCCTTCCCTCTTTATTCAAAGCTCGATTTCTTTTCATCAAGTCTGTCTCTTCCCCTTTTCTCATCTCCACCTTTCTACTCTGCTGGATACTCTTGTTTGTGTCAAATCCAATCTCTCTTTCCCTCCCCAGCCTATATAACTCTCTCTCTACTCGTCCTTGCATCTTTGTCTTCTTCCTATTATCCTCTCCCCTGCCTCTTGTTCTATCTCTTTCACCTCTTCTGTGCGTCCTTTTCTCAATATCCTTCGTCTTCTTAAGTCTTCCCCTCGCTCCTCCTCTGTCCCCTATTCTCTGCTCTCCTTACAGCGCTCTTCTCCTTCTTCTGCTCCTCTGCGACCTCTCACCCTCTATTTTCCCCTTTGCTTTCTCTCTCCCCTTTTCTCTTTTCGCAGCCCCTTTCTCCTTCACTCTGGGTGTCAGGGCTTTGTGGAGGCTCTCAGCCCCCAGTGGGACATCCAGCGGGAGAAAGAGCTGCAAAACAAACTCTGGGGAAGGGGAGGGCGGGGGGAGATAAAGGAAACGAATTTAAGGAAAGGAGGAAAGGAGGCAATGAAGGTGGTAAGAAAAGAAGGATGGAAGAGTCTGAGTCCCACGTGAAGTAGGACAAAATGCCCAGGTTGGCTCTTAACCAGTTCCTCCTAGATTTATATTTTATACATATTTGGATTTTTGCTTTTCTTCTTCTTTACAAGGAAATAACATTTTTAACTAAAAAATTCTGTTGACTACAGAGTGTCATTTATATTAGATGGTTCATGCTAGCTAAATCTCACCAATGTTGTGTTTATTTATTCTGATACACCAAGTCACCCACGAAATCTTAAAGATGTGGTTGCATGATTACATAACCAATGCCTTAAAATAAGGAAGGATGCTGCTGTAGCTTCACTTGATGCAACTTAACTCTCAGAGTGAATTGCTGGAATTATCCCATTGGTACATTGTTGCATTTTTAGAAGGAAAACAAGACTTGAGAAACAATTTTCTGATGTTTAATGCCCTGATGAATGTGGTGCTACGTCTTTTCACATTTCAAGATTTTTGATAAAGAGCCTTAGATTACTTAAAACATTGTATTACTCAAACGTCCATAACTATCATGTAAGGACTGTAATGGTACTGCAGACACCCTGTACAGAAAAATCACAATTTCAAGACCAGACAAGTGACATCACAAATAGAAGCGCTAAGATTACCGGAGAGGCCGTGTAATTACTTCAGTCAGAGGCACTGAAAGCCAGCGTCATCATAAATCAACTGACGAGACAATATTGTGGTGATAAAAAGGAAAAGTGAAACTAAAGGTATAAAAGCATCACATCGAACATGTATTTTTTTTTTTTTTTTTAAACATCCGTTTCCAACCCTGCACTCGGCTCTTTTCATTCCAACAAAATGGACTCTCATCAAATGACTATGTTATATTTGAAATTGCAGCCATTACTTCAAAGCTACAAAAATCAAACAGTCTGTCTTCTATCCTGTTTGTCTTTCTCCCGACCACAGACTCTCTTCTTTCTGCCCATTTCTCTCTCTGTATGGGCTCATTGGGCCCTGATTGGAGCATATGTGTGTGTGTTTCTGTGATGTCTCTAATGGTGTTAGTGGGTGATTTGAAGTGTGCGTATGTGTGTGTGTGTGTGTTAGGAGTTGATTTCACACCCAGCAGTCTTATGATCTCATCAACCACCATATCTACCAAATGGCTTGTGTGAGTTGAAGACATTGTTGTTCCCCTGGTTGTGTGTGAGTGTGCGCATAAATGTGTCCTCCCCTTTGTGTACGTGTTGTGATTATTTGTATGTGCACATGTGTGTGTGTGTTGCTCCTTGCTCTCTAATTTGCATGTTCAAACAAGATTAAGTGTATTGGGAGAATCAGCAATAAACAGTACTTTGACAGGAGACAAATACGGCAGATTAGCATTGCAGATCAGATAACGCATAGAAGGGAAGTGAGCTCTCAACCTGTTCATGTCTTTGTTGTGTGTGTGTGTATTTGTTTGTATGTAAACGTGTGACCAAAGTGAAGCTGGAAATCAAGGTGTTGGTAATTCAAAGGCACTGGTTGAGCTGATAAGCCTTTTACTCAAAAAGATGTAGCTTGGCTTCATGTATGGATATACACAAGTACCATGTGGAGACCAAAAGTACTGTGATCAGTCATTTTGAGCTGCTTGTGTTTTTACTATTATGTCTCTGATGATGATGATGATGATGTTGATGATGATTATAGCTAATAATGCTCAGTAATCCTTTGTCCAATAAAGAACACAAGATGAATTTCGAGCCATTTTCTTTGCAAACCTTTCTTTCTGACATTGCTCCTTTTTGTCCATCAGGTGAGTGTTTTTCTGTAAATATCTTGTCATGCCTGAATAAAGCTGTGAAAAACATTAATTCCATGACTTTAACACACAGACGAAGCCAGCAAATGTTACGTATTTAATGTTATGTATTTTAATGTCTAAAAGGGGCCTCGTGTGTAAAATTGGCGGCATGCCTATTTCTCATTTTCAGCAGTATTGTGAAATTTCAGTGGAGGTCAGTGGACTGCGCTCTGATGACAGACAAACACATATAAACAAAGAGTAATTAACCAATCAGAGCCGTGAAATTTGTGTTCTCTGTTTGGCCATCTGGTAAATGGAATCTGACAAGCAGAGAAAATGTGTGTATGGGCGCTTCTGTGTGTACTGTATACAAACTGATACATGAGTAGCTGCATCTGCTTGTACGAGAAGACATGATGTGTGTGTGTGTGTCTTGTCCACCTCAGGTATTTTCATCATCCTCATCATGATCCTACTTATTACACATTTTTTATTAACAGTCTGGCCTGTCCCCAGGTTTGTTACAAGATAGGAAAATGCATACAAGCAAAAAAAATAAAATAAAATAAAAGTTTGCTTCTTTTAAGCACAATATATATAATTATTATATTAATTATATATTAATTATATAATTCTATAAGAGAGACCTTTAACCTGGTCTTTGTATTCAGGGTTATGGTTAATAAATGTCCCTGACTGTCTTTGTCTGTAGCTGAATTTGAGGACAAGTATGTCCAGCTGGCTCCGCTTGGTTCGGGAGGCTTTGGCTCAGTGTATGCCGCTTCCGCAAAGAAGACCAGTTACCAGTAAGTCTTATAAAACACAAATATTATACCATTAACCACACATTAAGAAAGTGCCAACCCAATAAATTTCTGTCTTACAGGTGGCCATCAAGCACATTCCTAAAAAAAAAGTGAGATACGCACAAGTGGTGAGTGATTTGAACACTGTCGAAATTAGAAGTGTTACCTGAATGTTGAACATTTCTGTCACTGCTCTACTGTGGATGAGTAAAACATGTGCACAGACAACCTGTCAGTATGAATAACATTTGGCTTTCATTCAATTTGCTACTTTGCTATTTTTTTGGGAAGTAAGTCATCACAAGCAGCAGCCAGAGCAAAGTCAAACAATTTTAGCTGCTTAAACGCAGCTCACAAAATTCAACTTTAAACTCTGCATCTTTACCTGGCTACATTCTCTTCTTCACCTCAGGCACCACTTCCATCTTCATTGCCCTGAGCCATCACTTTACCCTCAGTCACCCTCTTCTCCCTGCTGCATGTACACTCCATCATCGCCACCCAGTGTCCTCCCATCCTTCCCCCACTCCCCTTCCCTTACACACTCTGAGACCTGTTGTCCCAGGAGTGTGTGTATGACAGTGTGTGTCTGGGATTTTTGGTGAAAGTGTGTGATCCATAGGTTCCAGATCAATGCATGCAGTGAAAGTACGCTGGGTGGGGCCACACGTTCTATGGCCCCCGGCTAAACAAGATACACACACACACACACGGCGTGGTAAATGTAGCACCAGATGGCTAGCGCTCAATCTGAGTGTGTATGCATTTATGGTTTTTTTCTTCTAATTGTCTACATTCCTGGATGCTGCAATGAGGGGACAGCTATTTGTCTTCTTTTAGAAATTAATGTGATTATTTAGATTTAGATTACAATTTGAGGTACTTGTACTTTACTTTAGTATTTTTGTTTTCTACTAATTTATACTTCTATTTCACTACATTTATAAAGCTTTGGTCATTAGTTACTTTGCATATTCAGATTAACTCCACATTAACTGTGATGAACACATTGATATATAAATAATTATAAGCCAATAATAATATAATATATACTGTTGTGAAATGGGATATTCTGCATAATAGGTAGTTTTAGTTTTGCAATTTTAAGTATGTTTTAATAAGTAACATGTCACACCATGGTGAAGTCAAGCTGGGTTTTTGTCTTGTCTTGTCACTTCCTGTTTTATTTTGAAATAACTCTCCTCTCGTTTCAGGTCACTTGCCCTTCCTCATGTGTCATCAGTCTGATTGTCTTCCCTGATTCCTGATTGTGTCCACCTGTTCCCCATTACCTGGTGTATTTATTGTCTGCGTCTCCCCTTGTCCTGTGCAGAAGTGTTTCGTCTCTAGCAGCGTTCACCAAAGCCTTATTACCTTAAATCCACAGCCATAGCTTTTTGATCTAGTGTTCTTTTGTTTCTTCCTCGTCAGAGTGATTCTTTGTTGTAATTTTCTAGCCTTAGCCATAGCATTATAGCTCTAGGGTTCTGCTTGTTTTCTTCCTCGTAAGAGTGTTTTTTGTTGTATACTTCTTAGTCTAGCCCCTTTTGTTTTCTAGTGATGAGCCTAGTGTTTTGCCAGCCTCGTAAGAGTGCCCTTAGTTAATGTTTTCATAGCCTTTGTTTTCTCCTCATTGTGAGTGATTTTTGTTTCTCTTAGTTTAGGCCTACGTTATAGTCTAACTCTTTCGGGAGTTATTCAAGTCCTGATTAAAAGCTACTCTCAGCCTTACTCTGCATCTGAGTCCTCATTTGAGTCCCGGCCTGACATAACATTTTCAATGCAAGACGTTATTTGTAAAAAAAAAAAAAAAGTATTTCTACTGAAATCATGTCTCGAAGCAGTCGCACATACATGTGATACGCTTGTACCGGTGAAGAGACTTTGTAACTTTGACTTTGTAAAACTATATTTTTTTTAAAAGCATAATGTGTGTTCTCTTTATTAGAATCAAATTAATTGAAATTGTCTTGAAGGGGAGAATGCCCCCGACTGGATTTTAGTTTTTTTGTTTCTTGTCACCTTATTCAAAGATCTAAAGTTTAAAGATCTGTCTAATTGAGGGGTTCATATCAAAGATGAGAATTAATTTAGTGAAAAATTAAGGTATTTGGAATGAATTATTTGCACGGTTTGCTCCCATTAATTTATATCTTAATTTGGAAACTAAGGCATTTTAAGATATAAGTGGTGGTGATGTGATTTACATCATGGCAACCCTCAAATCAAAATATGGAACTTCTGCTTTGTAGAACTTTATTGCCTAATATTCTTGATCACTGTGACTTCACAGTCATAGTGAATTCTGAATTCAGTAGAACCAGACACACCGACGAGTACACACTGTTCAGACATCTGCAGGCGCTTGTATCTTCGTACATTCGTTTCAAAATTTGACAACATTGTATATTCTACATTTAAACAAGAGTTGATGACTACGGCCTTTGGAAAAGATCGAGGTATGTGTAAAATTGTGGTAAAAAAGCCTTGCAATCCCTACTGATATGAGATAATCCAAATGATTTACCAGGTGTTGACTTGATATAAATTGATATTTGTATTTAGTAGGTGTATTAAACTTAATATAATGAGTCAAATATTATTTCAGTCAAGGGTTTATAATCCACTGCTGTTTAAAAAAACAATAATGCACATAGATGTGTTTTAAAACTTATTTTACAGAGGTGCGCAGTCCCTGCTTCTCACTGATCTAATCAAACTAAACAACTATATTAACACATTTTCTCATCAACTATCATCATTTCACCAACCAGTACAAGAAAAAAAACATTTTACAACACTAATCTTACATAAGAATGTCTAACCTAACATAGACAGTATTTTGTGGTTTTATTAAATATATGTTATTAGGAGGTCACAAAAGAAATAATTAAATTGTGAATTCATTGCAGTGGTCTGGAGCAGCCAAACAATTTAATACAATATCCCTCTCACTTTATACTGCTACAGTTTTTACATGTCAAACATATGTATATGTTTCATCTGTCTCATCATTCTATGTACACAACCATAATGAGTCACCATGCAGATCAAGCCTGTACAATGCAGGAAGTTGTTGACATGTTTTTTTCTCATTTGTAGAGAACAACATGGAGGATTCCAACACAAGCAAGAGAAAAAGAGAGGACAGTGATGTTGCAGGAACACCCAACAAAGAAATCAAGTGTTGCAACATCACTGGCTCCAGTAAACCCAACACCAAATCATCTGAACACAGCGCAAAATCAGTGGAGGTTTCTGCAGTGCAGAAGAGAAAAGCCAGTGATGATGGTGAAGCACCAAAGAATAAGATGAGGTGCAGCTCCAGCAACATCATCATCGCTGTGTCCAGCCCCACTGAACCAAGCGCTATTCGATCCAGCAAGAAAGAGCTAAAAGACGGGTTGGCTGAAGACATCAGCCATGACAACCCTTTACTGGAAGAGGAGAAAATCCTCGAGATGGCCTCTTCAGGAAAAACAAGCAGAGGTGGGCCGGTAGTGTGAAACATTAGTTTGTGTCCTGCTATTGCTGTAAAAGCTAATTGAAGGCACTCTGCCTGCACCTTCTACAAGAGATCACCTTTAACCTGGGCTTTGTATTCAGGGTTATGGTTAATAAATGTCCCTGTCTGTCTTTGTCTGTAGTAGAATTTGAGGACAAGTATGTACAGCTGGTTCTGCTTGGTTCGGGAGGTCATTTCACCAACCAGTACAAGAAAAAAAAAATATTACAACACTAATCTTACATAAGAATGTCTAACCTAACATAGACAGTATTTTGTGGTTTTATTTAATATATTTTATTAAGGTGGTCACAAAAGAAATAATTAAATTGTGAATTCATTGCAGTGGTCTGGAGCAGCCAAACAAATACAATATCCATCTCACTTTATACTGCTACAGTTTTTACATGTCAAACATATGTATATGTTTCATCTGTCTCATCATTCTATGTACACAACCATAATGAGTCACCATGCAGATCAAGCCTGTACAATGCAGGAAGTTGTTGACTTGTTTTTTTCTCATTAGTAGAGAACAACATGGAGGATTCCAACACAAATAAGAGAAAAAGAGAGGACAGTGATGTTGCAGGAACACCCAACAAAGAAATCAAGTGTTGCAACATCACTGGCTCCAGTAAACCCAACACCAAGTCCTCTGAACACAGCGCAAAATCAGTGGAGGTTTCTGCAGTGCAGAAGAGAAAAGCCAGTGATGATGGTGAAGCACCAAAGAAGAAGATGAGGTGCAGCTCCAGCAACATCGTCGCTGTGTCCAGCCCCACTGAACCAAGCGCTACTCGATCCAGCAAGAAAGAAGTAAAAGACGGGTTGGCTGAAGACATCAGCCATGACAACCCTTTACTGGAAGAGGAGAAAATCCTCGAGATGGCCTCTTCAGGAAAAACAAGCAGAGGTGGGCCGGTAGTGTGAAACATTAGTTTGTGTGCTGCTATTGCTGTGAAAGCTCAGTGAAGGCACTCTGCCTGCACCTTCTACAAGAGATCACCTTTAACCTGGGCTTTGTATTCAGGGTTATGGTTAATAAATATCCCTGTCTGTCTTTGTCTGTAGCTGAATTTGAGGACAAGTATGTCCAGCTGGCTCCGCTTGGTTCGGGAGGCTTTGGCTCAGTGTATGCCGGCTTCCGCAAAGAAGACCAGTTACCAGTAAGTCTTGTAAAACACAAATATTACATCATTAACGACACATTAAGAAAGTGCCAACCCAATAAATTTCTGTCTTACAGGTGGCCATCAAGCACATTCCTAAAAAAAAAGTGAGATACGCACAAGTGGTGAGTGATTTGAACACTGTTGAAATTAGAAGTGTTACCTGAATGTTGAACATTTCTGTCACTGCTCTACTGTGAATGAGTAAAACATGTGCACAGACAAGCTGTCAGTATGAATAACATTGTATTTTTAGTTGAACCTCATTGTCCACTCAACATGTATACATTTGTTTCTTTAAGATTGGCAATGGAAAGGTGTTTAGAGTCATTGTGGAGGTGGCCCTCATGCTCAAGGCTGCAGGTCTACCAGGATCAGTGGGACAATCTGCCGCGGTATCCCTCCTGGACTGGTACACTCTAAAAAATGAGCTCATCCTGGTTTTGGAAAGACCAGTCCGCTCCATAGACCTCAACACCTACGTTAGAGCCAAAGGAGGCTTCCTGTCAGAACATCAGGCCAAGGTACTGAAGCTATGTGGAGGATGTTTCTTTCTCAGTAGAGCGTTTCAGGTTGCAGTCTTGACCTGTAGAAGTTACATTTATCACTGGTGTGAGTTATACTGCAGTCACACCAGAAAGTGGAACAGTAAAGTCCACGTACACGTCCTTGTGAAATATCCAGTACTCGAGGGTTGTGATGTAGGGACTACTTGTGGAGCTACTTAGTAAATTACTGTAGCTGGCAAGCTAACACCTAATGTGACAGCCAGCCAGGAACAATAGCTCTTCATGCTAACTAGCTTGCCAATTATTTGTAATATTCATTAGCTCAATAATTCACACATTTTGTTCAAAGTATTTGTAGTATTAACTCGATTTTACAAAACATGGCTGTTTTGAAGGAGTAGTTGTTCTCCACAGAGGCTTTTCAGTTCTCGGTTCAGTTGTTTTGAGTGACAGCTGAGACATTTCAGCAGTGTTTAAAGTTTGAGCAACTCATCTAAAAATTGTCAAGAATCTGGAGAAAATAGTGCCTTACAGTTTCTCTCATCTACTGTGTGTCTGTGTCTCTCTCTGTTTCAGATGATCCTGAGGCAGATGGTGGATGCAGCCGTTGACATGCACGCCAAGGGTGTCTTTCACCGAGACATCAAGCTAAGAAACACCCTGTATCAGTGCCCCCTAACTGGTGCCCCACGAGTCCGGGTGATTGATTTTGGCTGTGGCATCTCGTCATCAGAGATGCCCTACACTTCCTTCTGTGGTATGATATGAACTAGATGTTTAAACACGTTTAAAGAAATCTTACCCGCATTCTCATTCTCATATTCTGTCTTTGTCTTCCTCCATTACTCTGTTGCTGTATGTTCTAGGCACCTATGCATACGCCCCTCCAGAATATTTTATTAATCGCAGATACTGTGCCCGTTCCACCACGGTTTGGCAGCTGGGCGCTCTCTTCTATTCATTGCTGCATAGAGTGCGTTTCTCAACCAGAGTTTTTATGCAGGGATACATTGCAATCAACAGTGCACTGTCCCAAGGTAAGACACATTTTTGTACCAAAGTTTTTCTCCACTCACACATTACTGTAGCTGCTTCCTTGAACCTTGATCTCCTGCTTTCTCTCTTACTTTTTTAGACACCAAGACTTTGTTGCACATGTGTCTGGCATGTGACCCAACGAGGCGTGCCACTCTGGAGGAGCTACAGAGCTGCCCTGCCCTCCAATAAGCCAGCCCTCCACCATTAATACTTGGGGGGAAGCTGGAAAAACAACAACAACAGAACAACAACAGAAATGGATGGATCCTATAGTGACTAAATAACGTTTTGCTTTGGAGGAGCTGAAATGAAGTGAAAGCAGCTTCTCTGAGGACCTTCGTGCTCATGTAACAGTCTATGGACATATGACATTGGGAAGCCCAGCAGCAAATGACAAGGACGTGAATAAGCAGCAGTGACTTTTACCCTGCAAACTTTTTATAACTTAATGGGAAACCACTGTGGGATGCATTACTGCCACAACCTAAGTACGTTGTTTTTAGCAAGCCGCGCTAGCAAAGCTAACTAGCCTGCTAGTCTTTTAGCCGGTCCGGTTTAGTTCAGTGATCTGAAATCCTACTAGTTAGTTAATTTTGTACTCTCGTTCTCTCTCTCTCATTTTCTCTCTCTCTCCTTATCCATCCATCCATCCATCCATCCATCCATCCATCCATCCATCCATCCATCCATCCATCCATCTATCTATCTATCTATCTATCTATCTATCTATCTATCTATCTATCTATCTATCTATCTATCTATCTATCTATCTATCTATCTATCTATCTATCTATCTATCTATCTATCTATCTATCTTTGTTCTGTACATGTGACATCATTGCACGTCTGTCCGTCCTGGGAGAGGGATCCCTCCTCTGTGGCTCTTCCTGAGGTTTCTTCCACCTTTTTCCCTGTTAAAAGGTTTTTTGGTGGGCAAGTTTTTCCTCACTCGAATCGAGGGTCTAAGGACAGAGGGTGTCACTCCCTGTACAGATTAGACAATTTTTTTTTTGTGATTTTGGGCTATATTTAATTAAAATTTGATTTGATTTGACTCAACTGACGTGTTGTCCTTGGTGTAAATTTTAGACAAGGCTGTGTTTGAGCTCTTTGTGTGTTTTTATGAGACACATTTCTAAAGTGTAAAAAGAGTAGAGTGTAGACCATGTGAGAAATCCAACTGAAAGACGGAGTTTCAGGAACATTTAGATGATGAACTGTTACTTAAATGTTAAAAGAGATACATTTCCTTTGCACATTTCCAAAAAAAGTCTTAGGAGTATATATGTTCTGAAAGAGTTTTTCTAAGCTTCATGAGAGGCCAAAAACAGTTTCTCCTACATAAAGCAAGACACACAGAAACAAGTAACCTCTACATTTAACTGCCTCGGATGTATAAAACACAAATTAATATCAATAGAGCTCCTGACCTAAATGTGTTCATATAATCAATGTTGAAGAAATGGTATACAAGATGATCTTTAATGTTCAGAGAGATTAATGAATGTACCGCAGTAGCACCTGTACGATACAGTTTTGTTGTTAAAAATCATATCTTACTTGGCAGGCGTACTGCTGAGGACCCAAGGAAGTCATGTCCTGTTTTAACATGCATGTAAATAGGTAATTAATCATGGGGGGAAAAAGTTAATTTGTGTAGCACTTTTTAAAAATGAATGGAATTCTTTTTTTTTGCTTTCTTGCCATGTACATGTTTCAGTCGGGAATCAAACCTGTGTCTCATTGGTGACAGATAGAAATTCTACCACTCACTTTACAATGATTGCTAACCTTTGGTGAATCATGTAATGTTCATGAACATGTATTGAGATTTAGCCTATTGATGTTGCATTCACCTCATAAATCATGACACACTGCTCTCCCCTGTATGAAAATACATAAGCTGCTGTATTAATATTGGAAATCCCTCCCTGTATTACTTGGTATCATATCAAAATCAAATTTTGTAATATAACCCCCTGCAAGGAAGTGAGGTGTGAAGATGCGTGGACACACGTTCAATATTAATAAACATTTAAAAATCCAAAATGGCGTCTCAGATCACAGCGGGTTGGGGCTTCTGGGCTCTGACTGGCTGGGCGGGACAAAGGAAAGCCCCACTCAATTAAACTGCCCGAGAGCAGAACAAGCACACACATGAGGCATTTTATACATGTGCTAAAATTTTGTGGCCTGTGCTACCTAACTATTAACCTCTGTAGTGTGGCAGCTTTTGTACTCTCTTGTTGCGTTGTGTATTAAACAGAAGAAGACCGGATTGGATGTTTGTTTTTTTTCAAAATTGCCAAATTTCCACATTTTGTTTGTTCCACAACGTTCAGATACTAAGAGACGTGAGGCGGCAGCCCACTGACTCTCACCTTGAGTTGGACAATGACTATGCAATAAGACAATATTGCTGTCTCGCTGTATGTCTGTATTAAAATATTCAACCACTTGTACTTTATGACACAAAACACCATACGTATCTGGATCCGTGAAGTATCTGTGTAAGGGGAAATAAATGTTAACTAAACGAAGCAACATGTAACAGTTTGAAGTAGTCGTGAGACCAACAGTCACTGAACTTTAACAACGTTAATGTTTATCTTTTTTGGGTAGCGACCAAAAAAAAAAAAAAAAAATCCTAAAATATCATTGGTTAAACAAAGCTTATGGCATAGGTGCTGGGTAGAAAAGACCGGTGAGCTCAAGGCAGCTTTGGATAAGCAGCACTCTTTTTTTACGAAGCTGGTGAAAAAAATCCGAAAAGCAACCAAAGCCTCATTTAGAGCTATACATTTTCTGTAAAGAAGAAAGTCTTTTTTTAAAAACGGAGAAGATTTCAAGGAATCAATGATGAAAGCTGCTAACACTGTTCTCAAAGATGAGAAAAACGGAACCGATCGAATCTCCACTCTCTCTGACGACTGTCAGCTCTGTCCGGAAACTTTCAGCCCTTTCAGCTGGATCAGGATCTGCATAAGTGCAGGTGGTTTAGTCCTGTCCTGAGTCCGGCTTGACAGATTTATGAACTCTAGGTGGCTTCCCACCCCAAATAAAAGAGGAAATAATCTTGTCCAGTGAAAAAAATATTTAGGTAGAAAAAGAGGAATTGACTGGAATAAATATACAAGTTTAGATAGATAGATAGATAGATAGATAGATAGATAGATAGATAGATAGATAGATAGATAGATAGATAGATAGATAGATACTTTATTAATCCCAAAAACTGGGAAATTGGGGTGTAGCAGCAGCATAACACAATACAACACAATGAAGTAAACAGAACAACCAACAATTAAGATAATAATTAATAATTCAATAAGAATAAGATAATTAAAAAAGAATAAGAATAAGAAATTTAAGATAATAATTAAATAAGAATAAGTAAAAATAAAATATAATATAATATAATATATATATGACCGGATTTTAGCTATTATTATACATGCTGATGGCCTGTGGCAGGAAAGATTTCCTGTATCTGTCCCTACGACAGCGGAGCTGGAGCAGTCTGTGGGAGAAAGTGCTCTGCTGTCTTTCCACTGTGTGATGGAGAGGGTGCTGATCATTGTCCATGATGGTAAACAGTTTATTCAGCGTCCTCCTCTCCACCACAGTACCAAACGTCTCCAGCCGGACACCAAGTACAGAGCCAGCCTTCTTGATGATTTTATCAAGTCTGTTGGTGTCGCTGGCTCTGATACTGCTACCCCAACACACAGCAGCAAAGAAGATGGCGCTGGCAACAACAGACTGGTAAAAGATCTCCAACATCTTGCTGCACACGTTGAAAGGATCTCAGTTTCCTCAGGAAATAGAGTCTGCTCATCCCCTTCTTGTACACAGCTTCTGTGTTAGATTTCCAGTCCAGTCTGTTGTTAATCACCACTCCCAGGTATTTGTAGTCCTCCACCTCCTCCTCCACATCCCCCCTGATCAGTACTGGATGTGAAGGCATCCTCTTTCTCCTGAAGTCGATCACCATCTGTCTGGTCTTGTTGACATTCAGCCTCAGGTGATTCTGTTCGGACCACTGTACAAAGTTGTCCACCAGCGTCTTGTACTCACCTCCTCTCCCTCCCCTATACACCCAACAACAGCTGAGTCATCAGAAAACCTCTGCAGATGACATGACTCAGAGTTGTATTGAAAGTCAGTGGTGTATAAGGTGAAGAGGAAGGGAGAAAGCACAGTCCCCTGTGGAGCTCCTGTATCACTAACCACCACATCAGACAGGACACTGCCCAGACGGACAAACTGTGGCCTGCCTGTCAAGTAGTCAGTAATCCAGGAGATCACTGTGTCGTCAACACCCATCACCTGCAGCTTCTCACCCAGTAGCAGAGGTTGGATGGTGTTGAAAGCACTGGAGAAATCAAAGAAAGTGATCCTCACAGTGCCTTCTCCATGCATATGGGCTCGTTGCAACAGGTAGATGACAGCATCATCAACACCTAAATGGGGCTGGTAGGCAAACTGCAAAGGGTCCAGAAACGTCCTTACCCGCGGCTTCAGCTGGGCTAAGACCAGTCTCTCCAGGACCTTCATCACATGAGATGTGAGGGCGACTGGTCTGTAGTCTGCCAGGTCAGATGGCCTCGACTTTTTGGGGACTGGAACCAAGCAGGACGCCTTCCACAGCAGCGGGACTTTCTGCTGACTCAGGCTCAGGTTGTACAGATGTCCCAGTACAGGAGACAGCTGGTTGGCGCAGGTCTTCAGGATCCTGGGTGTGATGCCATCAGGGCCTGCAGCCTTTGGCTGGTGAAGTCTTTCCAGCTGCCTCTTAACCTGGCCTGCCTGGTCACCGTTGGGCAGGGGTTGCTGCAGATGTCTTCAGTAGAGGAGGTGGGAGATGAGGAGGAGGAGGAGAAGGAGGAGCAGGAGCAGGTGGAGAGGTGCTGTACAGGAGAAGGCCGGGTGGGTTGAGCCATATGGAACAGTGTAGGTGTGTGGAGGGGTGGGGATCAGCCTTTGTCTGAGTTCATGCTGCACTCTTCTCTGCTCCTCTTTATCTCCAGACCTGAAAGCCCTCTTCTTCTTGTTCAGAAGTGCTTTCAGGTCGCTGGTAATCCAGGGCTTGTTGTTGGGGAAGCAGCGCACAGTACGGGCTGGTATGGTGGTGTCCTCACAGAATTTGATGTAGTCAGTGATGCATACAGTCAAATTGTCTATGTCCTCCCCATGTGGCTCACAGAGTACAACCCAGTCCGTTGACTCAAAGCAGTCCTGCAGTGCCTCAGCAGACTCCTGTGTCCACCCCCTCACTGTCCTGGTGAGCACAGGCTGCTTTCTCACAATAGGAACATACTTCGGAGACATCATGACCAGGTTGTGGTCTGATCTGCCGAGGGGGGGGGAGGGCTGTGACGTCATATGCATCCATTGCATTAGCATACAGGAGATCCAGCGTTTTATTGTCTCTGGTGGGGCAGTCAACATATTGGTGGAAGTTAGTGTTGAATGAGACATGATTAAAATCTCCTGTAATAACCATGAATGCATCCGGGTGTTCAGTCTGTAGTTTGGCAGCGGCAGAGCTGATGACGTCACAGGCTACCACTGCATCAGCTGACGGAGGGATGTAAACAACGATCACGATGATGGACGTGAACTCTCTCGGTAAATAATACGGGCGCATTCCCACAGCTAACAGTTCAATGTCCGGGGTACAGAGACGTTCCTTCAGGTTGACATGACAATCCCACCACCCTTCTTCTTCCGGCTTGAGGAACAGTCTCTGTCTCCACGTACCAAGCTGTAACCAGGCAACCCGACGCTGTTATCATGGATGTGCGAGTGCAGCCAAGTTTCACTAAAACAAAAAATGCTACACTCGCGGTACTCCCTCTGGGTCTTCACCAGTGCTGCCAGTTCATCCATCTTATTCCCAAGAGACCTCACGTTTCCCATTATGATCGCTGGTACCGCTGGTTTATGTTTTCTTCTTTTCTCCCTCCGTTTGGTACCAGACCTGCAACCCCGGCGTCTCCTCCGTAACTCCTGCGGGATCACAGGTCTGTCTCCGGGCAGCACCACGGGATTACTCAGCGCCATCAGCTGTTCACGCGTGTAAGCGATAATTGATCCGGTCATTTGCAAAAACAAGAAAAATACTAAAATAAACTAAAATAAACAAAAAATACAAAGAAACTACGGAGCTGCTGCAACAGGCTGCCACCTGGAGCGACGCCAAAATGATGTGTCTTGCCAAAAAGCTCCAGTTCTGTGTTCTTGGCCCAGGCTCCTGAGGATGGCGGCAATAAAAGTCATCTATGAGTCCAGGGTCTGCAATGAAGCTGGAGGGAATCCACAAGCGCTCCTCCGGACCATAGCCCTCCCAGTCAACCAGGAATTGACGTCCTCTGCCTCTTTTCCGGACTGCCAGTAATTGTTTAACTGTGTAAACTGGACCACCGTCAATCATTCGGGGGTTGGGGGCTTGGCAGGAGGGACCATGGGGCTGTCCTTTACGGGTTTAAGTCTCCCCACGTGGAAAGTGGGATGGACCCTGAGGGATCTGGGGAGACGAAGACGAACAGCATCAGGGTTAATAACCTTTACAATGGGAAAAGGACCAACAAACCTGGGCGCCAGCTTTCTGGCTTCCACATGAAGGGGCAGATCCCTGGTGGATAGCCAGACTTTCTGGCCCAGCTTGTAGGTTGGTGCCGGGCAACGTCTCTGGTCAGCAGCCCTCTTCTATACTACAAAGGACCCGCCGGCAACGACGAACCAGAGCATGCGCCGAAGGCACCACTACCTCATTTTCTGTCTCAGGAAACAGCGGGGGCTGGTATCCATAGGCGCCTTGAAAAGGTGTCAGACCAGTGGCTGCGGTGGGAAGGGAGTTGTGGGCATACTCGACCCAGGTCAGGTGCTTACTCCAGGTGGATGGGTTCTGGGAGATGAGGCAGTGGAGGCAAGTCTCAAGCTCCTGGTTAAGACGTTCAGTCTGTCCATTGGACTCGGGGTGGTAACCTGAAGTGAGACTAACAGTGGCCCCTATCAGCGCACAGAACTCTGACCAGAAACGTGATATGAACTGACGGCCCCGGTCCGACACTATGTCCCTAGGGAGGCCATGGAGGCGAAACACATGATTAATCATTATCTCAGCCGTCTCCTTGGCTGACGGCAACTTAGGCAAGGCAACGAAGCGCACCATGTTGGAGAAACGATCCACCACTGTCAATACAGTGGTGTTACCTTCGGACAAAGGAAGTCCTGAAACAAAGTCCAGCGAAATGTCTGACCAGGGCCGACTGGGGACTGGGAGGGGATGGAGCAATCCCATCTGAGGTCTCGATGACGTTTTGTTCTGGGCACAGACCCGACAGGCCTCAGTTTTTCTTTCTTTAACAGAAGGGTACCAACAATTTTGTCCATGTCTGTAGGACCCAGATGTGGCACTGATGGACATGAACATGGTTAAATTACCTTGCCCCCCATCTTAAATTAAAACCTGCTCAAAACTGCTAAGTTCATTCTGAGAAGTGTAACACAGACATATACACATGAATCTTCTGCAGTAGTGCAAAAAAGCGATCAGCCTCTGCGACCATCACAGTATCAATGAATACCAAATTCAGGCAATGTGTGTTACAGGGTACATAAACTCCATGTTTTGCCTTAATCTTTATTCTGGCTGCCACTCCAGAGTGTTTACCACTCGTTACCGATACTCCTTCATACCCTTGTCCAACAAGATTTGTTCTGTACTCAAATCCATATATTTCCAAACAGTTGGTGATTTTGTCCTTGATTGTCCTCCCGCATCTAATTGTGTGGCTTGTTGAAAGTAGAGAAACCTTTTGTGTACTGCCCCATTATAGTCGTACCTAAGTACCAGCGAGAGCTGCTCCTTCTTTTTCCGGTCTTTGGTTTCATCAGCAATCACGGAGAACAGCTCACTCCTGAATTTCCTTCACTTCCTATGTACTGCAGTTTGAACGCTCTCTCACCTGACAATGTTCTTTGGGAAAAGGTTTACTGTCAGTGATGTTTTGGAGCAGCTGTATGAGAGTGAAAGTGACATAGAGGAGAATGTGTCTGAGACAGAAGATTGTGTTGAGGACCCTGATTCTGAAAGATTCTGATGAAAATGTCTGATGAAAATGCCATCACTCACAAAAATGTCAAGGACGTGAAAGACACTATACGTCTTGCTAATGTCTTTTCATGAACAGTCAAATGCATAGGTTTTAGTGAAATAACATTACATTGTCTTGGGGGAGGACATCCAAACCCCCCAATCAAACGACAATCAAATGAACTGGCTTTGCAGTTCATGTCAACTATAGCAGGTAGCAGGTAAGATACCAGCTAAGCTAAACTATTGCTAGTAAATAAAGTTGTGTATTTAGCAATCCAAAGTGAGTAACACTATAGCAAACTATTACGACTTATTAACACCCAACAAAAAAGTCATATGCTTAATATAGTCATGGTTATGCACACGTTAGTTACCCATAATGCTAACTTAGCTAATACCACTTATTGGCTATTAGCTTCTCAACCAAATACTTAATAATGATAGCGTTAGCTATGTTAGCTAACTGGATAATGTTAGGAGAAGTTAAAGGTAAGTGTTGTGGTATGTTTTAGTCTGCAGGTAGACTAGTAGTCTTCATCGATACGTACTGGTAAGTTTTGGTTTTTTTTTGTTTTTAATGTAATTTTTCACTCCAAAACAAAAATGGAGCAGCACCAGAATGAGATTGATGTTTTCAGATCAATGCAATCATGATTTATTTTTTATTAAGCTTCTGTTGTTGTGTTTGTGTCTCTGTGTGTGTGTGTTCATTATTCTTATCGCCTATTTATTTCTAATAAATACTTGATAGAAATGACTGGTTCATTATTTATGATTTTAACTGTCTAATATTGTTCATATTAATCACATTAAGGGTGTATGTGAGAATATTATTAAAAAATTTGTCTTCCTTTAGGAATCACATTAATTGGCTAAAATATTTTTGGATACAAGTGATGGAAAGAAACAAAGTACTCAATTCAATTCAATTCAATTCAATTGTTTTATTGGCAAAGACCATAAAAAACACCCATTAATTTATATCTTAATTTGGAAACTAAGGCATTTTAAGATATAAGTGGTGGTGATCATGTGATTTACATCATGGAAACCCTCAAATCAAAATATGGAACTTCTGCTTTGTAGAACTTTGTTGCCTAATATTCTTGATCACTGTGACTTCACAGCCATAGTGAATTCTGAATTCAGTAGAACCAGACACACCGACGAGTACACACTGTTCAGACATCTGCAGGCGCTTGTATCTTCGTACATTCGTTTCAAAATTTGACAACATCGTATATTCTACATTTAAACAAGAGTTGATGACTACGGCCTTTGGAAAAGACCGAGGTATGTGTAAAATTGTGGTAAAAAAAACTTGCAATCCCTACTGATATGAGATAATCCAAGTGATTTACCAGGTGTTGACTTGATATAAATTGATATTTGTATTTAGTAGGTGTATTAAACTTAATATAATGATATGAGTCAAATATTATTTCAGTCAAGGGTTTATAATCCACTGCTGTTTAGAAAACAATAATGCACATAGATGTGTTTTAAAACTTATTTTACAGAGGTGCGCAGTCCCTGCTTCTCACTGGTCTAATCAAACTAAACAACTATATTAACACATTTTCTCATCAACTATCATCATTTCACCAACCAGTACAAGAAAAAAAACATTTTACAACTCTAATCTTACATAAGAATGTCTAACCTAACATAGTATTTTGTGGTTTTATTAAATATATTTTATTAGGTGGTCACAAAAGAAATAATTAAATTGTAAATTCATTGCAGTGGTCTGGAGCAGCCAAACAATTTAATACAATTTCCATCTCACTTTATACTGCTACAGTTTTTACATGTCAATCATATGTATATGTTTCATCTGTCTCATCATTCTATGTACACATCCATAATGAGTCACCATGCAGATCAAGCCTGTACAATGCAGGAAGTTGTTGACATGTTTTTTTCTCATTATTAGAGAACAACATGGAGGATTCCAACACAAGGAAGAGAAAAAGAGAGGACAGTGATGTTGCAGGAACACCCAACAAAGAAATCAAGTGTTGCAACATCACTGGCTCCAATAAACCCAACACCAAGTCCTCTGAACACAGCGCAAAATCAGTGGAGGTTTCTGCAGTGCAGAAGAGAAAAGCCAGTGATGATGGTGAAGCACCAAAGAATAAGATGAGGTGCAGCTCCAGCAACAACATCGTCGCTGTGTCAAGCCCCACTGAACCAAGCGCTACTCGATCCAGCAAGAAAGAGCTAAAAGACGGGTTGGCTGAAGACATCAGCCATGACAACCCTTTACTGGAAGAGGAGAAAATCCTCGAGATGGCCTCTTCAGGAAAAACAAGCAGAGGTGGGCCGGTAGTGTGAAACATTAGTTTGTGTCCTGCTATTGCTGTGAAAGCTCATTGAAGGCACTCTGCCTGCACCTTCTACAAGAGATCACCTTTAACCTGGGCTTTGTATTCAGGGTTATGGTTAATAAATGTCCCCGTCTGTCTTTGTCTGTAGCTGAATTTGAGGACAAGTATGTCCAGCTGGCTCCGCTTGGTTCGGGAGGCTTTGGCTCAGTGTATTCCGGCTTCCGCAAAGAAGACCAGTTACCAGTAAGTCTTGTAAAACACAAATATTATATCATTAACAACACATTAAGAAAGTGCCAACCCAATAAATTTCTGTCTTACAGGTGGCCATCAAGCACATTCCTAAAAAAAAAGTGAGATACGCACAAGTGGTGAGTGATTTGAACACTGTTGAAATTAGAAGTGTTACCTGAATGTTGAACATTTCTGTCACTGCTCTACTGTGAATGAATAAAACATGTGCACAGACAAGCTGTCAGTATGAATAACATTTTATTTTTAATTGAACCTCATTGTCCACTCAACATGTATACATTTGTTTCTTTAAGATTGGCAATGGAAAGGTGTTTAGAGTCATTGTGGAGGTGGCCCTCATGCTCAAGACTGCAGGTCTACCAGGATCAGTGGGACAATCTGCTGCGGTATCCCTCCTGGACTGGTACACTCTAAAACATGAGCTCATCCTGGTTTTGGAAAGACCAGTCCGCTCCATAGACCTCAACACCTACGTTAGAGCCAAAGGAGGCTTCCTGTCAGAACATCAGGCCAAGGTACTGAAGCTATGTGGAGGATGTTTCTTTCTCAGTAGAGCGTTTCAGGTTGCAGTCTTGACCTGTAGAAGTTACATTTATCACTGGTGTGAGTTATACTGCAGTCACACCAGAAAGTGGAACAGTAAAGTCCACGTACACGTCCTTGTGAAATATCCAGTACTCGAGGGTTGTGATGTAGGGACTACTTGTGGAGCTACTTGGTAAATTACTGTAGCTGGCAAGCTAACACCTAATGTGACAGCCAGCCAGGAACAATAGCTCTTCATGCTAACTAGCTTGCCAATTATTTGTAATATTCATTAGCTCAATAATTCACACATTTTGTTCAAAGTATTTGTAGTATTAACTCGATTTTACAAAACATGGCTGTTTTGAAGGAGTAGTTGTTCTCCACAGAGGCTTTTCAGTTCTCGGTTCAGTTGTTTTGAGTGACAGCTGAGACATTTCAGCAGTGTTTAAAGTTTGAGCAACTCATCTAAAAATTGTCAAGAATCTGGAGAAAATAGTGCCTTACAGTTTCTCTCATCTACTGTGTGTCTGTGTCTCTCTCTGTTTCAGATGATCCTGAGGCAGATGGTGGATGCAGCTGTTGACATGCACGCCAAGGGTGTCTTTCACCGAGACATCAAGCTAAGAAACACCCTGTATCAGTGCCCCCTAACTGGTGCCCCACGAGTCCGGGTGATTGATTTTGGCTGTGGCATCTCGTCATCAGAGATGCCCTACACTTCCTTCTGTGGTATGATATGAACTAGATGTTTAAACACGTTTAAAGAAATCTTACCCGCATTCTCATTCTCATATTCTGTCTTTGTCTTCCTCCATTACTCTGTTGCTGTATGTTCTAGGCACCTATGCATACGCCCCTCCAGAATATTTTATTAATCACAGATACTTTGCCCGTTCCACCACGGTTTGGCAGCTGGGCGCTCTCTTCTATTCATTGCTGCATAGAGTGCGTTTCTCAACCAGAGTTTTTATGCAGGGATACATTGCAATCAACAGTGCACTGTCCCAAGGTAAGACACATTTTTGTACCAAAGTTTTTCTCCACTCACACATTACTGTAGCTGCTTCCTTTAACCTTGATCTCCTGCTTTCTCTCTTACTTTTTTAGACACCAAGACTTTGTTGCACATGTGTCTGGCATGTGACCCAACGAGGCGTGCCACTCTGGAGGAGCTACAGAGCTGCCCTGCCCTCCAATAAGCCAGCCCTCCACCATTAATACTTGGGGGGAAGCTGGAAAAACAACAACAACAGAAATGGATGGATCCTATAGTGACTAAAAGTAGATTGGGAGCCAGAGCTTTCAGCTATCAAGCTCCTCTTCTGTGGATTAAACTACCACTCTGTGTTCGGGGAGGCAGACACGGTCAACACCTTTAGGAGTAGACTTAAGACTTTCCTCTTTGATAAAGCTTATAATTAGGGCTGGCTCAGGTCATCCCTTAGTTATGCTGCCATAGGACTAGACTGCTGGGGGACTCACAAACTCTCTCGTTCTCTCTCTCTCATTTTCTCTCTCTCCTTATCCATCCATCCATCCATCCATCCATCCATCCATCCATCCATCCATCCATCCATCCATCCATCCATCCATCCATCCATCTATCTATCTATCTATCTATCTATCTTTGTTCTGTACATGTGACATCATTGCACGTCTGTCCGTCCTGGGAGAGGGATCCCTCCTCTGTGGCTCTTCCTGAGGTTTCTTCCACCTTTTTCCCTGTTAAAAGGTTTTTTGGTGGGCAAGTTTTTCCTCACTCGAATCGAGGGTCTAAGGACAGAGGGTGTCACTCCCTGTACAGATTGTAAAGCCCTCTGAGACAAATGTATTTTGTGATTTTGGGCTATATAAATAAAATTTGATTTGATTTGACTCAACTGAGGTGTTGGCCTTGGTGTAAATTTTAGACAAGGCTGTGTTTGAGCTGGAGATTTTTAAATCTGACCTATTAATCACGGGGCTTTACAGTAACTTAAATTATAGGATGAACTCAGTACATTGGAGCCATTTGTTTTGTAAATGTAGTATGTGGTATGTTTTGTAAGGATGGTATGACTGACATAATAAAAATGAAAAGTAATAGTAACACTCTGAGATCTTAACCCCTCCCAAGAACCCCTCCTGCACTGCCCAAACAAGCACACATAAACAACCCAAACAGTAATAAACTCTGGTTATGTAGAACGTTAGAGCCACATCATGAGGAGCAACATGATACACATACTGAAACATAATTTAGGCTAGCTAACACTGAAATTAAATAGACTGAGCTCGGCCTTCAGTAAATCAAACACACCAGCCACTTTAACGGTACATGGTTAGAAAATGTCTTGTAAGGCCAGCTTCGTGTCATTCAAAACTAAAACTGTCACATTATTTGTCCATCAAAAAAAACAAAAACAAACACTCAGTATTCTCAATTCACCAATCTCAATCGAATCAACTTGGCCATATTTACCTGAGAAGGTGTAGAAGAAAAGAAAAGAAAAAAAGTTCAGTATATATCCATTTCAGGTCTCAGGTTGTGGGAAGGCACGTGGAGAAGTTTGCATTTTGTGGAGAAAGTCTTCTGCCTCCTTGACGGACTTGAAAACCAGACGCTCCACGTTGTGAGTGACCACCAGGTGGACTAGGTCCAGCAGCCCGTAGCGGATATCCATCGCTCGGAAACGGGCCTTAACTCCGTCAAATTGTCGGTGACTGGTCACTGGTTTCAGCTGACAGGTCCGGGAAGAAGCTGACTCGTTGATTTCCGTACCACACTTCCTTCTGCTTCCAGGCTGCTCTCAGTGTCTTTATAGTTCAGAAATTTCATGATGATCGGTCTAGATGCAGAGGACCAGCTTGAGTTCACTCGGCCTACCCTATGTGCTCGTCGATGACTAGGGTGGAAGTGAGATCGTCACCCATAACTTTGGGAAGCCAATTATACAAAAAGCTGCATATGTCTGAGCACTCGGTTTTTTCAGGGAGCCCAATTTGACTTTTTTTTGGACATCGGTCAGATCTTCCTCTGCCTGTGAGCTTCTCTCCTTCGTTTCACCAATTCTCCTCGAATGTGACAATATTTCTGCTTTAAATCCGTTGATTGCGTTCAGCGTCTCATTGGATTGTTTGGCGAAGTCTTCCTTCAGTGAGCGAATCGCATCCAGTATAACACTGTTGGACGTTAGCTTTGCCTTCGCCCTCATTAACATGCTGCTAACTGTAGCCTCAGTTTGTGCCTCTCGTACATCTTGTGGTAGCCTGATAAGAGACACAGAGAGGTGACGTTATGCTACTCAGAGAATCATGATTTTGCAATTAACCCAAAGGTTTGTACCTTTATTTGATATTGAGGGCTGACTGCAGTAATTATAACATGATAAACAGCCATGAATTTGACTCTATTTCCAGCCTGACAGCAGCTGCTCATGGCTGGTTAGCTCTGACCTTCAGCTCTACATCTATTCCAGGGCTGTAGGTTAACTTTTTTAGCGCATAGCACTGGTGCTACAGAGGTTAATCGTTTTGTAGCACAGGCTACAATATTTTAGCATGTGCATAAAATGTGTGTTACCATCCCTCAAGAAAACAACCACATGTAGTTCAGTTCTTCACTTTAGCAGATATGTTACTGGCAAAGGACATTAACGTTACATACAGGGCACACAAAATCAAAACCTCAACGTTAAGTAGTAGTAATAGTGTGTATGTATGTATGTATGTGTGTATGTATATATATTTTTCTTTTACTTTCCATGGTCAATTACTTATTCACATGCATATTAAAACACAGCGAGGTTTTAAATGAAAACATATTTTTATTATTATTTTATTATAGTGCAAACATTAAAAAAACATTTGGAATAAATAAAGTCGACACAATTATTTGGGTTTGTAAGGCTCTTTGTATACTCTAGACATGTGTCTCATAAAAACACACAAAGAGCTCAAACACAGCCTATGAGAAATAAAATGAACTTTTGACAAATGGTTGCAATGAAACAAAGAGTAAAAAATTGAAAGGGGTCTGAATACTTTCTGTACCCTCTGTATATCTATGTTCATATGTGGAAAATGTTATGTTTCCTTGTGCATTTGCTCTATCGGCGTATATTAAACAGGTGTTTGTTTGTGTGTGTGTGTTCACGCTATTATTCCAGATATTTGAATGAAACGAAGTGTGAAATAAGATCCTCTGTCTCTCTGGAGTGTATCTGTGGGAAATCCCTCCTCAACACATCACATGTTTACCATCTATCCCTCAAGTTCTATACTCTCCCACGTTGCTCATTACGCTAACATTTGATAGTGACAATGGGCACACCATATGATGGATATACTGCTCATGAACTGGCACAATGAGGAGACGGTGGGGATATTAAAGGCTGCATAAACCCAATTTTACTATAACAGTAATCTGCCAATAAAGACAAACGACAGGACATAGGGCAGCCCTGTACAAGCAAGGGCATGCAGTAGAACTTCCTGAAGAAGAAATAAGATTTCTGTTTACACACGTAAGATACTGGCATTAACTTTTTTCTGAAAATGTGGGTTACACTTTAATGGAAGTATCACGTGTTTCACTTTTTACGTATACAAAAAAAAGCATCTTCCCAACAGGACCGGTGAATAAGTGTTGAGTATCTTGAAATAGTCACTGTTGTGAATTATTGTCATTACAAAGACTTTACATGCTTTTATTGTGTCACAACTTCAGCCAGCCTTTAGTTTTTCATTCACCTGTCTTCTGTTTTTCCACACTAACTCTCATGTCATTTCAGACGCTGCCACTCCCCCCTGCTCTGCATTAACCGCTGAGTTCATTCACCTGGCTTGCCCCACCTCCACTCACCTGCTCCTCATCAGCTAATCAGCCCCACAGTATATGTACCAGTCCACTTCCCTCAGTTCTTTGCCAGATTGTCTAGTGTGTTTTTCCCTAGCTATCCAGCAACCTCGACTACCCAGATTCTGATCCTGCCTGCTTGTGTTTTGACCTGCCCTTTTGGACTTCGGACCTCCCTTTTCTGCCTGCTCCTACTAGATTTGTTTGCCACGCGGACTGCTTTCTGGTTTGACCTCTGCTAGTCATTAAACTCTGTTTCTCCACCTGAACTGTTTCCTGTGTCGTGCTATTGGGTTCTTGCCTGCCGTTTTGTAACTCCTGACATATTGTATATTGGCATTGGCTATAAATCTGAGCATGGAGCAGAGCTTTAACTTAATAAATAAATAAATAATATATATAGTGTTAATTAGAGTAATTGGGGACAAACGACACGCAGTTCAAATGAACGGTTAAAACAACGCTAACATCAATTTTAAAAACTCCACAACTCTGATTCATTCGTCTGTCTCCAGTCAGCCTGCTAGCTAACTGTCTCATATAAGGATTCAATGTTGAAACGAAAATATGATGTGTTTAATACACAAGATTACAGTTGTGATTACAGTTGTACAGATAACAAGTTTAAAAGTTTTTTTACTTTTTGATTTGTCATAAAACTGAAAGAAAGCACCAATAACAACTCTGGGGTAGATGATCAGAATGTGGCACAGACATGTAGCCACTTACACCCCAGATTGCAATTTCAAGCTTGTATGTTGTAATGTGCAATGGATTAAGCCTACATTTTTAATCCCCAACGTGGTCCCGAGGGCTGGTCCTCCAACCCAACAGTGGATCTCCATTAGTTGAAACCTCTAGAGGAACGTTATGGCCTCACCTTGCCCCAAGGTTCTGCTCCAGTTTTCATTTATTGGTAGAGACCAGACAAAGACACTTGTCAGCATTCACTTCCATCCAAGCACGTGCGCACTCACACACAAACACACACACAAACCACACACAAACACACACACACACACACACACACACAAAGCCTTACAAGTGGGTGGGAGGTAGTGCATGTTTTTTTTTTTTTTTTAAATGAAACAAAAAAGCTCTGCCTGGCTCTTCTTAATCTCAGCATATATATATATATTTTTTATTATATTTTATAACAATAATAATATCTATGGTGCTTCAGGGAAAATACTACCTGCCAAAAAACCCACGCCATGTTTCTGCTCAGGCAACTGCAACACACTCCTAATCAGAATTAGGATGCATGCTATTGAAAGCTGGAGGTGAGGGTTGCAAATTATTAATTTCCACTCTGATACACAATATCAAAAGTCAGCCTGCTGCTGATAGATTTATCAACATCAGACAAGAAATTTAAAATCCTAACATCCTGTAGATTCAGATATTTTTTTATTTATTTTCCATTTCTTTGTTTCCCTTTCTCCTGTTGAATCCCCCCCCCCCTCCTCCCCCTCTCCAGCTGTTAAACCAATTAAATGCTCACAGAAGGTAGACTGCCCACTCTCCTGTTGAGAAAAATACATGCAATAAAAGCCCTCTCTGTGCAGAGCCATTGTGCGACACCAATGCCGCCATCTTTAATTATGGCCTACGCCCCCACCCTTCTTATTGCTGAATAGAAGTGGGCTGTAGGTACAGACAGCCACTGGCGCTGGATCAGAATTTGGTGTTCTGTGTTGAGCAGGTGGGTGGTGCTGATCCTGGAGCAGCTCAGTGGTTCAGGTAGCCCCTCAGTGTGGCTCAATTAGCTGATCTCAGGTTGGAAACCTGGATATTAAGTGTTTTAAAGAAAGAGAAAAGGTTGAAAAAGGCTCAGAGAAGAAGGAAAAGAAAGTGTGTATATATATGTGATTTTGATATATATGTACTCTGCGTACAACAATAAGAATTATGAAAAGTTTCAGACTCATGTGCAATATTCTATAGCTAGTTATATTTTCTCTATCCAAAATTCACTTTAAATTTCAAATTGAACCCAAAAAAGGGTGGATTTTAAAGGACAGTGGATTGGATTGTGTGTGTGTGTGTGTGTGTGTTAATATGCGGGAGTGAAAGAGAGAGAAAGGACGTGAAGGTTTGAGGGAGAAGAAGGTTGTTAACTGTCAGCTTTATGGCCAAGTGGGAAAAAAGAGAGAGAGCAAGAAGGGCATCAGTAAAAGCTGGAGAGAGAAAACACTCAGAAAAAAAGAGATGTGGTGGTGGTGGTGGTGGTGTGATGGGGGAGTGATCTTACAGAGCGATAATATCAGAGGAAGAAAGGGAAATGGGGGCGTAGATAGGCCTGTGTCCCTAGTGCCCTGTGCCTTGAGGGGGGACCCAGGGCAGGTCTGGGGAATGTGAGGCATGGAGGGGAGACAAAGCCGACTACTGTCCCCCAGAGAGAGGCCTTGTTCTGGGCCAGAGTGGTACAAGAAGTCAGCCGCTCTGTGTATGAATGAATGGATGGATGGATGTCTGACTGGCTGTCTAGATGGATGGATGCCGGTTCCCGGCTGGCAGGCTGACTGGCCTGCTTGCCTACAGAGCAGGCATGTAAGGAAACTGGGGCAGGTCTGGGGAATGTGACGCATGATATGTGAACAAAGCCAGCTACTGTCCCCTGGAGAGAGGCCCTGTCCTGGGCTAAAGGGCATGAGGAGTCTGCCTCCCTGGATGGATGGATATATTTATTGATAGAGCTAGCTTGCTGGCTGATAAGAAAGCAGACACATAGTTTGGGTGAAAACCATTTACATACTGGGGTCTTCTTTTTTTAAAAACAGCAAATTAAAATGTGCCTAATCTCATTCTTAAATAAATGAAAATCTTGAATGAAACTTGCATGTGCACCGAAGGATGGATGTACTTAAATCAGATGTATCAGTGCGCCACTGGAACAGTGACCGCCATAAAACATAAAATATCACTGCGACATCCCTGCACCCAACTGTCCTCCATAAAATCAAGGGCAGGATCAATGCTGTTTTAGATTTTATCAGCTGCAGCTCATGTTAACGCAGAGAGTTAGTCAAACTACATGTGGCCAAATATGAACAGAAAGAAAAAGCATTCAACTCATTAAATATAATTTGGATACTGAATGTTTGTTTTGTGGTGTTTTTATTGTATTATTCTTTTTTTTAAAAACTCCTCCTCTTCTCTCTTAATAGGAATCCTTATTAAAGATTGGGACATCCCTCACTGATAGCAAAATTAAGCCTTAGGGGTCAAATTAGTTACGTGCGTGTTTACTCTATTAAACTCACAATGCCCTGTTAATTTCAGCCATGTTTTTTTACTAATTGGAGAAAACTGCTCAAATAGTGAAACAAGTGGTTCAAATTATCACAAGTTGCCCAATACCATTTCAACCTCCCAATCAGGTAAAAAAAAAAGTAGTTCCTCGAAAAGTACTAATGGGCATGTTTTACTCCTCATAGAACATCCTGGCTTAAACAGATACAGTTTTTTCTCTTTTACTGTTGTTATCTACTTTCATCTCAGCTTATGTCACAAATGTTGTTCTTACCAGCTCTGGATGAAGTCTAGCATCATTTCATCTTTGCCATCTATAAACCAACAACCATATATTCATTTTATTTCACTCTGCATACCTCTTTCCATTTCCCCTGTTGCATAATACCTTTTTTTTTTTTTTAATAATCAGAATTAATCACACAAATTCAGATGCCTTTTTCAAGCACAGCAGTATGGTAAAGAATAGTGTGCTGGCACCCCGGGTGGTGGGTGTTTCCAGAATAAAGGAGTGTACTGTCAAGATGACAGTAAGTGTGCTGGCACAACTGTGCTATTCAGGACTGCATTTGCTTCTGCAGCAATCAACCTTACATTGAGTTGTACATTCACTCCAGCTTTCAGTTCTGCATTCACTCCCACATTCAGTCCTACATACAGTATAGCTCTGCATTAATCATCAGTCTTTCAGTCCTGCAGTCAGTCACCAACTGTAACAGATGTGAGAAAAAAGACAAGGTGTTAGAGAAGTATTCGTTGTAAACATACATATTTCTGTGCATCAAATGTTCTTTAAGAAGATCGATGATTGATTAAACGACTGTAAAATAGCTTTAATCGGTCTGTCCAATCTCTAAAACGCTTATCTTGCAAGGTTGCATTGCAGGTTGTCAGTATCATTGGACTAAGACAGGTCAAGTCATTACATTATAAAAAGTAAATTTATAAGCAACAAAAAAGTGCTTAAACAGTCTCCAAAGAAAGATTATAAACACGCAAGAACAAGCAATACAGATATTTAAAAAAAACATGGTGGGACATAAGGAATTTGTTGCGTTTCAAAATCTAAAACATAAAAAAATTACCTTTGAGAGAGGACTTTTCACTGACATATTTCACCGGATGAGTAAAAAGTTTGACCTACTGGTGGGGCTGGAAGAAAAGTCATGGTATCAAATCAGCATGATTCATCCTCTGGGGACCATAAATGTCTGTGCATTTTTTTATGGCAATCCATCAAAAAGTTGTTGGGTTTTTAAAGTGGTGGACTGACATTGACCGATTTAAGAGCCATGCTGTATTAAAAACTGTATCCAAGGGTGATTACCAGGACTTTTCCCAATGGGCCGATACACAAATTGTGCTGACGATGTAGTGAAAAAATCGATGATCGGCCCAGTCGAGTGAGCTGACCAGCCTAGTGCACTTCTGGATGGGTGCCATCTCCATCCTATCTTAACACCCTGACACAGATGACCAGAATGGAATCTGGACCACAGCCCAGTAAGTGCAATGAAAACACCAGTTAGGTTCTGCTGCTGAAGTGGTAGACAGAAGACAACAGGGACAATATAGTGTAGGTTTTGTTAGGAGAACAACGTTATTTAGCTGACTTTTCTGATCTGGTTTCATCGTTGGCAGTTGCCCATTTTACCTTTCTCCTTTCTCGTCATGTTCTGCGGCTCTCTCGGGGAGAAACCTGTGGCGTTCCCAGATACATGCAATATTTCATTATTCTGGTGTGTTCTGGGAAGTCTCGTGGGACTCTTCCCAGTTGGACATGCCTTGGAACTCCTCAACAGGCTTCTTGTGACTTTACTCCTGTAGAAGCTCCTGTACTCCAAGACCTTATTCCCATTCCTTAAGGATAGGCATACCATAAATTCTGCTTTCAAATGTATCCTTCTTTGTGTGGACATTAACTAAGGAAGAAATAATCACTGATGCGCTGAACTTCCATGTTTGCTTTGTCTTAATACATTACACATAGCAAACTGTGTGATGGGAAAAGATGAGCAGTCTTTTTTAGAAGTGGACATACATTATGCACATTTAGAGTTTACGGGCATGAGAAAGAGTGCAGTAGAAAAGAAACTAAGACAAAGAGGCAGAGAAAATGATAGTGGGGGAGCAGCTTCTATAAAACAATGGAGCCATAGTGAGATAGCAGTTGCTGGTTCTTTGTCACAGACTATAGCTATAGGCAGACAATGCACACAATTAATACTAAGTTGAGCTGTGCACACATAACTCCCTAGTTTTCTTCTCCATCCACCAGGACCAACCACCTTTCACCAAGACAGGAGAACCTCAAGCAAATTGCCAGTGTTGCCATGGTTATTACAGGTAATTCCAGGTTATTAAGGCCTAACATGCCAATCACATTGTGGTACGTCACCCCTTCATTATCCAACCTAGAGTATTTTCTCTCCCTATTTTTTTTTTTATCATTGTTTCAATCCCAACTCATCCCATCTGAATCACTTACTTTTTGTCTGTCTGTATCCCTTTAGTTTTAGGGCGTTCTCCAAAGCACTGTTATTTGAGCAGATGTGATTGAAACTGGATCTTAAGGGAGATGGATGTACTTCAATGGTAGCAAATAGAACCCCCCCACTCACACACACACACACACACACACACACACACGAGAATCCCTTGGTCCATTTTACGAAGCCAATTTAGCTCGACTTGTTGTAGTCAGATGTGCCATCTGTAAAGTATTGTGCACTTATTGTACTAAAAGTGAATACAATGATGATATTTGGACGTGTAGTTAGCATGACTAGCCAATTAGTTAGCCTTGCTGTAAAAAGACATATGATCCTCTCCAGAAATACAACATTGGCCATTTGTCGAAACAACTCAAAACAAGCTTAGTTGTTGGTTGTGGCCAGCACAGAAAGTATTTCTTACAGGGGAAGTGGATACATTAAATAATCGCCACAAGACTTCCGGCAACAGAACAGATATAGTTTCCACATGTGCATAACAGGAAATCATCATACCTGCAGCAAGTGTCTGATTGAATAGTGATGGCTAACAATAGGTTTTATGTTGTCACTTGACATATACTGTTTTATGTACTTAACTCTGTGTGTTCTGTGATTTACTAGGCTGCAAGAGAAATTTTAAGGAATAGCAGTTTATAGTTCTATGAAATGGGATGTTAGAGCTCTGGAAAGTCACAGTAGCAATCATTTACATTAGATTAAGTAATCGTGTAAAATAATCTAGTGGGAATGTGCATTTTGCACTAATGTGATTTCAAACAAACTAATTCATGAGTCTTGTTCAACTGGATGACAAAGCAGGTTTGACAGTAGAGTCTCCAGTTAACTGAAGCTAAATGTCTCGTGGACTGTGGGAGAAAATTAGTGCATCTGAAAGAAAAACCAAAGCAGCCACATCCAGGCAATTAATTTAACCTACTTCCTGCTGTGAAGTGACACTGCTAACCACTGCAAACACTGTGCTGTCCTTAAACGAGAAAATACAGTGTTTAAAAAAAAAATCAGTATTACTAAAGGCATGTTACTGACGCAAAAAGAAAAAGGTTTTGTTCACTATGAGTAATATTTTGTAAAAACAGGCACACCATAAAAACATCTCTGAAAAATAATTTATTTTAGGAGTAAATGGGTTTCTAGGGAATTAAAATATATTTTGTCTTGGATCCTAGTTTGTTTTTGAAGGTGCAGCTCACAAAAACAGGGAAAAAAAAGAAGCACAATATGGAGATGTAAACAAGTCATTTTCTCTCCACTTCTGGTTGCCTAGATGAAGACCAATCAGAAGGTGGTAGAATGGCCAATCACGAACAGTAGCCTTGGAAATAGCCAATTAGGCCTGTTTGTCTGTGAGGACAAAGGAAGTGATATTGCAGAATGATTGCACCAGCGCTGAGCTACACAAACATGCTCAAATGGCACCTTTTGCTTGTTGCCTTCCAACCCTAATTTTCCAGGAGTGTGAGATCAAGATTGCATCGGTGCCGGCAACAGAGGACGTCTCATTATTACACCAAAACAATCGCCACCTCAGAGGCAAAAGACAGAGATTTTGTTTTCATTAGGGAGCTATTGAGTCACCAGCTCGCAAGTCAAGGCCAGCGCACATGCATACGTACACACACACACACACACACACCACATACACACGTACATGCAATGAGGCTCTAGTCTGGCAATTTTATTCAAAAGATTTGTACCTTACTCCAGTCCACTTAATGAAGCTGTAAATTTAGAGACATGAGAGCCTTTACAGTGCTCCCCTGAGAGCTTCTACAATGATCCTGGGACCGAGCTGGTTAATTAACTGATTGTTTGCTTGGCTGGAAGCCAGAGAGAAATAGGGTAGATGCAGAGAGAGACGAGGAGAAGAAAAGAGTGGACATGAGGGGAAAGGACAGAGAATGTGAGGAAGGATAAGTGAAATGGAAATGAATAGGGTGTCAGTGAAAGGAAGGTACATAGACCTCATGGTGGCGCTAGAGGAAAGCTCAGGGGATCCCTGAAGTCAATTAATATGGCAACATATGTTGAGATATTTCAGTCTGGATATAAAGAGAAATCCTGTCACCTTTTTAGATTTGCTCCATGAATTTTTAGTAGAAAACTCGGTTTGAGCCAGTTAACTTTTTTTTTTGCTACTGTACACCGACATGTCAGTCACGTTTCCCCAGCTGCAGTCGCTACGACGACTGAAAGCAACAAGAACCTGATGCGTTATATGATGGCCTTGAATCAAGGTTGATTTTAAGTGTGAAAGTTGCATCTCTAGATCCTAAATTTCAAATTTTCAATTTCTTGCACGCTGCTATTTAAACTCCCATTGCTGCAGCTACATGGAAAGGTTTGCTTTTATTGTAATGCTTCTAATTTTTAGACTGTAGACACATTACATGTTGAGGAAATAATTTGATATAGTCTAATTGTTAAAGCACACCTGAAAATCACACATAATCTTAGACATAAAGATGCACACAGACACACACACACACACAGGTTCATGCAGTATCATAGTCTTTGTTTATTTATTGCAGTAGCTGAGGTCTTCATTGTAACTGTTAAAGAGGTCAAAGGTCAGTTAGCAATTACATCTTCTTGCTGGTTCTCTTCAGCACTACAGACCCGGCTTTAGAGGTCTAAAGAGAGACAAAAAGAAAAACAAAATGATTTCAGCAGAAAACATTTTTTTCCAGCACCTTGTTATACTTCATTGTAATACATCAATCAAAAAAATATATGTCTGTGCTCCTATGTGAGAGTAAAATGTAAATGGTGACTATAATAGTACCTGGTGGTAACTATATGTGCTTTAACTTGTGACTGATAGCTCCAAACAATAATTAAACATATAGAAATACACATATTTACACCAAAATACATCATTATTCACTTTCCAATCCAAATAAACATGTTAACCTTTGAATTGTGTCACTTTTAAGTTCATTCTTGAAAATTTCTCATAAGCTGAAATTGGACTGGAAACAAAAGGACCCGCGAACACTTCGGTTACATCTGGAGGCTCATCTCACACTGACTTAGACATAAAGTGTTGAATACGAGACTGAATTGCTTGTTAAGATCGGCCTCTTTCTCACTCCTCCATGTGACAGTTATGTCTTGTTAGCAAATGCTTATCCCCGTCTGCGGAAATATAACATTAATGATCCCTGCAGGGTGTTGAGTATAATAACTGCTATCATCGCGCTATGTTCTCAGCACTAAATGCCTGAGTGAGTGAGTGAGCGCGTTTACCTCAATGAGCTTGCCTCCACTGATCTCAGAGGTGTGGTGGTAGTTGGGGAAGGTCGTACACAGTTTACCTCCCTCCATATGCACTGTGGCCTGAAATCACACAGGTTAAGTATATATAATCAGTCAGGGTAGAGAGGAGCATTCATTGGCTTCGTAAGCACCTTCATGGTTTCATACAGTTTTCGATTCCTTCCCTCCTACCTTGAATTTCTTTCCTCCGATGGTCTGCATGTCGCACTCCTTCCCGATGGTGAAGGTGTTGGTGACCTTGGCGTCTGTGGGGTAGATCTGGCTCCAGGTAAAGGTATCACCATCCTGGGTCACTTCTGTGATCAGCTTGTAGTTGCGGCCCTTCTCAATGATGTCATCGGGGATACCTGGTGTGGGGCAAAAGAGGAGAAGGGTGAGCTTATTAGAGCCCCAATTCCAGTTTACATGGATATGGAAGTAAAATGCATGTGTTATTTGAGTCAGACTCACCAAGCAGCTTGCAGAACTCGTCGTATCCCTCCTGGGTCTCAGTTTCCCATTTTCCAGCGAAGGCCATAGTGGTGGTGTTGTGTTTGGAGGCGTGAGAGCAGAGATGCTGAGGCAAGCTGAGGGAAGAGCAAGGTACTGAGACCAAGACACTTCCCTGTTTATATACTTCCCAACGCTCGCCACCTGCCTCATCTGCATATGATGTCACAAGAGTGCAATCACAGCTGAAGATGATGACTACAACAGGCTAGGAGGGAGAAGGGCAATAACTCGCATAAACTGGTGTTTTATTGAGTCCCCAAGCAGTGAATAAACCGCTGACTGCTCACCAGGGCGAGCTGGTACTTCACCCGCAGGTCAACGAACTCTCCCACAATAGCTTTATGGTCGCACACTCTACTTTTACTGCGGTGGATTCTAAAATCAAAGAAAGAGCTTTGTTTTAAAATATAATCCATCTATTTGATATAGTTTGTTATCTTTGAAAAGGAAACTGTCTGGTGTGTAAAATCCAAGGTCTTCATAAAGAGTGCCAGACTATGATAAAGGTCTGTAATACAGTATGCAGTATGAGTACTTCACAACATACACAATTGTGAGTGGATACAAATAATTCTAAAAATAATAGTTTAGTAATAGTTTACCTTGTGACAAACTCTATACAATATTATTTTAGTATAAGCATTCCTAATTAAAGTTGTGTTTAAAGATCAAGGCTGGTAATGTTCTATATTTCTGTAGTGTCTGAATTCCATGAAAACCTACAAACCTACCTAAGACTCTCCCACCTTGTCTGTGGCTTTCAGCGTCAAGAGCATTTGTTTCTACTGAGCACATAAATAATAACAGCTCATAAATATATACTTAAATAAAAGTTTCCCAAACCAGCTGAGCTCTGCAATTGCGAACCAAAAGGTCCACTTACTTGCTTTTTGGAACTTTAACTGTATTTTTTATAGTCAAAAATAAACTCTTAAATTAACAGTCTACAATCATCAAAACATCTGAGTATAGTAATGTGTCCTAACCATAGATGGAAAAACATGTGGATAAAGTGACAACTTGATAAAATGCAAGCGTTTTACATTGATGTTACTATATAATATATGTAACCCGAAGTTACCGGTAAGGCAGCAAAGGGACTCAGGATCAACAGAAAAACATATCTTTATCTACTACTTTTACTAAAAGTAGTGCTAATATAATTATACTGTAATATTAATTTTATGGTTTGGGATTGCGATTCGTTTCCCCTTACCGATCATTTATAGATTTTTCTCGTGTTTCATAAACCATTTTAAACCTATAAAAACCAATAAACTAGCGCCAAATCCAAACACTTCTTAAATCTGTACACACTGTAGCACAGCCACACCGTCAACAGAATGACAGTATAATGTTACTTGTACACATTGGTGGTTGAACATTGTCTATTATGGTGACTACATGACTGAAGCACCCTCAGGCTTTCAGTTCTGATAAACTGTGAATAGGTAAAAGCTTTAGATGCTGCACTTCGATCTCACACAAACACAGGCATTTTCAGACCGCTGATAGTGTTTCTAAACCATGAAAAGTCTACATGGCCTTGGAGCTCTTTATAGATACATAAAACATCATATTGGCCAACATCCTATAAAAGACAGCCACTATCTCTCTCTCTCTTTATAGTGTCTCTTCCTCTCTCTCTCTCACTCTCACTCTCTCTACAAGAGGTCAGCGTTCTGAAGGGCACAAATACAGTTTGAAGAAAATAAAACTTTTTCTTTTTACACGTTATACCCTACGTGCTGTGTTCTACAGCGTTTCAGATTGATTTTTAACCCGCTACAGGGTGATGCAGCATTTTGTGCAGAATGTCTAAACTGCTGTATGATGCAGACTTTGTCGTGCACATTTCCTCTTGTGGTTTCCACAGATACTGTTGTATTGTTCTTGATGTGTTGCATCAGTCGTCTCAGTACCATATTTACATATAGAGGACGAAGGATATTTTTATTCCTATCTTGCCTTGATACAGCAGCCTATGTCAGAAGTGCTTTGGAAATTGTGTGTTTTGGCTTGTGTTTTAATTGAGCTTTAACTTGCTTTCTTGTATATATCATATTGTAGCTTATCTGTTCATATTTTCTTTAATATTTGATGATTATGTTTATTATTCATTATATTTGTATTGTAATTAGGGTGTCCTTGATTAAAAAAAGAAGAGCTTACTCTCAATGGCCTACGTTGTATAAATAAAGGTTTGAATTGAATTGAATTGAATTACCCTTTCAAATCTTCATTTTAATGAGGGATTTTTTTTTTTAGAAGACTGAAGATGTATTTCAAGCTAAACATTTTTTTTAATATAATAACCAGAGGACACCCTTATGGTGTCCCGAACCTCATGTTGGTCTACTTGTATTAATCCATTTAAACGCTCTGATGCAGAGATAACTCCATAACGCTATCACATTGTAAAGTATAGAAATTTACATCAAATCTGCCACCGTGCGTGTATATATATATATATATATATATATATATACATACAGAATGTGCTTGTTATATATAATAATAATAATAATAATGATGTGTTATATCTGCAGCCATCAAAATTTCGTTTTATGAAGACTCTTACCGTACTTGTTTCAAGGTCAAACATCAGACCACAGAAGTAATAGTGATCAAAGTACAGTTGTCAGAGTTTATTGTCGATGTTGTAACCTTTTGGTTACACTTTAATAGTAGGCTGTAATTTAAACTTTTGCTGAAACAGTTCTTTTTTCCTGATCTCTTAATCCCCTGAATGGGAACCGTACTGGACAATAAGTAACTAGAATTTCTTGCCACACGTCATGCTTTTGTCTCCCTTCTTGTTTTATGATAGGCGTCTTTCAGCGTAAGCAGAGAAGGAAAATGAAAATGAAGACGGGCAAAGAGCGGGCGATGAATACCCCCAAAACAAGAAAAGAATCAACAAGAATATGAACAAATGAACAAGAAGTTAACGAAGAACAACAGAAGAGGGGGAAGGAAGAAAAGATTCTAAAGAAAGATACATGTAGATAGATTACTTTTTATCTACAGCTATAAAGAGGGGATTTGCGATGGAGGAATTAAAGGAGGAGAGGCCTTGATATGCAAATGAAGCTGCTGCTAATCAAAGCAATAAGATTAGCCTTCCAAATTGAGATGAAGAAAGGCTCCATTATCTGGGCCGAGTGTCATGTTTAATAACGCGGAACGGCATGGTAATTTAGCAGTGATGCAACTGTAGCGTGTAGTGTGTGTGTGTGTGTGTGTGAGTGTGAGTGTGTGTGTGTGTGTGTGTGTGTGTGTGTGTGTGTGTGTGTGTGAAAAAGGAAAGAAAAAGTGAAAGAAAGAAAAAAAAAATATATAAAGAAAATTAAACATGTGAAAGACAAATTGTGACCTTGTCTGTGTGTGCATGGTTGTCACCTGACCGTGTGTGTGTGTGTGTGTGTGTGTGTGTGTGTGTGTAAGATAGTAGGTAGTAGTAAAGTGAGGGAGCAGAAATGCTTGGCTTTGATGCGAAGGTTTCGTGCTCTGCTGTATTAGTAATGGTTTCAAACACTAACGTATGCTCACACTGACAAACACACACACACACAAATAGACAATGATGCCTCACTTGATGACTGATTAGGTTCATTATAATGAATCAAATGAATATCTATATGAGAGCGATAGAGACTGTAAAGCATAACTGAAGGTGGCACCTACAGGGTTAAAGCACATAAAGAGGCTTTAAGAAGCTCTTATTCCAACATGTGATTGACTTTGCACTTATCGTTTCAGGAATAGTATAGCGTGTCCTTGGTCAAGTAATGCCAGTATCTTTTCTTTCGCTGCTTTTTGAAATTTCCTTTAGCAGATATGGCTGAAGTATTTGATTTGTGATTTAAAGTAGCACCTTGTTATATTCTGCACAGTGGCGCATCTCTTCTGCAGCTAACCTGGGCTTTTAGGAATGAGTTCACTAAGTTCATTAAACTAGCTCATTTGCTGGCCAGTGGTGGAACACATATTCAGATCTTGCTGCAAAATGTATTGAACATCAGTATTGAATTACTATAAATATTTGGCCCTTTTCAGAGGGTTATTTCTATTATTAAGATTATTATGCATTTAATCTGTCATTTATGGTTAAACTTTATACACCACTGTGTAGTCTATTCTGTAGCAATGGATCAACAACAGTATGAAGTCAGAAACCTGTTTGAGGTGGAAAAGTTGGTGTATTGATAAAAGAAAAATGCAGTAAAGTGCAGTGGAAACTGATTTAGTGATTAAATGATGACATACATGAAGCATGTGTCCACTTTCCAAGAGACAAAAAGTGGTGTCAGACAAACACGAGACACGAGGTGACCGTAACGCTTCTCATATGAATCCGTCAAATAAAACACAGAAATGTCCTATTTTCCATCATGTTTTCTCTGTTATTGCTACGAACCAACTCCAAAATATTTGCAAAGCAGCAGTGAATGGAAATTAATTAGAATTTTTTCTGTTACTGATCTTCTGGACATTCGAATTAAAAATTGCGTTAAATTTGCATGGAAATCCTAGCTAATGGAGAAATGAGAGAGGAAGAATGAACGAATGCTGTAGAAACATCCTCCTTGAAATAAAGTAGCTCATGTGCAAATTGGGGAAATAATGAGAAATATGAGACATGCCAGGAATACCACTGGTGTGCAAGCCAGGCCACCAATCGTTTATAGTGATAATACCAGTCTATCGCAACTAATTTGACCATGACTATTGATGGCTGAAAATGCTGCACATATCACCTTTAACTTTGAAATGCCTGACAGGCAGAACTGTCTCAGTAACTCGGGCAATGAGCCAATATAACCATTAAATATGGAGACAGAAATAGGCCACTGTAGCAGCCAACAGTAAGCATTCTGTTGTCGTTATCTGTATTGTTTCTCAATCCATTCTGACAGCCTTGCCATCCTTTGGGGAAGGAAGCGGCAGTCACTGGTGATTATAAAACCACCACCACCACCACCCCCTCCACCTCTCACACAGGGAGCCAAATTATGCCTGCATTAATATTTCATATTACACAGGACTTGCAGAGAAACCACATGTGTACTCAGCCCTTTGTCTTCATGTCAAATGAAATATGCTCAGCAATCATCAGAGGGTGAACTGAGGTGGTGAGAGGAGGGGCGGCGGCAGGGGGGGTGGAGGAGGAAGAAGGAGGTGGAGGGTGATGAGAGGAAAGGATGGTTGGAAGGAGGCAAGGGAAGACGAAGAGGACAATAAGTAAAACCATGCAAGAAGTGGAGAGTTGAGGATGGGGAGAAGAGGAAAGACAAGGTGAGGAGAAGAAACGCGAAATGAGAAGAGAGATGAGTATGAGTATGAGAATTAAAGTACAGGTGAGAAGAAAGGAGAGGGGTGAAGAGGAATGTGAGGTTAGTAGAGAGATAAAAGACGAGGAGAATAGATGAAAGGCAAGTAGAGGGAAAGAGGAGATGGGAGGAGAAGAAATACCTTGGTGCTTTAAATAATGTAGAGAGGTGAAGGTGTACACTGGGCTGAGCAGAGGACAAAGAGCGTTGTTGATACATATGGATGAGACAGGCCCGTGATATGGAATTTGTCAGTTTTTTTTAGTTAGCCTTTAGTTAACAGACAGTTTATTATTAGATTTTGAAGAAGCAACACAATTACAGTAAGAAACAAATAAAGGTGCAAAATATAGTGAACAACTTTAATATACGTGTTAGCAATTTGGTCACTGCAGAGATACATACAGACGTGGACAAAATTGTTGGTACCCCTCAGTTAAAGGAGGAAAAACCCACAATTCTCACTGAAATCACTTGAAACTTACAAAAGTAACAATAAATAAAAATGTATTGAAAATTAAATAATCAAAATCAGCCATTACTTTTGAATTGTTGATTAACATAATTATTAAAAAAAAAAAAAACTAATGAAATAGGGCTGGACAAAAATGATGGTACCCATAACTTAATATTTTGTTGCACAACCTTTTGAGGCAAACACTGCAATTAAACGATTTCTGTATTTGTCAATGAGCGTTCTGCAGCTGTCAACAGGTATTTTGGCCCATTCCTCATGAGCAAACTGCTCCAGTTGTCTCAGGTTTGATGGGTGTCTTCTCCAAATGGCGTGTTTCAGCTCCTTCCACAGATGTTCAATAGGATTCAGATCTGGGCTCATGGAAGGCCACTTTAGAATAGTCCAACGCTTTTCTCTCAGCCATTCTTGGGTGTTTTTAGCTGTGTGTTTTGTATCGTTGTCCTGTTGGAAGACCCATGACCTGCGACTGAGACCAAGCTTTCTGACACTGGCCAGCACATTTCTCCCTAGAATGCCTTGATAGTCTTCAGATTTCATTTTACTTGCACAGATTCAAAACACCCTGTGCCAGATGCAGCAAAGCAGCCCCAAAACATTACTGAGCCTCCTCCATGTTTCACAGTAGGGACAGTGTTCTTTTCTTCGTATGCTTGGTTTTTGAGTCTATGAACATAGAGTTGATGTGCATTGCCAAAAAGCTCCAGTTTGGTCTCATTTGTCCAAAGGACATTCTCCCAGAACCTGTGTGGCTTGTCAACATGCATTTTTGCAAATTCCAGTCTCGCTTTTTATGATTTTCTTTCAGCAGTGGTGTCCTCCTCGGTCGTCTCCCATGAAGTCCACTTTGGCTCAAACAACGACGAATGGTGCGATCTGACACTGATGTTCCTTGGCCTTGGAGTTCACCTTTAATTTCTTTGGAGGTTGTTCTGGGCTCTTTGGATACAATTCAAACGATCCGTCTCTTCAATTTGTCATCAATTTTCCTCTTGCGGCCACGTCCAGGGAGGTTGGCTACTGTCCCGTGGGTCTTGAACTTCTGAATAATATGAGCCACTGTTGTCACAGGAACTTCAAGCTGTTTAGAGATGGTCTTATAGCCTTTACCTTTAAGATGTTTGTCTATAATTTTTTTTCGGATGTCCTGGGACAATTCTCTCCTTCGCTTTCTGTTGTCCATGTTCAGTGTGGTACACACCTTTTCACCAAACAGCAGAGTGACTACTTGTCTCCCTTTAAATAGGCAGACTGACTGATTATGAGTTTGGAAACACCTGTGATGTCAATTAAAGGACACACCTGAGTTAATCATGTCACTCTGGTCAAATAGTTTTCAACCTTTTATAGAGGTACCATCATTTTTGTCCAGCCCTATTTCATTAGTTTGTTTTTTTAAATAATTATGTTAATCAACAATTCAAAAGTAATGGCTGATTTTGATTATTTAATTTTCAATAAATTTTTATTTATTGTTACTTTTGTAAGTTTCAAGTGATTTCAGTGAGAATTGTGGGTCTTTCCTTCTTTAATTGAGGGGTACCAACAATTTTGTCCACGTCTGTATGTATTACTATTATTTTAGCATGTAGACTGGAAGAAGTGTGAATTACCTGTGTTTTGTTTAATAGTACAATAGATGCCAGTGGTGGAAGTGTTCAGGTGCTTTACTTAAGTACCTTTATCTTAAGTACTAAAGTACCAATACCACCCTGTAAAAATACTCCACTACAAGTAAAAGTCCTGCATTCAAACTCTGTATGTATTATTAGCAAAATACTAAGTACAAGTAAAGTAACAGCACACACTATGCAGAAAATGCTCCCTGTGTTTCACAATTACCTATGTTGTTTTTGGATAGGTTTTTAAATAGTTTATTTAGTTCAGGAAGGAGTAGAATCTTCTCAACCTGTAACCTGGAACATTTAATATTTCAGTTAATCAGAAAAATTCAAATTAAAAATCACCAGATTTGCAGATATATGGTCTGAAAAGTAACTAAAGCTGTCAGACAAATGCAGTGGAGTAAAAAGTATTTGCAGTATTTACAGAACACACCCTCCTCTAACAATGAGTCAGTCAATTTTCCAAAATAATGTAGATGAAAATGAGTGTTTTCCTATGATTTTACACATCAACGTCTTCTTAACAGTTGCCATACTAACTTTAAATTGGCCGTAACTAGTTCATCAAAGCTCACACTGCAAAGGCAGGAGATGTGAAATTTGATCGCATTAAAGACTCCTGTTGGAAACGGAGCTGCGATGGCTAAAGACTCCAGTGATAATATAACACACTCTATCATAATAATCTGTAAGCATATAGAAAACCTTAAAACCTCATTAAAAATGCTAATTAAAATATGTCTATCTCAAAGGTTTATCTGTATCGCCTGCTCCATAGCTCTTCATAATACACACATCATTCACTATTGATTATATATTGTTAAATATAAGTGTGTGTTACTTCACTTTTCATTTCTAGGTCACTTTTTATTGGGCAACTATGTTCTGTTTACAACTTTACCAGTGAAGGTTTTTGAATTCACTACCTGTCTGATTCTGACAGGCTTCTTCTCCGTGGCAACAGCAGCCGAGGCTCCTGGGTATCGTTGTCTTTTTTAGCCATCTGCCGTTCCAAAATCACAGGCGAAACAATGACTTCTTCAAAACAAAGTTGGAAATAATTGAAACTGGTGGTGATATCCAGGAGAGTTTTGCGTTTCTGTGTTAATATTAGTAATATTGAGAATATTGTTACGGCGAACATCCTCACGTTCATCTATGAATATGATGTTGAATTCAAAACTCCTTCATCACATCACTTCTCAAAATGTTTGCACTATATATTCAGCACGGCTCACTAATTCACCCCAATGAAGAGAACAATCTAGTTTACTAATAGGTCAACAGCACAGGGAAATTTGAACAAATGATAACAGATGGATATTTATTTCCCATGTTCAAACACAGAAAAGCAACAGTTTGAATTCCAAATAAAGACTGACAGCCCTGCCAGAAATCTGGAGTAAACGGTGCAAATTTACAGAATCAGGTACGTGCAGAGATGAATCAAATCAAATAATACCCGGCGGGCCTGAGCCCCTCTCCAACAAATCTCTTTATGTCGGAGATTGTCTGTCCAACAACAAACAGTAAAAGCCATAAATCAAGCTTATCTGCCTGTCACGATAAATGGCACATCCCCAATATAACTCTGATCACACAGATACAGGTGGTGTTGGGTTCATCCCATTGTCTGTAAATAGGGACGGTATCGCCAACAGATGGGTTTCTCTTGCTGAAAACAAAGACACACAATGCGCGCGCGCACACACACACACACACACATTCTGACTAACAGATAGGTGATTTATTCGCTGGATTCAAGATGTAGAAAAATGAAAAGAGTCTGTATTGACGACTACTTAGAGCTTCATGCTTGTTAATTACACACACACACACACACACACACACACAGACTCACGCACACATACTTGACAGGGAGCTACAAGCTGGTTGGTTGGCTGATTAACACTAGCTCGTCTGTGGTCGAGTGTGCTCCCATCACGCTGAGATTGCTGCAGCCTCTTGTTAACCCTCATTGTATGAAACAACCCAGTGGCTCACCTTCAAGCACACTTATCAGCCTCTTATTCCCAAACCTCTCTCACTAGCAACAATTATGTCTGCTTGCGTGCGTGTGTGTCCTTCCCCTGCACGAGTATGTATCTCTGTCCTCTCTCACTAGATAGGAAGTTAGCAGCAGCAGCAGCAGCTTTGAGAGCGCTTCAGTATCCTCTCCCTCTAACCTGATTATTAATTACAATCCGCCTCTAGCTGACCGACACCCAAACATTGTCTAACACTGTAACCAAGGAGATTCAGGAAACAAAGATTTAAGCAAGTTCTCAGCACAGCAGTTTCTCAGGTTTTTATTTTTATTTTCAGTCTACTTGTCTCTGTTATATTCCCTTTTTTTTTAATGTATCCTGATTAAATTAATTAGTTATGTGAGTTATTTTGCAAAGTTGACATTTAGGTGACACCGGTAACTCTCTGAGATGAAACCCATCATCTGGTTGCAGAACGGTAAATTGATCAAAGCGACTGTATGCCAGAAAGTCAGTCATGCCTGAGCTGTATGGAACTCAGCAGTAATCAGCCTGGAGCGGTGCCTGCAGCAAGGCTGAGGGACATCAGTCTTTAAATGGGCTTCTGGCAATCAGCTGTGTGTGTGTGTGTGTGTGTGTGTGTATGTGTATGTGCTTGCAATAGACTTGCGTTGAACAGCAGATTAAGTACTTGCCAAAAGCAAAATATGGCTTATAATGCTACACAGGTGTGTCCTGTGTTATTTCAGCATTGGCCATACGGTGCTGTTTTGCACTCAGTGACACACACAGTCTGCAAAATGCTTACTGTCTCTGCTAAGTAAGCGTACGTATCGGACATTATTCCAGATTGTCTGTAGAACAAAATAAGTTAATAAGCAATAAGTTTTTCGAAAGAGTTTCTTATCTACCAAAAGAAGAAAAATAGACAAAAATCTTTAAACATACTTTAAAGTTCCTCTATGGAGTTTTCTTTTGGCACTATTCATTCAGTGTTTCTCACCTAAATGCATCTTGAATGTGTGGAACCTTGTTTCAATCCATGTTCTTCCTTGTCTTCGCTTACTTTCCCAATCAGTGGAGTGATGTGAAACCATCTGTAGGAATGAATGTCAGGTATGTGCATCCTCATGTACATGCCTGCCACAATCCACCACCTTCAGACTGACAATATTAGCAACGTACACACTGTCATGATAATTTTCCATAGCATTATAAATCACTTTCCATTGCTTTGGCATCTGAAGAGCCATCAGTCGCATTTCCATATTAGAATGCACTTTTCCTTTGCTTCTTTCTCCTTTGTAAGTTGTTTTATGTTGCTTTGAAAACTCAGACACAAAGAGGTGATTTCCTGAACTTTGTCAACATTGTGCTGACTGGCATTAAAAAACGAGTCGCCCGTGTCGCCATGTGTAGCTAGCTGCCTTTAGAACTTTTGATCCAGTCATTTCAAAGTGCCTTTTTACATGTGATGTTCTGTTATTTTGTCTGCCCCCCCCCCCCCCGTTGAGTGTGGAACAGAGGAGAGTCAGAACCAATATGCTGCTGGAGATAAAAGGAACGGAGAGTGAACAGGATGTGAATGAGTGACGACGGCAGGAGAAATATAATGTAAGGGGGGAAAAGATGTGGTTCATTTAGTTACCTTCTCCTTCTAATAAGTCTTTCATTTATGTCCGCGGGGGTGAGCGGATGGGATCACTCGACACAAGCAATTATACTTCTACATCATGACAGATGGGACAGGAGGAGGACTGTAGGGTGGGCTGGGGTCTCCCTGTTGGTAAAAGGGATTAAATGTAAGAAACTGGGGGAGTGGGGACCCTGCTCTAAAAAGAAAGAAAAACAGGGGGGAGGCCGGGGAGGATGAATACATACATGGAGAGTGCGGGATACAGAGCTAATGACAGCTAACAGTTGATTGGCTGTGGCTGCCAGCCAATGGATGTAAGAGAAGAATAAAGCGTCTCCAATGGTGATTAGAAATTCTCGTCTAATGACAGCTGGGGGAGGGGAGTAATGAAAGGAGGTTTAATATGTGTTGAGTGTGTTTGTAGTGGATGAATGAAAAACAATGAATGAATATAATGAATCTCATAAGAACAGTGAACATCTCTCTCTGTGTGTGTAAGTGCGTAGCTTTAATAACACACACAATAGAAAAAATTAAAAAAGAAGAAGAAGTTTAGTTTTATTACAAACATCATGCATATTGTCCAAGTTTTCGGATGTCTTTGTATAGGTTTTGATATATATGTAAATGTATTTTGTACATATGAGAAATGTTCATTTACATAACGTGATTAACATGAAGTAAATTAACATAACAAACGAGCAGAAATAGCTTTTTACATCCCCTCTGTTGTCTCTCCGCGGCCCTCTCTATACCACCTTTTCTGCTGTTGAATCCTTTCATCTTTGCCTCTTTCTTTATTTCCTCCTACTTGTAATTTCCAGCTGATTTGACTTTATTTCTCTGCTTTCTCCCTATGTCTTCTTGGTCTTCTTCTCAGAGAGGTAGCTGTGGTAGTAGAAGTTGGCGAAGAGGGCGATGAGGCTGAGAGAGTAGGCCAACACAACCATGTTCATGGAGTCGGGGAAGTCACAGTCAGCGAACAGGTTGTAGGTGGTGTGGATGGTCACAACGAGAAACTGGAGCTGGTAAAAGACACACACATATATATATAATGCATAGTTAGCGAGTGAAGCTCAGCTGAACAGACAAGTGTCACTACAATTCTGCTCTTGTCAGTCATAATAATACTATATTATATACACTATGGACTGATCAATATCCATATGTCTCATAGAGTCACTACAGTATTCAAGCCCCAGGCAGGAATTATTTGTATGAATGAACATAATGGACATTGTATGTCTCCACTCTACACAGAAACCTCCAATGTCCTCAATCAACTCAACTATCTTCTATTATCTAGTTCACTAAATTGTGAAGCCAACTGTTAATAAAGGCTTGAGGGTCACTTCTGAGGTCAGTTACACTAAAGCAGCTAGATAGAAGGTCTTGTCTTCTTCATTAGTGCCATGAATAGAAAACAGATGGTCCAGTACCTAGTTGAGAAGCATCGGTTCGGCTAATCCATCTAGTTATACTAATCAAACAGAACCAATCAGGAGGCAGCTGTGCAAGGCTTCTCGCAAGTTAAAGGAATATCCAAAAGCTTCTTGGACATATGGTCAATGGATAATAATAATGGCGATACCATAATTTCACATATATGCAGCTATATGAAACCCACTCTATTCATAGACGCAAACACCAAAACCCGGTGCCTACATTATTACAATCCTCATAATACATGATTAGACTGGGTTTTTTTATGCTAAAATAGCTAAAGTATAAAAAAATGACGTGATCACCAAAATTACCTTTAGCAAGATATAAACACACACACACACATACACACACACACACACACACACACACACACACAGAGGCAGATACTGACCAGCTGCAGAGAGGTGAGGTAACGTTTCCACCAGAGGTATTTGCTCATACTTGGTCCCAAAGCTGCCAGGCCATAGTACAGATACATCACCACATGAACCAGGGAGTTGATCAGACCAATCAGGAAAGCTACAGACAGATACACAGGATGAGTATGTGTGTGTGTGTGTGTGTGTGCATGCATATGTGTCAGTGTGTATACTCTTGTGAAAGTATAAGCTTATCGAGTTGTGTATATACTAAGCATATTCATGTCCCCAACACATAACTTCCAGTTTAGGATTAATGCTCCTTTCCTTTCTCATTTGGTGAAGACTGGGTTGGTGTGTTGGCACGTACTCACACTGCCCCCCAGCCACATATTTAACCCCAGCCCACCAGTTGAAGATCATGGTGGCGTGATGGTAGACGTGGAGGAAGGTCAGCTGACTGTTCTTCTTCCTCAGGATGAAAAACATCTGAATCATGCAAACACACACAAAGAGTGAGAAGTAAAAAAAAAATCATAATATTATAATATAATAAATATTTAAAAACGAAATCCTGTTGTCATACTCACAGTGTCACTGAGCTCTATAACTTTGGAGAAGTAAAACCACCAGCACACTCTGGCCATCTATGCAACAGGATGAAAAATATACTATCAAGTCTGCTCTCTAAATTCATTTATTAACATTTTCCAGAGTGTAACTTACTGTGAGTAATTTGTTACAAGAATAAAAATGTATAAAGGTGAAGAACAAGCTTGGCTAAGATGAAAATGAACATTATGAGAGAGGCACTTTGAAGGTTAAAACTAAATATTCCAGTCATCAAGGTCTTTTCTGCCCTAATCTGTATGTCTGGACTCATGAAAGGAATTCCAGAGTGGAGCTTTACCAATAAAATGTTTCATAAAGTACCATGTAGTGATGAGATTTACCCTCATGGCCAGTGGGCTGTTGCTGTAGTCGACTGGCTGGCACAGCAGACTGTATCTGGCCAACCAGGAAGAGGCCGTGAACTGGAAAGACAAAAGCTGCTTTCATCTCTGCCTTGGTTTCTCATCTCTTCAGCAAGGGGACCTTTCATCCCATTTTCTCACACACACACACACACACACACATTAGACTGCAAGTGAGTGAAATCACTTCCTTTCTCACTGACTCCCACACTGGACAGGCAACATAAGAAATGTGAGACCCCCAGTGAGACATCAGTCCGACCTGACAGATATGGAGGGGTCTTGTTCTAATGAGTAAAAATACCATGTACTACCATCAAACCAAGACAGCGTGGCTAGTTCTCTACATATATCAGTACCTCATAGAACATGTAGGCAGACAGGCAGACCATGGCAAAGTTGTAAACTATCAGGACGGGTTTGAGGTTGACTGGCTCCCTCTTCGCCATCAGCTTTGGCCCTGCCCATATAATGATCAGGTAGCAGAGGAAGATACAGCTGATTGGCACAGGAGAGTAGACCAGCAGCCAATGGTCTGTCCTGTTGTCTAGATAGATAGATAGATAGATATACTTTATTAATCCCAAAAACTGGGAAATTAAAGACAGAGAAAAAGCAGAGATCAAGAAAAGACTGTGCTGCTGTCTGAAATATCTATCACTGATAAACCGAACACAAAAGCATACCTCCTTTTTCCAGAATCCCTTGGTAAAATAACTGGACTTTCTGCCACACGGTAAAAGCCTGGAAACCCTGTGATGCATAATAAAAAATAAAAAATTAACAACTTATGAGCTATGAGCTATTATCTAACATTTAGATGAGAATGTGAAACCCCCCATTTCAATGCGGTCATAGACGACATCCTCCTTTGTGTTAGGAAGGTCTTAAAGTAAAGAGAAAGAACATCCCTCTGCAGATTTTATTAAGACACACACAGAGATGATCTGGATTATAATTCAAGTATTATGTTCACTAATCCGAATGTATCTCTTGATAATGCATAATAACTAATAATCCTCATCATAAATGCTTGCTTAATGTGGAGGAGAGGGTGATGTATTACCAACATATATGACAGTGCTGCCCTCTAGCGTCTGGTTTGTTCTCTCTCGTTTCAAGACAACCCCACTCGCAGTGACGACACATTCACCAGACGAACGCTTAATCTTTAAGATGCAATACATACATCAAACGTATGAAATGAGTCTTAAAAAGAGGAAGCATCTATAAATATTTTTCTACTTTTTATTTAACATCCCTCTACTGAATGTAAGTGAAAGCACTCATTATTGGCAGAAGACTGTGTTTATCCACTGTGTGGACAAAGCTAAATTGAGCCTCTCCAGAAGCCTCCTCAGTGGGATTTACAGAGGAAAATCCCTGACAGAGGCAGGCTGCTATGACCTGCTCAGGTTTAGCATGTAGAACACTGCTTGAATGGAGATAATATAATAAAACACTGCCAAACAAGTTGTTGAAAATTACAGATGCAGGTGATGATTGAGGTTAAAAGAAATGGATAGTTAATAACAACATGTCACAGTTTTAAAATACAATGGCCATTAACCTAATTAGCAACCTGTGATACTCAACATGAATCTACATATCTGATGTTTACTGGCTGTTTGATAAAGTGTTAATACAGAAACCCGCCAATCACAGCAAAATGCTACGATTAACTAATACATTTAGTCAGATTATATTCATCAACTCTTGTTTCTCTGAATAAATCACATCTTCAAGTAATTACACGCCTAAAATGTTAAATATTTACTCTTTTTAATAGGGCCTAATTTTTAAATTTTTTTTAATTTTAGCAATTTTAGGCCCTAATTAACAATGACACGGTACACGGGAACAGGACAACACTGATAAAGTGACGTTACCTTCATTCTGATGGTGGCTGCTTGCGGTTTTTCTCTTCAGCTCCTCCACTTGTCAAAAGGATGCTGCATCTCAGCCAAGTGTTAAGCAGCACTGAGGTCATCCACCTGCTCTCTTTGTGTGTGTGTGTGTGTGTGTGTGTGTGTTCAGCATGACATATGGCAGTGTGATCCTTTTTTTATACTAGTGTAGCAGCTCAAGTACTTCCCAGCTAATTCCCTAATCTAACCGGGATCCAGTGTAATACAGATTTCATACAACTGTACTTACATATGATTAACAATTTATCCAGTGGCTCTTATGGTAATATGACACAGATTCAATTAGAAGTTCACAGATGAGAGGATCTAATATTTCAGGCTGATATAGATCCAGATGGGCTAGACCCACCAGCAGTAGGCAAATGGTTTGTTTTTAGTCATGCTTTACGCAATATTTATTATCCACTACTTAGGTCCAGACTGAAATATGGCAACAACTACTGGATCCATGAAATATGGTACAAATATCCATGGTGCCCAGAAGATGAATAATGACTTCCTGTTGTGCCACCAGTAGGCCAAAACTGTCATTTATCCAGTAAAATATATTGATATCTACAAGATGGCAAACTTGTAGATATCAAAATCAATCAAAATAACCTCTCATCTCCAATGAAATGAATATGCTGGGACTACACAGGTCACATATATTGAGAGTTACTATTTATTTTACTGTTTCCAAGATCCAGAAACATAAAATCACGTTCAATATGTGTCTTCTTTTAAAAAAAAAAAAAATCTAGAATAGCGCAGTAACACACTTTAAAATCTACAGCAAAAAAATGCAAAATTGAATAGACAGAGTGATACTGCATCGTTTTATGTTAATTCAGGATATTACATTTAACAACTATATCTATAATTCCTTTGTTATTCCATACACAAATGAATAATTGAATCTAATAGAAGTGGCACTAAAAACACAACATCATTGTGTGATTTATAATATTGAATAATTACACTGCATTGATTCTAATCAAATTTCATACACCACTTCCCAAATGCCTTGTAAACATCCAAATGAGTAAAGCACGGCTCTCGAAATCTCTTATGAAGCTCTTATGAATAGTAATGTAGTGCTACATCATATCACCAGCATACTCTGACAGAAGCAGGAACTGAACAGTGAGGAACGTGTTTGTCAGTATCACAGACTGAGGTCTGCTCAGCAGCACTGTACGCCATCCCTCTGACTCTGTCTGGGTGACAGTAACAGTCAGTCCACCCCCATCTCTCCACACACATCCATCTACAGCCTCCTGCAGGCAGGTTATACACTGTAGACTTCATTAATGGAAGAAGACCGGGCCGACCGAGCTACTGTATTCACACAGAGGAGAAGAGGGAGGGCGTGGAAATGCTTGCAGAGAAACCACAGTTTGCTAACTGCTTTAAACAGGTTTGACTACTCAGTGAACTGCTGTTTTCCTGTATATTTGATTCATAAACTACTAAAAAGCAAAATATTACTGGCTAATGATGTTGTTGATGATGATGATGATGATGATGATGATTTTGATGTGGAGGATGGGGTTGGTGGTGACTGTGACGGGGAGGCTGATGATTTTGAGTTTTAGTCTGATTCGTATCCTGTTGATGGTGGGATTGATTGTGATGAGCGGTGTGATGATGGTGGTGGTGAGAATGATGAGGATGATGATGATGATGATGAATGTGATGAGTCGATTCAGAAGCTGTGTTTTCTACCTCTGGATCAGTGACCAGTTGACTTGTGGGTAATGTAGTTGATTGGTTGTGCTGCGCCGTGTCGTTCGTCATGCCGCTTGATAAAATGGAATCAGCCTGGGAAAGATAAAGGACCTGTTATATAATGTTCCTCTTCCTGCTTTAAAGGTGCATTTGTAGCCACAGAAAAGGCTGAAACCTTATGAGTATCTTATCAGGTTACCAGCTGCTAAATTTATCTGTCAGCTGTTTGGAGCTGAGCAGGTACCGTACAGTCAGGTTATTTTTTATTTATTTTCAAAATAAAAAAATTAATAAAATCCAAACAACAAGCTAAAAGAGGCTAAAATGCTCTGTGGAGCTGGAGGGTTGGTGACAATCATTTATTATACATTTATTATTTATTATGATATTACACATTATAATTGATAACTTGTCAATATTAAAAAAAAAATTATCAGTGCAGCTTTAACTATTTTTTTATTTTAGAAATACTAAACACTGAAAATCACTTGAAGGTATGTATGTTAATATTCATAACTACACTACAGCAGGTGTCTGCATGTGTGTGTATTTGAAGGAAGACTGTAAGTGTGTGTAATTATACAATATAACTATGCATGCGTAGAAACACTCGTGTGTGTGTGTGTGTGTGTGTGTGTGTGTGTGTGTGTGTGTTTTGTGATTACTACTCACAGAGCAATTGCAGATATTTTTGTGATAGGTGGCTCTGATTGCAGCCTCTATATATGGGTAGTGCAGGAAACTGTACGGTAGCACTATATGGAAAGTGAGGAGACCGCATCTGGACAGGAAGGAGGGAGACAGAGAATCAAAATTAGTAATCCCTGCAATCTCATCAGTTCCTTACTTATCGCCACTATCAGCATACACAGATGATCAAGTAACGCGTTTTTATCTTGGAAGCTCTTGATGTCTTCAGCTTTCTTTTTAGTGATTTGGAATAAATCACACTTGTTTTCAAGAGTGGTCCCTAATTTTTAGGTGCAAGATTGATAAGAGAATAGTTTGCAAACCTGAAAATCTCTGAAAAACCTGAAAAAGTATTATTAATGTAAATCCAAATGAAAATGCTTGACATAAAGCATAAAGTATGTCTTCTTATCAAATCTCCTACCCTGCTGGGGCTGTTTGACTCAAAGATTAATATCTTCTGTGCGTTCTGCTGAGCTTCATGGGTCCTAAATCTGCTGGTGTTTTGACATAAAATCAAATAATTTTGATATAGCTTTACCTATCATAGACGAGGAAGTCGTCTTTGTCGCCATCCAGCGCATCCCACACATCATTTTGAAAGGGGGCCTGCTGATACACTGGAACACCAGGCGGAGCTCTTCTCTTCAACTCCCAGTACATGGCTCTGGACAGAGCCTCCCGCTCGTTTACTATCATGAAAGACACCTCCGTCAGGTTGCTGCGGCTCAGCTTGTCACGCAGGCCTCCAATTCTGCAGAGGGACAGAAGGAGGAGGACAAAATGGTCCTATTACTGCAGAACATTACAACTCTCAGATGAGATTGGTGTAATGTTGGCCACCTAAGTCAGTCATTCTTCTCTATGACAAGAGAAGAAGAGAAAGATCAATACCACTTGTATGAAGGAGATTGGTATCCATCTTCTTGTCTAACTCCGGGAAACAATCATTTTTTACAAAAATGTTTACTTATTCCTTTAAAATTATTATTGGAAGAAAAATGTTGAGAGAATGCCAAATGTGCAAAGCTTACATCAAGGTAAACAGCATTTTTTTGTTTACTACATAATTCAATGTGTGTTATTCCATAGATTTGAATGTATAGTTTTACAGTTGTATTGTATATTATAGTATTACCTACAGTGTACATAGAAAATAGTGAAAATGACAAAAATAAACACAGCGTAGGTGTTTCCAGACCTTTGACTGGTAATATATATACACCTCCCCTGCATCAACCTTGTCATTCCTGCCCTGACCTGTGTGGTTTCCCCCGACCAATCAGCTCCCTGCTTTTGTTTTACCCACTCACCTATGCCCCATTTCTTGATTACCGGTAGTTCTGTTTGTATTTGACTCCTGTTTTTCTGTTGAGTGGGTCTTCTGTTCTGCCTTTTTAATCTAGTCATGTCTGTTCTGTGCTGCTGTCTGGAAATAAAGTTTCTTCAGTTAAAGTTGCTTCTGCTCTCTGCATTTAGGATCCACTCTCTGCTAGTTGTTGTGTCTCTAACTTAACTAATGATATCTTAAGCTCAAAATATGTTTTATATGATATGACTCTTACTTATTCATCTCTACCTGCGAGTTACCATGCGTATCACTGATTAAAACAGTATAATAGTTTTATACAAGTCGTTTTTCTTACTTGGATGCCTGAGTGAGACAGAACTGTCAGCTGGCCTTCAGCAGTGCCACCACCACCACACTTCCCAGCAGCTCCTGCATGGGTGCTTGTCCCTTTATGGTCCAGTGGGGGGCGGGTTTGCAGATCCTGGAGGCATTATTGTCCCCCTCTACCAGCAGAGTGATGTGAGAAGCCCACAGCAGACCTGGCAGGGCTGCATACAGCCACAGCGATGAGACAGACCACATTGTCCCCCCCCCTGGCAGGATCCAACACTGGATCTACAAGTGAAAACTGTGTATAATTAGGCAAGCAACATTTGCATCTCTAAAGTTAATAAAATCAGTGAAATTGACCAAGTCTCTATACTCTATACATAACTAACATAACATAAATTCAACTGATATAAATGCAATCTGTGGACTACAGTGCAGTGCAGTACATGTAGACAGTATGGTTTAAAAGCTGACTCAATCTTTGGCAGGTTTCCTTCACCACCGAAAACAACATGGCCAGTCAGTCTGATCCAATAATAATGAAAAAAGTAGACCCTCATTGTCTCTCTCATCACATGTGGACATAATCTGCAAAATGTGTTTGTTATGGGGTCAACAACAACAAACAGACAGAAGATTGTCAGGGCAAATAGAGAGACAGACTGGCAGGCATGCAGAGAGACAAAGAGAGCCAACAGGGACACAGACATCCACACACCCAAAACTGTACTGTCTGTACAAACAGGCTCAAGATCACATTTTGTTAGTTTAAAATGACCTACAAGTGATTAGATTGCAAATTTGATCTAATCAATACGTCAGTGTCTGTGAAAAAGTACAAAAATACAAAACACAAACAAAAAAAACCAACCCATACCTAAAATAAAAAAAATCCATAAAGGTCCAACACATTTATGATTTACTCATAATATAAGGAAACTATGAATTATGAAACTGAACGATAAAAATACTGACTATTAGTTAGTTAAAAAACAATCAGAAGAGGAAACTCTTACCTCTGTCCTCTGCCTCTCTGTCCTGTGACCCAAACAGGCAGCACACCCCTGTTGTTTTTAAAGCCTTTGGGTTTGAATAAGCACTTCCCCCAAATCAAACAGAGGCAAAGACACACACACACACACACACACACACACACAGACACAGTAGACAACCAGTGTAACACGCTTTGGTGTGGAACAATTCAGATACGTGACATAATTATGTACATGCTACAGACAAAATAATGTAAGCACTTTATAATGAAGGCTTTTAATTGTAGCAAATACATCCACAAAAGTGGGTGAAAATTCCCGCACAGACTTTGAACTACCAGGAAAGTCAAAGGTGAAACTAATATTAATTAATTATTCCATTTAGGTTCATTAATTCCATGCTGAGTCACTGTCATGGGTTACTGGGACACCTGAACATAACAAAATCATCGTTAATATTATTAGTTCCACTTGTGCTTTCCCAATCCCATATTCAGTAAGCTCTGAAATATCAGTAATCCAACTGTGCTATGTCTTGAGAAATCCATGACACTGTCCGTGGTGCTGAAGTCGCAGACAGATTTGTAAGTGCACCTTTTTAAATACTTTATTTTTACCATATATATACGCTATAGCGTAGTGTCACTTTCATGGTCAGAGTGACAAGCAGCAACATGTGTTTGCGGAAGAATAAGAGGAAGGTAAAGCCTGCTGTCTGTGGTGTTCCCTAAAACACAACTTTATTGTCCGCAAACATTCAATCAGCCTCATCTGCACTGTGCTTAGTGTCTATTATCAAATGTTAGCATAGTCCTGTTTACAATCAACGGCCTTCTCCTTTGGTGATATTGATCTTATTACTGCGTAATATTTACTTTTACAATGTGTGAGTCAGGCTTTGAACTGTGTTAGAGGTGAATGCCACCATGTGACTAACTGTAAGATGCAAGAGGCCCAAATCAATGACAATCAGCATGAGAAGGTCAAAGTGACAGAGTTACTACAAAGAGATGTATAATCAAAGAAACAGTACTACAGGACTTGTATGCATTGGTCTGCCTTCACCAACCTGTATGCAACATTTATCATATTAACCTGAATGTCTTCATATTCAACTCAGATGACAAGCCAACTGCAACAACAAATATCTAATCTTCCATGTAAATGATTTGCTCAAAGTTCAAATTGGGCTAAATTAAAGCGTCAGTCTTTGTTTTGTGCAGGGTAAAACTCACAGAAGCTACACACATCACCTAATTCACCACAGAGAATAGAATTACACTAGTTATTTGTGTGGAGGTTTTAGTCGCTTTATTTCCTTGTTGACTGAACGCAGTGCTCTGTGAGAGTGAGAATGTGATGAAAATACACGAGAATGGAGGAAATCAAACCCGATTCTGCTGATTGCATTAGAATCACTCGTAACAGGGAGAGTAATTCAGACACAATGACCAAACCCCCCTGATTATGTTTAAACTTTGAATCATTTCAAATTCACTCCAGTTTTGCACTACAGCTTTATATATTAATAAATGACAAATATCTGGGGTGAATTTGATCAAATAAAAATGAATAATGCCTATATATAAAGTACAGGAGAGTTCATTTTGTAACTTGTTTATATGCCACAGTTGTCATCATAATATCAGAATACCTAACACCCAGGATACAAGTTTATCTACTTGCAGGACATTTGAGTATCATGAATACTACTAGAGTTTTATTGTGCATGTAAATGCAGTCAGAGAAACACTTGTTAAATCAGCTATGGACACTTTACCTTAAACACAAGCAGCATATTCAACAGACTGTGTGCAAATTATATGTCTGCACTTCCCCCAAACAATCCCACCTTCTCAGTGGCGGGCTACTCTTCCTCAGATTTTTTGCCACATGTTCAAGCAAGCTGGTCAGCATCTGGAAGGAAAAACCATAATCATAAACCATAAGCCCCAGCATCTCACAGCAGTTCAGTAAAGCAGTGTCTTTGTGGTGCAAACTGCAAGCGCAACTATGTGACATTTGAAATCAGTCAACTTATGACCTCTGTCGGGTAAAGCGTACATTTGTATCAATGCTTAAGCCTTCTGAGATGCAAAGCATAACTTGAGCCCATCCTCTTGTTCACATCTGCAGATGTTTCACACTGCACATGCTTCCCTTGGTTAGAGTCAACGAGTCATGCACATTGCCAAGATCAGGACAAAACACCTATCAGGTCTTCCTCATCATTGTCCCCAACAACTTCTGTCGGACTGTCGCAGGTAGCCATGAGCCCCAGGCCCAGCTCTGCCAGCTCCTCACAGCTCATGTCCGTTGTCACCATGATCTTAGTCTCCAGGCGGTTACACAAGGTCCTGTAGGAGGGCAACGGGTATCCCAGCTCCCTCAGATATTCGTAACCCTTTGTGCCAACAGCACAGCGGATTTTCCGAGCCTTCAGGATGGTCTCTGGAGACCAGACGGCACGTCGGGAGCGTTTAGTGAGGGACAGGGCACGGATCTGGTCCTCGAACAGAAAGTTCTGGAGGCCCTTCTCGATCCGGTCGAGCCGATACAGACGCTTCTTCATCGCCTCTGCCTGATGGAAACACAGAAGAAGAGCGTTCATTACAGCTAAAACTATTATTATTATCAGAGTCAATAGAGCCAATATATTATTAGTTAATTATCAAATAACAAGGTGATAAAAGCTTTTGTGAGCTGTAGGGCAACCCAGCAGATTTCTAACAGAAGCAGACCTAATAACCACATTGTGGGATATTTTAATCTGAATATGATATATTGGTGTTAAAATACAACATACTGTAACTTCATAATGAAAATAAATAAATAAATAAAAAAGCAGGCACTGATTTGTAAACTAAGACACCGGCTGCTGTCCTACCTCCTTTTGTAGCCTTGCAGAGTGCTGCATCTCCTGCTCCAGCTGCTTCTTGAGGAGCTGACACTGTGTGCAAGGCTGCTGGTCTTCAGCTGTCCTGTCTGCCTCTTCCTCCTCCATGCCGGGCAGAGGGGTGCGTCTGGCATACCCGTGATCCCCGAAATTTAGCTCCTTCTCCACTACACACACACACACACACACAACACGATGTATAACTCATATTGTATTTTCTAGCTGGAATCTGTTGCATGTTACATGGACCGGATGCGTATCTGTAATATTGTCTGTGTGCTGTTTGGTGCTGGGCAGGTTTAACAGAGCTATTCTGATAGAAATGGGGGGTTCATAAGAGAAACTGAACTTAAAGAGGCTCAAAGTTCAATAGAGCTGCAGAAATGTTGACACGATGAGCAAGCCTTTCATATTATACAGAATCTCCTCGCTTCCCTCCTCTTTAGCATTGTTGCAAGAAAAAGATGCGAAGAATAGACGTGAGGACCAAGGAACATCCTTGCTCATGTAATGTAAGACATTTAGGAAGAAATGACACTGGATTCAGGTACCTGGTTCAGGTTTCAGGGGCAGCAGGATGTATGTAGTAGTGATTGCAGCGTACGGAGGATCTCCAACACTGAACAGAGTGGGGATGGCGTTGGGTTTCAGCTTCTTTCCCCCAGCTGGAGACCTGGCTATCTCTTCAAACTGGCTCTGCTCAAAATGGTCCTTGGAGAAACAGGAAAGACAGGAAACGCCTCAACTGTACGTTTGTGATAATCAATGAGGTATGTTATTTTTATTGTTAGGACTCCAGAGAAGGCCTCAACATCTGCATCGAACCTCCACCAAACACAGGCTGAAGTACATGGTGGTGACAGCAGAGGGAGGCGCAGGAGTGAGCGCTGCCACCAGAAGACCCCCCTACCCATGTTTGTCAAGCTTCTTTTGCCTACTGCCACAGAGATAGCGTTTCTAGCATATTTATACATATGTATACTTTTTGATTGAATAAAGAATAACCTTTAAAATGAGCCCAGGATTATACTTGTAATCAAAAGGGTTGAAGAATAGTAACCCTTTGACTTTAGGTACAATATTTTCAGGCTTATGCACAAAAAAGGGGTCCCTGGTTAAACTACAGGTCTACTTCATTCAGACATCTTTCATCTATCCTCAGAGTTGTTTAATGGTGTTATGAAATATATATCAGGTTTAGACGTTGTGTAAACTTACCTGGCAGAGTCTGGAGTGTGGGGTTGGTTCAAAGTCACGTCGACAGTTCACCAGCCATTTCTTCTTACGGACGGGGTCTTTGGGGAACCTAAACAGCTGCTTTCCTATGCTGGTTGAGTTGGAGCAGTTTGGAGCTGAGCAGCCACCCATTTGTACACAGTTAAAACAAACGGTAAAGCTAAATTTAGCAAACGTCAAGTTAGCTTGGCTGGTAGTTAAGCTCAGCTGTGGATTTTAAACATGTTTTTTAAAACTACTTACGGGGTGTAAACACAAGAACAAGTGCGTATCGGTTCAATATTAGCGCATTTAAAACTACAGTGCTGTCCCGAAGAGGTTTTTTTACACCCTATTTTAAACATTTAATTCAAAATACTTTTATCAGAGATGAAATGTTTCTGACTTTGTTTGAGCCAAAATGGCGCACTTCTCTTCGATAGTTTGTTATAGTGACGTAATGTTTATGTGTGTCCATCGTAAACGCCTGCTTGAAAATGTTTTTGTAAAGCAATTAAAATTAAAATAGAGAGTAAAATTAAAATAGAAATTATTTTATTTGTGGTATAGTATATATTTATTAAGTGGGAGTATTTTTGAAAACGAGATAATGGACAAATGGACTTACTTTGCAAGCAGTTTATAGTCGGGCTCCTACAGATTTTATGTCGCAGGACCCGATGAAGCACGTTGAAATGTTTACGGTTTATGCGCGGCTAGCTGTCTAGTCAAATGAGTCCCATTTAGTTAACGACTGTTTATATTTATTGAATGTATGGTAAATAATATACCAAATAAACAACAAGCAAGACGTCCGCACAGAGCAGCTCTAATGAAAACTACGGCTAGGCGGTTAGTTAAGCTGTAACGTAACGCAAACATTAGTTAACGTTAGTAGAGACAAACATGGTGTCTTCACTAGTAGTTCCAGTCGTTGATGTCCAGAATGATAATTTCAAAGAGCTTTGGCCTGCTATGGTTGTAGCCATAAAGACGTCTTCCTTCGTCGCACTTGACACGGTAAGTCACCATGCGTCCATGTTTCTGTCTTAAAACAACAGTCAGGTGTACCCATATGAACACTGAAAAATGTTTGTCTCATTGTAATGACTCTTCCTGTTCATACTGGCTACGTAAGGATCAAATGTCAAATGTGCTTTGAATGTAAATTGATGGGATGGAAATAAAATCCACAGTGTGTCCATACACAAACAATCTGAACTATCCCTTTAACGTGCCAGTAGTTTCAGGAGATGCATCAAAGTCACAGACACTGTTAATAAGTAGTAAGCGGTCTCTGTTGTTTCAGGAGCTGAGCGGTCTTGGAAACAGGAAATCGTTGCTGGCTGAGTGAGTAAAAACACTAGTGGTCCTCTGTTTCTCTGTATTTCTTCCCAACACACACCTGAAACAGTGTCAAAGGCTTGTCAGCTTCTCAGTGTTTTCATTTCCATACGTTTGCCCCGACACTCACTGTCATGTTTCAGGTCTATAGAGGACAGATTTAAAGCTATATGCCATGCAGCTCGCTCTCGCTCCATCCTCTCTCTGGGAATTGCCTGCTACAAGAAACTGGACAACAAGGTACAACAAGATGATACCTTCTCTAGTTGTTTAAAACTTGTGGATACTTGTATTTATTTACTTTTGCCACTGCAGACTCCTTTTTTTTGTCTGTGAAGTTTATCCTCTGCCCTCTCCTCCTTTTATCCCATCCTGTTTCCCCAGCCGGCAGACACATACCTGGTCCAGGTGTACAATCTCACTCTGCTGTGTTCAGAGGAGTACATCATAGAGCCCCAGTCGGTCCAGTTTCTGGTACAGCATGGATTTGATTTCAACAAGCAGTACGCCCATGGAATCCCTTACTGCAAGGGCAACAACAAGGTGACGATGCCTACGTGCTGTGTTCTGTGGTGTAACTGTCTGTACCCCTGTATTATACCCCATATGCATGCATCATGTTAGGACTATAGCTATCTATGGTACTGGGCAAATAGACAAAAGTGAAAATTATAGTAACGTTATGTTATATGACTAATATAACAGAGCGCTGCAAAAGATAACTGACCTTCCTCAGATGTTATTTGACTCCTAACTGTCCTTTCTCTTTCTGTCTTCTTTGCAAGGGAGAAACAGACAACCACGGTGTTCACATCCGGGCGTTATTCACCGAACTGCTGCGTGCCAGGAAACCCCTGGTGCTCCACAACGGCCTCATCGACATTGCCTTCCTTTACCAGGTAGAGACTATGATCTTGTTAAGTAAATAATAAATGTTGATTGAAAAATTAAAATCTGCAACGTTCTATAATGCGTTGCTCTAAAGCTTTATATAGCAAAGTTTCAGATTCTTTGTCACGGTGATAAACACAATGTGACAAATCCTAATAAAATGACTCATAATTAATGGAATATTAGCTTCTCAGGGCATATAGTACTTATTTTATTGATTGATTTATTGATTCTGTCTTTTCCATCAGAGTTTTTATGCTCATCTGCCTGAGCGCTTGGCCACCTTCACAGCTGACCTGTCTGAGATGTTTCCTGCTGGCATCTATGACACTAAATATGTCACTGAATTTGAGCTCCGGCTTACTGCCTCGTATCTGGAGTATGCCTATAAGAAATGGTATGTATTGGTTCATTTCAAGGTGTCCTGATATGAGGATGTAATGGACCAGGTCATGACCACTTGCCAAAGTAAAAAAAGGAGGTTGTGTTTATGTTTAGCTTCAGCCAGTTATGATTCCAGTCTCTGTGTGTCTCCCTCCTTTTACAGCAAACTGGATAACAGTCGCACTGTGACCTCTGGAGGGATTGGACCTCATGTTCATGTGGAGTTCTGTCAGTATGCTGGTCACATGTCTCGCTATGTGGACTACAGGGTCTGTCCAGCTGTGGCCTCTGCTGAGGGACAGACTGACATCTGCCAGCGCTTTTCAGTAATTTTCAACTGGAGTTTTCAAACTATTTTACCCAGAAGAAACTATTTTGTTTAAGCTTAATTCTCAAGCTAAAGTTAAAATTCAACAAATTAAGTCCTGGAAATATATTTCTAATATTTCAACTGAGGAGAAGTACAGTCAACTAGATGGTAGATATTTGTGTGCAATCATTTTTATTGACTATCCTGTCTTTTGTTTGTGTGGCAGGCGTTTGGCTGGTGTTCTAATGGCACTCAGTGTCCTTTATCACACGACACTGACCTTATCATCCTCCAAGATGAAAAATGCAAGCAGGACAAGAGGAAAAAGAGGAAGAGACAGAGAGACAAGAAGAGAGCTGTAGAAGAGGCAGCGGATGGCACCTCCATGTTTGACAGTCCCCCGAAAAACAAAATGCCACACATGGAAGTGGATCCAGGAGAAACACCAGAAGGTCCTCAAGAGATAACTGCTGAGCCGTGTGTAGAAAGTGGGCACAGCGAAGGAAACATCCAGCAGAATGAAGGAGAAAACATGAAAACAGACGGCGAGGGGAACGGTGTGTGCGAGTACAACACAGACTCTGCAACAACCGCAACCAATGACGACACAAAACCAAAAGCCAACACAAATGACGGTGACGAAAGCAGAGCAGGAGAGGGAATTAAAGAAAAGTGTAGTGAGCACTCAGCTGAGAGTGAGAAGAAGGCTGATGCAGGAACGCACCGGGCCGGCTTCGACGCCTTCATGACAGGATACATCTTTGCCTACTCGTGCACCGTTGTCAAGAAGGATGAAATGGGAGTAGCTGTAGAGGAGAAGGAGCACCAGGAGGAGCAGATGTGGCTCCCTACCTCACTCAATAAGGTTTACCTCAGTGGCAAGGCTGCTCCTCTCAACGTGGTCAAAAGCACCTTCTCAAAGTCGTCAAAGGCCCACGTGCAGAAGATGGCGATGGTGTGGGGGCAGAGAATGTAATGTGCACACTTTCACACAGCAATCATAGTATCTCCATGTGCATGGTCACAATTTAGTTTTTAAGCCATCCTAGAGGCACAGGTCTAGGGATGATAGCATGTGTCTGTCAGCCAGCTTGAAATATCAGCTATTAGATGGATTACCATGGTTTTTTTTTATGTTCAAGATCCTCAGAAGATTAATTCTGTTGATTTTGTTGAACCCGTTACCTTTCTTCTTGCTCCTTCATGAGGTAGTCATTTTTGTATTGAGTGAGATATCTTGACAAGTATAGGATAGGTTGCCATGAAATCTGCTACAGGTATCCATATACTAATCTTCGTAGCATATTGGGTTTTGGTTTTTTTTTGCAGTTAGTATACAAGAAACCAACATACATTATTTTATATGAGCAGAAAAAGGCACTTCAACTTCAGAATATGACTGCCAGTTAAAAGTAACTGTACTACTGTAATACTTAATTTGATGTTTCCGGTGGGAATACTCAAAAGCTCAATAGGGTTAGTGTGCAGTTCGGATTTGGGACTCAGCTTTAGTTTTGTTTCTGGTATACACTGACTCAAAGAGTCATCACATGACTTATTTCTTTTTTGTATAGATCTTCAAAGAATAGTGAAAAATTAATTTTTCATACCAAAAAAAGTACAGTCTGACAATCTAGTTTCTCTGGGTCTGTAATAACAGGGTTCGTTATTGATCTCATACTCTTTTACTTATCAAATTGCAAACACCCTTAAAAATAGAGAAAATAATTAATAACATTAGTGATTTAGTGTTTCTCTGTAAACAGCCAGAGTGAGATGATCTGATATAATCTGACATTTATTTTTAATGACTGAAGTAATACATGGAAAAATAAACAAATACTGTTTAACAATGCTTTTGTGTTCATTTAGCTGTCGGCTAAAATGTTGCAGAATTTATAATTGAATTCCTGAAAATCTAGGCTAGACTGGTGAAAGGCGTGCCAAGCCTGAGAACTTTTTTTTAATTTCTGAATACTCAAGATAAACCTTTTAATTTAGGTAACATTGCCTTTCCTCTGGCGCCACCCTCAGGTCAAACTGTGCACTTCTTGCCAAGTGGTAATGTAAGAACAGGATTTTTATCTATTTTAATTTCATTTATCGAACCAATATTTTTCATTGTGTGTACTGACCAATACATCCTTGTCAAAATGAACTCATTACTGAAAATAAAGGATCTCACAGAACACAGTATCATTTAAGATGCCAATAAAAAGTTTTATTATTTTAATTTAATTTAATTTAATTTAATTTAATTTTTTTTAAAGAGAAAGTAGGATGCTGAAGACGGTTCAGTGGGCCGATGATCAGAACCTCTTCTTAATAATGGTTAGTGAGACTGCCAAATAATCTTTGAATTATTATATAAGTCACTTTCTTTACAACTTCGATTCTTATACTTACCTTTTTTGTGAATGACTACATTCAGGTGACAGATTAATAACAGGTTTCTTATATGCCACCTTGCCAAAATGTAGAGGTAACCCAAGAACAATCCAATATGCAAGACACTATGTGGGACATTGACAGCACTGCGAGATGCAAAGGCTCCATGCACAGAGGGAGTCAACAGACCTGCCAGTCGCAGAACCTACATTTCTCTTCACAACCCTTGCCAGACGCAAAGAGTAGAAACTACCATGCCAAAATGTGGAGATATTACAAAAACAATCCCAGTGCAAGACGCTACCTGGGATGTTGACAGCCCAGCCAGACGCAAAGGCTACCATTGCCTGCATTAACCCTGCCAGACGCAAAGGCTCCATGCACAGGGAGTCAACAGACCTGCCAGTCGCAAGACCTACATTTCCCTTCACCACCCTTGCCAGACGCAAAGAGTAGAAACTACCATGCCAAAATGTGGACATATTACAAAAACAATCCCAGTGCAAGACGCTATCTGGGATGTTGGCAGCCCAGCCAGACGCAAAGGCTACCTAAGGAATCAGATGTCCCAAAAAGGGTCAGACCACCTCAGCCTTTTCGGAGCGGGCTCCTCACCCTCGTCCCTCTCCTCTTCATCGCTCTCCTCCCTGCTCCTTCTTCTGGAGGATCCGGAGCTGGAAGTTGTAAGGTCTTCTTCCAACCCGCTTTCATCACTGGAGCTATCTTCATCCTCAGTAGACTCCTGTCGAGAGAGAGGTCCAATGTCGTCCACCTCTAGTTCAGGTATCCCAATAACATCATCTTCATCAACAAAAGAAGGTAACGACTCATCAAAAAGGGAATTAAAAGGTTGAGGAGCAGGGTGAGGAAAAGCCGGAGGGAAAGGTTGAGGAGCAGGGTGAGGAAAAGCCGGAGGAAAAGGTTGAGGAGCAGGGTGAGGAGCGGGGTGAGGAGCGGGGTGAGGAAAAGCCGGAGGGAAAGGTTGAGGAGCAGGGTGAAGAGCGGGATGAGGAAAAGCCAGAGGGAAAGGTTGAGAAGCAGGGTAAGGAGCAGGGTGAGGAAAAGCCAGAGGGAAAGGTTGAGGAGCAGGGTAAGGAGCAGGGTGAGGAAAAGCCAGAGGGAAAGGTTGAGGAGCAGGGTAAGGAAAAGCCAGAGGGAAAGGGTGAGGGGCAGGGTGAGGAAAAGCCAGAGGGAAAGGGTGAGGGGCAGGGTGAGGAAAAGCCAGAGGGAAAGGGTGAGGGGCAGGGTGAGGAAAAGCCAGGGGGAAAGGGTGAGGAAAAGCCAGAGGGAAAGGGTGAGGAGCAGCGTGAACCACAGGCTGAGGGCGCATAAAAGCAGAAGGGTAAGCAAAAGGATCAGCATGAGGTGCAGGACGAACAGCAAGGGGAACATGAATAGGAAAAGCAGGAGCCCTGTCTTGCCAGTCCATCCTAACGTGTGGCCTAGCATTTCCATCTTCATCACGACCATCATCCCCCACGGCGCCTCCATCGTCTCGGTGAGGCTGGACCTCAGCCTCAGCTGCCTGAAGCCCGTTCTCTTCATCCACAACAACGTCTAGCTCTTCTTCCTCTTCCTGGTCACTGGAGGGGAGAGCAGGATTGTCGATGACCCTGTCCTCTTCAGGAGGAACAGTATTGCTCAAAGGCCAAAACAAACTACCTGAGGAGAGAAATAGTATTCCAAACAAGTCAGGAGATTACAGTTATTATTATTATTATTATATATATAATATATAATATTTTATATTTATATATTATACTAAGAGTTTTTTTTTGTTTTGGCATATCTGACTGTACATAGCCAAATAAAGGTTTACATGATTCTGACCTGTGAGCACAATAAAGAGAAAGCTAATTATTTTTTATTAACTAACTCTGGTTAAATTAGCTGAGCCAACCAGTCAAATAAATAAATAAATATATATATATGCTATCGCAATGTTAAAATTAAAGTGCATGATAAACACACTTCCTTCAATCAAGCTCACAACAATATCTGAATATATATTAATATATCTGAAAACTAATGTCATGCTTCAAAAGTCATAGAAATTCACCTAACTGTCCTAATAAAGTTAGCACATAGCCCTGGTTTGTTTACACCTGTACGCTCTGACGTCATGACGTACGCTACTAAACGTTCTATCGTCTCTATGGTTCCAAAAAAATGAAAAATAATGTTTTCTTAGGCATCATTCGAAAAACAAATTGTCCCATTAGTTTTTTTTTGTTTTTGTTTTTTGTTTTTTTGCCCCAAATCGACACATTTGTAAAATATGATTTCCCTAAACTAAATTAAACTGTTTTCAAATCACTACATCAATTCCGACAAAAAGTACATTACTACCATCGGATATTAATTTTTACAAACACGTTTAAACACGCGACACATCAATGTGAAAAGTTATCTTACCTGTAAAGTAGCGGAGCCACCGTCCGACCCGGGTCAGCAGGTGCTCGTCCACAGGAGGGCCGTCACAAGTCATTTTCTCTTTCAATAAAGTTGCCAAAAGGTTTTCCAGGTGATCAGTTGTCCAGGTGTTCAACGTCCAGCCAGTCAACTCGTCTCAAGTTCAGATGTAAATGAGACATTCCAAATGTCTCCAGTTCCAACATCAGTTCGGTTCACGTCACCTTCCGTTTTACATTACATATACATTTACATTAAATAGATGATACCAATGATTGAGACGTCTGTGCGGTTATTAATATGCAGCTCTTTAATTGCATCTATTGACAGGAACTCCCGCAGCACCTGAATGCGTCCATATAGTTAACGATGAACAGTATTTATTAATTGATATGACTGTTACAGGATTGAACGACACATGCAAATCCCTATTCTCAATACCTATATTATGTTTACGTATGTTTCTACGTTTTCAGAAGACCTATTTTATGTGTTCATGGTGGACATGGTTCACTCCAGACCTCTCATATTTGCCTTATTGACATGATTTATTATTACTCAGAGCCTACTGTCAATTGCAACCGTTTTGTAGACAATAAAATCCCCTTTCAGTAAATCTGCAACCATCAGCTGCAGGAATATGTGTTTTTAATCAACCATTAAAAAAACCCAAATCATTTGATGTAGCCCTTTTTTCTAAAATAGGCTAACTTAGTGTGCATATTGTACACACTGACAATGGTTTCACTGTCTTCTTTGATTCAAAAAATGTTCTTGAATTTCAGATTCAAATTCAGAGTAATTTGTCACTTTTCATGACAAGAAAATTAACGGTTTGTCATTTTCTAAATTTAATATGAAACTGAAGAACACTGACTCTTAAATACATATGCACTGATTCAAATACAGGGAGACAGCACTGTAGTCTTTATTAATATCAGGCTATAATTGATTTATTACAGAAGTTATTTGGATAAAACATGAATACGTTATTAAATGTGACATGCTTTACAAGGATAGTGGAAATTTAATTCGAAGACCATATTTATTTAATCAAAGTTAGTACCGTTACTAAGAAGAAGAACTTCACAATGGACAGAAGTTACAGTTAAAACAATTTGAAGGAAGCAATAGCTACTGTTATACAGAGGGGGCGCTAATGCGACGTGAGCTGGATGTTTCCCGCCGTTCAACGAGAAGCAGAGGAAGAAGAAGAAGAAGAAGAAGAAGAAGAAGCGGCTCTGGTAGCATAGAAGTACCAAGCGGTGTCAGCCTGCCAACCTGTCTGTGGTGTGCTGTGTGTCACAAGCTGGCATTGCTTAATTCAGAGCTGTGTAGCTTGTCTTTCATCCTTTTTACAACAGCCAAATGAACCAAACATCAACGTTAGAGAGCGACACCTGATATTCATCGCTTACAGAAATGGCAGACGATGAAATAGACTACAACATCGTGTTTCCAGATGCAGGGACGTCGGGTGAGCATCATTTCATTGTACTGTACATGACTCAGTTAGCTTAGCGTACGTGCTAACGTAACCTTATTACGTTAGCATTGCAAGTCAAATGCTGCTAACTGCGTGCTGAGTTTAGCTTAGTTTAAGCTTAGCTGTCTGTGGCAGCTCTGCTAACCTGCTGTTTTATCGTCTGACTTGTTTTCAGAGAGACACTGGAAGGGGACAAAAGAGCCAGTTGTGATTCTGTTGGGCTGGGCTGGTTGCAAAGACAAACACCTGTCCAAGTACAGCTCCATCTACAATGAACAGGTTCAAACTAAATCTTCTCTGTATTGTCCCTTTTTAAAAGCAGTCTTTTAGAAGCTGTGTAAACTACTCGTATATCCACCTCATTCATTCTCGTTTCCTTTCTTTGTTTTCTTCCCTGACAGGGATGTGTCACCATCCGCTACACAGCTCCTTTGAAGACAGTCTTCATCTCGGAGTCGTTTGGCTACAAGGAGATGAGGAGTACTGCCCTCAAGTTGCTGGAGATCCTCTACGACTATGAGGTGGAGAACAGTCCTATTTTTTTCCACATATTCAGTAATGCTGGCTTCATGCTGTACCGGTATATAGTAGAGCTCTTGCACAATGACAAACAGTTCAGTTCCCTGTGTGTGATCGGGGCCATAGTGGACAGCGCCCCTGGTAGCGGGAATGTCCGTGGGGCTTTGCGCGCACTGACAGCCACCATGGGGCCCAAAATCAGTCCAGCTTTAAGGTACTTCCTCCTAGCGCTTTTCGCGGTGAGTGTTTTCTTGTTGCGAGTCGTGCTGTACCCGTTGACCAAGTATATCCACAAGAACCACTATGATGCTGTGCAGGAGAGGCCGCCCGCCTGGCCTCATTTCTACCTGTACTCCAGAGATGACCAGGTGATCAGGCATCGGGACATCGAGCTCTTCGTGGAGACCCTGAAGCTAAAAGCTGTCCCGGTGGACAGTTATGATTTTGTCACCACTGCCCATGTCAGCCATTTTCGGGAATTTCCTGAGCAGTATACTCTCAAGTGCCGTGATTTCCTGGTGGCTTGCATGAAGGACTCCGACGGGACAGAGATCAAGAAGAGACACCGGGTTCAGAATTAATGACATTTTCAACGGTTGATGAAGAAAATCCAATCTAGGGTTTCTCCTCAGATCTCTTTAAAAATTTTATGTAATGAAGATCTTGAAGATGTTATTCCATCCCTGTGCACATAATAAATTTGTTACACATGTGGTCTAGGTGCACTGCACTGAATACGAGTCTGGTAAAACCAGCCACATGTAAGACTGTTCAACCCTGTGAAGTGTGATGGTTAAAAACTTAACTCTACTTTTTTCTAACCGTCATGTACCACCTGTAAAAAAATATACACTGGAAAATTAGGACTTCGATCTTTTAGGATAATATAAATGGTATTGAGTATTGCCGTTAAATGTGATGCATCGTAGATTAGTAGTAGTGATCCTAAAACTAATGAGGCTGGATTAAAAAAATAAATATATATATATACACACACACACACACTGATATCCAATATTTATGAAAATTTCAAATGTATTTATAGTTTTAATCTGACAATTTGTCTTTAAAATGTGACCACATGAAGAACATGAGTAATCTTTCTTTGAACATAAAACATATATACATTTGTTGCCTTAAACAGGAAATGCCTTTTTGATTTGTTTTTGGGCAGAATATCCAGCACTAATAATGTAATGTGATATAAGATTTCGTCAAAGATAAAAAAGGTGATTGATTGAATGTATGTGTCCAGCACAACTATAGTGTTCTCTCTTAACTGATGTGCCTTCAATAAATCCGAATACTCATAGAATATGTCAGCCTAATTATTTTCAATGGTACTTACTTTTGCAGCATAAGTAATTTCAAATTAATCTGTCAGTCTAATCTCACGTGATAATATAGTTTTAAAAAATTTTTTGGGGACCAAAATAATTTACAGCGTTGCTCCAGAGAGAAAAGAAAGTGGTCAAATATTCATAAAGACATTGGAGTTGTTTAATGTGCTTAAACCATCACAGTAACATTGTCTTGGTTTGCAGGTTATTTCATTGTCAGTCATAGTAATAAAAATAACATGCCTGATAGGAGTGTGTGTGACCTTTGTCCAGCTGTTCTGTTATGAACTCTCATTTGATTACACAATATATAAAGTGGCTAGACTTTACATTTGTGATTTGGTAACACAAGGGATGGGGTACTTGTTCAGTAGAGTTCATAGGTTGACAAATGGACATTCAAAAGTTTGTGTGATGTTTGAGTCGTGTGACAAATTGATGTCACTTTACACTTGACTGATGATGAAGTATCAGTATTTTTTTTTAGTCAAATGGCTTCTGAAAATTCAGTGCCATTTGTTTCTAAAGACACCACTGGACCCTCATATTATCGCTATGTGCTCACTCATTCAAGATGTAATATATGCACCTTTTATAATATGTTTGACATTTGATTGAATTGATATTGTAATAACAATAATGCTAATAAAATAAATAAAACACAAGCATAAACCATAGTGCTTAAATACTGTATATACGTATACATGCATATATATGTGTACACACACTTACATCTACCCACATGCCTAGCATACTATACCTACCTAATATGACCTTTTAATATCAAAATATTTGCCATAATATCCACCTTTACTGTTTTACTGTGTATGTGCCCACAGACTTGAGCATACTGTACATGTATCATGGACCTGGCTGGTTTTTAGGCTTGTTTCCTCTCTTACTGCCGTGGTTATCCCACCATTCACTGACAAATTAAGTCACAAAGTTGTGAACTGCTGGCTATGGAAAAATACACAATCTACAAATATAAGTTTATGTTTAAATTTAAAATGATAAAGTTTGTGAATCTTCTTTTGTCATTGTTCAGTTCTGCACTGGTGTCATCAAAACGGGGACCTAATTTCTATTCACCTTCAGTTGATCTTATGACCATGTTTCTAGAGGTCTAGTCATCACTAGAGGGTTCACTAAAGGGAAAACATCAAGAAAAAGGTGTGTCTGTGATCTCATACCCAGAGGCAGCAAAAGAATCCAGACATTTCCCCTCCACTCTTGTCCTCAGCCGTCAGGGACTGTTTGAAGAGCGTGGCTCTGAGTAGGTCCAGCAGGGATGGTTGTTGAATGTCTACGACATGTCAGGTTTGACATTTGGATGAGCGAGTGGTTGGCATTTGTCTCTGCACCAGGCCCCGTCCTGGCACTTCATGTATCATGTAGAGCTGCTTGGAGGAAAGGGAGAAAGAGGAAAGTTTACATATCGGCACAGACAGATGAACATCGCTTACTGGAGTGCACATGAGACGGGCTGCTCTGATCCTGCTGGTGGTCTTCCTTCACTGCTTCAGTCACGCAGGAGGTTTTCAGTAATCGCACGGGTACTCTTTAAAAGCTGTTGTCTAGTTTTTTTGCCAAATTATTATTTTTTTTATTTTTACCAAATTATCAGATTATCAAAAGTATGTTGCACATGGTTTACAATGTAAGCATCATAATTCAGAAAGTTATTTACACACTAAAATACTATACACACTATATATCACTATATACTGTACTGTACAACTAGGTTACAACTACATTACTATAGTATACTGTAATGAAATCATAATAAATATGTGAACTTCTTAATATTCTTCTATTCTGTAATCTAAAACATTGACTATATGTTACAAGCTGCACATATGTTTCATATTTTAAAAATCAGGCAAAGTAAGTATAGTGGTGTAATGTAGTTTAATTAGTAAGTAATTAGCTATGAAATATGCTCAATGTAGTACAATATTTCCTTCAGAAATGTATGTAGTTGAGTAAGTAGCATCGAGTGGAAACACTGGAAAGTACAAACTGTGCAGTATTAAATGTACAGTACATATTATTGTCGTTCTAGCGGAACAGGTGACGCTAATCACACATAACGAAAGCATTAAGTAATTAACTACAACTGTGACAAAACAAAACATACATTTCTTGTTTAATATTGAGATTTACACTAGATAGTTGGACTTTATGTATACTTGATTACAATAATTCTTTTATGTAATTAATGTAATGTTGGTAGATGTGGTGGTCAGTGGCCCATTGACATAGTTTAAAATGATTCTGAACCTGCGTTCCAAGAATATGATTTACAGTAAAATATTACATATTAATATATAATCCTATTGTATATGCATAAATAAAAATACATAAACACTGAGCTTGCTAGATTCTGCCTAACTGAAAGCTGACTCTGAACGACACATCAGGCTAATACAGCAAATACTGTATTTAAATGGTATTCAAAGCCTACAGTTACACTTATATTCCTGAAGAGGGCAGCATTGACTCACAGTTCCCATCATGCAACACCTCAGTGAGGCCTCAACATAAAGCTCGACAATCCGGCAGTGGACATATTATTCGGGGCTCCTGAGGGATAAAGCAACTGTGCAACACTACCTTCAGAACATATTTCTACACATGTTTGTGCAGCGTTGTATTGGGCAAAAGTGTAAAATGTTGGTATATTTATTTGTGCAGCAATAACTCCTTCAAATTCAAAAATGTTGGGTTTATAGAAATGAACAGTATATGAATGCTTTTGTATTACGCAATTTTTTAAAAAGGGCTGCAAGAAGTCAGTTTTGTTTTCTACTACAAAATGTTTCCTATTTTAGGAGCCTTTTGAGTTGGAGGCTGGGAGATAGAGGCTAGAAAAGAGAGGAGCAGGGGGTGGATGGATGGATGGGAAGAAAACGTCATAACTCCCCCCGTTTGGAAACGCAGTGAAAGACGAAATTACCCCATGGAAGTTAATGAAGTCTCACAAGTTGATGAGGGGAAAATTGCAGCGAAGAGGGGTCAGCGCTTTCTCTTTAGCCTTTCCCTCTTCCGCGGAAAATGGCTGCGGTCAAGATCCATACTTTTAGAGGACGCTGAGCACTCCAACGCAGAGATGGAGTGAGAGATGGAGGAGGAGAGGGCCAAGATTAATGGTACTAAGTGGTAGTACTTGGCAATGCGGTAACATATCGTCCATGTTCTCTATTCCGCGCTGATAGTTTCACAGACCTTGGCTTTGCCCATTGGACTTTTAGCTGTGATTTACAGGATTCAAATAATCTGGGTGGCTTTTCATCATCGCACGACCTACGAGTATCTTCAGGCTATGGAGTACCGCCAGGGCTGATCGTATCGGAAAATGCTATCAACACTTTAAAACAGGCCGACACTTCCCCCCTGCACTTTGGATTGCTGGTTATCATGCAAAGCCTTACATCACAAATGGCAAAAAGCTGAACTTTCTTTCAGAAAGATTTCTCCTGCACGCCTCGGTTTAATGTCACTCCAAAACGGACAGAAATGTTTATATTTATGTACATGTTGACATTTTGGATGCAACCCTGTGAACCCGCTTTCTAGATCATTGGATGGAGATGTGCAGGATTTTATCTGACAGGCACAAACACACACAGACACACACAGTATCAGATGGGCTCTAATGGCAAATCTCTGTCCCTTCCTTTCTAGTTATTTTTATTTTTTTTTAGTGATTTTGTGTAAAGTTTGACATTTTGATTTTAAGTCTGACATTCTGTGATGTTCTGGCCAATGATAACAATGATTTTTTTTCTGAATTTCCTCTATATGCTTCAATAATCTAATGAAAGTACAGTATATGCAGCAATGGGAGCTATTAGATGGTAAATCTACTTTTTATTTCACAACTGCATCCCTCTCCTTAATCTTTAGTCCTCACATCTCTCCTTACACACACACACACACACACACAATCAAGCCCAGGTGTGTCATGCTGTCTTTTCGAGGCGACACACACAGCGTTGAAACCTTGCCTTTCTCTCTCGCTCCACGGGAATGGCCTTGTGATCAAGTTGAGCGGGGAGCCGATGAGAAGTCACTCAAGTCACCCTCTCTTCCCCTAATGAGCAAAGTGTCCCATGGAAGCCAAGTCCGAGACAGCATGGGAGCTCACACACACACACACACACACACACACACACACAGAAGGGATACTGTAAATGCATCACACACACACACGCCTTTCAATAGTTTGAAATACAGAGGATCAGGACCAAAGTCCCATCCGCCTTTGAGTAACTTTAAAAGGTCTCCTGATGTTTTGGATTGAAGAGTGAAGAGGAAAATTGATGTGTGTGTATGTGTGTGAGTGCGTGTGTGTGTGTGTGTGGGGTTTAAAAAGGGAATCGGCTTGTTGGACCAGACAGGGAGCCATCATCAAAATCTCACCTGGTCTATCTCGGCCTCTCAGCCCTCTACTTAAGACCAAAAGAGGTTAAAAAAAAAAAGAAAAAAAGAAAGGCGATGGAATGTTGGATAAAGAGAAAAAAACCGACAGAGAGACATAGAGGTAGAGGAAGATGGAGAGTGAGAGGAGCAGCAGTGTAGAAACCCCTCAGCATGTGTACAGCCTCTCTCCCATTGTGCGGTGCAGCAGGCTGCCTCTCTCAGCCTATTCAAAGCGAGTGTGTGTTAGTGGAGAAGTGTGTGTGTGTGTGTGTGTGTGTGTCTTTCTGTGTTTCTTCACAGATGTCCTTGAACAGAACCCCCTCGGCTGTGCGGATCCCCGCTGCCACCGGAGAACATTTGACAAGCAGCGGGCTCTTGTTAGAGCGCTGTCAAATTAAAGGTGTGTGTGTGTGTAGGTCTGAGAAAGTGTGTGTGTGTATGTGTTTCAGAGGCTCTATTCAGAGCCCTGTCAAATTAAAACTACCAAACAAACTGTGTGTGTCACACAGACAGGCCAAGTCCTGTGTATGATGCCAGTGTTAGGCCTAGGGCTGCTTTGTCTGTGTTTGTTTGTGGGTGAACGTGTGTGTGTGTGTGCGAGTGTGTGCGAGAAAAGCTTTTTATTTTTATTTTTTTTATAGATGCATCTTTCACTTGAGAGGAATAAACAAATACACACACACACACACACACACACTGTGATGGAAGAATCTAATGAGGTGTGTCCAAAAGTAAAAGATATATTGTAGAAAGTGTCACACACACACACACACACACACAGAGTCAACCTCAGCTTACTGGAGACCTTTATCTCCATTCAGATGAATTTACATGATTATACTTGTTCTCAGGTCTGAAATCCAGCAAACTCAAGCTATCAAAACATTAGTTAATTTCCCCCTGTATAATTTTAGACCAATACCTTATATTCCATCATTTTCCTCTTCATTTGTCAGTCAACTGAGATAATATTTAATAATATAATGAACATGAGAGGATAAATGATTATTAAAAACAAAGGAAGGTCTCCTGCTCTCCTGCAGGTAGTGCGGACAAACACATATGTAAATACAGGCAACCTTTATGTCAGGACTCTGCATCATTTATAGGACATCCCACTGTGTGTGTTTGTGTGTGTGTGTGTGTGTGTCTGTGAGCATACTATTTGTACACTTACAGGGACATAATATTCTCACAAGACAAGAAAAAATATTATACAATATTATAGACATTTTACAGGTTGTCTCATTTTTGAGTTCAGACTTGAGTTTTTGAAGGTTTAGGGTCAACTGGTCGCTAGCAGCGTAGGCAGCGTCAAAGTCAACTTTCATGTATCACAGAAACATTTCAGATAAATTATAATTACTACACATTAACACAGGCAGAAATAGAGAAAAGTCAACTTTAGAAAACCCAGAAAACAAAAAAACAAAAATGGTAGAATAACATGTCACATCTCAACAAAAGCGATTAGCCTAGCTTAACATAAATATGGTAAACAGCTAGCCTAGCCTGGCCTAGAAAATGCTCCATGACAGAAATGTAATTCCCCAATGGAAAAAAAAACCCCAAAAAACAACTTGTCATTTTTTTACATTTTTTTTTTTTTTTTAAATTTAACAAACCGTATCGTGTTAAGTAAAGTTGGAGGACAGCGCCAGCTAGCCATTTCCTACTGCTTCAGCCTTTATGCTAACTGCCTGCTGGCTCTAGTTTCATACATAATGGAGAAACATGAGAGTGGTATCAATCATCTCGTATATCACATGGCAAATAAGTGAATTCACATATTTTCCAAAACGTCAAAATATTCCTGTAATTCTCCTAAACCAATGTCTAGAGTCAGTTAACAGCTAGAGAAAGGGTTGGAGTTAAGTGTATAATGGTGGAATACCAATCTAACATATTCCCAGTAGCCAATGTGTGTGTGTGTGTGTGTTTGTTTCCAGAGTGTGTGTGCATATCGTAGTGTCCGTACACTACAGAGGCTGCGTTAGTACTTTAACTTTGCCTCCATTAGGAAAATGTTATGATTTATGCAGTTGCTGCCAGACTAATATCTTTAGAAGTTTTTTTTTTTCCTCCTGATCTTGTAGCTGGGAAGCCGATTCATCTTAAAGAGTGATGAGGGGAGGTTGCTCTCTATGCAAAACGCATTAAAGCTAAATGAGGAGTCTATTACTCAAATCTGGCTGATAATCCGTTAGCTAAAGACCCCTGGCCGCTAACTAAGCAGATTAAGATATGTCACTGCCACCACGACCAGGATGACAATAGTACACTACTTATGTAGTCAGACACACACACACACACATTCTCACTCGCTTTCTCTCAACACAAGTGGCACTTTGCCGAGGATATTGCATACAACCGCACTTGTGCCTGACTTTCTGTGCACGCACACTAACAAACACACACACAGTTGTACATATGCATACACACGTGTTGAATAGTTGATCCCATACTCTCTCTCACACACACACACACACACACACACACACACATCTTCCACACGCCCACCACTTATCTACATACAGTGCCTCCTTGCCAGCTCACTTCATAGAATTAATTCTCTCTTCTCCGCCCACTCTGTTGTGCTGTTTGTGTGTGCGTGTGTGTGTATGAGAGGAATGCACAGGGGACTCATGAAGAGGCCATGTTTGTATGAACATGGACAATTCATCATGGCTTGATTAACATACACGATTTTATCTTCCTTTCTCCCTCTCCCTCTCTCTCCCTCTCTCTCTCTCTCTCTCTCTCTCTCTCTCTCTCTCTCTCTCTCTCTTTCTCTCTCTGTGCTTTGGTCCTGTGGTGATAATTACAAATAATTTATTCCTGGCGGTTAATTAACCGATATTCTTTGCACGGAGCCCTGAAAACACTGGAAACAATTCGTGTAGCTCGGAGTAAAGTCAGTTGATCTCACTGTAAATATCTAAACCATTCGCTCATGCATAAGATATAAGGTTTTATGTTTAGTAAACAGTAGATATTAAAATTATTTTTAAACACAAGCACCATTGTTTGCCCGTTTAGTCTAAAATTGTAAATGTTCGATCCTTATTATGTGAGCCAAAGTACACAAGTTTTATTCAACTATTAGGAAACTGATTGAAATGCAAATCACATCATATTCATGGATTTGGTTCAGGATAACGCATACATATCTCATAGTGTAATGCAGTTTTCCATGTTGGTCTTGGCTATACAATATGTGACAATCAGTCATATTGACATTCTGCACCTACTAATTGATTCAGACTCAGAACAAATGTTATCAATTAAAATACTCCTGATTACGCCAGCTGGGGCCTCAGAAGTGAACAAGGGAAAAAAGCACAGAAGAAGAAGAGAAAACATTGAGGTGAAAACAATTAGCTGCCCGTTTACAATCTTTTTAAAACCATCAATGTACTCATGCACAGACAGCCACCAATAACGGCACAGCAAATAAGTGATTCAGGGCAGAATGCACGCAGCGTTGTTCCCATTTTGAATCAGTTAAAATGTGGTGTGAAGCCCAGCTGCACACAGTAGATGGCCCAGGGCAGACATCAGTGTCTCCACATCACTCCAGACTTTGGAGCTGGTTGACCTGTGCTGGGCCTGTCTTGTTTCCAATGACCGTTTGTTACTAATTAATGGACTGGAGCCCATTCTGAAGTGCTGAGTGCAACACAAACCACATGCATTAAACATGACCATGCCTTTCTCTGCTGCCAGAGCCAGGAGGCCAGAAAGATGGAGAGAAAGAGAGAGAGAGAGAGGTGACAACAGAGAACAATATACACTCGTGAGATTTCTGATGGAAAAAAAAAAATCACAATAATCATCTAATCATAATACTGAAAACTGAAAATTCAGTAGCTCCTGCTGCTAGTGTTGAGTGGAAGCTAAAGTCAGTGAGAAAGTAAGTCCACATGACTTTTTAGTTAATGTGACTTGCTCACAGTCAGGTGCTGGGAATAATACACTTATCCACATTAGCCTGTTGGAAATGTGCAGTGTTAATGTACTTTAAAAAAGCACGTTTTGATGAGAAAGGAAAAAAAAAAGAGAAAGTAATCTCTCTGTTAGGAGCAGTTTAGGAGGACTCTTAATGGTACGATGATTTAAGAATACAGTCCCTGATTTCGGCTCTCAAAGTGCTGGCTGCAATATAAGTAGACTGATAACTACAACGTATGTGTGTCTATAAAACTTTTGAAATGGGAAACAATGGGGAACATTACTTTAGAAACTCTTCATAAGGACATTACATTTAGGTTTTTGGAAAAAAAAATGTTTTGTGTTGTTGTTTTCACGAGCAGGTAGGAAGCTCAGATTGAAGTTTCTCCATGGAATAGTATCGAGTTTGCCAAATATTAAAGAAACTAAACTGAAAAGGCAGATATTTAGGCCCCGGTTTTAACATACGTTTCCTAATGCTTATCAACAGCTGGAGACCTGTCATCTTACTGTTGCATTTACAACTGCTTTATTTAGAGTAGCTGGCATGGAAACAGTTAGGGTGCCTTAGAAAGGCTTCTCACTTGCCCTTTAAGACTGAAAGCGTCCTTGGTGGCCATCACCAGGCACTTACACACACACACACAAACCGAAACACACACACACACACACTGTAACACACGTTAATGCATAAATTGCCATTATCTGAGCTGCCGCCGGTGGCAGAAGCGCCCCCACCAAGATCACCTCAGCTGACAAAAGTTAATTTGCACTAATGATGTTTTACTCCTCTCATTACCTTAAATCATCTCCTTCCCTTCCCCTCCCTCCCTTTACCGCAGAGAGAGAGAGAGAGAGAGAGATGCAAATAGAAAGGTGCAGAAAGAGACGTGTAGAAACAGAACCACACACACACACACACACACACACAGAGAGAGAGAGAGCTAAAGTAGAATAAGTGAGACACAGTGAAATACACAGAGGCCGAGGGAGCATCAGCAGTTTGTAATTGTTATTGTTCTGGATGAAGTTGATGTTCATTCCAGCTACCCCAAACAGCTCTCTCTCTCTCGTTAAATATTTAACACCGTCGTATAATTATCAACGCTACTCAAGTTCATTTTTTGATGGAAGGCAAAAGTGTTTTTACTGTACAAGCTGCTGCAGCGTTGTATTTATGTTGTAGGCTTAAGTGGTGGACTTTGTAATGATAACAGAGTCGGAGCTTAACAAGTCTAGAGTGTTTAATGTTTAAATGAGTTTATATATATATATATATATATATATATATATATATATAAAATTAAAGTCTGAGTATTATAGCTTTATGAGTGGAATAATCTAATAAGCATTTTGTTGTGCTTTCCAAACTCCTTCCACCTTACCAGCAGCCATTCCTGCTCCAGCCTGTTGTTGAGGTGTGCACAGAAATGTTACATTAATGCCGTTAGCCCTCAGACTGGTGTTTTGACTCCTTCTCTTCACTTTGTTCCTTCACTTACCTTAAATGCTGAAATTTTGGTGCAACATCAATTTATTTCAATAAACTTGAGTAAAGCTCCACAAATCTTTCACCTTAACTTATACCTTTATACCTGGTGAACGTTGACACATCATTGACCATTAGTGCGCTTGACAGTGCTGATACTGCAGGACTGGAGAGCTCCAGAAAAAAACCAAAAAACAAACAATCATATGACTAGTCAAGCATTTTGCCAGTTTGAAGCGCCTTCATAAAATTATGCATTATGTGTTCTGCAAAAGTTGCAAAAACAAGCCTGAAAGTTCACAAAGTCCACTGCAATTTACTCTAACTATTTCTATCTGACAAAGTGCTTCTCCGTAACATCACAAATGAAAATCTTGGCCCTCAGTGCTCGAGCTCAAATGGAAAGTTAGTCGATATTGATTAAAGTGTCGTGGATCATAGGAATCACATACGTACTACTCTGTGGATTTCACCTTTACTGTAAAGCATCACTCCCCCGAGTTTACAGACAATGTTCTCCAGACAAAGTTATGTGCCACCGACCCTTCCCTCACATCAACTCTGAAATCTCGCAGGCATTAGCAGCTGATTGATGAGGGAAATGGTATTAGTCTGAAAACATTTGCAGCTCATCCAGAGAAGGGGCCATTTTTACAATTGGTTTAGGGGGTTATGAATGTGCGCATGTTCTGTTTGAAATAGGCAATGTTCATTTTTTATCTGTAATTGTTTCTGGAGAGGGCTTTTAGTGAGGGGTGAGTTAAGATTCTATTAGAATCCACTGCTTGCTTTCTTTCTTTCTTTCTTTCTTTCTTTCTTTCTTTCTTTCTTTCTTTCTTTCTTTCTTTCTTTCTTTCTTTCTTTCTTTCTTTCTTTCTTTCTTTAATTATGACTGATATGTTCACCTCCCTTGTATATAAAGATACATTCATATTGCCACAATGCACAAAAGCTGTGTTCAAATAGATTTCTTTTTAACAGCCACAATTAAATGAGTGATTGGACCCGATGGTAAAGATAGGAAACAGCTAACAGCTGTCGTCTTCGGTAACACTCATCGACGTCTGCCATCTTTGATGCTACTCACAGGGCGTAAGAGGCCTTGAAGAGGTTTCCTCTTTGTTGTCTGCACATATCAGTTTCACCCCGGTCATCGTTCGGTCAGTAGCCGGGAGCACGAGGGATGTCAACATGGATACGGCAGCTTTTCTGTCCGTTAGTGACACAAGCAAGCGCTCGTTACCATGCGCATTATGTCCGGCATGATGCCGCATGGGAGCCTGCCATGCAAGTGATGATCAGTAGGAATGAAGGGGTGAGGGATCAGGAACTGGCTTTCGTGATAGATCAAAGGGTTACATGACAACCAGACGAGGACTTCCTGTTTGATAGAAACAAGGCTGTGTGTGTGTGTGTGTAAGTGTAAGTGTAGGAGATCAGCCCCCAAAATAGACAGTGTCCAGTATCCAGGATGATGTCTTTTTTTCATCTTAGGGCTTCCTGTCTGTGTTATCTGACCCTGAAAGTTGTGGCAATAAACAAAAAGTGTTTGGGGAAAATGAAATTATGAAAGGCATTAAAGAGCTGAAAAGGTAAAACTGATCAAATTACTTTAAATTTTTACAACCTCGCAAACCAAAATTGCGTCTCACATATGGTTATTGATTTTAACTCATAGGTGCTTTTTTTTAAATTCAGTTTTGTTTAAGTTTCTTTTAGTTTATTTGTCATTCATGCAATTATCTATCACATTGATAGAATGAGCAGGCATCTGTAGGAAATTAAATGAAGAAGGTTGTGCCCGCTGCAATGCAAAAGCAACAATAACATTTTTTGTGTGAAAACTTCATAAGTCTCACACACTTTCTTCATCCTCTCGTGTACATAAATGATTCAATGCCCTGTCGGGTTTTACTTTAATCAAATCGTGATTTATAAAAAAGGAAAAAAAAAGAGACGGCATGATTGATCTGTTATATTCTGCACACAAGCAAGTGAGGGAATGACGGGACACGCAACACAAAGCAAGAGGTGAAAAAAAGGTTCCGAGCGAGCAGCGTTTTTTTTTGTAATATCACGCAACACTCTAATTTGAATTGATCAATTTCTTTTTCTTTGTGAGTTTGAGGAGAACCGCCGCCTTGTAGCCCATCTCCATGTGTCACCACGTCCAGAGCCCCTGCGGCCTGTGGGAGGGTATAGAATCACACGGACCAAACATAATAAAGGTAATTTACTGCCAAGGCAAATTCCATAGCTCTGGGCCTCCACCCCATGTTAAACAGCCTGCTGACCTTTAGCGTCTGATTTCATAAAGAGGGACACAATCCGATTAGGCCCGGATGGGAAAGGTCAAATGCACTGGCAGTTGTGGCGGGAACGTCGCCGCTAGCTGGCTCGAGACGTACAGAATGACCGCAGCGGTGTGGACCGCAACCCTGTGAATGCCTGAGTGTGTGTGAGAGAGTGTGTATGTAAGAAAGAAGAGGGTGTGTGTGTGGGGGCACCGACGGCAGTTAGCCTCTGTGGCCTCTGGAGCCGTTAGCAGAAAGGGCAGCATATCTGACATGGGCCGCACGCTCCCTTTTTATGTCCCGGTGACCACACACACACTTGCACATACACAAACATACACACACCCATGGCACCAGCTTTACCTGATAGCATCTTTAACTCCATTGAGCCTTAAAGTGCATCACTGTTTTGGGTTGTGTGTGTGTGTTGATTTTTTTCTTCTTTTTTTTTTTTATTTCCCTAAAGGTGATCTGGCCTTTAAAAAAAAACCAAAACATATATATTTTTTTTTTAAGCAAATTCAGCATGATGCCACATCTCTGCATTTCAACTTGCGATTTTACTATTACCAGTAATGTGATTATGTTTTTCAGTAACAGTCAGTGTACATTACGGCTCCGTTGCATCAACATTTTTGGCCTTTTTTTTTTTTTTAAATGAATGATTGATATTTTGTCTGAACAGACTCGTCCAGGACGTGTCTTCTTTTGATCGTAGCTGGCTTGCTAACGTTAGCCTGAATTCAAACCACATACACCGGAGTTGGAAGTGTACGCTTGTTGCTTTTTAGACCACAGTATCTCCTTCTGTATATATGGGATATGTGACATGTTGTTGTAGGACACCTTCAATGGAGCTGGGCTGAGTAACGGCAAGTAATGTAACTATAATTACTGATGCTGATGAGCAATTAGTCAACTAATTACTTTTTCAATAAGTAATAAGTCAACACTGATTATTACAGGAATAGGAATGAGGGGCCAAATCCTGAAAAACCAAAACTGTCAGCTTTGTGCAATTGACTTAAAGAAATATAGTGTATAGCTATGGACAAGCACTGTGTAACGTCTACATGTACGTTCCTGTGTGTTTTCAGTGTGTGTGTTTTGTGTGAGTGTCAGCGCAGGTACTTTGTCTCCTCTGTGGATCGTCTTGGTAGCAGAGCTGTCGTCTGTTTTACGAGGTGCCCATTAAGGAGCTCACATGGATAATGCTGATTGCATGGGGCGCTGCCAAGATATGCCGTAGTGTGTGTACGTGTGAGTGCATGTGTGTGTGTGTGTGTGAAGGAGCCAGATACAAAATATGTGTGCCTGTGCATATACATACACACTGTATGGCACACATATTTTGTGTGTGTGTGTATGTGTATGTGTGTGTGTGTGTGTAAATAAGTGTGTGCAAATTTATCGTAGCATATGTGGATAAATATGCTTGTGTGTGTGCTATATGTGTAAAGTTTTGGATGAATGTGCGTGGTTGGTTGTTCTGCAAGTGTGTGTGTGTGTGTGTGTGTGTGTGTCATGGTTAATGTTGATTGTGTCGGGGCACAGCAAGGTGCTGACAGTGCCGCGTCTGCTGAATGACGGAGATGATGTTAACAAGCACAGGGAGGCGGTCACCACCCCCCTGTTTACAATATGGGGGTGCTAAAGCTGTCGAGACCATAACTACCGCACACTGCTCTCTCTCTCTGTGTGTGTGTGTGTGTGTGTGTGCACTAATACCTCCTTGTCTTCCACCTCTTTGTTGTCACACTCCTCATCTCTGGATTGCCTGGCACTCCAGCAGAGAGAGAGAGAGAGAGAGAGACCTAGCCTCTGGTGTCGGTGTAGACACAGACAAACACATGCACACAGTAGCAACAATAATTATAACCAGCAACATTCGTGTGTGTTTCTGTGTGTCTCACCTATAGAACTGTGACTGATTATTCTCATCATCTATTACTTACTACTATTTTTAATTGAAATGAATTAAATTTGTTTTTTAATTCTTCAATTATTTGATCAGGCAGTGACATAAAATTAAAACTGCAAACCCATTTCAATTTATAATTTTAGAACACAGAGAAAAGATGCAAATTCTCCCATTGAAGGCGCTTTTCTGTGCTTTCAATCTTATCTTTATGATTAAAGGCACAGCATAACGTTAGTTAATATTCTTTCACTCCAATCAATGAATGGTTTTAGTACTATTTGGCTATAGATTAATGTTTGCCCTACTCTAGTAGACAATTCAGAGCATGATAAAACACCTTATTAAGATATTGTCAAAAAGGAAAGGAGAGCCTTTTCCTGACAAACATACTTAAAATATCAGACAGCAGCCCTGATCCAAAATATTTTCTGCATGTAAACATCATACTCATAGTTTCAAACTCTCATTAGCTATTGATGTGTGAAATACAAACATGTCAATATAGTTTCTTTTTTTTAGAGCATCTTGCAAAGTAAATAATATCACTAAGAATAAACTACTTGATTTTGAAACAGAATGTTTGTTTGCATTCAGTTTTTTCCGATATAGAAAGGAGGTTGAGTCGCTTGCTATTCTGGCTCATTTTCAGCTTTTTGGAATTCAATAGTTGTTGCTCGGACTGAAACGATGAGACACAAGGCCCTTAATGGGTCCAAGTTAAAAGCTTGGCTCATGTAGAGCACCAGAAGTTAAAAGCTTACACAGAGTTATCATAATAGGCCACGCTCAACGTCAGCCAAGTCGTCTTTTTGAAGCGGGCCTAATTTCCCATGATGATGACGATGATCAGCCGGACAACATGCTCAGAAACAATTAGCGCTGGTCGCTGAAGTGGACACTTTCCCCGAGTCAGGCATCGAGGGCCAGGGCATAAATAAGTCCTCCTTGTCAGCTATTGCCAAGCGACAGCTAATGACTCTCATTAATATGCAAAATAGCAGCCATTTTTCTCTCCTTCTTTGTGTGTGTGTGTGTGTGTCGCTCCTCATTTCGCGCACTCGGTCCGTCCAGTGCAAAGTGACCAGCTCAAGAAAATTTCTAATTGCGAGTCAATTATGTCATTGAGCCCGTTTAGATGTTCATTTGTATGCAAATTTGGTGGCTGCTGGGAGAGGAGAGGGAGTTGGCATCAGACAACATGGAAGGCAGAAATACTCACTGAACGGTGACCCGCACACACACACACACACACACACACACACACACACACACCACCGCTGAGGCCCACACATGACATGATTCATCATTATTTTGAGTGTTCAATTACAGAAATATGGTCACCTGCTTACTGAACTGAGTTTTGGAAACCTCTTTGTTTGTTAATAAGAACAAAGATATGATATGAATGTGGTCTCAGCTGACTTGGTTGTGATGGTGTGCGTTCCAAGCATGTGCAACTGATGGCTTTCAAAGGTCAAGAACCGTCTCCACATAAATCTTGTGTTCATAGTTCAGAAGTTGTTGGTGCCATCTGCCTGAGAGAGAGTTGAACTGACAACGCTGTTTCCTAAAAGAAGTTATTAAAAAGAAATACATATAATAATAAGGAAACATTGTTTATCACATTTTGTAAGTAATCTTTTTTTTTTTTCCTACAACGTGGTACAATACATGCTCTGAGAAACTAAAGCATGATAAATCATGGTTAAGGTGCGGGACACAACACATGCACGTCACTACATCACATACTCGACTGTTTGATTACTATACAGTAAAGCAGAAGGTGTAATTCTCATTTGACCCAACTAACTGAGCTATCCTTGATGAATAATAGAAGAACAATTGACTTTATCAGCCAGTCAATATTCATTATAGTTGTGTTTTGTTTTTTAATGTCAAACTCCCCAGAATATTACAAAGCAGCAGGTCTCGGCCTCTGAGAATGAGCAAAGTTAATCAGTCTTGTGATAAATTCACATTAAGGACTTTCCACAATAAATTACTGTATGATTAATAAATCATTGACTAGTCATAGGATAATATCAGAAATAGATGACGTTGAACCAGGCTAAAATCAGCCTGTAACTGTCATTACATCATATTAATTGTATCACTTTTGAGGAGAGTGATGAATGATATGTTTTTATTTGTATTGAATACCAAACAAAATAAATAAATTTAAATTCCCATCCTTTAAGTTTTTGGCTCTTATTCAGTTGTGGAACTGAGAGCTTTATTTCATCAAGCTATCATCCTAAAGATACGTACCTATGGTTTAGCAGAGTGGGCCAGTCCTAGTAAATGATTCCCAGATCCATCATCCTGCCGTGATCTGATGTGATCTCCTCTGCTGTTGATTAGACGCTTATTGGACCGAGGAGCTAAGACATCAATATGAATCGAGGGGAGGAGAGAAAGAAAAAAGGAAGGAAAGGGAGAGGAAGGGAGGAAAAGAGGAGAAAGGCAACAAGTCCTCCATCCTAGTGGCAAATCTGTCTGTCTGTCTGTATCTATTACTGTATCTCCTCCTATGAAAACATGTGTCTGTATATATGTGTATGTGTATGTATTTTGTGTGTGTGTGTGTGTGTGTGTGTGTCTCCGCTTCATCAATACCGCTAGAATATCCTGGTGACATTGAGCAGTCATTACAGCAGACATCAGCAGTTAATGAACGGATGAAGTCCACAGCATTCCCACTAAATTCATTATCACCGTATTGGACTCGGCAGTGCAGATTAATAATTGGTTTGTCACACAGATATTTTGGATGATTAATATGGGTATTGATTAAGAAGAGGAGGCGGTGAGGGTGTGTGTGTGTGTGTGTGTGTGTGTTGATATAGGCGACATGAGGAAAAGTGCGCACACCAGCAGTGGGAAGTCAATGGTCGGCCTGTGAAGAGACTGATCTCGCTCCCTCTGTTCTATGTCTCTCTCTTCTTGTGTGAGTGTGTATTGCGACGCAAGCTAAAATATGTTGTGTTGTTTTTCTCAGTCTGACTTCCTGAATCATTGAAGGTGCAATACACTCTTTTGCATAGACACCCAGGCCTGGTATTCTCTACACACTGGTTTCTTTGAGTTGACGCGGACTTGTCAGGATACGTCACTGTCCGATTTCCAATAGTCAACTTTCCATAAAAACAGCAATTTCATCATATTTGCTCCCCGGATCAGCACTTTGCTTGTTCACTAGACTACTTGTTCAGTTTGTATGACACGTGGACGTCAAACTACGCGTTCAAGCTGACAGTAGCGTTGCGTTGAGCAACATTCTGAGTGTGTGTGTGTGTGTGTGTCCCTGTATAGCTGAATCTCAGAGGAGACATCTTGTTGTCTATCTACTAAGCTCAGATTCATTACTATTGATCAGCCATGTACTGGATATATAGATCCAGCAAGTATATAGATAAGACATTCATTACAGGAGATCACCATGCACATGTATAGATTCACCATGTGAACGTATGGATTGGCCACAGACAGATTTACTGCACATTATCTGAATCTGTACTGAACTGCTGCAGTAGGCCTCCAGAGAAACGAAGATGGAAAATTTACATTTTTGTCTGTTTCTGTCTGACAGGTGTCAGACCATGAACAGAACGCTGGGAACCACTTTAGGACAGGCGTAACGTTTTCTTATTATTGATATATTTGTTGGAGCAGACGAAACCATTTGTAAAGTTATGGATTTAAGCTTTGAGGGTTAATTTTATGGGGGTTTAAAAGACGAGATTTGATTCTTAGACCATGATTTTCTAATATTTTTTATTTGAGATTTTTCTCCTCCACCAAAAATCTGTTTGTTCTGTTTGAACAAATACGCCACTTTGAAAAGTAGAAGCCTTGCAAGAATGATAACAGAATAAAAAAGGTACAATGCATTCAAACAATCCCAGACATTTGAATAGATGGATTTACAAGCGTAAAACCAAAATACCTTTATCACGTAGATTTGCTATCTCCAAATTTAACCCCCGCCGACCCATCCGCTCCCCCTCAGCAGTTGAAATTGTCAGCGGTGAATGCTTCTTAGTCAGAAATAGATTTGATTTATCTTTTCTTGTCCTTGCAGTTAGGGGGGGAGGTTGAAATAAGATTGCAGAGTTATCATTGTATATTCCACAAAACACCCCCAAACATCACCTTATCAACAATGCTCCCACCTCTTCTTCCTTTTTAATTTACGCAATCACAAAACATGATACATCCATCCAGATGTCACTGGCCAGCCGTCGTCGTCATGAGCATCTGTAGAGATGATAAAGTGATGCTGGGCTTCGTTTCAACAGAGAGAGGGAGAGGAGGCCTCCCTCTCAGATTAAAGAAAGCCTTAGTTTCCGCAGGGACAATAGAGAGGAATTACCATATGAATTTGACCATGGCACCCCGGCCTCTTAAAACCATCAATCTCCCCACGCCGAGCACCACAACGCTAGATAACCCCCTGGATATCCCCTCTTAACCTCAATTTCTCAGGATGTATTAAGAGATGGTGGCCACAGAGAGGAGGGGAGAGGAGAGGCAGTCGGGGAAGGAAGAAGGCACTTGGGGTTGGTGCGGCGGGCGCTGCCATTTTTCTCTACGCACACCCTCCACCCCAACCCGAAACAAGTTATAACGCAATTAATCTTGTCCCGGAGGGAAAAAATATGGCAGCTAAGTGAATTTTACATGAAGATCCTCCCTCCACTTACCCTCCTTTCTCTGGTATCACAGCATCTATCAGTTCAGGGAGTTGTGCAATGAAGCCAGTACAGCCAGTACCGTGGAGACAAAACAACAGTGAGGGGTTTGTTAAGCCACTGAATCGCTACGAAAGGCTGCATTGTTGATGGTTTGAATATGTTATCTCTTTTCCTGACAATCACATTACCAAGCGAAAAAAAACAAAGCGAAAATCCCTACTAAATATTAGTATATTTATACTAAATATTAGTATATTTAGTACCGTAGTATATTTCTTAATATGTTTCTGTTAGATTGAGAAGTTATTTTAACATGATTTGTTTTCGGGTTAATTGTATCAGTCTCCGTATATTTGGATTAAACTTGCAAGTCATGTTGTAACGAGACAAATGATCACACTATGAACTATGTCTCTTCCTTTGTTGTACGTGTGTGTGTGTGTGTGTGTGTGTCAGGACGCGCAGTGACTTAACACATCCTGCTGTCCAGGTGACAGCTGTATGACTTTTATTTGTCCATACTTCGCTGACAGTTATCGTCCGTTAACAGGTCAGACTGCAGCAACACCTCGCTGACACCACAATGTTCAAACTCTCTGAACAATGGATGTGTGATATCAGCATCTTTTTTTTTTTTTTACTTTAACGTCTCTGATTTCCTTCTTTTGTGAGGTGTGGCATTCAAAAGGCCTTGTGAATTAAAAATAGTCCAGCACATCCTCTACAGCTCTGCAGTTCAGTTTGGGTGATTATTGGATGTCAGTCTGCAGTAAATGTGAGATGCTGTTATGTCTACATTGTCTATATGCGCTTCAATGATGGCTTAAAAGGATAATTCCCGGTTTATTATCAACCTGTGTGTGTGACAACATATCAAAATATCCTAACATATTATAATACGGTCACCATAATGTCAGTAAACTGCTGAACAGACATTCTTTCATCGTCCCTGCTTGCTTACAGATTGAGGGCATCATTTTAACGGTAGCTGCAGAGTGATACTTAAAAATAGTATTGTGAGAGTTTAGCTATCTTTTTTATAACTAGAAATATCTTTTCACTGCATGTCTCAAGTGTGATTGCTTCTAATACTGTTAACGCTTGCCTCTGTACTGCAGTGTCAACTTAGTTTTACAACTCTTTTTTAAAGTTTTAAAGTGATAAATCCTGCAAATCATTGATCAATGGGCAATAAATAGGGACGGGAGAAGTATACAATTTATTGTGTGATACTGAGTCACTGCCAAATTGCAATATCCATCATCATCTTCGTCACACGTATTAAGTCACTTCTTCCTATCATTGTAAATTAAAAATCACATTTTTCTTAAAACCATTAAATAAATCTGACTGTGAGGTAAGAATGTTTCAGCCTAGTTTCTAATTGAGATCCTCTTGTTTGAGTCATTTTCTAAGTAAAAGTAAAGGACATCAAGCTCAACCAACAATTAAAAGGGAGACTGCGGGGTGTGTGTGTGTAAGAAAAGTTAAAGTTAAAGTTCAAAGCACAAAAAGGATCCACGCACAGAAATCAGTTAGATTGTTCTTTTTATTTAGTATTAATAAAAGAAAACTGATCTGAATATGGAAACCCTTTTTTTGTGTTTTAAGTAATCTTCACAAAATGAGTTGGTTTGATTTTGGAAACAGGCTGAAATAATCTCACTGCTCTGGCAAGAAGATGAAGCATTAAAAATGTAAATTATAGCCATAAATTACTAGATAAGAAGATATTATGATATAATATTTCAGGCCACATTTCTATACATTTGAAAGTCTATTCTTCCATAAATACTGCATAATATGGTAAATTATAGTTTGAGCATCACAATTGACACTCTAATCTTTTTATTAATCTATCCTAATATATGCCGTTATTACCCACTCATTCTCACAGATGTTACCCACTTTAGCAGCTAATGTTTTATGCACATTAAAAATAAAAAAAATAAAAAAATCAACCTTTAAGTCTTCTTAACATTACCACGCTAAAAGAAGCAGCAGAAATACAACAAAAGAAAAAAGGTCAGATAATTATTGAATATGATCGACTTTCCCATTTGTCAAGCAGATGTACCGGCGGATAACATAATGTACATGTCAGAGAGAGACAGTGGGAGATCCATGGCCTCGGAGGCAGAGAGGAAGAGAGAGAGACGCGGGGATAGACACAGAGGAGAGGGGAGACAGTGATGTAGATGCAGCAGCCTTTGTGAGAAGGAGCGACAGAGAGCTGCAGATGGGAGAAAGGAGAGAGAACACAGGTGTAATAGATTTCTGGTGTCTATATTTCATGTTGAAAATTGGCTGGTACATCCAAGCGATTTGATCTATGAGGGCCGTCGTCTTAAGAAAAAACCTTAGTAAATGTGTAATTTCTCCCTTGATGGAACACAGGCGAAAGGCTATTCTTCTTATTCCCCTCTCTCGCTCTTTCTCTTTCTCCCTTTTCTTTCGGGTTGTTTCCACGCTCGATCCTTCCCTCCCTCCTCTCCTCTTCATGCTCCTTGATGTCTTCATTTCATTACCACCCCTCCATCTATCAACCTTTCCTGTTTTTTTTTTGTTTTTTTTAAAGAGTGACTTTCCTCTCACAGTTTTGGATGGGGGCGCTGTGATTGTGAGTGTATATCTGCCCCATGGTGTGTGTGTGTGTGTGTGTGTATGCGTATATATATATATATCTGCACAATTGCATGTGAGTTAAATGTTGAGTGAATGTGAGTGTTTGGATGCTTGTGTGTATCAGACAGTCTTGAAGGAGTTTGTGTGTATTTGCATATGCTGGTACTTCTTGCTGTAAGTATTTGTCTGGTTGTGTATGTGGGGTGCTTACACACACACACACACACACACACATGCTTGAATGCCTATATTTGTGTCTGTGACCCTGTCTGACCTCTGCTCATACCTGCTGCTCTCTGCACTGGTGTCAGTCAGATGAGCAGTTTGGTCCTGTGCAGACCTGATTTGAACAGTGGATAGAGATGGAGCAGCAGCATTATCAGGGGTGCAGATGTGTAAAAAAAAAAGAAAAAGAGAGAAAAAAAAGGGAGTGAGGAGAATAAATGGGGCGGAGGGCTGAACTGTGCTGCGCTACTGATGTGTAAAAGATAAAGAAGGTCTCAGCGTTGATCTACGAGCATGACGGCAACTGTGAAGTGAGGAAAGAGGAAGGAAAAAAGAAAGTAGAAAACAGGGTGCATCCTATTGAATAGGTTGGTGGGCTAAAGAGCTGCAGACCCATCTAAAGATAATTTCAATAGTATGGGTGTCTGTGAAAAAGGAAAAAATCGAAACCCAGAAATTCAGACTTTTCATATACAGTACCAGAGTCCTTCCAAAAAACTAAATATTTTGAGTTTGTTTTTTTTTTTTCTTGTTTTTTTTTTAAGATTCTTTCCTGGTTTGTTTATATTAAATATATATTAAATACTATAATACATACAGTAGGTACAATATGCAATACATACATACGTCCGTCTGGAGAGCAAAAATCTAGAAATCCCAGTTGGAGGACATATACATATACACATGATAGACGGCACGAACATATGTTTGAATTAAGGATTTAAAAGGTAAAGCAGTCAAACGAGGAAGAGAGACACAACAAATGTGCCAATTACGAAGCAAATATTTGAAGTAGTGAATGATAAATGAACAAAAGCCACCACAGATCACATTAGAATGAAGCTGCTGCTGCTGCTGCTGGTGGTTGGTGGTGGTTGGTGGTGATCGTACTACTAATAATGTGAGATCAGTTGTCTCTATCAGCAGTGGGCTGGGCAGGCCTTTTAATCATAGTCTAAGGGGTGCCGAGCCTCTCTATCATCATTGAACTGTGTCCAGGGCTAATTGTGGCTATATTTCACTGTCCCCGTGGCCTGCACACCGCAACGATCTGCTGGCCTGCTGCACAGCCACACACACACACACACACAGATACTGATGAGGTTGTGGACATGAAGAACGATATATATACATGTTCAGTTCAGCCATACAAACACGGATACACACCATGAAGCCAGAAGAAGAAAGAGTGTTATTGAAATATTTGATAGCACACAAGTATGAAAAACACATGGTGTCTTTAGTGGAATAAAACAGCAGCAAAACCATATTTACCCAGTTAGTGTAAATTCTGTAAAAGGAGGTATTCATATAATGGCTAATGTCTGTCTGGAAATGAATGAATAAAGGCCTGTAGTAAATAACATTGGTAGCAGAGGTTGTAAATTCTGCATAATATACGTTTTCACAACATTAATCACAAACGAATCTGAATCTGAATCAACAACAAATTAAAATGGGAAAGATCAGAAAACAGGAAGATGTCTTACTAAAATGATGATAGAATATATAAAAACGTCTATGAAATAACTATGTCTTAAAATACAAGCTTAGTGCTCTCTGCAGTATTTAAAGTCTCACTCCACTGAAAAAGTTTTGATTATTATTCCCTCATTTGGCTGTGCAAAATGATGCATGTTAAAAAAAAAACAAAAAAAAAACATAATAGACACTAATTACTATTGAAATTAGAGTCATTTCAAATAACCTAAAAGTTCTTTTTTAATGTTAATTTTCTGTGAATGAACACTTCTTACAGATGTTTGATAATAAAAGCCCTACAGGGAGGTGAGAGGAATAATGCCCCCTGAACACTTGGAAGGCTTTTAATGTAGAACAGATGGAGGAACAGCGTCACAGGGAATTAACAAGGTGAGTGAGAGCTGATCACCAAACAGGGAGGCTTCTTAGGAAAATATGATGAAATATGCAGGTATCTAATACTGGCCTGTCTCAAATAACGCTCAGGTTTTCTCTAAATTTGAGCTAAACACAGGCCTATACTTTAGTCTCTCTCTCTCTGACTCTCAAATTCAAAGATGAGGGGCTTTATTGGCGTGATCATAACCAGGTACAGTATGAATACCAACGTTAATATATACTAATAATAATATTAATAATAACTAATGATACGGATATTGTATGTTGTTTGTGTATATGGATTTTCATGAAGAAAAAAAAAACAATGTGCCAAATTGAATCACTTTAACATTTTTGTTAAGTACATACAGTGTAAATGTGAGTGCTTCCCTCTTCCTCAAACCTCTGTCTGTGGATGAATGCGTCTCGTAATAATTTACTCACATACACGCACACACAGGCACTCTGTGTGGAGTGGTTCGACTTGTTTTTGGAAACCGAAGCATATTTGGGGCGAGTTAATGTACAACCTCATCTTTGTATCACTCACTCAGTCAGGATTGATTTCCCGCAGTCATTAAACAAAGATTTTCCCCGTCTGAAAGCATAACACCATGTTAGCTAGAACCCTACTCCATAAAGGACCCGGGGTGCTTTGTTTTCACTGGTGCTTTAAAACCAAACTGCTGGAGTATTTAACTTGTGCAAACACTACAGCTTACATGTGAGACATTTTAACTCTGATGAAGAAAAAGCTGTTCTAAGTGAGAATCGGCTCCAGCGAAGAAATCTTTTGCCTCTCGTCACAGTCTGACATTTGTGTAGTGAAGCGTTTGGAGATGCCAGTGAAAACACTGCGAGGGCACAACTGTATTTACTGCTGTGTGTGTGTGTGTGTGTGTGTGTGTAAACCCGATAGCACTTAGAGGACTCTCTATTATCACAGGATGGCCCTCTGTGGTTTCCAAAGAAGTTGCGGTTACAGTACACACGCGCATTCGTGTCTGTTTGTGTGTGTGTGCATGTGATACATACTGTATATATATGCATTTGTGAGCACATTTAGACCCCCCTGTGCCTCCCTGCAGTGGGTCTTGTTTCAAAAACACGCCCTAACACGTTTACTCAATAGAGATGCAAACCTTTAACGGAGGCACCTGATGCCAGAAACACTGAGCCAACATTAGCGGCCAAAGTAAAGTATATCTTCTAAAAAGCCACATAACAGTATTAGCAAAGTAACTGTACTCAACAGCTCCAAGTGTAGAGTGACATTAGCTGGTTAGAGGGAGACATAAAGAGAGGAGAAGGGGGGGATTCCATCTTTGAAATTAAAGGAGCGGTTCAGACTTAATACAATATTTGCATGCCAAATGTAATTGAAGCAGTTTTCGGTTGCGATAATCGTCTCTTTCAAAAGCTAGAGGGGGGGGGATTCTTGATTTGTTCCAAAAAGACACCACTGTACCTTTGGAAGATATTCGCTTGAGTGTTGTATGAAAAAAACATATCCTTTAACAGAGATTATTGCTTAAATATTTTGGCTTGGGCACTGTATTGCTTTGAGCTAAATGCTAACATTGCTCATAGTGGTGATAGAACCCACTCGTATGACCAGATTTGCTCTCAAGCACATGCAAGTGATTTATAAAATTTGTGTCAATTATCAATTTTCTTTTCTCTGAGGTGTGTCTCTGAGGTTGTTTTTTTAACTCTTTGGTAACATCTTTGTGAATGAAACTTAGCTACGAATGGAGCGTAACATGTAGCCTTAGGGGGCGTTGATTATGCTAACAAATCGCACAAATACGCACCTACTCATGAACATGTGGCATCCGTGAGACGGAAAACAAACAATTTATGACAAGTTACGAGCTAACATCCGGTGTACTGTATATAGCATGATCGCCGTTTTTAGTTTAGCATGTTAGCATGCTAACATTCACTGAATAGCACTAAACACAAAGTACAGCTGATGGTGATGGGAATGTCATTAATTTTTGTACATATTTGATCATAAACCAAAGTACTGGACAATTTTAAATTTTAACCCGAAACGTCAAGGATCACCAACATTTACATATTTTTTTTCATTTGGCAAAAGTGAGGTATGACAATTAAGCATTAGAGGACAGTGACTCAAAAGAGCCATGGTACAAATTCTTAAGTAGCTGACTAGGTACAAGCACAATTAGAAAGTTAGTTATTATAATTCATCCTGAGGAATGTTTGTACCTAATTACCTGGCTATCCATTCAATAGTTAAGAAGAAGGGATGGACCAACCGACCGACCGACATGGATTAAAATATGTTTGACTTTTGGCTTGCACTATAGCTGTTTAGAGCATTTTCATCATGTCATTTTAAACCCCTGTTTCAAGCCTTTAGTAGCGGTTCCTGCTCTGTTTTGTGCTTTATGAGAATATAAACTATATAAGCTATTCCTGTAACGCGTCATTTAATCGTGTATTGAGTCAGGTGATACTGAACTGACCATGAGTAAAACCGTGTCACTCTACTGACAGAATGGTTTGAGAAAACTGTTGAGATTAAAAACTGAGTCCAGGTTCAGCGTTACAGATGACAGTCGGTGCATCAGTCCCTCAGTCCCTCACAGGAAGTATTCAGTGGAGAGATGGATGGAGGCAATCCTTCCTTCCCATCAACCACCTCATTAGTCCCTCTCAGCCCTAAAGCCGTCCCATCAGGCCACGCTGTCATAACTCACTTTACAGCATTGATTTTAATCACGGCAAATGTAAACATACGTATTATCAATATCAATGCACAAAATAACGCTGTAATATGCAATTACCGAGTTGCATTGATTTTTCTTCCCCCCTCTCCCTTTCATGTCCTTTTTCTCCCCCCCTTCTTCTTCTTCCCCACTTCAATGTAATCACGGGGATCGTCCTACTTTGAACTGATTTAATAAGGTTGTTTGTTATATATAAATATATATAGCAGGCAGGCACCGGCTGAATATTACACAGATGATTTTCATAAATTTTAATGCAGGGATGAGAGTGTGTGAGTGTTTTGCCTGGAGCGAGGTGAAACCAGGACAAAGCGGGAGGACTATATTGTGGTGAACGGGGGACACGACATCCCCTGCATATGATTTCCCTCGTTATTGATGCAGTTTCACCTTTTAAAAAATTTGTAGCGTTAGTATGTTAGAAAAAAATAAAAATTGATGGCTGAAAGACATGTCATCTGTGGACATTACTGATAGCCGGATTAACCTGCTAAGAGACCCTGAGCTCTTGGACCACTACTGACCCCATGTTCCTATCAGTCACTATGTGATATGTACAGCTGCTGATTCGACCGTCTACGAGACTAGGTAATAAAGACGGAGCCCCATAAGACTTCTTTCATTTGATATTGTACTTTAGCAGAGCATATTCCCAAACCTCAGTTAGCACAAACCAATTACCACTCACTAAACCCGGAGACTGACACGGTCGGTTATTTAATGACATTCACGCCCTCTAGCGGCCGCAGTAATTATGATGAGAGCAAAGGATGAAACCAGGTGACGTTATAACGGCAAAGTCTGCGTAAGAAGTAGGTCGGGATTGAATGGGTCATCAATACATTGGACTCTGACACGGGATTTTTTTTTTGTCCCTTTCACGGGTTTAACATTATTTTTCAAAAATCATGACCGCGATAATCCCGTTTTATAAACCACATGGTTATTACTGCAGCCAGTTACGCGAAGGTCCCCTAGCATTAAGCAAAAAAACTTCACCGAGCCATTATTGTGTGAATTTGATCACATGATCAATCCCAATGTGCAATAATTCCGTACCCACAGTAAAGTGACTATTGACACAGAATAATCCGTGTCTGGAGCCACTTCCTTGTTTTAAATATTGATAATAAGTTGCGTGCATTGGAAATATGTTGCTATAACTATGTCATGTAGAATAGTTAGAAGAGCCTATTTGTGAGAGACTCTACGGCCACAGCTGCATATAATGTGGCACAAACGCTTTGTACATAGGTGATGCCGCACAGTATATCTCCAAAACCAATAGTACTGGCTGAGGTTTTATTTTCAATTTTTTCCTTGTGACACGATCCTTTTGTTCGTAGGCCTTTGCTTTCATCTGGTGCATTGCAGAGAAACAATAAAAGAAACAACAAGCTCTTCAGATAGCGCACCCACACACACACACACACACACACACACACACTGAATCCACTTCACACATGGTTTCAGGTGACACAGACTGGACTCTCACTAGATCAATCTGTCACCATTTGTCACTGACCGCTCTTTGGTCTACTGTGCAAGTGTGTGTACGGTTGTGTTTTTGTCTTCAACATCGTAAAATAACCTCTGACAGGTGTATTGAGGATGCGGCCCCACCATTCTACACGACTGCTTCCAGTAAAAGCCTGATTGTTACCTGTCTGTGCATCAAACACCCTGTGAAAAAAACAGAGAGACAAAAAGAGTGTGATGGCAAGCGGGGAGGGAGATATTTTTTATTTTTTATGTTGGAATAACAAAATCGAAAAATCAAATGGATAGAAGGAAGGAAAAAGGGAAAAAAATGCAGATGGAGATAGTAGACGGAGATATTCAGAAGCTTTTGAATTATTTCACCTGGTAAAATATGTTTTACTGATCCTCCATAGGTGGTAGCTATTAAAGGAATGAAGAAGCTAGCTGAATAAATGATTAACTACATCACAGACGCAGTTTTTATACAGCCGATACATCTCTGCCTCGCTCCCAGCACAATCCCGCACTTACGGAAGGTGACTAATCCATAACCATAACGCATGGCATGGCAGCGTGGACTTATATATCAAGACATTTACTCTGTATGATAATGCTCATTGTAGCTCACATATCAGCAGGTCTTCTGATCCCACACACACACACACACACACATATATATGAAAACAGATGCTAGTGTCACATTTGTAATACTTTACAAAGTAAGAATCGCATGGAAACAAGTCAAATGATTCCCTTATTGGCATCCTCCTCTTCTCATCATAAATCATAACCTTGTTAAATTTTAATTTGTGCATATGGCATGTGTATTAAAAAACGTAAACACTAATTAACTAAGCAGTGACAAATGACATTCTCTCCTCTCCTCTCCTCTCCTCTCGTCTGCTCTCCTCCTGTTATATCAAAATTTATACCCACCATGCTTTGTTCTCTGGTTTCATTCAGAATAGTTCTAATGAGGACAAACTGCTCCCCGGTTGAGCCACAATGGCTCTGCCGACTCTGAAAGGAACTAAAATGGCTGAATGGAAACGAGAGGGGCAGAGGAGGTCAGCCCTCAGCATCAATTCTCATATTACCACACACACACACACACACACACACACACGACCACACACGCACAAATGACTATTGCACATTGAGGTGTCATAGACGCATAACGGTGACAGCAGCCATCTCTCTAACCATCCCTCTCCTCTAATATCATCATTTGAATCTCTCTCTCTCTCTCTCTCTCTCTCTCTCATCTCTTAATATTATCATCTGAATAGCCAGCAGGTGATGGGATGTTGGACCAGGGATCAAATTGAGAAAATGTATTAGGAAAAGTGGAATAACTGACCGGTAACCTTATTAGCATATCCCCGGCAAAGGCAGGCAAATGGTAATTTATTTATTCATTATTTTAGTTAGTGCGCTGTTACATAAGATTGATAAGACAGACTTCACATTTAAATGCGCAGACGATATAGCAATGGCATTTTAAAAATATATATGTGTCGCAATGTATCAATGTCAGATTGCTAATTAGCGACTAGAGATATAAAACAATCGGGATCATAGTTAAGAGATTTAGCAGCGTGTGTTTTAGAGCGGTAGTAGTAGTAGTAATTATTATTGCTCCAACACATTTCCCATGAACAGCATTTCTTCATCGTCTTTGCTGAATAGATGGGAGTTATGAGTTATGAGTTTGCTTGGTTTTCAAGCAGTTTTGTTCTATATGGCTCCATATGGGATATATATTAGATTGTATTAGCTTTTAGAAAAATCAGAGTTTTGTAATTGTAACTTTTAGTTCAAGTAAACAATACTTACAAATTGTAAACTGGAAATTATGGCGAGTCCTACGTGACATTGAACGCAGCATTTGTTCGGATGTCACATCCAGGTTAGCGGCTGTTCTACAATCAGTAACTGAATGTAATAAATGAATGATCTGTTATTTCTCCACATGCAGTGTGCTCCTGGATGTATGGAGACGGCTTTGAAACCGAATTTAGAAGAATTTCCTTGAAAGAACTTCTCCAAATTTAACAAAATCTGATTAAACAACTAAACAACTATTTTATAAAATCCTCGATTTTCTTTGAAACAGCACCCCTCCAATCTGATGATTCAGTGACATAAAAAACATACATTATAGCACCATTTTTAAACCAAAGACACCACAGGATGTTGCATACCTATTATGTTTAGGCTGCGCAACATGCCTCTCTGTTTCTCTTTATTTATGTTGGTCACTTCTCTCTCTCTCATCTCTTGTTTCCTCTGAGGAGTGCTAGTGAGCGGCAGAGGAATCATAGAGCCATCAAAGGTTGCCAGCTGTAGGAAATGTCTTCATTTGCAGCTTGTGAGCCTGACACCTGAGCTCCAGGCTTCTGTGTGTATGACTCCCTGTGCCTGCTTGCACGCGTGTATATGCATGCGTCCGTATGTGTGTGTGTATGTGTATATATGTGTGTGTGTGTGTGAGAGACTGATAGTCAGCCATCCCAGCTCCCCAGCAGGTCCACCTTTAAATTGTCTCTGTGTGTTTTATGGCTGTGTGTGCGTGTGTGTGTGTGTGGCTGCGGGCCTGTGCCCCATCCATCAGTGTTAAGATGGCACATTACTGTTAATGAATGATATTTGTGTTCAGCGTGTATGTCAGGAGGGAGGACCAGGGAACCAAAACAAGCCTTCCCCAATCACCTCTCCTCCGACCTCCTCATTTTCTTTGTCAGTCTCTCGGCTGTTTTGCATTTTAGGAATTTATTCAGCTGAGTCTCAGATTGAACTCATTTGAGTTGTTGCACATATACAGCAATGTTCTTTTCTTCAGAGTTACTAGTTTACATGTAATTCATGCAGTTGAGACCACTAGAGAACTTTAAAACTTTCATCACTTTTACTATCACACCATTATTTTTCTGTTTATTTCAAATAGTGATACAAAATGTAAATGAAGAACTCATAACTTGATTGATCTCCAGTGAACGTTAGTCCTCTTCAGTGTATTCATAATTGTGTTGTAATGCAGTTGCATACAGGCAAGAGTGTAGTTTTGTTTTCAGAACCAAACCTACTAACTACTAGACCTTACTTATACTTGATAGATCATATAGTTAGTAATACTATACTATACTATACTATACTATACTATACTATACTATACTATACTATAGCTAGTGGTAAAATATTTGTATTTTGTACTACAAAGAGTGCTGAGCTTTACTACCTTACTGTACAGTTGATTCTGGTTGGTTTAAAATATATATATATAAAAACATAGCCCATAATCATCAGCAGAGAAGCTTGTGGGAAATCCATTGAGATGCTGAAGTTGTGTACTGAGAAGCTTAGTCTCTGTTAGGTCAGTGTCATTCATGACACTCATATGTTTGTGTTTTCTGGTACACTTCATAGGGGCCAAGGTGAAAGCTGAGATGTGCCTTGTAAGGAATCTTCTTGTATTGGTTTTGTGTTGTATTGGTTTGGGTTGCCAAGGCTGTCTCCTAGTGTAAGGCAGCTCTGAGACAGTGAGGTTAGGGGGTTGTAAGTCTCTATAAAGTGGTCAGATTTCCTGTGAGTGATTAGGCATTCTGTATGTCTATGTTTACGGGCTTCCTGGGCCCATACATACTATCTGGTCAGAAAATTTGTCAGAGACTTGACCGGAGAATACTTTTTTTTTTCAACCTTGAGTCTGCAGTCTTCCTCTAAAGACTGTATACAGCCGTATGGAGTATGTAAACAAATTGAAATCAAATGGCTACGCTACTCGTTGCAGCTAGTTCCTGCTGTGGAAGTTATGCCCTTGCATACAGGAAGTTTACGTCTCCTGTTTGGTCGATTCAAAGATACTCTGAAATCTAAAAGTTAAAGTTATCTGCAGAGTTTTAATCTATCTGTCCCACTAAGGATTGGCTGAGTGGTAGAGGAAGGGCATGTAGAGCCAGGGGTAATCGTTACCTGGTGTGTTGTTTATTCTGTTTGTTTGTTTGTTTTGATTTTTAGAGGATCATCAGATAAGCAAACCCATTTCCAGGAAGGTTTTGGTATGAGGTGAAGGGGGCCAACCAACCACCTGAACTGAATAAACCCTGAGGAGCTCCTATCCCTGCCTTTTATACAGGGAGTCCTTCCTCTAGACTACAACAAGTTATATAATCTGAATAATTAACCTTTCTAATTAAAAACAAGATGGACAAAATCCACCTTATCAAAGTGTCCTCACAGAGGAAACACTGACAAATGTATAGTTTGGGACATTTTAGAAGAGTAATCCCCAAAACAATTAATAACCCCCCTGTGTACTCCAACCTACCTGGTACAGTCTGGGTCCCCCCCACCATAAACCCCTTTAGACCCTCCCACTTCCTGTTTGGCAGTTTGGTAACATGAAGTGAAGCACATGGAGCACAACAAACATTTGTGTACTGAAACATAAATGAATGTGGCATAGAGACCTGACTACAATGCAAATAGTAGTGGTGCAATGGTGAGTTATCCTAACTACACACTAAGAGAAGGGTCTATATTGCCAACTTAAAGGAATAAACCAAGGAATTGACAGCGTAGCATTAAGTTACAGTGCAACCTTCTCTCTAGTGGGGCACAAGCTAACACTGTCACAGTCCTGCTGATGACATGTTTACTTACTGTTTGTGTTTTCATAGATTACTGAAATGCACTTAATAAATAATATGAAATGAAAGATGGTACACAGAGTGTATGATGAGCTGCCAAAGCACGCAAACACACTGGTACAGCCCATCAAGTTAAATTATGTGGTTAGAAATGTCTGTGAAAATAGACATGTTATTTTTTAACAATAATTTAACAATTATACTGTATGTTGAATGTCAAAGATGCATATTATATTATATATATATATCATCCTTCCTCAACCTTCCTCCAGTGTTTCCTTCCCTCCATCCTTCTACGCTTCCTCTCTACGTGACTCTCTTCCCCTCCACCTCTGTCTCACCTCTCCTCTCCCCACCAGCAGCTCTCCATCATGTTTTTTATAAGGCAACGAAGGCCTTCATTTACAGAGTGACGTTCAACAGAGCTCAGTGCGGTGTGAAATGTTGTCTGATGTCCTGCTGGCTGATGTTAGTGAAGCTTACTGTCTTTGTGGCAGAGTGACTTTCAGATAGAAACATGAGCAATGAAGGGCCTCTGAATGAGATTTGACCTTATTTTGTATCTCTTGCTGCAGAATATTGTCTGAAAAGATAGGAATAGAGCATGCATGTACCTGTAAAACAACCAAAAAAGCATGATAAATGGGCGACAATTTGTACCGTTTTACAGTAGATTATCAAACTCTTCTGCAGACGACGGACAGTGTCACCCATCAGTTGGCGTAGAATGAAAGGGAAAATGTCGAGACACCAGTGGGAGTCTTACTATGCGGGAGAAGCTCATAATCCACTGCTCACAAACTGTTATGAGGTTGAGTGCTGATGCAAGCAGAAGCACTGTGCACTTTATGAGTGAGATGGGTTAGAGAGACGTCTCAAACCAGGTGTTAGTAATATGCAGAACAAGCTGTGTGAAGCTCATAATGTCCAAGCAATTATAAATAATTTTAATGTTGTGTGTATTCTTTTTTTTTTAACTACTGAACTTACTTTTGAGCCTTTAGATACAAGGAAGTTTTATGTTTTGCAAAACGTGTTCTGCTGCAGTATTAAGAGAGGGCATGGATGGATGGGTGGATGGGTGGATGGGTGGATGAATGGAAATGTTTTCCCAGTGTCAGGCAGGGTCACACAGTCCCCCAGCAGATGTCACTCACTCATTAGTGAATGATGTGCAGGACCAGCCAGCGACGAGCCACAGACCTCACCGACGTTGTTAACAATAACCTGCCCAGTATTCAAGTCCCGCTGTGCATTAATAACCACACTCACTGCAACATAATAGAACTTCCCCCTCTTTGTTGGCATCAGTAAAACCTGCCTAAATCATCACATTTAATTAGCTTTGTCCTTTATTGACCAACATATCACAGAGAAAGACAGGAAAACTGACTGACAAGGAGAGGAAATGACAGTTGTCTATGTCGTCAAGCCAAACTTCAAACCCGCGTCATTGTCTGGAATTAACACATAGGACGTGCTTTATAGCCTATGATCCACAGCGCGACCCCTTGTTAACCCTCCATGTCCTGCTCTGTCTGGCCGTGTTTACATGCGACATGCAAGGTTTTACCTTGACCAGCGTCAAAACACTGTATGCATGAGTCAAACAGGAAGCTGACAATAGTTCGCCCTCGTGCTTATTTCCTATGACTGTAGTGAGCTGTTAACGAGCTGAATTAAGGGAAGAGATGGGAAAATGGGGTGAGGTATGGGTGGAGAAAAAAAGGGAGGAATTGAGGAAGATGGTCAAGGACCAAGAGAAGGGTGGGTAGGACTGAGGAGAGGGGATGAAGAGGAAGAGGTAGGGAGTGTAGTGGAGAGAGTGGGTGAGGCGAAGGATAGGGGGGGTGGGGGTGGGGGTGCAGGTGTCATAAACATCCTGCACAGTTCGGTGTTTGTCTTTGTCAGCATCAAGCGACTGCAGGGCTGAGCAACAACAACAGAACAATGTTGATTCACTGTTTTGGTTGATGGTGTCGGAAAGATAGCGTGTGTGTGTGTGTTTAAATGTATTCTGTAAAGAACAATGGATCCTTTGGAAACACACATTATGATTGTTAGGTCAATTATGAATATGATTCAGGCAGTCATGACTGATCTTACAGAGTCTTGGCCAACCGACGTTGACATTTAAGCAGATAAAATCAGATATTGTGTGTAGATTACTGAACTACAGTGTTCTCTGTCTCGGCTAAATTTGCTTTTTGATGGATGTTCACTTCTGGGTGTCGTGTGGGATGTCTGGTTTGTTAAGTTCGAGTAACCTTGTCTTTTCCCAGTTTAAGCAACAAGGTTATTTAAGAGTTAGTTTGTAGTCAGTTTAACAGATATTTAGGTTTCAGTGATTTACAGTGTTTAAAGTGTTGACTGGATCTTCTGTCTGAGGTATCACGGTGTATGATTTTAATAATGACCCTGTTTTCCAAGTCGCATCAAGGCAAAAGGGGGAAATAATTGTTTTACCAGCCTTTTACACAGACACTGTGTGTGTGTGTGTGTGTGTGTGTGTGTGTGTGTGTGTGTGTGTGCCATTTAGCAGTGGCCTTTTTTTCTGAATGAAGTTCAAGACGATTACAAAAGCACACAGCCGGTCACGAGTTTGTCATGAACATCCTCGGTTTAATGGACTTTCAGGATCTTTGTCTATAATTCAGTGACAACAACACGAGGATGTGCGTTCACTGCAGATATAGAGAGGGAAAGGTCGCAGGTGTATTATGGGACTGCACATTGATTTGTGAGTTTGTGGCATATTGCTTATGTTTTTTTTTTTTTTTTTTCGGGGGGTGCTTGAATCCACATGGCTTGTTGGTCAGGAAGTAGCAGAGTCGGAAACAGGAAACAGGAAGTTATTAGCCAGGATGATCTGAACACACTGGGCTGTGGAGTACATCAAGAGTACAACAACAGACACACACACACACGCCGCACCTGGTGATGTGTGTGTGTGTGTGTGTGTATGCAAAAAGGAGGAAGAGGAAGGCGTTAGAGACACAGAGGTCTGAAACCAGACTGTACTGTTCTGATGCCAAAGAATCACAACACCTACACCTGTGTGTGTGTGTGTAGTGTGTGTGTAGTGTGTGTATCCAGACACCTGCAGTATAACAGTGAGTCATCACAACACTTCCTGAAAACATCATGGCACACAGGTAACTTCCAAAACACAGGAAATAAAGGAAGCACCTGAATAAATGGGAGCGTTTTAACAGTGTGTTTCACTGGAATCACTTTGGTAGACTAAACCTTAAAACTCGTATGAGGTAAAAAACAAATATATTTAAACATAAGACTTACGATCATGTTATTTGACACAATGAGCTTCTGTTCTCGAGATGAATTATCGATCACAAAAATATGCTGATGATTGCGGGTTAGGGTGGCGATTAATTTTTCTGTATTAATAATAATCCATGTAGTGACTAATTGTCTCAGCCTTACATTACACTTTTTCCACCCTCTGCCTCTGTGACAGCCTGGCTGCAAGCAAGGTGACCTCATCCCCATTATGTACAACTTTATTATAAACAGCGTTTAAGTTTTCCGTCGTCGTCAGCTCAACATTACTGGGAACATTATGATCTCGTGGAAGTTGAATCCTAAACAAACTCAAAGCTGCGAGGCTGACTGAAATAAAGTAGTGACTTCACTAAGGGTGGAGCTCAGGCCCTGCTGTTCAGGATGTAAAAAAAAAAAAAAAAAAGCCACTCAGCCTATGATGTGACTTCATACAGTCTCAGTATAGAGCATTAAACACAAACAAGCTGGGTGACACAGTGTTGTGATTGGCTGCTGCACTGTTCGGTGCGTCTGATTGTGACTGTCTGACTGCTGTTGTTTTGTAATCCAGTAGACAGACTCTGAAATAACACACACATGTACACACACACACACACACACACACACACACACACGCCGGCTCAATATGCTCCTGGATGTTCTCCCTTTCCTTAAATAGAGCTCTATCAGCCAGGTGTTTCCCTTGGCGGGAAAACAGGGTCAGAATGAGCTAGCTCTGTGCGTGTGTGTGTGTGTGTGAGTGTGTGTGTGTGCGCGCTGCCAGCAGACACCTGTGTCCTCTGGCTTGGCCTGTTGTTTATCTGCATGTTAGCTGGCGTAAGCTTCCTGTGGACACGTGTCTGTTTGACAGGACAGCCTGACCAGAGAAACAAGGGGCATTCCACGTTAAAGAAATTCAGCAAATTGGCTTCGCTGAAGAATGTGTGGAACCTCTAACACAACTTTTACTCTTTCACTATTTTCCAAGCATAAGTTTTGCATGTTTTGTCATACTCTCTTTCAATGCTCAAATTCTCTGGCCAAATAATAGTTTCCCCCAAAGTAAAACTGGAAAGAAATGCATCAGTTTTTCAACCGAATCACACGGATGAATTTTTCTGAAAAGCTCGATCGCTGCACTCTGAGGAGCAGACCCCCGTTTTTAAAGTCCCCACGTAAGGAGAAGACACCGAAACGATCGAAACCCAGACCTTGAGAGTGGGTGTCACGGATAGTCCTCCTCTGTCCTCTCTCTCTCTTTCTCTCTCTGTCTCTCTGCCATCCCTCCATCTATCCCCTCTAATCCTGACGGTGTTAATTGAAAGTCAGGAGAGGGCACTCTTGTGGTTTCATTATTAATTTAACACTCAGGGTAACTTAAAGTGCAATTTTCACCCACATGTGGAACAGAAAAATCAATGGCCACAACAGCAGCGAGCATCAAGGTTGATTACTGATGCACGGGGGGAGACGGGTGAGATACCGGCTACTTGAAGAGAAAGAGTGACGTGTGTGTGTGTGTGTGTGTGTGTGTTGGGGGGTGGTGGTGGTGTCTGGGTGGTTTTTGCTAAGTGTTTCAGATGCGTCGACCCTGTTTTGACACCTCTTTCTGTAACACAAAGCACTGCGTACACACCAAGACGTTATCAGCTGATTAAAAATGACACCGCACTTATATCTACTCATATCTACGTGTGTGTGTGTGTGTGTGTGTGTGTGTGTGTTTCTCCGTGTTTAATTGTGCACATACATGACTCTTGTCTTATTAGCTGTAGCTGTGCACCGTTCGGCCCTGTGCTGAGGATTAAATGGGGGAAATAAAGGTGTATTGCTCAGTAATGCAATCTGTCGTAGGAGCTGAGAGATGAGCAGCCTGCCCTTTTGCGCTGAGCCGTCTCGCGGATGATTTAGAGCAAGCAGATGGAAAATTCTAATATGTTAGCCTAACCCCCGAAATGGCTAAGAGCTAATTTATTTCAAACCCTGCACAAGAATTACTGTTTCTCTTTCTCTCTCTCTCTCTCTCTCACACTCTGCGCTCCGCTCCTTTTCCTGTCCATTCATCCAAACACATGAAACGCTCCAAACGGTGTAACATGCAGTGAAACACAAGTTAAGTGTACATCTAAAGTGTATTTAGGCCACAACAAAAGTACCGGGTTGTAGAATTAATGCCTTCCTTAAAAGTCCAAATTGAACTCCATTTACGGCACAGCGATTAATTGAAAATATGCTACTCTGAGGCGAGGTAAAAAACAGTAAGAAAGGGATAAAATGACAATTTATAGTGACTAGATTCTCTGCCAGGAACATTACTCTCCTCATCCACCCATGATGTATGCACATACTTTATTTTAAGCATTTTCAAGCGCTTTGCACGTTAATTCGGTTATTCTAATTTATGACCAGCACATTATGCGGTTGATACTGAATTACTTCTTGATTGAAGACCACTAATAGCCCCCCCCTTTTTCACCCATCTTTTTTCCTCTGCCTTTACCTTCAAAATCCTGCTGCATGCAAACTCCATAGAAACACACTCACCTACAACACACACACAGCAGCATGTTTTTCCTGCCTAAAGAGCCAGTAAACACACAAACGCATGCAAAAACATACAATTACCCCGTTAATTATGACAACACACACACACTCACGTACACCCTGTCCCCTCTTCCCTCGTTTACATCGAGCTGGATGAGCTATTTCGGCGCGATCACCCCTAAGTGGACATGTCTGTCTTGATAAACACTTTATGCAGATCAGCTTCCACTTGTTTTGCCTTTTCTTGAGAGAGGGAGCGAGGGAGAGAGAGAAAGAGAGAAATAATACCTCTCTAATTGACCCATTTGGCTGCTTCTCTGCCCACAGGAGGGGGCTCTGGCTTTTAATGTTTGATCGGCCTAATTTCCCCAACACATCATTAGTGGCCATCTTCAGCCCCGACTCTTAATAACCTCTTTATGAGGCGAATGGATGCCGTTAAAAGTCTTTGTCTCTCTCATCTCTCTCATCCCTCTCCCTGGGTCCGGGACCCTCCTCGTCCTCCTAATTAAGTCAGATGTTTCAAACTATGATAATGGGGCCTGAACCTGTTTGAACTGAATAAGCAAGCGTCTCCCGGACTCCTCCGCCATTTACATAATTTCATTATCAGGTAAAACACACTAATTGTTGAGTGTGCGTGTTTGTGCGAGGGAGTGCGTGCACCGAGTGAGCCCAGCGGTTCTTCGGCAGAAATGCAGCACTAATTACGAAGCGAGTGGCTGCGCTCCAGATCCAGGGTGTGTGTGTGTGTAAAAGCAACAAGCCATTTACACAGAAGCTAATAGATTCCTGAACGCCGGCCAGGCCATTCCAACAGTGTAGGGCAACAGTTTGAGAGCAAAGCTGGAGTTTTATTACACATTGTATCCTAATAATAGGTCAGTGCTTACAATCTAATGCACAAAGCAACAGGCCACTCATTCCCATTCATTTAGCATTAGCAGCGGCTTCATTATGATGTTTGTGAAGCATTTACAAAAGAAACAAAGCCACCGGATACAGATTGAGCTGATTCGCTCACCACACCAGAGATAGATATATATACCACACCAGATATATATATATGTATATATAATATAGTGCAATATAAAAAGGATCATTTGACAGCATTTGCATGTGTAATCCATCATGCCGTCAGTTGCTCACTCACAAAATGTGACGCTTCCTGACTTGTTTAGAAGAAGAAGAAGAAGAAAATAGTTTTTGTCAGATGTCCATGAAAAGGTTAAAATAAAACAACTTTTGCTGTATTGATAGGACCATTTCCTGCATCTGCATAGGAAACAGAAGTAGCATATATCTATCTATCATTCTACATCAACGTTTCTAAAGCTGTATTAAAAATAGAAGTGAGAATTTAACTTCTAACACTGTATGCTGAATATTGTTTGCGTGGTGTCTGGTCAGGTGCCAGCTAATGGCAGCATGTTGACATCCTGCTTGTTTTCTCTCTCTGTGTGTGTGTGCATGTGTGTGCGTGTGTGTGCGTGCGTGCGAGTGTGAGTGAACTATGTGCTTCCTTTTGTCGTACCTCCTGGAGTGTTTTTGTCCAGATCACACACACAGCTGTGTATCTGTGTGTCACGCTACCAAACTTCCCTTACATGCAAAAACAACACAATCTTGCTCGTTCTAGACACTTAGCTGACGATCGCTGACACAGATTAACCAGGACACAGCTGTGTGGAGGACTGACGACTACACTTTCCAGGCAGAACAATGATACTGGCTGATTCGGAGAAAACCTGGATTGCTTATCAAGGGCGGCTGAAAGCTGAATGGGAAATTCATAGCTTATAAAGCAAAGAATTTCCCTTCATAGAGTGAACAACACTTGAAGTGCTTAGCAGCGCAGTTTGTTGAAGTCGCTGATAACGGCTTCAATATCACAGTAACATAATCGTTGTGTGTGTGTGTGTGTGTGTAAATTCCCCCTCCTTGTCATTATTCATTCATTAATCATTATTCGCCTAGCCTGTCTTTGATGAGATGTATGCACTTTTTTTTAACCCCAGCAAAGTCTACATTATTCCACTCTCTTTGTGTGTGTGTGTGTGTGTGTGTGTGTGTGTGTGTGTGTGTGGTAGCATCAGAGGCCAAGTGCAAGATCCCTCTCTTCCTGCCATTTGCACCAAATGGTTATTATTACCAGACAGGATGAGACTGGGAGGAGCCAGCTGCTCCAGCGGCAGCATCAGGGTGGCAGACATCAGTAAAATAATCTGGTTTAAACAGTCATTTCATTTAGTTTGACATTCGGAGAAATTTGCATTATTATTTTGTTTTTCTTTGTAAGAGCTAGATGAGAAGTTTAGTTCTTATGTCTGTGCATTACAGCGCGGGAGCCAATAAAGACTGGAACCCGAACCCTAATCCCGGTGTGAAAACAGTTTGAAGCTCCAGTGAGTTCTCGTAGGATCGGCAAAAATGCCCGTCTCCAAGCACCGCTGGAGGTCGGTTTAGGCAGAGGCTGCATGACTTTTCAAAAACACTTGATGTACAACAGTGTCAGAAGTTGTGTGAATGTCTGGTTGAGCATAACATGCAATTAAAATGCGATATGTAAACGGATCCTGTGTATTTGTAGGTAAACAAACATTCAGATGATGTATTGGAGCTTTTTACTGAATAGTCGTCGTGGTAAAGTTGCCAGCTTGGTTGCATTAACTCTGGAACATACATTTTGGACTTTTGGATGTAGTTTACAAGCAAATAATATACAACAATCAAGTGGGGTTTTGGTGTTAGGCATCGTCTTTGTTGTTTTGTTTTGTTTTATTTCTGATATCAATGAATTCCACTTCCAGTAACTTTCTGTAAAACAACAAACATTTCCCACACTTCTTTGTCTTTAAGAGACTGGCACTTTTCGAAAGAAGCAAACCGGCAGAATTGTGACGTGACTCTTCAGGATTGAATAGTGTAAAGCGATGTTGAAGTAATGCACACACGCGTAAGTCCTCATTGCATATGAAACCGTCCCTGCTGTTGAAACGGAGTAGACCGCTTCTATCAAGAACACGAGTCTTGATTCGGAAGAATATTTTGAAAGAAGTTGATTTGCATCGGAAATAAGTGGAAAACCTCACCACCCCGGCAGCTTTTCTCACTTATTTATGTAAAATAAGATGGATACTTTTTGTGCAGCACACACACACACACACACACACACACACACACACACACACTCTGTCCCTCTCTTGCTTCTTCTTGCTTTTGGTCCCTCTATCTCACACAATAGCCTGACACCACATAGCTCTTCATCAGGTGCTGGCCGTCAGGGCCTCTTGCACGTGCACACGATTACCTTGTCCCCTGATTGCCACCATACAGGAAGGGGGAGGGGTTTTTTTCCCTTCCAAATTAGTGGATAAATAGATACCCCAACACCACTACGACCATTCAACCCCCTCTCCTCTGCCCAACTCCACCCATCCACCCTGTGCCTAATGATGGGGGCTGGGGAGCGGTAATGAAAAACTATACATCACAATCAGCTGGACAGTCCTATTCATGGCTATGCATTATGCTCACTAGTCATAATCATCGCTGCCGTGACAGAGGGAGAGATGTGGCGAGAGAGGAGAAGAGAAAAGAAAAGGGGAGACATGGCGAAAACGGGAAGAAATGGTGTGAAATGGTCTGGAGAGGAGAAGAAATGATTAAATTGTAGGTAAGAAAAAAGGAGAAATGGAAGGAGAGGGCGCAAAAAAAAAAAAAAAGGTGTGATGACAGAGGAAAACGAGAGGGAATGAAACTCAATCAGGCCGGAATAGGTTCTGTTCTTTCTTTATCTGCTCTGTTTTTTAGCATTACCGCTGTAATGAATGCACTGCACACTACTGCTGCACTGTAATGATACCTGGTTGAGAGGAGATTTTTTTTCCTCCGATTATAGAGGTGTAATGGTAATGTGATGAGATGAACAGGAGTACAGTAGGCAGCACCAAATCACAAGAAAACAATGGTTATTAAGGGTGTGTTCAGGCTGCTAGTAGCTACATTTTTTTACTTAAGCATAGACACACCTCGTCTGATGCTAACGTTCAGTGCCAATGCAGTGTGGTCTTTTTTTTTTTTTTTTTCAACCGTTACCGTAGTCTTTCCCTAAACTTAACCATGTTTTCTAATAACCGTAACCATAGCTTAAAGTTCCCACTGTGCTAGATGGGTCTAATAGAAATCTGTCTAATATCTGTCTTGAGAAATGGCAGATTGTGCACACAGCGGATTAGTTACACGTTTCCTGTCTGCTTGTTCACTATCAACTTTCCAATACAGACAAAAAAATGCAAAAGTAGGGACAAAATGTTTGAATTTATTGATGTATGACTCATGTTTAGTTTCAAAGTCTTAGAAGGTCGACCCTGCTCGCCAAGTTATACGTTGCTTCCCGTCTTCCCAATCTCCGACCGACATGACAAATGCAAATCTTGAATGACCCATCACCAGCTGTGACACAATTATGAGAATTAAAAAAAACAAAAACAATAGAGCCTCTGCATTTAACAGAATCTGGAGCAAATATTATTGCTACCGCTGCTACTGATTTGTGGAACTCATACTAGTATAATCATTATGCAGAAACTTAAATGGCAAATCGGTAGACTCGTGGAGGAGGCTAGTTTGGACACTAACTGTAGAAGTCCATTTATTATTCTTGCCCCTAAAAAGAGAAAAGAGTTTAGAAGGCAAGAGAACGAAGAACAGAAGAGACAGGAGACGATGGAGGAAAGACTAAGACAGTAATATTGACTTTTTATCTTCCTTTATTCTGTCATAGAATCATAGATGCACTGAGACGCTCTACAAGAACTGTATTTCTGCAGCTCGTTAACCAGAACATCTCCTCTAGTTTGACTTATTTGGCAGCCACCGCATGCTGAGCCTCCTCTGCCATCCACCATGCTCGGGACAATAAATTGTACATGGTTTCGGTGTGTGTGTGTGTGTTAGAATATGTGGTTGCAAGTGTGTAGGTGCACTTGTATGAGTTTACATGTGTTTGTTGGCGGTAGGTAGGCAGCAGGGAAAGAGAGAAAAAACTGGACTGGCAAAAAAACAAACAAAAAAACAGAATGAAAGACACAAAGTAAGGCATTGATAGGCACACACGCAGGCACACGTACACACACGATCCCCCAGAATCCTTTGGGGGGAGGTTTATATTAGGACAAAGCTGCATAATAAAAGCCGGATCACATAATCACTTTGACTACAGCAAAAAAACTAGACTGGCTAACACAAATAATAAGGTTCCCCTATCAAACATGTTAGGCCCATCTGTTGCCAGGTGTGTGTGTGTGTGTGTGTGTGTGTCCACCTTTAGTGTGTGTCATTGGTGTGTTTTTATAGACTGGTCGCTTACAAGCCACCAAATGTCACCAGTGTTATTAATCCCATACAACCTGCCTAATGAGACCATACTTCACACACTATTCTTTGAGGGTTTGTGCGTGTGTGTGTGGGTGTGTGTGTGTGTGTGCGCCTTCACTGTATGTATACGTTACCGTGTCTTCGCGTCCATGTTTGAGGCGTTAATGTTTGATATGTGAATGTGTGTCATCACTGACCTTGCCCTCACCCACATCACATTCTATCTCATTAAATATGTATATCCAGCCCGTTCTCACCCTCAGCTCATCACATATTCACATAGCGCTCAGTCAGGCATGTTTCAATGTGCAGCCTCGTCCGATAGACTTCTACAGAACTCCCACAACATCAGAAACAGATGCCATGAGACCAATGATGTTTAAATAAGGTGACAAACTCCCATATTAGGAGGAGGCAGGTGGTTAGATGGATGGATGGATAGATGGATGGATGGATAGATTTCCCCTTTCCCCACCTCTCTTCTCTCTCTCCTGTCATCCATCTATCTCACTGTGTCTCTCTCTCTCTCTGTGTGTCTTTGTGTACAGTGAGTCTTGATCGAATCTGGCCTAATGAGAATGATGTGCTACAGTGATAAAACACGGCTGTGGCCCTCCTGTAAAACCCTGAGCATCCATGGCATTAATTATTGAGCGGGCTGGGGCTCTGCTGGAGGGGTTTACAAGGGGAGAAAACATTATACTGACCACCAGCATAGTTAATCACCACAGGACACTGGATAGTAAAGCGCATGAACAAAGCATGCGAGAACGTTTAAAACCAAAATGATCGGTGGCACCTGGAAACATTGAACGTTATTTGTGAGTGACAGGAGGGATAAACCTATCCGCTGTCGAACTCAAAGTATTTAGCGAAATTTGCTCCAATCAATCAACAAAGTGTACATTTAAAGCAGTCTGTGAATGAGGAAGGAAGTCTGGTAAAGAAAGGATGACACCCATGATGTCAAGTTAAATTATTGTCTGTTTCAGCCCTTCAAAGTTGACCTGCCGTAATCAGCACAACAACAACACCGACGTGTATCTTTTAACCCAAAACTGAACAGTTCTGCATCCAACTCTAAGATCATCTGTAGTGCTGCACAGACTGACTTGACCATGTAGTCCAAGGTTCAGATTCTGGCTTGTTTTGGGTCTAAAATATCTTTACACAATAAATCAAACAGCATCTAAGTGATCAAGTTTTGCAGACACACACACACACATATACACACACACACCAAGGTGACAAGAAGCAGGGACAAAGCCACGATCAATGGCCTAGCAGGGAATCAGCCTGTGTAAATGTGTGTGTGTGTGACCGTGTTTGTGTGTTTGTGTGTGAAAAGCCAAAGCCAAAACAATGGCCCATCAGATTGAAACTGACTTCACCTTGTATCTTTTGGCCCCGGCTTGCGACAATAGATTGGACAGGAAATCCAATGGCAAGCTGAGAGATGAGAAGAGGGGGATGGAGGAGGAGTAGAAGAAGAAAAACAGATTTCTGTTGTGGTTGTTGGTGAACTGTATGCACACATATAAGTTACTGTATGTCTTTGAAATGTGATCTAAAGAAAAATTTATAATTTCTTAAATTTTGAATAGTTTGTGGTTATGCATGTGTTTATGTGAGTGTGTTTGTATTTGTGTGTGTTTGTGTGTGTCTGTGTGTGTGGTGGGTGACCTGGCCCATTTTAATCTATGGCAGAGGGAAGATGTGGTGAAAACCATTATCACCGTCTCCCTGTCGCTGATAACAGCTCGCTAATCTGTTTGCTGGAGGTATTGAACAAATGCATTTGTGCCACGGACGGACAGGGAGAGAGGAGAGGGAAGGGGATGAAGGGGGAGATGGGAGCTTGTGTGTGTGTGTGCAGGTGTGTGTGTGTGTGTGTGGGTGGGGGGGTGGGGGTGTCAGAGAGGGGCTGATGAAAAATGAGAGGATGAGGAGGTTGGAAAAACTTCCCCGACAGCAGTGGCCTCCCTGTGACAACAAGCAAGGAGGAAGAGATGGGGAAAGAGAATGAGCGAGGGGCAAAGACAACGCGGGGAGATGAAGGAAACAAATTGAGGTAATGACAGAGCTAGATGAAAAGAAATGAGAAAGAGAGGGAGAGAGAGCCTGGATTAAAAAAAAACCAAGGAAACGGGAGAAAGAGAGAAATCAATGTCACAAGAGTGTCCTGTGATAAGGAACAAGGTGTTTGGATGCTGAGGGTTGCAGGTATTGTAGATCATTAGTAACATACAGTATTTGACCTAGCTATACCACGTGGTTATGGATAAGGGGACAATTAGTAGTTTTTAAACAGGAACCTAATAGAGATTTCCAATGTTTTGTTGACCCATCCATCCCAACCTCCTCCCTATGCGGACTTTGACGCTCTACAATAACATAGCCCGGTTTCCTACTTTTCTGACTTAATAATTACTACGACCACTAGAGGGCTTCTGTCACTTGTTTCGGGGCAAGTTCTTGTTGTTTTGGGCCATTTGCACGAACAGACCGTCTCCAATTACATGCGTTCTCTTTTCGAAAAGAAAGCTTTAAAGTGAAACGGCTCCAATCTGAAAAACAATCACGAGGCAAAATGACAGACAGGAGTCAATCAACACTGATTCAATATGAGCCTGCGTTGCCAGCGGCAACGTAGGTTGTAGTGTGCACACATTGTTTGGTAAACGCGAGTTGACTATAGGACACTTATATAAGGATTTGATACACTTCTGCATGAATATGATTAGATGCTTCTAGTCAGCTGGTAGCCAAGCGATGAAGCAGCTAATGCTAATCATCTAATGCAATCCGAGTGCGGCTCAAGTGAACTAATGTTCTCCATTTTATTTTAAATGCAGGCTCCAAAGAGATCTAACAAGGACGCTCTGTTATCTCAGTTTGCTTTGTGATGTTTGTTTTTACATATTTCATACAGCCAACTTTTCATCAGATATTGTGTTTCCATACTGGAGATAGCTGGAATAAAAGAATATTCTGTGTAACCGTCAGATTACACAGACCTTTACTGCTTCTGTACTCCAGTATTTCATTGCTTCTTCCATCTCTCCCTCCCTCATCAACAGACTGACTTTACTGAATCTATAATCTGAAATAAAGGTCACGTACCGTAGCTAAAACTTCTAACTGGCTCCTAATTGTCTAAATTTCCAGAGACAAACGAATGACTGATGTGATATTAGGGAGGAAAAAAAAAAAAAAAAAGATTTTACGGCCGTACTTTTTCATCATATTCATCTGACTAATGTTACTGTGCTATTGACTGGGCTGTTTTTCAGTAGAAGTCGGCGGTACTGGTTGGGGGTGGTGGGGTGGGGTTGGGTGCTGTTGTTACTGCAGACCCTCAGGCTAGCAGTTAACCTGCTGAGCTCAGAGACCCCCTCCTATGAAACGCTGCAGATTGCAGAGATGTAACAGAAGAGAGCGGGGTGGGGTGGAGACGGGTTGTAACACCCTGAGCAGTGTGTTAAACATAAGAAAGGACACGCGTATACACATGTTTTCATTTCCTTCTTCCTCACCGCCTTCCTTTTATCCTGCCAGTAACGACTCTTGTTCTTCTCTTTCACATCATATCCCTACTCTCCTTCTCCATTTCCATCTCTTCCACCTTCGACTCCCTCTCTCTCTTTTTGCATGTATCTCTCAAGCTCTCTCTTTCGTGTCAACTCTTCACCCCCGCTATCTCTCCTCTCCTCCGCTCCCTCCTGCTCTTCTGAGGCCCTGGGGCACCATCCGACTGCACCAGCAAACCCTTGTATAAGTTTTCCAATTCCAATTCCTGCTGGATTATGGCATTGTGGTGACGAGAAGACATTTCCTCTCTGATTATATATTTGATTCAATGGCATGATTATTGGAGCTGTGTGTGTGTGTGTGTGTGTGTGTGCGTGTGTGAGAGAGAGTGGAGATAGAGAAGGTTGAGTGGGGACAGAGACCTTGACCTCACCCAGGGGACAACGGACATCCCGATGCTTTCTCTCTTTCTGCACATGCACATACACACACATAGATACATACATACACACACGGTCCTCTCCACCCTCTAGCCCTGAGGTTAGGGGCTGTAGATGGCAGACATTGAGATTGGTTTTTAGTTAAATGTCAGTGGAGGTGAAAGTACTGCCCAAAGGCGTCCGTGTGTGTGTGTGTGTGTGTCTATACTCTCTGTCACTCTTTCTCTTCCTTGGTCCATGTTTCTTACGACAATCTCCATCTTTCTTTCACCTCTTCATTTTCTGCCTTTGTCTCTTTCCGTTTGTACCACTATCTATTGCTCCTGCCTTACTGTACTCTGAAGTGGTAGTTATTATTTAGACAGTATCAAACAGAGGTCATATGAGCCGGTTGCAGGTGACAGTGGTAAAACATATAAACATATTTCATTTTTTTTATTTTTTATTTATTTCATCAATCGTTGCAGTTAATTTAAAGACCAAATTATGGTGACGATCTGTGTATACTTGAAGGAAACAATTCAAAAGTCACCAGTATAGATGTGAATATGAGGAATAATATGACTAAGAAATTGTGTAATAAATAAAATGCCTGGAAGTAACAGACAATTCAACCAAATACATATTAAGATATTACTAACTGTATGTGGCTTAACCTGCAATGGGTGTCAACCTGCCAGCTGCTAGTTTTGACACACAACTAAAATAAATTATTATTATTATTATTATTATTATAATAATTGAAGTGACCACCTTGGTTTTTTTTTTTATTGTTGGTGATTTGAGTTATGTCACCATGATGTTTGCACTAGGGCGGACATGACAGCTGGATGATGCCAAAGACTCAGCATGAAAATGGCTTCAGAAAGCTGGCATGTAAATATCTGAATACTTATGTTTGTTTTTGTAAGTGTGTGTGTGTGTGTGTGTGTGTGTGTGTGTGGCCTGTCCTGTCCTGTCCTGTTTAAACCCAGATGTGTCAATCAGCTGCGAGTGGCACAAGTCACAGCACTAGAGCCAGAGGGGTAACACACACACACACGCATGGATATGCATGCATAAACCCACACACAAAAACTGGTGTGCAGAGATCATGTCCTGAAGGGTTGTTATTGTCCTAACATGGGCCGTACGTTGTCCGTCCACCAATCTGATCACACGGACCACTAAACTTCAACACTGCCCCCAACTCTCTGTGTGTGTGTGTGTGCGTGCGTGCGTGCGTGCGTGCGTGCGTTTGCGCTGACTGACAGCTGTCACAAAGTCTGAAAAGCAACAGACCAAATACACTATGTGTTTTGATTTCTGTGTGTGTGTGTGTCGATGCATATACTGTGTGATGGATTGAGTGTGTGTGTGAGTGTGTGTGTGTATATACTTGTGCTTCCAGACAGAACAAAAGGTCAGTGTCTGCTAGCTGTTTAGCTGCACACACACACACACACACACACACAAAGAATAACGCTGATTGCAGCAGATGGTGGTTGTTACTGTGGAATCGTGCACACACACATGCTCACACCTGCTGCTGTGGAGACACACATCACTGCTAATAGACCCACTGAGCTCCCAAAAAATACATTATGCCGTTTGTCAGTATGGCAGTGTTTTGACTATTTCACACAAACCTGAGGAGATATAGGACCATCACAAGCCAAATCATTGTAATTAGTTTTTCAAATGTCTTTTTTTTTTTGTTGATGGGAAATATTTAACATTTCTTCAAGGCTAATTGTATATGCAGACAAAGTACAAAGCAAATTATACAAATATATACAAAGTTATGTTATGTTATGCTTTTTTTTCGCCAAAGCGGCTTAAAATAAGTATTAAAAAAGAGCTGGAGGACATCAAAATACTGGATGTGCAACCCTCCCAAAGAAATGGCTGAAATCGTGTTGGAGAACTACTTCCTCTACTACTGTCCTCAGCGCCCTGCAGGCCAGCACGGGTATCGAACTGGATGCGAGCTTCAACAGGAAGTCAGAGTAGCGAACAGTGAGGAGGTGTAGAAACAACATCCTACAATTGTAGTTCCTTTTTTTTCTTTTTTTCTTTTTTTAATGAACTCATGGTTGGAAACAAGTTGATTTTTAGAGCCAACTATCCAACGCCCCTTCTACTAATGAGGGAACTTTTCACCCTATATCTACATCATCTAGACTGCATCACTTCCCCGGGTCATAATTATTACGGCTGTTAGATGGCGTAAACATAACTGTAGACTGAATTTTTAGAGCTACACTCTTGAGAGGACTGGCTGGAAAATTTGGCCTGCAAATGCGTCTTAGTCTCCACACAGCGAAGATTATGCGTTTCAGTCTTCTGACACAAAGCATTCAACTATCTCACAGCGTTAGTATTATTATTTCAGACTCTCAACTTTGTTCTACTTGTCTTTCTGCGTCCAAATGCTGCGTCCATTTGAACCGAAGCACCATGGGAGCGAAATGGCCTGAGTAGAGCAGCCGCAGCAAACGAGCCAATTTGGAGACACAAATGGCCTGGCATAACACTTTCCCTTAGTTAAACCCTAGAACAATGCACAGAGGCAGAGAGCAAATGTGACATTAGTGCTTTTGAGTGTATCCCTGTAGGCCAATATGCTGTCTATCTGCATATATATATATATGTGTGTGTGTGTGTGTGTGTGTGTGTGTGTTAGTAAGACAGTAAATCCACAAGAAGAAATGTCCATAACTCCAGGAAATCTTAACAAACTATGTTGCCGCACATGCAGATGAGCATAAATAAGTAATGAATTACTCATTACCCGTCACTCATTGGATGAGTAGAGTCATCAATGACAGCACTGATTCATTGCACTGCTTATTTTCTCACTACTAAGGCTGTTTCCACTTATTTCTTACTTACTGCAACAGAAACACTAACCACATCACTTGTTTCCAGTTTAAAAAAATAAAATAAAATAAATATGTAATTTTGAATTATTTTAAACAGGCTCACACGCATTTAAACATTGTAGTTTATTACAACATATGCCTTATTTTCATAGTTTAGTTTCTGTGTCAGTCATGGTAACATTCACTAATGTAACTGCTGCTTTCTGAATGTGGGATAACTCCAGTCAAGTACAGTCTCATGTATTCATTTTACTTGGACCCAAAGAGAGGAAACACACAACACACACACAGTCCTTCACACTCCCATATACTGTATATACTGTACATGGTAAGTCAGCACTTTTCTAACAAGATTAAACTTCACTTGAGGATCTTTTATTGTTACTTCTCTTGAGTGTTTGAGCTTCACTGTGCAGAATGATGTATGTACAGAGTCTGTTTGCATATGAATGGGGGGAAGTTTCTCTTTGCGCTCCTTAAATCTGAGTTAAGGGCGTGTACCTAATGAGCAGGATTAGTGACATCACAACTAATCTGGAGCCAATAGTGCTCCAGATTAGTTACACATACACTGAGAATGGATTTGGAGGAAGGAGGAGACATCTTGTGCCCAGCAGTTAAAGAAGGACAAGGAGTCAATGTCATTTTAAGATATTTTTTAGTAGGTATTTAAACTTTATTTTGTTGATAATTTCTTGTTACAGTTGAATCAGTGATGAATTTTACAGTTTTGGTAATAATTGTACAGTTATGCTTTATTTCCAAATTCGTCTAACTAACCTGTGGTTCTGAATACAACTTCTCGTGTTTCTTGCCCCCTCTGACCTCTTTTTTTTTTTTTTTTTTAACGATGTCAACTTTCCCAGATCTCAGCAATTTGTATAGAACATGAATATTAATATCATCAATAGGAATGAGGGCTAAAACTATCAAAACCAAACCTACAGAAATGTTCCTTTTAAATACCTCAACCCTGCTCCTGCCAACACGCCGGCTGCCTGATAAATGGCCGTCCCCTGTGCCTATAAACAACAACGTCTCTCTCACCCCCACCCACTAATTCCTATTCATTTAAAACAGCCACCAGGGCACAGCGTAGCCTAGCCCGGCCCCAGACACCAGCCATTCATTATTCAGCTGTTTGCTTTATGAATGGCTTACAGGTGGATGCTACAACAGCAACTGAGCAACACCGCTCATAAATCACACACGCATACACACACACAAACACACACACTTATTTTTTTTTAACGGAGCCTGAAGATGCAGAGTGTGCGAGTGTGTACGTGTACAGGGGTTGCACGGTGTCGTCAATTTACCTCTGTATGCTTTCTCTTGCTGCTTGTTTAATTAGTAATGAGGACAAATATTTGTTTGTTCCTACATAGAGTGAGGGAGAGGAAGTGAGAGAGAGATGGAAAAAGCAAGAGACAAACAGAGAGGGAAAGAGAGAAAGAACGCAAAGGACCAAATTAGCTTCCCCTCGTTTTCTGTCAGGATCGAGCTGTCTAACTGTTGCTTGCTCTCCAGGCAACCAGTGATAGAGATGGTCACTATACTGAGTGTGTGTGTGTGTGTGTGTGTGTATGAACCAGCACCAAAGCACAGGGCAGCTGTTTAACATAGTCTGTGGTATAACTAATAGATCACACTGTGTTACATTTGTCTACATGACACCTTCTCCTATATTGAGTTACACTCCAGGGCTTCTCCTCCCTCTGTTTTCTTCTTCTTACTCCTCTTCTCTTGCTCTCCGTCTGTGCGTCTCTTCTCCTTCTCCACAGTTTTTTCTCGGTTTCTCCCCGCGAGTCATGACTCAGATAGTAGACAGAGAAGCAGGATCGACCTACCAGAACGATTCACTGGTCTGGTCAGAGACAACACTATGATGGATGACAAGATGGACTGTGTGTTCTCTGAGAGTTTTGTCATGTTACATCTCAGGTGGTCCTTCTGCAGAACTATAAAATGTTGCTTTAATGTTCACATCTCTGCACATCTTGTCTGTGCTTTTATATATATATATATATATATATATATATATATATATATATATATATATATATATATATATATATATATATATATATTTATCCCCCTCTGTTAAATGTGAATATGTTGCTGGTGCTGCAGGAATCAGATTTATCCACATCGATCAATAACGTTTTATAGTGACATTGATTATCCATCCATGAAGTCATATTTGTATAACATTTAAAATACATGTTTTGCATGTACATGTTAAGTGTAACTCAAATATTGTAGCATATTTTAAAATGAATCCTGCAGTGATTCAGTCGGTGCGGTGGACTCACACAAGATACATCCCGACTTTAAATTCCCAATATGGGAACTAAACGCTTACAATTCCCATAATGCAATCTGATTTCATCGTTCACCAGACTCTTCCTGTCTGGTAAATGCAAAAAAACAAAACATGACACGACTATTTTCACAAGCTGAGAAGGAGCGAATGATCACGACAAGTCAGCTGACATTTATATGTAAAACCTGTAAGTAGAATAAAATATAATAGGAGCTCATTATTTACTGGAGCAATTTGTCACCTGTGCATTATTATTTGGTCTTAGTGCGTTAATGTACAGTTTATTTATGTTTGTGTGTGTGTGTGAGTAGTGGCATCGCAGCCATGATTGATGGGCCCTTCTCTTTCTCACAGACGCTTCCACTCAGCTTGTCTTTCACAGCCAGGCCTCTGATTCTGTTTTCAGTCACTCACCTAAACACACCTACACACACACACATACACACACACACACACACACACACATACACACACATACACAAACTCTGATTCTGTTTCCAGTCCGTCAGACACACAGAAACACACCGAGATATGAAAGCAGTGTGTGACAGCGCATCTAAGGGCGCTCTCAGCAGCCACACACAATGCACACAAACTCTCTCTCTCTCTCACGCACACACACACGCACACACACACACTCTGGGTGTTGTTGCTTTGTGTTCTGCTTTTCCCAGCTGACCTCTTGAAGAAAATAACTTGTTTGAGGTTGTGTTGTCTTTGCAGTTGTCAGATAGACAGATATAAGGATCAAAGCTGTGATGATAAGATGAGGCAAAGGTAAAAAGGATAGAAAGGAAATAAAAGAAACTTTCAGTTGTTGTTGAACTGGTCCCATTATATGTTCAAGGCAGCCATCTTGATTATCGCTGTGTATGAAAACAAAGAGAAGCCTTAAAAATAACACTCAAATATATGAATATGACTAAAGCAAACTATATAATATGAGAGACTACAATCTAAAGAAATGTATGGAAACCAAAAGTCATGAATTTTATGTTATTTTGTCCCTCGTCCCTCCGTTTTGTGCTGTGAATTGTAAACACTTTAGTGATCCCTTGACTTCTCATCTCGCACCAGCATCAGGTGAAAATGTCAATTTGTACTATATCAGAATCAGTTGCATGTTGCACTTACTGCAAATTAGCAAATTTTGGCATCTTGATATGCAAAACCAAGATGATGGACATGGTAAAAAATATACTTGCTTCAGATCAGCATCGTTTAATTCAAGATGCTAAAATGCTCTTTTCTCTCTCTCTCTCTCTCTCTCTCTCTCTCTCTCTCTCTCTCTCTCTCTCTCACTGTGCTGATCTTTATTCGCCTGAAATAATCAGTTCTTGAGATAAACAGTATGATAGCTGATGATTAGCTCAAATAATATCAGAAGGTCATCTCAGTGAACAAATTTAAGTCCCAACCTTGTTCTCAGTTGTCTCACTTGTGTGTGTGTGTGTGTGTGTGTGTATATATATATATAAAAGAGAGTCAAAGTAAGATCTACATATAAACTACAGTTTATATTTTTGTCTGCTGCTTAAACATATCTGACCTGAGTAGCTACCAAACAATGTTTTATATCATGAGACTTAGTTCATCAGACTGCCAGGAGCTCATCCTGAGTAGCTAACTGTCACTGGTTTGACCTGTTTTGAACTTGTGCTGGTCCTGAAACTAACTGCACCCTCATTTACTGCAGAAACATAAAGTTACCGGTAGTAATGATACTTTGTTGGGTTTGTTGTGTATAGAGTTTCCCAGGAATTATATTCTACTAAAGTCTTACTCTTATTTAGTGTTTAAATCCAAATAGCCGTTTGCGTAGTGATAAATGAACACTACAGGACTTAGCTGCAGGCTAACATGGTGAGAAAGTAGACACAGCTATTTTGCAGAATAACGTCCGTTTAATGTGAATATTACGCCACCTGATATATGATTTGGTGCAGTTTTCAGAAGGTAAACGCATGTGTATATTTTTAACGCTCTACCATGTTGATGCAGTTTGTAAAAAAATGTGATGCTAATCGCGATTAGCGCGTTAGCATGGTCGCATTAGTGTATCTCGGATAACACGTAATTTCAGTTAATGCAGAGTTATATCACCTTAATGAAGAACATGTTTTAATCTACAAGTCAATGGTAAATAAATACGTGTGTGTATTTTTAATATTATGCTAATTTTATATAAGCTAATTAGTTAAAATATGTGATGCTAATCGTGTTTAGCGTGATAGCATGTTAGCAACTGTAGCATAGCTGTCAATGTGCTAGCACCCCACATTACTGTGTATTGATGTGTGCTGGTATTGTTAAGTTAGCTAAGAAAGTTAAAGCTGCAGCTTGTGAAAGTTGTGCTTGTTATACTATTTGTTTGTTTTTAGACATGTATTTATTATTTTATTTATTTATTTTGGCTTAACCGCAAGCATTCATGCATTATTTACTAACTCACACAGGTTTTCACAGTGAAAGCAGTACTTTGAGGTCATATAAATGTCACAGTAGGTAATAAAAATATTGTTAGGTGTTTGACAGTCTTAGACTTATATGTATTTTCATCGTAGCTCGCCTATCACACAGGCAGTGGTGGTAAAACAGTTTTGTTTTTCTGTCATCTACAGTAGCTGTCATTCAGTTTGGTGAAACACAGGATCAAGTTGAAATCACTCGGCTCCTGACCGGCAAGGATCCAAAGTCTTTCGGCCCAGCGGACCTGCTGTGCACTGAGGTGGGCTTGGGAGAGGCCAGAGAGACACCTGGAGCTGTTGAGTTGTGCCACATTGAGGGTGAGTTGTTTTAGTTTTTTGCTTTATACTGTGCAACTGTGTAGCCTGTTCCTCTTGGCTCAAAGAACCTGAATGCTCTAACAAGAGAACGGCATTATGTTAAATTTATAACACACAGGGCCTGGCTATCAGGTTTCAGGCACGTAAGATGAAAGATAGGCCATGTTTTCAAAGGTCTTGCAGTAGTCTAACGCTTCGCTAAATAACACAAATGTATGGCTAAAATAAAAATAAAAACATGAGATGTTCATTGCAATCTAATTCTTTATAATCCAAAGACTGTATTGCTGAATATTCTAAGGGAGAAAATACTTTACTCAAACTAAAAAAAGCATAAAACAGTGCAGAGAGTTTGCCTTGAAATAAGTTAGAAGTTATGATGGCACTTTTGTTACGGCCAATGACCAATGCCATTGATACTGATGCCCTCAGTGGGTGAAGTTAGTGAATGAAATCTTCACAGTGAACTTATTTAACTGCAGCAGTGTATAAGCACAGTTACAGTGCCCCTTTGCCTAGCTTGTTGTGTAGCAGTTAGAGACTAACCAACCCCTCTGAAAAGCAGCCAGCTGTGAGGGTTTGGATAACATATGGGACTAACTACTTGCCCACACCGCACTCACACACACACACACACACTTGCATGCACCATGATTCATAACCCTGTGTGCTGTCTTTTGACACAAAGGCAATAGGAGCAGCAGCCTGTACAAGCCCGAACCTTTATTCCTTTCAATTTGTCTTGCTTAAAAAACAAACCGTCCGTGAGCCAGTGAATAAATAAATAAACGCGGTAGGCGCTAAGGGAGGGAAGAAAGGATGGATGAATGGCTCCGTCTCAGCAGTGAGGGGAGGTATCAGGGGGTAGACCTACCCTGGAGAAGAAAGTCTGGGATATTGCTGTGTGTCTGATAGCAATTGTTTATCTGCATTTTTGCATATATGTGCCTTTGTTACACTGGCATGTGTGTATGTGCACACATCACTTTCATACTCCATGTGTGCATACATGCCATGTCATAGATCAGTATGCGTATGTATGCTTACCTGTATTGACATGCAGTTGTGTGTTGTTGTGTGCAGGCAAGTGTTTGTCTCTGCTTGTATTTGTGTATATGTGAGGTCTGCAGAAATGTGTGTGTGTGTGTGTGTGTATGTGAGTGTGAGTGTGAGAGTAGCTGTCTCCTGGCCTGCAGAGTGTATTTGCAACCACAGAGTTTCATCTATCAGATCCCGTCCCACACAGACAGAAAAAGACAAGACTGTTTTCTTTCTCGTCCTTCCAGCTTGGAAATGGAAGCTTGTATTAAATAAATAATCCTGAAAATAAATAATATTTTAGGGAGCAACATTAGCTAAATTTACTTCTCACAAATGCTACAATGTTTTGTTTGTGGCACAAAGCATCTAATCAGTGGATCAGTGTATTTAGAAAGAGTCCGTGTGCAACAAAATTGAGTGTTACATTTCAAGCCAGTCAGTTAACTGATTAAACACATACCTATCCCGTTTAAGTTGTTTAAATGTGTTTTTTTAAAAGCATGATGCTAATAAAGAAATCTTAACAGTAATGCATTAAAAACACTGAAACATATACAAGCAAGGAAATCCTCTGACAGGACAGATACTTGCATTATAGGCACATAATAATTTCTGCTACCTGTTAATAAAATATTAAAATCCTGGCTCTGATTAGTACCTGTTTCCTCTAAAAGAAGCCACAGTCAGAGGAAAGACACTGAACGATTCAACTCACATTAGTTAATGATGTTTTCCTTCTCCATATTGTTCTATTTGACTCTTATATAATGTGTCGTTCTTTCATATCAATGAAATCAATCCCTGTGCATTGTTGTGTATAGTAATTTCATCATGGCATTAAGTTATCTTTTTCTCTCTTTAACAACCCTATGCTCTTTGTCTCTCTAGTTTCTTTCTCTTCCATTTACTGTAAGTCATCCACCCATCCTTAGTCATGTTTATTCTGTTGTATCTGATCAGCACGTTTTGGCTTATTATGGATGCCAAATTACTTAATAGTATTCACTTACTATATTGACTTAATTACAGTTTCTCCATGTTTATTGTTGTCTTGTGAAACAAGGATCCCAGTGTCTCCTTTATTTTCAGCTTAGTTAATAAAACAAAAAAAAGGAACACATCCCATGACACATTTCTGTAAACCTGTCCTAAATGTTGGAAGTACTTTTCTCAGTTGGAAAATGTTGCTATTAGAGCAGCTGCTGCAATCCGAGCACCTTGTGACTGCTTGAAATTACTTTCTGCAGTTGATAAAATAATAATAATTACTCACGTTTTCACTAAAACATGAGCAATGATTAATGTGCAAGAAATGATAGCAACATGCTGTATATATTTTAATGAAATATTCATGGCATAAAGGTACAGTAAAATGAATTCTGCATGTGTTTTTGGCTTGGACACTTTCAGTGTTGATTTGTGAACATTAACAGCCAACTTCCCCCTCTAGGGTTATGGCGGATATGGGAATCATTACTTAACAGCAAATAGAGCAAACACATTAAATATCTCATCCCTCCCTCCCTCCCACCTTCTCTACCTCCTCACATCCCCTATCCATCTTCTTGCTCCCTAGACTGCCCCTGTAGTTTAAATACACACTTTCCTGACAACAACAAGACATTGACCCTGGTCAGCTCACATGTACACACACACACACACACACCGCAGTACAAATCAAAACCCAGGAGATTGTTCTGTTAGAAGTGGATTAAGGGGGGGACATAGCAGTAAGTGCTTGCGTGTCTGTGTGTGTTTGTGCGTTGATGGTCAGGCCAATAAAAGGAGTATGTTTTATGACAAGTGAAACGAGCCCAGTGAGAAGCTTCCCAGTTCAATACCTCATCACACACGCCAAATTGTGCTGTGTTGACCACACACACACAGGCAAAAACTGATGTGTGTGCACACCAAAACAAATTTTATGGCAAATTGTCCTTTCCTGACAGTCACACTGAGGAACTATATTCAGAGACACACCTGTCACACACTAATACATGTGCACATACTGTATACTGTCCATGTACATACTAACAGTAATAACAGTGACTTAAAACTCAAAAGGACAGAAATGGTGAGGAAGTGAGTTCTGGATTTGAATAATAAAGCTATTCTTCAAAAGTGTAAAGTTATAAAGGTCAGATGAGTACACTGTGAAGTAGATTTAACATGTTTTTAACCCGAACAAGGCTTTAAGATAACTTCAGTTACTCTCTTGTTCAGGAAAGATTTTTTTGAGCCTGAGGTTCTGAATCATATGAATCCTTTTATGATGCCTCATGTACTTGGTGCTGTATAATAGTAGCCCTGCTGTATCGAGCTAGCCCTTTATGTAACTTCTGAAATGTTTGACAGTAGAATAGATGGCCATGGTTACACTTGTCTTTTCAATGCGTCTTTTGTCATCTGATCATGCCAGGAAGATATAACTGTCAAGCTGGGATCCAAGATTGATTCCTCTCATTGGGATCCGATCAGACCACATGCTGAGGTGACCTGGCTCGCATTGAGTTCGGATCTCAGTGATGTGTAGATAGCAAGTGGGCACAATCCAGATAATTTATCAAACGTAGCTCTGGCGTCACCTCATCACTTGAGCGGTCTCTGTCTGTTTGGTCCAAATTTAATTAAGTACAAGAATATATGTAGATACACAAATATTCATATACAATTCAAATTTGTCTTAAATTGTGTATGAAATTTAACAGGCCAATTTGACAAGCCAAATTATGCAAGTAATTCCTACCCTATGATACACTTTTCTGTAAGGTGTGGCTAGCAGTGGCTGGCTCTTATTTATATGAACTGATTCATACATTAAATACAATTGACATAATTAAAATGAATGACCCCAACACATAGGCTTATCCCAGCATGAGCAGCGAGGAGATCAGGCAGTGAGTTTTGTTGAGATGGAGGCTTTTTGGGGGAGGAGAAGCTTCTGTGGGACACTGATGGCAGTTTTTCTTTTGTGTCTGAGGGAAAAGCAAAGCGCGGACTCTCCAGACCTCGCAATTAAAAGGCGTGTGTCATAAATAGAACACACAAGACAAGGATGTATGTGTGCACTGCTAGAACAATAAGAGTCATCTTGTGTTGACATTGTGCACAAAAACAAATATGCACATAACGATATAATAATGCATGCCAAATTAGCACAGATGCAATCACCTGCTGTGGTCACACAAACTAGCAGGCACACACACACATCCCTGCCAGTTCCAAACAACATGCTCCAATTAACACCTCCTTAATCAGAGCTCAGCAGAACCTCCACACCCCGAGCAGAACCCTCAGAACCCTGGCAACCTTTGGTATCTGCGAATCAAAGAGCAGACATCTCTCAACAAGGAAGTAATTGGCCTGACCCCGCGACCTCTCGTGCCTCACATCAGGGACGCATCGAATCAAAACCAGTCCCTACCAGACACACCCACACTGCTAACTAGCACCGTAGTTGCTTAAAACACACACATACACACACATTTACTGTATACAGTGACACACACACACGCGTCATTAGTGGCTGTGCTGCGCTCATTGCTCATTAGACACAATCTATGGTTGATGGGGAGGCGAAGTGGCTTCCACACAGAACAGATGCACAGGTATGGATAAACACTAAAATGACTTGGTGTTCATCTAGTGAGGACAAAAAGTTACAGGGCTAATAAGGCAGTCTTGCAAATAGTGAAAAAAGAGTAGGAGACACGTCCATTCCTCCCCAGTGTTTAGAGGAATTGAGATTGATGGTGGGATATACATACTGGAAAATGTCATTATTAGATGACAAACTATATGTTAAAGAACACATACCAAACCTTTCATTCTGAGACTCTACACAAGAGATTTAAGAAAAGAGAGTTGCAATATATCAAGGCATTGAGTTAAGATATAAAAAAAAACAAAGTTCCAAATATGCAATATCAAATTCGTCAAAAAGGAGAACCACTAAATTAAATATATACCAGTATACTTCTATATATTCTCTATATTTCTAGAAAGGCAGTGAGGACATTATATATTAAACACTTGGATTCATTGTTAGACCACACAAGGAGACAGATGCATACGGTATTTTCTAAGATCATAACGTGTTTAAGAGGTATGGTAATTCATTGTTGCTTCTCTTTCGGCCACAGTGGAATTATTATTATTATTGACTCAAACACGAACCCGAGCATCAGTAATCAGCCTATAGATGTTTCTAATGTCACACATACTCACACATGATAACACAACATAATGAAGGCCTGTGGCAGCCTGTGTCAGTGTGGCTATAAATGATGACACCCCATGCAGGAGTTAAGTGTTATTCATTCTATATACTCTACATGCTGTATGCTAATGAAGCCATTTTATTTACTGGACTTGGAGAAAAACTCATAAGATCGTCGCAGTGGTTTATATTGTTAACCAGGTGTAAATATGTTATTAGCATTGTTATCTGGGATAAATATGCTTCCCCGTCATGTTTCAAGCAGACTTAATTCCATATCAACATGCATTTAAATGGCAATAGGTTTCTGTGAAGGGGGGACTTATTTATAGAGTTGAGACTTTCACTGCCTTGCATGTGTGTACTTTCACTCCCTTGCATGTATGCATGCATTTACACATTAATGCACAAGAGCACACACACATGCATCGAAACACATATGTGTGTGTATATATATATATATATATATATATATATATTACAAATACATGTAATACATGTATTTGTAATAGTTGCTGGATAGTCAGTGCTCAGAGTAAACGCTCATTACAATCACTCACACTATCTCCCCTCTTAATTCAAACACACACGAATACACACTCTTAAAACCACTTTTGTACACACTCTCAGGCTTCTCGTCTCACTGCACATGCACCATATGGTAAGACCCGTACACAAACACACACACGCTGTTAGTTAATCACTGTGTTTGATAGAGAGCAGCCGCAGCCTATGCTAATGTCTCAGTTAATGCCTCGATGGCTCTCCTTGAGAAATATATTTATCGCTTTATTACAGGCTCATTTCTATAATTCATAGGAAGCACGCCGTCCTAGATCACCCCCAGATGAATAGAGCCGGGGAGAGTGGAGGGATGTAAGTGTAATTCACTGAGGTCTACTGCCGTTATATCGCATTCCACTTTTCTCTCTTTCTCTCTCTCTTTTCCTTTTTCTCACTGTCTGTAGTTATGGATCATAGTGTTGTGATAGTTGTTGGTTGTACGTGCACCATTAATGATGTTGCCTCATGGGATGGAACAACTGTTTCACCAAGTGCAGATTCTTCTGGGAGCAATCAGAGAGACAGAAAGAGAGTTCAGATGTCATGTTAACTTAAAGCTTTTTCTACTTTATCGTCATAAGCACTGCAGAAAGAGAGAAAAACAAGGGCTTTATCTGCTTAGTTTTCAGTAATTGGCCAAAAGTATGTGAATCCACAAAAACACAAAATTACACCCATGTGTCAACATTAAACGCATCATTCCAAAATCTCAAATCTTCAAAAAGCCATTAGTATGCTATAACAGCCTCCATCCCTCTGAGAGGCTTTCTGTAAGGTTTTGGAACCTGGCTGTAGGGATGGCTCGCTCTTTCAGTTCATCACAAAGGTGTTGGATGGATTTGAGTCAGTGAGCCAGTCAAGTTCTCCCACACCAATCTGGCAAAAGCATTTCTTATTGGACCCGACTATGTGCACAGGGTTCATTGTCATGTTGAAACAGGAAAGGACCAAACACAAATACTGTTGTCTAAAATATTCTGGTATTCTGCAGCATTAAGGCTTCCTTTAACTGAAGCTCAAAGACCTGGACCAATACATTAAGAATGTAATGCACAAGTCACGTTTATTACAAAGTGAGTTAGTTTTTGAAGGACTTCTAACATCACTGGAACTGCTGTAGATATTACAAAGGTCGGGAATCTTTAGGCATCTCACGATTGGATTTAAATTTTTGGTGTCACCGTTAAATTTGATTCTTGATCCCAAACCGATTCTTAATTTCAGGTGATTCCTCTAGTGCACAGTGTTCTGTCCAAATACTTGCCTTCATTTGAAGTTTAACTACATAATAATAAAAGTAATAATAAAAAGTAATAATTAATTTAGTAATTCATTAATTGTGTTTTGGTAGCAGAAGATAGAAAGGCGTCTATGTAAAGGGGTAAGACTCAGCACAATAAAAGCCATGTCTTTCTCCCGTGTTACGTTCTGCAGCGGTATCTTTTTGTTTGAGACTTTATCTGACAGTGTGTGAGGTGCTGCAATATAGTAGAATTATAAATAATAAAATGAAAATGAGGGAAGTGAAAAAGAAGAAGGATTCTTCTTCTCTCCCTCCCGAGGGAGCGACTATTTGCTTTGACATTTGCTTTGCCTATCTGAGTGTTTTCCCTAAATCACTATGACTGCTATAAAACTAGAGATGGAGGGAAAGGCAAAAAATAGAGCTAGGGAAGAGAGGAAGAATCAGGACAAAAAGTGGTAGAGCGATGGAGAAAAGGATGGGCTGAAAGAAAAGATAAAAGAAGGATGATACAGAGAGAAGAAAATGGGAAGACAGAGGACACTGAGATAAAATGAGGATTGAGTGACCCTTAAGGAGAGATGATGTTGAAAATTAGAAAACTGGGAGGATAGAGCACAGGATGCAGGAAAGGAGAATAAAGTGAGAAAAGGAAAAGCACAGGGACATATTACTGCATCTGCAACCCAACCACACACACACACACACACACACACACACACACACACAAGTTGTGTTATTGCTTACAACCAGCAGATCAGAGACGGGGGAAGAGCTACATAAAGAACCAACAGACGCATGCAGAGCAGAAGAGGAGAAAAAGAGCAGGGAAGAAAAAGAAAAGAGTCCAGTTTGTTCAAAGAAGGGTTTAACTATTAAAGTTTGTACTGCTGAATTATATTGTTGTATTAATAATATAATATAATATGCATATCAATAATGGGCTCAACCGAAGCCAAGATGGCAAGTCACGAGATGAGAATGACGTGAACAAAGGCAAAAAGGGGAGAGTCCCTTGGGCTTCATGTGTTACTGAGGCCACCTCTGTGTAATAGACTTGATATCATGTGATCACACCTGAAGGCAGCTTTAATCTGTATGTGATGTTTAGGGGAGATGCATGTGTGCAATGTGTGATTGGGAAAGAGGGAGAGAAAGAGTCCACAAAAGATCATCACTACAGGTAAAAAATCACAATTTAACTAAACAATAGCAGAGCCAGCAAACCAAAGTTCATCTGGTCGGGTATTGGCTTCTTAACTCAGGATAATTGTCTTATTAATTAAGTGCAGCGAACAACAAAAGATGCAGCACTTATAGGGACAAAGAGATAGATAGATAGATAGATAGATAGATAGATAGATAGATAGATAGATAGATAGAAATACTTTATTAATCCCTAACTGCTAAATAACAAAATGTGAGTATCCACAACTTGTTCTTTGGCTGGGAGGCAAACGCTCCAAGCTTCGCTTAGATTCACACTTAGATGTGAATGGTGGGTCTTGGCGCCATTTTTGCAAGGACATGTGGGCCTCTCTGTTGTTCTTTACAGAGCACATGAGTAGAGACCCCAACAACAGTTTAAATACAAATGTAGCTTGCCAAGTGGATGGATGGCGAGTGTGTGTGGGTGCACATACATGGTGTGTGACATGTGGAGGAAGAAGGACTGAGGCCAGCATGAGAGTGATGTCCTCTCCTGTTTTATACCAATCACCAATCATCCTCCTTTGTCAGATTTTCAACACCGACATGGTGTTTTTCAGTTAATGTTAATGGAGCAAATGTTAACACTATGTATGTGTGTGTGTGTGTGTGTGTGTGTATGTGTATATATATATATATATATAATTTCCCTTTATGTCCTCTATTTCCTCTCTTTTATGAACATTAACTGAAAAACACCATGTCGGTGTCGCACATCTGACAAAGGAGGATGATTGGTGATTGGTATAAAACAGGAGAGGACATCACTCTCATGCTGGCCTCAGTCCTTCTTCCTCCACATGTCACACACCATGTATGTGCACCCACACACACTCGCCATCCATCCACTTGGCAAGCATCTTAGAGGAAACATCAGCAGTGGTTTTCTTGCTTGCTGAAGGGGTCAAAAGCACAGCACAGAGGTGATGCGCGTGTGTGTGTGTATGTGGCTTGATAGAGGTCTGGGTCACAGCGCATTTACTCACTGACATGACACTAATTACACCCGTCACGTACACACACATACGCACACACACAATTCTAATTATGTCGCACAGTCAAAGCGAGGGCCACAGGGGCTACACAGGGGCTACACAGGGGCTACGCAGGGGCTACGCAGGGGCTACGCAGGGGCTACACAGGGGCTACAAATTAACGATGACTTCTTCTCACTGGGTCGTTTCTAATATATGACCCCTCTCTCCTCATTCCTTTTTATATCATGTAGATTTCACTCTCAAGATGTATTTTGTTAAAATGTGATTATTATTTTAGAAAGTAGAGCTGCAGCATCCTCTGTCTGACTGAGGCTTTGTCAAGTTACCCATAAGAATTTCTGTGGTAAGAGCAAATTTAAGAAAAAGATTCTCCTGTCTAGCAGCTACAGAACACAAGTGTCTAAATCAGTGGTTATTAACTCAGGGTTTGGGGCTCCTAGGCAGTTAAAATAAATCTGAGGGGTTGTGAGATGATTAACAGAAAATAGGTAACCCTGTCTCCTAGAAATTATGTTCAAATATGTAATGTTGACAACTTATCTAGTTGTTTTTTTCCCCACCAAAATATCTGATCTGAAATATCAGCATTATTAAACTTTGTATGGTTATAGGCAGTGGCAGCACTTGGTTAAGGTTAGAGAAATATTGTGATCTTAGTTTAATAGAGATTAGATTTAATCAGATTTTGCTTCACTTTAAGGGTCACAAGTAAAAAATGTCAGGAACCATCAACCACAAATTATTATTACTATTTCAAATGTTGCATTTAACTATTTATTTAACAGCAAGTTGGCCCTGTGTCTCTTTTTCTCTTATGTCTTTTCCCTTTATGTCCTCTATTTCCTCTCTTTTATGTTCTTTGACTCACTGTGACATTATGGATCACGAGAGGTCATTTTAGCACTGGGCATGTGTTTGTGTGTGAGAGTGTTTGGATGGTGGGGGTCTAACTTTGCTGACCCTTATCGTTTTGCTGGACACATTATAGTACACACATACACATACACACAGGATAAATGTATGTGGACACATGTCTGGTGACATAAAAGACACGAGAGGTGAACTGAGCTGATTGGTGGGTAAAATGATGGAGGAGGGAACAGGAGAGGGAGGGTTTCTGATATCTGAAAGCCAGTGGAAATTAGAAATGATGGTCCTTGTGCTTGTGTGAGGGCAGAACGACAGTTTAACACTTTAAAATCCCATGATGCCCACGACACGCTTGTTTAAAATGCTGCATGTACATTTTTAGTTCAAGGCCACTGAAGCGCATGAAGCCAATGTGGCAACGTTTCTCTGATCATGATATCGACAAGGCCTGGATGGAAATGTTAAGGAATTAAATCATAAAAATTGTTCCTACATGCCGTTAGGTAATGCAGATGATGTATGAGTGAAATGAAAATCTCATTTTGTTTGGTTTAATACACTCATAATCCATATTGTGCTATTTCTCATCAGTTCTGTTTTAAAATGATGAATGAGTGACAGAGCATACGATAAAAATGAAAAGCAAACTTAATTACTTGCATACTTAGCCTACTTACTAAGATACATGATACACCTGGAAATAGCTGTCATGTCTTCATTTTGTGAATCCGTTGCCAAATATGGATCTGTAGTTCGGTCTATGACATGAGGGCAGTTGAGAACCCCTGAAGGTGTAAAGGGTCTGGAAGTTGATTAAGGGGAGAACTCCACTACTTGCTTGTGCCCCTAAAGAGCTCTTTATCCTGGATGTGATGATTTCCATGGACCCCCCTCTCCAACCATCCAGGGATAGACTAAACTAGCACATAGACAGAGAAAGACAAATGCAGAGCAGAGAAATAAAGTGCCTCTTCACACTGCCAGTTAACAGTAGAGAGAGTGGGGAGCAGGATGGAGGGGAACCTCTTGGTTGCCTGACCCCTTGAAGAGCTCTCAATCCTGGGCTCACTGAGTCCTAAAGCCCCCTCTCCATCCTAGACCTGCAGCCCTGCAGCCCCACGGGGTCAGAGCTAACCCCACAGCCCTACTCTGGAGGCTCAGTAATGGGGCCTGGATGAACTCTTCAAGGGGATTAAAAGCCTCTTCTGTCCCCTGGGCTCCGGCTTTTTAAACTGGCAGAATTTTCACCACCTGCTATAACTGTTCTGAAGCCAGTTTTAGGACTTTACCACCACATTTTATAGTATTCCTTAGACATGCAGCGTTGGTTTGTGCTTATCATCAAGCTCTTGTCATGTTTGTATGGGTGAGACAATGGTAACAAAGAGAAATCTAAACTTTTCAACAAACATGTTGTAAATGCTGAAATGTCCTTTTATAACTTTGTGTATTCCTTTTAACAAAATGTAGTTTAAAGAGGCTTTCTGCTGTTCCCAACTTGTTTACACCAGTATATGTCATGTGAGGATACAATTAATGAATGAATGTTATGGATGATTTAGGGACTTAGAAATCTGATAAACTGTACAAAGTGGTAGTTGTGAGACTCCAGGGAAAACAGGACCAGTGTAAGGCAGGCGGAGAGCTGCAGGGATGATGGGTGAAGAGGCAGACTGGCAGTTGAGTGGAGAGATGGAGTGCAGAGATGGAGTGCTGAACTTGAGTCAGGGTGGAGGAGGAGCGATGCGGAGATCAACGTAGGTCAGAAGAGGGTAGATCAGGAAAAGTGAGGAGAGGAGAGAGCGGGATAGTGAAGTCTCAGTGTGAGCTGCTACACAGCACATAATATTTAAACAGTTTTACATGAAACAAAACTGAAATCCACCTTACCAGTAAGTCTATTTTTCGCACTGGCAGCACTTCAGTTTTTCCATTAACCCCACCAAATAACTCCACCTGCACCTGTTCTTCATAGGCAGCATTTTTCTTCTATAATGGATGTCTATTTTTGCCACAAGGGTTACAACATATTCAGTATGCTTGTAAAACAGGAAAAAAAATATTGGTATGAATATAGTTGTGTGCACTTCTAGTAGACAGTGGAAACGTGAGAGAGAGAGAGAGAGAGAGAGCAATGACTGAGCTGTAACATTTTGTGTAGCATCCTAACATGTGGAATCCTCAAAAACTAGTCAACACGTATTATTATTGTTCATTGAAACCATGCTCCACTGATAAATTATTTTATGGGTTAATACTGTGCAGCAACAAAATGTTTTTCCGATTCTCCTCTTGCTTCCTGCTGCCGTGTTTGCCCGTGGTGGCATGCCACAGTGGAGGGTGGACTCGGAGTCAGGGGCTATGCAGGGTTAAACTCAAGCACTCTCATTCCACATGGCAATTAGGCAAGCGAGCGTTTCGGCGCTACTGTGATTGCTTTAGTCAGTCGTAGGAGGTAATTTGGTGCATTTATGTAAAGTGACTCAGAAAAAAAAAACGTTCTTCTTTCATCTGACTTTCCTTATCTGTTTTCCTGCACCACCTTTTGTTTGTCTATTTCCTCTCTCTCTCTCTCTCTCTCTCTCTCTCTCTCTCTCTGTCTCTCTCTCTGTGTCTCTCTCTGTGTCTCTCTCTCTCATTCTTGTCGACAGGCTTCTCTCACCACCCACAACGTCCCCCTTTCTATCTCTCTTCCCTTTCATCTTCCCTTCCCCTTCAGTCTTTCCTCGTCCACATTTTTCAATCTCCCACAACACCTCCCCTCTACCATACAAGTCCCCCCCCGCCTAGTCAGGTGACACCAGCCAGACCACTAATTAGAATTCTGTCACTAAGTAAATGCATTGTGACCGGTGGCTGACAGTTGCGTGTGTGTGTGTGTGTCCACGCGGGTGTGAGTGTGTGACAGTTTGGGCAGCTTGTTGGCGGTGACGATGGCAGCCGCCTGGCATTTTTAACGTGGCAAGGTGCTGCTCTCGCCACTGACCTGACAGTCATTTAAATTACACAGAGGAAGGCTGCTGTGTATGTGTGTGTGTCTGCGTGGAGAGAGAGAATGAGAGCGAGATTGAGAAAGGACCATTAGTAGCTGTGGGATAATTCACTCGCAGGTTGACTGATTGTGTAGCTGACTGACTCACTGACTCATTCTTGGAAAACAGACAGACAGATAGGCAAGGCTTGTTTACCATGTCAGCTCAGCGATATAACACAGATCTCCCTCTTTCTCATTCACACATACACACACACACACTTAGAGAGAAAAAATATATAATGTGGGGAGAACAAGAGATGAGGATGGGGGGTAGAATAGCAGAAAAGGAGTGTGAAGGAGTCAAAAAACAAAATTGGCTTTTATAGCCTGGCAATCAACTTTTGCAGCTTGATAATGAGACTGACAGTGAATGAATGGATGAAACTGTAAACAGTATTTACCCGTCGAAGGTTATCAGATTGTTTTCACCATCAACGCTATGACACCTATACAACAGAAAATCTCTTCTTGCGGTAAGAGCCAACAGTGTTGCAGCGTAAACAAGCAATTGTAAATTATGGTGCAAAAAAACAAGTCAAGATTCACAAATTTGGTCACATAACCGTCATGTATTAGCAACCTCACTAACCTTTAATGTCTGCATCTACTTCATTCCCATGTAGTCTAATTCATCTATTTTGGAGAGCTTTTCTGGGAAAAAAACCTCCTTAGTGGATACTTATTACTTACTTGCTTATTGGATAAAAGATCAAAACAAATGAGGAATACATTTTAAATGTAGTTGTGTGGACACACACAGACACACACAAAGCATTTTATCTGTGTATTCTAGCCCCAAATACTAATACTGACAGAGCATACTGTGCATTATAATCAGAACACCACTAGTGAAATTATTAAAAAATAATCTCATTAAAAAACTAAAATCTAAGTAGTTATGCAGTAATTGTGTGAATAACAGCATTCACTCACAAAGTCATGCATTTCCCAGAATATGGTACGAATAAACCTTTCCATACCTGGAAAAAAAACCCATTTAAATTGGCAGATGTGGAGGACTCGGAGACACCAACCTGTCATACATTTAAAAGTTTCATTTTGGTGCTTGAGTGTATCAAGTTGGAAATAGTGCAGTGTTGAGAGGAGAAGAAGTAGGGGGAGAGTCGCAGAACCATCACGAGACAGAGGGAGAGACTGTCAATTATTGATTGGAGTTGGCATTCTAACAAATAAACCCACTCACTGCTCCCTCAGATGCAGAGTGACTCCAGAGAAGTACTGATCAGTCGGTATGACAGTGTTCAGTCATCCGAGCTCATCGCTACATTTAGGAACAGAAACTATTTCTGTTTCAGAGGCGTCTGGCATTGAATCAGGGTCATTTTTCCATACATAAACTAATTCGATTATTAGATCCTCAAAATCACAGTGAAAGTCATACATGCTTAAATATAAATTTGCACAATATATAAAAAGGATATAAGAAAGTAAACGTTACATACTGTATGGAGATGACACATTGACTTGTGAATGAGCCATCTAGCCACCACTATAATTAAAGAAAACAAAGTTTCTACATGTGCATGTTCTACATGTCTTTTTAAGGCTGCTTCCTTTAGACTATGTGTGTACTTTTGCATGTGACTGAGTAATTTAGTGTAATATGTATCTAATTGTGTGTGTGTGTGTGTGTGTGTCTGTGTGAGCCGTCTGCTCTGTCATTCACGTCTTTCCTAAAGGTTGCAATTAGGGTGTCAGGATGTACACTTGTAAACACAGAAAGGAGAAGCAGGGAAAAAAATTAAAGATGTGATCATTAGAAAATGTAACAAAAAAGGCTGAGAGAATTTTTTGTCTTACGTTTTGTAAGACAAAGAGCATTAGAGTGCAAAGAGAAGGAGAGAAGAAGCGGTTAGACCCGTATAGAGAAGTCCCAGCGCTCAGTGTCACCCACAGCAGACAAGCCACAATGACAGCAGCATGGTAAAACACCTCTAATGCACCTCTATGGGTTTTTACTGCTTCTCATATAGCAGCAAGGACACACACATGACACATGACTGCACACACATACGTACACACACACACACACACACACACACACAAACAAGCCAACTATGGGGACACTTGAGATTCACATTTTTGTTTTTCACCGGGGTAACATGTTTCAGTACAAACACGCGCATACAATGTGGATATTTATTATTCACGCTTTTGTTTTGCACACAGACAACATACTTGCTGGAGAGAGGAGGGTTTGACGGGAGGGAGGGAGAGAGGGGGAGAGAGAGAGATAAATAACAGTGATAAGTCTTGTCTTGTCAGAGGAGAGGAGAAGGGCTGAGTGACATACGATTGGTCTTGTGGTCGTGAAATATGCATGGCTTTTTCAGCAGGCAGAGGAGAGGAGAGGAGTTAATTTAGGCCTCTCGCTATGCTCGGGGTAATTAAAAGAGATGATCGATAGTTTCCCCCCCGTGACTGATAACAACCGCCACACAAACACACACACACACAAAGAGGCACAAGGATGCAATCATTTGAACACATGGACACTGACATCTGCACTCAGCTTACATGCACGTGATATAAGAATAAAAGAAAAATAAAAGAAGTATATATACTGTAATTTCAATGTGGAAATCAACAAAAGGACTAAATAGTCCACCATGTCTTATTTTCCACTCTGAGGTAGAATTAGCTAAAACATCTCAAAATGACTAATGAGAAATGAGACTAATGAGAAAACAATCTCACCGCACTGTCTTATTTAGTAGCTATCGATCAAATCGCATGAGCTTCACCAGCAGATGGAGTTTGTCCAGTTAACGTCAGAAATGAACCTCTGCTTTTAAACCAACGTGGACCAGAAGCCATTAAAGTGCTCAGAGAAAAATGGAAATTTGGACATCCACAATACCGCAACAGCTGAAAAGAAAACTGCAACTGCTGGGTAAGATCATGTGAAATGATCAAAATAAAAATAAAAACTACTTTGCATAGTGTTAACATTACACCATAGCATATTCCTGTGTACAATCGGTGTATTAGTCACTCTTTAAAACTCTTTGACCTGTGTGCTTAATGCAATCTGATCCTTTCATGACTTATGTCACATGATGATTTCATTATATATTATTTAATTATAATTTAATTATATTATTTAATATTTCTTGTAAATGTAAAAACCATTTTGTTTATAATTTAAACATTACATCACAATATTATCTGTTATGACACACTGTTATCATCAGCAAACAGGTGTATCCTCATTGTGGCCCCATAATTGGGGACAATAAGTTTAACTCAAACATACACACAATGGCCACAAAGCAAAACCAAGCCATACGAACACTTGTCAGCTTGTCATGTGATCCAGTGTCACTTGCAAGTGTTTCCCTTCTGCCTGATCCCCCCCAAAAATTAAAAATCCATTTTGAATTCCTGCTGCTGTGCCAGGGTGTTGATTTGTATTCTGTCGTCTCTGATAACAAGGCAGAAGAGAAGAGAGCTCAGTGCTCCAATCTCTTCCATAAACAGGCACTCTGTCATCAATATTGTAGAGGAATCCATACTGCAGGACGAGAAGACTAATTAGAGCCAGCTCTAAATTATTTAACTCCCTCTGTTTTTATTGATTTGTCAGTTCAGAGCTGCGACTCAGAGCTGTAAAATTGACTCTGCTGAAAGAGACATGCTCGTCTGCTGGTTTATGGCTGTCAGCACATACACGGGGACAGACAGTGATGTACTAATACAGCTCCTTCACACACACAGACACACACACATACAGACAACAAACAGAAAGAGACACAAAAGAATCATACATATGGACAAAAGCGCACGTGCTAATGAAGAGGCCTCCGTTGGATAATATAGCGAAACCGTCAAGTTGCGGCATTAAACAGCTTAATTAACAGTAGTGCAATTAAACACTCCCATGTACTCGGCACATGCTAAAACACACACACACACACACACACACACACACACACACACACACACACACACACACAGAAACTCATAAACTAATTACACATCTCTCAATTAACACAGATCTTCATGTGGAGTACATGGAACCCCGGGGATCCAGTTAGCCACCTGTTACTAATATCTCAACTCAAGCATGATAACATCAGTACACACAGATACACACACGCTCCTCAATACTGGTCTGCAATCAAACGCACAGCAACAGCAATAAACCAGTGTAGTTAGAACAGGCCTGACTTGTCTGGCATGTTAGATGTTTGCTAAATTGGTTAAATGCCTAATTGGTTAATTGCGGAGGGATTATGTTCAGATGACTGGGGATCAATTGACCGGACACGCACATTAGCACGTATGATTGACAGAAGAAGCGGAGAATGATCACATAGGCCGCAAAGCAAAGCGGGAGCAGCGATTAACCAATCAAAGTGTGGATGTCAATTGATCTTCCATGGCTGGAATGGCTAAATGCTGATAAATGTTATTAATGAAACACCCTCTGGGTTGATATGGCGTATTGTTTTTAATGTTTTGATGTATGCATTGATTGTGTAGTGTTGCTTGAAAAAAAAAGGTTAATGAATCAGTAAAGGAAAAGAAAAGAAAACAGCATTTCAGTTTGCAACAGATATGTTATTTCTTCCTGCCAGCTAAAGCAAACTTTGCAAAAAGTGATTGAGAAACGAATGACAGCAGTTTTTTTTACCTGGGAAACACTATGTTTATTGACAGGTCCGCCAGCTCTGCCTAGGAAATTTACATGTTGTGATCCAATCACTCTGCTGGCACAACTGAGAAAACGAGAACACGTGAAGTTAATGTTGAATCTTGAATTTTAATATCAGTTGTAAATCAAGCCTTTAAGATGAAATGAAGTGATTACTTGGAATTTACGGGAAAAAGAGCATATTCAGCTTTGACCTCGAGCTGCATGAGGTGTAAAAGGTCTTCTCCATACTTAAAATATGTCCCTCATTTAATCTCCCATGTTATACCATTTTGAATGACCTTTAAAATGAGTTTGGTGTCATTAGTTAATTTAAAAAGCTGTACTAAAGACGTAGCACAATTTAACAAACTGGTCAAAGCTTATCACAAATTCTGCACCTTTTTGTCCACTATTGCTATGTTTAAATCCTCAGTGTGCAGTTGGGAATTCATGGCTGTCTCAAAGGCATCTTAGATTCCTCAGCAGGTCCACTGATATGATCTTATAATTTTAGAGTTTCATTTCTACTGCAAAGTGTGCACCTGTTCGTTCAGGTGCGTATTTATAATTCTCATACACATTATGTGTTAGATTCTTCTACACACCTGAGGCCCTGGACGTTTGTGGGTGTAGGTGCTCACAAGGGTTTAAGGTCACATGCTTAAGGTGATTTAACAAGTTGCGTCTGTCAAACACAGCAGACTTCAGGTGTGGTTTAATATTCGTATGAGAGAAAACAAATGAGTAGATAGACTTTGTGTCAGTTCTTTTTGTAACCTTCTTGACAATAAGCTTTTGTTGTAATCAAGAACTTCTGCATTATTTAGGTTGGTTGAGAGAGCTCAACCCTCTGCAACTTAACAAAACACTTGAATAAATAAAAGAAAACATGAACAAATGTAAAATATACATTACATTTTATGTTTTATGCACTCATGTTTGTGTTAAATTTGGCTAAAATCTGAGCTTCCCCATGCTGACGTGTACAGTAGCAGCTATCAGAAACCTCTAAATGGACAAAGTGTCATGACCACTGACAAATTCAGCGGCCAACACAACAACAGCCGATGCTTCAGATGTAGGGGAACAGCAGTCAATCCATCACTCTCCAATCATTTATCAAGCTCTTTCCTTCCCTTCTTTTCTCTCTCCCTCTCTCTCTTCATTTATCAAACTCCCCAAACCAAAAGAAAACCAGCGGACCCTGAGGAGCACCTGGCCTGCAGTGACAGCAAGCATCACACACGCAAACGTACACACACACACACGCATGACAAAACATCCCAACAACAAAAGAATTTCATTTCTAACCCCAGTGTCAATCAGCAGCAGAGAGATGTGACTATTTTTCATGGAGCCGAAACCGTGGCAGCTCTAACTGCAGGTGTGGTTTGTTTATTTTTGTATGTCTGTGTGTGTGAGAGTGTGTGTGTGTAGCACCAGGGCTGACTGGACACAGATTAGAGGTGGTGTTACAGGCCACTCCCTCATTGAGCAACAGCCAGAGTGTGACTGCTGTCCCTCTCTATTACTCTCTCCTTCCTTCCTTCCTTCCTTCCTTCCTTCCTTGTTGCATCCATTTATCCATACCTGTTCTCCAATCCAATTTCTCCGTCTGTCCAAACCACAAAGCTGGCAGGAACAATGAATGGATTGGACTGAGCTGAATAGAAAAACAAACCCCTGATTAATGACAGCAGTGCCTCCCACCCCTCGGTTTTCACGTCCACTCTTTCTTTTTCAACTGTCAAAAAGTTTGAAAATAGTTCAAAAGTTGTTGCAGTTAATCCAATTCTTTCTCATTGAGGATAGTATTCATAGGTCACCTCTTTGCCTTCAACTCACTCTGTTTGCTTCCTTTCACCAACTCTGTGTTTTTGCACTGATTGCTTTTAGGAGGTGCTGGTTCCAACTCCAACTCCAGCTGGCTGGTCTCTCTCTGTGTGAACTTAATAAACTGAGATGTAATGTGTAGTCATTGCCATAGGTTCTGATTGTATTTCTTGCTATGAGGAGAAACTGTCCCTGCTTTCAGGTTGCGCTGTTCATCATGATATCTATATGTGTTGTTTGAATCCCACAGACTGCTAAAACAAATACTGGCTTGTGAACATAATTGATTATTCATTCGCTCAAGAGGCAAACCTTAATCGGATGGTTTGGCTTTTTTGAACTGGGGTTGTATGAGGTACTTATCCATTATTACCTGCAGTAGATTGCCACATGCTGACTGTATTACACCGCAGCAGCGCTCAGACAGTGGATCTGCAGTGCATACAGTGAAAATCTTCTTAATATAGTGTACTTAAACTGATACTGATTTTGGTAATGGAAAGTAAACACACCTCTTTTACCCAGTGTGTGCTGGGATTGGCTTCGGGACAACTACAGAGAATAGAAGTATAGATATTCTGATTTGTAGTTAGTATTTCCTTTTTACGGTTTAGGTCATAGCTGCGATATAAGTTATGCAAACAGATGCCATGTTACAACTCTCTCTCTCCAGGATTATAAGTGATTACTAAACCTCCATCTTTGTTGTTTAAAGAGCATGTTAATGATGGAGAGGAAACTCACTGACTTTACCAATCAATTCACACGTTCACATGTTAGACACTCTTGGTAGTCTCTTCAGTTCTAAAGAACATAAGCCTGCACCGCATTGAATTTTTGTGCTGTATGCTAAGATATGCATGTATGCACCCACAGACACACTTAAGTTTGCATGTATGTCTCAAACATACGTCTCCTCCTGTCAATAAGTCTGTGTGTGACTGTGTGTGTGTGTGAGTGTGAGGCGGCGACAGATGTATCCAGTGTCAGTCTCATGAAGAATGAAGTCACCTGGCTTTCCCCTGTCTTTGAAGGTCAAGGAGACCCACTTGCATATTCATGAATGTATGTGTGTGTGTGTGTGTGTGTGTGTGTGTGTGTGTGTCTTTGCGTATCTTTGCGTATCGATGCGCGTCCACGTGTGTGTGTGTGCCGGGATCGATGGCTTTTAATTGTTTTTTCCTGAGCTGTGGAAGGAAGTGCCAGCAGTTATTGATTGGATGGAGGGATGGGAGAAGAGAGAGAGAGTAGATAGGAAGACAGAGAGAGTACAGAAGAGGATGACAGAGTGTGGAGAGAGAGAGGGGGCGAGAGACAGTGTGGCAGACAAGAAGGAAATGTGACAAGACAGGGTGGCGACATGGAACATAGAATCACTGTCTAGTGGGTGGATGAGGGGGGAGGTGTGTGTGTGTGTGTGTGTGTGAGAGAGAGAGAGATTGAAAGAGGAAGGGGGTTGATGGGTGCCATGTGTGCATATGTAAGTGTACGCATGTACGCATCCATGCATGCGCGCATGCATGTGTGTGCGTTTAGGGGGCTAGTGGAATGTCACAGGGTGTCTGATCTGGATGCTACACACACTTTGCACCCTCACTAGCTGCATTATTGAGTCAGGTTTAATGTGTGAAGGTCTGCATATGTGTGTGATTCCTTCAACCCGGTTCACGTTACCGGTTTACATTACTTGTGAACACCGATCAGTCTCTTCAGCATAGACCTAATGGTTTTTTTTGACACATATATAACATAGTGGATGGAGCATAAGTTGTTTGCTTTAATTTGTATTATTGAAAGCAGCGGAGTGTAGCATGGTAGAGAAAGATCCACTGAAACCAAAATCATCTAACACAAACCAATTGATTAAATAAGGCCAACAAACAATAAAACCTGAGCTTCTATTCTCATAGAAATATGAAGCTATTATTTTATTATCAGAGAGGCTGAGCAGGTCCTGAAAAAAACTTTTTTGTAAGACGAATTCAGCTAATTTGGTTGCATTTGGTCAATTAATGTATGATGTAACTGTGAATTAACATTCCTTAACTGATAAGTGTGAACTAATTACATAAGGTCATAGTGACTTGATCATTTGTTAATGGTCAGCAACAGGGATTCATGATACATACATTAATGCATGCATACATGCATTAAATCATTGTGATAAATACATTAGTTAAGCTTTACTGAAGTATAGTATTTGTACCTTTATTATATAAAGTTTTACCCTTTAGTTGTTTTTTTTATAAATACTGAGAGGGTTGCATTTTTTTTTTCTTTTGCTTGAGCACCTGCCCCCAAAATGTGCACGACCCTGCTAGGTAACATGATTTTGTATAATGTTCCATTTTGGGGCTTTAACATGTGGGCTGAAACTGGAATTCATTTTTAACGGCTACATTAAACCTGTTGTGTGTTCTGGCGTAATTGAATTTTATTGTCTGTATTAAGACGGGTCAGAAGCATTCAATGCAAAGTATAAAAGTAAACGTATGTTGCAGTGATGTGTGTTTGACAAAGCAGGAGGTTTGACAGATTAGACGCAGCACTGGTTGAAGTCATCACTTTTCTTTTTCTTTCTTCCACTCTGGCAAACTGGAGTCATTCTCTAAAGTAGCTCATGTCTCCCAATCAGCCAATCATGAGGCGATGATTCAGTAAAGACCTCCTCTTAATTTAAATGTCTTGGTTAGGAAATGGTTTGAAAAAAGAAACCGATATTGGAGAAAATATTGGAATCACCCAATTAAATACACACCATTTATATTTCTTTAACAGTAAAAGACCCTGAGGTTGAAACTGACCTTGTTCTCTGTGACTGCAGTGAAGCAATGAGCTCAGCATGACATTAAACGGTGTGATAGCTAAAAACGTAAAAAATAACACTATAGACAACTTCTTGTATTTCTTTATAACTTACATTAGATTATTAATATTTATATGTAATCATTTTAGTTATTTCTATCAAAACCACTTGAAATAGTAAAGAAAGTAAACTCTAAATCTACACTGATATATGGTAGAACTGGTAAATAATATTCATACTATTTCAGATATATCCTATGCACATTATGAATATATACTCCATTAGACTACGACCTAATAATGACAGACAGACTTTCATAATGCAAATATTTACCTTTTATATATATATTGCCATCACATGTGAGTCTTTAAATGTCTTTAAAGCTGCTCAGCTTCTTTCCTTTTTATAATTTAAAGTCCAACCTGAATGAAATAAGCTTTGAGAAGACTTTTAAAAGACATGTTTGTGTTCCTTGTGTTTGCTTTCCAGTCACATGCCAAAGCGTAGCGTTACAGCTATTAGTTTCTAGTGTTAACGAAAGAGAAAGAAAACAAGTGGGCCCGCGTTTGAGCTATAGGGCGAGATGAAATTGGAGTCAATGGTGTTGGTCAACCCTGACCTAGTGTTAGCTAAGGCTTGTGTCGATAAAATGTGTGCCGATCTCTACTGTTTGTATGTGTGTGTGTTAGTGTTTGTGTGTTTGGGTGTGTTTGGACCAAAAGTAACAAGCTTTATTCCTTAACAATGTTCCACCATGTCCTCATTACACACAGGTTAAAGTGGCACTCTGCCCCGTCTAGACAGCTAAAGAGTGCACACGCGCACACACACACACTCACACACTCACACACACACACACACTCACCTACACAGGTGAGAGTGGACTGTGGCCAGGTTTCAGTGCTGACCGGGCCACAAGCCCTCAATCACAGACTGGTGTGAGGGAGAGATTGTGATGATGTGTGAGTAAAACGTGTGTGTGTGTGTGTGTGTGTGTGTGTGTGTGTGCTGTTAATTGAATGTATTACAATTTAAACAACACAAGTGAACACAGCCAAAGAAGAAGGGCTTAACAGGGTAAGAAAACAGTTTTATAGTTGCAACTTACATTGTAGGTTTTGCTGCTGCTTGTACTACTGTTGTTTGGTCCTATTATTTCCCAGTTTTTGGGATTAATAAAGTATATCTATCTATCTATTGTCTCTGGTGTTTTAGCTGCATTTTCTTCTACTTTACAGTTTATTTTTTGTTTTTGTTTCTTTTCGGCAGTTATTGTAATTGTTCAGTTGAAATTTGACTGCATGTTTTTTTGTAGAACATACATCGTCTGCTCTCAGTCACATGTCCCTTGTTCTCAGCTTGAGAAAAAACCAAATGGAAAAAATAATATTTTAGATGCTTTCATAATGGCACCATGTAGTTTTCCATTATTCTAAGATTTTCATTCTTTTTATTCTTTTACATACAGCCAGTCAAATCTTTGTATAAATCAATGTGGTATTATATCATAGGCAGAGCAGCCTGATGGCATCCTGCTACACAACACCACAGACTGAGCAACAAAACACACATTTCCTGCTTCTTCTTATTTAACTTGCAAACATGAACACACATGCTGTCTTGCACTTCAGCTTGTTGAATGTAAATGTATATATATATGTATATACAGTATATTAATTAAAATACATTTTAAAAAAGAGGAAGAAAGTAAAATAATAAACAGTTACAAATAAATTAAGTAGTAAACAAAAACATTCACTGGGGAAATTTGCACTGCTAACATCATCTTAAATATTAAACGGTATGAAAACAGTACCTGCAAACTCTGGTACGTTTAGATGCTGGTGCAGCACTTACTCCTCAGTACTGCTGCCAACAACACACTATCTGCCCATAGCTTGTAAGCTACAGTGATGTATTTACTTTCTCTTATTCCCCTGCCTTACTTTACTTATAACTTATTTTTATATGTTCACATTGAACCTTTGTCTTGTCTTTGTGAATTGAGAACTGAGACAACATCACTTTGGGTTATTACTGACAGGTGTCACATGACTTTTACATCTATCAAATGTGACACATTTCATGTTAGTTAGGTTCGGAAGATGTTTTTTGTTCCATGGATTTTTTTTCCATAGCATTTTTGAGATCACAATATCACGTAAATTTCACACTCAGAATTGGAAACGCAAATAAACTGTGAAAGGGTAAAGGCAGTAGGTGCATTAAGTAGTGATTTTGAACACACGCCAAGAGTCCAAAGACTTGCAACAGTCCAGGAGCACCCACAGGTGCCTCACAGCATATTCTCCCTTTCAAACAACTGTTTCTTATTCTCTCTCCATTACGCCGTGGTCTCTCTACATCCAAGTCTCTCTCCCCCACTATCTGTCTCCCTCTTTGCTAAAACCTCCATTCCAAACGACGTGATAATCAGCGTCTACTGAAGCACGGCAGAAAAACATTTGAGTGAGGAGAAGGTGGGGGTGTTGGTGGAAACAGGGTATAAGGCCTGATGGGGGGGGGGTTATTGTGGCAACAACACACACACACACACGACTTTGCTGTGCTCCGCCACACTGTCAAATCTGCCTTGTATTCACACACACACACACACACAAAGATTCTCTGTAATAGATTCTCGTCTTGACACTCAATTCCGTGGCGAGACGATCTCGCTTTATCCCTCCCCGCATCAAATATTTAAACACTTGTATTAGTGGCTGTGTCATCCCCTCAAACACCCGCAGCGTAGGGCACCAATCTCTTCTCTTCTCTTTCTTTCTTTCTTTCTTTCTTTCTTTCTTTCTTTTTTTCTTTCTTTTCTGTCTCTCCTCCACCCTGCTCTCGCTCTCTTTCCTCATCTTCCGCAATTCCACCCATAATATCCACAATGTTATCACCTGCTTGCCTCCCTCTACCGCCCCATCATTTTATATTTTCAATACTTCAACCTTTTTTTTCTTCTTATGGAGGAATGTGATAGTGGGAGGGACATAGTAGAGGGGGTATGTTTTTTTTTTCCTTTTTGGCTCCCCTCTTCTTTTCAGGCTTTTTGTAGCGGGCCGTGAGCCCTTTTCAATCTTAAGAGGCGAGGCTCTACAGATTGCAACAAGGAGAGAGGGAGATGGAATGGAGAAAGCAGGATAAAGGAGGGAGGGGAATGGAGAAAGTGGAAGGGGAGAGAGAGAGAGAAAGAGGGACAGGGGAGGGAGAGGGGATTGGTGGCGGTGGCTGTGCACTTGAATGATGTCTTTCAAGAGGAGCAGTCTAGCTTGTCAAATCGCCGGCTGCGAAATGAATTGGCATATCTGTTGGGCTCGGCACGGAGATGTCGCGCCATGGCGTTTCATATTCCTCGATAAGGCCAAATAACGCAATTGTCAGAGAGACAGAGAGAGTGTGACAGAGAATGAGAGAGTAGAGCCAGTTAGAAGAGAGCGGCGCTGGAGGGAGGGTGGAGTGAAACTGACAACAATAGAGTGTGTATGATAGACAGAAAGAGCTTTTACACCTGATATTCTGTCTGCCTGTCTGCGGTCTGTTATGGCAGGCTAATGCAAACCTTTTAAAACCACTCAACACATGAATCTGGTGGCTTAAATCTGATTGTCTGACATTGAAGTTTTCCACCTTAAGGCCAAAAAGGCCAAACACCATGACCCGTTCATTTTTTGGAAGATTATGGGGTGTTTCTGCTTGAGATGGAACACAATAAAAAATACTAAGAACAAGGTGATAAAGGTAGAGCTAGATTTGAACATAACTGGCAAAATACATTCATAGTAGGTAAACATGATTTCTAGAATTAAATCATTTCTAAAACTGTCTTTTCTTCATCACAGTTTAAGTCTTACCTGGTTTGACTTTGACCTACCACACCATACTTGCCATAGTTGTGCACATTCACAGTTTTCCTGCACAACAAGTTATTTCAGGTGCACTAACTTCTGGTAACTGTGTAACTGCTTGTGTTTCTTTGCCACTTCATCTTCTGCAGACCTTCTAGCTCTGGTAGAGATACCGTGTGTCTACATGTGAGCATGATGCGAGGCCTGTGCGATGTGTCACAGGACGGTTCAGTGTTGTGCAGTCCAACAGTAGACTACAGTCTGTACGGTTTGACAAACTGAGACTTGTTTGTTCAGTATTGTTGAGTCCTACAGGGGAGAGTGGGAGAGTATCGTTAAGGGAGACCAGTATCTGAAGAGTGTGTGATACCGTAACATTCACACACACACACACACACACACACACACATACAGAGTGCAGCAGTGGGCTAGAGTCTGGTAGTATGTGACAAACTGAGAAGGGTTGTTTGAAGCTGTAGTCCAGTTGAAAAAAGGAGAAAGAATGGACAGACTTGTCTTGTTGAGAATTACCACTGCAGGGCTTTTTTGTGTTTGTGCATATGTGTGTATTTGTGTGTGTATTTGTGTGTGGACCACAAAGATGAGGGCGGTTAGAAGCTTCCCAAGTTCATGGTTACTAAGAAGTATGTAAAAGAAACAAAAATGCTGTCAGACCCTGGCAGAATCTCGTACACGAATGTCTGCAGTACACACACACACACACATACACACACACACACACACACACACACACACACAATTCTAACACTTTACAGATAGAGATTAATGGAAAAAACAAACCAAGCAACATTCATAGACAAGAATAAATACATGTGTGTAAAAGAACATTAATGTCGTAAATCTTGGAGTTGAATTATATATATATATATATATATATATAAAACACATCATACATTTTGTACTTGTGTGTCCTGACTGGCAAACGGCAACACCTACTGTAGTATCTAACACACACTTAATACACTCTTACCCTAATACCACTTAACATGTGAGTGCATCCTCTGCTTTCGTCTCATAATAACCTGTTTACACTTGGATAGAATACATACAGTAAAGTGCACAAAGCAGCATGTTTGGTTATTGGTACCTGTGGTCTGAGGAAAGCCACTAGAGGCCATAGTATAATCTATTCCACTTCCATTTTTGTGTTTGTATTGGTATCATCAGTTTTACATAATATACAACGTTCTGTAACAGTAGAAAAATGAGTGTGATTTCTCTTAAAGTATCTCTCAGATTAGTTTGCTACTTCTGACTATTGATTAAAGGCTCTTCCTTGCTTTTCTGTTCTTCCCATCACTTGAAATCCCATCAGTCTTTCCCCCCTCCGTCTGTTGCAGCTCGCCCTTCCCTACTTTGGTCGGTCCATTAGTTGGGTGACCAGTGGACTATGACAGGGTGGCCTGGTCATGGCAACACACAGCTGTAACATGGATGGTGCCTTTCACATTAGTGTGGTGAACAAGGGGAACTGGAGCAGGAGCTTTTCCATTAGCACCTCCCACGATCTGCCAAGATCCTGACAGAGAGAGAGAGAGGGTGTGTGTGTGTGTGTGTGTGTGTGTGTGTTTTCAAATGGCTGCTTCTGAACAGTATAACAGTGACCTGAGCCATAGTTTGGGCAGGACCATTTATAAACTGAGAGAATGTGGATTTCAGACACAGAAGAAGAAACCATGAAGGATAATGTATAAATGAGATGGAGAAATAAACTTTTTTTTTTTTGAGGTTAACACATAATAAATACAAGTAATGGTAATTATTACTAAATTATTTCTAAATTTTCTTTAGAGTTTAATTTGAGCAAAAAAGCAGAAAATGTGCTTTGCCATATTTATATTGAAACTGGCATGTTGAACAGTAGATGCCAGGTATTTAATTTTTTATGAATAATTATCGGTTTAGTAAATTATCTCAAGTTTGAGGGGTAGTCCAGCAATTCATTATTGAACATCCATAATGCTGGGGATACTCGGAAGGCAGATTTGAGTTTTAGACTCTTGTATGGCTCCAAAACATTAAATCCTACACTTCCCATAATGCAACTGCCTGTAACGCAGGCTTTGTCATATCAATGTGCAGTCTCCAAGCTCAAGCTGAGATTACCTGATGACATCAGTCCAGAACCACCATGAGTGAAAGAAATAGACTGACCTTGATGTTTAAAATTAGTAGAATACCTCTTTAAGCTGCTTGGGCAAAAATAGTTTAGGTTTTTATTTTATTTTGTTGTGTACATTGCTACCTTCACAGCTAGTATAAAAATACAGATGCTGAGGTTATTAAATTTGGTAAGGTTTATTAAAAAAAAAAAAAAAAAAAAAACCTGCAGTCATGGACTTATTACATTGACGTAAACATAAAATTCACAAAATTAAACATTATTTCTACAAAGCTACTTATTTTCTTTTCCCTTTTGACTTATTTTTTTCACGAGGTATAATTACAACAGAGCTATTGAAACGGATTGCCCAGCATTTCATCAATGGTTTGCTTTTTAAAATTTCTTTGTTTCGTCTTCATCTCCAAAGGTAGCAGTGACGTCTCTTTTGATAAAGTGATCAAATGATGAGGATCTCATTTGCTGTGATCACAGGGCCACTAGTCCTTTATTTATTTTATCCTCTGTGTTTCAGCGTCGTCTTCTACTTCTGTCTATACCCTTGTAATTTGACATGGAGATGCTCGTTATGGCAGATCAAAGACAGCCATCTTTGGTCTGTCAGCTTTCCTCAGACAAAGTGGGAGGTGATACGAGATGATCTACAACATGCGTATCAGAGAGGAGGAGAGAGTCAGTGAGAGACGGATGCATAAACAGACTAGGACAGAAGAGTATAAAGGAAGGATGGAAACAAAAAAAAGAAAGATGAAAACTAAAAGTAAAAGTGGAGAGAGTATTTGAAGAACAACAAAGATAACAGGGTGAGGCATCACACATTTTATTTATTTATTCATTTAAATTTAATAGACAATTCAACTCATTTAACAAAAGAAGCAATGCGTTTTCCTTCTTCTCCAGCCTGCTGGTGTTGTAGACAACAGGCTATAGGCTTTTTCACAGAAAATGATTCTGTAGAGAAATCACAGTTTAAATTTTTACATTTATGATGGTTGAATTCCATTGAGTTGCTTCAGTTTCAGAGGCTCAGTGTCACACTGTCATGACTCTTGACTAGGACGGAGGGATTGTTACTGTTCTTAGTAACACTTGTGCTTTTCTTACAATGACAAGTTAATTTGTCTGCTGTGAACCAGGCCTATTGTCCATCATGTCCTGTCCTTTATACTTCCCAAAGCTGCAGTGACACCACAAATTGACATGACACACAAAATAGGTTGGGGCGAGTAGATTGGTGTCCTAGTGAAACACCCACAGGTTTTGTTGGTGAACTGTTATATTTGGTGAGCTAACTGCTAATTACTCACAATATCTCCCGCAGCTCCTCTCGGTTGCTCTCTTCTGTTCTGTTTGCTCCCCCCTGACATTGCACACCATTATATTCAATAAAAAGTTATTGAAAAGGAAAAATAATCTGCCATTAATGGGACATTAAGCTTATTCAAAAAATGGATTTGTACCATGGACTCATGTCAGCCGTCTACTCAGTTTTTATTCTGATAGAGGAGGTTCAATAAAAGTATAGGTATATACCCTGGTATTTATTGCTTGATTTGGTCCTTTTTTTTTTTTTTTACAGTAATGTAGCACTTGTGTTGACTTGATACTACATAATTGTTTCTAGATCCTGAGGAGTGAGTCTTAATTAAATAGACCCATTTTTTTTTTTTTAAGAAAACCGTTGGCAGGTTTATTATAACAATTTATTGCAGCTACCGTACATCTTTTCACAATTTGCCAACAATGAAAACCCGAAAATAAAATAGAGCTCTTTGTAAACTAATATGTGCTTATGATTCCTCATCTTGGATTCTGCTGCTACTGGGATTTTGACTTGCTCCGAGTGTGTATAATGGTGACTATCCAATAAGGGCTTCTCTGATAACTGCATAGTTGAACAGGATGTAGTATGACAAGACAATAGCCGCGTCATGATGGAGGGCACACATTACATAGAACAAGACACAGAAATGGTCAGGACAGGACACGGTAGACACGTAATGGTACTAGACCCTCATTACACAGGACAAGACATTGCAGAGGACAGAACATAAAGTGATCGAACCCTCTCAAGAGAGATAAAAGAGATGAGAATGACAGCGGATGGGAGAGTTGGAGAGGGGACAAAACGTAGGGATGAAATAGGAGATAACTCCACTCAGAGAGACCGTATCCCTCAAAGTAATGATGATGTCTTAGTTGGTTAAAAAGCAGTGTTAAGTATTGGCCATGTTGGATATCAGGGAGAGCTGGCTCACAGAGATGGATGGCTTCTTAAGTAACAGCATCCTGATAGATATGTTGGCACAGGAGCCAAGCATGACGTGTTCTGTAAGGAGAGGAGGGCGTGAAGTATTACAGGGGGAGGAAAGAGAAAGAGAGAGTTGGAGAGAGAGGGAGCATGTCAGAAAGAAAGATGCACATAAATCTTATTCTACATTAAAAAGTAAAAGATTTAGCAAATGGATGACCCAATTATTGGTTGTTAACAGGAAGGTAAATGGCGTTATGGTATTACTAGAGCCAAAAAGTCCTAAAGTCTCCAAATAATCATGCAGCTTCTCTCATGATAACAGAGAGCAAAGATTAAACAAAAACGACTAGATTTATTTAGAAATGATTCCTTAAGAAGAAAAATAAATCAGAGCAGTGTTTCTAAATCAAATAATACACATTATAATTGTAGGACCAATTATAGTTACGATTGGTCCAAGTTTGACCAACTGTTCCAAAAAAAAAAAAAAAAAAGTTCAGTTTATCAACCTGTGCTTCTGTCTTGTATGTTGGTGGAAATATGATATGGGGATGGTTGTTGGGTATTTAGTCCTTTTGTAATAACATGTAATTTTCTTGACATATGAAGAATATCAAGAATACCATATGCTGTGTTTTTATTTGTATGAGAATAAATTTGTGGTTTTGGTCATGGAATAAATTGTAGTGTAAAATGCCGATAATGGCCTTGAGAATATGCTTAATTATATTACTCCACTGGAAATATCTGCTTAAGGAAACGAATCAGAGTTGAAATTACTAATTAGGACACTTCCTGCAGAATGTACTTTTTAAAATATCTGAAAAGAGAAGGTTTATTTGTCATCAAGATAATCTGTTTCTGAGAGGAAAAAAAAGCAGGAAAACCTGAAGCTTGCCTTTGAAAATATGTCCATTTATCATCACCTTTAGACTGCTCTTACCCTCCGAGGGTTATTTTGTCTGATGGGACTGAACCAGCCCTCCTCCCCAACCACTCCAATAAGTGTTTTTCAATTACTGCTGTCAGGCGGTAATCATCTAGTGATGAATAGTCTGATATCCAGCCTTTATATTCATCTGCCTTCTTTGTTAGATTGTTTCTAGACAAGGCTGCACTCTGTGTGTGTGTGTGTGTGTGTGTTTGTGTGTGTGTGAGTGGAGCGAGCAGTAATATCTTTTTTTTTTTTCTATTTACAAAGTATATAAGGTGAGATTAAATGAATGGCAAAGTTAATTATTTTTGCCTTGTTTAATTTTTCACAGCACAAACGAATATAAATGCAGCTTTTCTGAACAATTAAACCATCTGCTGTCACCTCTGAGAAGAAGCACAAGATTTTATTTTGATCAAATATTTATGATTATTACTCATCGTGGATAATTATTGCAATTTGTTTCTCTTTTCCAGCTCTTTTGGTGCTAATAACAAAAGCACAAGCAAAGGTGGCCTAATAGTATCATTAGAAGCATTATGTAAATACAGTATTATGCAGAAAGCATGTAATTGCCCTAAACGAATGACCATACAAAGCAGATGTGGAAAACATTGATTTTATTACTTTTGGGTGATTAGCAAGAGCAGAGTGGTCAAATATTAACATTGGACACATTAAGTAAATACAGTTATGCACAGAAAACAAACATAGTTCTTATTTAAATTCTTATCTAAAAAACATGGATGAATAAATGAATAAAATAATTATGAAATAATATGACTATTGGTATCATTGCATAGCTGGAAAGTTAGAAGAAGCTGAGCTTTTGTAAAAAGGGCTTTCGTGACCTTTGACAACGGATGAATTAGCAGTAGCTTCATGCTGTCTGTCGCTCAACTAGTTTGTTGGAATTTAACTGATATTTTGTCATACAATATTTAAACACAACATCAGCTGACATGACTGGGGCTTAAAAGCTGGTTCAGCTTCAAGACCTTTGTGCTTACATGTTCTGAATTTATAAATCAATGTGTTTTACCACACAGCAAATCTGAGACCAGCTATTTCATCTTAGAAAAACATTAACAGCAGCTTAATCCAACCATGCCTTTGTCCTAATTCTTGAATCACAATGAGAAAACGTTACTCCCTTCAAGAGCGATTTAAATATTACTGTAAACGCTGTAGTATGCTTCAAACAAACTAGTGTGTTTTCCAACCACATCTGAAGACAAACATGTTAATATCTGATCAGAATGGCCACAGTCACTGGAGAAAAGCCTGCTGGTATTAAGAGGTGTGAGTTAATAAAACTGTTGGATGTAGCCTTCCAGTTCACATTGGAAAAAAAAGGTGTTACTTATTGCTCTCAAACAGTAAATTAAAATTTTGATATTTAATCAAATAGTTGACAAAGAAACTGGGAGGATGAAGGATGTAAAAACAGAGCACGGGACAGCTGGGAGACTAAATGAACATGTAAAGCACGTAGAAGTGGATGCTGCTCCGTGTGTCATTGTAAAAAGAGCTTAGCAGCAGATATAATGCTTAGAGTGCATGAAGTGCAAAAAGAAGTACTCCAAAATGTTCACTGCCATACTGTCCTGCTCCTCTGTCACTTTCTATTCTGTTATATTATAGGTTTATGAAAGGGCTGGGGGCAATACAAGTTACAATAGTTTAGTTGTAACTCTATACATCTCTAATATAGCAACTGACAGACTGATAAACCTTTATCTGAAGATAAAAGCAATATGGTTCTGAAATGGAGAACTTACTAAGGAGGATTAAAACTTTATTTTATTTTCACAAAATAACCACACACACATCCGTGTACACATCCATGAGAAATAACAAACACTACAAATATAGAGTAAACATGCAAATAGTCTCCTCTTCTTACTTACCATACTTACATGGTAGAAACATTACAAAGTCATTTCCTAGAAACAATACAATAAAATACATGTGCAGGCAAAGGAAAGATCCCCCCCACCTCCCCCAACACACACACACCACCCATGCTCCTTCTTTACTCTCAGCTCTCCATCTATCACATCCAGCAGGTACCACAGGCCACTGACCAAGCCTGTCCTCCCGTCATTAGCCCTGCGTTCTCCCCACGCGATCCGTGTGGCTACCCCTGTCTCCTCTCTCCAACCCGACACCCCATAATAATATCTCTTTCAACCTTCACACCGTGATAAATAGGAGCGTGCAGAACAAAAGGGACGGCGGGAGAGGAGGGGGAGAACAGAGGGGTGAAGTGTAAGAGAAGTAGGGTTAAAGGAAGAAAAAGAGGGGGGAACTGGTGTGTGTGTGTGTGTGTGTGTGTGTGTGTGTGTGTGTGTGTGTGTGTGTGTGTGTGTGTGTGTGTGTGTGTGTGTGTGTGTGTGTGTGTGTGTGTGTGTGTGTGTGTGTGTGAGAGATTCTATTATCGTCTGCAGTGTAAAAGATCTGGGGCATTTTCAGGTTTAGATATATGTTTTATACGATTATGTACAAACTTGAGGTATTTATTTTTCTAAAAGTTACCTTCACCATTACTCACTAATAGGTAAATGTGTTTCTTCCACCACTGCACTATTGAGTGTGTAAAAGTTGCTTAATAAGCATATGAGTCCGTTTTGTTTTTTCCTGTTTCCCTATTTGTCACAATTTCTATGGTCAATTTACAAGTAATGAAATCCCAGCAACAAACACACTTCTTCACATTTTGAAGAACTCAAACAAAACCAGCTAGAAGAGCTTTATTCAATTTCCCCATAAAAGTTAAGATACTCGGAAGATTTTGGTTTACTTAAGATCACAAACATAATAAATGTAAAATGTATTTTTGGTTTTCAGGGTGTGGACTTCATCTCATCTCCTCCAGTGTTTTTTTTACTTATACTGTCTTTGTCTAGTTGTTTAATTTAATAGCGCAAATTACAATAATAAAAGATCACGATCCCTCAGCTTCACCGAGACAGAAAGAGAGAGATGAAATCATTACGCAGATTCCCTTGAGACATGTTTTGAGTTTGATGTTTAAGTCATAATTAAAAAGTCTCTCTTCTCTCCTCTGTCTCAATCCCTGCTCTCATAATATCTGGGTGATTTATTAGCACAGCCACAAATTAGCGGCCTTTTTCCACTTTGCACAAGATATGTATTGTAATATTAAACAGTTAAAGCAGACTGTTGTGTGTGTGTGTGTGTGTGTGTGTGTGTGTGTGTGTACCTGTACTCCAGCTTGATATTTGGCTTTGATCAGAGTCACTCTGTTTTCATGTCCGGTGAAGGACTGAAGCTGTTGTTACAACTTGATCACCTGCTGAGATGAATCCTCAGCAGGTGATCACTGGGGAGTTGGGTTGCTATGACTAACTAGGTGTGTGTGTTTGTGTGGATAATTGTTTGTCTGTTTGGGTGGGTTGCATAGTTACTTTTAATACCTGTTTGAAATAGGAGTGTGTGTCGCCTGTGAGTAAAATATTGCGTGAAGTCATGTCAGGAGAGGAAAGGTTGTTAATTGAATCTTCTCTTTTTTAAACACTCCACCTGACCCCTCCCTCTTCCCATCTTTCCCTCCATCCTTCCTTTTCATCCATCTACCCATCCTCACCTCCCTCCTTCTCTTCAACTTGATTTAAGAGTTGCCCCCATGGCTTTGACACATCGGTATTTCTATCACAGCAGATTAGAAGTGTGTGTGTGTGTGTGTGTGTGTGAGAGACACAGAGAGAGAGAGATATATCCATGCTGATTCAAATATAATAGCTCTGTATTGTTGCCTTCCCTCTCAAACCGTTCTGTTTAGTTGCAGAGACTAGTGTGTGTGTGTGTGTGTCTGCTGTTGTGTGTGCATGCATGTAGAATTGTGTGGCTACACATTATAGCCCAGACAGCAGTAATATCTGCCATGCATACATTAACCATCCTCCCTATTATCCAGAAATCACAGGCAGAGGTTAAGATAGCAATCAGGACAGGACCACAGATGGAGGTAGACATTTTAATATTATTTTAATATTCACAGTGACCGGTAATTGTTAAAGGACAGTCCACTCCTCAAAAATCTTGGTAATTGTGCCAAAGGCTACAAAGCATGCAGGCTACAGACTGGTGACCACAACGGGGAATACGAGGAAACAGAGAGGGGTATCTAGCTCCTGAAATATTCTGATAATGTGCGTTATTGACCAGGAAGCAGCATTATTCCCAACCTTGTTTCCGGCGTTTTACAACATGTGACAAAGCATATAGAAAAATATATATCTTTGCTATGCTCTATTAAAAAAGTGGCCTCGAAAGACAAAATACAAACAATAGCAAAAGAAATGCACATCTAAAATCCACAAAAAAAGGAACAAATACTAAAAAACACACACATGAAAACACATATAGTGAGAAAAAAATGCGCTTTAAAACTAAAAATGCTACAAAGGGGGAATTGATGGATCCGAAGTGCTCTCGGCCACTAGGGGGAGTGAGAAGCTCTTTGACCTGGCAGTGACACAGACGCAGCGGCTCCTTCAAGATGAATTTTGCGTCACCTGGAAAGGAGGGACGATCAACAAGACGTTTTATAGAAACTCTTCATATTATATTTTGAGCTTTTAAGAATCTCTAAACAGAGTATAAAGTGTATCTATATATTACATGCACATGTGCCACAAATTTTTTGTTTGGATTTTTCATATTTTATTTATGCAACACTTTCTTTAAATTTCTTTCTGTAATACAAATATCTGAATGTTCTCTCGAAGCATTTGCGAGGAAAAAAAAAGGAATTGATTAACTGACATTTGATTGGTGGGTTGGTTGGATTAAAAGTTATCCAATTTAAATCAATTCCATCTGTAATTTATATAGTATGTGGAGTTAGCCTATATAATACTTTTTTATGTAACATTTTAATTGTGAAACTCACCAGGTTGCTAAAACCTTAAAAGAAAGAGAAGACATCAGCTCAGTGTTCTCGAAGGAAGCTACAGCCTTGGAGGCCATAATTATTGTTGCCATAATAACTTCCCAGAAATTTTAAAATCCCGTCTCACATTATTATAAACCGCTTTGCAGTGTTTTGGCATTGGATAAGCATGGATCTGTTTAGGATCATATACCATCATCTCATGGGTAACTTAAGCAAAACGCCCCGAAACCACCACAGAGTCTTTTTAACACAGTTTCTGTGTGGAGATGAATGGAATCAAGTAATCCCATTCACTTCTATTGTACCAAGGTGGAGGCAAGAAGAAAACTATGAATGGTTATAGTACATTATTGGTCCAATCTTGTGATCAGAAAGGTTTTGAGCTGAACACAGAGCAGGTATTAACGGAAGGAAACTATACAATTTCATTTGACCTTAAACAAGCAGACGTACAAGATCAGATGTCAAACCAGATCAGCAAACACTTTGAAACCAAAACCACAACTTTAATTAAAGTTATTCCCCCAGCCTCAAAGCCTCCCATCAGAAATACAACATCCGAAGTGGCCGAATGAAACGGGGACCAGCTGGAAAATAAAGGGAGTTGACACCAAAATAGCCCACCTGCTCTGCATGCTCCTTGCTGTTATGCATCAATCTATCAGCCAGCCTTATTACTATTCAGATTACACACAGCGCACACACACTATTCAGATTAGAGGCTACGGTGTACAGGATGTTGAGGGGTGCAGCGGGGACATAAATGACCTTTTCAATCGCTGCTGGACACTTTGAGTCGGCAGTGAATCCATCTCAGCGAACTGGTGTGATAGGTGATTTCATGAAGCCTGTCCAGGGCTCTTAAGATCTACTATGGGGCTATTGTAATGTATGCACATTACATTTGTTCACTACTGCTGTATTTGAGTACTTCTTTGATTTTGCTTCTTTTCTACTTTTGCTGTTGACTGCAAATATATATTTATAAATCTGATAAACCAAGTTCAGGTAATAGAGCTTTAATTTAAATAAAAACATCTGTTTTTCTATACTCTTGCTGTCTGTCAAAGTGACTCTCGATATCTAAATGTTGTATCTGATGTGCCATTATGGGGCTCACAGTACTCTGAGATGCTATATTATGTATCTTATCTAGTTAATTATGTATATTTTAACCCAATCTGTGTGATGCAGTTTAGAGATTTCACCCAGTCATCATTTTTCCTCTTCTAAGAAGAAAAAAATGTCTGAATTAAAATTTTCTGTAATCAATCAAAGCACATTAAAACTACCAAAATCTATCATAACTATTACCAGAAATAGAATTACGTTCCTGGATACCATATCATTCATACTAAATACACTCAAGAACAGTATACTGTACACCTATACTGCAGTAGGTAACTTCTGATGCCATCATACCACCAAAGCTACTACGATTATTTCTAAATCTGTTACACTAGCCTGCTTCCAGACGTCTGAATCACTGCCCTCAACTAACCAACAATCAGCGGTTTAATAGGGTGTTTTGCTGTTTTGCTTGTTGACAGATGTTTTTCCCCAGTAAAACAAGCGAATCAGGGCTTCACATGTGGGATTAATAATGGAAATGACCAACTGGCTACTAGGTTTTATGTAAGGTCACGTGACACCAAGATGCTGGTGTCGGAGCTGGTGGCCTGCTGAGACTGAATGAATGAAACTGATGGTGGAAACGTTTTATGATGACGTTGACAAGGAAGAGAAGCAGATTTGCAGATGGCGTCGTGTTGCTCTTTAGGTTACCGTTACAGTATATATGTTTTCTCTCTTGTGCCTAACACATGTTTGTATCATTATGAGGAAAGAGAGTTGTTGTTGACTGAGATCACCTGGCTGGAAATTCTCTTGACGAGGATCCACGGCTTGAGAAAACTCAATTTGAGTTTTACCATTTTAATACCATAATGTTTCTGCGTTAAAATGATGTGGCAGCAAGTGGCAATTTTTCACTTAAGTAATACCTGAATATTTCTACATACTAATTCCTGAGCTGCGTTGAACTATGTTATTGTTGATGCTGTTGCTGCTTTCATATCAGGGGGTTAACACGGGGAAAGGGTGCAGATGGTTGTGACTTGCAAGCACTAATGTCACAGGAAAACTGCAGATACTGATTCCCATTGTTGTTAATGAAGAGTGAAATTTGCACTCTGAATGATAATTAATGTGTATGACAGGCAGAGTTGGATGTGTAAAACTACTTTGCTGCTCCGTACTGAGTGTGGTCAGCACTGACGTATACACACTATACATTCTTTGAGACACATGCATATTATTCACTGCCAAGCTGAATATATCAGTTTTCTGAAGTCTTAGAAATTTGATGTTGTCGTGTATAGTGCATACAAGTAGTGGAGTATTTACCGTACACTCCCTATGATCATTTAAGTGTTTTCTTCCAGTTGCATTTTTTCACGTGCTTAACTGAATAGTACATTTCTAAATCACGCACAACCAAATCACTGAATTAACCACACACACACACACACACACGCACACACACACACGTCATGCATCCCTAGCCACAGTCCTGGTTAATTATCCACGCCATTAATTAATTGCGTTTGTATATTTGTTGCTTATTAGCTCTCCATCCAGAGAGAGCACACACTCAAGTACACACAGCTCCATCTCGCTCTCTTTCTCTCTCTCTCTCTCATACACACACACACACACATAAGTACATTTCAAGTTCAAAAATCACACCATAATTTATTCAGAATAGGCGATTTATTCTGACTGAGGTGGTCACACACCATTTTTATTTTATTTCTATAGTAGAACTTCCTAATACGCCTTTGGTCCTGATTATTAATGTTCAAGTCAAGAAGATTTTTGTTGTTTTCTGTTTTCTTGGTTGCATTGAAATAATATCAAGGCCTAAGCCACTAAGTAATCCTTCCTTAGCTTCACTTTGCTTGTTTTTTTTTTTCTCTTTTCTACTTTTTTTCCTCATTTTTATTTTCATATAGTTTCCATGAGTGACATATGGAGCTCTCCTGTAACAGATCAAATATAAACTATTGAAATCCCACTCTTTGCTACCAAATAATAACCTCCATAAAAAGCCTACACAGGCGGGCTTTTATATGGACACACACTCAGAAAAAGTCAGCAGACACTGACACAAAGACACGGGAGGGAGCGCGAGCGGCAGATAACTTAATAGAGGGATCGGACGAGGGGCTAAAAAGGAAGAGAGAAATCATTAGGATGCAAATGAGAGGGAACGATTAGCATGTGTGTGAGAGATTGAAAGAGATACTGTATGAAAGGCGAAGAGACAGATTGAGTCATCTCTGCTTTCACCAGGGTTTTCACACTGAAAGCAACAACTGTCACATGTTCACTGTCAAAGATCCAGCCGACGGGCGCAATTAATTTTACAGTAAGGACTATTTTACCGGCTACAGGAATTTGTTTTACAATGCCGTGACTCATCGCTCTGTCCAAACGATTTCTTGCAACATTTTATCAAAGACATGAAGTCCTGCGCTCCATTGTCCTTTATCTGCAAAAACTAAAAGAGTTTACTGAGTTCAATCCAGATGTTAGTTTAGCATTTAATCTCTGATATATATTCTGCTGTTTCTTAGCCTTTACTAAATGATCGTGATTATTGCGTGTAGTGTATATTGTTATATTAATGAATATGGATGCTGTAGATTATTTTGACTCAATCCCTTATGCACACCACCCTGCTGCTTTTAATACTCACCAAAGCACCAAACGTGTTAATCTGTGGCTAAAACTGTTCCTGTAACGTTTAATTTCCTTCGTTTTTAAGTAACATTTCTGAGCATTTTCTGAAAGTAAAACTATATATTTGTGAACCATTCTTTAGACGTTTCAGAAGGAACCGATGGGCTTAGCTAGAAATCACTGTTGAAGGATACCTGACACTGATGAGACTGTATTATGGACAAATGAAAATCATCCTTCTACTTTATTTGAGTTTGAGGAATAAAGAGCAGTGATTGGTTAGTAGATCTAAGGTGAAATAAAAACATAAAATATATAAGGTCAATAGAGTGTGTGTGTGTGTGTGTGTGTGTGTGTGTGTGTGTGTGTGTGTGTGTGTGTGTGGGGCAAGAAACCAAAATCACTGTGCTATTGCCATCTAAGCACAAGTACCAGCCATAGTGGTTATGGATCTGTTTGTGAAAGGGAATATGTTCACACTGTATATTTCTGACCCTGATGTGTTTTTATGCATCACATAAATTGTGCCACTGTCCTCTTTTACACTTTTACACCTGTCTTCTCTTTCTCTTTGTGTTCCTCTCTCACCTGCGTTTCTCCTCCCTTTACGTCCGTTATTTCTACCCTTCCATATGAGGTGAGGGGGTTCGCACCACTCTGTTAGCCGCTCGCTGTCTTAGCCGTTGAGTCTCTTCATAAAACAGAAATATGTAGTGGCTCGGGCCAAAGCCACGACCAAATAAAATCCAGCCAAGTGTCTTCCAGGGAACCCATCCATTCACATCATAAAAACGGCTCTTTATTTGTGTTTTCAGTCTGTCAGTCTGTTGTTGGCCATTTGGCTCGTCTTAGCCACTGGGATATTCCGGCTGTCCATAAATCCCCCTCTCGTCTCTCTCTCCTTTTTCCCTCTTTAACACTGCCTCTCTCGTCTGCTCTTCGAGTGTTTCATGGTGCATCATGTGAGATTTATTTCCAAATATACTGTTGCGAAATGTACTGTGTGTCTTCTTGTTTTGAGGAGGGATTTACTCCCCGTTAAGAAGAGTTATGTACACTCAGGCATTTTACACCCTGACTCTTGGTAACAGAGCGTTCCCCGACATATTTTACCCGGGCCGTTGGCTAATCCAAATATCAATCCACAGCCTGCTATAGAAACACTTTTCACACACATTTACAGGAGTAGAGAGAGATCTCATGGGGAGAGGCGTTTGACAGTGATGTGAGATTGTACTTCTTTTTTGTAGATTTTAGTCTGTAAAGAGATTGTAAAATTCACAAAAAAGAAATGTAATTGGACATTTGAATACTTTTTGTACAGTTGTTAAACTTACCCACTCGGGAGCCAGTCGCCATCACCATCAAGAAAAAGAGTCATAGACAAGTTACCGCAAAACACACTGTGTAAAAAAATGCAAGGGACTGCGTTGGAGTTGAGTAATAGATCTATGAGTTAGAAGAGTTATCAGATGCAAAAACTCTACACAGCAAATGATAATACCATGAGGAAGGAGTTTACAACTCTGCAAAGTTGAGCCAGGATTCAACTTTTATCGGACAACCCTTTCTGCATCGGCAGCTTCCATTAAAATGAATGACCTGCCTGCCTTTTTTTTTAATACAGTACTTATGTGGGCCTGAGCACAACCTTGTGGGAATCTTCCTTTTCCTTTTCCTAGCCATTAGATGTATTTGCAGCCTGTAATTATCTCACTATATAATAGGGTCTGAGTGTATAACAACAGTTGGACGTCTTTCCTTTTTAATTCATAACCGGCATCCCTTCATCATCACCCACTTCCTTTCCATTAATGTGTTATTTCTCCACTACAAGATATTTTAGTTTCTGTCATGTTAGCTCTTCATCTCATCCTGTCTCCTCTCTCGCCTTCCTTTTTTTATTTTGCCTTCCTCCTCCTAAATCTCTCTCTCTCTAATTCCCTGCAGTCTGCCTCTATCATTTTCTCTCACTGTAAACATTTCAGAAAATCTAACCATGCACTTGAGCTGATTCCAGTTAATAATTTCTCTTGAAACACTGATTTTTAGGATTCAATTCCAGATTAAATGACTTCTCCCCCTCTGTAGTCTCCTTTCCTTCTATCTTCCCATCTCTTTCTCTCTCCCTCTCTCCTCCTCAGGCTGTGTATCAGGGCTCTATGTTAATGACAGTTGACAGATAGTTGAAGGGCACGGGCTGCTCCCTGTCAGCCCTGTTTTGGACTCATAATTATTTCACCAGTGTCACGTCACTGTCACCCTCGCCTGCTTAACACCGTCTCTCTAGCTAACACACACACACACACACTCGGTGACACACACTCTCACTCACAGCCCCCTGCTACCCATCCTGTATGCTGAGCCTGGAGGAGTGTGTGTGTGTGTGTGTGTGTGTGTGCGCGTCTGGCTGTCACTCGACCTCAACGCTGGCCGTTTCCCTGCCAAGACAAGCATCGCTGCCACACGGCAACTGCTGTTCTGCGTGCTTGTCTCCGTGGAAACAAACCAGGACCACAGCCTTGTGGCAGTGTGTTGGTGTGGTGAAAGGTGACTTTCCATCTGGATACCAAAATAATGTTCAACAACCGGCAACAGATGTGCTTGAGGTTTACATGCGAGGAATTTCAGGAAGAATTCGAGCTGCGCAGCAGTTTTTTAAAATATAATCTTACTAAATAAATTAATTCAATCGCAATAATTAAAAAAATATACACAATATTTGCAAGAATTTACAAGACCAATTGTTGCATTTGCTGTTGTGGTAACTTACGTCATTGTGCATTCAGCGAGGATTCAGGTGGAAAATGGACGAATCTCACCTGCCTACAGAAATAATTCCTAAATGAGGTTTGCAATCAGAAGAATACAAGTTGATGTTGTTCAGACAGTAGACAGTCTATCCCAAACATAAAAATGAACACTTTACGAATAAAACTATATTTTTATGTTGATGGATTTATTTTAGTAGCATTATTGTGTTGGTGTTAATGTTGGGGTTAAAGTTTATTTATAAATCAAGTACAGTATTTTTTTTTTCATATAACTTTGCACCCGTGGTTACCATAATGAATTGCATTATTTTCCTACAATTACATTCCTGCAATATTACTACAGTAAGAACACATAAAACATTAATAATTGTATTGCAGTTTTTTTTTTTTTTTTTTTTTTTTTAGAAAAGTCACTGCAAAATCAAACATTTTTGGCCACAATAATTAGTGAATTCTGTGAAATCCTGGTTTTCTCAAACAACCCATATATCAATCTCCGTTGTCATCAGTCTGCATTTCCTCAATTTATTAAAGCCCATAATCTTTCGAGGGCAATATAAAGGCCATAGAAAAATAGTTAATGATTCTGGCATTAGACCTTTACTAAAGCTGACACAACATGGCTAAAATCAATATCACACAGCTAATATTATAACACAGATAACCTGCAGGTGAACAGGTGATCTACCACAAACACAAGCAGACAAAAGATGACAACTGTTGTAAATCAGTATTATGTAAAAACTATTGATATGTCACTAGTGGTCACTAGTTATTATGTTATTGCTTAACAATGACGCACATAAAAAATGACAATAAAAGTCTGACGTCTCTAAGAGGGAATCAAATGAGACGTGTTCAGGGTTGAGGCACAGATCATGAATCGCAATGTCGTTGGATTATATTTGACTGAGGACCTGTGTTGCATCTCTGTTTTGTTGCATGTCTGTCTAATAAAGATAATAAATTCCCCACAAAAATAAAATTAAATAATATATATTATTACAAAAACAGACATATGCATGTATGTTACCAGTTTTCTTTCAGAATCTGCTTTAAATTCTGCAAAATTTATAATAACAATAGTCTCAAGAACGCAGAAGTGATCACAGGCCTGATAAACGGCCCAGAAACGATCAGGGTATTTAAACCAAACTAAAACAGACAACAAAACCATGTCCCAGTGGCATCTCTAATAGGAATGGACAATTGGTGTAAAGTGAAATAAATCAGTGCAGACAATGAGGAAATGCTGCATAGCTTCACAACCTTAAGATAGTAACAACAACAGTAATTATTATTATAGGAAGAAAATAAGGAAAGAGAAGAGGAATTAAGAGAACAAAAAAAGATGAGAAAATGTAGAGTCGGCGTGTGTGCGTCAGAAACCGAAAGAGAAGGCTGAGAACGAAGACGAGAAGACAGGATGCCTGCGTGACTGTCACAGAAATGTCTTGGGTAAAGAAAGAAAGATTGAAAAGAGGACGAGCGCAGAGAAGACAGTGCAAGATAGATAGAGTGAGAGAGAGAGAGAGAGAAAGGGAAGCGATCAATGATTTAAACAATAATGCAGCCCTTTGTATTCACTGTCACACTCTCGCTCTCCGCCGCCATCAGAATTGTCTCTCAGACGCACACAAGTCGAGACTGTCCATCTGGTTCATGCTCCATCTTGAAGCTGTCTGCAAGGTGGCTTCACCTTCCTCCTCCACCTCTCTCTCTCTCTCTCTCTCTCTCTCTCTCTCTCTCTCTCTCTTTCTCTTTCTTTCTGCATGTCAGCCCCTGTGTTACTCACCCCATCATGTCACTTCTTCTTAATCTACTGTGCTTTCTCTTCTTTCCATCCACTCTGTCTTTTTATGTAACTGTCTACACACCACTAACACATTCTCTCGGGTCTTCTCTCCCCATGTGTCTGTCTGTCTTTCACCATTTTGTTACTTTTGATTTGTACGCGTACTTGGACAAAATAGGAAATAGGGGCTGTTGTAAAGTACAGAGCAAAGAGGTAAAGCTGGGGCTACACACGTTCATTCTGTGTATTCATGGTAATATAAGTGGGTTTTGCAGAGGCCACCCTCTAAAAATTTAAGGGAAACATCTGAAACTGACATGCCAGACGTATAAAAGCGCACACACTTCTACATGACTCATTTTAACTGCAAGTTAGTCAATCAGAAAGTGAATGTGGCTGTGTGAAAACACACACCCTCATCCCCTCACTCCTCACCCTCTCCCTGCATCTTTGCCGCTCTCTCTCCCACTTCCAGCCTTCTGTTTAAATTAAGGTGGGCTGACAAACAAATTAAATCTGTCACATCCTGTTTGCATGAACCAGACAGGAAGTCAATATCATCAGCCATGTTGGTTAACCAGAGTTCTAATCACACTTCAGTGCCATGGCAACGGAGATGTGGGTGAGGGGTGGCGGTGGCCACACAGGCTTTTGTCTTTATATACTGGTGTGCAGAGTTTGGGTGATTTTATATGAAGCAGTACTACTTAAGAAGTTTAAGAAGTTTAAGAAGTTTTATCGTACTTAAAGTAATATTCTGCAACATATTCACATATACTATGTTTCTCTTTTCAAATGCATTTACATATGAGTCAATAGGAGTTGAACCTGCAGCCATAAAGAAAGGCATTCAACTTTTTTAATGGTTATGTTTAGGCACTCACAGCACTTCAGGGAAAGATCATATTCTTGGTTTAATACCAAAAAAAGTCAAGAGCGACTTGAAACACGAGACATAATGAAACATGAGCTCATCTTAACCAAAGTGCTTTTTGTCTGAATGTAATATTCAGGACTGACTATGTGAACGTTACTCATCGTCTTGCACTTTGTACGCACCAATATAATTCACGCAGAAGAGGCCAAAGGTCACAGCAGTCCTCTTGTCTTTAGCCTCTGTTTGCCAAATCAATGCAGACCTTCTCTCTCCCCCACCACACACACACACACACACACATTCATATAGACATACGTACACTGCTGTGTACTACTCCCTGTGGAGACACAGCTAATCTCAACGACATCAGTCAGAGTCATAAGCTGCAGGCAGTGTGTTTTTTGGGCGTATGTGTGTGTGTGTGTGTTTGCATGTGAAGGTCAAGGGTCAGAGGTCAAGTCACCTGCAGGGCTGAGTTTAACACTTCTAACCCCTAAATACTCAGGTTTCACACTAGGATGTGTAATGTAGTAAATTTGTAGCTATTGAGATTCAAACTGTTAAAACGAGAGAAAAATAAATATAATTTTTGGTCATCATATAACAATAGCGTGGTAGATAAATCCGTTGACACTGGGAGCCCACACAGAAGCCCAATTTATCTCTTTCACTTTTTGTGCTAAAGGGTACCGCTATAGATCTCCAAATATCTTAATGTGGTCCATCTCTCCTTCACTCCTTCATCCTTTCTTCCTGCCCTCAGGTTAAGTCCTGTTTACTCATTTGACCCCACTGCTCTGCTGTTTAAAAATGCATGAACAATAAATAAGGATGCGCTCTCTCTCTCTCTCTCTCTCTATCTCTCTCTCTGTCTCTCTCTCTCTGTCTCTCTCTCTCTCTCTCTCTCTCTCTCTCTCTCTCTCTGTCTCTCTCTCTCTCTCTCTCTGTCTCTCTCATCCATCTGCTCTTGTTTGTGCAGAGCTCATTCAGGCTCTTAAAGGAAATGGAAATCTTCCATAGTGACCCTGCAGTCACTGAGGTGACTAACTGATATCCTCTCAGTCAACATTTACAATTCTTTGGCTACAATGTAGGAACGTCTCAGGAACTCCATATCCCAGAGGGCATTGGGGTTGATGTTTTTTAAAGGGTCTGACGGTCCCCCTAGGACCTTGAAGATGAGGCTTTTTGAGGACGTATACACCCCGTAGAGCATGGGGTGTATCCTGTATGTGAAGCACTGATTGGAACTTCTGTTTATATCCCAGAGAGCCGTAGTGCCTTTAGATTCCTCATTTATGTCACTCTCACTAAAGATGTAATAGAAACTGACAATTTTTAGGAGTTTAACATTAGTCATAAATGATAAATATTGCAGGCATTTGTTATTTGTTAATTCATCATTTAAATTTGAATTGCAGAATTAGTAGAAGAACGTGTATCCTACTGTAGTATCCATCATATTTTCAAAGATGATGTCCTCTTTTCACTCCCAGTCTATATATATATATATATATATATATATATATGTGTGTGGGAAAGGCATCGCAGCTGCATGACATTAATCATAACTTATTGCCAGTGTGATATGATACCTCAATGCTGCAAATCTCCTTTTCTGTCCACCCTGCACTTTGCAATGACAAAAATCCGGAAAACATAAGGTTTCGCCTCCTGTGGATAATGAGGGAAACTACACTCGGCTGATGACCAATGTTCTTGTCACGCTTTAACTCAACACACAGTTATGGAAGCAGCACATCCAAAAATCCCCTTTTGCTGGCTTTGTAAGCAGGAACCTGCAAAGCCAGAATTATAGGCTACAGGGAAAAAACCTCAGGGGAAGGAAGTGAGATAAGGTGCCATGAACAAAGGATTAGGTTTTACCAGTAAATCTTCATTGTTTAAAATGTAAAAAAAGAAAAAAAAAGTTGTGTTTGTAAAGAGCGAGAGGCCTAAATGGGCCTAAAAGCAGAAATTCGAATGTGTTTCAAATAAAAAGGGGTCAAAGAAAAACAATAGAGGTGCACCATTGTTTTACATAGAGTTTATATTGTTATTATTGTAAGGTGTTATTTTCAGTACAATGGACTGTTCACATATTCATTATTTTGTATCCAGCTCCTTTAATTAATTTACTGATTGATTTAATCTGTCGAACAAAAACAGAAGTTTTCTGAACTTGGGGCTTGTAGAGTAACTTTAATGGGAAATCCCTGTGGCCTCTAGTGTTCAAACATGTAGTAATGTCACTTTTCAACTCTAGCTATAATCTTAAAAAATGGTTATCTTGATAGGTTTGCTGACCATGATCCTGTGAGTCTTCATCCACAGCGGAGTCAAAGGTCAAAGTCAGGACCAAACAGCTGTAGAGGAGCTGCAGTCGGTTTGTTTTGAGATTGTTTTAGTGACATTCAGGAGCAACACATTTGTCTCCAGAAGCTACTGGACGAAACAAGGGCACGTCTGACCAAAGAATGAATTTTCATCATGTGACACGAAGCTTTGTGAAAGCCGTATGATTCCAACGCAAGAAAGGGGAGCAGTAAAAAAAAAAAAAAGAACTGTTACTGTTACCTCTTACCTAAGCCTTCCTTAATACTAATAATCAATAGCAGATTAAGATCAATTAAACATGCAGCATCAAGTTTGTAAAATCTTAAAAAAAACATCTCAAATAAACTTTGAATTTGTTTCAATGTCACATTCAGAGATACAACTGCATCATTAAACAGACGTCTGCATATGCGACTCTGGTACACGAATAGAAAGACGAATAGAAAAAAAAAACACACGAGCAAGGACAAACGTTTTAAAACAGCAGGAGAGCCATCAATCTTTCCCCGGATCAATTTCCTAAAGGCCAGGAGATCAGGAATAAAGCCAGAATGGGGTTAATCTGTGGAAATTATTTTGTTATTAATAATAATTTCTCAAATATCTAACGGCCAGGAAAGACGGACTGTAACACTAATTAAAGCTGATGGGAGAGTCTGTCTTTGCACATCAGAAAATGTCCTCCCCTTGATTGCTTTAAGTGGTGTATGGATTTAAGTCCTATGCATTCACTGCAAGTGAAATGTATTAATCCCAATGTATTTTAATTACTGTAAACACAATATGATTATTTTCTTGTGGTAGCTCAACATTTTAACCTCTTCTAAATTATTTTAATAGGACTTTTACTCATAAATAGTTGCATTCTGTGCCATTGGACCTTGGTAGCTCAGCAATTTTCATTATTAAGTTAATGTACTCTGATTCAGTTTAATTGCTGTGTTGCTCATAAACAGTCACAATGTTACATTGTTAATAGATTCAGTGGTCTATCTTTGTGTGTGTGTGTGTGTGTGTGTGTGAGTGATCTTGGAGAGTTAAAACAGGCATAATGAAGTAGCAAAAAGCTGCCTTCATCCCCAGACCCCTGAAACAAGCAATTATGGCTAATTTGTCCTTTTAAAAAGACGTGGGGAAGCCATTTGTCCCAAAATACACACATCACACACACACACATATAGATGAGCACAATGGGAGAATATTCATGTCTCTACCTCCCCCTCCACAAACACTTAGGGGCTAATTATTGTTATTAGCATCATGGTTGAAATCCCTCCACAAGGACATGTCAGCACACTTCAACATCTGTACACTTATTTTCTTTCATCAAAGAAACGGGAGAAACGGGAGAAGGAGGAGGGAAGAAGTGACACATACAAATGTCCCGGGATCACCTTGAAAAGGCATAATCAAAATGTTCCACACTTCCAAGTCATTTTGTTTAACACACTATGACAACATTTCACTGCGGCGGTAATTGGCTTTCATAAAATATTGGCCTAATATACGCATGAATATTGATTTAGCCATAAGCAGCACCATTCCTATTATAGATAATGTTGCTCTGATTTTACTATTATTTCAATCACCAGGCCATTATGGACAAACATGTTTACCACAGTGATAATATGTTAACTATAAAACATGGATGGGTGAAGATCGATAAAGCATGGATTAACTTACATATAATGTCAATGGACTAACAGGACTATTTAAAGCTTATTCTGCAGCAGTGTGACTCAATGGTATCTAATGTCATTGCATTTTTTTTTTTTTTTTTTAATTGCATCAGACAACTAATGTTCAACTCACTTTTTTTCAGCATGTCCATCCATCTTCGTCTGATTGGGTTGCAGCAGCAGGATAAGAAAGTCAGCCCAGATATCCTTATCTCCAGCCATGTCTTCCCGGCCATGTCCCCAGATAGGATGTGCAATCCCACCGACGTGTTCAGGATCAGCCCCGAGGCCTCCTCAGAGTTGGATGAGTCTAGAATACCTACACAGGTAAGCGTCCGCTATGTACCTTCTCAACTGGCTCCCATCAAAAGCACCCAAACAATAAGTTAATCTGCATTTTTACGTTGTGTTACATTGCATCAATGTTAAATCTGAGGTTCTCTACCCCCACTGTGAATGAATGAATGAATGAATGAATGAAGAGATGATACTTGGTGTTCGGTTTTTTTGGAGTGCCATGAAGCCCTCGATCGTCGCTGTTGATGCTTCCATTTGAAGATGTTAAAATCCTTTGTGACTGCACTGGATAACTTAGCATCATATGTATCCAGTTTCTCAGAGACAAATACACTAAACAGCACAAAACCAAAAATCTAAGAGACATCACCATCGACTGTGTTTTAACAGTTTTAACACATACTGGATGTGTTTTCACTTATATCCGTATTGAGCTCAAAATTATCTCATTTAGCTTTCTTTGTTATTCTAAAACAAAATGGATTCGGTCTGCCCACTTTGACTGCTTGACTTTTCTTCGGCAAAGACACGGTGAAGAATGAACACACACACATGCACACGCTCAGGCACACAAAATTAACTGTCTTGCTCTCGTCTCTAATGCATCTGTCATATCAGGGGTAGCCCTTTTGATCTCTCTCCCTCTGTCTCTGACAGCTGGACTGCTGCTCACTGGTCCTAAATGAATTGATATTTCTTCTGGCCACTTGAATTTGTCACTTGACTTCTCTGTGTAATCTTCACTCCTTAGTGACTGTGGCGTCTGCTCGTGTGCATGTGCTTTCAAACCTGGGTAAGAGAGTTCTGTGTTTTGGATGAAAACACATGGCTAATAGAGTCACTGACTGTCAGGCCGCCAAGTCAGGCAAAATGCCTCCAGAAGGCCTCCATGATGAACCTGTCAAAGGTGATCTCATTTTTCTTTCAACAACAACAATGAAATGTAATCGCCTGGAGAAGCATGACCAACACAGTGGAAGAGAAATCAGAATTTACTAGCCGTACAGGATGAGGCTGTTTGTGTGAGCAGCTACAGTATGCAGCAGATCTGTGGACCCTTATGAATGGAAACTCTTACAGTTGTGTTATTTAGGTTAAATCTCACAATGCTAGCTAGCACAGTAGCTGCTTAAATGTCCTTCTTTGTCATTGTTCCACATTAATTTTTGCACACCTGATGCAATAGGAAGTCATTTACTCTATATGTAATCTGGATTACATATTAATCTGGATTGGGCTGTAGCAAAACATGCAGATGTAAAATGTATTATTCTAAAGTCTAATAGACCAAGAAGGTTGGTAATGTACAGTTTACAGAGGCCACCATACATGAATTTGGGTGATTGAAATTGAAAAGTGGGACTTCTTGTTGCCAGTAAGTACATGTTTGACCTACATTTACATTCTCACTAAACAATCACACTGCAAAGTGTTAGAGGAGGTGATAGCACAATAATTTCCATTGTCTGCTACGCTACAAATCAGCATGGCTGACATCAAGTCTCACAGTGATAATTCACTCCGTTCAACTTGAAGCAGTAACGTTATGCTTGGCAACATTTTAGACCGCTAAACCAGTCAAAACCCTCTGACTCGATGAAGTCCCTAAAACTAGCTACTAGATTACTCAAATTACAAAATTATACATCACATGTCTGTGAAGCAGCAGGGGTCCTTGTAATGTAAATTTTGTCATCTGCCATGTCTGTTAGGGTCTGTGTGGACCTCTATGCACAAGTTTGCATGCAATCTAAAATGTGTGACTTCACAAACTGGGCACACAAGGACATGTCCACATGTGCAGACTGAAATTCTATGAGAAAAAAAAAATGAATTGGACAATATCAAAACCTGCTTAACATCAATCCCTTCAACTCCACAAGAGGAAAGCAGAAATTACATGTGATCTTTTTGTTAAAAGGAAGCACTAATCTAAATCAGCTTACAAAATGTTTAAATTATATTTATCGAAATCTTTACAGAGCCACTTCCTCATCCCATTTTCTCTCCTGGCTTTGCTTCTGTCTTTATATATATATCTATATTTCTTTGTGTCTGAGTCCAATCACTCCATATCTCTATCAAAAGCACTCTTGAGGAATATGGCACAATAATATTCAGCATAAAATCAATGGCTTGTTTAATTTAAACAGGGAGGAAGTGGGAAGGCTGGGTAATTGCAGAGAAAGGCCCACAAATCAGCCGTCCTTGTTATCCCATTTGACGGACCATTAAACGTCTGCAGGAATAAACATTATTTTTAGCTTAACTACCAGCTTCTCTCGGCTACAGAGTAGATGGGCAAATCACTCCAACAAAAAAAAATAAAACTGGTTTTGAGAGGTGTAAGTCTGGGCTGTTTGTTTATTCCATAATATTTGTATTTAAATGTTTTCCACCTTAATTGGCGGCTGACTGTGTGGCACATGTGAAAAATATTAATATTATCTTGTAACTGCGATTTGTGGTCACAGAGGCTGCAAAAGTTAGCTTGACACACTTGAAATTGTTAGCTACTTTGTCACTGTAAAAGCAATTTACTTCTGTATAATTTATCTGATTAACGTCACTTAATTTAGAATTGTTAGCCGTCTGCCCTCGCCTTAAACACTAATGTTAATGCTATAAACATAAACATTAGCATTATTACTGTAAGTGCAAACTAGTTTACTCATTTCAACCAGGGATGCAAAGACATGCTCTAAGCTCAATGATATACTGTCAAGGGTCATTGCAGTATCTCCTGCAGCATCACATGGTATCTGAAGTTTGTTCTTTTTATGAATGCCCTTTTTCCCAACATGTACGGTTAATATCGTTGAAGCTGGGATGAAGCATGATACCACATCTGAATGATGTGATTTTCTTCCTGACTCTAAATCTGATTCCCTTGGAAAATCCTTGTGTGCATCGATATAATACATTTCAAAGGGTGAAACAACCAGAAAATGATTTAATTCTAGAAAAAAAAAATCATACATTTCCAATGGTCAAAACCTATAAATAATCCTGCGGTTCCCCAGACGGAAGCAGTAATATGGAGGTTAGTTGGACTATGAAATAGGATGGTAGATGATGATAGAAGGAGGCCACCATCTTCACCTGACTGAATAAAGAAATGATTCTCGTTCTCGTTCTGCCCACCCACCCCCCACTTTAAATGTATCTCTGTTTCTGAGCACAAAGCAGATGTACGCTAGGTACTCATGTAACCCCTCAGCTCCTCTATTTTTACAGATAAGACATTTTTTATATGTTGCCCTTGATAAATGTTCCCCCAGAGGGAGTTGTCAGAAATTAACTTTATCTAGTCTTTAATTACGCTACATGTTCTCTGATGCACAACTCACACCCCCCTAAACCCCAACCTCAACCTCCCCGGCCCGCGCCCCCTCCCCCCCAACACTGTCATTTTCAAAGCTATTTTAAGACAATGTGTGATTATCTGTGACATTGCTTGACATGTGCCTCAAGGCTGCCTCTCTCTTCACTATCTCCGCTCGCTCCCTCTGTCTCCCGCTCTCTTTCTTCCTGTCGCTCTCTAATCAAAAAGCCAAACCATGCAGACAGCTCAGAGCAAATAACAAGTCACTCCCCGTGGATGTTTGAAGATGACTGAGCGACCGGAGCGACGACGGAGGAAATACACTCTGATCGCTTCCTCTTGAAGCCAACACAAAATTTCAACTCATATTGTTGCACCACTATTTTTGTGAGATTTACTGATATTTTTGTTTATTGTTGTGTTATATGAAATGTCAAAATGGACATATGCTAAGACTTGTAGAAACAGACCCCTAAATGCCAGACATCTCTAATCAAGTAGATAATAAAATAGCAAAATCCCTGAACTATTTGATTTAGCCAACAATTCCTTATACTTAAATTACATTTAACCATTTACTTTTCATTACTTTCATAATTTTGAACTAAGCTTGGTTTTAACAGTACACATATTGATGAGTCCATCGTCACTGAGCTACTCATATGCTGTCTGTATAACTGTTACAGCATGTAAAAAAGTAAGTCTGAAATTCAGACACGTCTAGAAATTTCTTTTGAGGAAGTGTGTCCAGTATCTCCAGGAATTACATCCATATTGGTCGATTTGGTACCTTATGGTCTATCCATCTAAAGCCAACATTCAGTGCTATTGCAGGAAGTACTGTGTCCTACATGGGGACAGTAGGAGAGTATAGATCAAGAGACAAGAGTTGGTGTTACATTACCTGCAATTAAAGTTTTGGTTTTTTTATCCGAACCCAAATAAATAACAATAGATTATTTGCCTTAACCATCTTGACTCATCCATGGTCATACAGCAGCTGCTTTGCATGGATATTGTGTTTTTTTAAGGGATTTGATCACAGTGGCATTGGACATAAAAAAGATTTGCACTGAACAGAATCTCATGTTTTAGAGAAACCTGGATGGCAAGAACACTGTCATTATAAAAATGTTGCAAAAAATTGGTTGAGGACCACTGCTGAGGGTTACCCATTACATTTATTTAACAACATTTCACTCTCAGTTCTGTTTTCTATACTCTTCTTATGTGATAGAGATATAATGAAAGAGATTGTTTACAGTCTACAGTCTGTATGTGTGATGACTGAGACAAAATCAACATTTATATTACCGCAGGTTTAGATGGCAAGCAGTGAAAGATTGATGAAATTACCCATCTACCTTCCCTCAAATGTTGGCCATGTATCATAGCCAGAACAAATACCACATAATTACATAATTAATCAGATCATGTATGTTTCCTCTCTTTTCCTCTCATTTTTTTTTTCATTCTTTTGTACAAGAGTCAAATGCATGTAATCACTTGTTCTGTAATGTAATCTGATCAGGGCCATGTAATTCTTCATTTTCCAACAGCTCCCTGGAGCAACGGATCTGAGAGCGAGATGAATGTGGCTGAGTCTCTCTGTCTCTCTGCTTTCCTTTCTCTAAATGTGGCTCCTTCAGTGTGGTTAACCGCTTGGCCATGTAGCTGCTGGCAGCTGCGTCTCCCGCCACAAGACAATATCTCTCCTCCTCACTTGTCTCTCCATCTATTTATCCATCCATCCATGCCCCACGTCCTCCTCCTCCTCCCCGTCCTCTCTCCCTTCTCATCTCCTTTAGCCAGATATCTCTCTTCTTCTTCCTCTTCTTCATCCCTTCTTTTCCTCTTTCATCCCTTACTTCTCCCCTTTCTTCTCTCCCTTCTCCTCCCTCCTTCCCCTCCCTCCCTCCCTCCAGTGGCGACACCAACTATCAGGTCCCATCTATCTATGTGTACGTCAGCAATTAGAGCGTCGTGGCAGCCAAATGCCAGCCATGTCCCCAAGCTACACACACACACACACACATGCACTCAAAGGCTATGCCTTGACAAAACAGCAAGAGAACAAATCACACCATAATTTATAATCTTGCTGCGCTAAAATCTCATTATATTAGAGACATATAGATTTGGCGGCATGCACGGCTGGAAAGCAGCTGCTATAAATTCCACCAGTCATAAATTATTAAAGGAAAGATAGAAATGACCGTCGCCTGTCCAGATTAGCTGTAAATCACACTCAAACATGGTTTGTTTAAGGAATTAAGTCCCACATGGTGTAAAGCACCTAACAGGGCGTTGCTCAAGTCACTGAGTGGTAGGAAGGGTCAAATATGAACTGCCTTAAAATATCAAAAGATTACTGGTTCAAGTCATAAAACAGGCAAATGTTCCCTGCAAGGAAACTTCATTTTTATCTGTACATGCCAACGCCAACGCTCTGAAAAATTGAAAATATCTCAACTGCAGCACCTTTTTCCACATTCTGTTACTGTGTTTTGACATGTTTAAGAGAAAACCAACGAGCAACCAAGCCAACAAGCAACATAAACAAAAGGGGAAATCCACAGCCTGTCACACCCTCGTCACTCTACTTCGCCTCGGTCCAGCCCTCCTGTTTTAGAGTTTAAGAAAGTGGGATTTGATTTAAGGCCAAGCAGAGGTGAAAGCAGGCTGCGAGAGGGCGGCCCCGGCCCTCTGCTGTCAGCTCAGCTTTTCATTATCACTCTGCCATTTCAGTGATGTCAGGGGTTTCATAACACAAGGACATGACTCAGTTGAGAAATCTTGCTGAAAACAGAACCAGCTGTGATGTTAACCTGTGTCTGCTAGCACGCAACATTGAAATATCCATGTCATCAGCAAATGTGGATCAGGCAACTAGATTTTAGAAACAAAGAACCGAGCTTCTAATCCATCCAATCTTCTGAGCTTCGTTAGACCTATAAAGAATAGAGTCTGTCCTCCCAAAAAAAAACAATTATGTGTTTAGGGTCAAGTGACAAAACTCTGTAGCGGCAGTAAAAATTATGACTCGTCTGATGGAAGCAAAGGAGGAAGTAGTGTGACGTTATTGTAAAGCCACAATTTCTTTGGAAGAAGGAGGTCGGGGTGGTTGAATGGGTCAACAAAATGTTGGACTTTGACACTGGAGACTGACGTTTTCTTCCCGTTGGTTTCTTTTAACCATGGCTGTAATTTTTTCCCAAACCTCAGTGAAGTAGTTACTTTAACCCGAACCTGGCCCAAACTAAGTTGTTTTTGTGCCTACACCTAAGCAAAAGGTCAGGTCAGAAAACCATTGTGTCATTCTGGAAAGGAAATAACCAACCTGTTGGCTGATTGGAAGCTTTGCTTTACAACACACATAATTGTAAAATAGATTTTTTCACTCTGGAGCCCAAAAGTGAAAATTCAGTTTACCTGAATTGTATTGGGGTGAAGGCAGAAATGTCATAAACTGTTTCTCAAACCAAAACTATTTGCATGGCACCGTACCGTTACAGATAAGTGAGAAAATATGCTTTTTGTAATTCAGGTGACCTTATCCCTGTAAGATTTGCATGCCTTACACACCTTTAAACACATGTTTAGTATCCTTCCCTCCTCTGGTATGTGCATCTGAAATGTCTTTGCTCAGGAGTGGGGGGTAAAAGAAGGCGTGCAGATGCCTCCGCAGTGAAACAGGTGCTATCAAAGTGCTTCCTAGTCAATACACACAGAGGCAGCATTTATAAACATCAGGGGGGTTGGACTAAAGGGTGGCATTAGACTTTGAATGGAGAGGGATCTAATACATGGATGGTCCTCTTCCTCAGTCAGCCCATTGACTCCAAACTGAGCCTATTAGCAAGACAACACACCACTAATGGCAGTGCTACTGCTACTACTGCCCCTCATGTGTATGGAGACCACCCAGCACACACACACACACACACACACACAACCCTCTTAACTTTTCCCACGCTATTGTTACCAAAAACATCAGTATATTATAGCGTGAAACTAGATCAAAGTGTGCGTTCCATTAGAAAGCCATAACACCCTGTTGGGTCTAAATGTGCTTGTAGTGGCGTATGATGAACTGCAGCAGGAGACAGAGTGTTTGAAGAGAAATGAGACAGAGTTTATGTCAGCGCAAGTTATTAAATATATTAACACGTTATCAAAATAAAAAAAACATCTGCAGAGTTTGGAAAACAGTTCATCTACCTGCATCTAATGTGTTAAATATAATAACTGGAACTATTATTTGTGGCTGCTCGAGGTCCTGTTTGTGAGACCTGTTGGTCTTAATGTATGATGTTGTCTCGAACGCTTTTATGATTTGAGTCTTGATGTACGCGTGTGTGTCATTTATGGACTTGAGTGTATTTTCTTAGAACACAAAGTGATGTGTTTATACAGTGAGATTTTAAGTCCCAGTTTTACCACTTGTTTATTTGCCCTTTCAGTGGCCACTGTGAATCAAATTATGAAAACATTTTGGCCAATACAACACCACTCAGTTGTTTTCTTTATCATCTACAGCAACTGACCAAAAGTAAGTTCCAACAGAATAAAAAGTTGCTCTGAAGCTGAGCACTGCTGGTCAGTTCCACATGTGGCCAGCAGGGGGGTGTCGTGGAGAGGAAGACGAGGGACGTCAGGCTTCTCCTCTCCCCGCATCTCTCTCTCTCCCACTAAACACACTTGATTTTGTCAAATGCTTCAGTTATACCACCTTTCCCCCCCACCCAGAAGCAGCGCCTCACTAAATCGGACATTTTCCAGAGCAAATTGTTGGGGGCGAAACTGTACTTTGTGTTTTTGGGGCTCTGTTGCGCCACATCATTTTCCCATAATTTAACCCTGACAGTTCGTGACAATGATGGTCAGATAACAGTAGTCAAATGACTAGGAGGATACATAGAGCTGTCAGCGCTTTGTCACTGCTTATAACAAGGAAGGTGCAGTTATTAGTTTCTGGTCCAAAAGAGTAAAAGTGTCATTTGGATGAAGAGAAACAACCGGTCATTCCTCTCAAAATGAACAAAACCGGTTACGGACCAATGTCAGCTAATAGTTTGGTGAATTTAACACCATGAAATATCATATTAATAATTAATAAGTGATCGACTTGTCCCTATAACAGTGAATATTTGATTTATTAATGACTTTGAAGTGTTGGAGCTTGTTCGCCAGGCAGCTGCGTGTTTAGTGAACTTCCCTCTGTCTCACTAACTTGAGTCTCTAGTGCGCTGCGCACTTTAGAAGAGTGTCTCGTAGTCCACCTCTTTTTGTTGAGAGGTGGACTTCATTGGCTTTATGGCACGCAGTCTCTCCAACGGGAGAGAGAGAGAGAGGGGGGGGGGGGGTAATTCATTCACTTTGCGCACAAAGCGCAGTGGAAATCACCCAGGGGAACGAAACAGCAGATAGACGGGAGGGTGTGTGTGTGTGTGTGTGTGTGTGTGTGGGTGGGTGGTGGTGGGGAGGGGGGTCACACGGACTAACACACTTTTAAAACTGAAGTTGAATTATCCAAAAGCACAAAATTCTCCAATACAGCTTCTGGAACACCAAACAAAAAACGGTAATTAATAAAGTTGACTTGTCATGGAGGAAATGTTGATTATCCAGCCAGATAATGAGTCGGATATAAGACATGAGCGCTGCCTGCTTCTATCATCTCTCACAGGACAGAAAACTCACTGATCCTGCTTTTCTTCTTCTTCTTCTTCTTTTTTGAAAGGCAGAAAAGCGAAGTGTACAACAAATAAGATGACCACGCAGGGAGCAGATACCTCTTCCTGAAATGACGTAGAGGTGATAATGAATTAGAAGATCATTGTTTTTTAAGCAGGACATTGATAGAGAGCTGCCGCGTCTGTGTGTCTGTCCTTGAGTCATTGAGCGACCCGAGCGCTGCGCGGCAGCACTGCACCTCGCAGCGCTCTGGACCCTGGACACCCCTCCCTCCCCTCCCCTCCTCCCCCTCCCCTGCTCCCTTCCCCCCACCTCCCCATCCACCCCCACACTCCCCGCTCAGGCTCGCGCAGCCCAGCTCTAGCCTCACACACGTCGCTGTTGAGCACCGTGAGACCCCCACCCCACCCTCCTCCCTCACACCACCGTCTCTGCGATCCTGCGCTCCTCTTTCCTCTTTACTGATCGTCCCTCTCGGTGTTTCAGCGGAGGGGCTGCACGCGCCATTGCGCTATTGATACCCACTTTACACTGTGTCTGTGGAAAGTCAGCCTCTCGCGCTGTCCGTCCTCCTCTGGCTGCGCCTTGGTAACCTAACAGGGAGGTGTTAACTACTTTTGCTTCCCCGAAGCGCCTCCCGTTATCTCCGGTGCTGCTGCGCAAGAGCCAGAAGGGCCACCGCTTCTGATATTCCCACTCCGCAGAAAAGTTTTCGGTTTGTTGTGAGGATAAAAAAAAAGGAGCCGGAAACCGAGAAGTCGTCTGCAGAAGAAGCGGATTCCGCCACGGCGAGGTGGGTAACTCTTGTCTTTTTGTAGTTGTTGTTGGGGTTTGAAGCTCATACAGTTTGTGTTCCCACGCCTTTTTTTTCGCGTTCCGCCGCGTGTCTTTCTGTTTTGGAAACGGATTGCGAGTCGTTTCTCTAAACTTTCTCGGGAGATTGTGCGCTTTGGTCGCTGCGCGCGGCGGCGTTTCCACGCGTGGAAAAAAAAAGAGGAAAGTCACGGCACGGTCTGTCTTGGTTTGGGCTCGGACTTTAGCGCGAGTGCGCGTCAGTGCGCGCGCGTTAATGTGTTTGTATCTCTCCAGGTGTGTACGTAGGAGTGTATGCGTGCGCGCGTGTGTATGTGTGTGCGTGCGCATGTTAGGTTCCCAAACAACAAAGTAGCTTTTAGAGAACACTTGAATTGTTTAGTACAGTGGAACCGTGCGTCAGTGACATTATGCACACATCACCATTACAAGTCTACTGCACCGCCGACCAACAAACAATACTTCAACTTGTTTTAATAACTCTAAATATTTTCTAATTGCTTTTGAGGAAGGGGGAGTTATGTCTTCTCAGAATTAGACCATTGAATTATCCTCAAACCGTCCAGTTAAAGAAATAAAAACCAGAGAAGATGTAATCTTTATTTTTCTGGAGCTTCCATCATCACCTCAACAAAGACCGTCAGTCTGCAGGCCTCCTGTGAATATATTTATTAGTTTCAGTTGTTCATATGAAGACAGCAGGAGTTATTGCTCACTCAATGTTTCTATCATTGGTTTTCAGTGAGAGTTTCCAGTCGCTTTGAAGCGTTAAAGCGCTCATAATGATGAGGACATGTGGCTTAAACTGACGCATATTGGCCCCATAAGTTGGGGTCCAATAAAGCCACTGATGGTGCTGATTTTAATGAATTACATAAACCAGACAGACATTTATGAAGGAGTCCTGAACCACAGTTATGCTGCGATAATGGGATTACTTCATAAACAAATTTTAAACTTGTTTAAATTTTCACTTGATTTTATTGCCACTAAATGTCGACTAAAGCGATTTTAAAATAAAACACAATAAAACAAAAAATGACCAAAGCGTGTAAAATAAAATAAAAACAAATAAGAGAGCAGTGTTTTTCCAGGAAATCCTGCCTCCTATACGCGTGTGTATGTAAATCCTCACAAATGCGCAACAAATTATTCTCAGTTTCTCTCAAAGAGAAACAGACGGCTTGAATTAAAAAAGAAGGCGACTGGCTGTGTAGCATGCGCGTGCACGTGAACAACACACACACACACACAGAGGCCTGCACACAGTTGGGAAACACCTGTTAACTAGGGAGACACTATAATTTACATCCTCCCCCTAAATAAGCAGCGCCCAGCCAGAGGAAGTCCCGGGGGCCTTCCAAGCCTCATGGCCGAACGCGGTGAGCCAATATCGGCTTCCCTCAAGCGCCAGCCCCCGCTGCTGCTGCCGCATCCGTTTTACCAGATACAGAATCCACATTTGAATTCATATTTTCACTACACTGCAAGTCTCATCAGGAAGAAAGGATTATTACTCTCAACTGGACTTTTTTCTTATTTATTTATTATTATTATTATTTTTTTATCATTTTTGGCAAACAGCTCCCAAGCTCGTTATAGTAAGAGTTAGTGGGTTTTTTTTACTGTCTCATATTCCATGTGGGTATGTCGTCATTTTTTTTCATAGTTTTTACATTTAACACAACGTGTAAGTTGCTGCTCAGATGATTTTATTTTAATTTCTTCTGTCAGAGTTTCTGGACTAACTTGTATTGGTTATTTCTTTTTGCCGGGGCTGCCTGCCTCTTCTTAACAACATATTTACAGCATTTGAAACAGAAGCAAACAAGTGAGCAGACGCGCACACATGATACGGCAACACCCAGAACAGGCGATAATAAAATAAGAGAGAGGAAAAATAAAAATAAATCGGCATCTCCAAATGAAAAGTCCTCTCAGCGTCAGCAATAAATCGCGCGTAAAGACGCACTTTTGGGGAGAAGGTGAGCCGCGGCACAGCGAAGACTGAAATATAGTTCCTTAAAAACCTTAAAAAGTCACTGTGCAGCCATTGATCCCAGCTTGATTTCAGCGATGAATCGCTTCAAATTGATTTTATTGATTGTCAGATCAACCAACCCTGACTTCTAACGACCAGCCGAACCTTTTCATTTTCAACCCGGACACATTAGTAAGCAATAATTCTCTTTTAAAGGCGGAACACGAGGAAGAGATGTGTTGCTCAAAATGAAAGATATTTTCTTTTCAGTTCAGAATTATTAACAGGGGAAAAGTTTATCGTTTTGTAGCATATTTATTATTTTGACCTAATATACAATTATTGAAAAATGAACAATAATCCACTTGTAGCTTTATCCTGTATTCAGTATGCGTGATATATGTTATGTCTACATTAAAGCACATAACTCATTCTTCTTATATATTTATGCCAGTGAATTATTTTCTTTTAATTAATAATATTGATTAACATTGATAGATTAATATTGATAGAACTTTATTTTATACATTTTTTTCCTTTTCATATTTTTAGAATATAAAATAACTGCATGCCTCCATTTGTTTTAATTCAAGTTATGTTAATGAGACATTCCTTCAATGCAATTATAATAAACAAACATTATAATCACATGTTCCTATATTTAAGTTGTACATTTAAACTATAATTTACATAGGCCTGCGTCATTCTTAATTAAGAAAATTAAAACTGCGTTTATTTATTTATTTATTTTAATTTGATGCTATTTCTTTTTTTCCAACTGGTTTAACCGTGGTGTTAATCCGTGTGAGTGACGCACCTGGCTCTTAGTGTTTGCACCGTTGTATCAGTGATTTACAGGCCGCCGCTTCCTGCTCGGTTCAGCCGAACTCAACTCGGGCCCACACGGTTTTTATTTCTGACGAACTCGTTCAACTTTAAAATAAAGAAATAAATGATTTTTGAATGGAACAGCACGACGCAAATTGCGATCATAATAAATTCAGTGTATTTTTTTTTAAAGCAAAGTGTCAGAATATGTATGAATATGTATCTTGTTTGTTTTTGATGAATGAATTCAGGCCCGTTACCGCGTTGCTCCCTCGCATCTTCCTCTCTCTCTTCTTCGTCCCCAAAGGAACATCCAGAGGCTGCAGAGAAGAGAGAGAGAGAGAGAGAGGGGGAGAGAGGGGGAAAAGTGTCGAGGTTGGAGGAAAAGTAGCAAAAGATGATTTATTTGTCAGCGTTTTCGATTCTCTCCCCCTACCCACCCTCCATCTCTCTCTCTCTCTCTCTCTCTCTCTCTCAGCAGTCAGCTGTTATTGCTCGCCATTGATCTCCTTCTCTCCCCTCCTTTGCGCAGCGACAAGTGAACTAAAATTAATGTCCATTTCACACCTCTGTGCTGGATCGATGGCCGCAGGGAGAGAAGTTTATTTTAATTTGGGATCCCAAGAAGCGCCACGGCCGAAATAAAAAAATCCCCCCCTCACCCCCTCCTCCTCCACCTGCTTAATTACCAGGAAACTAGTTAACTCACACGTTTACCGCAAACAGTAAACGGTTGAATACACTCAGAGTCAAACATCCATCAGGTGTAGATGTTTGTTTGTTTCATGAGCAACTGCATGTATTTTCCTTCCTGTTTTATTTACCGCCACGTAACCGAGGAGGAGATAAAGAGAAGAGTAATGAAGACTTTAAAAAGAACGGTAACTTTTTACAGTCACCTCCTTCCACCTGCTAACATGTTTCACTCTGTCTGAAAAAAAACATAACTGTACTAATGTATTATTTCTTAATATTTGGAAATATTAATGCGACCCCCCCCCTCCCCCCCATATTAAGTCTTATCAATATGCACTAATTCCTCATTCTTTATTAAAAGCAGAACCGACTCCATCTCCCCTGCTCCTCCCTCCCTCTCTCTCTCTCTCTCTGTGTGTGTGTGTACGTGTGTTTTATTATTTTGTCGTGCTAATAAACACTACATACAAGAGCTGATTAGACATGCAGACGGTAATTGAAATCAACGCGTCGCCGGTAAATAACGAGTGTTTGAATACGCAGACAGGAGAGCGGCGCCCTCAGAGAGGAACCGCGCTCTGCATCCTAAAACTTTGTGTTATTGTCGCCTTGTTATCGCCGTTATAATCGCCATAATTAAGTGCGAGCAGCCGGATGCAATCGTTTAATGGATGGGTATTGTCGGCCTGTCTCGCTTATCAAACGAACCAAATGTTTTCCCTCCGTGGAAATTGCATCCTGTCCGCAACGCAAATGGTGTTTTTGGCTGCGATTTGTCCGTTTGAACTCCCATCAAAACTTTTTATTTGACGTTTTTATAGTGCATTTTGCTAAAAAAAAAAAATTAATCTGATGTATGTTTTTTATTTATTATTATTTGGTTAATAAATCATTAATATGTGAAGGAGGAATGTTTCAGAAAATATTTCTAATATATGGAAATGCAGCAAAATTCTGAGATTATTATCCCAAACAAACTAAGAATTCTCTCATCCTCATGCTGCATGCAGGCCCAATTATTCCCTTTATTGATGACAGGAAAGAGGAGTAGCTCATGTCCAGTCGTTTTCTATTGGGAGGAAATCACTCCATGGAGGGGCCGCTGCGCTGTGTTTAATGGTTTGATTGCATTGGAGAAGGCAGGCACTGGTAATGCTGCTATAGGGGAAAATATCACTTGGAGACGCTATCGGCAACAAGAGAAAGTCAAAGAATTAGCCTAATGGGGGAGAGGAGTTGTGTCGGATGTCAGATACTTTCTATTCTCCATATTGCTCCGAGTCTCTTTCTCTCTGTCGATCCCTTACACACATCATATCTCTGTCAGACCCCCCCCCACCCATTCCTCAATTACACTATGAGCCGTATCACAATCTCCCTGCTTGGAAAATAAGCTAATATTCACCCTCCCACCACCACCACCACACACCTCCCCAGAAGACACTGTTGGTGCATTTGCGTCCATCGATTGCAGACAGACAGTATTTGTGTAGCCTACTTATCATTTTTCTCTGTGCAGCCAGCCGGGCATCCAGGCAGGAGACGAGACTGATACAGGAAGCACACACACACACACACACACATACCTGTAGGAACATACAGCATCACACATCTTCACGCAGTTTGATATTCACACTGCATGCTCGGCAGCCTTTGGAGAAGTTATCGCAAAGATTTGGTTGCTGTTTGAAAAGCCTTGATGTCAGAAAGCGTCCTCCTTCATACCGACCTGCTCCACCACTGCTCTGTATCTAAATCTGACCTTTGACCTCCACGTAGAGGAGGAGTATTTCCCTGCAGGCATCAATGAAATTTCCATCTATTCTTATTATCGTTATTAACTCTATAGTAGAAGATTATTAGAGCAAAATTTGCGAGTGAAACCACGTACATGCATTGCAACAGTCTTTCCTTGTTAAACTTGGAACTAATTGGCTTGCACTTGCATGCAGCCTGTAGTACAAACCAGGCCAAGCAGCCAGCCGCCTGTCTGCCTGCCAGCCAGCTAGATTAGTGGCTGCTGTTGTACACGCCGGCACAGCACAGCAATAAAGAGTCATAGGAGGGCGGCTGGTGCCACACACACACACACACACACACTCAGTCATACTCCTGCAGGGCAGATAGCGAGCTCTGTCACTAGCCGGTCAGCAAAGAGACTTTGGCGTCATCTATCAGGATGTCAGGATTTTTGTGAGCGTGTGCCTCGTCTCTGAAAAGCCAAAAGTAAAATAAATAACGACTGTGTTATGGGTACAGAAAAGAACAAATATGAGGCAGGAGCATATTGTGTAGAGCCTCCACATCAGTTATAACATTTATTAAGCAAAAAAAAAAACAGATTTCCGGCATAACATGATTACTTGTTATTTTTATGGTCTATTTTAGTTAAAAATATTCAAAAATGACAAAAAGTACAATTCTGTGCCCCGCCTGTCCAAAACACAAGCTGCACCATCTGCCAAATACGTCAAAGGAAGTTTATTTAACATCATTTCAGGGAAACAAAAGAGGACAAAAAATAAATAAATGCTGAGATTTGGTTTACCAGTGATCCCAAAATACACGCTGGGGACGACACTCTATGAGCAATGGAATGGTGTGCTTTTCCCATTTAGCCTTTGCTGTACCAGGAATTAGCTGGCCCCGCTGAACTGGGCCTTGCTGGTGCTGCCATGAATAGAAATCCCTGCCACAGGTCAGGGCAGACTTCCAGAATGATTTTTTTTTCTTGCCTTAGGCTTATTTGAGGAGTAAATCCTCTTTCTTTTCGCAGGAGTATTGCATGAATGTCACATTAGGGTTACACAGAGAGAGAGAGAGAGTCTGGGAAAGAAGGATGATAAAAATACATTTTCCTTCTTTTTTTTCTCCCTTCAAACATTTGAAAAAAATGAGCTAAAGTACTCCTTGTTAATTAACGCATTCTACAAAATATACTATAATAGTGAACTGCTGCACAAAGCTGGCACGTTGGCTTGCACAGCTTGTCCAATCCGTATTGATTTTGGTGCTGAATATTGCCCAAGTGTCATTATCCAACTGAGGATTGGTGTGTGTGTCTGTGTGTGTGTCTGTTATTAAATCTTACTGTGATTTTTTTTTTTTTCCACTGCTGATGCATATATCTACCGTTAACTGCGGCGGCTGTTGACCGAAGCGAATAACCTGGTTACAGATTTCATATCAGAGAGAGGGAGAAAGAAAAAGAGAGAATGATGAGATTGGATATTTGAAAGACATTTGGAAACAAAATTAGCGTTTTACAGCTGAAAGAAAAGACAAGGACAAATAATATGAGAAAGAAAGAGAGGAGAGGAGAGAGATAAATGGGTGTGATTCTTATTCACAAGGACATTTGAGCTTTTGCCTCATGGCCAGACATGAATGAGTAGATTTCAATAGTATCGACTGCTGCTTCGGACATCAGCAAACACACACACACTGACACACACACACACACACACACCTACTCACGCACAAGCACAAACACTGCAGTCTGTCTGGAATACAGAGTGGACCTGTCTACAGGTCAGCTCGCGCTGTTAAATGCTAAAAAGCGGACACATACACACAGTGTTCAGACAGACTGTTTACTTTCTCTGTTTCCCGCTCTGCGCGTGTCCTGATGCCAAATATTAAATATCTGACAGCAGGGGTTTTAATAGCAGTGTTTTCTTAGTCTCTTCTCAGCTGGTGATAATTGAGACTTCAGAATTGTCTGGTTTACCCTGCAGTAGAAAGACTAAACCAATCTCAAAAAACAAAACAAGCCCTTTTATTTCTATATATATATATATATATATATAAGTTTCCAGCAGCATCTTGTTCTATTATGGCATGCGTTTGAAATATTCAGTTTTCAGATCAGTTTGACATTTTGGAGCTGTGTCGTTTTCATTGGACAGCAACGGATGCCGCATGTATGAAAATGGCTGATGTTTTTTGGTTTTTTTTCCTTCTTTTTTTCAGCGATATTTATGATATCAACCACATGATATGACACCTGTATTAGTATACCTAGCTCTTTTAATAGTGCAAAGGGGTTGATAGTTGCCTATAAAATTTTTATTTGGTTGATTTTTATGGTGGTTAAAATGCACAGTGCCGTAATTACCCTAAAAGAATATGTGCCAAGGTTTTCAGGGTAGGGTGAAGAACAGCGAGCGAGTATGTGCACGGCAGAGGCTGACGGTAGATTAGAGGCTGTAAATTTTAACTAGTGTTTTCAGGGCTTTTGGATATGAACATTTTGTTCTCGGGAGAGTTTTGTTTGCTCTCTAACTGCACATTACTCCAGACTTCTTCTTAATAAATACCTTATTCAATTACAGGAGCATGTTTTTTTTTTAGATCATTTTGAATGCTCAATTTAGTTGTATGTTGCATTAAGTTATGACAACATGTTGTTGTGTTTTTCTTTTCGAAGTGCTTGAAGCTCGATACATAATCTGCTATATGTGAGTCCATGTGTGTATGTGTGTGTTCACCAGAAAGATGAGTTGAGTGACAAAGCTTGGCCTGTCTTATAATAAAATGTAAGAGTGGCACTTTTATGCTTGTCAACAATCTCTAAATATACCCATGGACCAGAAAGTGCGCGCACACACACACACACACACACACACACACACACACACTCATATACACACATCCATACAGGCTTGCAGTTTTGACTGCTTTTCTCTCTGTCTCCATTAGAAAAAAAGGGGGGGGACATCAGCTGCTTTGCTTCTCGACACACACTTACACACACACACTCGCGTACACACACACTAGTCACAGTCGAGAAGACATTTTTATAACATAAATTGGATTCCTCTCCGTTCCTCTCCAAAACTCAGCAGACACACTGGAAAACTCGATGTGACAAGTTTCAGTGCCGGGTTGGAACAGCAAAAGCGTTGGTTACACAGTCAAAAGCAGCCATGCAAAAAAAAAAAAAAAAAAAATTCATTCCGACCAGTCAACAAAAAGGAAAGCTTCAATAAGGCCGGCGCTCTTTGTCAACAGTGTAGCTATTTGGATCCCATTTTCCCTTTTGCTTTTCGGATCCTGACAATCAGAGCTGCTTATGATTTTTTTCCTTTGAAACAAGGAATCTCATATTACACAATGACATCAGAGGTTCCCATTGGATTATTTTAGATGTTGTTTTGTTTTTTTTTGTCTGGAATATTATGGAGGACTAAGACAGGTGATTCAACATGTACATCCAACTGCTGAAAGTTTGTTTCTGAGCCATAAAACAAGCACATAACATTCTATGATTATTGTAAAGAACAGTAATAATGTTTAATACCACAGTTAGCATTTATTTATTAATACAAGGAATCTGTGCCTCCTCTTGCGCCCCCTCCTTTCCTCACACTCAGTAGCTCATATTTCTTGAGTGAAATTTCTCCTCAGAATGATGTTAAAGCACATTGTTGTTGACACCGCAATTTCCCCGACTGGTATAACATTGTCACTTAAAGTGCAGATTTGACATGAAAAGCCCTCCTTGCTGTTTGTATTTAATATCGCGCCGACAGCTGTATCATTCTTGCACACTGTAATCAAATTATGCCAGCGTGGTAAATGTTCCCCTGTGACATTTTCTATTATAAAATGCATATACCCGGTGTCAGACAATGTGTGGGTGGTATCCCTCGGTGGCAAATGGGATTGTAAGTGGCACTGACTGACATTATGTGTGTGTGCGCGTTGGATGTAATTGCGCGTGCATATTGATGATATGCATAGGTGTGTGTCATCCGGAATTATGATTGTTGTTTTAGTGATGAGGTGAAAACATCGCTGACTTCTTGCGGTTTTGTGACACTTGTATTCATGCGCTGTTGTATGTATCGTTACAATTTATGAGACTAATATCTTGAAGTCATAGATCCAAAAGCTAAGCCGAAAATGAACACAGTGCTTTCCTCTCCTGTCCTCTCCTGTTGCGGCCTGTAAGAGAATATCCAGTGTCCTTTTATTGGATTGGCTGCTTCACGTTGGAGGCCCTTCGCTCGCCGCCCCTCGGCCTGCTGGGTAATGATAATAAAATTGAAATATCCCGGTACTTATCAGTGTATTACCTCCCTATCAACACCTCAGACACACTCCTACTTTAGAGGTTATACAGGAGAAAGCGTAATGTGATATCCAGAGCTGGGCGAGAAAGTGAGAAAGACAGAGAGAGAGGGGGAGAAGGAGAGGGAGTAAACTGATAGACAGAGAAAGGGAGGAGAGAGAGAGAGAGAGATAACGAAAGGAGTTTTGTTATGGCTACATTTTCAAGGTGCTATTTCTAGGATGGATTGTGGTAGGTAGGGAAGAGAGGGTGAGAGGAGGAGGAGGAAGAAGAAGAGCGGAGGAGACGCGTGTAATGTGACTCTGTGGCATCTGTCCAGACCAGAGGCGTGTTAGCGTAAGCCATTCTCAACACTCCACACTAGCCTACTGTACATTTGCGGTAATGTAAAACATCTCACATCTCCCTATCTCTCTGTCTCTGGGCCCTCTCCCCTCTCCTGTGTGTGTGTGTGTCTCGGTGTGGGAGGCGGGGGGAGCGAGCCAAAGCCGAGATCAGGTTTGGAAATTGATTTGAATGAGTGTTGTGGACAGCTGATAGCTATAAAAGATTTTCTCCTTTCATTTCCCAGGGAGTTTCTCCTTTGATGTTGGCTGGTAGTCAACGCAGCTTTGAAGCTCGTCTAGAGCGGCTCAGGCTGCTACTTGATACTGTGCGAGCTTCTATTTGTTGGGTGTTTATGCACATGTGTGCATATCACTTCATGTTTGACCTTTTCAAGTCGTATTGCTGTTGAATTTTGATGACAGCGGGGACTTTTATGATAAAAAAAAAAGCAAACTAGTATATCACTTTTTGATAATACAAAATAGGATATAAATTTGATCTGATTTAATAAAGGTAAAATTACCCATGAATTTATGCTGATCTGATGTTCTTATCCATGATGCACAAAATCCCACTGTCATACTTTAAATCTCAACATATTGGACTCTTAACAAGTCAGCCACCTTCAAATTGCCCTTTGGGGATAAAAATCTCTGAAATGTTTTTTTGTCGTTTCATCAGCTGCCTCTCTGCGTTCCTCAGACCAACCAATCGCACGTTCCAATCTAATCCCCGGGAGGAAAGATTCTAGTCTGTTGCCACGGATGCCGGGGGGTCGTGAGGTCAAGTACGGCTAATTTATTCACTCAGTCAGATTTCCTCTAGCTCGTGGATGGCAGATGGAGAGGTCTGATATGATATCACCCATCTGAATCACCCAAGGGAGGAGAGAGCTGGAGAGTTAGAGATGGGAGAGAGAGACGGAGGGATGAGAGGAGAAGAGATTGACAGGAGAGATGTAAAAATAAAGGAAGGACAGATAGTAAAAAAAAATTGGGGAATTAAAAGTGGTTAGATGGAGAGATAGAGAGATAGGGAAGAGGGTAGCATAGCCTGCAAGAGTGTGGAGTGTGTTCGCTCCACCGAGTCGGGTGTCGAGCTGAACATTGAGCCACATAGACTCTTATCAGATGTGTGTGTGTGTGTGTGTGTGGTCTGTGTGTGTGTGTGTGTGTCCTTATCTCAAGACAAGTGGTTCTGGTCCAATAAGATCCTGGGAGATGGTAGGAATAGAATAAGCGGCTTAGACCAAGATCTAAGATGAGGGAGGGAGGGAAGAGAGATAGTGTTAGAGAGATGAGAGGAGGAGATGAGGATGGTGGGAAGAGGTGGACAGATTAGGAGGAAGGAGGACAAGGAGGGGACATTTGGAAAGAGATGAGACGTGGAGGGCTGCAGAGATCGGTATGGAAAGATGTGATGTGGAAACAGTTTGGATAAGTTTTTTTTTTAACAGAGCAGGAGGAAAAGGGGGTAGGGGGAAAGTGAGAGAAGTTTCGGGTTTGAAATAGTTCTTGGCTTCTCATCAAAGGGCTGGGATTTACAGGATTTGATCAACAGTGTCAACTTGAGGACACCTTTTCCCAAGAGGTTCTGAATTTGTGTCTTCAACAACAGTGTCCACCTAAAAACACACTGTCCCCAAAGGCTTTGCCTTCAAGCTTTGACATTCCTTCATTAAAAAAAAATTCCAATCAGCTCTGCTCCTTTTCCCTACAGATTGAGGGCAAGACATTGATCATTGTCTGTTGAAAAAGCAGCACGCCCCTTGTCTCTGAAAGTACCTATCATTAAGAAAAGATGACACGGTCTAAGATAAACGTGATGAGGTGTGTGAAAGGATGAATTAAAAACATGACGCAGGAAAGGGACACCAGAAAGGCTGATTTTAGGCTCTTCTGTCGGCACAAATAGGATCTTTTCAGGGCTATCCAAAACTGCAGAGGCCACAAGGGGTCTGTGAAATAAAATTCTGCCAAAGTGCAGGTCTCGTCTGACCGCAAATCTTCTAAATAAGTGATGTGTAATTATCTTTATCCATCACATGTCAAGTCTGAACGCGGTTAAGGGTAGAGTTCGATTAAGAGGTCACTCTGCACAGGTCAGGTTAATCACTTGCATCACAAAAACCTGTTGAGTGCAAGAAAATAAATTTTCACTACAAGGTTTTTGTTTGTTTTTGTCTGGCTTTATGTGAGACATTGGTGATGTGGAACTACCTGAGAATCCACAGCTAAACTGAAGCACTCTGAAACCAAATTTAAATCTAATGCTTATGTTTTGTATTCCCACAGTTTGGCAACCACATGAAGATGAGGAACCAGATTTGAGGACCTACGGATGTTCAACCTCCCAGGACCATTTGGCTTCTGCAAAATTTCCAACAAACTCTCCAAGAGGGAGGCCTTTGCTGTTTTTACCCGGAGGGAACAACTTAACTTTGAACATTTATTGTATTTATCATCAAGGCTGGACTGGTCCAAACTGTAAAGTCTAAAGGACTGAACAGATCCAACAGCACTTACCTGATAAGGAATGAACTGGACCTGCTCTGTTTAATTGAATTTGGCTGGAGACAGATGAATCAAATTTAATTCCACTGAAGAGAAATGAACTGAATTCAAGCTAATCTGAACCAGCATTATTTGACACACTTTTCCAAGTAAATTGTCCTGCCCTACTCAGGACTCTTTTCAAAACCCTTTCCCTTTAACAGCCTACCCCAACCCAAATTCCCTCACTCCCTCAGACCCTTTCCAAGGGTCTTGGACATTGTCTCCAATCTCACTGAGGAGGAATCATCCTCACAACCTTCTGTCCAGACATGGATCTCCACAGGGCAGCTTTCAAGATGGAGAGCTCCTCCTACTTGCCCAATCCTCTGGCCTCCCCAGCACTCATGGTCCTGGCCTCCACTGCTGAAGCTTCTCGCGATGCTTCCATCCCCTGCCAGCAACCACGCCCATTTGGCGTCCCAGTGTCTGTTGAGAAAGACGTCCATTTGCCATTTAACAATGGTTCATACACTTTTGCATCAATGTACCACCGCCAAGGTGCTGTCCCACCGGGCTTCCCCAACAGGGACTTTCCTCCGTCCCTTCTCCACCTCCATCATCAGTTTGCCCCACCTAACCTAGACTGCTCGCCAATCAGCATGCTGAATCACAGCGGTGTTGGCGCCTTCAGACCCTTCGCTTCTCCTCCAGAAGATCGGGATGGGGCACCAGGTGGGTATCAGTCTGCTTTCACTCCAGCCAAGCGACTCAAGGGCTGCCTGGATGCAGAGGCTTCACCCCACCTGCGGTACTCTGATGCTGAGGGGAAAGAATACGACTTTGGCGGTGGCCAGATCCCTCCTGGAGGCTCGCCCAGCAGCGCCTTGAAGGCAGTGGAGGACAGTGGGAAAAAGATCTTCGCTGTTTCTGGCCTCCTGTCTGATCGAGAGACCTCCTCCAGCCCTGAGGATCGCATCGAGCGATGTAAGTAGCATTTCACTGCGATTCTTTATGGCACTCAGGGGAAGTAAAACAACATTGAACTGCACATACAGGCAATGACAAATTAAAAGTAAAACATGAATAAATGAGGGGAAGACACAACAAATGTACACACGTCTATACAGGGAATGAGGGTTCACTGAATGGTTTGATTAACATTTTGATGTCAATAGTGCTACAGGCTTTAGAGTCACCAGATCTCAACCCACTTGAATACCTTAGGGGTGATTATAGAACAATCAACAGACAGATTGGTGTTCATTGCTCTAGTTGAAATCATGGAACTTGTAGTCAAGGCACATTAAAGCTGTTCTGGCAGCTTGTTGTGGCCCAACACGTTTCTAAAACACAAACTATGATTGCATACACAAATTGGCTTTCAACATGCTCTTTTTATGATACCAAAATCTTTATCTTGTTCATGTGCATAACAAATTACACTTAACCCCGAAACTCCAATTTAATTACTGTGATGGTGTTTTCGGCTTAATGACAATGCATTTTTCTGATGATGCAATATTTTTAATGGTTTATGCTCTTTAGGAAGAGGCAGCACTTAATCATTTAGTTTATTTGATAATTTCAGAGAGTTCATTCTAGGTTTTGTTCTGTAATATTGTGTGAAGGTCTTGTATAATGTCTTTCAGAAGTCATTTGACATTTTAAAAATATGTTATTACAACTTAAAGAACTGCCCTGTGGTCTTATTCTGAAGACAACTGGAATAATTTAACCGACAAAAAAAAGACACAAGCAAGACACATAAACATACACGCAGCCAAATGTAATCGAATCAAAAACAAAGTACAACTGTCTGCAATTTGTAAAATAATGCAATTCTCTACACACTAGCATCACACACCGATAAACAATCCCATCTATGTTCTCTTGTCATCATCTCTCCTGGCTCTCCCTTGTTTCACAAGCCCACAAGCTCCACTGGTCACATTAGCATTCACCAGTGGAAGGATGCCATTTGGCCCTCACGCACTGGGAATCTGATTAGTGTGTGTGTGTGTGTGTGTGTGTGTGTGTGTGTGTGTGAGAGAGAGAGAGAGACAGAGAGAGAGAGAGAGAGAGTGACTGGTCCAGAGACCGGCCATGCTCTTTGCCATCAGCATTCATCATAGCTCCACGCTGGCAGCCCTGTTGCCAAAAGATTTACCCATATACCCAAAACCTTGGCAGGCCGTGTGTGTGTGTGTGTGTGTGTCTGTGTCTGTGTGTGTGTGTGTAATAAATGGGAGATGAGAGAGGTGTTGTAAGAGCTCCAAGCACAAACACACAAGCATGCACAAACACTCTTCCAGACACACAAACAGCTCTCAGCATGAGCTGCGGCATCTCCTACACATGTCAATAAGCTGCATCGGACCTCAGTGACGAATTAGAAGAGAGACAAACATGTCAAGACATAGACATGTTTATAGTTTAGATTAGAATAAAAGTCTTTTTCTGTTTGGTTTCTTTTAGATATTCACTTATTATAACTCTTCATTTTTGTCTTTATTTCTATCTTCCTCCTTTCCATTTTTTTCCATCTTTTGATCGTGTGTATGTGTGTATGTGTGTGTGCGTGCGTGCGTGCGTGCGTGCATGCACGTATTTGAGCATCCTTGATGGAACACATGAGAGACAGAGGCGACGACCTGAGACTGATCCGATAAAAAGACCACCGCAGATAAGACAGAGAGGGTGAGAAAGAGAGAGGGATGAAAAAAGGAATGGAGGGAAGGAAATTGGGAAAATGATACCCGGTGGCTGGCTGGGAGGAATTAAAAGGAAGAGAAAGATATCAAAGGGCATATAAACTGAGAAAGGGACAGAGACAAGAACAGAGAAGAAGAGAAAGCCAGCTACAGTATTGCATCTTTTTGCAGTATTATTAGACTCCTGATTAAACTATAAATTCTGTTTAACATGCATTTAAAACATTCTTTACATGCAGCCGCTTGGAGCAAGAATGTTGGAGTCTTGAGCAAAATGCCTTGCTTAGGAAAAGTCTGTATTGAGAATATGTCACTACCATATTTGCCACATTGCTGCAACAGATTTGTTAGCGTTAATACTGAGATAGAATAGGAGACGGGTACAGGGCTTCTGTGCTGTCTTTTGGAACGGCTGGATCTCTGTCTAATCTGGTTAAATCTTGGCACAAGTAGCCTCCACCTTTACCATAGGCTTCTAATGCAATTGGATGTGCAGAGGCACTGCTTACAGCTAAGAATTATGGGTTCTCCTTCACTGGTTCCGGCTATCCAGTGGAGGCGTGAAGAACAAACAACACTTTGGTACAATCCCATGAGGACAGCGCTCTTGCTGCTTCACACACACATTAGCTAACTAGCAGCCTTTGTGCTGCTTCACACATACAGTAGCAGCTTTCTTAGTCTCACAGTGAAACTTAACTCACACACACACAGCCATGACATTGTTAATTTAGCGCTGCTTTATGAACTTTGAATCCCTGTGTGTCATTAATTCTGTATCTTATCTGTGTTGGAATTATGTACATGAACACAATTTATAGCTGCCATTAACAAGCTGATATCTTAACTAATTACACGTGACTCTGATTCTAATTTAGTGTTGAAAGATAAGAGGAGACATAATTTTGCTTGTTCTCCATTCTTGAAATTCTTAACAAATGAGCTAAACATTTGATTACTAGTTGCTATGCACACATTGCAGATACATAGCAACTCTTTTATCACTTGTGGGGCTGTTTTGACTAACTCCTCGTATCACAAAGAGTGCAGGCCCACATACAGTCAAGATGGAGCTCTAAGAACCACCTCTAAAAGCTGGTTTGGTATAAGTCAGAGCTTCAAAGTAGAACTCCAGTGTATCTAGGAAAGATTTACACCTGTATTTAATACTCTGACTATTAAAGATGCGTTCTAAAAGTGGGTGGAAGCTGCTCTTTGAAGCGTTTCAAAACAACTTGCAACACTTTTTCCATCAGATGTGATCAGATGATAAATCTTTCCACCTTACTGATACTTAAACACCTTTCCGGCAACTCCATTCTATCCGATATAGTAAAGGGAAAATTATATAATATAAGTAAAAAGTAAAATAAACTAGAACTCCACTGACAAAAAATTTGGGTGTCCAGATCTACAATGTGGTGCAGATTTACTTCACATCTGGCCGACATTTATCTGTGTACACCTGCGTTTTGTCTCTATCCGATTACACCTGTCATGCAAGTTAATCCCATGTGTGAGGGCGATCATTTCTTTTTTTTTTTTTTACTATATAGTAAAACAAAAAAACCACATTAGAGCAACTTGGAAAAACCATGCAGCCCTAACTTCCCTGCATGCAATTCTGTCAACCTTGCTGCATGCCACTCCAAGCAACAGTGGTCTACTCTATGCTAAGCCTTCCCAAATCCCCCCACTGCACCGACAGGCACGTTGGCTGTTAACTAAACCCGCTAACCTGTCAGCCGCTAAACCTGCACATAAAGGCCCCATCATGCCTTAAGAGGACTATGCATGTCATATTATTGTAAAAGCTATTAGCATTTACTGTATTCACATTGTAAGGTTTTAATACAAGAATGAAGGGATTCAAGGCAAAGCAGTGTGTTTTTTTTCCTGTGCGTACTGTACAAGAGAAAACGGAATTATGGGATGTGTGATTGGAATTAATGGGAATGTTGACAAATGAAACAATCCCCCTTCACGGCGGCAACGCAGGCAAGCACTTGTTTGTTTGTGGAGGGGATTTGATGTTTTTTGCGAGAGGTGTCAATGTGAAGGTTTCCGTGTGTGTGTGTGTGTGTGTGTGTGTGTGTGTGTGTGTGTGTGCAGCACGTTCCATCATCTTTGTTTTCCTCTGCCTTTTACTTATCTCTCTTTCTCTCTTACATCTTTCCATCATTTTCTTGTCCTTCCTGTCCCTCCCTCCCTCTGAACGTGTGTGTATGTGTGTGTGTGTGTGTGACAGCTGTAGTCTGTTTGTTTACATTCTCTCCACTCTCCACATTTACAAGCCCGAGAGATTTACACTGAACCTGACCCTGAATGCCTAACCCAGCTTTCTCATCTTCCTTCCTTTCTTTTTTTTTTTGTTTTGTAATTTTTTTTAGGCATTTACAACATAAGAGAAAAAGAGCTCTGAGAACAGTGAATATGAGCAATTCAGACTGAAAAAGCGAGGATGAGAAGGCAACTGAAACAGTTGTACGTTTGTCAGAAACAGAAATGCCTGGCAGGGAAAGAAAGAAAACACAAAGTCTTTTAGCACAGAGTGAAATAAGCCAGGGGAAGGGAAGTATGAGGGAGGGAGGGGGAAGAGGGGGAGGGAGATAAAAGAGAAGATAAAAGCAATAAGGGAAAAAATGGTTGTGGGAAGGAAAGAGAAAGGGAAAGGAGGGAGGATGGTGAGGCGGAGAAGTGATGTTGAGCTGAAACGCAGATTCCATCTGCCTGACCGAAATAAAAGCAGAGGAATTCTTAAGACGGTACACCACAGACAACTAGATATTGCTGAGAGTGTGTAAGATTTACACTTATTGGCCTTACTTTCAAATGGTTTTGGTCAAATAACATAAATGCATTGACCGAATGTGATTCTTTTGACCATAACTCGTGACATCTTGTTAAATAAATCACCAAAAACCAAGAAATTAGAACTCAAAAGTTTCTTGTAGACTGCTTCTTATTAGGAAAATAGCTTAAAACTCGTATTCCCATCGACATGTTCTAAGGTTTAAGAAAGCACATCACACACAGCTGTCAACACAGCGAGAGGCCTCCTCTTCGCTTTTCTTCTATTCTTTTTTTGGAGTTGCCTCCTTTCCTTCTTTGTTTATCCGGTTTTTTTTTTACTGGTCCACAGAGCAAATGTCATGTGTGTTGTTTCTTTTTTGTGGCCGAGTAGCACAAACTCTGAATGGCTAAAAACAGTCTACAGCAGAAAAAATAAACTGGGAACTGAAAACCTAGAGTTCTCATAAAGCGAAGATGGATGATAGAGAGGCTGATGTTGATGGACGAGGATCAGATTTTGTTGAGGTTGTTTGTTGATTTTATTCTCCATTTTTAGCACTAAACACATCACTATGGGATTTCTGGAAGATACCTCCCACAGACCACCTGTCAGTCGGACCCTGTGGTTCTGATGTTTTGAGATTCAGCAATCAGAAATCTTTTACTGTCCTTTACTATTCCTTTTTAGAATAAACATAGTATTTGTTTCTGTCTTTCCTTACTGTGGCATGTGAGGGGTTAAAAAATTAGTCAAGGAGACAGAAACGCTCATCCTTCTCCTTGTCCTCACAAAAATCTGCCCTCCTCCACCTCTCCTTTCCCCCCGCTCTCCCTCCTCCATCTCTGCCTGTCACGGTCTAGTGGCAGGGTTAAGTTAAGTAAGAGTGTTCTAATAATTAGGACTGGGACTTGCCTGCCTGCCCGTGTGTGTGTGTGTGTGTGAGAGAGAGTGAGAGAGGGAGAGAGAGAGAGAGTATCTTCCTGTCAGTGCTTAGCCAGATGTTAAAAGGCTTGTCCCTCTCATGTTGCCTCCCTGTCAGTCTCCACTGTGTGCCACACACACACTCACACACACTTTCAGGGACTGTCCTACTAGCGGTGGCTTTGTTTTCCCCCAAGTGTGTGCCCTTCTGCCCTTCTGGCAGCTCCCCCAGGGTGAGGAGTGTATACATGTTCACGTATCTGATCCACCAGTATAGAGCACATATAGACTAATGATAGCAGTTGGTGTTATCATGACTCACCAAGTGCATGCTGGGATTGTAGTTTTCTATTTTAGCATTCAAAACCTTTAAATACTTCTTTTATGTAATAGTCATTGGAAAATGGAAATATTTTCGTCCCATCTCTCTTTCAATCCACCCCCCCCTCCCTTTCTCTCGCTCCCTGGGTGGCAACTGGAAGCAAGCATCAATTGTGTGTGTGTGTGAGAGTGTATGTGGTTGTGAATATGTGTGTGTGTGTCGCTCGGTGTGAGTCTTGCGGTCATTGTTGCGATGCTGCGCAGATCAAGGATTAGTCGCTTCCTGTCGAGCCTTTTGTCGGCCCAGCCACTCCATTTGGACACAAATCACGTGTGTGTGTGTGTGTGTGTGTGTGTGTGTGTGTGTGTGTGTGCGTGCGTGCATGTGTGTAGGAGGAGGTTACACAAATGAGCCACTGGAGCTGGTGTAAGACAAATGAAGGAGTGAGGATGAGATGAGAGGATTCCTTCTGTAGCAGGCGGTGCAGTATTCTCCAGCCTCATTTCATCTTACTTACTTTCACTCTTCAAGGTGATTTTATTTTCTTAAAATGTGACATAATACTTCACTTGTTCCTGCTGCTGTGCAAGAATCAGGATGTATTTTTACATTCTAAATAATTCTTGAAACACACACACACACACAAACGCAAACACACACAGACCCAGCTCCGTAAAGTCCCAGTTTCCGGAATTCTACTTTGCTCCCCCGGTGATGTCAGCTTTGGACAATAAAAACCCTGCGTTAAAACTCCACCAAGTCTCATACAATCCCAGCACACCTGGCACCACAACACAGCCTTAAACATGCACACACACACACACACACACTGACTAGCTCATGTAAGGTCACAGCATGCCACGGCCATACACTTACCTCTGTACTTGACGTTTTTTGTTTTTTTACATTTTTCAGGAAAGATGCAGAATTACTTTACAGCACAGAAAGTTTTTATTTATTTAAGTTTTTATTGCACTAAACAGGTAGCTACACTGTACCATCTGCTGTTTCCACAGTGTCTGGCAATGGTGTGAAGACTTCCTTCAGTAAAGCCCAAGAGAAACATGGTACTAATCCTTTAAGCCATGGTCTGACTTTATGAAAGAATCCCAATTAATTAGAAAATGATACACAGTAATAATGCGTATTCTACAGTATACAATGCTTTCACATTTGACCAGCAAGTTTCCAGCTTCCTGTCGGTCAGAAACAATGACGTACTTATTTCTCCAGAGACACCTCCTAATGCAGATGTGTTAAAAGACTGACTCTTTCTCTCCTCTCCTCTCCTCTCCTCTCCTCTCCTCTCCTCTCCTCTCCTCTCCTCTCCTCTCCTCTCCTCTCCTCTCCTCTCCTCTCCTCTCCTCTCCTCTCCTCTCCTCTCCTCTCCTCTCCTCTCCTCTCCTCTCCTCTCCTCTCCTCTCCTCTCCTCTCCTCTCCTCTCCTCTCCTCTCCTCTCCTCAGTAATCTAATCTGCAGCCAGTTTGTGAATGCAGTCTAGTGTGACAGACACCCCCCCACCACCACCACCACTTCTCTCGCTTTCATACACACATACACACACAAACAGTTTCCAAAAAGGCTTGGCAGAGGGGACACCCCCCCCCCCCCCCCCCACACACACACACACACCCCCCTCCCTGTCATGGTCACACCCTCTTTAATATTGAATTATTCATCAAATCTGATTGGTTCCTGCTGATGGCAGCCATGATGCGAACCAACAGTTTGTGTGTATGTGTGTGTGAGGAGGGGGTAGTGGGTTCGAGATCGTTAGCTGTTCTTAACGCGCTGTCGCTTCACAAAGCTGGACCGGCCCATCACTTAGCATAAGCGCACATGCACACACACCTTATTTATAAATGACAAGAGCCACTAAACCTCTTGCACCTGTAGCTTTTTTGGAAGTGAAACAGATATTTAAAACAAGAAGAAGGATTTCCGATTTTTCCGGTTTTATTTACCAGTGAACTGTTTTTTTTTTTACTTTTCCTGAAGTTGAAAGTTGATCACATATGTATCATTACCTCAGATTTCTTCCTCCTAAAAGTTGCAGCCATCCCAGAGGGGCAAAGCTTAGCATCTGCTGCAAAAAAGGCCTCTAAAGTCCCTTTGAAAGGTGAAACAAATCAATAATGGGTGCTTTATATGCATGCCAGAGTGTGTGTGAATGTGTGTGCATGCTCATATGATTAGCATGCACTAGAATCTATACTGTTCAATATTGGGAGTGGACTCTGGTGGCTGCAAAGACTTAAAGGTCTCATAGAAGTCTGTTTACGTACAAGCTGTTTCCTGTATTATCGGCTTGGTTTCCTTATATTACTGCTGTTTTTCATTCACTTTTCACTGCAAATTTTAGTAAAACCTATGTCTAAAAAGTTCCCTGCTTATGAGACGCTGTAACTCCAAACGTAATCGTGCATATCTCTTGTGTGGCATGATCAACTGCACATCTCTGTGTATTTGTATGCGTGTGAAATTGCATTCATGCCGCAAGCTTTGTTAAAGGCATAAACAGTCGATGATCACGGATTTGCCCGCACTTCAGAAAAAGACGCGGATAAAGAAAGGATGAGTGTGTCGTTGTTTACGCACGTGCGTGTGTTCGGTCCCGCAAATGTATTGCAAGACACTTCACATTGACCCTGTGGTGCCTCTGCATATCTAAAAGGCATTAGAGGGACACAGAGTCAGTCTGTTTTTTTTTCCTCTTGTGGTTGAGTCTCTAAGCAGAGCTGAAGCACATAAACTCCACTCATCAAATCACAGGTTCGACTTCAGGTTTTTGTTGCAGGTTATTCTGTGAATCTTCAAATGAAAAAGAATCGTTTTGAGCCACAATCTGTGAAAACGCAAGAGTTCATCCCCTCATCCTCCTTATTCACCCCCCTCTCCCTCTCTTCCTCCATCCTTCCATCCCCCTATATATCTGTCTCTCCTTCTCCCCCGTCACCGGGTGTGTGTGGAAACCCAGTCCACTGTTCAGCAGATGAATAATTTAGCGGTGTGTGTATCATCTGTTTACCGTGCTAATCCATCTGTCAGCAGGCACCTATTGATTCGCGCCTGCTTGGTAATTGTGCATCCGCACCACACATGCAGACATACAAACACATGCACACACGTTACGTACACACACGCACCCGTGCTCCTATATGATGTGCAGGTTAGCTCATATTCAGATCCTGTAGTTGTCAGTTGGCCACCGAGTCACTTCATTTTCACTGAGTCAAACTGATTTTAGGGTCAAGGTCACAAAAAAAAAAAATCTGATATTGGATGCAACAGCTTCTGACAGTTGAAACTGTAATTTTATGTGCTTGTTCAGCTAATGTTGGCTTTGTTTCATGGTTTGTCCATCAGAAACCGCTTTATTAAAAATAAACATCAAAGTTTCTTTTGAATATATATATATATATATATAGAGAGAGAGAGGAATATAAAATAGGAAAAACAAAAAAATCAAATGATATTGATATTTAGTGGATAAAAGTTCATGTCAGTTTACTTACTAAAAATGTACTAAAAACTCAGCTGAGACCATCTGAACTGACTAAAAGAAGATTGTTCACAGGGACAACAACATCTGCATCGATTCTGAAAAAGATCTAAAGTCTGACAGTGAAAGTGTGAAGTGGTCAAAACTAAGAGAAAGAATAGCATGACTCCATCTCTCCTTTACTGTTTCACTTCCTGCTTTCATACCTGTTATTGGCATATTTGACAGTCTCGAGTCATCCCTCCTTCCGCGTCAATCTCCATCTCTCTTTAATGCCTTCGTTCTACCCTCATCGTTTATTCTTTCGACGCTGGACTATATAGTGAGAGGTTACCAAAAACATTGTCCCCTCTAGATTTAGATCATCACCTAAATCATCATCACCTAATCATCACCTAGGCTGCTAAACATTTGCTTAAACTTAAGGTGCCTTCATTACATATAACAAGACATGGGAAATAAGAGAGAGATCCTGGTACTGTAGCGTGAGCACAGTACTATAATGAATCCATGGGTGACCATTGATGGTTGTAATTATCAAATGGCTGGTTTTAAAAGCTCATTGATTGATGTCATTAGCTCCATGAGTGATTACTAATTGCTGCTGTAGTATGTTAATCACACAGGACGCATGCACACACACACACACACACATAAAAACATTCATCAAACGCAGACACATACATTCTCCTGCTTGAATCCATGTGTCTGGTTTTATTATCAGTGATATGAAAAATAAAATCATGTAAGAAAGCAAGAAGGAGAGGAGAAGATATTAATTTAAATGTGCAAAAAGCATGATGTCATATATTGTTTATATATTTCCCATCATGTGTTTGGGGACAGACAAATATTTCAAAGCTAAATATGAGATTATGACTTTAAATATCACCATCCATCCCTTTATGTCTCTGATCACTCTGTTCTTGTAATCCACATAATCCATTTTTAAATGGCCTCATGTCGTTTATTAATCATGATTACTAATATTCAGAATTTAAAACATCTATAAAATGATCTACTTAACCCTATGGTGCTAAAATTACACTGTCAAATCATTAAAGCTAGTTGATTTTTTTTTTTATTATTTACATAGATTTTCATTTGTTAGATAGTCTGGATAAATATTCAAACCTTTTTGCAAGATGCAGATTTCAAAGTATGCGACATTTTAGCTTTTTATTTATTTATCTATGTATTTTTAATGCACATGTCACCAAATATGTTTGAAGATTGCAAATACCTGCTTTTTGGTTGTAACCATTTCAAACTAAATTTGTCTTCCTTATTGGTTGCTTACATCACTGCTCGATGTGTATTAGGGACAATTTAGAGTATGGTAAGTAAAGATTGTTGCAGCGGTTTGCCATGATGATAGGGGATGTGTGTGTTTGAGTGTATATGTTTAGGTCTGCTTGTGTGTGTCCCTTTTTATCGTCATTCATTGCACTCTTTGTTTTGCAGTTTGTGTGTGTTACCCAGAGCTAAGACACCTGCCAAGAGTGTAGGTAGATCATGTTGTGCTGGTCAAACCTGGCTTCCACTGCTCCTCTCTTAGAAACACATACTCATCGGGTTGCGCAGCAGGGTTCATTTCGATGTGGAACGTCTAATATCACATCCCTGTGGCAAAATGCTCGGAATTCTGCCCTCATGGAGAAGCGTCACATCTTTGTGTGCGTGTGTGTGTCTCCATCCATCTGTGTGTGTGTGTGTGTGTGTTTCTCCATCTATATGTTTGTGTGTGTGTCCCTATGTGTATGTGTGTGTGAGTGTGTCAGGGGGTGTTAGAAGCAGGCAGGGGCTTAGCAGAGCAAAAGAGAGCAAATCTGTCAGCTCTCCCTGGGCAGACAACCCTTCTGACCCTCATTCAAAGACATATTGATTCTCCTCTACAACCAACAGGGGAGGGTGTGTGTGTGTGTGTGTTTGTGTGTCTGTGTGTGTGTGTGCGCGCACGCACAAGTGCTTAACACAGCCTGATCTTTCCTCCTTCCTTCCTTCATAAGTACACAGCCATTTTCCTGCAGCGTTGTTAAATCAGATAAAACATATTTGATTGTGTAATCAATGAAACCGTTTTCCAGATATCGTCCTGATTAGAATTTCATTTGTGACTCCAGATAGACACTAGAGTGAAAGAAAGAGATTGTTTCAACAAGCAAAAGCACAGATCTTAAAACACAGCCTGGCCTAGTTTGCTGTTCTTTGGGGTTTTATCTGTCTTGCTCTGTTTCCTGTCTGTTACGTACTCATTTGTGGTCCCGGAGCAAAAGAAAAAGTTGGTGGGTGAACAAACACGAACCGAGGAAACCTCAGAGACAAGCTTTCAGCTGTCTTATCTCAGCACTAACACCATATTAAACCTCACTGTGCACTTGTTAGCTCTGCCTTGTTTTCCAGGAAGGAGCCTAATGACCTATGGGGTGTCACCAATTGAGGCTGTGCAGATTGTTAGGGACCCTGTTTGTGCTTTAATGTAATTGTCAGAGCAGTGTCACACAAAGACTGGGTCAGGACCTGAAGGCCAGTGGTGGGAACATAAAAGTCGACCTCCAAATTCATAGATGGTGTTAACTAAAGCTTCTGGCTGTGTGATGGCCAACACTGTTGAAGTGACTGCAGGGTTGATCCAGCACAAACAGCGGTACCTGGTCACGGTGTCTTTATGTGTATAATCTATGACTTTATGCTGAAACTGAAACTGAAAAAGACATTTCTGAATTCAATTCATTTCAGTTTTTCCACACAACAGCTGTGGTAGAAATGAAAAAAAAAAAGATTTTGAACTCATCTTTGAATTTAATAAACAATATGAGCACTTAAAGCAATTGTAGGGAATCGGAGGGTGGTTGTGTTTAGCCTAGTTTAACACAAAGACTGAAGACAGAGGAAACAGCTGGCTCAGTCCCAAATTCACAAATAGGACTACAAATTGACCAACTAACACGCTTGTTTGTTTAAAGCATGCAGAGAAAAAAGTGCAAAAGTTATCTTGTAGGGAAAAAAAAGAAATATCAGACTTCGTTTTGGAATCGTGCTCTCATTCACTTGATGATGTAGGTGAAATATTCACATTGCTTTTAGCAGTGTGAATATTTGATATGCGTCTTCATTTAAATCTACGTTCACCAGCTAGTTGCTAAATTGAACAGTGTGAGTGTTTTTGGCTGAAAACTGCTGCCTGCTGCATTTAGAAACTGCACTGATGAGACTGAATCAAAACAGTAAAAGGCCCAAAAAGCAAAACTGTGAGCTAAAAGAAGCTAAAACACTCCACAGAGCTGAGAGAAACTACAGTCAGTGATGATTCTTCGTGGGTTTGTCACCACGAACGACACCTTACACTCAGTTATTTGACACATGGTTTATATTAAAATATTGATCAGTGCAGCTTTAAACGATCCAACCATTAAATCAAGCAGTAGGAATAAAAGGCTTTAACCTGCAGTGAAGATAGATAAATACAGCACTGACTTTGCATCAATGTCAGGAATGCTGCTTGCATGTATGTGCTCACTGTTAGGTCACATGTCTTGCGACCGGGCACGTCAGCACAGCGCGAGATCTCTGGTAATGGCTGGTCGCTGGGGGCAACCGGTCATGGCAGTTTGTGTGTGTATGTCAGAGGGGAACGTGGGGTGGACTTCAACATGGTGGGGTTGTTGTCTACTGAGTGGAAGGGCCGTGGTATAATGTCGACAGGCCGCATACTGACCCTGTTCCACACACACACAGATACACACACGGTCAGTGGTATAAGCTGAAAAGTGCTGGCTGCGATAATAAAAGGCAGGTGCACCGGGAGGCCATCAGAGTAACAGGAAGAGAAATTGAGAGAGGACAAAAAGAACATGTGAAAGTCAAAGCAGCTGAAGAGTGAAATGACTGATGGACTTCATGCGGATGATGATGTTTAATGTGAGTGAGTGCAACAGAGACAGATGTTCTGTGTGTGTGTGTGTGTGTGCGTGTGTGAGTGAGTGTGTGTTCTTGTGATCTGTACAGTTAATGCATCGTAGCACCTCAGTGCACTGTAACCACGATGTCTTGTCGTTGCTGCATTGATAATTCCCCGTCAATACACGCATTACACACTGAAGTGGTTGATGTACGATGTGTGGCAGCAGGCATCCATCACCTCCTCTCACACACACGCACACACACACACACACACACATACACATACACTCATCAATAAGTGGTCAGAATGGTGATCAGAGGGTTGATAAATTAACCAATGCTGTTGTATGTGTAAAGGTGTTTGACAGCCATTTAAATAAAAAATAAATATATATATATATATATATATATATAAATATATAGTCATTTTTTAACATATATAGTCATTTTTTATTTTAATCACATCATCATAATAATAATAATGTATTTTAAATAGATTATTAAGACTAAGGAGATTAGAAATTACTGGACAGCAGCGAAGCAGAATTTGCATCTTTCTTATTTTACCTTGTCTTTTTTCATTTGCATTTCAGTAGATGACCTAGATTATGCACTAAATTATGATTACTACATATAGAATGAAAATACCATAAACTCCCACACTCTGAAAACACGTGGACTCAAGAGACTTAAACCTGAAACAGTATAAATTTAGAAGCATACATTCTAAATTAGCGACTGAAACAGATTCAGGTTATAAAAACATAACATACACACCTTGTCTTTATCTGTTTTCTTCTATGTCTGTGGTCCTTTGTCACTGTCTCCTCTGTCTCTCTCTCTCTCTCACATACACACGCACACACCCACAGTGTGGGCCACAGATGGCATGGTGGTGTCAGGGTGAGAGGCGTTTGTTAGGATCAAAGAGCTCCAGTGTGTGGCCCCTCCACCCTTCACTTGCTTTCTTCTTCTCTTTCTCTTTCTGTTTGTCATTTTATTCCTCCCCTTCCTCTGCTTTCAATCTCGCTTCCTCTCTCTTCCCCTTCCCCCTTCCCTCCCTTTCTCTCTCTCGCTCCGTCTCTCTTCATTTTTTCCCCTAATCTGTCCATCAGAAGTGTTGATAAATTATTCATGCCTCTGTCTGTCCCTGAAGCCTTGTCACCTCTCCTCCACTCGCCAGCTCCTCTGCTTCCTCTCCTCTGTCGCCTTCATCTCTTCCTCCAGCCGTGGCCTCCTCCTCCTCCTTCTGTGTTTCCTTCTCTCTAGTCTTGCGGAAAGCTCGACCACACACGACCTTCTATCATACAGCAAAGTGGAACGAGTTAATAAAAAAGATTTCAAATGATTCCAGCAACTTTGAGCATTCCTTCAGTGTTTGGGATTTGTATAAAATCAATTGACAGTAACAGTCAATTACCTTATAATGGCCTTTTTTATAGCACTTTCCTTTATTTCTGAAAGAATCGATATATAGGTACCATAATGTGTATATTTGTAACTCATCCATTATACTTAGAGAGCAAAATAAAATGTATAAACGGATAGAAGAGAATGAAACAAATTGAAAAGCACCAAAGATCTCATTCAGTATCTCCATCTTTTTTTTTCTCCCTTGTTTCCTTCACACCCCCCTGCATCACACATCCTGCCGGGTGGAGCGCCGGACACAAAAAAGAAAGAGAAAGAGGTGAAAAAGGTAGAGTTAGGAAAAGACAGAGAAAGATGCAATAGAATGAGTAATTATCTCCCCAAACAATTAAACACGGGTTTATGTCTGTGTATACCATTACTCCCAAACACACGCATGCACACATTCACACGCTCACACACACGCAGTTTTCAGAGAGATAAAGTTTGCTGTGGAAAGCTATTAATCATAGGAAATCCAGATGAATGCAAAGTTAGGGAGTCTAGTGATTAGTGATGAATTACCTTGTATTTCCCTATTGGTGGTGTGTGTGTGTATAGTGAGGATTGCATCTAGGTATCAGTATGTGTGATACAAGGGTGTAAAGCACTTGGGCTGAACCCTCGGGATATTAGAATGCGGCTGTGTGTGTGTGTGTGTGTGTGTGTATGTGTCACATATGGTCTCCCTCTCAAAAGATGGGCCTGTCTCAACCACTCTCATCCCCTGTTACCACGACGATTAATACATTTTAAAAAATGTCCCCTCCACTTTCTCCTGGTGCCGGTCTCTCTCTCTCTCTCACACACACACACACACACACATGCAAACACACACACTGCTCACTATTCAGTGGAGGTTACTGCTACATCAGCAGCACACACAGCACTGCCTTTAGAGGCTGATCAATCTGAACTGCTGCTTACACTGATGAATTACAGAAGTCAAGAAAGAAAGAGAGAGGGAGAAATGGAAGGAGAGAGGGAGGATGAGGAAGACCATGAAAAGGAAGGATTAAGGAGAGGAATCAGACCAGAGAAGACAAGGGGAAAGAGGACAGGTGGGGGAGATTAGGATGAAAAGAAGGAGGAGGAAAACATGAGTAAGGGTGCTTCTGGAATAGGTGAAGATGATTATGATGATGGTGAAAGAGACACAGAGGAGGTGAAAGAAGAAAAAAAAGTAGTTGGAAAAAGTAGTAAATAGTTGGAAACGAAGGTGGCTTAAAAAATGCTGGATGAAAAAAAAACCAGCAAAACAAGCCAAACATCCAGAGCAGAAGCCCATCACATGGATCTCTCATTTAGCTTCACTCAGTCCAGGTTCAAGGACAGACACACAGATGATATACAGAACCCGAGTGCTTGAAATTCAGCCCTAAAAGTAGGGATGCTCAGATAATGTTGACTTTAGCTGTTGCATTTTGACAGACATGAGGACTTTATGGCCAGGACGCGGCAGAGAAATGTTTGGCTTGAACAGACGTCTTTGTCTGGCGAGAGAGAGGTGGGGGTTGTTTTACAGAATGGAGACTTTCTGTTTCAAAGAGCTGTCATAAGGACTCAAGATTGATAATACATGCAGTGTTTGAGGCAATCGTGCCAAGAACGGGTTCAGTGAGCAGTATTTTATCGTGATACTGTACAGGAAATTCTCCTGATGCTCATTTAGTCATCAATTCTTTCTTTATCTTTACCCATGAAACTCGTTGATACAATAATTATTAGTATTCAAACATTTGTGGCTGTCAATCGGAGAATGAGGTAACATTTCAAGTTCCCTGAAGGCCTGGTCACACCAGCATCTCAACAAAATCAATTCATTAATGAAATCGCTGCAATTAGAGGATTTGCTTGTGGTGGTAAATCCTATATTTTTCACAATTTTGATGAAACTCAACATTCATAATTAATTTTTTTTTTTTTTATTTATTTCCTCTGTCATTGTGCTTCACAAAAGAATCATGTTTTTAGACAGTTATAAGACAAGCGTCAATTCTACAAAACTTATTGTTCCATTAGCAACTGAGCTAACCGAGCTTACAAGAGCCTTTTCTTTTTCCCCTTTTCAATAAAATCTATTGGAAGAAATGATGTACAATCCTGAGAATGTAATGCCAGAGGGGAGTAAACAGCACGAAATGGGGAAAGCAGATCTCAGAAAGAGATTGTGACTCACGAGCATGTTCCTGTGTGGCTAGCATGTTATCCATAACGTAGACATACAGTATATACGTAGATGCTACATTGGCCAGTGAGTCGTACATTGTGGGTCTTCTTCTTTTTTTCTTATTGAAAAACAATAAAGAGTTATTAAGAAAATGTGGTTCTGATCCAAGAAAATGAATAAATGCAAGAAATGTGGTTTAACTTAACTTTTATCACTATTAGGCTATTATATTGATGGTTTCACACGGTGTTGTTAGGCCTACAATAAACTTTTCACAAGAGGTATCGTGGATAATTCTTTACCTCGTTTAAATGGTTAACTACACCTCAACTTGAGAACTTCTTACCGGAGTTAAATCTAAGTAGAAACCACATTTTCAGCCTTTTCTCAGCATTCCTTTCCACTGATCATCTTTCTTTCTCTGCTTCGTTTTCTCTATCCACACATCTCTTTTAATTTCCATTTTTCCTGAAAATAAAAACATGATCAAACTTCATAGTAGGTGGATTTACGCTCCACTATATCTCAGACAACATGTGGATTTTTTTTTTCTTCCCTTTTCCCCTCATTCATGCCGATGATAAATCCATAGCTATCTATGACAGCTTTGTTGCTGCTGGGAGGCCCCTCCTGCCCTGTTTGGCTGTGATTCCAGCCGACAGCTTTAGGAGCGTGTCTTTATTTAAGAGCTGCTGTAATTACACAGGCTTTAGCATATGTAGACGGCCAGATATGATTCAAACCACCACGACCGGGAGAGGGGAGCTCAACGGGTGAATGAGAAGAGAGATAAAACACAATGGCGGGAAGAGAGAGAGAGAGCAGGAGGAGATGGAGGGAACGAGGGGAGGAAAGAGACAGAGAGGGAGAGATATAGAGAGCAGGGCAGACTGATGGAGCAATTGAGAGGCGAGGAGAGGGCAGTTGGGAGCGGGGAGAGGAAGAGATATGGTTTGGCAAATAAAAGAGGAGCGCGGCGCTGCTGCAAACTGTTCGCCTTATGATGCCTCATTAGGGCTTAGAGCTGCAGATAGTGCCTGTTAGAGAGATCTATGGCCTCAGCACTGACAGAGAGACAAGAGCAGTGCAGAGGAAGAGAGATGCAGTAATGCACAGCAAAAGAAACACTAGAGATTAAAGCAGATTAAAGGTGCAACATGCTAAATTTTACCAACAAAAACACTGGATTGTAAAGTTACATGTGACTTTGGTATGATTACTGCAAACAAATACTCTGATAGTTCTGCTGTTCTGGAGAGAGAAACAAGGTAAATAAAGCTTAAAGAAGCCCTGATTTCAGAGTGCAGGTGCTTTTCTATGACGGAAGAGTTAGCACCACATTATAATTGTAGGCCTAACTTTGACCCTCTTAATGGTGTTTATTATCTCTTTTTTTGTTTAAAGAGTACAAATATAATGTTGCTGTACTTTTTGGCATCATCCTCTGTGATGGGATTCCTGCTGTGCCAACAATGAATGAGGAGGCTGCGTTAATACATGTCTGAACATGGCCTAATTTGACATAGCAACAGACAAACAGAAAGGAAAAAGAGCAATAGCGCTAAATGAAGAACAAAAGAGTGTGTGTGTGAAAGACAGAGAAAGAAAGAGCAGGGAGCAGAACAGATAAGGAATCGGACGCTGTCCAGGCGACACAGACAAGACAAGAGAAAGACCAACAGCCACTAAAATAAATGTCTCCTTTTCTTCAGCATGTGTAAGAGAGATAGCAGATAGTATATCACCAGGCTCCACAAGCACTAATTAGGAGACGGATTTTAACAAGCATAGAGAAACAGCGAGGCAGAGAAAGGAGGAGGGAGGGAGAGGAAGAGACGGGAGGAAGGCTGAAGGCGGACCGTTAATCCAGCGTCCATTGTCAGTTGCTACAGGAGGAATCGTGTTGGATGTTTCGCCATGGGAAACGGCTGTAAATCTACGACGCAACCTTTACACACCGCACTCACAATACGCACAGATGCAGCCGTACATGATACCGGCTGACACAAGCGTAGCCACCCAGTGACAGATTGCTTTCATCAGAGAGACCACACAAATCAACTGCCTACCACACACACACACACACACAGAGTGAGGGAAGCACAATCAGTAGGCATTTTGCTGCAGTTATCCAAAGTAGTAAATCAGAACCTGTTGTTTCTAACATGAAAGACCAGCGCTTATCTGCTAGCTACAGGTGTGTGTTTGTGCATGTATATATATATGTGTGTGTGTGTGTGTGCGTGTGTGTATGGTCTGATGGTTATCTTTATCTTGTAGCCACAGAGGGGTCTATTGTGGTCTGTTGCTGATTAGCTGTCTGTACACATGCCTGATCGTAAATATGCCTATATGAACCAATATTAGCACTAATGAGGCAAAAGAAAAAAAGTAGCCTCTGTGTGTGTGTGTGTGTGTGTGTGTGTGTGTGTGTGTGTGTGTGTGTGTGTGTATGTGTTCATATTTATTTGTGTGTGCTAATAATTCCAGTGTAATTTCCATAGGGGTCTAGTCCAGGTTTTCTGTGGAATTTGTTAGGTTGATTCACAAGAGCTGGATACCTGCAGCCTCTGGGATTGTTGTACTACACATAGTCACACGCACACACACAACCTAGATGTACTTGCATACTGACAACACACACGTGAACATATGCATTACACACAGCCATAGTCTTCGTGCCTATATTTTGCCCTTCCCTAATAATACCATACACCCGGACACAACAATGTACTTCCAGTACACCTGCAGACACAGACATTCACAAACCATTGCACACACCTCCCGCTGCCGCTCCCAGGCCTTAAACATGCATATTCTTCTTTGTAAACATAGTCATTTCCCTAACTGCCACTTACGTCTCCCCAGTGCATCTCCTGTAGATACAGATCATAGTGATGATGGGCTGTTAGGCATCCAGGACACCCTGCAGGATGCTCCAGAAGCTACAGTCTGAGGGGACAATTGCTCAAACCTCTACATTAGACTACCATGCTCTATTCCAAAAAGAGATGGGGGGAGGGGGCATGATCGCAAAGCAATATGTTTGAATGTTTATGTCTAAATATGTGCACAAAAAACACATTGTGGATTATTTGCTGTTGTTGTTATGTTGAGTGAAATGTAATGTCTCAGGTACAACTTGATCATAATTTCAAACTTTGTTTTACATCAGCTGGCCTGACGATCTGGACTCAACTGGGTAGGTTTTAATGCATGCCACATTGTAAAACCATAATCACAAATCACAAAAACACAGAACTCACACGGTAAAAATGTACTCATCTTAGTCGGACTGCAGAGGAAAAACATCTGATATTGATAATGAAGTGCAAAGCTCTGCGCTGAGGCAATTTTATAAGAAACATGTTAGCAAACAGTTGCCTCTTTTACACATCTAGCAGACACATTAGCATTCGTTTGGAGTCATGTCCAGTGTTCAGGCTCCTTTTACTTCTGTTTTTGTTTCCACCAACTCCTGAGTGAAGTATCTGCTCTGTAGCTGCTAAATGCTCCATTGTGTTCACCAACTAGTTGCTAACTGTGTCTGTCAGCCGTTTGGTGCCGGGCAGGTCATGTAAAGTGGTTTTGTCAGAGAACTGAAAGTCTATCCGTTTTCTTTCTACTGAAACTGCTGCATGATGGAAACAATGTTGATGAGAACCAAAACAGTAAAGTTGAGGGCCATCAAACCAAAAACAATTTGCTTAAATTGGGTGATAATCATCACTAGTGCTACTTTTCACAATGCACATAGTAACTGTTTCCATTATTAACATAAAACCCCAATTGGTGCAACTTTGATTTCTACCTTCCTCAGCATAGATTTACAAATATGTCATTACAATTCCATTTGGCCAAACGGGTTGAATCTCAATTAGGAGGGTAAGGACATCCGTCTCAGTTGCACTCGAGCTTTCTGGCACTGGACACTTCAAATGGTTGAAAAGTGACTACAATGCATTCACACTAATAGGGCTTTAACTGGGTGCCAAATGTTTGGCATTCCTCTCATTGTTCTTCCTAATGGGACCTATTGACTGTTTGTGCAATCAGAGTACATCACTATGCACGTACAGGAGATTAGAGACAAGAACAGCAGCCTCTGCCTCTGCTTCACACTCGCTTCACATCTGTTTATCTCTCTTTCTGTATTTCTGTTTGTCTCTTCTTCGGCTTGTAATTTGCAGTCGAGTTGAAAGATGCCGCACCGACACGACAGTCAAAGAATTAACAGTGTTGACAAAGCGGTTTGCAATACATAATGATCACAACAATACAAAGAAATGATTAAGGTATAATGCAATCATTTATGCTGCCTTTGTCTGTCTTTGCATGTCCCCCCGTCTCCGTATAACAGCAGGTAAACAGTCTTGTTGCTTGTAGTGGTTATGTGATTCAGTAGCGCGGCGTGTTTCCGAATGGTAATTTGCAGAAATGAAAACTTAATCAAGCATGCTGCAGAAGTGTCCCTGAATAATTTAACAGTGAGGGGGGAATGGGGGAGGTTGGGGGGGAGAGTGGTGGAAGGAGAGAGGAGGGTGTCGGCAGGGAAAGGGAGAGCAGGAGAGAAGAAGGTGAAATGATGAGTCTCTTCCTCTTCATTCTTCCTAATCTGTTATGTTTTCTTTCCATTATTAGTTTTGTGTTGCTTCTTCCCTCATTTCTTCCTTTCCCCGTTATTTCTATCCTACATCCAACACTCCTCTCTTTCCTCCATCCTTTCTTCCCCATCCGTCTCTCTTCTCTTCCCTCTATCATTTCTCTTTATTTGTTTATTTATTATTTCTCTTTCATTTCTTTCATCCCCCTCCTCCCTTTCGCTCATACGTGATCATGCCTTTTGTGATGTACTCGTGTGGGCAGTGTATAAGCAGAAACGAATCTTAATTCGTTTCTGCGAAAGAGTTTATCTTTGTCAAATGGTTCCTGAGTGGGTAATTAATTACTTAGCCCCAGTTAAACTTTTAATATCTTCTTTCTTCCTCTCTATCTTTGATTAATTTCTCATCCTCGGAAAGAAAGAGTTTCATTAATGCTAAAGCCATTACTCTTCCAGCAGGAAGAAGCCCATATTTGGTCGTTATAGATGAATCCCTAACCTTCTGAATGATTAGCGAGGTACAGAATAAACATTTGTCTTTTTTCTGCTCAGTCTGTGAAATATGCATCTTGCAAGTGTCACAGTCCCATATATTTTATTCAATATTTCAAATCTTTGTCTGAAGCTGAATCCATATCTGCTGCCATTCATATCACTCAAATGTCCAACTCTGAATATGGTGAACTACAATGATAGCTCTTATTTTGTGTCACATGTGCATTCAAAGGAGATAAATAAAAATAAATGAACTGATAGATTATCAAGGCCTTTTACTACTTCTGACAAAAAGAGAAAAATGAAGAAAGATGAAAAAGTTGAACTTTTGTTGTTGTAAAATTAGCTGTTCTTGTTAAATTAAGTGAAAAAAGGAAGAACCTCCGTTCAGTATTGGCTGCTTCATCTTCACCTGCTTTGATTGTTTTCTCAATGTGAAATGGCACATTTGTTGACTAAGACACACATTTAGTCTCTGAACTCCTCTCTCTGAGTCTCCCTCTCTCGCTCTGTCTGGCCAAACGATATACTTTGGCAGATTGGAGTGAGAATGAACTGCAGACCCAGACGCTAGTTAGTGAAAGCTCTGCGTTCCTTTTCTCTAATGGAAATTAAGTGCATGTGTGAGTGCATGTGTGTGTGTTTCTGTTGACCGTGATGCTTTTGTGACAGGGTCCCGCCGGACTCAGATTTTATTAAGTACCCTTTAGAGAAAGAAAGAGAAACAAAACTCTCTCTCTCTCTCTCTCTTTCTCTCGCTCTCTCTGTCTCTCTCTCTCTCTCTCTCACACACACACACGCACACACACACACACACGAAGACCAGACTCAGAATTTTATTAAGTACCCTTTAGAAAGAGTGAGAGTGAGACAAGAGGGGAAAAGTCACCGGCAGCATGGTAATCAGGCCCGCTAACCGAGGCACCAAAAAAAGAGGAGAGTTTGTTAGAGGAGAAAAGAAAAGACAGAGAGACGAGAGGAGGAGGAGGAGGAGGAGGGGAGGGGGAATGTTTTCAGGACACTTTCTTTTTTTTTTTTATAAAAGCAGACAAGGAAGGAGAAGGAGGAAAGAAAACTTTACATGCAAACAAAAGCAGTTTTTCTTTGAGGAAACAAAAAAATGAAGTCAGCATTAGAAACAGGTGTTTCTTCCAGCACTGTTTTCAGTGACGGTTTCTCTTTATGCATTCTTTAGCTTTCTCTTATTTCTTTACTCAGTGTTTGTGTTTAAATGAATTTATTCTATTACTGAGGTCAGATATCAGTGGCGTAATGTAAAATGATGACAAACAAACCCGTTTTTTTCTCTTTTGTAATTAAATATCAACCAACTCAGTGACACAAGCAAGGTCTTTATTATGTTGTGTATGATTATTTGAAATATAAGTAATATAAATAAGGAACACTTTCTTTTATTGTTTCTACGTGCTGGCTCATTGGTCTTTGAGAGGTGAATGTGAGGAAAGAATATCATTCTTCAAAATGCATTTGATCAAATCCATGCATGTACAAGAGTGTGTGTGTTAGCTACAGTGTGACCACAAACATTTGAGAAGTAACAGAGCTGTAATTCAGACACACACACACACACACACACACACACACACACAGATCATGAGAGATGGACATGGAGAGCAGAGGGGAGAAAGGAAGACAGGAGATAGCAGGAGGAGGAGCTGGGTGATACCTTGCATGACTGCGCTTTCCCTAGAGGAGCCCTACCACACACACACACACACACACACACACACAGTGCGCGACGGCTGGTGTGCGGGTGGCTGTCTTGTTGGCAAGGGTTTCTGATTTCACGGCTTACTGGGTGGTGGCATTCAGCTTCCATCAGGCACCCCTCTTTCAGCCATTCACACACACACACACACACTGACCCGTCCCCTCTGCTCCGTCCACCAACACCTCCCAGATTCCTTTCTCGATCTATTCTTGTTTGCCTCTTTCTCAGTCTGAAAGTCTCTTTTTCTATTTTCAAGAAATTTGAGACACTTAACATTTGTATTCTCAAAACTTGATTTTGGATGATCAGCAGTGCTGTGGGCTGTTAGGTCATTTGTTTTGACTGACAAAATAAGTAACATACTAAATGTAAGAGTGTTTCTTTTATAATCACACACTCCTTTTTATTTTAAGGATTAAGTTTAAAAAAGGGAACCTGCCTTAAGATGCCCACTTTGTCTTAGATGTCTTTAAAAAGTGAGAAAATAACAAAAAACATTTCTATGTTGCTAGTTGAGCAAGGCACTAATTGTGCAGTGTCGGGGGTTCGATTCCCTGTGCGCAAATCACTAAATGGCCTCTGGTTTCGAGAGGGAAAGCTGATAATGCTGACAAGCTGCTTTTCTTTCACTGAATTGGTAGGACATACCTCCTGCTTTCCCAACACACACACACACACACACACACTCCTGCACATAAACAAAGTGACGAGGAGCTCATCAAGAAAAATGGTGGACTAAGAATTAGCATTTTGAGTGAGTGCTTCCCCTAAAGTTGAGGCAGATGATGCCTGCTCAATCTGGACAAATGATAATTGATAGAGAGAAGGAGAGAGAAAGACAGAGAGAGGGTGGGGGGTCCTGTCAGCTTGTGTCTGAGTAGGTCAAGAAGTAAGGCTCATAGACTAACACACACACACACACACACACACTGACACTACTCGGCAGTTTCTTTCTCAGCCATTCAGGCTTTGTTATGTGAGAGAATTTAGTGCTCAGCAAACCAGCTGCAGTCAGTAAGAGATCTTTTTATTTGACCTGAAAGAGCGCTTCCTATTTCTCTCTCATTAAATCCTACAGAAACTAATAACCAGCTTTGTTTCTGTTGGATATTCTGATAGATAAAAGACAAAAAAAATAAACTTCTCTATGTATTTCTAAAAAATTAAATGGTTATGTAGTAAAATACTGTGCTATTGCTATGCTATTCGTTTCAGGATAAGACTGACAACATTTCTTGTTTTTACATTTTTCTGACTCTTAACAAATCCCTTGACAAGTAAAAGCAACAATAATTTGATCCTACTTGCCAAAACCTGATATATCTTATTTTTTGGTGCTATAGATTGTTGTCTAGAAACTACTAAAAACACAAACTGAGCCACAGTGTTGTACTGTGTGACAAACACATTCTGCCACTGTCAATACTCACCAGAGCGCAGATTGTGTATTAGTCTGTGGCTGAAAATAGTTCCCAACAAATACACCATTTACCCTTGTCCCATCAACATTTATTAAAAATTACAATTTCAAGATATTTTAGAAAATTATTTAGTCTTTGCAAAAAAAAAAAAGAAACAATATATCTGTGACTGCTCTTTAAAACATTTCGTAATGCACAGGGTTGTGGCTGGGGGCCACAGATTAGGTAAGTTTTGATAATGTAATATTGCTAAATAGACATAGTCTGTGGTTCAATGAATTATAATATACAGTAATTCTAATACTCCTATAGCGACTTATGGCTTCTCTGTAGTATCTGTTAATTATCTTACTAAAATGTTATTAGTTTCCTTCAAGAGATAATTGATTTCTTTATGAGTAAGTTCTCATTGAGACTACTCTCTGTACTGTAAGTGTGTGTGTGTGTGTGTGTGTGTGTGTGTGAGAGGATGTATTAAGAGCAGACACCCAATCCATCCTCCTCTTCCTCTGCTCACTTAGTTTTACAGAAACACTAAATGAAGTCGCGTCTCCTCTCGATGAAGCTCCTCTTTTGATTTAAGGTTGAGCCGCTACTGAGAGAACCTGTTGAAAAATCACTTTCCTGGATTTAGTTTTAGACGATAAACGTAATTAAAAAAAAAAGAAAAAAAAAAGAACCCTGCACGGTCCATTTCTACAAGTCGTTAACCTCTCTTGATACTTTTTAGGAATTGTGCCATAAAGCCTTGAGTTTTTAATAGGCACAAATCAAATATGGTCCCGCGTTAATTTAATTAAGGCTTGCCACCAAAACGTCCGGCTGTGGTCCAAATATTTGAGAAGAGCTATACTTTTTCCCCCCTCCTCCAAGTTGATTAAAATATGTGATATTTCACATTAGTTTAGTTTTTATGGGCAGTGAGGTAATTCATTGTCAGTAAATGGCTTGTCAGAGTGCTCTGTGAGTGATGTAATGCTATGAAGTCTATCGTTTGAATTGCCCCTACGCCTATTAGAGAAAATCGACTTCTGGGCCCATTATTTGATTATCTTGCAGGAAGTTTGCAGAAGGCCATTGGCATCATGTTATGGGAGGGCATCGCATTCTTCAGTTTAACAAGTGGGCCGACATTATTACGTCTGTGCTTTTAAATTGTAAGAGGAAAGGCCCAATATCTCTGGGGGAATTAAAATGAAAAAAAACACACACATTCTACTAATATTTTTACTGCAATGACAATAATTAATGATTGATTTTTAAAAATGCCAAATTATTAAATCTTTACTTTTACACATGTTTATACAATATGTCATTCTAATATGTCACACTCTAATCTGTACCCTTTAATTAAAATACGTCAGGTTCTTGTTGCCTGTAAAAAGCACTTGAACACGTTCCTCAGGTCCTAAATCAAGGTAGAACCTAATACCTGCGCCTAATTAACACACATTTAAAATTAGGGAGGGGGGGGGGTAAATGACAAGACAAGATAATTCAGCTAATGCATATTTATCTCATGCTAACTGGCGTGCACAGCTAAAGAAAAGCGTGCACTTAATTAATTGACATGGAGGGGGGTGGAATTGAATTGGAGGCACTCAATCTGGAGAGAGAGCGAGACAACAACAGAGAGAGGGAGGTAGAGAAGTTCAGTTTAGTGCCTGTTTCATTTCAGGCCTCTTCAACAAGCTCTCGCTATAGGATTCATATTATATAATTACCCTTATCATTAAAATAGTCCTATAATAGAATTCAGGAGGATTCCTAAGATTTAAACATGCAGCTATAATAAAGTATAATTTGACAAAATGATGTATCAAAGGATTAAAAAAAAAATTAAATGTGTTTAAATAGTTATAAAGTCACGATTAAAAACTTTAAATGTATTGTGTTCATAATGGAGAGATGAAAATAAATGTGTAAACCAGATATGATAATGAGAACATAATATCACTATTTCCTACCACCAATAGGTACTTGATATATCATCTCGATATCATAAAAATATGTTGATGTCTGAATATTTTTTGGCAAAGCAATGGCTGAAAATGATTTGGGGTTAATTTGGCATTAAAAGCATCGCCGTGTATTTTTCTAACAAGTGGGACATGGTGGATTTCCTCAACTGGCCCTAAACGTCTGTCCCACTTAGTCACTCTGTGTGTCCTTAATGCCAGAATTCAGAGAGGTTTTGTTTCCAAAATAGCTGTGTCTGTCCAGCTCGCCCCGTGTAATTTGGTTTGTGTAGTAGGCCCTATGTTATAGGGGCCCTCACACACACACACACACACACACACACACACACACACACACTCTCTCTCTCTCTGTCCCTCTGTATCTCCCATTTATTTGTTTACGGTCTTCCCTTTTTTAAAGAAACTGATAAGATGCAGAAGCAGGACCTTTCACACCCGCCTCCCTCCCCTCCTCTCCCCTCTCTGCTCCGCCCGCTCAGGAGGCACAAGAATTAAAACTGAAATGTTTTTGAACACATACACACACACACACACACACACTCATCCATTTCAAGCCACAGATGGTCTTTTCAATGGAGCGGGGGTTCCCTTGTTGTGTGTGTGTGTGTGTGTATGAATGTGGGAGTTTACCCTCTCTTTTAGCCTTCCCTCACCTCCTCCCCCTCTCCTGTGTCCGGGCAGCCGTTTTGCTCCTTCGCGTCTTTCTCTCTTTGTGCCTCCCAACTTTCTCTTTGGGAAATGTCTTTTGTGTCAAACCCACGGCCACTGACTAACACTGCCTTCTGCTCATCTGCCCCCATTTTCACCTCACACATCATGTGTGTGTGTGTGTGTGTGAGAGATAGAGACCATTACAACTGTAAACACAGACCTAAGTAAAATTCACAGAAACACTACAAGGAAAAACAGTTTTTGGGAGGAAGAGAAAATAAAAAATAGACACATATGAGACACATTTAGATTATCTTTATATCATGTGGCTGTGTTCTTGCTGAGATTTTCTGTAATATGGACTGTGTGTGTGTGTGTGTGTGTGTGCTTTTATATGTGTGTGATGGATTGTCATACAGTGGCACAATGTTGCTATTGTATTTTCATCTCTAGGCCCATGGAAAATCTAGCATTAAGGCAAACACATGGCCACTCAAATTAGTCAGGGTAACACTCAGATTAAAAAAAATCATTGCTACTGTATGGCAAATTATTAAACCGGCCACCTGTTTCTCACACATACATTGGCACATAGACACTCATTCATATAATAAGTCTCATAACACGTATTATCTTTCTGCTTATATGAATACTGTTAGTGCTACCAGAGCAAGCAGCTGCCTTACTTGGTGGTCCCAGTTATGTGTTGAATTTTACTTGTAAGTAAAAATGAAACCTAATCCCGTTCAATGTGCTATTCCCTGTATAGTGTTGTTTTATAGCGTCGATTTAAGTGTCTGCATTCTTCTTGGACATCGGGGGTAAGGTTTCATTCAGTCATGCGGCTGCTTCCCACTTTTCAGCAGCGCATATTTAAAAGGCCACTCGTAACAGAGCTAAAGGGGAAGAGCACGGACACCGTTGCAAATAGGATGTTATTGCTTTCCTCTGTCTGGCTGACTAATTTATCTTCTCCTTTCCTCTCTTCTTGCTTATCCTCTCCTCTCCCTAGGTGGCTTGAGTAATAAACACACTAGCTGTCTGTCTGTCCTGCTGTCTTGGCAGGTTGAGGCCTACTTAACCAGGCGAAACCGCGGCTCTTTTCTAAGTCGCTTTGAATGCCTCCCTTTGTCGGCGACACGCTACCATGTTAATGTCATGTACCGTAGAAATCGCTGCGGCTATGGCTATTAGCTTCGCCGCTAAAGTACAGAGAGTCACAGAGAGAGAAAGAGCGAGAGAGGCTGCCACAAACCCCGCCGGCTTCAAATGCAGACCATAATTGCATTGCTGTGAAGAGGGTTAGGCCCTTCTCCCCCCTTCCCCCTCCCTCTCTCTTCTCTGTCTATCCATATCTTTTCCTCACCACCACCCCCACCACCTCTGTCTGTCTCTCTTTCTCTCCCTTTTTGTGTGTGCGATTTGTCCCTTAAGCCGGCGTAACGTCTCGGCCGAGGCCGCAGAATGTGGAGAGCAAATTGGAGGCAGAGCGTGAACAATGGAACATGCATCGCTGCTGGGGCATTCTTCTTTTTTACTGGGAACTGTGGGAGGCGTAGAGGGAGAGAAAGTCATTTTGTGCGGAAACTCTAGTGCCATACGCATCCAGATGTAGACGGCGAGTGTGTGCAATGAAGGGTCACAAGAACAAGTGATAGTTGCACTTGTTTATTTCATGTATATTCTTGGATTAAAATCTAATTATAAATTGATAAGATGTCATGAAGTTTTGAAAAGAAAATAAGAGGAAGGAACGAAGGATCATATCAGTCAGGGTGCAGCATGGAGGACGCAAACTATAAGCATTAGAAGGCAGAGGCAGTTCAAAGTGTGTTCAGAGTTAGGACATCATTATTTTTCCATCTTTTTCAGGTTTTTTTATGTAGCCTATCCTGTCCCTCCGAGTGGTATTCAGCCCTAAGACAAGTTGTGGCCCAGAAAACTCTCATCTGTGTTTTCTGTATTGACTTTATATGGATGTTCGTATACAAGTGGCGTTCCTCTGTAGTCAGATCATGGGGAGAAAAAGCACAACTGACAGCAGGAGATGAGAGAAAACAAGAAGACAGGATAAAGAATATAAATATGGAATATGTACGGTGTTGCCAGGCTGAAAATAACAAAGGAATCACAGGGAAGCGAAGAAACCCACTAAGCCGAGGGAACACAGGAGAACAAAATAGACAAAAAAATTTAGGCAAGACTAAAGCAGGACAGAAGATGAGACAGGACAGGCAGCACAGGAGCAAAGAGACCAAGTTGAATCTTATAGTAATGTTCATAAATCAGAAAGTTTGCCATCAATAGGGGACTCCATCTTAAAAGTAACCACCTAATATTATCTTGTAGTCATTTCTGGCTGCAACATGGTATTAAATACCCCGTTTTAGCCTTAAGTGAGCATGTGGTAAACTGACACACGTTAAGTCAAAAGACTAAAGCAAAAAGCAGGGAAAAATGTGGGCAGATGAGAGGAGTCAAACACAGCACACAGAGGTGAAGAGAAGCAGAACAGCTTGTCTTCAGCAGTGAATAGCGGCGTGTATCGTTCACATTGAGTCAACAGATTAGCAACTAGCTATCCCTGGCCTCCCTCGTTTGATGTTTTGGGAGGCCTAATTTGATTTTTCACCTCCCATTGTTTCAGTGCTGTGTGCCCCTAATCCACTTTAAAGTGGAGACAGCTTTCATCTTTTTCTCTCTCCCCTTTTCTCTTTTTTTTTTTTATCACTGTTGCTGCGTCCCTCCGTTTCTTTTGTTATTCTCTTCTCTTCCACCAGAGCTCTGTTAGGCGCAGTCTGTATACAGTCTGTTAGCGGAAAAAGCTGCTCGAACCGGTGATAAAAGGAAAATCATTTGCACGCAGCATTTAAAATTTCAAATAAACAGGAATTTCATCACACTACTGTTAACATATGTTAAGCTAGCTCTTGTGCTTATAATTAGATACATTGTAAATCTCCTCAGGAAGAAACCTATATATTAGCATAACGCGCTACTTTGTTTCCTTTAACTTTAGCTGACTCCACCAAAGCTGTAAGATATGGTGCCACATTAGAGTTAATTTTGGTTTGTGTTAGTGGCCACCTGGCATATTTAAATCCAATATTCACTTTACTTTTGGCTCTGTCGTTGGTTTCCGCTTCTACAGGAAGTATCGGGCTTTTTTAGCAACTAAATGTTTCACTATGTCGACTAGCTAGTCACTAACTTTGTCTGTCTACTGTTTGGTGCCGGGCAGGAAGTGCGCAGTGGGGTTTTAGAGATTTTTCCCTGGACTAAGCTCTCTGCCATGGCCAAAAAGGTGATGCTACAAAAGTAAAGCTGTGGGTCAGAAAACCAGAACAATGAGCGGAAAGATGCTATAAAGCTCTGGAGATCTGAAGGGAACTGCAGAGTTGGATCTGTGACTTTATTTCTTTGAGCAATGATTATTTAGGCACATTACACTTTTGCACATGGCTCTTCTATCTCGGATGAATCCTTTGATATAATGCAATGGCGCTGCTTGATGCGTTATGTTTCTTTCATAAATTATTGATGTTATTACACACTTGTCTGACACAGCATCATTAGCTAAGGGCCACTTGTCAGTACTGTTTTACCACTTTAATTTTTATCCTTTTTGATTATATGCTGCATTATATGTCTCTTTCAACTAATATCTGAAGGGCTAAGAAAAAGAAAAGAACAAAACAAAAAAAATCAAGTCATCCTTCTTTTCTTGTCTCTCTCAGTCTTAACTTCTTCAGTCAGCGTTGAAGTGCTCCAACAGTTCTCGATAGTAATAAAAGCCTTCGGGGTTTGAGGGGTTTAGTTTGGCCTTAAAGCGCTCCCCTCCACCAAGCTACCCCATCCCACCCTCTGCTGCAGGCTGTATTAACCCTGAAGAAAAGCCTCTGGAGAAGCAGAAGAATGGTTGGAGAAAAGAAGAGGTGGAAATTGTCACCACAGAGAGAGAGACCCTCACCACCTCCTCCTCCTCCTTTTTTTCCCCCTCAGTGAAAACAGCGAAATGACCAGCCCCATGGCTCGGTGACTGCACTCAGCTTGCTATAAGGGAGCTTAATGCACCCAACCCTCCACCCCATTGTCATCCTTCCCCCCGACCCCAAACTACCCCTGAAAAAGAAGGGGTAGTTCCCCCCTCACACACATTACCAACACACACACACACACACAGAAAACACCAGCCTTGAAAAGAGCCACACACAACAACTCCTTTTGTGTTGGCCTCTTCTCCAAACCATTGACTGACTGGCTCGCCGCTGATGCATTTCCACCCTCCTCCATCACCTCCGCGCTATCTTCCCAACCGTCCTCTTCCCTCCTCCTGCCTTTCCCTTCGTTCTCCATCCACCCATCCCTCTCTGGGTTGAGCAGTGTCACTCGGCAGAGGTGGAATAGAAAAGAAGAAGTGAATAGAGAGACAGACTGTCAGTACATATGTTGTGTGGGTGACTCCACTGCTCTATATTTAAAGAACCATCTGTGATCGTTTTATTCAAACAAGCAGCGTCAATAGAAAGTTAAGAGAGCACCTTTTGTTCCTTTTTCTTGAAGTCCTGGCTTTTGTTTCTTTTTCACTTGTGTAATTACCATTTCTCTCAGTCGTTTAATTTTTGTTTGTCTGTCGGAGTTAATTTGTTAACATATGCAAAAAAACAATTTCACAAAGATGCAAATTCAGTTCTGTCGTGTGGTCGAGAGCAATGTATAATGTTTCAAAGAAGGTCTGAAGATGTGCGAACGCACTAGAGGACAAGAAAAAGTACAACGTGAAGAACCAAAATTTACTCTTGCTTTAAACTACATGTGATCTGTCTGTTATAGCAAATATTTATGCTGTGATATCTGCTTCTGGACTGTGTGTGTGTGTGTGTGTGTGTGTGTGAGTGTGAGTGTGTGTATGTGTGATGGATTAGCTCTGTAAGGGGCTCAGCGGTACGCTGATATCTTTGCTCAGTGCTCACAGCATGATACACAAGATACTGGCACGTGCTCACACACACACACACACACACACATATGAGCAGGGATTTGGTGTCCAGCAGTGTGTAGACAACCCAGTGGTGAGCTGTCACTTTGTGTGTGTGTGTGTGTGTGTGTGTGTGTGTAAAGCCTTGTTCTTCTAACAGTCCTCTAATCCTTCTAGAGTGGCCCTGATAGGCCTAATGACACACATTGGGACACTATAGGGTGCTGCACCTGTATGTGTGTGTGTGTGTGTGTGTGTGTGTTGGGGCAGTAAGCACTTGCTGTGACACTTAAACTTGATACTTTTTTTTCATTCTTCTTCTGTTTTTTTTTTAAGGCAAGTACGTCTACATTTTTACTGCTAAAATCGATTTTTCGGCATCACCAAAAGGAGAGACTAACACTAAAAAAAAACAAGTTGTTGTTCATAAACAACATCATCTCCAGAAGAGTTCAGGGACCCAATTAAATGTTGTAGTGACCCTAGTTTGGCTCTCTCTCTCCGCTCTGGCTGTTGAAATACTTCAGAGCGCAGGGAAGTGTCGGCTCCTGGCACTGCAGCAGCAAACATGTTGGCCAGTTCTCGCAGCGTGGCTGCGCCCAGTTAGCACTGCAGCAAAACAGACAAAGAATGTGGTGTGTGTTCGTGTGCGAGAGTGACATCACCCCACAGGGAGTCGTGCCAGTGTTGTGATCTTCTCCATTTAGTTCAGAAACAGGTGTTAACATCAACTTTTTAGTCTAATATTTTCTTTTTTTTTTTTTTAAAACAGAATTGTAATGACTTTTCAGGGTCAAAATCACATTTTGTGTTTTTATATTTCTTTTATTTATTATGTTATTGTGCTGTTTTAGCATATAATGCTTTTTTTTTTTTTTTTTGCTTTAATAGCAGATAAACAGTGTCATTGTGTATTCACCCTCCTGGTCACTAAGCAACTGTAGAAAACATACACATCAGTGAAGGAACTCTTAAGAACAGGAAGCCACTGACACACACTGTCTCTCTCCATAGGAAACAAACTACTTAGACTCATAAACTAAGAAGTACCTGTTAACTGAAACAGGTGGCTTCACTAGTGTCTAGCCCCTGGCTGTGGAGCTAATGGCTTTCTGTACAACACACGATCCACAGGAAATGTGATCCCTCCCTCAATGACAGGTTCCACCGTACAGCTCCAGAGTGTGTGAAGCACAGTGAAGCATCGCTGTTCTCTGCTTTTTCCTCCCTTTGCTCGCCGTACTTTAATGGCTGTTTCCTTTTCAATCTAATGCACAGTAAACATCACTCAGGTACTTGTGAGGCTGGAAGAATATGCAGGAAAACAGAGTGAAAATGATACAGGCGACAAATGAAACTCAGTAAACAATTCTTTGTCTGTATCAGTTGACCTCATTAATCTTTTTATGTAAAATTATAGACAGAGGAAGAGCTAAGGTGCCAGAAGCAAGGGATCTGATCTCTCCATCAGTATCCTACTATTGCTGGCTCTTTATTCAGACAGAAACTTTCTGTCTCTTTTTCTATACCTCAAACATCCATTTACCTCTGTCTCAAAAATTACACCGGAAGAAAAAGGAAAAGATAAAACAGCACATGTAACAATCTCTGTGTGTGTGTGTGTGTGTGTGTGATGGAAGCAAAGTGAGGTTAGATTATAGGGTCTGGTCTCTGAGAGGGAGGTGGAAGGAGGCGCAGGGGGGTGGTGCTGCAGGGACAGCTAGTGACATGATGGGACTCCTAATGGTCATAATTGGCGGTGGCTTTGACAGCAACTATATGATAGCAGCACAATATACACAACCCTGACTGTGTGTGTGTGTGTGTGTGTTTTCTTAAAGAGAAATTTACACAAAATTGCAGCTAGGTTATTGAAGCGCTTGTTTGCAACCACCGCCTGTTTCTTTCTTTTTCTCTTTGTGTGTGTGTGTATGTGTGTGTCAGATATAAATATTGTATAAACACAGTTGAGTTGGCTCCTGACAGGTGTAAAAGGTAGCAGTTAAGCTTGCTCCTCCTCCTACCTGTTTTCTTTTTTGCTCTTTTTAATGTTGCTTAAACACACACCCACACACCCACACACACACACACTCTCACACACCAACGGGCGACACTGTGTTGCCATTTTCAAAAAGCAGCAGCTGTCTGTGATTGTGACTCCTTCAAAATGGAAATTAAACCTTCAACTGCTTATCCATGCATCCATCTGTCCATCCAGCCAGTTCTCTATCCATCCGTCACCTTTACTCATTTACTTTTCCATTTCTCAGAGCAGTAAATGTAGTTGGTGTTTCAGCTGTAAATAGAATATATTGTGTGGTACCTAAACAGTGTGGATTGATTGAGTTGATTTTTCCAACCATAAAGGATGACGTCTGGCCTAAAACAATAGTCAGGTGACCATATGAGCATAGTTCACATGGTGGCATAGTTTTTGTGTGACATAATCATTCATCCAGTTCACACTGACCATTAAAAAATCCCTTTAAAGCACTTCCAGTTGAAAGTGATGTGGACTAAAATCCACTCGTTCCTTTGCAAAAATACATCCCACAATGTATTTTCATTATTCAGTATTTATTATTATGAGGCTTCAGCAATCTGATATTAGTTTCTGATTAATGGGCTGTGGATTTTGTCTTCCACTTACCCTGTAAGCATGTTAGGATGAGATCTTTTAATGTCCAGTATGAACAGGAGGAATGATTACAGCAACCAGAAACTATTACAATGTACATTGCATTGTATTGAAAAATTGCAAATTTACTTTAAAGTGTAGTGTAGATTGCATTTCCCAAGAGTGAAAGAGTGAGAGACCTATACAGTAGGAATATATGAAGGGACAGAAAGAGAAAATCAAAACAGCAGATGATGTCTTTCACCTGAATGAGCAGCCCTGTGTGTATGTGTGTGAGCCAAAACGCTTCCTCTGATCTTGGTTCAAAGGCAGCAGGGAAGAGGCTCAAAGCAGTCTGAGTTCCAGAGGAGAGATGGAGGGAGAAGGAGGTAAAGGAAGGAATGAGGGATGACACAAAGGGGGGTAGGAGAGAAGAAGATAGATACAGGAATGATTCCCCAGAGCTGACAAATCATTCAGAGCACAGATGTGTGTGTTGTATCTCAAATCGTATCATGTTTAAGTGTATTTTCTGCCATGTAGAGACACTGTTTTATGATCCTAAGACTGAGCAGCATATCAGTTCTCCTAAATGAGGAAACGTTTGGAGATATTAAAGACTAATAAACGAAAGCAGTGATTCAGAAAGTGTAGAAATAGTGAAATAATATCAGATTTTATATGTTTACACCCCAAAACAAGGATTTGTACCTCTCTAAATCTAACTTTGAAGTCATCTTTGGAAAAGCCTCACAAAAGAAAGGTAGTAGAAGAAGAATTAGTGAAACTAAGATAAGCTGTGGTGCTTGATACTATTTGAGACAAACCCCAGAAAGTTAAAGCCTTAAGTTCAGAAACAGTGCTGTCATTCTACCGTGTGTGTGTGTGTGTGTACGGTGTGTGTGTGTGTGTGTGCGTGTGCGTGCGTGTGCGAGAGAGGGGAAGAGTCTGATGGTCTTAACAGTAAAACTAATAGTGGATGACTGCCTTAGCTGGAGGCTCACTTCTCTGTAAAGTTTCCAGCTGCTTTCAAACGACACACAGAGAACTTGGAACACACACACACACAGATATGGACGCACACACTCACTTTTTGGAAAGTCAAACATGAAGCCATCGAATTTGGATTTTAAAAAGTTAAAGTAGAACAGGAAAAAGACAATTTCATGTGGTCGGACGGCGTGACATAAATCTTACTTTTTTTCATCAATGTGAGTCATCTTCGCTTTCTGAGATCTCGAGGCTTCGTCTTATGATGGATGGAGGAGAGGGAGAGAGACAGGGGACACAAGGGAAAACAATTTGGAGAAATTTACGCCTTAGTTTGGTGCAGTTTGTAAAGTAATGCAATGTTTTATGGCAACCTGTCTGACTCGGTTTCCTCTCATTTTATTTCCTTTAGGCTCATAGTTTCTTTACTCACAGTTGATTTTATAAAAGACGCTCAGCATCAAACAAGGTGTCACTCATGTCTGTTTATCTGTATATGTGTTGTTTGTCTTGGTCATAAAGTTGAAGCTGTAAATGTTAAATGCACATTTGGCCACTAAAGCAGACGGTCCTTTGGTGTGTGTGTGTGTGTGTGTGTGTGTGTGTGTGTGTGTGTGTGTGTGTCTCCCACCACTAAACAATGATGGTCAAGGTTTCTCTTTTTGTCTGAGTGGGGGGTGTGCGGCTGGACACCAGTCTGCTCTCCTTTCCCACCCCCATCCCCCCCATCCATACACACACACACACACACACACACACACACACACACAGAAAAAGACACATGGATAGTTTCGGACTGTTTTTTTGCGGGAGGAAAGTGTTACGGGTCAGTGGGAAAGGCCAGGCCTGCTTTTTCATTGGTCGACCCCTACTTCCTACTTCCTGGATGACCCGGCGCCATCTGGGGAAGTGATTGGCTGAGAAGAAGAAGAAGAAGCCTCTTGAGCAGAGTTGAGCATGGGTTGCCGCAGGTTACCCCTCCGAGGCCTGTCACTCCAATGAGTCGTAGAGCCGCTGCTAATGATCAAACCAGCCGAGTCACGAACATTTTCACCTTCTAACATTTCAAAGGCCTCATGCTATCTATAAGATTTTTAAAGGAAATATGATGAATAGAATAAAAAAAAAAAAAAAGACATTTAAATGAAACATATTCATATAACACTTTACTCTCCCATTTTTAATAAACAGTCAATACATGGATTATAACACACTACCATGTAGTTATACACAGATATGATGGGTTTATTAATGTATTTAGTAATTATAACTCTTTACATAAGTAAAATGCAGTTTTAATAATATAAATAAATATGTCTTCATCAGAAAGGTTACATGTGCTGACAAATACTGTACATTAATAAACATTTAAAATGTCACCATATGTGCTTGTCACTACATTACAATGTGTTATAAATGTTTATATATGGAGTAAAGTATTACCATTCATGGAAAACTATTGCAAAAGCTTGTTGATTCTGCTTACGGTAAATGTAAATTGGGGGACAAATAGGAAAAAAATAATATATTGCTCCAATAAAGCAATAAATGACACAGTTGAGAATATTTAAATGATTTTACTCATAATAAAGCAGTGAAATAAGGAGAGGGAAGACAGTGGAGGAAATAAGATCTGAGAGGATCTTCCCATTTTTCCCTTTTTCCATATTTCTTCCATAACCATAACATTTTTACTGTAATCTGTCAACCATCCTCATTTCCTTTCCTTCTCTCTTCCTTCTATCCTACATTCCCACTTACCTCCTTCCTCCCCTCCTTTCTTTTGTCCTCACCTCTTTTCACCCCACCCCGCTCCCCCCCTTGTGTCTTTACACCCCTCTGCCTCCTTCCTCTGCCCGTCTCTCCTGTTTATGAAGGTAAATTTATAGGTCTACTAGGAGCTGTTAGCTAGGGGTGGCCTCTGCTGCTCAAACCACAACAAGGCTTCACCCTCCACATGGAACAGAAACTGCATCGTGGGCATACTGGGCTATTTCCATCACCACACATTACACATGATAGTGCACTCACACCTTTCATTATCTGCTAATGAGCATCCCTGTTTTCTTCCCGCTCTCCTCCTCTGTGTCCTGCCTCGCTCGATTATATTCCTGATGAGTGGTTGGGTGGTTTTTCTTTTCTTTTCTTTTTTTTTTCCTCCTTTATATTGCTCCATCTAGCGTTTGTTTTTTATTGGTCTACAAGGAGCAATTAACCAGTGGTGGGCTCCACTTTTTAACCAGCACATGTGTTGTACTGTTTTTCACACACTGCTGTTATAAGTCAGCTCACTCAGTACATAGTTATATCATTTATGTAGTGTGTCCTCCCTGCCGTGTATTCATCTTGTTTTATACTTTGCTGAAACGCTGCTGGTGTGTAAGCTGGAGATGAATAGAGTGAAAGGTGTATAATAATGACTCTATATTATCTTTTTTCAATTAAATTAGGACCCGAGCTGCTTTTTGTGTTGTGTTTAATGGAGAGACATGTCTCTCACACACACACCCTCCACTTGAATCACATCATCACAGAGAGTGTTGCGTTTCTGTCATAACAAAAGGCTGTTCACTCTTTGGTGGTCTGATCCCTCTTCCCCACATTAGACAGTCAATTAGCCACAGAATGGAGCGAGCTTACTGGATAATAGAAAGTAAAGCCGGCCATTCACACGCACGCACAAACACAATTGCATTAAATCTTATATCTGAATTCAGAATCATATAGTAGCTGCAGAGTGTTTAAATGAGCTCACCGGACTTAACAAAGGACACATATTGTTTATTTATCCATTTTCACACAGTATGTAGTACAAGAAAGAGACAAGCGGCACGTCTGCAACAGAAAAAATATGTGATCATTACTCTTTATTACAGCTGTATTCTTATTTTTGTAGTTTTGACCATCATTCCTAGTGCTGATAATAAACTTGACAACATTGCTAAGTAGAGGTCATACCAGGTCTTATAAACCCCCAGGTTAGCTAAACTTATAAAGTGGAATCATCCTTTAAAAGCAACATAAGACAAAGAAAACCATTTTGTGATCTTTTTTCTGGTTTAACAGGTGGAGTTTGACATGTGTTTTGTTATAAATCACTGAATATTTCTAATTTGTCTTCTTTTTTTTTTCCCACCCCCCTCTCTCTGGTGCCATGCCCTGCCTGTCTCCACCTCCTTCATCTTGTCACCTCAGGTAAGTCAATCTGTCTTTTTCACATTCAAACACACCCTGTGTAAATCTGTAGAGTTCATACTGTAGGAGCAAGAGAACACAGTGAGGGGAAGGATGGGGGAGGGGGGGGGTCTCATGAGTTTAGGGGTAAAGTGGGGGTTGATGGTGGTGGTGGTGGTGGTGGTGGTGAGGTTAGACTTTTATGAAGTCACTATGAGAAATGGCCTCGACTTGTGTGGCTGGCTGGCTGTTAAAATGGTCCCAGGCCATTCAGCAAGAGCGGGGTTACAGAGTATCAGTCAGCCTGGGCTGAATGGGAAATCAGCTCGCCTCACACTCACCCCTAATGATAATAGCTCTTAGCAGACACACACACACACACACACACTGACTCATTCGTGCATACACACATGCATGACTCTCATTCACAGGTTAAGCTCTTAACATGAGCGCCTCAGTAGCTCCAATTAATTGATCACAAACATCACAGGCAGCAGAAAATAAGGAGTCTTACTGTCCGAGTACATTACTGTGACCACTAAAATGCTAATCTCACACACACACACACACACACACACATTGTTACACACACTCTTTCACATGCGGGCATGTAATCCGTTTTTATTCTTTAACTTTCTGCCTGGTTTTTATTTCTTTCAGTCATGTAGCTCTGTACATCTCTCTCTCTGTCTGTCTCTCTCTCTCTCTCTCTCTCTCTCTCTCTCTCGCACACACATATATACACACAGACACACAGACACACACACACAGCGGTTGTAATTCCTCAGGGTGGCGTTAGTCATGTCAGAGGTTTTTACTGATCGCTTATCTTCTGGTGGGACCAAGGTGACATTTTCTCTTACGACCCTAAATGTGAAACATAGTGTATGTCTACTTGTGTGTGTGTGTGTGTGTGTGTCACTCTTTAGATAATGAGGGGTCTATATTCAGGGCTGGCAGGATATTAAATATGTAACAGCAGGTTAGAAATGGTGGACAGAGGTGGCTTGCCAGACACACACAGACTCAAGTGCTGTCTCTTTCTTTCTCTTTCTTTCTTTCTTTCTTTCTTTCTTTCTTTCTTTCTTTCTTTCTTTCTTTCTTTCTTTCTCTCTTTCTTTCTTTCTTTCTTTCTTTCTTTCTTTCTTTCTTTCTTTCTTTCTTTCAGGCAGGTGATTGGCTGGTTCTGCACAGTAATTAGTCACATAAACAGACACACACTGGAGCTTGTAGGAATTGTGTGTGTGTATGTGAAAAGTGGTTTGTTGTTTTGGTGGGGGTGTACAGGGGAGGTATGTGGGATTGTCGTCGCTTTTTCTTACACTTTTTAAATTTAAGGATGAAAAACCACCAAAGGTAAAATAACCTCAAATGTTCTGTAGTTCTACTGCAACAGTCATTTTAATGTCAGTGTTACGTCAGTGTTCAGATTGCTGATTTAAGAGATAGAGGTTTTCCATACTGAGCATACTCAAACCTTGGTGGACTGTTGTTTGGTTGCTAGGATGACTTTACAGCTATTCCCCAGCTGTGGCCATGCAGGACACACACATAAACACACGTACACACACACACACACACACCAGGCAGTTTGTACCATTCCACCGGGGTTCCCACCTTCTCTTAGCCTCAAAGATACCCACCCTAAAGACCCCAATCTATCTCTCTTTTTTCTTCCTTCCGCTTTCTTTCTCTCCCTCTTTTCTTTGCCTCCAGCCTTTTATCACCTCTGTCTTTATTCTCTCATTTTCTCTTTACTTCTGCCAAGATTGATTTCCTTTCTCAGTATCTCAAGCAGCCCACTCTTGTGCTCTCCAATACAGTCAGTGTGACTTACTAATATGCACACACACATACACATACACACACACACTTTTGAGAATCACAGTAATGGGATTAGAAGGGTCTGCTGAAATATTGAAGAGTCCCGATGCAAATAATGAATAGGCTGGCAATGTATCTGAATATGTGTGTGTGTGAGTGTGTGTGTGTGTGCGTGTGTGTGTGTGTGTGTGTGTTGAGGGATAGCTTAGGTAGGTAGGTGCTTAGCTCTACTCTGTGTAGATGTGTGTGTGTGTGTGTGTGTGTGTGTTATTAGCAGCATATAATGTATGGCGCAGGAGAATGGGTTCATGACGCAGTTAGCACGGCCTGGAGGCAAAAAAGTATCAAGCACACACACACACACACACACACATGAACACACATACACGGATCTGTATTAGGTTGTAACACCGCTCTTCATCACCCAGCACTCTGTATGTTCACCCCACAGTGACATCCCACTTACATCTGTCTTACAGCACGAGAGGAAGCAGTGACGCCTTTGTGATACGTGTGGCGTGTGTCTGAGTGTGTGTGTGTGTGTCTTCATGCATGTGAGCAAAGTACATGTGCAAATGTGACTATGTATCCTGCATGATTGTGTGTGTGTCCTCCCAGTGTCTAAGGTTGCTGGCTGAATGGAGGAGAAAATTAGACCTGATATGATAGTCACGCTTCACAGTGTGTGTGTGTGTGTGTGTGTGTGTGTGTGTGTGTGTGTGTGTGATGATGGTCACTGGAGCCAGTAGTACACAAAGACAGTAGAATATCAACAATGTTTAAATGACAAGGCCCAGATGTAAGAAAGCACTAGAGATAGTGAGAATTGTTGATTTTTGCTCTTTGCTGATATGAGTTTCTAATTCACCTCATGTCCATACTGAGATATATTTGTATTTCTTTGCCTGCAAGAGGCAGCTTACATCAACCTGTTTGCAACATTGAGTATGAAGAGAAGGAGGATGGAAGAAAATAGCAATGTGTTAAAGTTTTTACCAAAAGTTCAACATTTCAACACAAAACTTGAGGTTAGCTTCGCTTAGCATAGACTGGAGAGAGGGGGAAACAGCTGGTGTGGCTTCCATCTACCTACCAGAACCTCTTAAGCTCACCAGTTAATATGTTATTTAAAAACCAAAGTGTAAAAACATCACGTGGTGGTTGTACATGGGGGTTATGTGCCGGACTATTTATGACTGGGTGGAATGAGCCTTGTTGTCACTGTGAGGTTGCCAGACAACCAGAAGAGAATCCAACAAGTTACTGCAAGAAAACGCAAAGGCTCACTGTTTCCTCGTCCTTCCAGTCTTTATGCAAAGCTAAGCTAACAATCTCCTCATTCCAGCTTCACAGTGTCTGTGCAGACATCAGAGTGGTATTGATCTTCCAATCTAACTCTCTTCAAAAAAGCAAATAAATCTCATTTCTCAAAATATCAAACCATTTATTGAAAACAAACCTAAGGAAATATGGTGACGGTGTTGGAAAAAAATATATAATTCAGGAAGTGGAGTTTAAGAACCTGGTAAATAGTACAATACCTTGTTGGTGTTACTTAGTCTATCTGGAATCTGGAGTGTATGAATTACTTTGCATCACAGAAAAAATTTCGTATATGCTATTTTATCCTTCACAGCACTAGTCTGTGTTAATGAGTCTCACGTTGACTCTGAATTTACTCACTTTCAGTCACAGGGTGAAGAAGTTGCAGAAGCTTTGGTCTAGTCCATCGCCATTTCTCTTCCTTTACTTAGATTAGACTGTTAGAAGTAACAAGAGACACAATCCAGAGCTGGTATAGTGACCTGCTGGCTGTTATCAACTCGGTCTCATGTTAAATGAGACAGGAGAATGCACCTGAGCAGTCAGTGGTTAACTGAACGGCCACAGTGTCTAAGCAGCACAGACAACACAGTGATTGATTCTCCAGTTAGAGGATAGAGAGGAAGAGAGTGGAGAGTGGAGAATAGAGATAGAGGAAGAGGGACAGACGTAAACGAAAGCTGGGAAAGTGTCTGAAACCTCATAGTCACAAAGTAGCTGCTTTATAGTAAGAGAAATGCCCTGGCATGTATAATTACTTGCGTATACTTACTAATATATCCAAATATTAATCCAAATAGGTAATTTGCCACAAGCTAGTCAAACATTATATTTTGATGGAATATTCCTTTAAATGTTGCGATGCAGCTTGATTATCTGTTTTTCGTTTGCTTTGCCATCACTGAAGATTCTCATTATTATGAGCAGTTTGTACTCAACTACTGCTCGTTAAGTGCCCGATTCATTCAAATTTGGTCATAATCACATCCGACTGGAGGGGAGGTCGTGACTGACAGGTGTTTGAACCAATAGCGCGCAGGTGTAAATCCCTCCCTTAGGAATAGAGCAGTCCTAATCAAGCCCTTGTAATACACTAGTTCCCGTTAGCTCCCAGGGGCTAATTAGCATTCTAATTACTGATTGCAAATGAGAGCTGCGTTGATTGTGTTCCGCCTGTGAGTGGAGAGGCTCAAGAGGCACACACACACACACACACACACACACACAAATATGCATCTCCACACGTACACAGTGTCATACTCACACAGACTGAGTGATCATTGTTAAGAAGCTTATCATGCTCTTGTTCCTCTGCGCATTTCCAGTCTCCTCTCATCTACGGTGTCTTATTAGGATCATAATGCAGTACATATATACACAGAAGCAGAACACAGCGCATAGATATAAACGTGCAAACACACTTACACACACACATACGGCGATGAACATTAAAGACGGTAATAAAAAAAAACAAACATAAAACATTATATACTGCCAAAGTGTTGCTGGTGTTCCTACCAATTAACACAGCAGTGATTTACGGTCGGGACGGAGAACACACACGCACAAATACATCACACACTCGGTACAAAGTGCACAATATTAATAAGGGAATAATTCTTTACAGTGGTGCTAGAATCCATGCGTGTGTGTTTGTGTGTGCTTTTGTACGTGTGTGAGGTCGTAGATATGAGAACTCACCAACAACAAATCATCATGTTATGCTGCTCACTTAGGTGCTTTAAAAGGGCTCTTCTAAGACTCTTCTAACACTCCAGTCCAGGGTTTGTGTGTGTGTGTAAGTGTGTGTAAGTGTGCATGAGTGTGTGTGAGTGACAGAAACAGAGCCTGTTGTCTTGTTAAAATAGCGTGCTCGTACTTTTTCCCTTGATGTTCAGTGTTAACATTTGTGAAGATGGTATTACATGCATTTGGCTATTTGTCTGTTGCATTATTGTTGCTCTTTGCTTCATCCTTTATGATTTACTGCTAAAGACACCATTTCAGGAGTCAGTTTGTAATAACATAGAAGCAAACTGTCACCTGGGGTATTGTCTCATCTTAGATTGTTCGGACCATATTCTGTGTCAAATCGGTGGAGAGAGAAGAAAAAAAGCAATGGTGAAATCGGAGACTCTCTCACTCTCTCTGCCGGTGTGTGTGATGTGATTGATGCTCGGCAACCGGTGTTTACTCTTGTTGGCCAATTGAAAACCCAGCGTGGCAGGCTGGGAAAGCACAATGGGGAGAGGAGCTAAAGTGGCGGTGTGAGGTGCTGAACACTGACACCGAGACAAATAGATAGAAAGCTGTTAGAGAGGAGAGGACACAGAGGGAGGGGAGGGACGGAGGACGAGCCTGATACAGACTGCACGGAGAGAGAGAATTAGATTTTATTTCAGCAACAGAGAGGACTAGAAAAAGGGGGAGAAAGAAATAAATAAAAAGAAAGAAAGGAATGATAAAAGAAAGAAAGAGAGAAAAGAAAACCTACCAAAGAAAGAAAGACAAATGAAGGAAAAGCAGTAAACAAAGGCCAATAACACATCCAAAGACATAATTTGAGTGATGGATGGAGAAAGGCAGATGGTTTAAGTAACAGACGGAAAGAGCGATAACAAGTGGTGAGGGCGAGGGAGAGACGGGCGTGAGTGAGAAAGGACAAGAGAGAGGAGAGTGGGAGGGACGGAGGAGTGGAGACACTGGTCATCCCTGTCAGTGGGCCTTTAAATGAAAGGCGACAGTGTGTGTTGGGGAGAAGATTGGAAAGCATTAAAGCCTGGCATGTCCTGTGACACCCTGAGAGGCAGAGAGACCCAGAGACAGACAGGGGGAGAGAGAGGCCAATTGAATTCTTCTACCAAGTGCCCACTTGTCTATGTTAAATCTCTCAGTGTTTGTGCGTGTGTATGCATTTGTACAGTATATGTGTGTATTTGTAAATGTGTGTGTGTGTGTGTGTATCTGTGTGTGTGTGTGAGATCCTGAAAGGTGAAGTGATTTAGTGAGAACAGAGGAGAAGGAGGATCTATAACAGCCATGCTGCCCTTTGTTCCCAACCAAAGCCTTTGCCTGCCTTATTGGCTGCACAGATTACTGCTGTATCGATGGCACCTACTGTGTGTCTGTCTGTGTTTGTGTGTGTGTGTCTGTCTCTGTGTGTGTGTTCATACATAAATGAGAAACAATGGAGGGGAATGTAAGTCAGATAGACATGTTGTCACTGTTCGAGACTCAGAATATGATTTGATATTAAAAAAGTGCTTGAACTTCCTTCATTTTCTGTCCCGCTGGGAGTGTCAGAATTTTGATCCTGACCTGCTGTGAAGCAGCATTCTCTCTTAATTTAGACCTTCTTATATTGATTCTCCTAACCTGATTATTTTTTGTAAATGACTGCTGATAACAAGCTCCTAAATGTCAGACAAGACCTGAGGAGCAAGTATACAAAAGAATGTATTCATAACATGGCCATTTCAGGAGCCACAGGACTATCACCTCTGTGCGTCATACTGTAGGTCTTCCTTGGCGTTGATTTAAGAGTACAACTCTGGGAACTCTTTCACCCTTAAGGTCATTAATGTTTAATGGGGTCAAAACAACAATGATAAAAAACTAAAGTGTGTCAGCCAAAAAACCCAGAATGTGTATTCCTGGGACTCACTGTGCTGTTTTTTTTTTTCTTTCTCCTCTCCGCTTATTTTTTTTTTCCCATGTAAAAGGTTTCTTTTCTCCTCTTTTTCTCACCAGGCAGACCTGTCCATTGAAGACTATAGACAGACATTTGACACGTATAATCAAGACATCAACATGTACACATTAGACCAGACTGGCCCTCCTCAAAGCACTCAGCTTTGACGGGCTTGGAGAGATGCTCTTTTCCTTGTTTGACCACAATGAAACCACCTTTATGTGTGTGTGTGTGTGTGTGTGTGTGTGTGTGTGTGAGAGAGAGAGATATGGGGAGGGGAGGGAGTGTGTGTTTCTTAATAGAAGGTGGTTAGAGGTGTCACCCTGCACCCATTTTAATGTGCTCCACAATTACAGCTGTCACAGCTTGAAGATAATGTCTGTTTTTTTTTTCTTTTTTGTTACACACACACACACACACACAGAAGAGGCGAAATATGGTAGGCAACGAACAAGCCTTTGCTCATAAAAAACGCCTCAACGACCTCCATCACCCTTGTGTGTGTGTGTGTGTGTGTGCGTGCGTGCATGTACTAAAGATGCAAGAGGGCTATGTGGTCTATGCCTCTGCGCCTGAATTATTATAGTGTGTGTGTGTGTATGTAAGCTCACGTAGGAGTGTTTGCGTGCGCACTTGTGTGTCTACGTGACAATATTTGCTTTGTTGAACGAGCCCCTTGGTGAGAGTCACGGTGGTTGTAGCATTCCTCAAGCAGCAGTAGAGCTGCTCCAGTGATGTTAAAACACTGTAACAGCCGCACACTTTAAGACCTGCCCGAAGACCTGTTTTACGGAAACAGCAGGTAAATATAGCATGTAAAGATGTGAAATACTTGCACGCAACACCATGGACATGGACTACAGAATGTAGCTCGCTCTGTCCCCTTTTTTTCCACCTATATCAAAAATTTTGATTTTTTTCCGGATAATTAGCAAATTGTGTCAAGGCCGTCACACACACTTTATTATGCTTAGAGAAAGTGTTGAGAGAAGGTCTCATCAGGCAACTCACCTGGTGCAAAAACACCTCTGTGCATGCACCATGACCACATTTTCTGTGTGTGTGTGTGTGTGTGTGTGTGTGTGTCTGTGTGTGTGTGTGTGTCTGCGATTGGCATAAAATATCCCTGCATACTATAAAGACTAACTATTATACACTAAGCCTACTGTATATACAACATACCAAATTAGTGAAGTCCAAACGGCAGTTGAAAAAAACATCCCATCATGTCGTAGTTCATTTACTAGCTGTTCTGGAGCTTTTGATCATACCACACCATCTGCATCAGCAGATGGAGTTTGCTCATTGCTCATGGAATTGTAGATCTTCTCTTTCCCGTCTTTACGCAGCACTTTGGGTACTTTGGCTGTATAAAACCTGCATATACAGCAGCTTATAAAATCATGTACTCCAAGGCCCTAACATAAAATAACTTCACCCTGTTCCTTAAATCTTCAAATTGTACAAAACCTAATGACATTCAATACCTCCACCCTTTATATCATGTAAAACCTTCTCCCTTTAGGGTCATTTATACTTTCTGTATGTGTGCGGATCCATGTGACATACATTTCACCAGTTTCTCATGTTTGTGAAGGTGCACAATATCCCAACACATACACAGTATCCACCATCCTGTTCTCCATGTCTGTTTTATGGACATAAACCTCTTTTTATACGCATATTACCCCTATACCCATGTACCTAATGCTACATACCCTGTAGTATTACAAGTCTTCAGAATGTAATTCTTTCTCTACCCCTTCAGTAGAAACAGATGAATATGGCTGCTAAATGGTGTGTTGTATTGACTTCACCTCCTCAATATTTGACCTCGCTGTCATAAGCAAGGTAACCTCGGGCTTTGAGTGCTCTTGGTATACCCCTCTCTCTCTGTTTCACCCTTCCTCTTTCTACCCTGTCTTTGAGTGCTCCATAGATTGGTAACATGACCTCTAATTCTCCCGAGACGAATATGTGCACACGGATAAAGATGAGACAAAAAAAATATATATATATATATCTGAAGAAGAATCGACTCGGTGGTGTTTTAATGTCACGCATTTAAGGTGATGATGGGAGATTACACCACATGGTGCACGCACACACACATACACACATTTGCCTGAGTGTGTGAAATCAAATCTCTCCAAATCTCTATTCTGGCGTCACGGAGTTGAAGACGCAAACACAGATGATCACCGTTCTCACACACACATTACATGCATGCACGCTTACACATCTTACACATATGCAAACACGTACATTTGACACACACACACACACAGAGAAGCACACATGGAGGGGTAACCCTGGTAGATTTATCAGTGGAGGTCTGCAACACAGTGGCTGCCTTTCTCATTTCATAGGCCACCGGGGCAGAACAGGCATGGGCTTGTTCAAATCTAACCCAGCAAGACCAACACACACACACACATATACACACTCAGGCACACACACGCATGCATACACGCTTTCTCTTTAGCGGCTTAACAGATGCCAGCCAGAATCAGTGGAGAGGAAACGAGGGAGGGATAGAAGAGGGGAGACAGAGACAAGCTGGTGGAAGGAAGAAGGTGAAAAATGAAAAAAAAAAAAAGATATCGAGCACTTCTGAAGAGACAGACAAAGAGAAGGGAAGGATGATCGACACAGACCAAGAGATGCATATAGAGAGAGAGAGAGAGACATGTGGATTCTTCACTGAATACAGAGATATCATGTCCATGGTCAACTGGATGAGTAGTTCATTCTACCCCTGTTGAAACACACACACACATATAAAATTCAGGCAAGCTAAGAAGGAAACAGAGGGAAAGCTCTTTGCACCATGTCATAGATATTTTGTGTGTGTGTGCGCGTGTGTGTGTAGTGTGTGTGTTTGCACATTCTCAATGGAGAAAATCGGTGTTTTCGGAGTGCAGCACTGTAAGACCGAAATTTAATTGGATTCTTTGGAAATGATGCAGGCTTATTGGTGTAATGGCTTGCTCATGGTGCGGTTGGAGTGAGTCCCTGTAACAATACCTAGTGCCTCGTTAGCTTAGCAGCCACACACACACACATACATGCTAAAGAGAGGGTGTAACAAGCAGGCAGACCATGGGTGGGTTTGGAGCTTTGATGAAGGGCCCTGTAAGCTAAAAAATGGCTACTGTCTGCAACAAGAGCTCGGCGGGAGGACAAATGAGGACAAACACACACAACTTTGTAAGTGCGCTCACATCTGCATTCATAACCACACATATTGTATAATTTAGGGCAGCTTTATACTCTTCAGATTACATATTTTTGTGCAATATGTACTTTAATAGATGAAGTTAAATGCTTCAAGAAATAAATTACAGCCAAGCCTTTCAGCAAACACTGAAGATCCAAAAAGAATGTAGTCTTTGGACGATTATCGGTCTTCGTTCCCATGGTATCACAACTGACTGGGCTTCTGGAAATGACGGCAAGCCTGACCTGTTTTTCCTCTCTCCATTCTCTTGTCTTCTTCTCTTTCCATCTTTTTCCTCCGTTCCCCTGCGGTCATAAAACTCCCTCAGAGGTGCAGCTGGTTGTTTCAGATGAGTAGACAAACACTTTACACCTTCCTCAGCGTTCATTCTTCTTCTCTCAACCTTGGTGGCTCTTTAAAAAAAATAAAAGAAGAAGCAGGCAGCGTAGATCTGGATGAAGGGATGGAAGGGACGGAAGGTTAAGGCACACTTTGATCTGACTGGTTTCAACCGAGGGAAAATAAAGAGGCGGCCAGGGAAAAATATACGAGGCCCCGGGTGGAGCCTGGGCTTCACCCGGGGGAGGCGACCCAGCGGAAGAGCCCTGTGTTAGGCTTGAATGCTGCCCGGCGGGGCCAGCGCTGCTCGTGTTATTCTAACATGGTTAGCACATGGGCTAAACTCCCCAGTCATTTATTTAACACACAGACTCCCCACAGCGCTCCCAGATGCCACGAGGCTAAAGGGAGCTACAAACACCTCATGTGAGGCCGACTCTACAGGGCCGTTTGTTTCTTTTTTATATTTTTTTTCTCTTGTGTTTTCTCTTTTTTTTTCTCCTGTGATTTCCAGTAAATGTCTGCAGGTCGCTTCATGCTATTCATCGTTCTATTTTAACTAACCAGCACTATGTCCTAGTCTGGAGCTAACTATCAGATTTACCTGATAGGATGCCCACAGGTTTTTCTTTGGCCCTACTGACCCTTCACCACATCCCCACCACACTATACTGTAGACTATGCATGCCAATCACATTATTCATCTAGAAACTAGAAAGCAACCAGTGCTTTGGTGGAATAATGCTGTCTGATACCAGGTTCTCTATGTCAGGTCATTGGGGATTGTGATTAAACATTTATTCATGAATACACAACATGTGGGCATCATATTAACATTTTTTTAAATGAAACAGGGCCACTCTACAATACACAGTTGAGTAGAGTTGAAAATTTTAATACATGTTTTCAGTTAATCAATATAATGTGCAACTAATTGGCAAACAGTGAACCTGCTGCTTTCGGGGCCCAAAGCAGTTGTGAACTGGTTTTATCAACTAATTTGACTTCTGTCAATAAAATGCAAGCCAAAACACAGCAAATGAGCGCCTTACATAATATAACAGGCTTGATTAATGCTTTCCATTATGCACATGAACTCATTCACACACACACACACACACATACCCATACACACATGCACAAAAACAGCAATTGGATGCCAGTTGGACGTTCACTGTTTTAGCCTTGTGATATTTGGCAACCTTGCTCCACAAACAGACAGTACACACAATCCCTGTGGGCAGCTTGCTATACCACCGAGTGTGTGTGTGTGTGTGTGTATGTATGTGTTTACCTAGCGAGCAGCAGCAGCTGTGTCAGTAATAGCTCTCTAAGCTGTGGACTAATGACAGAACTCAGAGAACGGGACTCTAACATGGATAGATGTTTAACCCCGTTTAGCCCCGATCTGGAGACCACTGGGCAAACACTGCACACACACACACACACACACACACTACCCCTGCCTCTATTTCTTTTCTGGTGGCTTTAGTTGTGTGTGTGTGTGTATATATAAAGGAGACAGAGAGAGAGAGACATATAGAGAGTAAAGAGAGGGGGAACAACATCCTTCACCCTATATATCAGTCCTGCCTTCTTCCCCCTGTTCCCGTGGCAACAAGACCCCACACACAACAACCAGAGCCCCAAATCACCAACCCTCCTACCACACACACACACACACACACACACACACACTGTCCTTTGGAGAGCAAGAGGGGGCAGGTGGTCACATCAGTAGAGTGTATATGGGGGGTTGTTAGCTTTTAGGGTTAGTGTGTGTGTGTGTGTGTGTGTGTGTGTGTGTGTGTGTGTGCATGCGTCACAGCCTGCTCATCGCTCAGCCAGCAGTCTATTGTCCAGTCCCATGAAGTGACTGTGAGGTCTAATTAGCAAGTTAACAAGTTAAGAGGTGGAGTCTGTCAAACGCTTAGCTCTTTCACCCCGAGGGTCAGCCCACCACCGCTGGGTATGTATATGTATGTGTGTGTGTGTGTGTGTGTGTGTGTGTGTGTGTGTTGAGTATATGGTGGTTAGAGAGACTCACCAGCTCCATTTCAAATATTCTGAGGGCCCCTCTTTTGCTGTGAAAATGTTAATTGTACAATAATTAAAACACATAGTTTATGATTATATTATAATTTGACCCATTTTGATGAATTAATTGGTTTTCTTTTATTTTTGAGACCTCTGTTTTGTTTTTTTTAGTAAAGAGAGACATCGAGACGTAGAATCTGGAGGAAGTTAGTGAGGAAATTCTACGCTGAAGTTAAACAAAGGCTGAAAGAAAATCTGTCTACCTGCACCTTTAAAGCTCACTAATTAACACATTATCACTTGTTTGTTTAATCTGTACAAAAACATAATCATAAAAACAACAAGTTGTTATTTGAATCTATTTCTCGGCTGGGTGCAGTGACTTCCTGACAAGACTAGCTAGGTTGGCTTCCAGAGCTTTGTGCTAAGCTAAGCTTGGCTATAACTTCATAATTAATGGACAGGTATGCAAGGTATCTTCTCATCCATTCATGATAAAGAAAGTGAATAAGGATATTTCCCAAAAATCATAATTATCCTAATTATTCCTGCAATAATATGAAATGCAACAGTAGTATTCTTTTGAGTGTGTGCATGTTTTGCTAAAGGAGCCAGTGGTGTAATAATCAGTGTGGTGAGACTCTGGGTCTATTCTGGGTGTCTTTACGAGTCTTGTCGAGACTTATTTGTAGCCAAACCTGCCACAGTAACGGAGGGGGAAAAAATGAATGAAAGTTCCAATTCCTGTCTCTCTCTACCAACATCTTAACCGCCTTCCCCACGTCTACTTAATCCACTCATTCAGTCGTTTAATGTGCTGAATGTGTGTTGAGAGAAACCTTAAATTAATTAAGGTCATTATCACAGTGTGAAATTTTAAACTCACATTTGTCTTTATTTTGCTCATATTCTGTCATCACATCCTGCTCAACCACTCGCCGAGTCTATGTTACATTTCATCTATTTCATTTGTCCTTTACTATCCCTCCCATTCTTTCCACATGATTGGCCGATTCATCTTTCACTACTCTCTTCCTCCTCTCTTTCTCTATCTTATGCACTCTCTGTCTTTCTCCCTGTTAATCTGTCTGTCTCTATATCACTCCCTCAATGAACTGAAGCTCTCTACCGCCCACAAAGGCAGCACCATATTTCTCCTCTTAAACATCGGGGGCAATGTGCATTGTCTGGTGTGCAATGGAACTTGCCTACAATAGAGGTGGATGGCTCAATGTTTGTGTGTGTGTGTGCAAAGTAGGGGTTCCCCCACCCCCCTTTAAGCAGACAAAGACCCCAATTTGTCACCTTATGTACAGCTGTTGACCGGGTGGGTTCAGTTTGTATGTGCACGTATGTTCGTGCCCGTATGCGTGGTTGTGTGTGTGAAATAGGGGGGAGGAAAAGCAGGGAGGAGGCAGAGGGTGAAAGTGAGGCGGGATACCCTTTTCTGCCCCAATACAACCTCTGAGGGGGGCTGAAGGGGGGGAGTAAGTAAGTAAAAGGGGGTAAATGGTTTTCTGCCCCTTTTCTGTGGGAATGTTTGTGTAAGAGGACAAAGCAGCAGCCACTCTGTTGCTGTGTATGGGAGAGAAAGTGTAGGGGGTAAAGGGGGAGGTTGGGTGCTGGGGGTGGGGGGGGCAGCAGCTCTAAGCAGAGGGAGGAGTTTGACAGAGAAACACCCCCTTCATCCTCCTTCCTCTTCATTTATCCAACCTCTCCATCCAGTAAAAGCATGAGGGTCCACCATCACTGCTGTCTTCATCACAGGAGTGTGAGTTAGTGTGTGTTTGATGCATGTCACTCACATCCATGATTTCTTCCTAAGTAGTCAGATTCATTTTTGCCAATGACATACTTCAGGCGGTTGTTTTGTTTCAGACAGAAATCACTGCATTAAACTTTTGTATACTTCCACTTATACTGACAATGTTTATTGTATGAAAAGCTACATGAATTAAAATTCAGTTAAATAAAGCCGGTGACTGGATACATCGCATCGCTCACAGGAGCGCATATTTCCAGCGATACTTCCAAGCAACTAAAAGTGAATGTCTGCAACAAGTTAATACAGACTCTGCTTTACTGCAGAGTCTCTATAGCACTGAAAAAAAACATATAACAAAATATCCATCTTCACAAATCATTTCATTTTATGATCATTTCCTTTTTGTGAAATTATGTTTTCACTTATGAAAAGGTAACAACGATTTAAAGATATATTACAGTACTACATCTTAGATTATACACCCAACCCTTTCTCTTCTATTCACATCCCATCATGCCCCGGGCCTTCCCCATGTTCAGCCATCAGCTTAGCGCCATCCTGCCTGCAGCCCTCTTCATCCCCTGGCTGGCCCCTCATGTTGTGACTCCTGACAACTTCTCCAATTTGCTCTGCTGTGTGAAGAGGCAGGGAGCACATTGATATCTTCCCACCTACACACACACACACACACACACACACACACACACACACACGTAATCACACGTAATCTTTCTCCTGCATGTGCACACACACACACACACACACACACACACACAAACACACCAGCACATACACACATTGAAGTCATCAATATCCTCCCATTTATAAATGATCTGGCCCCGGGATAGAGTTTCAAACCTGCTGGGCCCTTCTGCCCCCTGCATGTCACACACACACATACTCACACACACACACACACTGTCACACTGTTCATTGGCCATTGATTGCCTTCTCAGATTTAACACAGCTCCATCCGTTGTTTGAGCAGCAGTGGGGACCTCTGTCTCTGTCCATGTTCATCCCTCTCTGTGTGTGTGTGTGTGTGTGTGTGGTTGCTGCCTGGGTGTGTGCATGTTTATTTTTGCAGTCCCATCAGCAGATTTAGCCTCACTGTGAATGAAGGTCAAAGGAGTAGAACAAGATCACATCATCACGTTAGCCATTTCGCTGTCAAATTAGCACCAGGAAAGAGAGAGACTGCGTGCAGTATCAGTGTGGATGATCTATTCATCGATTGATGTCAAACTTTCTATTCATAGTTTCAGAGCGTGTAGATATGTGGGGCAGTTCATTCAATTCTTTGATTGTTGTCTTTATGTGATCAGAGGTGGATCATAATATGTCGAGTTTTTTTTAGTAGATATATCACAGTGTAAAAATAAAAGTCCTGCGATGAACACTTGAAGTAAAGATGACAGCAAAATATCATAATATACTATACTAAGTCTGAAAAGTATAAGTACTCAATATTCAGAATGTGTATATTTTATTTATTATACACTATATTTGTTACATTATTGGATGTATTAGCCTGTGAGCAGCATTTTAACACTGTGATTAGTCAAGATGGGGCTAATATGACCTAATTTATATGTCAACAGTAGTTTAAGCTTTACTAATGCGCCTTATCTTACAAACTAATCATATGTTTTGTATGTAATATCTTTATCTGCAAAGTCACTAGTAAATATTATACACATAATGGAGTAAAATCTGCAGAAAGGTAGTGGCGTAGAAGTAAGAAGTAGCATCAAATTCTTTTAAAAAGTTTTCAGTAATGTCCTGTAATTGATTAAATGTACTTTCCACCACTGATAATCAAACATAATATGGAATAAAACTAATGAAAGCAGGTGAAATCCTACTTAAACTCAAATTATTCCTTTTTTTTTTGCAGAATATAGTTTAACTCAAAATGATGTCATGATTTGTAGCTGTTGCTGATATTGATGCTGTTTCAGGTTAGTAGGAGTTTAAATGAACCTCTTGTGCGTCATGGGTTCGAATCCATTCCGTCAGTCACCATTTCACCACCAGACACTGTGGAATAAGATAATTTTTCCCACTTTAAATGTACTTAAGGGGAAAATTAAAGGAGGAAATTGGAAGTTAAGGGGGTTAACATAAATCTGGAAATACAATCATTGATTTTTGTTCATATTGATGGCTATGTGCCTCATTGTGATTACAAAATGCAGTTTAATACAAAACCATGGCATCGTTGAAGCCACATGCTCTTTCTTAATAGCAGCTCACACACACACACACACACACTCTGGTGGGCTGTGTCTCACTGTAGATTCCTTAAAATCTGATCCTGTCTAAATTTGCAGGCCTTTCCTCATTGATTTCCCCAGGTGAAAATAAGAGGATAGGAAAGCATGTTAGACGTCTCCGGAATCAGAGCCAATCCATTAGCAACGATCAATACACTGGCAGAGGAGGGAGAGAGAGAGGTAGGGAGGGAGGGAGATGTGAGTGTTGACAAAACCAAATAAATATAGATGCGCAAAGAGAGGAGAAATCAGATTAGTGCTGAGAGAATCTAAGCACAACACTTTTAACCCCTAACCTAACAATCTGTGTTTACACCACAGTAAGAAGAGAGGGGGAGGCGGTGAGACAGGGATGGGGGGAGTGAGGGAGGGATGTAGGTAGAAGGAGGGAGAGAGGAGCGACACACAGGGCGGAGGGAGGTTGCGGTTGCGTGGAAAGCGCGTCTGTTCCCGACTTGAATTTAACAAGGTTTTTCTGTGTTGCTGGGTGGCATTAAAAGCTTGTACACCCTCACACACACACACACACACACACACACACACACACTCAAACACGACACACATATAACTGTTGACATGCATGCTATTCACATAATTACTGTGGTGGAGAATAATGTGACTCTGGATTTACGGTCATCTTGCGGTACTATGAAATAAGTCCTTTTTCATATAAAGATCATTACATGGTTTCAGAGAGACTGAATGTGGAAATACAGGCCATATGTTGCTTAGTAATGTTCCTAATATTGTCTCTTTCCCTTTCTGTTTTCCATGTGCCTTGTTCTCCCTCTGTCTGGCTTCTCCCCCCAGGTAAGTCCTGTTTTTTTTTTTTTGTCTTTCATTCGTCCCTAAAATCAAAGAAACACTGCAGCCCTGCTATAAATTGAGTCAAATCCTTATTTATAATATGCCCGTTCTAAAAAAAGAACGCCAGAAGGACTCTGACACCCTCTAAATGAACACACACTCCACACATGGACATTACATACAGCAGTATACACCGTGGAGAAACTGATTTTTGCCTTACACCTATACACCACATATGCTACACAATGACTCATACTATATAGTGTACGTTTCCCTCTCATACACACATCATCATCGCCATAATCATAATCAATGATATGTTGGGATTGAAATTGAACATACGGCAGCAGTGTCAGTGCGAGCGTGAAACACAGAGAGGAATGCAGACAGGCCTGTCTTTAAATCCTTCATTTTGAGGTAACAGAAACACACACACACACGCGCGCGCTCTCATGCTCGGCTGCTACCCAGATGGAGGCATAACCTGGCAGAAAAATAACTGGTTAAATATTTAATCATCATTGGAGTGTCACGTTCTAGATGTTTGCTCTAGTGCTACAGCAGTGACGCTTCCCAGAGTGGAATTATATAGAAAAATATGGACTCATAGCTACTTATAGGATAACTTTGGTTTATAACAACTTCAGTTTTATTTTTCCTCATAATTGTTGCTTGGGTTCTTGGACGTTGTTGTAGTGATGTCACATGTTTCCAGATCTCACAACTCACTTTGCTGAGCGCAATATTATTAGACAGTTTTATTGAATTGAACAACTAAGAACACTGAAAATAAGTCATTATAACCTGGAATTTAACTTATAGTTTTACATTTTTTGGGGAAACATATGTGTGTATGTCTGCATTTTTTTTTATCTTACCACAAACACTGAAAACTGATATAAAGTCCCAAATACACACGGACACAAGCACAAATCTACACCCAAACAACAAAAACACACACATACAAGTGAATAACCACAGATACCTTCTGACTGCCTGGCTGTTCAATAGCCTCTGTAACCACCAACCTGTGTATGTGTGTCTGTGTGTGTGCTATTTGGGGCATAAAATACCCTTTCTGGACACTCTGAAACACTCTGAAAATAGACGGTCATTTTTCTCTCCTGAAAATAATTGCATTGAACCGATCGTTATGCATTACCATGTAGTTCCCGTCAAAGAGTTATGTTGAAGAGTGAAGAGGCGTTCTCCTCAGCTCTGACTTTGATAGATGCTTCCCGTTTTCACAACGAAATACTGATGTCATTGCCTATAGATATTTGTATTCAATCACCATCTTGTATTCAATCTGTGTCTTTTTTTTTTTTATCCGTGCTCACCAAAAGACGGTTTGTATACAGAATATTCTATTAAGTTGAATTAGATACCTCAATGCACTCGGTCTTTAATTCAAACACAAGCTGGCAGTTTGTGTTTGTGATTCGCTTGCCGGCAACCCCAAAGCATTCTGGTAAAAATAGAGGGAGGAAGAAGAGTATCGCTTCTATGCTTCTGTCTAGACTTTGCCTTTAAATGTCTCTGTTTCTCTGTCTCACGCACCCCTCCTTCCTCACCATAACAGACTAACAAAGACATAACGTAATTTCATCTGAAGCTCAACTCGAAGTTAACTGCATACATGGCCTTAACGGTGCAGCCTCTAAATTCCCTTCTTTCCCTTATGGTGTATTGAGTGAAAGATAATAGCCGGTTTGGCTATGAAGACACTTTGCTTTGTTGTCTTTCTCTATGTATCCTAATGGCTGATGATTACCCTGCAATGACAGTGTCTGTGTCTGTGTGTCAAACAGAGGAGGGTACATGTCTGTTTGAATGTGTATGTGTGTGTGTGTGTGTTAGTGCGTGCACATGCTGTATGTTGTGTGTGTGCGGAGGCAGCATCAGGCTTTTATGTCTTCACTGAATCGGCTAATTGTCAGCTGGGTAGATGACCACAGACACTTAGATAAATGATATAAACAGACTGATAAATAAACACTATATTGACTCTGTATACTAAATAAGATAAAAACTAATGCAACATAGACCGTTGTGTTGACAAAAGAAAAACGAGGCTTAACGTGAGCTCACCCCGTTGAAATGTTACATTCTCCAAACTACAAAAACCAAAAGGTTTCTTTTGATGTTTTCTGATCTGCCACTAAGGTTTTGTTAGGTTTAGATTAAAAAAACTTATTGAATGAAAGGTTATTGAATGATCATACGGTTAGGGTTAACTTAAAAGTATTGACAACTTTCTTTAATTAAGCTTCTTTAACTCAGCTGTGCAAAGGAGAGGAGAGGAGAGGAGAGGAGAGGAGAGGAGAGGAGAGGAGAGGAGAGGAGAGGAGAGGAGAGGAGAGGAGAGGAGAGGAGAGGAGAGGAGAGAGCTGTTAATGTTGGCTAATGATTGGTCCCGGTAATAGGTATCAGTGTTTTAGGGCGAATATTATAGCCATGTAACGAAGGCCTTGATTACTTTATTAGCCTCTTCAAGTCATTCGGCTAACGCTTACCGATGTGACCCCCTACCGAGATCCCCTTCCAAACCCTCCACCACCATCACCTCCACCTTCTCCTCCTTCTCCCCTTCTCCTCTCCCACAACATCCAACCCTCCCCCCCCTCCTATTTTTCGCTGCACCCCGTGATGATGAAATCAAATTAGGTGGACTGGATGGGCCTAAATCACGGCTCGCGTTGCGGGCCGTGACATAAAGAATGGCCACGATGAGGTTACCCAGAGTTCACGGCAGATAATGAAAGAGACAGGGAGGTAATAGCATGACAGAGTGGTGGGGTTCAGTATACTGGGGGTGGAAGCGATGGGGGTTAATACGAGGGGAGGGGTGGAGGTTCATTTGGAGGGTACCTGCCTATATGACCACTCCATCTGGTGAGGGACACTCATTCACCTCCTCCGTCGTCTTCTCATTTCTCCACCTTTTCTTTCCTCTTCTGCTTTTCTCTTAAGTCTCTCTCCTGTCCTCTCCTTCATCCTCTACCACCATCTCTTTCTCTTCCCTGCCTTCTTTCATCCATCTATCCCTCTTTCACCCTCTCTTGTCTTGATAGTGATAAAGGTTTCACACTCAATTAAGTAAAGTATCACCTAAAAGGGAGTCTAGCTCGCGTTATCAGGAGACATTCACTAAGTACTTCAGTGATGGTTAGCCACTTTCATAATGACATATCTCGTCCAAGTCTATTTGTCAGAGAAAACCTCCCATGTCCACTTTTGTCATTTGGCCTGCTTTAATTGACAACATTGTCCCTCCCACTCACTTGTAAAAGTATACTATATGTGCCCGAAACTATATAGACATGAAAATATTACACCTATATATGACTTATATGACTGATACACATCTCATTCCAAAACCATGAACTTCACTGAAGGCGAAACTCTTCTGGTGATGAGGCCTGGCTCGCAGTTAGTTTTTCAATTAATTCCAAAGTTGTTGTTTAGTTTAAAGTTTCTGGAAGGAACCAATCAAGTTCTTCCACATTAAATTGGAAAAAAACCACATTTTGTTAACCAGGACCAAAAATATGCAAAAGCCTCAAATACTCAAAAAACTAAGTTAACATCTTCTTTGGGTTTTATTGCTTGTTTTCAGGTTTGTATCACAATGTTTGAGTCATAGAAACAGATAGATAACCTGTAACATACAGTACTTCAAATCGTAAACGGACAGATGATTCGACTTTGAGTCCATCAATAGTTTGGTACGAATCCAGAATGGACTATAACTTATTCTCATTCATCTCCTCTATAATAAAATTAACAATTATTTTATCTTAATTAGGCCTGGTTAAACATTAACATATTCCCTCATATCACTAATATATATATATATATTATCCACATATTGTTGGTGTCATCTGGTGTTTCTTTCTAATCTTTGTATATGTTTTAGTCAGTCCTACCAGTGGAATGTAAACAATTCGTCTAATAATTAACTGAAGACATTTGAAATTCAACCACGTTGGATAATCTTGTCAGTTGCAAAAGACAAAACACTCAAATGTTTCTCCAGAGCATTACCAGATGGTCACTTGCAGGTGTGTAAGTGTGTGTAAGTATGTATGTGTGTATGAGTGTTTGTGTGTGTGTCCTGTGTAATTCTGACCTAACACCTGTCGTCGTTTGCAGTCTGTTCCTCTGTTGTTTTTTCCTCTCATTACTGAATACCACCACATGCAGTATCCTGTTCTGACACACACACACATACTCACACACACACACACACACACACACACAATGTGCCTTAGACACACCAGTTAATCTGCTCTAACACAACAACATGTACTGACCTTTGACCTTTTTCCGCAGAGATCATTTGCTTCTCGTTCCTTCCTAAATGGGGCAGGTAGAGTAATTGAGATCACTGGGGTCACAGCGGATATGTTGCCAGCCTGTGCACCTAATTAGCGTAGCTGCGAAGTTGTAGCTTTATTTCAGCTTTTCACTAGAAATTGTGCCGACAGTAACAAGGTTTTTGTCTCTTATGACTATTTAAATAATTGCTATGCAACCTTTTTTTCTTTCTTGACAGAGAAATGTAGTTAGACACCTCTATTCATCATTTTGGTACACGTCTTCAACAAACAAGCTTAGAATATCTTTTAAACAAGTTACATTTTTCTATTTCTTTGTCCTTTCAGCACCCCGTACTCTGTTCCTTTTTCTCATATTAGAATATTTTTAGACAATGGGACACTTAAACCATAACTCAAGATGCTGGGATCTATTAAACCTAACCATGGTCCTCTGTGTATTACATTTATTATATTATCTTTTTCCATGCACTGAAGCTTGTGGTTTCTGTATTTGCATGGATCCTGGTATGAAACCAAAAGGTGTCCTCTTCACCCCGCAGCTCTCCCAGTGACCTTGAGGCCACCTTGTCCTCCATTCACCAAACTGGGCTTTAATTCTGTAGGCTGGGGCGACCAAACGGAAATAAAAAGCCCTTTATGCGTTGCCCGTGGCAGGGGCTTGTTGACTGGGTTTTATTACAGCGGGGGATGAGAGCGCTTGATGCCTTCATTTAGGACCCTGAGCACCCAGCGCTGACAGCACCGTGACAGTACTGGTCCCCGTGGCACTGCTAAACGAGACTGTGACGGAAAGAGACACTCTGTCTGTGTGTGTGTCCATCTATGTGTGTGTGTGTGTGTGTTGTTTAGAACAGTGTCCTGGCTGTCTGTAGTCCACACTGGCATGAGGCTTGCCCGTATAAAACGCCCTCGTAAAGCTGACAGCGAGACATATGTATGGATCCCCCATTAAAATTTTACTACTAATCACTATGGATGGCCCGCCTGGCCACTAGCTGGTTGACGACTCAAACACACATACCCAATCACATACTGTATACACACACACAAATATGCATGCGTGCACATAAATACACACACACATGCATTAAACACATACGCCCCAATCGTACAGCCGAAAAGACAATAGTCTATACTGCTCTAAAAACTCCACTATCCACTCTACAACTTTGAACCATTTGTAGACAAAGTTCAATGGTGTGACTCTCCAGTTTGGACTTTGCTGCTCTCTCTGTGTCATTGTATATGGCACCATAAAACCAATTAGTGGTATAATCTGTCCACCACATCAAAAACATTACTCATATATTAGCATTATCAGAGTCAGCAGTTCAGTGATTTCAGTGTCAATAGGATGTTGCCAGAACATGAAATGAATTAGTGGTTATGTTCAGTGAAAAGTGTTAAAAAACACACATGGGGGTTCAAATTCTATGTTCATAACAGCATAAGGCATTGCTTTTGTCACACAGTGGCTCTAGGTAAAGTTCATCAAGGGGTTGGCAGACTCATAAAAGTCTATGTTGCGTATCTTAAGAGCCTTCAACGTTGTGTTGTAATGTTATCATCTGAAGTGTCAGAAGGAAGACAAGGAAGTGGGGTAGTGAGGGGAACATTCGGGGGGTGAAGAAGTGGAAGGATACGTGTGGAAAGTCAGGTTGCCTTTGCTGATAAAAGTAGATCCTTGGATGACTTCTTTGACTTTCTTGAAACTGATATGACTTTAGAGAAGTGAAAGTCCTCCTCCACCTTTATCCCATCCTTCATTGTGTTTCCTCCTTCCTCCTTAGTCTCAGATGGAGCTGTATGACTTAAGGAGGGCCAAAGAGTTACTCTCTATCAGCTCTGTGGGGTGAAGGTTATTTAAACCAATGCTGTAGAGGTCTCCTTATATGCCCCTGTTGAATTCATGTGTGTGTGACAGGCAGCGTGCGGCAAACGTGTTTGCGTGTGGCGATGGAGTAAATAAACACATCGTTGGCGAGGTCACAGAGGCAAAGGTGAAACAGCGGTTGCAATCGATACCCCCACGGTGGGTGTGTGTATGTGTGTGATGGCAGGTGTAAGCACCCCTCCTCCCTCGGCCTCTCTACTCACTAACTCCGTTACCCCACTTGTTAGCCAGTGAAGGGTGACCCCACACACACTCTATAACACACACACACACACAGCTGATAGAAGCACCTGACTAATGGGCTGTAATGAGAGGCGACCAGAGACGGAGGCTTCTTTAACGGCTCGCCCAGGGGACTCACACTTTGGTGTGTGTGTGTGTGTGTGTGTGTGTGTGTGTGTGTGTGTGTGTATGCATGTTCATAGGTCATTTGGTGTGTGTGCATGCCCGTATGTGTGTCTGTATAGGTGCACCATGGGTGACCCTGTTACAACAGCAACGTGTCTGTTCTAATGTCATTATTTGAGGGCAGTGTGAGTTCAGGCTGCTGTACGTAAAGCATCTTACAGTTGAACCCAGAGACACTAAGACACAAATTATTACCTGCATTTCACTGAGTTAACTCCAGATTTTAAGGAAGAACCGTTAAACTCTTCCCCATCATCCTGGGTCGAGTACAGGAGAGGATATGAGGGAAAGAAATGGATCATGTGTGTGGAATTAGTAGAAAAAATTAGACCTGCAACAACGAAATAATTTTAATCTGCCAATTTTTGTGATCAAAGTAGCAGTAAATGGCACAAATAGCCAGTCACAATTTCCTAGAACCCATATTGACATCTTTAAATTGCTTAAATGAAACTGTTCCAAACCCAGAGACGATCATTTTAAAAAACAAAACCAAAAACAGAAAGAAAAAAAATACCCGAACTTGACAAACTGCATACAACAATTTCACAAAACAAACACAGAGGCCAAGTACTCCGTCAAGTTCACATGTAATGAAACCTTAGACTTGAGACCAAAAACAGCCCTGCATTGAAACAAGGCAAGCGGAGGCATTGGTACCAGCGCGTTGCTGTCAGGACGGTCGTAAGAGGGAACAGTAGAAATACAACCTACCATTACAGAGTAATTACTATTTCACTAACAGGCTGGCAAAAGTTCAGCCACATTTGACTTTTTTCGTCAGACGACCCTGCTTTTTTTGTCGTATCCCTGTGTCAGCAACTCGACTCGACTCAGGGTGGAAGTAGTGCTTAAGAAGGACTGAAGAATGTCTTTTTCCTGTCGAATGTTTGGATTTTTTTTGCTTGAGAAATGGTATATTGCAATTAATTCATTAAAGACTTTTCTGGCCATTAATTTTCTGTTGATCAACTGATTGATTAATTAGTAGTTTTAGCGCTAGAAGAAAAAAACTTGAGCTAGTATTGCTAGAAGCAGAGAAGAGAGCAATAACACAAATCTCCTTCGACATCCATATATCCATTCCCAATCCTCCAATAGTAACCACTGATTACGGCCTGCCTGTCAGTGTAATGCCTCTAGATTAGATCACCTACAGTATGTGTTGGCTGGACATGACCACCGATCCCGACACACACTCTCTCTCTCTCTCCCTCCGTCCCTCTTTCTCTCCCCGTCCGTCACCCTCTCTGAGTCGATAAGCCTCTATTCTCCTCTTTTCGCTGATATGATCGGTGTCTTCAAAAGCACTCAGGCCACTTTTACACCAACCGCAAACTCGTGTTCCAGGCAGCTTGTGGCTATCGGGGGCAGAATCACGCGAGCCTGTCTGTCTACGTAAGTGTGTGCCTGCCTTCGTGCGTGCGTGCTTTTGTGCACGACTCCACTCGTCCATCTAGCTGTCGGCGTCTATCGACCAGACCATCATGTGTGTTTTGGCCTGAGCGAGGCCACAGATGCTGCAGGGCTATTAGGTGCCCATTGTTTGTTTTGAATGGCAACGGAAACAAAATTGGTCTCATTCTGATCTTATTGTGGGTAACCCTACCTCCCTTTGTGGCCAGGGGAGGCAAAAACCAATCCTAATTCACTTACCCCACCCCAACATTGGCTTTTCTAATGCTTTTTGAGGGATGAAAATATGGCAACATGCAATAAGTGTCGACAGTATGAAGGTCTTAAAAGCAAGGGGGGGAGACAAATACATGGACAGATACGTAGAGGGGGTGGATAGGTAACAAAATCTTCCCTCTATCTCTTTGCTTCTGTCTTTCTTTCTTGAGCTTCGTGCTTCGCTATCGTTCCTTCCTTCTCGTCTACCTTCCTGCTCCTCTCCTTCTTACTAGCTCTTCCTGTTTCCTTTCCTTTCTTCCTTTTCTGTTGCCTTGCTTCCTTCCCTCCACACACTGTGGCTCCAGCCGGAGCATTAGTGAGACATTGTGATTGGTTTGTAATTTATGGAGTCCATAAGTGGGCCAGATTGATAGGGCTGTTTAAGGGAAGCACTGAGATGCCACTTTATTTAATACATGGGGAAAGGCCCTGAAGATATAGCTGTAACCTCAGTAAGAGCACACACACACACACACACGCGCACACACACTATGTGTATTTGTATGTACTGTATATGCTCGGTTCACTACAATAAAATAAAAAGTCTCAGAGACCAATATCTCAAAAGAAAAACACTGCAAAGTAGATGAACTGGCCCTTTAACTTAGATGCCCTTATTTGTATGTATATGTGCATTAAAACACAAAAATACACACATATAGGAAATAATATTTATACCTGAGGAGAGAAGCTGGATTGTAGGTGGAGGTCAATGGTCAGAGTTGTTAAAAAAACAACCTGACTGTCAGTCTGTGGTTATGGACTTTTTATAATCTGTAATAAATCATAACTGAAGGAGGTTTTACAAAGCTCCCTTTGACACACACACACACATTGGACATTGTCACACACTCAAACTTAGATATTTAAATAAGCTCTTTTTCTCACCATGTTCTTTGTTTTGACGTTTAAAACATAAATCTGCTCAGTCTAGACCTCCCAGTCAGGATGAGCCCTCCACTCTCAACCCAGCACACAGCCAACCCTTACAGGCCGAAGCTCTGGAGAGAAAGACGATCTGCCCACAGCGGCCAACCCTGCCCTCTCATCTGCCCTTCACACAAACACACACACGCGCACACACACATAAGCAGCCTTGCCCTCTCCTGTGCCCCCTGCACACCCACTGTAATGATGTCTGTTGACCTCTAACACAAAGGCTGCCCTGGCAGATTAGTTTACAAGTGGCCTAGGGACTCTGGGTTTCAAATCCTAACCCTGACGATTTTCTGCATTGATTATAAATCTTTTTTTTTTTCCCCCTGTGTGGTCATGCCACCATTGTCCAGTGTATCCACATTACTATATGCCATCTTAGCCCAAGACAAGACAGTGTAAATCACATGTTATTTGTTATGGTGTACAGTGAGTTACAAACTTATTTTAACTGAAGAAATGAATAAAAATTGGACATGAGATTGTTCTATATGCAAACCTTGATGAAGCACACAGTTTGGCAGCAGTTTTAAGTAATTTGATCTTGTTACTTATTGGCTTTTCCTGCAGCTTAAGCAACATCTAATGATCTTCATCAACAGATAGAGTTTGCTCAGTTGTAACGACAGAGACGACTCAGTAAACTAAAATGTGGTTGAACGCTCCAGATAAGCTTTTCAGTGGAGTTAAGGTTCAGAATATGTACAATCAGTGCTCTCAAAATTCTCTCTTTTATAAAGGTTTGATTAAATATATAAATAAAACCTCCATCCATTTAGTTGCAAATGAAAGCTCCAAAAAAAAGCTAGTACCTTTTTTTCTCAATGTTTACAAGAACCAGTTAAACATCCTTTCATCCCCTGCAGGTTAAAATACTGACTTACGTAACATAATGAATAAGATGAAATACATACACATGCACACTCCTTCACAATAAACATAAGTACCATAATCTCTAAATGTATACTCTGTCACCTCTAACCAATATATGCATACACGCAAACACACACGCACACACACACACACACTCAAACGTCAGTGATGGTAAGTGGCAAGTGAGTAATAGTCAAACTGTCTGGAAGCCAGCTGCTCGGCCTACTGTTTACATGCCAACTGATTACCCTAATTTCAAACGCATGCATGGCAGCTACGCTGATAAATAGTCACCCCCCCCCTCCACTCCCACCACTGCCCTCTATTTCCCTATTGTCAACCACTGCAGGCTAGTCATCCAGTCGGACCGATAATACCTTTTTGATTATTCAATAAATAACCCATAATTCGACATTGATTGGAACCGTGAATGGGCTTTGTGAGGAGGAGGAAGGATTGGTTAGGTGGTTGAGAGGGTAGGGTGGGAGGAGGGGGGTATCGACCAGTAGCGGTCAGTGCTTCGATGACCACTGGCCGTTGGGGTCACTGCCTTGCACACACACACACACACACACACACACACATACAGAGAAAACCACATTTGTGTGGGAGCACACACCTCTTCCTCTCCCGTGATGTGATTAAGATGAGGGTCATTAGTTCAGCCTCCTTGCTTATTGTCCAAACAAAGATGTCCAGGACTAATGGAAGCTACTTAATAATTTGGGTGAAAGATGAGCAACAACGAGGCATTGCAGATGGACATTTGGTAATCATTTTTTAAAAGATTGCCGAGGGTGTCACCTTTTTATTGAGTTTAGCCAGCGTAGGTCACATTTCCAAACACTGCTGAAATGTCTCCATGCACGTTTAAACAATTGCCTGTCAGTTAGTTGTAAAGCTCGAACACTGAGCAGAAAGAGACAACAGAAGGAAACAACTAGCCAGAGTTCAGACTCACCATAGGTGAGCTCTAGCTTAACAATGATTAAAACCATCAGTATTTGGTCACATTTGTTGGCCTTAGGCCCATTATGTTAACCACCTTGATGAACATTGATTACTTATTCTTATCTCTGCTTCCGGCAATATGACCTCACTTCATTGCTTCAAAAATTTGCCAATGTATCTCTGCCCCCAAATTATCCCCACTGCCTTCGGTGAGCGCTTCACTGTGACATGGTTAGTATGGACCGTATTGAAACATGTCCCCAAATGGATTATTCCTTTCTCCTAAGTAGGATGGATTTTATGGTGCTTGCCTGATCACTATCTGAAACCCTCTAATCATTTGCATGTGTGTGTGCGTGTGTGTGTGTGTGTGTAAACCCTGCTGCCTTGATGTTGCCATTGAAGTGTCCCTGGCGTTGTACTTATTGGAGTTCCCTGATGTTAGATATTGGAATATTGATCTTGGAGAATGTTTAGCTTTCACTCTTCTCTGGTTTCATTTATATGCTCACACAGCTGACGCCCGCTTCACACAGCAGTACAAGCTGCAGATGTGGCAGTACATGAGGGACCTAGATCAAATCAAACTCTCAATCAATGCTGGAGGAAAAAAAAAAAAAAATCTGCGTAAAAGATTTTGGTTTCAGTGGGATTTCACACACAACATCTTGCATATGGAGCTAGATCGAGTAAACAATAATCAATTCTGTGAAAGGATTTTGAAAATGAGCAATTTAAAGTACATTTTTCACGTTAAGTGATGTCTTTTTTCAGGAGCGATTTGAAGAAAGATTGTGGTTACAGTTTGTTCTATTTACTGTCCCATTACCAAATAAGTTGACATAACAGCTCATGACACACACACATACACACACTCCAGTGTCTCCAGAAAGGACTCATGCAGTCATCACCACTTAACAGACAGTCGGCGACTTCAAAAAGAAAACTAGCGAGCAGCAGCCCTCCACGTTTCAGAGACATCGGCGTGAGTGAGTCTCTCTTTAACAACAGTTGCATTACAGCACAATGTCGGTTTCCTATTAAATACTTTCTCCCAATTACCCATTATTTCCCCCTATAAAACAACTGCAGACTGCATCGGAGGGCTGTTTTATCCCCCCGTCACCCCACGTCCTTTTGTTTCGGAAAACATGTTTCAACTAAATGCAACTTAAGAGAGCTATGAGAGAAAAGGGAGCAAGAGACTAAAGAAAGGAGGGGAGGGGGGAAAGAAAAGGTAATTTAATGAAGTGAAACGTTTGATGTTGTAAATAAAAAGCAGACTGGTCGTGGGTGAGAGGCTGGGGCTAATGGACTTTGTTGGATGGTAGGTGTGGAGCTGCTGATCTTTAAAAAGCCTAAATAAAAAAGTGAACTTCTCAGAAACGATGCCAAGAAAACCCCCAGCCCCCCTTTGCTGGATCCCTCGCCTTGGGCATTCACATCACTGGTGGGGCTTATTATGCAATTACAGCAAGGTAAAAAAGCACCGCCAACCCCCTCACCTGACTGTGTGGGTGTATGATTATGTGTGTTTGTGTCAATGTATGTGTGCGTCTCGCATACCTTCATCCTGTTATAGTTTTAATTTCAACAAACCACAGTGGTCTGCTGATTTAGGTCTGTGGACCAGAAGCTTAAAAAAGAAATAAGAAAGAGAAAGGAAAGCACTGCAGGAGGTGAGAAGTAGAGAGAATAGGGAGTGACGGGAAAGGAAAATAGAAGAGAGGAATCAAAGAAAAGACAGGGGTAGTTAAGAAGTTAAATGAAAAAAAAAGAGGCAGGAAAGAAGAAAGCATAGAAATGAGAACACACGATTATGAAGGTTAAACAATGGCAGTGGTCATTATGCTTCACTTTCAATGAGAGGGAGGAGAGAAATCACCCCCCTCCCATTTATAATTCATATCCTCAATTACCACTAATAAAGTGGCATGAATGGGGCCGGCCCAGGGAATGGTGCAGGCACAATTACATGTAGTATAGCCTGGCATTAACATTTTCTATTTGAACATTTTTCAGCCTCAATTTCTCTTGGAGTTAATAAGAGCGATGATCCCTCCTTGACTTTTTCATGAAATTATTGTATGATTATAATATTCCAATCTATTAGCCCCCCCCCCCCTTTTTCTCTATAATGTATTCTCCCATTTAATAGCCTGACCTGGCTGGATAGAGAGATGGAAAGAGAGAGAGAGAGAACATGACATTGATGAGAGGAGTAGGTCTTGTCGTTTTGACCCTGCAGGGGGTGAGACAAAGGTCTTATATATCCCATACCGCGTTTGAATTGAGGTCTCTCACGAGGCCGTGCCTATCATCTGAAAAGCTTTCTGTGGCAGTGCTGCTTTTTTCCACCATCCTGTTGGGAAACCACTGCTGCCTTTAAATCTCAACATGTACTCACTGCAAGCAGCATGGTCAGCTGAGATTCTGTGGTCACTGTCAAGACCCCAATCTTAAATATTCATCAAATATGTATGTTGCTGGCAGCTATAGCAAGAACACTGTGCCCAAGCTTGTTATGCCACCAAGCTCAACACCAGTATCGCATAGTGTCTCAAACGTCTTTGACAAGCAAGCAACTCTGTGAAAGTGTAACTTCAGCTGTCAGAAATACATCAGAATCAAGAGTAGAAGAAGTAATTGTCACATAAATAACGTGATGTCTCTGCAGGACACAGGTCACAGTAACTCTAGTAAACTTAAATGCAAAATCAAAAGGAGAATACAGTTTAATCTAACCCAGAGACACATAAAAGCATCAAAGGTACAGGGCCATGCTCCAGCGTTGTGGTATGCTGGTGGTCGCTGCCCGCTGCAGCATATGGAGCCACGTGCCCGATGCTCAGACTGGGCGTCTAATAGGCCTGTTTACTCCACCTTTCCTCTCCTGCTCTTTCACTGCCTCCCTACCTCCATCCCTCCTTCATCCTCCCACATAAAATGGCAAAAGTATTCAGCAAAGCTGCCTGCCTGCCTTTATATAAAATAACAAAGTGTTCAGAGCTTGTAAAACACTGCAGGACTGACAGTTTAGCAGACTTCCCACAGTCTAGAAACCTCTATTGTGGAGGTGGCAACGAGGATCTAGAGCACATAGAGAATACAACAGAATCTCCTATGTTCAGACACAAGCCATTAGCATACTACACTGAACCTCAAGCCACTGTGGTAAGGCAACTCATTTAAGAGCTACACCTCTGGTATGGTACACACACAGATGGACAGGGAAAGAGACAGTTTAAAAAACACCCTCTCTCGCTTGCTATCTCTTTTCTTATACACACACACACACACACACACACACACACCATGTGGCTAGCTGAGAGCCAGCTGTTCCTTTCCACTTCACATCACTATGGGCTAACGACTGCTAATCCCCCATAGCTTTTCCCTCAAAGGAACTAAGCAGCAGCCATGATCTAACTCCTATTGAATTCCAATTACCCTCCACCGGGGTTTCACAAGAAGAGTCCCCCTCTCACCACCACTACCAACACCGCTAACACCACCCGTACTTCCCACATGGATCGCCCTGTCACAGTTAAGAGTCACCTACACACATATAGCCCAGCGATACAGTAACAACAGGAACATGTGCATATTGTTATATACTAGTTATTCATTTTAGCGGTTTTAATTCTTATTTAATAAATCCACTTATGTTTATATGCCTTGGCATCACTAGCTCACCACTGATAGTAATTACTTGGCTTGAACCCAACTGAATTGAAAGAGCACCAAAGCACACTACTGTATTTTTCCCCTGCATAGCAACAGTTGCATCCTTGACTGGACTTGCCCACCCCCTTTCTTTTTACCCTGGCAGGTTTGCCCCTCTCTGCCAGGCAGGGTCCCTTGTAAAAGACCGGCTTCAATGAACGGAGGCCCAGCAGGGAGCCTGGCAGGCCTGCACCCCTAAACCCTGCCCTCCTTTCAAGCACTCACTTGTACACACACACACACAACACACACACTCCCTCCCTTGCCTCCTTCATCTATCCTTTTTCTGCTCCTGCACTCTTTCTCTTTCATTTCTAGTAAATAATTTTATAGGCATGTATCAGGAACGATTTTGCAACACACAAAATCACTAACAAACAATGCTTTATGGTTTCAAACAATATCAGGATGATAAATTTCATGGTTTTAAAACATGCACAATCCAGCAGTTCATAACCATCAGCATCTATAATCAAGTGCAACAGTCCCAAAACCAAAGAAGTTGTAGTAATATAAATCTGTCTCTGCACCCCTCCTACTTGCCCACTCTTGCCCCACATATCTGGTTTGATTTTATCCTGTGAAGCGGTGAATTCCAGCCTTTTAGAGAACAACACTGGGCAATAAAACAATGGGTGGCTCTGGGGTGTACTGTAGAGGCCGACGGGATTCCTGGTAAAGTCTAAGGCAAAATGCTGCTATGGTTACAGAGGGTGGGACTCCAGTGAAAAGGGCTCGACATGCTGGGAAAGTTGGTATAATGTGAGGGGAAATGCCAGAAATGGAGATCTAGTGGAGTCAGTTTACATACGTTTTTTTGGCACTAATACAATTAGAAATGACAACGTAAAACGTTAAATCTCCTCACTTTGGGTGAAAGGAAATATAAACTGTAGAGGTAATGCTACCATTTTTCATCTTTTTCCATCTGAGAGCTTGCACTGCTAGGAACTTATCTGTCGATGTTTGGGTGCACGACTGACTTTAGCGCATCATCATCATCATCATAGCCCGGTAGTCTACAAACGTTAATAATTCTGTATAGCATTGGTTATGTACCATTAGCAAAGTAGGATATTATTTATTTAATATTCTGGAGAACCCATTGTGCTGTTAAATTTGTCTTTCTCCAAAAACTGGAAGCTAGTTAGTCTAGCTTGCCAATTTTAGTAATGATTCCCACTAGACATTACTTTGAGTTCCTCTTTCTTCAACACCTGCTGATGGATTGGCAGCATCTACTGTTAGCTGTCTCTCTCTCATGGGTCCAGTTGTGGTGATGGCAACAGGAAAGCAACAAGCAGCCCTGTAACCTTACCACTCTGTATATATTACCCTGTGTTCAATTCATGACACGGAGCAACTAACACATACATACACACATAAGTAACAATTATGTAAGGAGTGCTCACATTACAAATGTTATTTAGCAATAACTAGCACGTTTCTGGCCGTGCAGCTGTTGCAGTTGAAGTGATTTTATCATTTGTCAGTCTAAAAATTCACACCCGCTGGATAACACTGCAGAATAAATAACTATAATAAGTCAATACAAGCAAAAATCAGCATGAAATGAATTAAATAAATTTTAGTTTCCCCAAAATATAACTTCATGTGGTTTATATCAGTGATTGTTTTCTGTAGTGATCCTCATTTGGATGATTTTACCAGCTCAACACTGCTTTTAATGACCTTGAGGTGTGTGGCTGAAGTAACAGAACACTACTAAAATGATTTCATGTGCAGCATCCAGTGTGTCTGGTGTTACTGGGATAGAGGCTAAAGGTGAAAGCCAGTTTGTGTGGCACTCAAATTGTGGTATTGGCACTCCCCCTCCACTTTTTCCCCCCTTCTTAAAATGTCCTCATTCCCACTTTAATGTCTCTCTCTCCCTACTTTTAGATGATTACAGTATAATGGAGAGATGGAGTCATGGCATGGTTTATTACTACACACACACACACACACATTCACATATCCAAAGAGCCCAGAGGACGCAAGGAGACTTAGCAACAGGAGTAGTCCAAATAAGAAGATTAAATTTAAGTTTTCCATGCTCAGACCGTTTGGTGTGTGTTGTCCTTTTAAATCTGAATACGATTCAAATCCTGGATGCTGAAGAGCTAAATATGCAGACTGACTTGTTTAATTGAATAGTCTTAAATAGACATTTCAGATGCCTTTCACGCAGTAAAAACAGCTTTCAAACCAGAGAGAAAACCAAAAGCTTCACAGTTTTCCCTTTTTTCAAAACCATTTTTTTGGCTTTATTGGAATTGATGAAGAAGCAACAATGTTACAATGTTTGTTTTTCTCTTGTCCAGGTTAGGTCTAACATTCAACTAGTGTAGTCTACTAAAATGTATATGCTTGAACTCTTACCTTAATGTGTTTGAGGCCAAAGGCTGATCAGTGCATATTTATGGCTGTGTAAAGCCAAACTGAAATTGTAAAATAATCCGTCAGTTTTCCTTTTTTTGTTACGCTAATGCAACACGTCAGTTCAATATCACAAAGGTGCAAAGTCTGGAAAATGAATGACAACAGTTTCTCGCTGAAAGGAGCGTGAGCAGGCGTTTTCAGGACATAAGCACTTTGGGCTCTTCACCCAGAAGAGTTTTGTTGTTAATGTTTTTTTGTTTTATTTCCCCGCTCTTGATATTCATGGTAATATATCAAAGGTTTTACAAGCCTCCCTACTCAGTCCAGCTGTTAAACGAGCCTAAAAGACAAGTACAAGTGGATGGCCATCTTAGAACAATCACAGTTATACAGGAAAGCGAGATTATCTGCCAAGCCCACGCACAAGTCAGAGAAGATTGAGCCTTAAATGTCACGGCAAATTGGACATGAGAGGGCATTGTGCTTGTTATGACTTGAACGGAAAAACACGAGCAAGGTATTGTTTGCTTAATTTCCTTTTCTTGTGCGAATGAGCGTGTGTGTGTGTGTGTGTGTGTGTGCGCACCGTGGTCATCTATCCTCTCAGACATGTTTAATAGGGCTTTGGCTGCATTGACCAGGGGTGTAAATGTGTCATACTTTATTAGAAATCCCAAAGAAGAGGGCTAACATTAATCACTGGCTCTTGTTTATGAAAGTCATAAATGTTTCACTGAGTGCTTTATTGTTGGCTGCCAGATTTGGAGAAGCATACAGGGTTTTTTAGTGTGTGTGCATGCGTGTGTGTGTGTGTGTGTGTGTGTTCAGTCCACCACTGCGTCATGGTAGCACCCCAAACCTATGAGAAAGTCTCTCTCTCTCTTGCTCTGTGTCTCTCTCTTAGGCTTTTTGTCATGTTGTCAGAAAGTATGACATCACCGTGCCCTTTGACCCACGTAGTCAGGAGAGCGCTGATTGGATGATTGGCTTATAGAGGATATCCACATTGACTCCAAACTCAATTCTGCTGATGTCAGGAGCTATTACAACTGACGGCATGTGCAGGCACACACACATATATAGGACAAGACAGTGTGTGTGTGTGTGTGTGTGTGTGTGTGTGTGTGTGTGTGTACAGTATGTGTCCGTGTGTGTGCAGTCATGTTAAGGGTTATATAGGTCAAACGTCTGAAGCTAGAACATCTCCCAGCTGAAATACCAGGCAAAATGTCAAAGTCTGCCACCGTGCAATCCCTCAGATCAATAGTTAAATTGGACATAAAGGCATCATTCAATTCACTGGGCTAACATGCTATATCATGTGCCAGCCTGTGCCTGAACAGCTTTAACTGTAGCCGTCTTGAACCAATACTGTAGTTTCCCTGCAGAAATAGAGAATAGTTGGAAATGTGAAATTGTCTACTTATCTACATAAGTACACTACTCATGCTCAAAGTCTTAAGCATACTCCTTTTTTCCTCTTTCATGGCAAACATTTTGCCCAAATCACAACCTCAATAATCCCCTACTATTCTGTTTAGTGAGTGAGGAGTCGAGATGTCATCCAGCATCGCCTCAAATATAATGAAAATGAAAACCGGCAGCAGCTCTGTGGAGAAATGTTGTGTGACTTTAAAGCTCGCTTATGTAGCTCTCGCTGTGAAGTCAAAACACACAGTGTCAGAGCATCACACGTGTTTAGTTTACATTGAATCAGTACACACAGCAGTATCTGTTTAAAGCTTGCTAACATTGATAGACAGATAGGTGTTGGTGTTGCTTTTTGTTGTTTTTTTGTTGATATTTTTTTTTTGTATACAATTTGTGTCCTGGTTAAAAAATAAATAAAACACACTAGTTTATCTACAACCTTGGATTCTACACATTTGTATGTTAAATGAGAAAGCTTTGTGGCATGCTCCATCTATTTTAATAATCTCTAATGGGCACTCAACTTTTATTTTCCATCCAGAAACCTTGTTGAAATGAATTACTACATCCCATACACACACTATTATGGAGCTGTAAGATGACAATTACATGGCTCAATTCTCAAATGGTGATTCTTTATTAGAAGTCCCATCTCTCCCTTCAGGATTTCTGTTCTGTTCTCTCCCGTCTACCGATGCTCACTTTAAATAGACTATGGGAGGTATATTATACCGTAGATCTATAAGATGACTGCGGCACAGCTCCGCCGCAATCATTGCTGCTCATCATCACTTTTTAGCCGTTCCCCAAAGTCTCACGTCAAAGTGTAAAAGTCATAACGATACGTCTAAAAAGACAATGGTTCACTGCAGCGGCTTTACTCATGAAATCACGACAAATCATAAATTCAAAGAGCCTCTGCCCCCCCTCCACCCCACCCTTCGTCCCCGTCCTCCTCCTAGTTAAGTGTGGAATAATGTCATCTTAATGATTATTTTTTGTGGGATGCCATAACAGCATAATTCAGAGAGGGCGTAATGATTTTTTATGCCCCTGACATATTGTTTTGCGGGGAGTGACATAAAAGCACGGTGACATGTGGCATTTTGGGAAAGGTCAGGCGCTCCGTCTCGGCCGCCCGTCCATCTTCATAACGTCGCCACTTGTCATATGGTAACTGGCATCACCAATCTTTGTCTCTCTCTCCTGTCGCACACTCCCCCTCCTCTCCTCTCTCATATTCTAATCCTCCTTCTTTTTTTTTGTTTTCCTTTTTTTTTCACTTTTTTTCACTCCTATTTTCAATTTGTGTTGCTTCTTTTCCCGTCATGCCATGTTCTTGTAATAAGTTTTTTGTTTTTTTTTGTTAACACAAATAAATTATCACTGTAGGGAATAGGAAACAAGATTTCAGTCACACATACGGAAAGAGAGATTCACACACACACAACACACAAGGCCTCAGGGGTGCTGCAGGGGTCCAAGGAGCGCATGTCAACACCAGCTGTGAGGATTGTGGTGACAGAGAGAAGGACTAATACTAATGTGATAAATGCGTCAGCACTCACTCCAGGCACATTGTATATGTGTGTGTGTGTGTGTGTGTGTGTGTGTGTTTGTTTGTTTGATGGTTTTAGAAATCTGCTTAGAGCCAGCCACTTCTGCCAAACTGATACTTAGGCACCATTTTGTCACATTTACCCTCAAAAAGATGCCAGTTTATGAATGTCAGGTTATTTTTAATTAATGAGTAATGATAATTGATTCAAATAAATGCTGTAATTAAAATAGACAGCATGAACGTTGCCCTATTAGCCTCAGAGTCAGATTGTACATCCTATAATGGAATGTTTCTCTTAATCATCATTCCCTTTGATCAATAAAAGATCATTTCTCGTGACACAATAGGATAATTTACTGCACTGAGGACACCGATGACACCCACAGTCTCCTACTCTATGTTTTACATTGCAAGCAGGTTAGAGTGGAAAGAAATGTACTTAAACATCCAGCAAGAGGAGAAGAATGACTATTGCACCTGCTGGTAACATGGTATCCATATCTGGATACATCACCCAGATTATTATTCTCATTATTTTGTGTTTGCCAATATGGAAATTAGCCGGGGCAGGGCTGGCTGTCTTTTAATTTCACCAGTCAAAGGTTAAAGTCAGATTGATCACCTTAACTTTAATGTTCAAGACAGGAAGCATCTGTGCTCATGGGAAATTATTTCTCACTGAGATTATAGGGGCGACCTATTGTTTTCACTGTTGTCAGATTTCTAAGATAATGCCACGGTATTGAAATTATTGCACTTTGATGATAAACTGCCATAGGAACTTGTAAAATATAGCAGCTTTTACAAGATGCAACATCAGAGAATCTCACAATCTATTTGTCCTTTCTTTTCCTCCTCCTCCCTCCTCCTCTGTCCCTGTCCTCTCTCTTCTCCCTCAATCTTCTGACTTTGTCAAAGCCTCCTCTCTTATTTCACCAGCCGCCGGTGGGCGTGGCAGCCCTTCCATCCTCCATCCTTTCCACTTCAAATTACCGTTTTTTTTTCTGACAACTGTGTCTTAAGGTTTTCAAATGGACCCATAACCCACCTCAATTTTTCAGCCTATGTATTATTTTTTTTTCTCCTATGAGCACAAGCCCGCAACACCCTTTCCCAGCTAAATAGAATATGCATGTGTGTCAAACAGTGGTAGTCTGTGGACTCCTAGTTGAAAATTATACGCTCCCCCTGACACATGGTGGGGGAGATTCACCCCTGTTGCAAAGATGGGGCAGAAAAAACACACACACACAGACACACGCAGATATGCATACAGTCAACAGCACATGCGTGTAGTGTTGTGGGGACAGATGGAGAGCTTGTGTGTGTTTTCAGGTCACGCCGTGTCATGCAGGGTGAGTGAGGTGTAATTTCTCGGCAGTAATACTCAACACTCTGGCCCTGACAGCTTTAATGGTGATGGCCTTATTATAGAGAAGACGCCTCAATGTGTGTGTGTGTGTGCGTGTGTGCATTCTAATAGTGATGGCCATATTATAGTGAATGGGAGACGACTAAAAGGCTTGGATTTATACCAGGCTACGTTTACTGACATAAGAATAATAGGGCGGAAGATGATCTGTGCAATATATATTTGTGTGTGTGTGTGTGTGTATGTTCGCAATGAATTCCATATGGTGAGTATTGGAAGTATTATGAGTGTAATGAGAGCTGTATTGTGTTGATAAAGAGAACAGAGTTGTACACACATCTGGCATTGTAGAATAGAATATATACAGAATATTATAATATATACTGTATATATAATATATATATATACTATATACGGTACTATATATATATCATTTTCTTTCACCATAAAATGAATGCTAATAATACGTTATGCAGTGTACTTTAACCTAGAGACTGTGTTTGTGGTGTGTACTTCCAGTTAAAACAG